>CAXKWD010000001.1:83539503-85022003 GCA_964059195.1 Ectobius pallidus
AGATTAGTTTAACGTTCTCAAATCGGAAAGGTTTCTGGCAGATGGCTATGAAAATTAAATAATTATAAGGGCAGGTTCCAAAAACAAATTCATAATATTAAAATGGCAGTTTCAATAATTATGAAACGCCGCCTTGGTAGTGTGGTTATGGACTGAAGAAGGGATTATTTTATAAAGCTTTAGAAATGTGGCAGAAAACAGAGTGAGATGGCCGATGCGGAAGCGTCGCAGACTTACATTCGGCAGGTCGAGGGTTTGATTCATATGCCGGCCGATCTAATTTTGTGAATTTGGGGGGATTACTCAGGCTATTTGAGATAAATACTGACTTTGAATTTAGTTCCCTCTGATTGTTCCTGTTTCTGTTGCTTGTTATATTTATTTATTTAATTTTATTTATTTATTGAACCTGGCGGAGTTAAGGCCATGAGCCATCTCTACCACTCAGCCAGGGCGAAAACATGAAATACATCCTGGCTTAGTGCTAACCATACTACACAGTAGTCTCCCCATCGAGTCCGGGGGCATGTGTAAATGTCCAGTGTGTCTCATTGGTTTTGATGGCATTACATTTGTTCTAAAATCCCTTAAGATATTCAGCAAGTAGTTGATAATGAGCAGTTCATTTCGCTTGACGAGGAATGTAACAAGTAAAAGTAATTTTATATATAATGTTTGATTCTTCAGTTTCAAAAGTAGATTTCAATGGGTATCTATTATAACGTTCATATTTGTAATTAAAATAATATGTAATAACTTATAATAGCTCATGAAAAAAAATTGATGCTGATAAGTAATTTATTGGACTTTTAAGCCTAATCTTCAAAGGCTTTCTTATGAGTAACACAACAAACTTTTGACACATGATTAACTTCAGGGAAGTGATTTGTTTCAGTAATATTTTAGATCATGACATCGTCTTCGTTGTGAGAAACAAAAGAAGCATATTTCTTCCGAGTGTCACCTGTATCCGTTTGAATGAAACACTGACTTGATTACCGAGTTAGAAAATGTGCTCTTCCCATGAATAGTAGGTCCACGTCCAAAAATAAATCCAGAGACTTAGTTTCTTGAAAAGGAAATAACAAATCATGTTCAAAATTCAGGATGTGCTGGTATCTGATAAACATCTATAATATTTTATTTTTACACTCTCTACCTGTACTAGCGGTACTACAAGATGAAGTATGAGGTTCGATCCTGAAATTCGATATCTCGAGTTCTCACATTTGCGTGCCCCCCGATTCCGTAAACATATTTTTCGGTTATATGCTATTTATTTTTCTGTCTCTTTGTATCTAAGATTGGTATTGCTAAGAAACAAGAATTATATTAAAAACCAAGATGTAGATACGTTTTGTCATAAAAACGACCTTTTATATCTGGGATAGGTATGTTATGGATATGTTACACGAAACATGCCGACTAATTAACCGTGTCTTTATTTCCATGGGTTTCATGAAGTTCATTTATTTAGCCTAGTACTGACGCCAAATAAGTGTTACATCTAAACAAGAGTTGTCGAATCCAGCATTTACCTTTGCGATTGGGAAACCAGTGTGATTTGAATCTGCAATCTCTTAATGAGAGTTACCTTCTTGGCCAACTCACTCAACACATAGTAACTAAGAACAATATGTGAGGGAAAAAGTATTAAATTTTACTCTAGAAATTTTAAGCTGGTTAATTGTTGTAGGCTTAATACACTATGAATCATATAGTAGGCCTATAGGCTTATATAATATGTATAGTAGTTTTCTTCTTCGTTTTCACCCTTTCAAATGTTAGTCCTACAGCCCGTTATGGTCTCATTGCCATCTCTTTCTGATCGTCCACGTACCTTCTTTCTGATGGTAGATAATTCAAGACCATTTTTGGTATACGAGCTAAATTTTAACATTTATTGTATAATTATTCAATTCTTCTCGCATTTGTGTATTTGGTATTTTGTACAACCTCTGTATGAATTTCATTTCTGCTGTTGGGATGCGATTTTCATATTTTTCTCTGTGAACTCTCGTACAAAAATGAAGGGACGACTGTCACTTTATACGATTGTAACTGTGTGTCTTTTCGTTTAGTTTTCAAACTTCTTCTTATTGTTTCACACATCGTTTGATATCTCTGTAGTATTATTATCCAAATCTTCATCATATTTATAGCTATATATATATATATATATTTATTAAAATAACAACTCCCTGCAGATACAGGTTGCCAATATAGACCGAGTGTAACATATTCAAATCAGCAATATAACTATAAAGTCAAAGTTTTCCTATAATTAAATTATTAAACATTATTGATTATTGTTAAGTGGTGGCGAAGAAGAGCGAGAGAACCACGCAGAGTGGCAACGAAGAAATCTTTGATTTTCTTTTGATTTAGGCTGAACCTTTTCCAGGTAGAGAGGAAGTGATGTGGGATGGTACCACGTGCCCCTACCATCAGGCCAATAACTTCAATTGTTCGTAAGTTGTACTTCTGTTTGAAGTATGAAGCGGTTGGTACATATATGGCTTTCTTTTCTTCATTGACTTCCTCAGGCTGCCCCCTATGTTTCTCAAACCTGATCGTGGGATCTAATATGTATCCCACTTAATCTGTTAGAAGGTATGGCAATCATATCTATTCTCCTCAAACCTCCGTTCGTAGCTAAACATTGAACTTCTTCAAAGACCTGAAAATTGATGGATCGAAGTTCTTCGGCAATCATAGAGCGGATCGTGTGATGGCGAGAGTTGCGTAGAGTTTCTCCAAAAGGGCAGAAATCCAGGACGTGTGCAAATAATTTATAGTGGTAAGAGTCTAAACGAAAGTCGAAATTTGAAGTATTGTGAAACATAAAGCTTGGAAGAAGAAAGTTTCGTGGTGTGACTACGCCTGTACTGTGCTTATAATCTGATCTAGAATGAATTCAGGCTGGAAGGTCCGATAAATTTATCATCACTATGGCCCCAATGAAACCGAGTCTGTACATATTACACGAGTCAACCATTAGGGGAGTTTCCTGTCTGTACTTTCCAGTGTGATAGAAAACTTTCTGTCATCAAGTTACTTGTTCGTACATGCTGCACAGTAAATCACCCATCTGAGTAGTGTTAGTGAAAACAGCCTACGTGCGTCAATACGGGATTCTGTACGTGGTCGTTAAGGAAACCTTGATATTCCTATTTTCTTACTCCGTTTTTAAATTACGCATACTTAACCTTAGCAATATCGATGTGACCCTGCCAGCGAAACCTGATCATTAATCGGAAAATAGATTTTCTGATTTGAATGATTTAAACTTCAGCACAAAATTCTGCACATACCAAAAAATAACGAATAAACATACCTCTAGCTCAAAAATTTATGTTAGGCCTATATCCTTTGAAACTTTATTATATCAAGAAGTATAATTTCTGGCAATTGATTTCCACAGAAAAGAAACTTTTCCATGCCCTAAAGTTCAGTTTCACAATGCTGCGATATCGTGATCAAAGTGTGTTACACTCTAACAGAATGTTTAACAACAACAACAAAGTGTTTCTAGTAAGTGTGTTATGTTTCTTTCACAAAAAGTCACAAAGAAAACTTTGGGGAGTATGCTAAATTTTTATCACGAATTATGATGGGTAGTATAGACCTATTTTCAAACAGAAAATGCTATTATTAGTAATACTGACTTTATGTTTGTTGTGATCAGGGAACGTTTTCCATGAATGAAACCAGTAGGTGGCATCTAAATCTAGAAATTGGCATCTTAAATCCTCCCGGCTGTTTCCTGCTGCTACCAGAAAACTTTTCGGATTTCCTTGGCACGGTCCCAAATAATGTCATTATATTTACTAAAATTAGTTTTTATAGGCTTTATTTTCTGGTATTTTAAATATGTCTCCCTGTTTTGTAAGCAGAATATCTTACTGACAATAATTACTATTTTCATATTTGCATCCAGATATTTATCATAAATAAATAAAAATTAATGATTCTCTGATCCCCCTTAGTATTGCTATGGCTAAATCGGGTGCACATTATATGTTAACAAAAAGCGTATCTAAAGTGTAGTTTCAATTTAAGAAGCACCATTATTTTAAAATAAAGAATTAGAATTTAAGTATCTTATGACTGAAATTCTATTGACCACCTCCCGGGACATTCCGTGTGTTGGGCAAGTGGGACTCTGCCCCATGTCCCGCACCTTAGGAGGAAATAGTTAGGTCTTTCAGGAAGAGAGACAAATGTACTACTGTATTTGTAATTAATTTTCGGGATTCAGTATGATTAGAGATTGATGAATCATTATTTTGTAATTTTTTAAACTGTAGTCCTATGCCTATTAAAGTCACTAGTGTGATCAGAACCTGTACAAAGAATCTGTGATAGATACTCGACTTACTTTTAACAAGATGTAACTTTGTTGTAAAATACACGTGGAACAGTTATTAATTTTTAGATTATTAAACCACGAACCTAAGTATCCTATTTTGAACAAGATATTGGGCATCAATGGCCTAATGCCTATTAAAGTCACTAGTGTGATCAGAACCTGTACAAAGAATCTGTGATAGATACTCGACTTACTTTTAACAAGATGTAACTTTGTTGTAAAATACACGTGGAACAGTTATTAATTTTTAGATTATTAAACCACGAACCTAAGTATCCTATTTTGAACAAGATATTGGGCATCAATGGGATTCAGCAAGTGAATACGCAGAATTTATGATATGTTATGATTGGAGTAGTCGGGCTGATCATTGTCTTTCCAAATGCTATGTCCCGTTGTTCAGTTTCTCCCTAGGCCCCACAAGTCGAAGGAACAGTATTGTCCAGATCCTTTGACATTATTGAGATTGAAGATTGGGAAGGTAGAAATTTTGCAATAATTATTATGATTTATTTTTAAACATTATAATTACATTATGACCACAAGAAATATATAAATTATGTAGTCCTACTCGTTTCAGAAAGGTAGATATTGTAATATAGAAGCTCTCTAATACAAGCCAGGGGAAAGTCTGCTTCAGTTCGGAGCGATTCTTAATAATTTAATAATGTTTTACAATACCACTAGTATTAATGTTTGAGAGCACTGCAAGATAGAAATCGTTCAATGAGAGAGATTTTAGTGAAGCTATTCTAATAGAATTTCGCGTATTATCTCGTTGTAGTTAAAAATTAGTCACAAATTAAAATGTATTGAACTACTCTCATATGTAATATTATTTGCTGTACGGTTGAGAAACTGGTGAAAAGTTGCGCATCTTAAGCTTAGCCATTGGAGTTAAAACCAGTAAATCAGTAGTAAATCACTGCTCTGAAAGGAATAAGAGATCACCGTACACTTGTTTCATTCATAGAATTTGAATATGATTCAGAAAGTAGCTACAGAAATTACCTAATTTTGAATTGCTTAATAATAATTAACCGGCCTACTACTAAGTTGCCACCTATAAGTTCCTATAAGTATCAGAATGCTGACTCCGTTATAGAAAAGAGTAGGTGGAGTCAGTCTGTATATTTAACATCTCGCCTGTAGCAGTTGATATGCTACAGCTAAGAGTAAGCGATTGGTATAGCGTTACGTTTTCCAAAAATCTGACGACAAGCGCTGTGGATGTGACATATCGTTGGTAATTCCTAAAGTAATGATTATTATAAAACTAATTTATTAATTCCATGATTCCATATCGACATTTCATTCTAAGAAATAAGATTATTCTAATTATCTCTCTCTCTCTCTCTCTCTCTCTCTCTCTCACTCTCATTTGATTGTTATTAAGATTATTCTAATTCCTCTCGAAAAACAATGATTCTACATATAAAATTTAGTAGCCTGTTCGCGCTAATTTCTGATCAATTGATATGAATTTAATTTAATTACTTGTTATTTCATCAACATTTTCATGTGATATATCTAAATATTCCCTGTTATAAGTTCTATTGGGTCATCGACTTTTTAATTCCTGAATTAGCTGTAGCCAATTTACTTTTTAATAAACAATTTTGTTAGAAAATATCTCAAACGATATAATGAAGTTACCAAGATAATTCTCTCACTCTCATTTGATGTAATGATGTTATATCAATGACCGCGAGAGGATTATTTTGGCAACATTCCGATAAGAACAGAAGATGGCACATCATATGTCCCGAATTTCATTTTCTCAACATTTGACACATCTGAGCTCCATCATACAAGAACAGAACTTTCAACAGACAGCTTCAGAAATATATGTGACTTTTTAAATTGTGGCACCTTTGTTTTAATAGCCTACTATGTTCGAATATGCTATGTGTTATGTTTTTATTTTCTGAATGCTGAAGTGTATATGATCTAGACCCAGATAAGTCTTAGTTAAGCGTATAAGATTGTATATTATTTATCAACTTTCTAGCATATTCACCCTTACTGAAAATGGAATTCATTAAGGAAACTGGATGTTCTATGCTTGGCTAGAGAAAATAGTGTCATTGTATCACATGAGATTTTTTAAAAATGAAACTCCGCTAACACTATAACAGCATAGACTATTATTGTCAAGGTACCTCTGGAATGCAAATGTTAAAATCCCTGGACCGCCAGTCTGGCTTGGGCAAAAGAATAGCGAACGTTCCATAGGTGTATTTGTTTATACTCGAGGCAGTTGGCCTTGCTGTGGAATGCAATGGACGGCCTTCAAGGGACTGGACACAAATGGCGACTGACTGGACTACAATCTTAGGGGACAAAATAACGACATTTTAGACGGTTATTTTTTATTACGAATAACGACATCACTTTAACCTTGTCATGGTGGAGTGTTAAAAGAAATAAAACGCTTTTACTCCCGGTGAACAAAGCGATTGCCATAAAATTGCCTCGCTTTGAAATCAGCGAAAGATTAAATATAAAAGAAATTAAGTAATTTTGCCTGTATTAACTGCCTCTATGTAGTCCAAAAAATAAAGTACGACTTTTGGCAAGTTTCCCGAAAAAAGTTACTTCGATAAAAAAATTTGACAATACACCACTGATAATAGCCGGTGCGTACAAAAGAGCTTTTTGCTAAAATTTTAAAATTGTTAAAACTTAAGCCTTCCTTGAGAATATGTTCTATCACTAATAAAGTTCTATGTGAATAATCAAAGTAAATTTATCAATAATAATGAAATTCATGTCAATACTAGACACATACTTGATCTTCATTTGCCTTCAGCTCTTACGAGTGCATTAAGCTGTTTAATTGTCTTCTTAATTAAATTATTATTATTATTTATTATTTATTACCTTCGCAAAACATAAAACATACATTCATAACTGATGCCCGAATGACCAAAAGCTCGGGCACAGTTCAGCACAGCAACAGAAAACAGTGACCACTGCAAATAACAAAACAAAAAATTCAGAGCAAAGCGACTCTACATACAAACACATACAAACACACACACATGGCATACAAAAATACACTCACAAAACAAGGCATATAGTAATTAATATAAATAAAAAGCAAAACATATATATTAAACATTATGTGTTAGAGAGGAATGACAAGCACGAGTAGCCAAAATGAAAAGCAAAAAATTGAGATATTGTAAAATGAGTCATGGATTAGGTCGAATCAATTTTATAAGTTTGTTTCTTGAATCTGTGTAGATTTAGTTTATAAAGTTCAGGATGAGCTCTTATTAGTGAGTTGTATAATCATGAGCCGAAATTTATACTGTGATTTAATCCAGCAGAGGTAAAACATTTGGGCTCATATAGAATAGAATTTTGATCAGTCTGGTAAGGTAGTGATGAGGATTGTTGATTTTGAAAATATTTCTGTTCTTATGGAAGTAAGTCAATAATTTGAGTTTGTATATTTGTTCAATAATTAAGGCATTAAATTCCGAAAATATTAGTTTTGTGGGGTAATCAGCAGGTTTACTCCGACATATTTTAATGATCATTTTCTGTAGAATTTCTAAAGGCAAGCGGTTGGATTTAGTCATTCCTCCCCAACCCAATATGCCATATTGTAATACAGATTCAACTAGTGCTAAGTAAATTAAACGCAAGATATAAGGCTGTAAATAAGAAAGGAGGTTTGAGAATTTATATATTGTTTTACGAAGCATATTGCTAACGTAAGTAATGTGCTTATTCCATCTCAGATGTTCGTCAATTATAATGCCTAAATATTTGGTTTCAGTTGAAGAATTTAAGGAGGGACAATTGCAGTTATCACGATACAGTTATTATGAGTGGTAATATTTCTTATTATCGTATTATTTAATTTTACTATGTCAAGACCTTGGGTAGTTAAAGAAAAAGGAAGAAGCGTAGTTTTAGAAGTATTCAGTGAAAGCAAATTTGGATCTAACCATTCCTTAACGATGTTGATACCTCTATTGGTGTTTTGGTAAGTTACGTCCCAGTCATTACCGCTAAATATAACTACTGTGTCATCAGCATAAGAATACATATTACCCGAATACCTGCTCAAATCAATATTTAATAAGTCATTAATATATATCAAAAATAATATAGGGACCTAATACAGTACCTTGCGGCACACCAATATTAATATTCAGAATTTCGTTACAGTAATCATTGATTTTTGTTGACTGTGTCCTGTTACTCAAATAGGATTTTTTAAATCCTATTTAGTCCAACGCCTTTAATACCAATTTTGCCCATTTTGTCTATAAGCATATCATGGTTGACAGTATCAAAAGCTTTTTGCAAATCTAAAAATGTACCTAAACATTTATTACCAGTATCTAATTCTTGAATTAATTTACATGTAACACTAATAATAGCGTCATCTGTGCTGAGGTTGTTCCTGAAACCAAACTGATTATTACTTAATATATTGTGTTTATCAAGAAAGGACATTAAACGGGTCTTTATACATTTTTCAAATAATTTTGCTAGACAAGGTAAATGAGATAAAAGTCTGTAATTACTTAGATTGCATTTATCACCCGATTTATATACTGGAATCACAATTGCGTGTTTCAATGCGGTGGGAAATATATACGTACTGTACTCAAATATAAGACATATTATCAAGAAATTAATATATTTCAAAACTGCTCTTAAGAAATATTACATGTGACTGCATTTTATTCAGTAGACGATTAGCCAATATAAATGTTTAACATTAGCAACCTATTATTTTCTTAATTATTCAATCGTTGATTGAACAATTATGTATAGCTAATGTTCATTTGTAAGTTTGACTTCATTTCCTCTTGACATATAGGCCTTTCTTTGAGTCTATAGAATATAGTAAATTGTATCATATTGTGACACGTACACTCTTCTAGCTTAATTGGTGAATATTCAAAGCATTCAGGCAAGCAATTTTATTATTTATTTTGCTTATTTTTAATAACGTAAAATTACTTACATAAATTATTATTACAGCATAGACATTGTTCTAAATACATCTATAATTATTGAATTATTATTTATAACTTGAATCGATGTAAACAAAAAGGTTCTAAATCATGTTTCTAAATCGAGTTTTCGGCAGGAAATTATTCTTTGAAATGAAATCCACATTTATAGACATAAACATTCTGAGTCAGAGTTTAGTTTGTAAACAGGTCAAAATAACATTCTAATTTTATGGTATTTTTATGAAGACACTTTAAGTGCTGGACAGTTTTTTGTTTTCCACGAAAATGGGTTTCATGACTTAGAACATTTCTGTTTACATAGAACAATTTACATCTTTTGTCAGGAAAGAGATATCAGTAAGCTATAAAGTGTATCGTCTTCATAGGTTAGACTACAAAACAAAGAAAACAACTACCTCCGAAGCAGCCCTGGAAGCTTGGAACAAATTAACATCAACACGAAATTATCATGTCATAGCACAATCCTTAAAAAGGGATTAGCTGATGTGTCTGGTACCGTAGCACTACTGTAAAACTTAAGTGTCATACATTGCTATATTCAGCTGCAAATATCAATCTGGAACACATCCTTGTTGAGTCAGAGCTTTCTAAGTACACACATTAAAACAAGCTCATAGAAGGAAAACAAAATTAAGAGTTCGGGAAAGCAAGCAGTTGAGTCGAGCCAGACGTGGAGAGGTTGTGAGTAATTTTAGGAGGTCAGAAAAAGCCCTAAAGGCTGTAAAATACCTTCAAAAAAGTAGCATACGTACTCTTACATCTCTTTCCACCTGTCCTCGATACGGTTAGAAACCTGTACTACAGGGAAGCCAGTATGGTGCGCTATGTATGTACGTGAGATGAAAACGTGGAGTTACATTAGAAAACAGAATTGGAACACGTGTGTACGGCATATGAATTAACTCTACACACCTCTATGTTCACGTCGTTTGTAATCTATCTTTAATTCATAACAAGTACGCTAAACTGATAGACAACAGGTTATCTATATTACGTCACTAACTTCAGTGTTTATTACCAACCACAATTGTACTTCGAAATGGTTAAATAAAAATGTACGAACTGTATAATAACTATACTTACCCTCATAATGGATTTCACTGGAGTAGAGGGTTGATAGCCTACTATTATTGTTTTCATATGCAACCATATATCCTCGTTCATAAATAATTGTCTTAATGAAATGCAGAGTACCGGTACACCTTTGCATTACATAAAACGTATTACATAACTACACATAGGTTTCGTATCAAGTCAGTAGTAAAAATTATGTATTAATATAAGTCAAGGACTAAAAACTAAAATTAGATTATGCGTCATTGACATAAAAGTAATATGTATACCGGTAATATGTATATGACGATTTTATACTTTTAGTATAAATACTTTTAGTATAAAATCGTCGATCCCTCGTTGTATTCTATTTCAGGCAGTGGTGCCGTATACCTTCAGCATAACCTTTCTCGTTAGCGTATGTCTTCTGTTTTATTGCGTACAACTTTTGCTTTGACTCTTTTTTTATTTATATATTTACTTATTTATTTACCTGCTTATTTGTTTGTATATTTGACAATTGACAAATCTGTCAATGACTTGAGAGACCAATGCGAGAGTAGCCTGTGAAGAAAGGTTCTGTTGACCCATGAAAATAAGTTCTATAGACCTAGAGTTTTTATTATTATTATTATTATTATTATTATTATTATTATTATTTGGTCAGAACCAAATTATGACGATTTTATGTTCGAATCAAAATGGTGTATTTTTCCAATTATTTTTTATGTATTTTGATTGTTTTGATTGGTAAAATGTATTTTATCTTTTGAAATGTCAAAACTCCATTTCTAACCTGATGTGCCTATTTAATGCCAAATTATGAGAGTGTGCAGTGCTACTGCCTGTGAAATCAATGAAATATTTTGCACTTTCTACATAAATTAAATAATTTTATTAATAGTGTATTGTATTAATTGTTTCTAAGCAGTCCAAAAATCCAGTTAAAATATATGACTTCTACTAAAATTTCCCCGAAACCTTAGAATAGGCCTATATCCAGGGAAAATTTTGGGACTACAGCACTAATTGCAGGGTACGTTATGCCGTCATGAGCCTTTAGCATACCGAAATACATATCCTGCAATTGAATTCAAAGAGGGATCAACGATTATTAATTTATTATACTTCTAAATATCATAGACCTTTCACTTAGCTAATTTTACTTTTTAAGTTCTTGACATTGTATAATAATATGGACTATATTTTTTTCTATTGACTTTATATGAAACGTATGTAGGCTATGATATATATATATATATATATATATATATATATATATATATATATATAGTGTAATGTTTATTTAGTCATAATGTGTAGTTTTATGTAATGTAAAAGTATACTGTGAATTTTATAAATTAAGACAATTTTATGTATCGAGGGTATAATTTTTTTGCCCCGCCTTCCATCCCCGGATTACCTGGGTCATAACTCATAAGCTATATCTCCGGTCCAACAACCGATTTCGCATTTGTTCTAAGATCGTCGCGTCACCTTCTCTTGACCATAGAACACAGGGAAAATGTTTGATGAACAGACTTTGGTATTTTATTCAGTTAACAACTCTTGTTCATCAGTGGCGGCTCGTGGCCGGACAATTAGGTGAAGAGAAAAAAATGCCACATGCTTATGTTAATAACGGAATTCACCTATGTCTTGTAAACCAAAACAATCCTTCGGTAGCCCTTTAAGGCTGCAAACTTGTGTTGATATCATCACAGAATGGCTGCTTTTCTTCTAGCTGCAGTAGAAGTTCTTTCTGAATTGAAACATTCGCTAAACAAGATAGGCTACTTGTCAGGTTAGTTAGTATCTGGCAACATTTTTTATTCTTCATTTAGTAGGCCTACGTCGTGATCTGACAGCTGGCACAGCGATGATTTGATTTTAAACAATGCGGGTAAGAATGTAGTTATTATTTATAAAATCTGATACGTTTTATTCATGGAATACTCTTAATAAATTCCACTCGAGATTATGCGTTTCGTGAGATAAATTCGATCCTGCTTCTCCGCCGCGAATCTATCTATGTTTATCGTAATTATTATTCTCCTAATCAGATTATTCAGAATATTCCATTCATGCGATGCGGACTTGGTATTGACTAATAATTATTAGTCAATACCAAGATTATAATCTTTAGCAATCGACCAATGACTGTTGTTTATCTTATAAGTTAACATATTGCGAGGGTCGGAAAGATGCAATTTTATCTGATAAACTTCAGCTCGTTACTGGATACTTCAAGGCATTAATATGCAGTGATTAATATGTTCCATCTCGTATGATTACCTATGAAAAAATATGCATTGTAGGAATGAAACGTCATGATCCACGTTCTCTTCGGAGTATAAACTGGCAAATGGATTGGGATTAGAAGAACAATTACAGAGTAATTATATTTGTAGTGTTCAACGCATTAACATCAAGGCTGTAATGGATAATATATGTGCTTTATGAACCCTGTATTCAAGTGCAAACGTGCCCACCTGTTTCTCCGAGCTCACAGTGTGAGGTACTGGCGAAGAAAATGCCTGAACAAGAGGGACGGCTTCGTGGGTAGTCTGTTCGCGTCGGTATGGGGACGTGGGATAAGCGAGAAAACTGCTGCTTGCCATCCTTAGTGGATCCTTAGCCAATTTTAGTGGATCAGACTACCCAAGCAGCCGAGGGAATGGCAAACCAGTTCCGTTTCACCACGGCTGACTTGAATCACTTGCAGGATCTCAGTGTCTCCTAGCTTTGACACCAGGTGGTGGCGTGGCGGGCAATTCAAAAAAGCAGATACATTTATAGTAAAAACAAACGTTCGTGATATGGAAAATAAACTTAAAAAATACGTATTGTAAAGGAAAAATACTGGTGAAGTGCTACTTCACCTACTTCCCCTGAATAGCCGCCACTGTTGTTCATCTGTCTATTGTCGCGGGGGATGTGTCCCGGATCTGGTATTCACGTTATAGAGTGAGGGAAACCCCGCGAATACCTCACTCAGATCGGTTGCTACGAGGTTATCCCGCAGCTTCCGAGGCAAGTCTTGGGCATTTGCCATATCAGTCCTGCTCGGCATGGTCCCAGGGGATCTGAGCATTCCCCCAAGGCTATTAGTCTCATATTCGGTGTGTCTTAGGCATCATCATCATCTTCTTCTTCTTCTTCTTTCTTGCTTTCAATCACGTGGCGTGTGGATCTTCTGAAAGAAGTATTAAATAAGTTCTAGCGGCCATACTTCGCCTGCTTGTTTGGCTACCTCTCTAAGGCTAATGCTTGCTTCCCTATATCTCGCGCATGTATATAGGGCGTGGGACATTGTATCAGGCTCACAGTCTTCGCAGTAGCAGAGGTAATCCTCCGCTAGGTTAAACCTAGAAAGGGTTTCCTGTGAAGTAGCCACTGTAGGCCTACTGAAATGTTGAGTAATGAGGAACGATCCATTTTTGACTAAGTCGTCTGCGTAGTACTTACAGGATCATCAGGGGTCGCTCGCGAACCTGAGGAATACCTTACTGAGCCTTGTGGGCAGCCCTTAGTGACTTGTTTCGTTCGAGTATGATAACTGTTTTTAATCAAACTTCCCTGTCTCTATAATAATCCGTGGTATATGACAACAATAACAATCTGATGTGAAAGTCACATAACTTCCTCTGCCCAAATAAAAGTTAGAAGTATTCACAAATCCTTGTACAGAATCGCAAAAGACAATTTTACGCTAATTATACTAAAAATACCTTATATCCCATTCTTTGAATGATGCGACTAAAAATGCAGGCTATGGACAAACAAAAAAAAAAGAAGAAAAAAAACAAGTGACTGCAAAGTTTTATTGAACTTTCGGCCGTAAAGAATAATTTCCAAAATTTATCGAATATTCCCCTCAGATGTTTCTTAACTGTAAGCATGGCCAACAATACATCTTTCTCACTTCATGTACTTATATAGAATAAGAGCCGTGAATGTCCGCGTATTGAGTTGTTCACCAGGCAAGACAAGAGTTTCTACAAACAAGCTTACAGCCAACCTTCAGAGATTTTTTTTTTTTTTTTTTTTAAGTTTCAAATAAAAATTTTAGCTCTTGGTATAAGCACTACATGTACAAAATTTAAAGGAAATCGTTAGAGCCGTTTATGAGAAAATCGCAAAAAAAAACAAAATTTTATTCATATAAAGTCCCCTTAAATATAAGAGGTTGTCACCAATCTTCGTGTCACAGCCTCAGAAGGTACCTAACCCAAATACAAAATTTTGTTTTCGTACAATTTTCCGTTTCAAGAGGCCATATTGCAAAGACCGCGTATTCACAGTAAGTGGCTTATAACTACCCTTCAGAGAATTTGTTCGAAAAAATGTTTCAAATAAAAGCTTTAGCTCTTGGTTTAAGCAACCCTTGTGCAAAATTTAAAGAAAATCGTTAGAGCCGTTTTCGAGAAAATCGCGAAAAGCGAAAATTTCTTAAAGTAAAAAATAGTATTTTTGGATTCAGGGGGCTTTGAAACGTATATATATGCTGAAATCTGAACTTCGAATTTTGGGGTCGAAAACAATACTTCCTCTACCTATAGTACCTATGGTACGGGCAGAGGAAGTAAAAAAAAAGCTTATCTTATTCAAAAATAGGTCCGTCGGCGTGGTTGGTGTAGTCAGTATAGCGCCGCGCCGGCTTTCTGCACTCAAGATAGCGGATTCGATCCTGGCCCAGGTTGATAGTCTTTATGTGAAAAAGAACTGCATCGGAACAAAACTCCAGGACACAGGAGATAGTGAAAGGCCTAAGAAGCAGTACTCCGTAGTCATTAAATAACATTAAATCAAATCATATTAGTGAAGAATAACCTATATCAACACCAACCTACAGCTATCTGTTGTTAAAAATAAAATGAAGTCATTTTTAACGAATAATCCTCGTTTTACCCTCGGAACTATATTTAGCCTGATAATTTTTTACTCTGGCCATGTGTAGGCTAAATTTAGCCTTTTTCATGCTAGTGCTTCATTTTAATAATATTTTTCTTATCAGCATATGATTAGCATTGAATTAGGCCTTGTAATGAGGTGCCATAGCTATAATTTAAGAGCATTTAAATTAGGGCTTCACATTTTATACAACATATTTTCAGAATCCCGTAGGATTTAATATCATAGATTTTTTTATTGTTACCTCTCCGTGACCTTTGAGATTGAAATAAATTTAAAATGATGATAAATAACTTGAATGTTGCGAAAAAAAGTAAGAAATGTATACAGACTTTCACAACAAAAATCATACTAATTTCTTCTAGTTTGAGACTTTACACGGAAATAATAACACACACTTTTGCCGAGTCAGTGGAATAACAGATCCTGCTTATATTTTCATGACCTTCACGAACATGCTGCCACAATAGCATTTTATAACACGGTGAAATTTTTATTAAGTAGAAACAAAGTTCATAGCCTAGTAAACATCTAATTTTTAGATATTCCTGTTAAACTACCAAACCTATTAATGTACATAATCACCACGTATTATGCATAATAACCAAAGTAGTACTCGTAGGTGAATGTAATAGACTGTTTGTTCAAGCTAGAAGTATAATTATTGTATACATTAATACTAAAAGTATAACAATAATTAAGGAAGGCAATCATCAGAATATTTACTCTATAATAAAGGAAGCTCTCTTGCAAGTGTGATTGTTCTTTTTTCAACTGTAGAGTCAGTCATATAAGCCTTTTAATATTAACAATAAACGGTATTATCCACTTAAAGTGTAATGCATCTTACTCTCTGAAAGTTTTAACACATTTCAGTGTTTTTAAATGACAATTCAAGGAAATATGTTAGTATGACAAGACCAACAACATTAAGAACGGGATGAAAGTCATACTTATAATCCATACGTGCAGATAAATAAATAATAACATGGATTAATATTGCAGATGCAGTAAAAGTATAAGTTCTGATGTCGACAGATGAACGGGTTACAGGGTTATCCCGCAGATGGATGCTGATGGCAGATGTACACTATCGAATTAACACCAAAGGTAGGCGGTTGGCTCAAAAGTATTCTAGAGATCAATTTATTTCACTAGTTCTCATTATAAATAATATTATTCTTTATATTTTACCCCAATAATTTGCTCATTATGTAAAATACCGAATAAAAATATAACTTACTACTTGTGTTACTTTATCATAGGTAATCCTACGAGAGGTTACGAGGCTTATGAAAAGCTTAACCTCCAGTTGAGTTTATTATGACTATTCCATGAATAAAATATAACGGATTATATAAATAATAATTACTTTCGTGCTTTGTTATATAAAAGCAAATCTGTGAGCTGCGAGATCACGGCATATTATGAATCAATAATTGGTGAATCGTTTCGAGCTACAAGATTGTAACCATTGCTACCAGTGGTGCATATGAGATTAACCTAATTCAGATAAGCTAACATCATAACAGAATTAAAGCATAAGAACTGACTTGAACCGTGTAGCAGGTCAGTTCATATAGGCTTATATAAAATAAGGAATTAAATACAAGAAAATACATTTCACGGACAATATTTGAACTTCCCGCAACATTATCGACTATTAAAAACTACCACTACGCCTAGACTATTACAATGACCATAAAACAAATTACATGACGAGACAGAGGACATTTACACGGACAATTTGATATGCAACACGACCATCTGAATCAAAAGACATTACCGGCAATTACAAATAATTAATCAAACGATTAATTATTAACACGACAACCTAGAAAATGACATCATTCAACGCGTAATCAAGAATGCTATACAACTACACTTATTACAGACAATAGTGACAAATACTTTATGAATTATTAAACTAAATAGAGGGATACAATGTATTAGAGGCGGTACTCTTCTGTCTGGAAAGACCCTTGACGCCACCACTTGGCTTGACGTTTGACAGATAGGTTCCTCCCCAAACCTCACTCCACTTTAACGACAAATATTTAAAACCATAGCAGAAGACTTAACTAATTCCCAATCACAAGAGACAAAGCTACCTGACAGAACCAATGAAAATGCAAGAATATTTTAACACAGAAACATATTAACAGAAACATGAGCAACGGACGCGGACTTGAAGAGACTGATGGAGAAGATACGGACGTTATTTTGTAGACGAAACAGGAGTTAGAAATATTGACTTTTATACAGTGAAATAGTGACGAATACGAATATTGTTTTTATACCGACTTTTCAAGTAATACGGTCGAGGATAGAAATTTATATAACGAAATAAGAAAGATTATATATATATATATATATATATATATATATATATATATATATATATATATATTAATTTTTATATTGTGAAGTGAAAAGAATATATACCGCCATAAGATAAATAACTTAAATTCCTGCGATAAAACGTGCAGATGTTATGAGAATAATAAATAACCTAAAGTGATTTTGGCGACGACGAAGTGAATAGATAAAGACATTATTTAAAGTAACTGTATTCTTCCTCCCGACATATTACGATAATTACAGACTAAGCGACAAAATTAAGAACTAAATAAACTTACAAATATTATTATTCAAGTACATAACTAATTGACATTATTTTACTACCCAGCATTCCCTAATCGAGCACGGCCCTAGAAAGAACTCTCGCTCTACCCACTGAGAAAGCACTAGCTGGACATTATATTTATTTTATAATAATATAATAATAAAGAAGACAGGTGCCCCCCATAAATCGACACCCACCTTAACCAACGGTTATAAATTGGTCACTCAACTCTAGGCCAATTCAACGACCCCCTAGCGATCGGTCATAACCGAATCGAAATTGTGTTTTTAATTAATGTACATAAATTTAAGCATATATTATTTCAATTCCTAAACAAGTTATATATAAAATGATGTCTTTATTCTGTTCACTGGCAGCATGTGAGGAATTACTCAATGCGAATTGATACTTACATTTCCAGCTGACGTTTTTTCAGATAAAATCGAATTCTTGTATTTAGCAATCACATTATGAGATAAACGATCGTGATTGGTGTACATCCCAAAAATTGCTAAACGTTATTGGTCAATATCAAACACGCGGTTTATGAATGGAATAGTCGCTTCTATCGTAATTTCTTAACCTGTAAAATAACTTGTAATCGTATCACCAAATATGTATTTCTTAGATACACTTCTTCATAAAATAGCTCTATGGACTATAACTTAGACTACTTTGAAAATACTTCAAAAAGTCCTCAAGATGTAATAAAAAAACCGATATTAATCATAACATGACATACCGTATATATTTCTTTAATAATAACAAAGAGTGATTGCACCAAAACTGAGACAAAATCCGGTAGGCCTTAAACTGTGAAATATAGAGTGCATAATGGATGTATTATTATTAACCAGTTATTAAGTGCCAGTATGGCACTTTATGAGATTGCGTGTGGGGACGAAAAATGTCTGTCCGTCTGTCCGTCCGTCCGTGTGTCTGTACGTGCCATAACTCAAATACGCTTTTTCGGATTTTCATGAAACTTGGAAAACACATTTATAATGTCCATGGGAAGAACCCTATTGATATTGAACCAAATCGGTTCACCGGTACCGGAGTAATGCCCAATTTAGTGCCTATTTTAATAGATTTCTAATAGAAAGACGCCATAACTCAAATACGCTGTATTGGATTTCCATGAAACTTGGTATACGCATTTATGACGTCCATGAGAAGTACCCTATTGATATTGAACCAAATCGGTTCACCGGTACCGGAGTAAAACCCAATTTAGTGTATTTTAAAGGCGCAATAACTCAAAAACGCTTTATCGGATTTTTATGAAACTTCGTATACGCATTTATAATGTCCATGGAAAGACGTCTATTCATATTCGACTAAATCGGTTAGCCAGTACCGGAATAATGCCCAATTTAGTGCCTATTATGTTAATATATAAGAAGTCGCAATAACTCAAATATGCTTTATTGGATTTTCCTGAAACTTTGTATACCCATTTATAATGTACATGGGAAGACGTCTACTGATATTGGACCAAATCGGTAGACCGGTACCGGAGTAAAATCCAATTTAGTGTCTACTTTAAAGACGCGGTAACTCAAATACGCTTTACCGGATTTTTATGAAAGTTGGTATACACATTTATAATGTCCATGGGAAGACGTCTATTGATATTGGATAAAATCGGTTGACCTGTTTCGGAGTAATGCTCAATTTAGTGGCTATTTTATGGTAATATACGTATTGGAAAGAATTTATGAAATGCAAAGCAGTTATCATGACAATATAGTCAATTGTTTTACTGTAATCTTATAAGCCTTTGGCCATTAAAATACAGTTTGCTATGACAAATAACACTAATGCTTTACATGCGCTTATCCAACTAGACCGTTAAACTGATCCAGGTGGCTGAGATTGTAACTTCTTGGCCTCACATTCTGGAGTTCCATGATTCAAATCCTGAAACCGACCAATTTGACTTTTTTCTTTTTTGGATTCTGCATATCATAATTGCAATCATAACTGATTAATGGCACTTTGTTACATCAGTTTACCTGATTTTATTACCTTGTATGAAAGTTACAAACTACAAAATATTCGATGGCATTTTCATCCAAATTTAATTACATGCAGCACATTAATTTTAAAATCAATTTACATCGGCTTTTATAGCTTGATTATTAGGCCTAATATTGAATATTAGCCCTAATTGTTGTTATATTCATTATTTTAAATTAATGATACTGGTGATAAAATATTACAATTTTGTGCCCGTTTAGCCTAGAGGTTCAATAGAGGTTCAGAAGTATAAATTAACGATCAGGTTAAAAAAGAGTTGGCACCGTGGTAGATCTACTTGGTCTATACACTGTTAAAGGTAGGCCATTACACTATTTAGAAAGGAAATAAAACCACTGGTAGCATGTCATAGATCTTTGATGGTGACAGGTTTTGAAAGAAATTAAGAAAGTCACAGATTAGTTTTGTTAAAACTAAGTGTACAGATAGTTTACTATTTCGGGATAAAAACAATGTCACTAGAGCCCAATTAATCTCTGGTTCATTTACCGGTTCGACCCGAATGTCAATTATTGTATGCTTGAATTAGCTTATTACCGGTAAAGTAAAGTAAAGTGTTCCATGTACAGGCTGTGGAGGCCCTGAGGGTTCCATTAAGTTGAGGCTCCCAAATTTTAATCATTCGACACATGATGGTGGTAAGGTAAGCCTTACCCATCGGCCGCCTTTATCCCTAGTCGGGGATCGAACCTTCAACCTTCGGTTTGTAGCGCAGTGCCTCAACCACTACACCACGGCGTACCCCTTTTGCTACCGGCACAATTAACATTTTAAACCCAGAATTATCAGTATTGGCTAGATCTTAGATGCTAAATCAAGATGTTTCGCTAAAGGCAGTAACTTAATAGTCTGAGAGAATCAAACTATTATGAACTAAAATATGAGCAATTATTTTTAATGCACAAGGAAATGCGCCTTTACTAATTGAGTAGTAGTAGTTTGAGATAATATTGTGAGTGAACTTTTATAAAAAAATCTTCATAAATAGAGTTTGACAATTCTTTCATACAGGCCGTGTGTAGGCCAAGGTGGAAAGGTAGAGTTTGTTACAGAGGCACCCGCAGATTTTCATTTCAGTAGGTAAAAAACACTTCCTTGTTACTAGTGGTTACCAGACGGTAAGCGGACTATGCGGCCGCGTGGGGCCCCAGGATACCATAGGGCCGCGAAATTCAATTTTTCTAACAATTCCCTTATCTATTAGTCCGGAAAATGTTCATTTTCTGTTTTAAAGAGAATAAAAAAAATATTTAAGGACTACAATGGGAGAAGAAAGATTAAATAACTTGGCCAATTTTGTATATAGAGAAGGGAATTTTAAACCGCATTGGCATTGCCAAAATAATTTATGATTTTGCAAGAAAGAAACCAAGATGGGAATTCATGTAAATATTTTTAAATGAATTTATTTAATGTGTAACGTTATGACATTTTTCATTACCGTACTTTTATTTTTCGTTAATAAGCTTATGAGAGTTTTCTTGCAACTTTTATTTCTAACTTAATTTAAAGGGTCCCAACATTTTTAGCGCTTGGAGCATCCACTTGACATTATATAATTCCCCACATAAGTTTATGTCAACCGTCTTCCCACTATTTATTTTTGTCATCTATGTAATTTAAAATAGATGATAATTTTTAATCTACATTTAAGCAATCCAAATTATAACCAATATGCTATTTATATGTTCACTATACAAGCAATATGGTCTTTAATCAACATATATGCAAATCAGATAGCCTGGTTGCAGTCTTTAAATGTTCATTCATTAAATATCAATATTACGTACAATACCCATGTTAAATAATCAGTTCAAAATATGTTGCACAAACATTCTCACATTTATGTGCTAAGTTTTGAAATATTGAGGTTTTTACATTTACGAATGAAACCGGTATGTACCATTCAAATTTAATGTAGGCCTATACCTCCACATAGTGGTCACATAGGTTTACCAATGGGCATCTGGTTCTATTGTTCGGTGGTGTATTTTTGACTGATATTCAGTTTAAACGACATAATAGCGGCGGTGAGTTTTAGAAAATAAACAAATCCTACGAAGTCCAGCATTTGCCTTTGGGAATGAATATACCATGAAAACCCCAAGTTAAATTGGCTGGCCATAATGCCTGCGTTTTGAGCACAGGACTTCTTACCTTGGCCACCCCTCTAGGATTGGTTTTATTGGGGTATGTGCTATGGGGTATACTGCAAGTCACAACAATAACAGTCTTAAAAACCAACAATTAAAATTACTTACGAATGTTAACATTTGGTTATAACTTCCATAAAATTTCCTATTCTAAGTTAACATCTTAAATGTAGTACTTGCCATCTTCAGTTAAATTTATTTTGTTTTGGAGTCAATGTAGGCCTATCATGTCGTGAATTGCATGCTTACCTTTCTGCATTTTTTTAAAAAATATATCTAATTAAACCAATCCCCTTTCTCGACTGCTAGACGTACACGAAGGAACGAAGACTACAGTTACAATTTATTTTTACTTAGAGTAGGCAATTTTATGGAAGATACAGTATCACCAAATTTTAACATTTCAAACTAATTTCAAGTTGGTCTTTAAGACTAATTATTGTTAATATACATAAGTTAATATTTTAGACAAGTAACTTATGTTACGTACACAATGCTTTTATAATAAGGCATATTTAAGATTAGATTGTATCATTAATATGTTATAATCGAGCACAGGTGGAAGAAATTGTCATTATTACAGATACACAATAGTTAATTTGGAAAAATTAAAATTATTGGAGTAAACCTGAAATCATCAGTCTTCACAGAATACGTTAATTGGATTTCAGGCTAATAAGTTTTTTGTTTTAAATAAAAATAATACAACTCCTTCAAGCCGGCCATTTTAAGAAATCTTACCTTATAACAGCGCCTCTACCGGCGAGATCCTGCAGCAGCAGCTGCTCTTCTGCTCTCATAGACAGCTGCAGGCACTTCAGATCTCTCCAACTCATCTCCCGACAGCTCCAAGTCTTGCATCATCTGCATAATTTCTCGTTCTTTTTTTATGTCCTCCTTGCTGTCCGGAGGCCCTCCACCGTTCGGAATAGGAGTCGCGAACTTGAGGTTTGCCAGTGACCCGTAAGACCTCGATCTATGCTCCTGGCGTATCGAATATGAGAAAGCCCTTTCGTTTAAATGACCTTTCTTTCTGTATATCCCCGTGTTGAAAGGTGACTCATCTACCACTATCATAGGGGGAGGATTTACTTCCGCATCATCGCCATTGACAACAATAGGTGCTTTCTTACTAGCCTTCCCTTCGCTTTTACTTACTTTCTTCTTTTGTTTGGTATCCATGGTTGCATATTGTTGCATCAAGTAAGCTTCGTGTGGAAAATGGCCTGGTTGAAAAGATGCTACAGGACTAAGTGGTCTCGCAGAAGGCATGTAAATCGGCTCTTCTATGGCTACTGGTGGTGGAGGAGGATGGTGCATATGGTGCTTGGATTTTTTGCCGGTACTGACAGGCACGGCAGCCATCATAGGCATCATAGGAGGTTGGTGAGGCCCGATCGGTATCAAGGGAGCTTGCATGATAGGACGTCCGGGTATGATCATCCCTCCCTTAGGGCGGTGTGTGAAGGTGTTGGATTGTTTCTTCAGGTGTTTTGGATGAGGAAGAGTAGTGGCGGGATGAGAAACCACAAGAATGGGCCCCGCATGTGGAGGATGGAATCCGTTCATTGATGGTGGACGTAAGAGGGTTCCATTAGAATAGTGATGTTGGTAGGGCAAAGTACCACCCTTAATGAGCGTTCCACTAAGGGAACTCGATGACCTCATGCCTCCTCCGTTTACCATAGGGTGAGCAGAAGCACCACGCATTAGAGAACCGTTCATCAGAGGGTAAAGTTCCTCCCGACTACCACCCATCATTTTCTTTCTTCGGGCCCTATCCTTATTTGCTTTCTTGTTTTTGCTATCATCCTTGGTTGGGGGTGGAGGAGGTGGTGAGGCTACAGGAGTTACCATTTGCCTGGGTCGGCCAGATCTGGCACTTCTCATGGTACTGGCACTGTAGTTCCCGTACATCTCTTCCCGCTCCGCCACTGGGCTGGACCCAGATCCGGCCCACACCTTGTGGTTCTCATCACCGTTATAAATAGAAATGTCGTCTCCAGCTGACACCGTTGTGGTTGCATTAGACGTGAGGGTGCCGTTCTGGTTAGAAGGGCCGGGTTGAATATGACTATTGAGGGTGAGTGTACTACCGCCCCCAGTGGGTGAAAGTCGTCGCCATCCCTCAACTTTCTCGATGCTGCTGGTGGCTAAAATGGGCTGTGGGGCAGCATTGTGACTCCTGAGGGTGCCATACACGCTGGTACTACCTCCATCGATATGGCGAGCGTATGAAGAGTCGGCATAGGCGTGAAAACAACACCGAACCAGGGCATTGGCTGCCATTTCTCTTTTACAAATAAAGGCGTGGCATTCGAGCACCTTGATTCCTGTGGTACGGCGGAGGATAGCTGCAAACAGAGGAGGGTGGCTAGGATTTGGGCTTCGAGCAAAGGGTGAATCCAGGGGAAGGAACCTGGGGGTAGCAGGCTGGGTCGTCTTTTCTGGTACCAGGACATATCTGACAGCAGCACAGTAGTGTAGAGTGTCTATTGGGAAGAATCTTGTTACTTTCTTATGGTTTTCATCCACATTCTCTAACAGTAGTCCATTGCTCCACACTGACAGCCAAGAATCGATCCCACGGGCACCCAAAGCACCTTGTTCCGGGTACAGCTCTCGAAGTGGCTCTTGAATTCCTTGGAGGCCATCTTTGGTCACGTGGGGCACTGCCGAGCCCAGATACAAGACGCGGCACCGGCAGATCGGCGTGGAATCCGGCTCACCTCTCGGAGACGCCATGTTTTTGTCTTTAAACTCGCTGTTTTACACACACATTTCATTCGCGCACCTTCTAAAACCACTAAAATTCATCACCCGTCATAACAATGACCTGTACTTCCCAGCCGTTTGCAATAACAGAATTCCTTATACTGTACGAATTTAAAGGAGGAGTAACTATTCACAATTTGTCAAATTACTGTCACGAACTCACACGTCACTGAGTACAAGGTACGAAGAAACACATTTAATTCCAGTAGCGTAAAATGTAGCACCTTCTTCACGTAACATTCACTCACTCACTGACCTCAAGTTTCTTTCTCGCAATAGCATTCCCCTCCATTTCCACCTGTTACCTGTCCGCCGCGCATGCGTAGTATCCAGTGTTCAAGAATGCACCTTGAAAACTTCAACACTTAACATACAAGCACTTTAAAAATCACAAAACATTGGCAGTAAACACTTTGGAAGATTGCAAGGCACTGATATCAAATTAAATAACACACTTTCTTACACGTTTTATTCCCAGAATTCGGAAATGCTGAATACTTGACGAAATCTTAAATTTCCTTATCACAGTTTGGTGAATGCTAAGAAGATTCCATCTACGGTGACCCTAGATGGGAAGGATATATGTCTGTAAGAACCAATCACGAACTTCCTTATGTAGTACCAACCAATAATAATGTCTAACTGACGGCAGGATTACTGTCACTACATACAGAAGTAGAGTCAAAGGCATTGACCTATTAGTCCTATAGAATCTGGTATCAGGATTAGTGATGTGAGGCGTGTTGTTCTTAAACAGGGATTCGCGATGTATGAATTAGACTTTAATTTTCTTAAAATTCTCCCTTATTATATCACAGCTTTTCATTCTTATGAAAACATTTTTGTTACATTATTTATAAAAACAGTGCATTATATTATAAATTGGGAGCAGTAAAAAGTAATGTTGCCAGATTTCAGTAAGAAGAAATAAAAACTTCTGTATGAACAATTTACTATATAGGAAGTCTAATAACAAAAGATAACATGATTTCTCAAGTTAAATTTCACTTTATCTCTTCAGATCTGCGTCCTTGTACCATTTATATAATCTGCCTTAGCATTTGTTTTTTAATTTCTACACGTACAAATTGTATTGGTTCATTTCTAATGTCAATATTGTAAATTCAGACTAATCCTATTCACTGATTCAACTCCATGTGTCATTTCCTAGTATATAGCCTACTATTTACATAGTCTCTCTTATTTTGAATTGAAATTGTTAGTATAACATTTTTATTCTTATGCTAGGCCTAGTGATTTTTGTTATAAATTTCTACGTATTCCTCAATCTGTCTCTTAATCTAATGTAATTTTAGTTATTAATTATTTCGTAACTTATTGTCATTATTTTATTTTACAACTGAACGGTACCCACATATGAGTAATGCCGAAACGGGTGTTAACTTTTTTGCGTTATATATATATAATAATTTGTTTGAATAAATTATTATATTTTTTAAAATTTATAAATCATATAGTGGCATGTCCAGAATTTTAATTTGAAATGTTTAAAGAAGAAAAATATAAAAAAAAAAATAACGCAAAATTTCAAGTCACTTAATAAACTAAAACAGATTTGCTAGAAATACTTGATTATAAACTAGACAAAACTCCGTGGCTAAACTTAAACATAATCAAGCAACTCCTCAGTGCGTATCTCTAGGCTGAGCGAACCATCTTCCAGACCTCTCTACCTCAGAAAAATCCTAGGAGGTACGGGAAATCGAATCCTGGCCTGCTGATTAGAAGATTAAAATCTTCTTAATTTCATTTATTTGCCATTTGTCACTTCATATACTCTGAAATGGTATTAAATACATATTATTCAGCTACCGTATTTGACAATACAGTACTAAATTTAGCCCTACGTGAACAGCGTTTTTCTTACCAAATTGTATTTGTATTGTCTGCACTTTTGCATGAAACATAAGCCCACTTTAATTCGTGTTTTAGGATGCTAATCTAGATATGTTCAGACAGTATAATTTATTGTTCACTTATCATTCTTCATAAAAAACCAAGATTTGTCTAAATTGATATTTCAGTAGGGCCTACTAGATTTAAATATGTAATTGTTAAGTGTTGATTTCAAAATCGAAACAATATTTCACTATTTGAACTGTGCGATGATGAAATCAAAAAATTTCAAATAATGCTCCGGGTAAAACTGGAGTCAACCAAAGTAGAAATAAAAAAAGGACGTAAAAATAGTGCAAATGTGTAAGAGCGTGTAGATACAATAAATGATGCATAAGTTAATATGTACGGTAGTTTGTTAAAAAAGTAAGGAAGGTTTGTTCTGATAGTAAAACATTCGTCAAAAATGTAATTTTATTAATAAATCGGGGTTAAGTATGACTTCTAATTTTCCTAAATCACACACTTTACCCAGAGGGGAGGTACTCTTTTTAGGGTCTAAAAATCTCAGTGTTTAATTAAATATTTCTTTGTAGCATACGTTTTCTCCTTTAATTTGTCGAAAAAGATAGTAAAGTCATTTTATGATTATTTAACGATGGGATGTACTACAACTTAGGCCTGTGGTCGTCGCCAGTATGCCGGACTTTTGTCCCGCAGGAGTGCTTTTATAAAATGCCAGTAAAGATTCACACATGGGCCTTAACATTTATGCTAACGTAAATGCCATCAACCTGAGCCAGGATCAAACCCACAATTACTATTAACAAGATAAGATAAGGTAAGATAAGATGGTATAACATGAGAGAAGGTGATAGAATACAAGAGGAGAGGGGAGAATAGGAGAAATAATAAAAGAGAAGACCAGGTCAAGAGAAGAGAGGAGAATAACATGTTAATTTTATCTACTATAATTAAGCCCGTTAGACATTCTTTTTCGCTTTTCCATTTCACTGTTCTTAATTTCTTATTGATTTTGTGTTTTTATTTCGAAGGTATTTCAAATATACAAAAATTGTCCATAAATGAATTTATCTGCTTAGGTATAGCAGTTGGTATGGAACTGACTTTCTGTTTGCAAGTTTGCTGGTTCGATTCCGGCCCAGGTCAGTTTCCTTTATGTGTGTGTGTAAATGCAACAATACCATGTCTTGAAAATTTTCTGACATGTTAAAAAAACTCCTTTGTAGAAAATCCCGGCACTGGCGACTGTTACGAATTTAACAAAGGAACTGTTAATGAGCTCTTACAGAAACTTGCATTCAAATTCCGCTGACAGAATCTGACCGCACAAGTTTTACCACAGCCAAGCGTGTACAAATGGATTGAAAAGTTAAAAGATGCTCGGACAAGTGTGAAGGACGAGCAAAGAACTGGACGTCCATCCACTTCCACTAGCGATGCCAACATTGAGCAAGTGCGGAAAGTCTTCGATGGATTTCGGAAAAAAACGGATCACTGCACGCTGTTCTTCTTTGGTGCAAATGCTGAGCGGTGCAGCCATATTTAATGTGTAATAGCGCAACACTCAGTGGATTCATAACGGTCAAACATTCCACAAGTGGAGACGAATGAGCAACATCTTGAAGTGTGCGAGCTCAAAGCAGTACAGCCAACCTACAAAAGATTAAAAAAAGTGCGGATACTTACCTCCATACCTTCACTTGCTTCCAAGAATCGGTCACAATCTTCTAATTAAAGTGAAACGGTAATAATATTCTTAAAGTAAAATATGTTGAGAATTGAGAGAATTAGCCCATGATCATCCCAATAAGGTTACAATCAGATTGGCTGTCGCGACGCGATACAAATCAATAAAATATCATAAATAATTATATCTTAATAGCAATAAACTAATTCTAAGTTAAGTAATTATTGTATGGAGATCATACACATGGGTCTTTCAGTCACGTCTTTCTTTGGTTCTTCTTGGCCACAAGCTCCCCAGAACTCATCTTCCCATAAAGATTTCTGCCCCAACACTTCTTTTACCAGTTCTAGGCTCCCACGCTGTCAGTGCATGTGTCCACCTCTTTGGGTCTATCCTCATAACATCTCCTGCCCAAATCCATTTCAATCTGGAATTGGCCACCATTACGTCCTTTCCAATTCTTCAACATTACATAAAAAGTATTAAAACAGCCGGAAGCACGCAAGTACTGACTGTGGACATATTTCCAGTATTTTATTAAAATTCACGTTTTTTAAATCCCTGGTTTTATTTACGCTATGTATTTTTCTATTTGCTTTGTGCAAGTCGCAAATGGCACTCCAATGCATTTGCTATTCCTTCACACGTTTAGGCCAATGCTTATGTCGTTATTAGAAGTGGATTTATTATTTCCAGTGTTTATGTTATTGGAAGTGGCTTTAAAATTTCATTCTGGTGATTAAAAGTTCTGAAAATGGGAAAAAACTAAATTCCAGTAGCCTATTTCCTGGAAATTAGTAAGAAAAAATAGACCTATATCGAAAATGGGTTCCATTTATAAAGGAGGTGCATCCTGGGTACTTCAAGTTACAATTTCAAAGAGAAATAACTTCTTAGTGTAGACTTGCTTTTATTGCTATTTCTCCTACATTTTTAGGTAGATTTCGAAGAAAAATCTACCTATTGCAATGGATACCATGTCATGATTTTAGAAAAATTCTTTCATACCTTTACGTTTCATGCTCCCCTAAGTACGAAACCACCGCCCGTTCAAAAAAAAAATTGTGATATTTATATATATATATATAGGCTATATATATATATATATATCTTTACACGCTAGCGGCCGTAATTTTGAAGATATTTGAACCAAATTTTATTATGTCATTTCTAGGCCCAATAGTTCGGACAAGTTCGTTAATGAGCAAATTTGGCCCAAGGGGGTGGTCGGGGGAGGGGGTTGAAATTGTTTAAAATGTATATCTCGGCCCCTATGAGGTATAGAGGGAAACTTTGTTTGAATAAATTAGAGTACTCCCTATGGAGTTCACAGTGACACCAACGATTCGAGGGTTCGAGTGAGGGTGGGGGTGGGGGTGGGGGATGAAAATTCGAAACTTTTGAAACCACGTCTTGTGGGGTATCGTTGAAAAGCTCTTGATGAGTACTCTACAAATCAATAAATAGTTTCTTGATAGCTCTCATATGACGCGAGATTTTAATGTTTGAAAATAATAACACTTAAAAGAATTATTATAATATCATAATTTTGTCTTGTTTAGCGGCTTTGTTAATTTTATTCATTGCTGATCTTGCGCACGGCCTCCCAGAATATTATATCCTATTCTTGTTGTTAAAACAAATGATTGTAGGCTCTTCCTCTTTACTGCAGGTTTGCCATGCCAAGGCTAAGAAAGAAGAGTGCTGCGCAGCGATAATAAATTAAACCAAAAGCACTTCGAAATCTACCTCAGCCTGTAGGCCTGCCTAAAGGGATGTTAACTTTAAGAATAGAAGAACTGAGAATAGACAATTGACCATATTAAACCTTATTAAATAAACAACATATTTTAGTAAGTGGTCAACATGTAAAAATATATCTCAGTTGCAGAGGGTATAAATTGAACATTTTAAACAGATTTTTTTTTCATTTTGAAGAAAAATCTTATGAGTTAAATGTTCTATAAATTTACTTGTTTTACTACCAACCCCCTCACACTGTGCGATGATGAAGAAACAAAAAAGCAACGCTGGTTACATTGACGTGTTCATATTGGAGCAAAGATAATAGCGTCGGTGAAAGATTAGATCGACGATAATTAAATAATCCATTTTCTTCCCTCTTCTCACAGACGAAAACGCAAGCATGTCGATTGCTGATCGATTGTATGTTCTTCATAGTCATTCACGAAATCTATAAAATATTTTTTCTGTTTTTCTTTCTAAACAAAAACTTCTATTTAGGTAGGTTATTATCTTTAATAAAGTTTACAACTTTTTCCATTATATTTTTTAGTCCTACAATAAACTGGAAATCATCGATGAGTTATACTTGGTACACATGGGACAATTCCATGACATAAAGAATTAAGAATATATTCCTTGAAGATAAGTTAGGATGGAGGTAGTTATCGAAGTCACCCTTATTTTATCAGCTATTCGACTAACGTAGGCCTATGGTACTTTGTATAGTCAACGTTTCAATATTCACTTCCATATTATACAATATCCCAAACAAATTTATTTTGTCATATATATTTTTATTTAGGTTTACTCCGATATATTTATTACTTATTGTAAATAATCTTGTCAAATATTTCAAAATCATCTCACTGATGAAGGGGCCATGTTTATTTTATCATTGCTCTGAAATGAATACTAGATTCTTTCATGCACTCTATGCTTAGCAAGTATAGTAGATATTATCTTTAATCGTCGCTCATCATTTACACAGCCTAAAGAATAATTTAATCACTTGGTTTTAAGATAGCATTGTTTTAAAGTCCCTTAAAGCATCAACACTTCTTTAGCGTAGGGTTCGTGTATGAGCTTTGGGTACATGCGTAAGAGTTTATTTCATATCCAGGTGTGTCACAAGCATGGAGTGACTATCTTGAAGTAGAAAGTCTCGGAATGCGGACTCTACCGGATTTAGACTCGCAGATTGAAGAATTCTGTCTCCGTGTGCGATTCCTGATTGTATATCGAATTGAACGGTTCAGATAATGACAGTTACGATTTCTCTCCTGAAATGATACACTTATAACCGACATCCGTTCCACCTTCCTCGCGTATAAATTAAAGATTTACAAAAAAATACAGAATCCTTTAAAAAAGTAATCCTTGGAAAAGCGCAGTTAAATGCCTTAAAGTGTACAAAAGAAGAGCTGATGGTAACGGTATCGACCAATCATCATTTTTAACGATTAACCAGTTACATTGGATCAATTAATAGAATTGCGATCGTTGAAAATATCTTGAATACGGTTCCCCACAGATTTTACTAAAAGCTATTTTTCTTTCACACAACTAACCTTCATCATTTAATTCAAAACCTAAACGCGGTTCTCCCCGTAATTTTTCATATGCCATGACACAGGTTTCACACGCGATATAATAAAATGCACAAACAAATTCTATACCGAACTTACGAAAGAAATGCATGTATCACGAACATTCTCGTAAACCCTGACAAAGAGCAACTTGCAAGCTATTTGGGTACGGTACCCATAGGGAATCTGAATAATGGTTGTATCGTGTAATCTTTTACGAATTGTTCCCCAGCAGTCTTCAAAACAAAACAAATTTATAGACTAACAAATTTATAGACTATTTATGAGAGAAAAAAATTGAAAAAAACATATAAGTAAATAATCAATTATACAAATCTGCAAGTGGCTACATTCCACTAAAATAAATATTTCACTTAGGTCTATGTATATGGTAACTATTTTCCTTCGAATATTCCTATCGAAGAATATGCCTCAGAATCCTCTGCAGGATATATGAAAAATTATATGAGTATTATATGAGTATTTGTGCCTTGGCAGATCAGATTCACTGTACCATCCTCAGGGCATTCGCGTCCGTACGAACAAAGATAACCAGTTATTGACAAGCGATATTGTTCTGTCCCAAAATTTGAACTGTATATTTTGGCATGAATATCCATTTAATCAACCCTCCGTCATTTAATTATTTATTATTTCATATATCATTTTTTCTTATTTGTTTCTTTGCTGCTTTCTATCTTTCCTACTTTCTTTTTTCTTTCTATCTATCTATCTCTTTCTTTCTTTATTTCCTTCCATCCTTACTTCTTTATTTTCTTTTTCTCTTTCTCTACTCTTTTTTCCTCTTTTCTTTACTTTCTGCTTTTTGCTTACTTCTTTCATTCTTCTTTCTTTACTTTCCGTATTTCTGTATTATTTATTTGTTTATTTAATTATTTATTTATATGTGCCTGTAACAATGAAACATCACATTGTTATTAAATCTCAGGAATCACAGATGCATGATTATCCGGCAATTTTATGGAATCTCAGATCATTGAAATAATGTATCTGAATTAATGTTTTGATTAGAAAAATACAAAATAATCTGTCGCGTATCGCCATTAAAGAAAGGGAGAAACTATTCGTTTAAGTGGGTAGCCTACCTTGTTTGTTCGAATGATTTTGATAAAAAAAATTGAGATGATGTTAAAATGTTCGCTGCAATCTCACCATGAATAATAATTTTCCCTCCATATATCAGTAATTTGAATGCTTGGTTATAATCTCACTGCTTACTGCTTTTAATGGAAAGCCAAACTTTTTGAAGTATAACCACAATACTGCTACAAAATAGTAAGCATCCAAGATATGTGAACTACATCCAACATAAAATAGGTCTAAATGTGATTATTTGTTACATATATTATGAGTCTTTACTAAACATCCTTATCATGAACTTTACAATATTGGAAACTGTTGTTAAAACAAGCAGATAATAATCAATTAGCAAACTATCAGTATCCTATCTCGTATCTGCATTAAGCTCTCAACAAAACACTTTTGTATTACTGGAAAAATAAAAGGATCCATAACTAATGAAAAAAACAATTATTCAACTATATCGCATTACCATATTTGCATTGAGTTAGAGAAAACTTTATATTTAAAAGAACTATATTGACTAGGCAATAGGCTATTTGTATGCCACAACCGAAAAAAATTACCACATTAGTATTTAAGACCTAGTAGTCTATACGGTAGTTACATTTTGTTTTTGTTTGTTTTTCTTTCTGTTTTTGTTTTAATTCAGCTGTATTTACACTCCTTTCAGCTTCGAGGCCATATCAGAAGTTCAGGATCTATGTCTACACAATAGGCTGTGAAATTATTAATTTCCAATTATTTTCTATTGTTTGTGTATTTTATGGATTAAATTGCTTCTGATATTAACTTAACTGGATATAATGTAGGATGAAATAGCGAGAATGATTCATGTTATGTAAATATCCAATTCGTCATTTGCCTTGACGACTGGGGAAACCATGAAAAACCCCATATCAAATTGGTCGGGCACGGGATTTGAACCTGGGACTTCCCGAATGCGAGTCCAAGATGTTACCATCTCGGAAACCTAGCTCGGTACATGTTATTTTATAGTGCCAGGAAAAACATTTTCAAGTTCTTATTGCTTTAAGTTTTGTAAATATTTTCAATCAAATTACATCTCCGTCTTGTAAACTTGCTTGTTACTCATTTATAAATTTATTCTGAACTGTGTAAACAAAAAAAAATACTACTGCCACTACCACTACTGCTATTAGGCTGAAACTCCTGCTGCTGCTACTACTACTACCACAACTACAACTACAACTAGGCCTACTATAACAACTACTACTACTACAACTACTACCACTGCTACTACAACTACTACCACTGCTACTACAACTACTACCACTACAACTACTACTACTACCACTACAACTACTACTACTACTACTACTACCACTACCACTACCACTACCACTACAACTACCACTACCACTACCACCACTACCACTACAACTACTACTACCACTACTACTACCACTACTACTACTACTACTACAACTACTACTACAACTACTACTACTACAACTACCATTACTACAACTACTACAACAACTACAACAACTACTACAATACTACAACTACTACAATACTACAACTACTACAAAAACAACTATTACTACAATACTACAACTACTACAATACTAACTTACAACTACTACAATACTACTACTACAACTACTACAACTAGTACTACAACTACTACTACAACTACTACAACTACTACTATAACTACTACTACTACTACAACTACTACTACTACTACTACAACTACTACTACTACTACTACAACTACTACAACAACAACTGCTACTACTACTACTACTCAACAACTACTACTACTACTACAACTACTACAACTACTACTATGATCACTAATGTAACTAGACTACTTCTACTATGTCCTGGTGGATCATCTCGATAAAATAATAATAACAAGAATAACAGACTTTATCGTACAGAAATCAGTTCAGTTCATTGTAATCAAATTTTTCTGGAATGTTTCTATGTTGATTGTCTGGGAGTGTCAAATTACTAGGCATAATTCCTGACAACGACATAATTATTCACGATCACTTGATCCGCGATGTAATTGAATCCAATAGCGAGGCAGTCAAGAACGGATGTACAGTACAACTTAACACAAATATGATGTAACAGAGTCATAGAAAGTCACGAATGCTTCTAATCTGGATATTCAGCCTCCATTTGCACAGTGAATTAAAACAAGTTTTGTTATGTAGTAGTATATAACATGATCAGTGTGGTAATTTGAGCCAACCGATGTTGTCTCTATTTGTAGAGTTGTAATTCCAATCCTTTATCACAAACTGCAACATAAATACGGAATTTTAACAACTGTTTTCTACTTTGAGACTGGAAGATTGATGACAAGGTTATCAGTTGACCAGGGTGGTATTCCTTTTATAAATTGGCACGTGAACCCATTATGTGTCTTTTATATCCGTAAGTCATTTTTGCATAAATGGCGAAATCATAATCTATTTTACAGTGAATATGAATTTTCAGCTTCAACTGTAAATATATTTTAATATTCATCTTGTTTTTAAGATTGTGAAAACTTACACTGGAATGTGATGACAATGCTATAATAAATTTTATTTAATCTCATAATAATATATATATATTATATATATATATATATATATATATATATATATATATATATACACATATATATACAACCCCAAAGAGCAAAGCTCATGTGAGGGGTGACATACATACAGTGGTTCACAGGAAAAAATAATACATACTACAATTAGAGTTGGATTATTCCCACAAAGTCTCTGGCCTTGAAGACAAACCCAGCCAGCAAGCTTCTCGTTACGTCTCGTTACGAAGATGCGCGAATTGGGTGCGCGTAAGATCAGTAAGCTACCGCTGGGCAGAGAGTGAACATCATGCAGCATGTCGCAAGTCGTAGAAAATACTATAATAGTTGAGTGGAGGGATGATGCCGCTGCGAGAGAGACAGACAACACGTGGAGTGGGATAGGAGAGCTGAGCCAATCAGGGTGCAGCTACCTCCCCTAGCCAGGAACTCTACGAGCGGTGAGACTCGCTCCTAAGGTATATACGTAAAAACCCAGAGACGTTGTGGAGGTAATCCTACTCTATCTTAAGGCTGTAACAAAAACTCACTAGTAACAAACATAACTATATACCAGAAAAAAACACTTGAAATATACTAATCAATTTTGAAATGTACAGATCTTTTTTACGACTTCACCGAAATATATTATATCTATTTTAGGTGTATATTATATCTAAAGCTAGTAGACCTACACTTCCAATGCCTATAAAGACTTATTATATTACAGTATATGGTTATATATATTATTATATAGCCCCATACGTATGTGAAGTTAACAATAAGGACCCATTTCTTAAAACTACAATAACTTAGTTGTTTCATCTGATATCTTAAACGGCAGACTATAACTCGAAAACAATTAACATTGAATTGAAGACCGGTTAATCTACAGATCTAGGTGATCTTACAGAAACAGTAAGAATGCTCCTGTAACATCATTTTGATCTTACAGAAACAGCAGGAATTCTCCTTTATCATCAACATTTCATTTACTTTCTTGGTCTTGCCGAAACAGCAGGAATTCTCCTTTATCAACATTCCATTTACTTTTTTGAGCTTACAGAAATATTAGGTAAGCACCTACATCATATAACAACATACCATTTATTTTTCTGATGTTTAAGAAATTGTAGGAAAACCCCTGTTTTTCAACATTCCATTAAAATCTTTGATCTTATGAAAGCCCTTGTATCAACATCCCATTGAATTCTTTAATCTTACAGAAATAGTAGCAACATCCCTTTATCAACATTCTATTAATTTTTTTGATCTTCCAGAAATAGTTTGAATGCTTTAGTACTGACCACTGACAGTGCGAGTTCAAATGTAGCATGTTCTAAATCTGTCAATGTAAATACGATAACAAGAGCAAAATAAGGAATACTGGAAAAGTTTGGCTTTACATCCTGGAGACTTGGCTCCTGTTAATCATCATCTGATGTAACTCATGAATGAATATATTGTATGTATACATGTGTTGTACTAGCCTACGAGGGAAACGAAGCACCATACGCTGGTGAGAACATGTATGAAGAAGTTAGTGATAAAAGTAGGAGCATTTATTTAAGCCCTTGACATTTGATATGAATAGGAGAAATCATAAATTCTTGCTGCCTCATGCTTCATCTTCACTTTCTCCGTGTCTGTTATGTAAATGTAAGTAACCACCTGTTATCCTCTGTTTTTCATCGCATTTGCAGTATCGTGTAACAATTTTAAGCATCATCTCCAACACTTCCTGTGAGTGTATCACATGCAACTCTGACTGATTTTTTTTATCCGTGAGTTTTTTGTTTTGTTTTGTTTACATGACCTTCTTGCAACAATTCACTCTCTCATGTCATGTCATAGGGGTTAATGCAGCTCTGCCTAAAAGGTGTCCCAACTAGAGAAATGGGGCTACACTTCCGCCAAGTCAGAGGGGAATATCCTAAATCCTACCAGGGTAGTAGTGGTGTTGGATTAGAAAAGTGTGAGGTTCCGAAGTATTTCAATTGTCAACCGTTTCTTGTTATTCCACCCTGATTAACATCCATCACCTGCCCCTGAGGTATGTTCTACGTCTTCTCGTTTCAACGGGCTCCATTCGCTCGGCTAGCCTTGTGATAAAAAATACAATGTAGACATATCATAAGTCAATTGCCCTAATCCGCATAGTCTGTTAAATATCCAAATACTGAAGATTGACCTTTCCTTATTTTAGATGATCTTCACTCATCATATCAGTCTTAAGGTTTATGCAGGGCATCTTGCCCACCATAGGCCATTGTTCCGTCAAAAGGGAATTCTTACTGTATATAATATATATATATTATGCAATGCTTGTTAGCCATTAAAGATAGAGTGGCTGACTTGACTGTTACCTAAGAAGTACGTGAATACTCTACTAGACACTGTCAACATTTGCATATTCCTAGAAATAGATTCAACATGATTTCGAATTGCTTTCGAGTGACTGATGTCAAGTTATTTTTTACTGTCTGCCGCTATCTGAACGACGTTTGCCGAGAAGTAGATTTCAAAATATGGAAAAAAATTAGCTTTTGGAAGATCCATTTTATTGTATAAATGAATATTTTCAGGCTGACCACTCTCAGGTCGCATAGATGCAGACAATGTTTCAGACTTACCCTATTACTTTTTTGTTAAATGGCTGAATAATTATTATTATTATTATTGCGATATGTAGCTAGTGCCATGTTTTCCACGCGCCTTCGCCACGGTGCAATTGGCTGAGGCACTGCGCTAAAAGTAGGTCATGGGTTCTTTATGGGATTTTTCATATTTTGATCTACTCAGTGTATTAACAGAAATTAGTATCAAGAGCAATCCTGGGGGGAAATAGTGGTCGGTGCGTAAGGCTGAAACCCTATCATCCATCTTGTGCCGATTATCTAAAAATGCAGAAACTTCGCCTTCCGAAAAATCTAAGGATCTCCAAAGCCTGCAATAGAGGACGTTTTATTCACTAAATTCTTATGTTACAAGTGAAGTGTACTGTTCCCTATTACAGGCCATGGAGGCCCAGAGGGTTCCAGGAGGTTGAAGCTGTGAAGCGAATAAATAGTTTGACTAATAATTGATCGTTGGTTAATTTAATATTAGAGACCAGACCTGCTTGTAAGATCAAACCGAAGAGCAACAATACTTAGGCTATAACTAAGGTCAGTAAGGCATAAGCCTAATGTACAGGGAAGAACAATATACATTCTACGAAACAAGGAATAGTATATTGATGAACTTCATTATGAAGCTTAAGGTTTTGCAACTAGTACACGTTATTAGAAGTCTATATATAAATGGATTTCCGCCAAGTACTAGTAATTTGTAGGAGTAGTGAGGATCGTGTGTTGCTGAATACGAAAAATTACATATGATGTTATCAGTTACAAATTTATTAGTAACATAAAACATACAATACAATGTTTATCTGGTAAAAATTTTTTCGATGTTTACATATTAAAAGGTTTTTAGTTGATGACATGTACAAATGAAATGCCTAATCACTGTTTGGAGCAAGTTGATTAGGTAATAAACTTATTAATATTGACATTAAAAGTTCACTATTAAGTACCAGTAACACATTTATTAATGACATGAAAGTCTCACTTATTTATATAGACGTAGAGTATGAGGCAGTTTATAATGTAGAATATTTATCTGAGTATGTTATATGCTTCTTTTGCAATGTATATACTCAATATTATCTTTATGTTGACAAGTGGTCGGACATATAATCTTTGTTATGTTGATATTAAATTTTTTTTGCTCATTGCGTGTTTCATGAACTACACATTTCAATTATTAAAAGTCTGAGAATAAAACGAAATATATAATGTTTGTTCAATTTAAGGTATTAAGATATGTAGATAGGCCTACAACATGTTACGATGTTTACATCTTAAAAGTTTTATTTGATACAAAGTTCAACTGAAATGACCCTGTCACTGTTCAGAGTTAGTTGATTTTAGGCAATGCCAATCTCGTGAATAAATTTTATGTTGACATATGGTCATACATGTAATAATTTGTTAATGAAAAATATATATGTCTTGTTGGTCAAAGCTAAGATTATGACATGTGGATGACCAGTATTTCGATGTTTACATTTATTAAAAGTTTTTTAATTGATGAAAAGTTGAATGAAAAAATAATGACATGGCTCGTAGTGGTTGCAATTGTAATAGTATAACACCTTTTGGTGTTTTAGAAGCACAATTTATATGGAAATTGTTTAAAAGTCTTCTGGTAATTTGTCTTCTTCGTATTCAGCATTCCAGGGTTCAATTAGTCATTTCAGCGAGATGCATTTCGATACTTTTTCATGTATCATTATCAGTCTACCTAATGTTGTAGAATAAGATAATTAGTAAATTTGTTTGTATTCACTTAATAATTGGAGATTGAATTATACCTACGTTTTATCCTGTGAAGGTCTGTTGAGCGAATCTGTTCGCTTTGGTTGTTGTGCTGTTACTGATACTTGATGTGTCTTTTTTCGTGTTTTGTAGGTCGCGTATATCTCGAAGAGTGCGTTCTTGTCTATTATGTTTTCGTGTATGATGTTGTGTTTGTGTTGGTAAATTTCAAATGCTTCGAGTGTGTTTAGTTTTATGCTTTTGTTTTGTATGTGGAGAGTTTTGAGACTATTATCTATAGTGTCTGGGGTATGATTATTATTTAATAAATGGTTAGCATATGTTGATTTATTTCTATTGTATTTAAAAACTTTTATGTGTTCATTGAATCTGATTTTGAAAGATCTGCCGGTTTGATCTACGTATACATGATTGCAATCTTTGCAGGTGAATTTATACGCACCACATTGGCCTAGTAAATTATCACTACTGTCTTTTTGATTTTGTAGTAGTTTTTTGAGGTTGTTTTTAGTGTTATATGCTATTATCAGGTTTCTTTGTTTGAGGGGTTTTAATATCTTGTGTGTTTTATTATCTGTGAAATTGAATGTGACGTATTTTGTGTTTATGTTTTTGTTCTCTTCTGGTTGAGTGTTCAACATTGAAACTGGGTTCTTTATTTCTAAGTTTATCTTTGGTTTTTTCTTAATAAATTGAATACCTTTGTGTCTTTGAAACCATTATTTCGGGCGATTTGCAATATTGTTTGAAGTTATTTTTTGTAGTTATGTTTATTCATAGGAATATTTACTAGTCTAAATATCATACTATTCAGAGCTGCATTTTTTTTACTGGAAGGGTGATTTGAGTTTACGTGTATTAAATTATCAGAGAATGTGGGTTTCCTGTAAACACTGAATTCGAGTTTTTTGTTTTGGATCTGAATACTAATATCAAGGTAGTTAATTTTGTTATTAACTGCTTTTTCTAATGTGAAAGTCAAGTTTTCGTGTAAGTTATTAAAGTCATTTGTAATCTCTTGTATTTTGTTTTCATTACATATGATTAAACGTCATCTATGTTCCTAGTGTAACATTTTATTTGTGTTTATTAACTATGTTCTTAATATATTCGTGCTCAATGTATTGGAGAAATGTTTCAGATAGGATGTCAGATAATGGGGAACCCATGGCAAATCCGTTTTGTTGATATACTTTATTATTGAATTTAAAGTAATTTTGTTTTAATATGTTATCCAACAATTTAATTATTTGTTTAGCTGCATTCTCGCTGTCTCCGTTTTTTAATAATCTGTGTTTAATTATGTCAATTGTCTCTTCTATAGGCATGTTAGTGTAAAGGATTTTTTATGCCTAATGAGATAATTGTTTAATTGTTGTGAATTTTAAGGTTTTTTATTTTGTTTACTAAATCTATTGTGTTTTTGATTGTGTACGTGTTTTGTAAATCTAACTTATGTTTTAATATTGTTGTTAGCTTTTTAGCTATTTTATAAGAAGGTGCGTTCTTGAAATTCACTATAGGCCTAATGGGATTATTTTCTTTATGAATCTTGATTAAAGATCTTAGTAAAGGTGGTTTAGGATTCATGTTGATAACTGATTTTCTCTCATTATCGTTCAGAATTAGGTCGGTTTCTTTGAGACTTTTCTTGATTGTATTTTGGTATTTATCTGTTGGATCTTGTTCCAATTCGATTATGTTATTATCATTGAAAAAGTTATGAGTCTTTTCTATATAATCACAAGTGTTAATTAACACAATGGAATTCCCTTTATCTGCTTTAACATTAGTTATGTTGTTTTCTCTTGTAATTGTTTGACAATTTGGGTGTTATCTTTAAAAGCATTTTGTGTTTTATTGTTATTGTTTTTATATGCTTTAATTATGTTATCTGCTAATTGTTCTCTGACAAGGATTTGTGAATTTTAATCGATTTTCGATACGGCTGTTTCACAGTCGTAGATTAAGGATTTTAAATGTTGTGTTATATTACTTTTGAAATTGTGTTTCTATCCTAGTTCTAGAACTTTTTTCTGCTCTTCATTTATCTCTAAATTCGTGACGTTTACAATTCTCGGTGTCCATCCCTGATTGAAAAGTTTACACGCTTCCAGATGCAATTGATATAATTTATAGTTCAGCTACCGCTGGGCAGAGAGTGAACATCATGCAGCATGTCGCCAGTCGTAGAAAATACTATAATAGTTGAGTGAGGGATAATGACGCAGCGAGAGAGACAGACAACACGTGGAGTGGGATAGGAGAGCTGAGTCAATCAGGGTGCAGCTACCTCCCCTAGCCAGGAACTCTACGAGCGGTGAGACTCGCTCCTAAGGTATATACGTAAAAAGCCAGAGACGTTGTGGAGGTAATCCTACTCTATCAACTAAAACTTTTAAGATGTAAACATCGTAACATGTTGTAGGCCTATCTACATATCTTAATATCTTAAATTGAACAAACATTATATATATATATATATATATATATATATATATATATATATATATATATATTCGTTTTATTCTCAGACTATTAATAATTGAAATGTGTAATTAATGAAACACGCAATGAGCAAAAAATTTTAATATCAACATAACAAAGATTATATGTCCGACCACTCGTCAACATAAAGATAATATAATATATACATTGCAAAAGAAGCATATAACATACTCAGATAAATATTCTACATTATAAACTGCCTCATACTCTACGTCTATATAAATAAGTGAGACTTTCATGGCATTAATAAATGTGTTACTGGTACTTAATAGTGAAGTTTTAATGTCAATATTAATAAGCTTATTACCTAATCAACTAGCTCCAAACAGTGATTAGGCATTTCATTTGTACATGTCATCAACTAAAAACCTTTTAATATGTAAACATCGAAACATTTTTTTACCAGATAAACATTGTATTGTATGTTTTATGTTACTAATAAACTTGTAACTGGTAACATATGTAATTTTTCGTATTCAGCAACACACGGTCCTCACTAGTCCTACAAATTACTAGTGTTTGGCGGAAATACATTTATATATAGACTTCTAAGGAAAAGTATAGTTATTGAAAATAATATAATTAAGCATAGGCCGGTAGAAAGATTATTACAGGAATCATAAATGTAATGATGAAGCGGAAAACGTAGGCATCATAAAAGTAGTTCTGAAAAAAAGGACATTTAAAAAAATGATATTTATGATGTCCTCTTGTGATAATTCTTTATAATTCCTGCAAAGAGATTGACGGTTCCGTTTATTATCAATTTGACGGAGGGATGGAGCATAAATCATGACTTTTTCTTTTTTAATGTAGGATCATTTTGAAATTTTGAATAATACAAATGGACATGTAATTTTATGGCATTTTTATACGCATAGAGGGATTAAGTTGTGTGTCACCCGCCGTGTAGAATGGATGTGACAAGATGTGAACAGCGTCCTTTCGTCAGAATAACTTTTTCTTAGAACGAAAATGCCAAAGGAATGATGTAGGGAGTTGGGGAAGCTTTAGGAATAAGGTCCTTCCGTATCGAACTTCGGGGGTTTTATAGAATGGGTTATGCGTGTTTTCATGCTTCTAACTACATCAATACAGTAGAGTGGCACGATGCAGTCGTGTAGTTCTATGCATGTTTATTTATATCTGCTCCCTATGCTATCCTACATCATACACATATTCCATACCCCGTATATTTAAAAATGATCCCACATTTTCTAAAAAGGGAGGAAAATTGCCATCACTTAATATGCAATAATAATAATAATAATTAATAATTAATAATAATAATATAGTAATAATTTCAGAATATGAAAAATCTTTGAATAACAAACTTACCTGTAATTATTAATTATACTCAATTTGGTATGGGATGTACAGTCTGGCCTCCATGCCAAAGAATCTTATTGGAAGGCTTCATGGGCAACCACATATGTATGAAAAATTCCAGTGTAATATAACATGATAAAAAGTTTACGTTCAACAATCTAGATTCGTGTAGGTTCTGGCTACTTTATTGACAACATTAATATTAGAACACACCATAAATAACTATTGATTCATAAATAACTTTCATGAAACAAGTAGCAAAAACGAAGTGTTATTTTGCGAGTATGTATATATGTTTGCGAAACGACCCTATAAGGGCGAGTGTAGCAATACTAAGAGAAAATAAAATAATTTTATGGTGTTTTCATACACTAATTTTTAGATAGCCGTTAATATTTGTAAAATAATGTTATTACCTACCGTGCAGCCATTATGGGGGTTTCCACCTGTCCTGTCACCTAGTAAGCACTTGGGCAGACAGAAACTATTGCTTTTCCGATGCATGGCTGCCAACATGGATGGACAACGCTTTTCAGCCACAAGTTGCTATTTTTGCGAAACCGTGAGAAATTGAACATTTAAATAGTTTTAACGATTTTTATCAATGTCAATGTTTATAAAAGTGAGCGTGTTTAATAAACATATCGAATTTTTTTTCACTAATTGGGTATTTTCTACTTGACTGAAACTACAGTTGGTAACCCTGAAGCGTTATAATTTTATACCACTCAGTGGCATAATTTGCTCCTTTTAATTAACATCATCTAGCGTTTAATGTGCTTGTTTTACCTTCGATTATCTAAGAGATATAGAATGTAATCCAGATAAGCCCACTATGAAATAATAGGATGACATTTATTCGAATTTATAATTTCAGTAGCTTAAAAGGCCCGACGTCGCCCGGGTTTTTATTTTGTAATTTGAAATTAACTTATGAAGGACTTTAGATTTTAAAACTCTAGGGCCTTGTATAATATGTAGGCCTACATAGTACTTGAAATGAGGAAGAACTACTTATCATACTCAAATTATTCCCTCAGAAAACGCTAGATATATCTTTTTATGGCTCACAGAGGATGTCAAATGTAGCATTCCGTTGCTTCTGCACACCATGCCTGGGAGGGGTTGAAATAAGAAGAAACAGAAATTCCGGTTACATAAGATTGTATTGTCTTAATGGAAAATATTATTTCTCACTCTCATGTTACCATACAACCCTTTCGGAGCTGAAATAAAAAAAAAAAAATCAATATCACTTTCATACTTTCCTCCCCCAAAACCTGGGACATAATATACTGCAGGCGGAGGTCTGAAAATGTTCCCTCCTATTTTGCCTTCTTGTAGATGTTTAGGGCCTATGATAAACAACCCTATACAAAGCCTACAGCTATGAGTGACGTATCAGTGGATAGGATATAGGATATAGGAATTCTGATATAGCATACTCAATGGCACGCACTTAAGCTGTCCCTGCAATACAACCGCAAATTCTACATCAAAATGTGAAGCGAGAAAATGATATTTTCCATGCCAAGGGTAGAGAAAGTTATGTGACTGCTTCACATCGTGCTTTATTTTCTTGGATTTCATTCTTCAGGAATTATTTTCACAAATGTATTAATTACATCGGTAGGATCAGAATTTGTTAAAGCCCAGTTTTGTGTAGTTCCCAAAGCCCCATGCGAACACTGTAAACAATTCACTGTTATGATAACTGAATTGCATTTAATTTTTCAGTATAATATTTTCAGAAATTATATAAATTTCAAGGAAAGGAGTGGTTTGTTTGAATTTTAATGTTCACCGCGTTACTTTTCGGGCTTAACTGGGTATATGTGCAAAATTTCGTGCAAATTGGTCAAGAAATGTAGATTTGTATATGGAACGTACATACCCACATCCATACATACACACACACTTTCGATCTGGCTTGGTTACAAGACTCACGCTTTTTGTTGTTGTTGTTGTTTTGTTTTGTTATGGAAACATGTGAAAGCGGAACTCTCAAACTGTGAATATGTCACACTTCTTTTGTAACACTTCAATTTTTTTAATCCTTTTCCCGTGGATTTTCCAAAAAAATTCTTTCATACAAACCTTGTCCTGACAATTAAGAACACAACAAAAAAAGAATCAGTCAAATCGGTCGAGCCGTTCTCATACATTTTGGGAATTCATTTTTATTAATATAGATTACCTATGATTTAAAAATATTACATAGGCTACGTTTTACAAAACATACACATATCAAACAAATATTTAAATGAACAATTAAAAATATTCAGGAGTAAATTATACTTTAAATTAAGATTACAGTAGGCCTACTATGATGAATTATAAAAGATTTTTAATAAAACTAAATAAACACATTGAATTACAGCAGGCGAGTATTAGGAGTACGCTTACTTCCACAACGTCTCTGGCCTTGAAGACTAACCCAGCCGGCGAGCTTCTCTTTACGTCTCGTGACCACCCGGCGCAGACTCGCATGCGCGTAAAATCAGTGAGCTACTGCTGGGCAGAGAGTGAAGATCACGCTTGTAGCACATTGCCAGTCGTAGAAAATACAATACCATAATAGTTGAGTAGAAGGATAATGCCGCTTTTTCGCTCAAAAATTTATAGGAAGACTTTAAAAGGTCAAATAAGAGAAGTGGTTGTTAATGTATTACAGTTTATGCAAGAAGAAGCCGACAGCAAAATGTTTAAAATCCCAGTGAACAAAGTTCAGGAGCGGGTGGCAAAAGCGACTGGGGTTTCGCAGAGTGCGGTAAAAGAAATCAAGAAACAAATGAAAAGTGTTCATGCAGGATCAGCGCTTTCATTCAGCACTCCGAAAAGGAATAAAAACAGGCCGAAACCATGCACAGAACTTGATGAGTTTGACATGTGTGTAATACGTAGAACAATTCATGAGTTCTACGTCATTCATAAAACAGTTCCTACGGTTAAAGCTGTGCTGAAGGTATTGCAGAAAACCTTAAACTACAAAGGGAAGGAATCCAGTTTGTGAAAGGTGTTCAAAATCCTTGGATTTCGCTGGAAGAAGAGGCGAGACAACAGACGTGTCTTAATAGAAAAGCAAGAAGTGAGAAGTGCGCGTGTCTCTTTTTTACGTGCAATAATGAAATACCGAAGTGAGGGTCGCCCTATAGTCTATAATGATGAGACCTATATTCACAGTTCTCATACGAGAACTGCAGCATGGACTGATGATAGCCCTCAGGGATATATGGCACCTGTGTCTGAAGGACAAAGATTAATAATAGTTCATGCAGGAACTGAGAAAGGTTTCATTCCAGGTGCACAGCTTATTTTCCAATCTAACAGAAAAACAGGGGACTATCATTTAGAAATGAACAGTGACAGTTATATGCGGTGGGTCAATGAAAAACTTAAGCCGAATCTACCTCGAAATCCCGTTCTTGTCATAGATAACGCTTCCTATCACAATGTGGTTCGTCACAAGTGCCCAACATCTTCATCAAGAAAAAATGATATGGAGGACTGGTTACTAAAGAACCAAATACCGTTCTCTACAGACATGCAGAAAAAATAACTCTAGGAACGAATTAAAATGCATAAGCCAAGACAAAATAAATATGTCCTCGATGAGATGTTGGAAGCAGATGGACATAGTGTTCTCAGATTGCCTCTATCACCCCGATCTTAATGCTATTGAAAAGATATGGGCGAATTTAAAGCAGTGGGTTGTCAGCAACAATACAACATTCAAATTGGACGATGTTAGGCAGTTGTGTGAACGACGTTTTTCGGAAATGGGAGAAGCAGAACGGGGTCCAATATGCCGCAATGTTCAGGAAAAGGAAAAAGAGTACATTCGGACAGAAGGACTAATGGAGCCTGAAGTAGAAAAACTTATATTCAGGGTAAATGGTGAAAGCACTAGCAGTGAGATCTCTGACGAAGAAGACCCTTCGAGCAGCGGGACAGAGACAGACAACACGTTAAGTGGGATAGAAGAGGTGGACCAATCAGGGTGAAGCTACCTCCCCTAGGCAGGAACTCTAGGAACGGTGACACTCGCTCCCAAGGTATGTACGTAAAAACCCAGACACTTTGTGGGAGTAATCGTACTTCTACAAAAGAAGTGTGGTAAATGCATCTTTGGAGAATCGAGAAAGAGTTTAAAAAGAAGAGCCGAAATTTTTAAACTTCTGAGATTCTCTAATGCTCGTAACTCATGTGTATTCTTAGTATTCTTCTATGATAACGATTAATCGATAATAAAAACTTTACTTGCGTGAATTAATCACTTAAATCAGCTATTGTTAAAGGGAACCAACTTTAAAAAGTAGTAAGTTATCATTAATTTAATCATACTTAGCTACCTGACAAATTCTAAATCAATATTAAGAAACAAAAAGGAAGTAAAGAAAGATAGGATTGAAATAATGTAAAATTCAAGTAGCAAATATGATTAAATACCACATGTGCAGAAATAAACATACCGTACTAAAGTTAGAAGCTTGATATACTGACTCATATATGTTGCATATGCACATAAAGATGCAGGTAGGTTAGGCTACCGGCACTGGGTGCAGAAAATTTGAGATTTCATCATGTGGAAAAGTGGATGAAGAAACACTATCGCAGATAAAATATTATTACCTTCTGAACGAGCAGAACATCATAAGGCGGTTGGCAGAGCAACAAAATTAAAAATCAATAAAAATCCCGAGTAGGTTAGAAAAACTGACTATAGCCTATAATCTATATAATAAGAGGAAGTGTTTGTCTGTCTGTTTGTATGTCAGTGTGCAATCCCCAGTGAAATCTAGGCCACGCAGAGAACTGACATTCTTAACCCGGATGGACCGAAGGGTGAGCGAATGGACCTCGATTTGCACCGGATTTTTAATTTTCGCTTTCGTTCGCGAGTTATGAGCGAAAAAAAGGGGGAAAACAAGATTGTTTGTGCTATCGAAGTATGTACCAGCTTCTGCTAAAATATTTCAGTAAATTGTAAAATAAATTGCAGGTAGCCTTGCACTGCCGTAATAACGACCGGGAAATGAAGAGCATCGCTGAAATCGATATATATATTTTTCAACATAAACCATGAATTTGCCGATTGTTTCGATTTTTAGCCCATTCTGCTTGATTCATTTGTTTATAACTTCACGGCACACAATGATCTGGACTGCAATGTAGGCCTAAATTGGAAAACATTGATCGATTTGGACGAAACTCACTATACGGGATTGTTCGGGCCAGGGAACTCGAATCTGAGGTCATTTTTACCGGGTCATGCTTCCTAATCTTGAATTACACATCAAAGTCGGAATTTTATCTTTTTCGTTAGTAATCGTTTTAATTCATGATGATTGATTTAGTGTAAGTGTTAGTAAATACGACATTTTAATTAGTTTTCTGACAATAGAATATTTAAAAATAAAACATGTAGTGATTGAATTAATAAACGCGGACGTAGCCACGGGCTTTTGCTAAAGTTGAGGCAGAAAGAATAGGCGGGTTTCACAGAACAGCTCCTTTAACCATTACCCCTCTTTCCATTCCCCTTACAAGTACTATCCTTCCCATTAGTAGCCTGATAGCTTTTGTTGTTTGATGTTTATTTTCCTCATGGAGCAGATGACAATTGAGCAACGGATCCAAGTGATAAAAATTTATTATAAACATAGTAAAAGTCCGACGGCAACCCTTCGTGAATTGCGTGTGATACTCGAACGTAATGCTGCTCCAACCTAATCATCAGTTCGGAAGTTGATCCGGAAGTTTGAAACCACAGGTTCTGTGTCAAACGTTAAGAAAACAGGACGACCGCGTTCTGTTCGAATTGAAGAAAACATTGCTGTCGTGCGTGACAATGTGACCGTAAGCCCCAGAAAATCGGTTCGCCGACGAGCTCCACAATTGAATTTATCACCAAGTTCACTGCATGAAATCCTTACAAAAGATCTGAAAATGCATGCGTACAAGATTCAACTTACACAAGAATTGAAGCCTGCAGATCATGGAAAGAGATATCGATTTGCTCAATGGGTCTTGGATTGACAAGCGGAGCAGGAGAAATTCATAAAAAGAATCATTTTCTCAGATGAGGCGCACTTCCACCTTAGTGGGTACGTCAATAAGCAGAACTGTAGAATTTGGGCACACGAAAATCCGCGAATGACTGTGGAAGATGAGATGCATCCACAACGCACGACTGTGTGGTGTGGATTCTGGGCAGGAGGAGTGATCGGCCCGTTCTTTTTTGAAGATGATGAGGGAACTGCCGTCACTGTGAACGGCGACCGTTACAGAAGCATGCTTTCTGATTGGTTTTTCCCAGTTTTGGATGATATGGAAAATGACGATTTTTGGTTTCAACAAGATGGTGCGACATGTCACACATCCCGTGAAACGAATGCTCTGCTGAATGAAAAGTTTCCTCTTGGTGAGGCAACCAGGAATGGCCTGCCAGATCATGAGATCTTACCCCTTGTGACTTTTTTTTTGTGGGGATATGTGAAGTCAAAAGTGTACGTGAACAAACCACAAACAATACACCAATTAAAGGATGAAATTGCGAGGGTTATTAACGGCATCCGACCAGATGTCTGTGAACGCGTCATCGCGAATTTCAATGAACGCGTTGCTCGTTGCCGCGCGGCCTTGGGTGGTCATATGGTGGATATAATTTTTCATACATACATGGGAGAAGTTACTTAACGTGTTTGTAAAATAAATTACATTTTCAATAATTTTTATGTGTTCTACAACACTTTACAATTCGTCCTTACTTCCCGGAAACCTTTACTTGTAAGGGGAATGGAAAGAGGGGTAATGGTCTGCGTCTCAATCAATGTCACTCTCACATAGTAGGTTATAGTAGGGCATTTTTTTGTGTGCCCTCCCTTATCCCCGGAGTGCAAAGCAATGAAGCTTATCACCTACGGTCAAACCAAATTGTGGTAACTATTTGTTTGATGTGTTTACCTAGTACCCTTATATACATCCTGATGGGATGTGTGGTGAAATTGACATGTTTGGGCTGTGTACTTGTGTCGTTGTGTATTAGCGCGGGTTTGACTTTCTTGCCATAAGTCGATTGCTTGTCGTTAGTTGTGTTTGCTTAGTCTGTAGAGATGTTTTCTAATGTATGTAGCAGTGCGTGTATCTGTGTGAGGGGATTATTAGCCAGTCCGGCATTTGCCTATGAGCAAGGGAAACCCCTCAAGAACCTCGCTCGGACTGGGGTAGTGGGCATAGTCCGGCCAAAGGCCATCTATCATGTGTTGGATTATTCATTATACTGTTCTTTTTGAAGTAGCGCTGTCTTGGCGAAATTTTTGAACACAGGGAAGGTGTGTTTCTGAGTCCAGAACTGTAAGTCAGGGGCCCAGGCTACCTCGTCTGCCCTAGCAGCTTCTAGAAGGAGGAGTCTGGCTTCGCGGTACCGAGGACAAGTGTAAAGCATGTGATACATTGCATCAGCTTCGCAGTCTTCACAGATGCATAAGTTATGGTCGGCAAGACTGAAACGTGCTAAGTTGGCGGCAAAGTTGCCGTGGCCAGTGAAAAGTTGAGTGACGAAGTGATCAAGTTTAATCCAGTGCATTTTGAGTCTCATGTGTATGTTGGGGAAAAAGTCCCTTGTGATGTGTCCATGTTGGGCTACTGCCCATCTTTGTTGCCAAAGGTGTATAGCTGTATTGTGAATTTGTTCGTATATTTGCGATTTTTCCAGACGGTCATATTCGTTTTGTCCAACTTGAAGATTACCTATAGTGAAGGGTATTAATTTTCTCGTTTTGTACCTCGATATTCTTTCCTTAAGGAGTAGATCAACGGGAAGGCTGCCAGCTAGTACTTGGAGGGCGTCGCTTGAAGCAGTGACGTATGCCTTAGTGGTGCGGATTAGTGAGTGTCTCTGTGCAGATGTGAGCTTTCGTATGTGGTTAGAATTGATATGGGGTGCCCATGCATTTGCGGCGTAGGAGATTATGGCTTCGAATATTGCAGTGTAGAGTGTTTTGTAATTCGTGAATTTATATCCCCATTGTTGGCCAGAGAGTCTGGCTAGGGCCTGAGTGAGAGTGTTAGCAGAGGCACATATGTGCTGAACATGTGCTGTAAATTTATTGCGTTCTTGAATGACGATGCCTAAGCCGGTCTTGCCCTATCCTGGTGATTGGAGGGTGATTTTCCCCTTAAGGTGCATTGTATTAGTTTTTGAAATGTTCAATTTACGCGTAGCTTTAATAGACCATGTGTGCTAAATGGCAAGTGCCCTATTGGCTTTGTTTTCGATTATGGCTCTGGACTCACCTTCGATTATTAGTACAGCGTCGTCGACGTAGGCAATTATGTCGCGTCATTTGTTTGTTCAAGTTGTCTGAGGGCTTCATCAAACACCAGGTTCCAGACCTTGGGGCCCAATACTGAGCCTTGGGGACACCCTTTGGTCGCGGCCTTTGTGAATGAATGAAGGTTGTCCCTTATCGTGATTTGTCTGGCCCGAAAGCAATCTTTTAAAACCTCATATATGTTCTTTGGACAGTTTATTTGACGGAGTCTCTCCAGGGCGTGCGGCCACCAGACATTGTCGAATGCTCCTTCGATATCTATAAAAATGGCGAGGACATATTTTGATTCGGCAGTGGCTACTTTCTGTTGTAGCAGTGAAGCTGCGTCTTCTGTGCATCGTCTAGGTCGGAATCCAAATTGTCTCGGCGAATATGCATCTTCGAGCAGTGTTTCTATTTTAGACGCTATAAGATGTTCAAATATTTTTCCCATGACTGGGAGAAGGCAGATCGGTCGGTATGATTTAGCTAAAGTCGGGTCTTTGGTTTCGTGTTTCAGGATGATTTTGAGGAGTCCTAGTTTCCAAGTGTTAGGGAAGATGCCAAGGTTGAGGCATGCGTTATAAATTTGCAACAGTTTCCGTTGGAGGAATTGTCCTCCATTCTTAATGAGTGGTTATAGTAGGGCAAGAAAGTGTAGCGCTATATAGGGCATAGGCCCAGTAGTCTATTAAGCTATGGTTTGTCTACAGCGTTCATCGCCGGCGATCACCGCCGGGGTCAGCGATCATCGTCGTAGGGGTGGTTTCTTTTACGGGCGATCATCGTCCATGATACTGTTGCTATCCACGGTTATAGTTGGCCATTTCCAACAGCTCAGTGTGGTGGGGAGGACATAGAATTTGGAAATTTGTTAGCTTTCATAACCTCAACATAGCCTATAATATTACTCACTAAATATAAAACGCTGACGGGAACAAAGGAAAGTCACTTTTGGTGAACTAAATGTTAAAAGGTTCAACGGATAATAAAATAATAAAACCGGCAATAATATAATGAAAATATTTTTGCTAATAAATTACTGTATAAAACACAATAAAATGCAACCCGAAAGCTCACCAATTTGCTGTTTTTCATTGCCTAGTTCATAGATTAATTAATATACCAATGACAAAGACAGAGTATAATAAAGAATATAAACATATACTAGAAGTGGCAACGATTAATGGGTTTAAGACAAATTTCATAGACAAAATGATTAAAACACACACAAAGAAAAACAAGATCAGAGAAATTAGTACATTGGACACTTTAGAAAAAACACAACAACATTACAAACAATTTACTTACCACCCTAAATTCTTTAATAAATTTTAAAAAGTGTTTAAAAACCACAATATAAAATTGGCACCAAATAATAATTATACCATTAGGAACTTGCTCAATCACCCACTGAAGAATGGTACACCAAAAATCAAACTATCAGGTATCTACCAAATAGAATGTGCAGATTGTGATTAGATCTACATTGGACAAACCAGGAGGAGTTTGGAAATAAGAATGAAGGAACACCTAAGAAACGTAAAACTAATGCAGACCGAAAGATCAGCAGTTGCATATCATTGCTGGACATAAAACCACAGTGTTAAAAAGGAGATCAAACTATTAAAACACGTTAAGAAACCATCCGAACTGAACGTATGGGAAAAAATATTCATCACTAAGAAAGAAGACAGGGTTATGAACTTTGAAATCCCACCTATAGACGACGTAGTGCGACTTACAAAAACGGAACGAGGGGGCAGCACAGAACAACGTATATATACAAACCAACATGGCAACCAGAATACCAATCGACCACCAGCCGATGATGGGAGCAAACAAGGCTCTCGAAACTAGTCCTGTGTTATTAAAAGTGGCGTAAGTGGAGAAAAAAATGTTTTTATTATTCAGACTTTTGGATTTTATTTTAAATTACTGTATGTTACATAAATTGTACAGATAACTGTTTTCTAACAATTTATCTACCATTTGCCACACATTTTCTTTTGTGTAGCTATCTTTATGGTCCTTTAAGCTCATGTCATACAGGGGAATGTGTTTAGACACGAAATCTGTAACATTTCATCTGCAACTTGGGAAAATTGACAGTACTTTGAGCAAAATGGCTATCTTCTGCTTTTCTTGACCTACTATTAGTCCATGTGCCAGACCCCCAAAATCGACCATGTCATTATAATTTGGGGGGACTGAATGAAACTTATACCACACGTTCCTGGGGTCATGTGGAGCAAAAAAGTCGGGGGGGGGCCATCATGAGGAGGTAGCTTTCAAAAATGGCGGCCATTCAAAATGGCGGACGCTTGTGAATCTTTAAATTAAAATATCTCGGGACTGGGTTCATCAATCTTGAATTTTGTTTTTTCAAAATGTAGGATATTCTTCTGGCTACATGTTTGTTCTACATGTCTGTGGCCAAAAAACAAGTATTTATTAGTCAAAACTCTAAAAATCGGAAAAATAGATTTTTTGACATTTACGTTTTGCGTTTATTACTCTAACCGTTGGGTATATCGAAAAAGTGTCTGAAACAAAAGTTGTAGCGACACATCTCACCTTTAAAACGCAAAAATTAAATCGAAGATCGGATCAATAGAATCCGAGATATCCAGATTCAAAGCGGGCGGAGCGGGGATGAGTGTGTTGACCGAGCGCTCGGTGCAGCCTAGTGAGAGGCGAGACTTGGCGTAAAATCCTGCGCTTTATTTATTTTCAGCCTCAGTAATTGCTTTATTACTAGATAAATTTACATTACCTACTATTGTGCACTATTTTTAACATGATTATTAAACACTTACTCATAAATACAATTAACAACTATATTGTTTATCTGGGAAACGGACATCAACAGTTACCAACTCATATAATATACTGTCAAGGCTTTTATCTTCGATTTTTAAGATGAAATCGTTAAAGGAACTTCAAATAGTCGAAATAATTAAAAAAGGAAAAAAGCATAATTTAGGTACGGTATGTATCGGAGACTTTTAACAATACTTTCAGAAATGAACACAGGACGTAAGCAACTAAGAAATAAAAATTCCTATAAAATGCCTTATAGCCTATAATATTAAGAACAATCGTGAAATAAGTCTTCTTCACAAGAATCACTGAAATCAGTTATTATAATTGCACTCTTCCTCATCTGCTGTTGCTTTGGTACACCCCTTGCACCCACAGCTCTCGGTGCATCGGATTTGAGTAATAAATACAATTAACAATTATACAATTTATCTGGGAAATGAACATCACTAATTATGAACTATACATCCCTTAACTCTGTACTTCAATATGAACATGTTCAAGCCACTCTACTTGATACATCTTCTTACAAGTAATGAAAAAATACTGTCCTTTCGGATGAAATATATCGCCCTAGTGGAGCTACTTTCCGTTTTTCTTCGGACTAATCGAGAAGGCATTTTTTTTCTGTTTTTAGCTGCTGTTGAAAAAATTGTGCCTTGAATTTTTTCGCTGGATAGAGTGAACTACTCACATTATCTATCATAACACTTTCTTGAATTATCTAAACTAGAAGGAGAACCCATATGTTCACCAATATTATGTAGAAGGAGGTTTTCAGTACAAATAAGAAGCAACAACCCATTTTCTAGAATTCCAGTGGACCAAGCCATCAAAGAGACTGTAAACAAAGACACCCAAACTCCTGAAGGTACTAAGGATTTCAGTCTGAAAAAGTAGTCTGTAGTACGGTAATATGTTAATGCTGAGTACAGAGCTAAAGAACCTCCTCAGCATTCTATCATCCAGAGAAACAGATCAGTGCCACCCTGACCTCCAAATCCCAAGGACACTTAGAGATGAGAAAGACTTGACAACTCTCACTGACCTTCTAGCCGAGTGGACGAACCCCTTCGATCCCAACCCTTAAGATATTGTACATTTGCCTACTGGAATATATGTTCTTCTGATCACATTGATTCGGAAAACAAGGGGAAAATAGCTTATTAAGAGTTCACGTTTCGGCTAGCTAAAGGAGAAGGGTTTCATAAACGTATTAAGAAAGTGGGTCTTAAGATTAGTAGACTAAAGTAGAGCAAAAAACCAAGGTTGGAAACAAAGAAGTAATCCTCCAGTGCAATCGAAATTTATTCATCAAAATGACCTTTATTGCAGAAAACCAACAACTTGACATGATGGAAGGATTCAGATATCCTCAGGCACCGGCGAATGTTAATGGGCCTTTGAAGAAAATCTACAAATCAGTATTATCTAATTTTTTGGAAGTATACACCACCCCTGCCAGTCTGCCGGAAAAAGATTTGGCCTGCATCATTGATTCAATAGCCGTGCTTCAGTCCATCAAAGGATAACAAAAAACGTTTTACGAATTCTCAACGAATTTTCTCAAGCAGGTTTTTAATATAGGTCGGAGGGTTGACATATATTATTCAGAGGTTACGATCAATTCTTTGGAGCGGGAAAAAAGCGGAACAGCTGAAGGTATCAAATTTAGTGAAATGAAGGGTGGCCACAGAGTGGTTTGTTAGAGGATGCTTCTAAGGAACAGTTACGGCAAAAATATAATGATAAAATTCTTTTTTTTTTTGCAGTTTGTAAGAGGAGAAATTTGAAAACATAATTGGAAACCTAGAAATGTTCGTAGAAGTTGGTGAGATCTGCTTCATGATCATTTATATTAGGAGCAAAAATGTTCCTGAGCTGTTCTGCACTCAAGAATAAGCTGATTCCAGAATGATGCTGCATGAAAGGAATCAGTTCTTTGCTTTTCAATCAATACAGATGTATTAGTTTTGGTTGTAGGTTTTTGCAAAACCATAAAAAGCAAAACCTTCTGAATCGGGAAACAAACAAAACAGTTTTAACAGATATGCAAGTTTCCCAGATAGTATCTGCCTTAGGCGAACAGCTTTTTGCAGCTCTTATTGGGTATTACTGCTGGTCTGGCTGCGACACAATCAGTGCTTTAGCTGGCCAGGGGAAAGTTAAATGCTTTTGTGCAAAAAGGAACAAAGATTTATTGAAGCATTCAGGAAGTTAGGCAAAGATTGGATGATGTATAATGATGTTGATGACAGCAAAGAAGAATTTGTCTTCCAGTCGTATGCCCCCAAACGCAAGGTGAAATGAGCTGCGCTACCAGATGTTCAGAGGGCCAGATTGAGAGCTTCCAAATGTCTCTTTGTAAAGACACCTTGAGAAAACACAATAAACGTGCCAACTACCAGGCCGGAATTTTGATCAACTGTGCACCAGAAAGTTACTCGTGCTTAGCAACTCAAATTTGAATCATCGAGAGCTGTTGGTGCAAGGGGTTTGCCGAAGCAACGGCAGTTAAGGACGAGAGCAATAATTATAATAACTGACTTCAGTGATTCTTGTGAAGAAGACTTAATTCAACATTGTTAATAATATTGTATAAGGCATTTTATGGGAATTTTTATTTCTTAGTTGCTTACGTCCTGTGTTCATTTCTGAAAGTATTGTTAAAAGTCTCCGATACATACCTAAACTGTAATACTTTTTTCCTCTTTTAATTATTTCGACTATTTGAAGTTTCTTTAACGATTTCATCTTAAAAATTGTATATAAAAGCCTTGACAGTATATTATATGAGTTTGTAATTATTGACGTCCATTTCCCAGATAAACAATATAGTTGTTAATTGTATTTATGAGAAAGTGCTTGATAATCATGTTAAAAATAGTGCACATTAGTAGATAATGTAAATTTATCTAGTAATAAAGCAATTACTGAGGCTGAAAATAAATAAAGCGCAAGTTTTTACGCCAAGTCTCGCCTCTCACTAGGCTGCACCGAGCGCTCGGTCAACACGCTCAACCCCGCTCCGCCCGCTTTGAATCTAAATATCTCGGATTCTATTAATCCGATCTTCGATTTCATTTTTGCGTTTTAAAAGTGAGATGTGTCTCTACAACTTTTGTTTCAAACACTTTTTCGATATACCCAACGGTTAGAGTAATAAACCGCAAAACGTAAATGTCAAAAAATCTATATTTCCGATTTTTAGAATTTTGACCAATAAATATTGTTTTTTTGGCCACATACATGTTGAACAAATATATAGCCAGAAGAATAACCTACATTTTGAAAAAAACAAAATTCAAGATTGATGAACCCAGTCCCGAGATATTTGAATTTAAAAATTCACAGTCGTCCGCCATTTTGAATGGCCGCCATGTTTGAAAGCTACCTCCTCATGATGCCCCCCCCCGACTTTTTTGCTCCACATGACCCCAGGAACGTGTGGTATAAGTTTCATTCAGTCCCCCCAAATTATAATGACCGATGGGTCTGGCAGATGGACTATATATACATGATAATCTGCGGCGTTCATCGCCCTGAATTTGCCTCAGAAGCAACTGCCGGCTATCACCGCCGACCCCGGCGTTCATCGTCGTAGACAAACCGGCTGCATTTATTTACATGGAGAGCAACAGGCAGCGATGATCGCTGGCGGTGATCGCCGGCGATGGACGCCGTAGACCAGTGTTTTTCAACCTTTTTCATGACACGACCCCCCGTAGTATCAAAAAATATTTCGCGACCCCCCAACCCCTTTTTCCATGTTTGTTAAAAATATGTAATACTTACAACAATTTTATGCGTTTGCGTTATTTGCGAAATCTGTTGGTAACGCTAGGAACTAGTGCAGGTTCCGGATGTTAGCAGCAGATGGCGCTGGTAGTCCACGAAAGATCCACATGTTTCGAGACGTTTCTTTACGCTTCGAGATAATTCTCGCTAGAATGCGCTGGCCTATAAATACGGCGGTCAACCGCGGCCATGGCAGTTTGATGCAAGACAGCGAAGGAAGTCGAATCAGAAGCAATCCCGATAAGTGAAAACGATTCAGAAGTGTAAATTCGGTGTTATGTGGACTGTAAGGTGCCTTGGAGTTGGAGTAATTATAGACTGATTTGTGAGCGTAAGTCACGCGTGGTCATGTCTGCTGTTTAGTTGTTTGAAGAGCGCGAACCACTTGTTTTACGGTACGTATTTATTTGAGTTGTTATAATTGAAAATGGATAAATTCCTGAAAAGATCATCAGAACCATCAACGTCTAGCGGGAGTAGCGGAATAAAGAAAAAACGTCTTTATGACGACAATTATTTAAAATTTGGGTTTACTGTGATAGACAGTAAATCGCAGTGCGTAATTTGCTTTGAAATTTTGTCAAGAGAAAGCATGAAGCCATCGAAGTTGGTACGCCACCTAAACACAAAACATCCTAATGAAAAAAATTAACCCGTGGAATTTTTTGAGCGAAAATTAAAAGCTCTTGAACATCAAAAAACTGCTATAGCACAAATGTCCAACCTAAATGAGAAAGCGTTGCTCGCTAGTTATCGAGTAGCTTTTCGTGTGGCTAAAGCAGGGCAATCTCACAGTATTGCCGAAAATTTGATTTTACCAGCGGCTTTAGATATAGCAGAGATTATGTTTGGCAAGCAAGAGGTCGAAAAACTCAAAAGTATACCTCTCTCTGACAATACCATTCAACGCAGGATAAGCAATATGGCGTCTGATGTTCGTGATCAAGTCATAGAAAAAATAAAGAAAAGTTATTTTGTATCCTTGCAATTTGATGAATCAACGGATATTGCGGGTTGTGCGCAATTTGTAGCTTTTGTGCGTTTTGAATCCAATGAAATAATAATGGAAGAAATACTATTTTGCAAGGTACTTCCCAAAAATACTACAGGTCAATGCTTGCATGACATGTTCCTTGAAGCTACGCAAGATATGAATATCGATTGGGGACAAAAATGCATTGCTATTTGTAGTGACGGAGCAAAAGCCATGACTGGTGCGAAGAGTGGATTTATTGCTAGACTGAAAGAACAGATGCCAAACGCTTGTTGGATGCATTGCTTTCTCCATCGCCAAGCTCTTTCAGCCAAATCCTTACCGCAAGAATACAGTCAAGTTCTTAATATTATTATTAACATTGTAAATTCTATTAAAGGAAAAGCGTTGCAGACTCGATTGCTTCGAATCATTTGTGAAGATATGGGGACACTACACCGCAATTTGCTTTACCATACAGAGGTTAGAGGCAAAGTACTGACCAGAGTTATGGAACTTCGCGCTGAACTATTGGTATATTTACAGCAAGCCAAGTCACATTACTCTGAATTGGTTTCTGACCCGGAATTCCTTTTAAAATTGGCTTTTCTTTCTGACTTATTTGAACATTTAAATAACTTGAATAAAAGTCTTCAAGGTTGTGATGAAAATGTCATTACAGCAAAAGACAAACTCCATGGCTTTATAAAAAAAATTGAATTGTGGTCATCATCTATAAATCAAAACAACTTTGATTCATTTTCGTCCACACAGTCTTTCATTGAAGAAGTCGGAAGCGAGATCAACATCAACTCATATATATCTGGTATGAAAATGGTGTTACATAATTTGAAGAAAGAATTGTGTCATTACTTCTCACTGCAAGAGATATCGGATAACACTGGGCAAAGATGGATCTTAAATCCGTTTTTAAATGCAGCTATAAACGAGGCAAATTTAGCAACTAAGCTCAAAGAGAATCTGCTGGAACTATCTGCCGATGGGATGTTACACTTGGAATTCAAATCTGAAAATTTGGATACGTTTTGGTTAAAAAGAAGAACAGAATACCCGGAATAAACAACCGAGGCTTTGAAGTGTTTGATTCCATTTTCTACCTCGTACTTGTGCGAGTTGGCATTTTCCTCAATGGCGCAAATAAAATGTAAACTAAGAAATCGCTTAAATTTGGAAAACGATTTAATACTTAATGTGGCAAAAACGGATCCACGATGGGAGAAATTAATTGAACAAACTCAAGCGCAACCTTCACATTAAAATGAACGATTACTCGAAGGTTTTATTTCTTGTTAATGAGTTTGTGTAAATAACATAAAGAGTATCATTTTTCGTTAACAATACATACTGCTATTTAAGATAAGCAAGCACAGATGTAATCATTTTCTATTTAAACACATTTTTAATATATATATATATATTTTTTTTTGTAATAACATGTTTTAAACTAGCATTTTTCTGACTTGTATGATTGATTATATGGAAATTTTGTTAAATATAATAATTTTAACTCTTATCGACTTTTTATTTAAGTCTCACAAATTATATGTTGTATAAAAAAAACTGAAGTTTTCTCGACCTCTCGCGACCCCCCTACAGAGGCTCCGCGACCCCCCAGGGGGTCGCGACCCACAGGTTGAAAAACACTGCCGTAGACAAACCACAGCTTTAGTGTTAATACTTGAGTAACATTATTTTCAAATGGAGAGAATATTTATTTCAAAATCCTATTTTAAAATAAACGTCTTTACTTGCGTTGTTGTGATAAACCTACGCTAGTTGTCGGGCAAGCGCATCATTCAGTAAATATAAAAGTTAATCAATTTTCACATTTTTAGGTAGATTTCGAAGAAAAATCTACCTATTGCAATGGATATCATGTTATGATTTTCGAAAAATTCTTTCATATCTTTACGTTTCATGCTCCCCTAAGTACGAAACCACCGTCCGTTCAAAAAAAAATTTTGGGTGATATATATATATATCTTTACACGATAGCGGCCGTAATTTTGAAGATATTTGAACCAAATTTTATTATGTTAATTCTAGGCCCAATAGTTTGGACAAATTCGTTAATGGGAAAAATTGGCCCAAGGGGGTGGTCGGGGGAGGGGGTTGAAATTTTAAAATATTTATATCTCGGCCCCTATGAAGTATAGAGGGAAATTTTGTTTGAATAAATTAGAGTACTCCCTATGGAGTTCACAGTGACACCAACAATTCGGAGGTTTTTGGGGGTACGAGTGGGGGTGGGGGTGAGGGGATGGAAATTCAAAATTTTTGGAACTACGTCTTGTGGGGTATCGTTGAAAAGCTCTTGATGAGTACTCTACAAATCAATAACTAGTTTCTTGATAGCTCTCATATGACGCGAGATTTTAATGTTTGAAAATAATAACACTTAAAAGAATTATTATAATATCATAATTTTGTCTTGTTTAGCGGCTTTGCTAATTTTATTCATTGCTGATCTTGCGCACGGCCTCCCAGAATATTATATCCTATTCTTGTTGTCAAAACAAACGATTGTAGGCTCTTCTTCTTTACCGAATTCAGTTCTTATTACTGCGGGTTTGCCATGCCAAGGCTAAAAAAGAAGAATGCTGCGCAGCGATAATAAATTAAACCAAAAGCACTTTGAAATCTACCTCAGCCTGTAGGCCTGCCTAAAGGGATTTTCACATTTTATATTTGTATTTAAAAAATTATAACCATACGGATACTTTGTATTCATGATACTATCACATTAACTAACATTTGATAATAAATTGTCAATCGTGATCTTATTTACTATAAAATTACTGTATTGTAAATTGTAAAACAAAGAATATTTGTTTCATTATATCAGAATGTAAAACCAATTTTCGTGCATCACAACAAACACTATTTTCTATCTCCGTCATTGTCATTGCCCACAAAAAAAACTGTCATAACTATATAAATTTATCTCACTGTTTCAAAAATGTAATGGAGGCCTCTTCCTGGGGTCTCTCATTTTCTCCAAACTTCGATTGTAACACTGTTCAGTAACCACAACATTCTTTTGACTTGGCAGTAACTGACATTCGTACAGAGAGAGGTTCAGGTACACGGATCACAATCGGTTAGGAAAACAGAGGAATGGGAAACTCATCTACGCAACCAAAGAGCCGCCCATTCCTTTTGCTTCTACAATAGTAAGAAATAAATATAATGGACGTTTAATGTTTAATTCTGAATTTAGCCATTCGATTTTACTAACATTTTGCATATTCTGAGAATAAACTGAGTTTATATATGAATTCTCTAGGCTCTGAAGAATATTCTAGCGTAAGATTGGTCTGTTTTTCGATTTTTCTATAAAAAATTCAGGAGGATCGCTATCTTCACTGTCCCCTTTTTGAGGTTTTCGTTGCATATTTTTACCTATTTTTAGCACAATATTACATAAAATCTGACTTTAACTGGAGCTGGGTGATGGGCTCTGCTCTTAGAAATGTCTTATTACTTTCAACTGAGTAATGGAGGGTGGAGTTCTTTTTCTTAAACGCAACTAAATACAAACATTAAATAAAAATAAAAATATCGAAAAACCACGTCGTAGAATTTTCAAGCATTTTGTAAAGTTGTAAAATTTTTATTTGAATTGATGAAATTACAAAATCAAACCATTAACGTTAGTGTGTGGTGCAAAATAACGAATATATTGCAAACACGGTGTACAAATATGCAACAGTACTTACAAATGAAGTCAGTTTTTCATAAAGGCATAACCTTTGATGTTTACTTTTCAACCAATTTGTAAAAGTTACATAATATATTTTTAAACTTTAATAATATAGAATTTAATAATAATAATAATAATAATAATAAAACATATCATTCAGTACTTGAGTTTGTCTAATTCTACCATATTTTACATTAATTAAGATTAAAGAGTTAATGCAGGTAGGAGTCTTCAACTGAAACCAAATAAACCGTGGTTCGATGATGACTGCGTGAAATTAGTAAATACTAGCAGGCAAAACTACAGTGGTTGCAAAAATAAGAATGACACTGCGGTCGATAATCTCAATAATGCTAAACGAGAAACCTCTAGAACCATTAGAACAAAGAAAATAAACTATCTCAAGGACAAGGTAATAGAATTAGAGGAAAATAGTAAAGACAAAAATGTTAGGGATCTCTATAAGGGAATGAACGAGTTCAAGAAAGATTTTCAACCTAGAATAAACATAATTAAGGACAATGATGGCACTTCACTCGCGGCTTCGAACAATATTTTGAATAGGTGGAACATTTCTTTAATCAATTTTTAATTGTACATAGAGATGCCCAAAGTGTAGAAAGTGAAATATTCACAGCAGAGCCATTGGTTGCTGAACCAACTCCAATATAAATAGAAACATCTATAGGTAAACTAAAAACACACATCTCCAGGCGTTGACGAAATACCAGCAGAATTAATTAAGGCAGGTGAGGATAGATTAAACTCAGAGATCCATAACCTCATTCTTATGATTTGGAGAAAGGAGGAATTGCCAAAGGAATGGAAAGACTATATTATTATACCAATCCATAAAAAGGGGGATAGGGACGAATGTAATAGCTATCAAGGAATTTCTCTCTTATCAACATCATACAAAATCCTATCTAATATACTGTTGTCAAGATGAATTCCATATGCGGACGAAATCATTGGAGATCACCAATGTGTATTTAGGCGAAATATATCAACCATTGATCATATATTTTTTATTCGCCAAATCTTGGAGAAAAAATGGGAATATAATAAGTCTGTTCATTAGCTACAGATTACATAGATTGTAAAAAAGCACATGATTCAGTTAGGCGAGACAAATTATGCAATATCCTCATCATGGGCGTACGGTGAAATTCTGTTCGAAGGGGGTTGAATATGATGTTGTCTCAGCTCCATGTCCTTGCGCACATTTGAATCATTCTATCTATATTATGTAGTTTCTGTATCGGCAAGTTGATTGCAGACGTAGTAATTTCGTATTAACTACTTGTGCTGGTTTCTGGAAATAAGTCCATTCCAGAAAATTTGGTTTTACGTATTGAAATCTGATATCCATTGGACTCATGAGATCCAACCGATCACACCACAGAAATATTCGGGTTATCGAATCATTTATGAGAAATTCCTAAGGAAATTTTGTTTATCATCAACGCGTCACTGTTATAAGAAGTATAAAATTAAAATCTCACCAGTACTAATAAATTATTTAATAACAATAGGCCTACGCTTTCCTCTACAGTAGAAGTTATTACAGATCATTTGCTCATTGAGATGAAGTATGTGCATTATTATTAAATAAATTACGAGAGTATAGAATCATTAATGAGTAAATAAAATTTACAAGAGTTCTTTTTAGTAATGCTGTCTTGTGTAAGAAAATATAATAAAATAACCAAACCAATGTTTTTTTTTAAATTATTGAACATGATGTTATAATTCTGACAATCGCAAATATTTCGGGAGGGGTTTTAACCCCCTCAACCATCCCCCACCGTACGCCCATGATCATCATTGAGTTTGGGATACCAAAATGTGTCTAAATGAAACCTATAGCAGAGTCAGGGTAGGGAAATTTATATAAGATAGTTTTGCCATTAGAAGCGGCTTGAAGCAAGGGATGCACTGTCTCCTTTACTTTTTAATTTCGCTTTGGAATATACCAACTTCTACCTTAACATTATTAGTATCTGTAATTATTGCTCCCAGATATTTGAATTTCTCCACTTGTTCGAACGATTTACCACCTATTCTAATATTTTGTAGCTCATTATTTTGGCGTTTCATGACCTTATATTTAGTTTTTTATTAATTCCTAATCCAACATTCTTGCAGGCATCAAAAAGATTTTCTGCATTCCTCTCAATTGTGTTTATGTCATCGGCCAGCAGACAAACGTCATCTGCATAAGCTAAAATCGGGTGACTGCCATTTAATTCTAGGCCTGTCTTGTTTTCCTGAACTTTTCTAATGGCATATTCGAAAGCGAAATTAAAAAGTAAAAGGTAGCAATTAATATAACTAATAGGCTTTGAGATTTCATTAAGTTTGTGATGAAGGTAGCTGATGTAGACTTGATTTGCAACTTGCTAATTATAAGGTACTAGCTTAAAAGGCCCGGCGTCGCCCGGGTTTTTATTTTGTAATTTGAAATTAACTTATGAAGGATTTTCGATTTTCAAACTCTAGGGCATTGTATAATATGTAGGCCTACATAGAACTTGAAATGAGGAAGAACGACTTATCACACTCAAACTATTCCCTCAGAAAACGCTAGATATAGCTTTTTATGGCTCACAGAGGATGTCGAGTGTTGCATTACACACCATGGAAGGGGTTGAAATAAGAAGAAACATAAATTCCGATTACATAAGATTTGAGACCGGAATTATTCCACCCTTCCGGTTTATATATAAAACAATAGCTAATTAATATTTATTCTATTACCCAAATTATTATTATTATTATTTTCGGTATCAAAATTCTCATTTCGATTATTATTATTATTTTATGTTTCCAAATTAGAAACATTAACAGTAAATGAAACGTATGTATTCAAAATTCGATTATTATTATTATTTTGCAATTCCAAATTCCAAAATCTTAATTGTAAAAGAAACGTATGTATTTAAAATACAACGTACTAAATTCATAAATTTCAACCCGCGAATTGGCTTAACCAATAAGAATGATTTACGTAACGAAACATGTAGCCAATGGGAGAAAAGCATCCTTAACCGCGAAAGAGAGCGTTACTAAAACTCCACTCCATCATTACTTGCCGAACAGGGCAGACCTACGTATCTTGCTCTTGTGGAGAAGTCGCGTAAAAACATATACCTAGCAAATGGCGATTCTCACTGCCACAACAACATATAAAGCACAACTTATTCAAGATAAATAAACGTGTGAGTTTTATTTTATATTGTGATAAATAAGAAGAACATAATTCACGTAAGTAAGTGGCAAATGCAAACAAAAGTGGTGACGACACGCAGACAGTTACACAACTTACAGTTCAAATGAATAAATTCCGATAATCAAAAGTTATAGTGTGGTTATCATTTCATAAGGTAGGCCTATAACTAGCTATAACGATATCCCTGAGATGATTCGTGTGATACCCTGAGCAGCAGCAGCCGTGGAAGTTTGGGTGCGAAATCAGAGGACTCCAACCAAGGTTTGAACCAAGTACTTTTCCCGAATAAATCCCAGTCCTCATATTATTCACCTTTCATCGTGTACCGCCCCAACATTGTGGCGCAACAACGTGTGGCCATATAAGAACAATTGAACTGTTAAAGACTCTGCGAATAAAAAGCTAAGTAGGACATTAGCGAGCAGAATATTGTGATACAGATTAACGTTGAGTGAGAAATCGCAAGCTAGGTCGCGACGCGCAACAATCAACATCACGTCATCACGACATCGGGAAGCCGGCCAGGTGTTCAACATGCAGTAGCAGCTGTGACCAGTACGCCTCATCCTACAACCGACAACAATCAACTTCCAGCCTGAAAGTAATTGTATGAAGCCTGCGAAGCCTGCAAACAAGTAAGGTGTTATATTTAAGGTTACGAATGAAACTAAGAAATCGTAAAATTATGTCACCACAGAAGGAAAATTCAAATATGCAGGAGGATGAACAGGACTTGCTAACTGACACGGAAATGGAAGGTATTGTAAACAATGTAAGTGCTAATAATAGTTTACAGTTAGTAGATGTTAACGAAACAGATATGGAAGTTCAGATAGAAACAGATGTTTCCATTTCAAATGAAAATGTGACTAGGCGGGAAGGCAGCGAATCTTCAGATGATCAGTTAGAGAATTCAATTAAATGTTTCATGCAACAAATGTTCAACAATCTTAGCAGTAAAATTGAAGATGTTAAGAATGAGGTCAAGACTGACATCAATGATGTTAAAAATGATGTTAAGACGGTTAGCAATGAGGTTAGTCATGTAAAAACAGATGTAAATGAAAATATTAGTTTGAAGTTGGTACAAATGGACGAGAACTTAACAAAATTGAAAGATGACTTAAAACAAGAGGTAGTAAATGAGATACAAGAAAGGTTAGGTGACTTCAAAGATCAGATTAATAGTGACGTCACAGTGGCGTTAGAAAATATTCAAACCATTGTAAATAGTGACATAGCAGAAGTCAAAGAGGTTATTGCAAATGTTAGCACTAATTTGCAAACAATGCAAACTGATGTTTCTAATGCAAGTGAGGAAATGAAAGTCATTGTAGCTAACGTTTCAGAACTAGATAGTAGTGTTTCACTTATGAAGATGCAGATAAATACCTTTGATGAAACATTAATAGGGTTTGCTAAAATAAATGATGAGGTTAGAAACGACTTAGAGAAAAAGAATCAGCTGTTAAAAGTTAAACAGAAAGACATAGAAATACAAGTCATTGAAGCACAAGAGGAGTTGACTGTATTAAGTAGGAAAGTACATAAGGATGAAGAACTGTTGACAAGTAGAATTTGTGTACTAGAAAATAGATTAAATGTACCTGTCACTTCACCTGTAAATCACGATGTAAATTTACCGCAACTGGGAAACAATATGAGTAGAAATATTGTTGAAGAAGCTTATTCACATGTACCATGTAGATCTCCCAGATGTCAAGAAAGGGTTAACAGTCATAATGGTTCCCAGATGCAAGATGTCAATGTACCTTTGTCCACAGGAATTAGTCAGTCAAGTAATAATTTTCCGAGCTACTTGATGAATGAAATCAAGTTGCCTGTTTTCGACGAAAACAATAATACAAATCCACAGAATTTCTTGACAGAACTTCATGATTATTTTAGATTGAGAGCCATACCACCTAACATGTATATGATTATAGTGCGGAAAGCATTACAGGGTAGATCTTTGAATTGGTTCAACCTAACCACCAATGAGACCACAACATTCGAAGAATTTAAGCGCAACTTCATTAGTAGATACTGGAGTTTAACTAAACGTAACAATATCAGGATGCAACTAGCAAATGGCGTCTATGAGCCAGAATCAGGTCAGACAATGATTGACTACTTTTTAGAAATGGCAGAGTTGGGTAGGCAAGTAGATCCTCCATTAAATGAGTTCGAATTGTTGGAGACTGTTGTAAATCACTTTCCAGAGAATGTAAGGTTAAATCTGATAGTAGCTAAGCCCAGAACCTTCGCAGACATGTTAGAATTGCTTGCCGCATTTGAACAAAGAAATACTTACAGAGGTAGGCAGAACTATATTGATTCATGTGATAGGATGTACCCACCCACTAATAGGTTTACAAATTCTGGGGTAGGGGCAGAAGGTAATGTAAACAATTGTGAAAGAAGTTATGATGCTAGAAATACTTACAGAGGCTCTATGCCTAATCAGAATAGGAATAATTCTAGATATTTTCAGAACAGGTCAGGAAATAGGCCATATAATAGGAATAACAATGAAAGAAACCAGATTAACCATGTTACCTTCCATAGACAGAATGGCGGAAATGGAAATAATCCAAACTCTTGGAGAAAGATGCCATGGATGAGAAATCAAGGTTATCGTAGGAAGTATCAGAATCGTACCTACAATAGGAGAGGTAATGATAACAATGGTGATGATAGTCAAGTTAGGCCAGGTCAGTCAGTAAATAATGGTAAATGGCGAGTCAAAAGTGTTGAGACTCAGCAAAATTCATTAAATCCTAGAGCCAGACCATTCAACAATAATGCACGTAATGAAAATGTATCTGATGACATAGTATAAATTCATGACCAGGATAATGGCGGTAATGCACAACCGTTAAACTAGAAAGACAATATCTCGAGGGTTCGGATGGTGTTGGCACAAGTTCAGTTAATTCAGACAAACAAATAGAACCCATATATAGTATTCAGGCACAAGGAGATTTTTCAAGTAGTAGGCCTAGTGAACAAAAGAGTAATGCAAACAAGAATGAGGTTATTATGGATCCTCCTAGAATGAAAGTAGTGATAGGAAATTATGGAACGACCGCATTAGTAGACACAGGATGTTCTAATAGCGTAATAAGTGAATCTTTATACAACAAGCTAATCCAAAACAAAGTCAAGTTAATTTAAATTCCCATTTGCGGATTATCATGCACGGTGGCGATAAAAAGAGCGAAACAGTCAGTAAAATTTCAATGCATGTTAGATGTCAAAATTGGTGATGTAAGATTTGAAATATTTTTCTTAGTAGTCCCGAAATTAGTAACAGATATTATTATTGGAATCGATGTGTTTACCGAGTACAACAGTATTATAAGTTTTGAAGATAACAATCTAGTATTGAACTTAAGAGGACATAGGATGAGCATTCCATTCGATAATGATTTGAGTAGGAGAGACGCGTCTAGCGAGATAGGTGACAATGATATTCCGTACGAGACGTTTATTGTAGAAAATATTCAGATGAATGAGATGATGATTCATAAAGTAGGCCCTTGCTGCGATGATATAAATAATGATGAGGAAGTATTTAAATGTATGACATTGAATTGCGATGACTGCGCTGATAGATATGAGAATAAAGTTGACGGGGATGTCAACATAGGGCGAGTAGAAATAGGTTATGTCTGTACGAGTGAAGTAAAAGAAGCCGACCCTAGCGCGAACTCTACAACAATGGTTATTTTGAAGGAAAAAGTAGATATGGCTCATAACTTAGATGAAAATCAACGTGATAGATTGTTTTCGATACTAGTCAAGAATAAAGAAGTATTTTGAGAAAACGTAGGACTATGTAATATCTACGAACATAAGTTTGACATCGAACCAGTTGACGAATTTGCATATAAGAGTAGACCAATTCCGATTGCATTGAAGAAGGAAGCTGATATGACAATTCAGAAAATGTTAGATTCAGGAGTAATCGAAATTTCAATTTCAAAGTACATAAGACATTACGTTGAGCATTTAAGAGAATAGATCGCTTTGTTATAGTAACAGATAGTTGTGCCAATGATAAAATAAATAATTCAAGAAGTATTTTGCAGTGATATTGTGCCAAAAATAAGATATTGATAAAGTTAAAAGATGAATACAAAGGATTATGGATTATAAGTAATGCTTGATTAATAATTAATGTAAAAATAAGTGGTTCTAGTTTGATAAGTAATAAGCTGAAATTAAAAATTGAATAAAAGGAATGAATTGCTGAACTATGCGAACATGATCCGAAACTGAACCCTGAGAATATAGAAATGTTGTAAATAAGATATAAATACATATGATTTAAATATAAGAAGTTTAAGATGTTGTATATAGTAGAGAGATAGGATTGAACATTAATGTGATATGTATATAAAATTGTTTGTTATTTTAAGAGGGTCATGTTGTATATATATATATGTTTATTGTTTGAAGGGTAATGTTGTTATGTAAGAACAACGTAATGTAAAATTGTATACTTGTTTCTTAATATATGGTGTGTTACATTAGTATGTCTCATGAAAGCACATGTTAAATAGTGATTCAAGGAAGAGAATTCGTGTAAGAGAAATAAGTGAGTGATATTGTGAGAACGATGAGAAAATCTCGACTTATATATCAAATATGAACGATGAGAAAATCTCGACATATATATACCCTATATATCAAATATGAACGATGAGAAAAATCTCGACATATATATCTTTTCAAAATGTTTAAAAAAAAAAAAAATTCTCTTATCACTAAAATAAACATATTTTGTATATGTTGCCCAACGATGTTTATTTTTCAGAGTTGTTTCAAGTTAAAAATGTTTGATATTATTTTCATATATTGTTCAAATAGTTTTCATTTTTTTAAAGATTGTGTTAAAAGAATGCAAGGTGATACAAACCTGATGTAAGTTGTTTGTATACAAATAATTTTGGTAAGAATTATTTAAATTGAAGTTGTAATGTTTGACACATACACTTATGTTACACTAATTCATATGTCGTCATCCACCACTTTAAAATATTCATTTTAAGTTTTTACGAATTCAAGCGTAATTCAAAATTTGATAAGAATAAATATTCTGGGGTATGATGTGTTAATTTAATTATTTACCTTTTAGGACATAATTAAATTAACACAGGGGCATTTGAGACCGGAATTATTCCACCCTTCCGGTTTATTTATAAAACAATAGCTAATTAATATTTATTCTATTACCCAAATTATTATTATTATTATTATTTTCGGTATCAAAATTCTCATTTCGATTATTATTATTATTTTATGTTTCCAAATTAGAAACATTAACAGTAAATGAAACGTAAGAATTCAAAATTCGATTATTATTATTATTTTGCAATTCCAAATTCCAAAATCTTAACTGTAAAAGAAACGTATGTATTTAAAATACAACGTACTAAATTCATAAATTTCAACCCGCGAATTGGCTTAACCAATAAGAATGATTTACGTAACGAAACATGTAGCCAATGGGAGAAAAGCATCCTTAACCGCGAAAGAGAGCGTTACTAAAACTCCACTCCATCATTACTTGCCGAACAGGGCAGACCTACGTATCTTGCTCTTGTGGAGAAGTCGCGTAAAAACATATACCTAGCAAATGGCGATTCTCACTGCCACAACAACATATAAAGCACAACTTATTCAAGATAAATAAACGTGTGAGTTTTATTTTATATTGTGATAAATAAGAAGAACATAATTCACGTAAGTAAGTGGCAAATGCAAACAAAAGTGGTGACGACACGCAGACAGTTACACAACTTACAGTTCAAATGAATAAATTCCGATAATCAAAAGTTATAGTGTGGTTATCATTTCATAAGGTAGGCCTATAACTAGCTATAACGATATCCCTGAGATGATTCGTGTGATACCCTGAGCAGCAGCAGCCGTGGAAGTTTGGGTGCGAAATCAGAGGACTCCAACCAAGGTTTGAACCAAGTACTTTTCCCGAATAAATCCCAGTCCTCATATTATTCACCTTTCATCGTGTACCGCCCCAACATTGTATTAATTTTATGGAAATTTTTATTTCTCACTCTCATGTTACCATACAACCGTTTCGGAGCTGAAATTATTAAAAAAAAAATCGATATCACTTTCATACTTTCCTCCCCCAAAACCTGGGATATAATAGGCTATACTGCGGGCGTAGGACTGAAAATGTTCCATCCTATTTTGTCTTGTTGTAGATGTTTAGGGCCTATGATAAACATCCCTATACGAAGCCTACAGTTATGAGTGACGTAGCAGTGGATAGATTTCAATTCGTCGAAAACAGCCCAGAAATCCATTCCACAACATCTTGTTTACGCCAAGAAGTATCTGGACGCCGATAAAGTTTCACACTGTGGTATGATGCATTGTCCATAACTATTAAACTGTTGGGTTCAAGTTTCGGCAAAACATTAGCAAACCAGTTATGGAATACCTCTCCATTCATGTCATCGTGGTACTCACCTCTTTTCTTTGACTAAAAAATGAGCAAACCCCCATCTACGAAGCCTGTGTCACTACTATATGCGTAATTATTAGGCGTTTCCCCTTACCCATAGGATTTTTAAACCTTGACTTAATCCTGCCCTAAAAGCTTTTTCCTTTGATTCAACAGTAGTGTCATGCCAAATTTTAGGGGTGTCCTGCATTTACCCATGTCTCGTCTAAGAAATAAAACTTTCGACCTTCTGCTCGGTATTGCCGTACAGCTCTGAGATATCGTCTTCTCCAAAGTGCAATATCATCACGATCTACTATAACATTAACCTCACTTCTTTTCATTTATTACAATTCCAATGTCCAACAATAACTTATAAAATGTTGTTCTTTTAAAATTAGGTAGGTCGGAATCCTCATTGACAGCACAAAGAAGTTTATCCACAGTTGGAGGTATGTTATCAAAAAAGAATTGATGAACTTTTGCTCGAATAGCACTTTTCATAAAGTCATCAATGTTATCTAAAACACTACGCGGCTTTTGAGCCTTTCTTGGAGAGTCTCTGTATTCACTACGCACTTTCCAGATATTTCTGGTAAATATACCTGTGAATTCAGGTGTCAATTTTACAACGTCCTCAATTGCAAGTGCTGGATATATTTTTTTCTTTAAATCCATTAAACACATTCAATATAATTTCCTTCTGTCCACTTTGCAAAGATTTACCTCTTTTATTTTTAACTATGTCTCTCGGGCCTGGTTGAATTTCAGTCATTATGTTTAATGCTTCTCGCAGACTGGGTTATAAATTATAAACGCCACGTTTCGCTGTTCACTGAAATTTGTATGTTTACATTATTCACAACAATGACTCTCGCAAACTGGAGGGTTACAGTATAGGCCTATCACGAATGCCACGTTTCGCAATACATTGAAACATTTGCAATAAGTTGTTATTGTTATCTTAATAATTTTGGTCACATTTTATGAGCTTTTGTACTGTTATAAAACTCAAATCTAATACCGCACTAGGCCTATATTGTCTTGTAGCATGATATATGCTGCGGTTCAAATCACGTTCATTTGTTTACACGGACTTGCATTCTCAAAATGAATGGATAATACCACCGCCGTCTCGAGAATTACACTGTCTGTCCATGCTTAATTTTAACATGGAGTTCAGAGTATTGTTAAACTGCCTAATTTCTCCAGTAGAAGCAACACAGTTCACACTCAGATAACATGAAATTCCAGCATATTTCAGTTTCCGAGTTTATACTTCAGAGGGCAACACAGCATTTTTTTCCTTTTATGATAGTTAAATATATCTAAGTACCAGGTCGCCAACTGGACCCATGCCTTTACAATGAGATATTGCAATTCACAAATTGAAGAAGTAGTACAATTTAAAACTTATCACAGCTTGACTACTAGAAGTAGAGGCCGGGTATGAGAATAGAATAGTGTTTATATGTTGCTATAATCACTGTATTTCCCTTAGTAAGGTTATATGAATAAAAACTAATGTGATGTAGGCCTATTAAGTATTCTAATAGAACAATATTCTAAAATGCAAATCTCTAGAACTATACACAAAATTCTAGTGGTAATAGGTCTTTAAATATAATTTAGTCACAGAAACAACTAGAAGTGTTATTGCCTATTGAAAGTTTTATTAGAAGGATATTCTTAAATACAAATCTCTAAAACTGTGCATACTTTCGTAGCGGTGATAGGCCTTTAGGTAGCCTACTTTGGTATTCAGTGGTGATAGGCGGAAAATACTCTACCCTCTATTACTCAATCGCACCACTAAGGAAATGAAACTCATGAATACAACTGAGTATATTCCACAGCGTGCTGTACCTGTGCCAGATGCAATAGGAAAGCGGAATGAGAAGAATGAATGAATTGTGCCGCAGTGGGAACAAGTGAGTATTGAGTGTATTGATAGGTGGAGATGTGACGGCCTCTGGGTCACCACCAGACCGTTATGTGTATTCAACAACGACACAAGTACAACATTCCTCAGCAGGTACCGGTATTCGAGAAACAAATTAAGTGTTGTCCAATCAACATGGAGACTAAACTTGCCGCTCGTCTACTACAACGAAAATTATGCCGATGTAATGCCAAAATCCTTTCAGAGCTCAATTTTTATATTGATATAAGCAATTATCATAGGTAATCCCACGAGAGTTGACGAGTTTATCGATAGATTTGCGAATGCGCAGCCGGAGCTTTTGCAACATGTGACGTATTAATAACTGCACACCGATGCTTTCGTGTCCAGTAACGAGCAGACAGTTTTACCCCGATAACGGCATCCTCGCGATTCCTACAAGAATGTTGTAAGATATACGGCCGTGATTGGTCTATATCCGAGGAATTGCTAAACGTTATTGGTCAACATCAAACATGCGGCGTATGAGTGGCATAGTGAAGTCAAATCATCAGTAGGCTAAAAGCTTGGGAACGATGAGGACAAATTTAGTAGAGGATCTGGTACCTACGAATGACAGTCGTAACAAGAGGACAAAAATCCTAATATTTTACATAAAACAATCGTTTATTAATATTACTAGGAGGTGCCCGCGGCTTCGCCCACGATAATTAATTGAAAAATTAAAAATTAATAGTATAATAATTATTAAAGCATTATATTTATTAACACTTGCACGCGAATCATTCTTAAACTAAACCATTAATAATTAATGAAACAGCTAAAATTCCGGCTTTAGAGTACATTCCACGATTAGAAATCGCCACCTGGGAAAACGATCTCAGATTCGATTATGCAGTTCCAAAGATAACTATGAACCACTGCCTTCTAAACTGTATAATTCTCGTGCGTAATTCTCGAGACGGCGGTGGATAATACGTATCGTTTCTCAACTGTTTGGTGACAGATGAATGTGATGTGAATTTTATTTGATAAATTCATTGTAATTTTCAGAAATTATATAATTTTTCAAGAGAAGGAGTGATTGATTTGGATCTTTACTGTCCACGATACTTCGAGGATTAAACTATCAATATATTAAACCTGATGCCCGCGGCTTCATCCGCCATTATTAATTTACTCCAGGATTTTTAAGAAATTTACACTGGCAGTGTATTAAAAAGGTTTGTGGTTCAGAGCTATGAAAATTGTAAGTAAAAATAAAATTAGAATATTTGTTCATTGTGTTCATTTCACTTAGGACTTATGTAATAAAGAAACGGTTTTACTAATTTTGTAGGCGTCATGAAAGTTTACACTGCGAGAGACGAACATCGCCGAGTTTACCCGATGTCTCACGAAGCGGGCGAGCGAGCAAGCACGCTATTTAGGGCCGTTGAATTGTATAAGAGTAGATATCTCTCCTTACAATACTTTTAGATGATGAATTTATACATCAGTAGCAGTGAAAAGGAATACACACTTCATTTCTCAGAATAACATTTATCTAAATTAGTGATGATTCCGTAGTTTAAATTTATATATTAGAAATATCGAAGGTGAAATCTGAAGTAGGCCTACACACTTTAATTTTTTAACATTTATTATCAACTAGCATGTGCCCGCAGCTTCGCCCGCTATAGTTATTAAAAAAGTTAAAAATTAAAAATTAAGAGCATAATAGTTATATTATTATATTTATTAACACCTAAATCACGTGGACTACATATCACGATTAGATAGCGTCGCCTGGTAAAAGCGACCTCAGATTCGAGTTCCTTGGTCCAGAAAACCCATGTATAGTGAGTTTCGTCCAAATCGAACAATGTTTAACCATATTGATTATCCCTCTTCCGTGTAGGTTGAAAATATCATATGTCTGCTGGCCTTGATATTCTAAACAAATGAATCGTCCAGGATGGACTTACAAAATCAAGCGATCGCCCGCGATAATCATTGCAAAAATTAAAAATTAATAGCATAATAGTTAACTCATTACATTTATTAACACCTAAATCACGTGAATTACATACCACGATTAGATAGCGTCGCCTGGTAAAAGCTACCTCAGATTCGAGTTCCTTGGCTCAGGAAACCCCTGTATAGTGAGTTTCGTCCAAATCGAACAACGTTTGACCATATTTAGGCCCACATTGATTATCCCTCTTCGGTGTAGGTTGAAAATTCAATATGACTGCGTGCCTTGACATTATAAACAAATGAATCGACCAGCGTGAGCTACAACATTCAAGCGATCGCGATGTTTTTATGCCCAAGGTATGACAAAAATAGCCAAAGCCTGCTGTAGCCTAATTGATTTGACATTGAAATGTATTACTCAAAACCGATGCTTCGAAAACGCAAAAAATGCACGTTTTCTGCCCGTTTTTCACTCATAACTCACGAACTAATGCGATATTTAAAATTCCGGCTTCGAGGTGCATTTTTCGACCCTTCAGTCCACCTATGTTTAAAATTTCAGATCTCTGCGTTTAGTAGATTTTGCTGGGCATCGCGGACAGACAGACAGACAGACACTTCCTTTTATTAATATAGAAGAAGAAGATAGTAGATAGATAGATAGAAGATTCTCGCAATAAAAATCTGATAAAAACTGTTGCAATGAGGCATTCTGCTTACAAAATCTGCAGACAGATTTAAAATTGTTTTCAGTAAAATAAATTCAAAGATAGACTATATTCGTTATGGGGTAACTTAAGGGACCGAGCAATTTGTTTCAAAGGTTTTGAGATGCATTTTCTTAAATTTTTTATTGTGTTGAAACATTCCAGGCCGTTTTTGTTCATCATCAGTTTAGTTATCATGTGATTTTTCTTGGTACCAGTATCTATGTTTACTCATCGTCATCCTTTCCACAAAAAGTTAATCGTTGTTTAAAACAATATAATATTATATTACGATTTCTATGTGATATTATGGAATGATAATAAAAATATTTTAAATTAATCATTAAAGTCCCGAAGAACAATAAAAACTGACTTGAATATTGTAAGAGTACAAAGGAAAAACCTGATAAGTTCAAATTTGTCAAAATACAGTATTTTCACTTTCGATCATCACAATTTAGCGATTATAGTTTTGTATGGTACAATTAAACGGTGTAATAACCTGGTAAACCCAGAGAAATGTAAGTGTTTTAACATACAAGGAAAAATCTGACAAATTCTAATGAAATGAGGAATAATCTGATTAGTCCAATGATTAGTATAGAAAATGCATTGCTTTATAGGCATGTAGACTATAGATTTCTTGCAACATAGCCATTGTTAGGCTAACTTTATTTTGATACTCTTCCTTTTACGTTGTAAATTGAAACCAGTTTGGCTTATTTTATGTGAAAAATTAAAATAAGAAAAGTGTCAATCTGCTCTCCTGTAAAAATATTAAAATTTCACTTATCAGGTTTTTCTCTAGAGTTTTCATTGTGATGGGACTTTACCAATTTACTTTCTTACTATGTCTTCCAATAATATATCTTTACGTGATCTGCTCTAACTTCTAGTAACTATCGTAACAGTGACCTAGTTACTCAGTGAAGCAAATCCACCTGTCACCACATACCAAAGTACGGCACGCGCACTTGACATTCCACAGCTACTATTAATGCACCACATCTACAGGGTGTTCTCGAACTTCTTCATTATAATTTAACTATTATAAAAAAAACTCTCTTTTATTGGTAGAACATTTGATATAGGGCGCCATCTACCAATTCCTCTTCTAATTCTCATCCTAATTACCAATATTAATTTCTCTCTTGACTATATGTTTTTTTTTTCTAAGTCCCACCACAAAATATTTATTGCATATACAAGGCTATATATACAAGTACCACGGCGTAGCCTTTAAACAGTGGAGAAGGGCAGGATTCTTTCTATTTAAAGGAAGTTAGTATTTTTAATTCACCCTCTAAATAACAAACCACGTTAACTATGATTTTTCAACAATTAACAATAATATTTTATTTAACAAAAATCAGATTATTCAGTAACAATTTTACAACTTCCCTTTTTAAATTACCCTCATCTCAAGTTTATACACACAACATATTTATTTCAATTATAACTATTTCTTTACCATTATTATCTCAAATCAACATTTATCAGATGTAACCCTAAAATAAATTTCTGACTCTTAATAAGGTTTTAATTCCAATATTATACTGTTTTCTTACTTTCCCCATTAACTAACGTAATTTCTGAATTTATTTTTCAGGTCACTTTTGAATTCTACAATCAAATACTTCTTTCATCAACTTCAAAAAAAATCCAAAACCATCAAAACTCTGACAACAAGGAAATTGTATCAAACTCTACCCTGTACATACTCCTCTTAATAAATGTTCATCTTACAATACATTTTATTTTCCTTTATTTCACTACACTAACATGTCCTTGTCTGTCCCGTCAGAGAAGAAGAAGTTTTTAAAGATAGATAGGAAAGACAGTGTTATGAAGAAAGAAACGGAAGTTTAGGCCTACACCCACAGAGTGACTGTGGCGATAGACCACCGATACAGGGGTGTCGTCTAGATCTTGAGTTACAAACAATCTGACTCCTCCTCTGTAACCGGGGAAATAATAACGGGCCGCAAACAAAAATACAATTTTGAAAATCGATGTCAGAGGTCCCTGACACTCTCTCCTAGAGGCACGTGGGGCCGTTGTTCGCCTCCAACACCGACGCCTTTCACGATTTCTCCTAAATTTCTTTCTTTATATATATTTCACTAATATAGGCCTTGCCTACTACTAGATTTTATTCTTTTAATTTTTCTTTCTCAACACTCACATTACCTTGTAGTAGTTATTTTATTCGAAATCTTAGGAGCTCCTGTCACCCAAGAATCCATCTACTAACAATCCTTCTTACTTACTCTATGTATTCATCATCACTTCTACAAGAATTATTAACTTATTTTCTTTCTTTCTTTTTCTTCTCTTTTAACCTTTCCTTTATAGCAAAAACTTCCCGTTTAATGCTTCAAATCTTCTTCTAACTTTTATTCACTATCCCCTTTTTTAACCATTTTTCACTTTACAAAAATTTACTTTTAATTCATCTAACTTCAATTTAGAATTGTATTTTCCTAAGCCCCTAGGCTTCTAGACTTTCTTCTACTTTTTCCAAGTTCACTACTCTACCCAATTTTTCTTCAACTACTTTAACTCTTTTCTCTGTTAGGTTACAATCTTAACCCCAATCAATTTACTTTCACTTCTATATTTAGATGCAATGGTCCTATATGATCTCTAACAATAGGAGTACAACACTTTCTCAGTCTCCCTTATTCTAACGCTTTGATAAGGCGCAAAGCACCGCACACATAAATTAATTAATAGCCATTTTTAACTTTACATTAGATATTACAATAAATTTGGAAGTATGACACTTATTCTATCTCCCAGTCCTTTACTTAAGATAAGGCGCCTAAGCTCGCCGACTATCTTAATTTATGCTACCCTAACATTTCTTTCCATTACAACTTCTCCACGTTACTTAGTTTCAATCTGTGTCCATTTATGTTTCTGAATTTCCTGTGAATTCCAATATGAAACTACTTGACCCCACCTAAGTAACTTATCTTTATTTACTCCCTCTCTACTTCTTTCTTATTATCCTCTTCTAACCTAACTCTGAACTTGAACTACAGAACAGATCATCGTTACTTTCACGACCAACCAACTACTTTTCTTTTTCCTCTACTCTATCTCTTATTGAACTACTTTTGTTCTGTTAGGAATCTATTGATCACACATTAAGTAGAAACTACAAAAATGTGAATATCAATTTATCTTTTCAAAAACTGACTAAGCGTCTGATAATACTAGTTTTTAGTATACTCAACAGGACGTAGACTACTGTTGGTCTTCACTCTTCCCTCCAATGTCCATTTCTTTGTAGGATACCATTCGTCATCCAAGTCTCCCTTAGACTCGGCCCATATTCTCCTTCGCAGCGGTTGTCCGTTGTCGGCAGCCACGACATAATCCAGACACGTTTAGACTCATTCCAACCATAGCTATTTCCATATAGCCATCCATCGGTGATTCCAATTTTTCTCTTCTCGTCGGCTCGCTGATGCTTATGTTCCACCGACCCATTTCTACTGCCTGGCGGCGTGCATACAGCACCCACCCGACGGGCTAGGCCCGCCAGACGCGGCGACCTCCCTCTTCGTCGGCTGTCTGTTGCTTACTCTTCTGCTGACTAACTCTTACTCCTCTCTCCTCACTACTCTGTCTCCCTTACTTCTCTCTCAGGGGTAACGGTCGTCTCTCTCCATTTCCGGCGCCCCGCGCCTGCGCACTTTCCTCTTCCTGCAATTCAAATAAAACTGACACAGTATCGATAGTTCCTAGGATTTCCTTTGTTTATCACTAGTTCCCTCGTGGTCTCGAGCACTGTTTTATACGTAACGTTTTTGCAACGTGACATTCTTCCCTTTCTTACCAAAAAAAAAATATGTTTGCTGTCTTAAGGGAACATATTTTTTTTTTTCTTTTTATGAACCAACCAATAGGGTCTATACTGGCACAAAGGGCTTAAAATCTTTAGCATGTCACTACCCTAACTTTTTGCCATAACGGTTCATCAACTCGTAACTGTTTTCACTCATTCTTTTCTTTATAACGTAAGGACCAATAAATGTTTCACTTAAATGCATAACCTTGTGCTGAATTAATAAGTTTATAGTTTCTTCTCAACACTAGATCTCCCAGGCAAAATTTCACTTCTCTCCTTCGGAGATTATAATAATGACTCTACTTTTTATAAGCAGTTTCTAAATTATGTCTGACCATTAGATTTACCTTTTTTTTTTTTTTTTTTTTTTTTTTTTTTTTTTTTTTTTTTTTTTTTAACCTATCTAATCTTTCACTCAAATTCTTTGGAAGTTCCTTAACTATAGGCTGATTTTCAATAACATTTAGCCTACTTAAAACTTCAGCCTCCTTCCCAAAATCTAGCATATAAGGAGTGCATCCAGTGGAACTATGTTTAACAGTATTCAAAGCAAACGTAAATTCTTTCAAATAAACAGATAAACATACATTTTGAATGTAACTAGCAAGACCATCGTTTACAATACCCGATTAACTCTTTCTACTGGTTACTTTCCTTAAAGCTTTACAGTCCACACATTTGGTAAAGGTAGCTTAAATTACAACAGTATATTTGTTTCTTTGCTTGGAACGTGGGTATGGTCCCAATAAATCAGTAGCTATAGTAATCCAAGATTTTCTTTCTGATAAGTAGCCATATTAATATATTAACAATTCCACAATGACAAAAAAGACTGAAAAGAGAAAAGAGATTAGAAAACAATAGTCAAGTCATCTGTCATAGTCACCTATACTAACCTAGAAAAATATGAACTCCCCTCTTTTTTTTTTAACTCACCCCACGCTATGGGTCAAAACTCTTTTGTTTTTAACACTATCTCGCCCCACGCTATGGGCTATCAAAATCTGTGATTTTACCACAACTCGCCTCACGCTACGGGCGACCAAAATATGTGAAGACTGAACTTCACAAAACTTTAACTGAATAAAGGTTTCTTTTTACTTAACAATTTTAACTAAATTAAGTTGCAACAATTAGCAATACTGTTTTGTTTTAACACTACTTAGCCCTACGACATGGGTCAAAATTACTATCAAAATTACTATCAAAATTATCCTACTATGAAACTATCACGGCCTCACGCTATGGGCTCCAAAATATATGATGACTCGTATTTCAAGTTTCCAATTCTAACTGATTAATGTTTATTTTCTTTTCTTATATCAAGCCCCACGTTATGGGATATCAAACTATCATCGAGCCCCACGTTGTGGGATATCAAACTATCACGGCCCCACGTTGGGCGCCAGAATATGTGATGGGACTTTACCAATTTACTTTCTTACTATGTCTTCCAATAATATATCTTTACGTGATCTGCTCTAACTTCTAGTAACTATCGTAACAGTGACCTAGTTACTCAGTGAAGCAAATCCACCTGTCACCACATACCAAAGTACGGCACGCGCACTTGACATTCCACAGCTACTATTAATGCACCACATCTACAGGGTGTTCTCGAACTTCTTCATTATAATTTAACTATTATAAAAAAAACTCTCTTTTATTGGTAGAACATTTGATATAGGGCGCCATCTACCAATTCCTCTTCTAATTCTCATCCTAATTACCAATATTAATTTCTCTCTTGACTATATGTTTTTTTTTTCTAAGTCCCACCACAAAATATTTATTGCATATACAAGGCTATATATACAAGTACCACGGCGTAGCCTTTAAACAGTGGAGAAGGGCAGGATTCTTTCTATTTAAAGGAAGTTAGTATTTTTAATTCACCCTCTAAATAACAAACCACGTTAACTATGATTTTTCAACAATTAACAATAATATTTTATTTAACAAAAATCAGATTATTCAGTAACAATTTTACAACTTCCCTTTTTAAATTACCCTCATCTCAAGTTTATACACACAACATATTTATTTCAATTATAACTATTTCTTTACCATTATTATCTCAAATCAACATTTATCAGATGTAACCCTAAAATAAATTTCTGACTCTTAATAAGGTTTTAATTCCAATATTATACTGTTTTCTTACTTTCCCCATTAACTAACGTAATTTCTGAATTTATTTTTCAGGTCACTTTTGAATTCTACAATCAAATACTTCTTTCATCAACTTCAAAAAAAATCCAAAACCATCAAAACTCTGACAACAAGGAAATTGTATCAAACTCTACCCTGTACATACTCCTCTTAATAAATGTTCATCTTACAATACATTTTATTTTCCTTTATTTCACTACACTAACATGTCCTTGTCTGTCCCGTCAGAGAAGAAGAAGTTTTTAAAGATAGATAGGAAAGACAGTGTTATGAAGAAAGAAACGGAAGTTTAGGCCTACACCCACAGAGTGACTGTGGCGATAGACCACCGATACAGGGGTGTCGTCTAGATCTTGAGTTACAAACAATCTGACTCCTCCTCTGTAACCGGGGAAATAATAACGGGCCGCAAACAAAAATACAATTTTGAAAATCGATGTCAGAGGTCCCTGACACTCTCTCCTAGAGGCACGTGGGGCCGTTGTTCGCCTCCAACACCGACGCCTTTCACGATTTCTCCTAAATTTCTTTCTTTATATATATTTCACTAATATAGGCCTTGCCTACTACTAGATTTTATTCTTTTAATTTTTCTTTCTCAACACTCACATTACCTTGTAGTAGTTATTTTATTCGAAATCTTAGGAGCTCCTGTCACCCAAGAATCCATCTACTAACAATCCTTCTTACTTACTCTATGTATTCATCATCACTTCTACAAGAATTATTAACTTATTTTCTTTCTTTCTTTTTCTTCTCTTTTAACCTTTCCTTTATAGCAAAAACTTCCCGTTTAATGCTTCAAATCTTCTTCTAACTTTTATTCACTATCCCCTTTTTTAACCATTTTTCACTTTACAAAAATTTACTTTTAATTCATCTAACTTCAATTTAGAATTGTATTTTCCTAAGCCCCTAGGCTTCTAGACTTTCTTCTACTTTTTCCAAGTTCACTACTCTACCCAATTTTTCTTCAACTACTTTAACTCTTTTCTCTGTTAGGTTACAATCTTAACCCCAATCAATTTACTTTCACTTCTATATTTAGATGCAATGGTCCTATATGATCTCTAACAATAGGAGTACAACACTTTCTCAGTCTCCCTTATTCTAACGCTTTGATAAGGCGCAAAGCACCGCACACATAAATTAATTAATAGCCATTTTTAACTTTACATTAGATATTACAATAAATTTGGAAGTATGACACTTATTCTATCTCCCAGTCCTTTACTTAAGATAAGGCGCCTAAGCTCGCCGACTATCTTAATTTATGCTACCCTAACATTTCTTTCCATTACAACTTCTCCACGTTACTTAGTTTCAATCTGTGTCCATTTATGTTTCTGAATTTCCTGTGAATTCCAATATGAAACTACTTGACCCCACCTAAGTAACTTATCTTTATTTACTCCCTCTCTACTTCTTTCTTATTATCCTCTTCTAACCTAACTCTGAACTTGAACTACAGAACAGATCATCGTTACTTTCACGACCAACCAACTACTTTTCTTTTTCCTCTACTCTATCTCTTATTGAACTACTTTTGTTCTGTTAGGAATCTATTGATCACACATTAAGTAGAAACTACAAAAATGTGAATATCAATTTATCTTTTCAAAAACTGACTAAGCGTCTGATAATACTAGTTTTTAGTATACTCAACAGGACGTAGACTACTGTTGGTCTTCACTCTTCCCTCCAATGTCCATTTCTTTGTAGGATACCATTCGTCATCCAAGTCTCCCTTAGACTCGGCCCATATTCTCCTTCGCAGCGGTTGTCCGTTGTCGGCAGCCACGACATAATCCAGACACGTTTAGACTCATTCCAACCATAGCTATTTCCATATAGCCATCCATCGGTGATTCCAATTTTTCTCTTCTCGTCGGCTCGCTGATGCTTATGTTCCACCGACCCATTTCTACTGCCTGGCGGCGTGCATACAGCACCCACCCGACGGGCTAGGCCCGCCAGACGCGGCGACCTCCCTCTTCGTCGGCTGTCTGTTGCTTACTCTTCTGCTGACTAACTCTTACTCCTCTCTCCTCACTACTCTGTCTCCCTTACTTCTCTCTCAGGGGTAACGGTCGTCTCTCTCCATTTCCGGCGCCCCGCGCCTGCGCACTTTCCTCTTCCTGCAATTCAAATAAAACTGACACAGTATCGATAGTTCCTAGGATTTCCTTTGTTTATCACTAGTTCCCTCGTGGTCTCGAGCACTGTTTTATACGTAACGTTTTTGCAACGTGACATCATTTATGAGCTTCATAGGCCTCACTTGAAGACTACCAAAAATGGATTGGTATTACTGGGGTTGACATCATAATATTCCATACACGATTTTGACAGTTCACCATCTGAAAATAACGAGCATTTATTTAAATTGATATCTCTATTAACATAATTAAACATGTCTTCTAGTTTCAATTTCTATGTTTTTGCTACACTCAAAATCTATCTTCTCCCGTAAAAATGAACATAGCCTACATAAAATTGTTTTACCATTTTTGTCATATATTTACTAAACAGGTTTTGTGTAAAGGCATATATAAGTTAATTTTCTTTTTAATTTAGTATATCAGTAATCATACGTAATATTTTTTAAATATTTCATTTTCTGTGTAAAATATGTTTTAAGCAAAAAATCCATCTGTAAATTTGTGGAAGAAACATGAAAGAAATTCACATAAAAATTAGGTTCATTTTTTAATATCTGTCGGAGGAGATTTAAATTTTGATAAACAAAATCTATTAAATTAATTCTTATCTGAAAAAAATTGGGATATTAAAATGGTATTCTAAATTTAATTACGGACTACATTTTAATTAATTCTACGAAGTTTCAAGTTTTCAGGACATCGAGTATTATCCGTGGTCCATACAAAATTTTGTGTTTTTCTTCTCCGTTAATAAAAGAAACAAAATTAAAATAGGAGATTTAACTGAACTATCTGAAACGCCGCCAGTTTTAAACATATCATAGACAGTAATAAAGTTTTTAGAAACAGTATTTACGAAATTTGTTTTTTTTTTAATGCGGATTGAGAATAAATAGGAATGGCTTAATTCCACCTTGTCAATATGATATATAAAATGGTAAAAGATCAAATATATTTCGAAAAACTTGTGGCCATATGCAGTGAACAATTAGATAAAATTTAAAATATAGCCATGTTAACCCAACCAACATAGCTGCATTACCACATAGTATGTTGGTTTGACGTGGGTACATTTTAATTTTTACCAATATTATTCACTGAAGTTGACCACAAGTTGTTGAAGAAATTTATTTGATCATTAAAAATTTTAGAATATTTTATATTGACAAGGAGGAGTTACCGCATTTTAAACTCATTATTATAAGTCCACTAGCTTAAAAGGCCCGATATCACCCGGGTTTAGTACTTTGCGTGTAATTCAAAATTAAATTGTTGAGGACTTTTGATTTTCAAGCTGTGAGTCCTTATGTATCTTAGAGTTAGAAGCGAAGAAGGACGATTTATCACTCTCAAACTACTCCCTCAGAAAACGCTGGATATGCCTTTTATTGCTCATACAGGACTTAGGATTTTGCAATCCATTGCTTTTACGCACCATGCCTTATAGGGGTTGAAATAAGAAAATCCAGAAATTCCGATAACATAACATTTTACTGTCTTCACGGGATATTTTATTTCCTACTTTCATGTTGACATACAACCATTTCAGGGCTTAAATCAAAAGAAAATCACCAATGAAACCTGCCAAATCACCAGAGCTATAGCAAAATCAAGAAACAAGCACTCTTCGCCTATAATATGTGAACTTCTGTCTATTCTTTAAAGATCTGGACATTGTAGTCCTTTCATTTGTGGCAAGGTACTAAGCTCAATAGGGAAACCTATAAGACGTAACTATTTATATACTTTTAGCCAATTGACAAAATAGGCCTATATGCAACCTATATCATTTTATTATTTTATCTTTTAAAAATTAATCTGGACACATTGATTTTAATTATTTGCACACACCTGTTGCTAAGGATCTGCATATTCTACATAAGACACTCAAAATAATATATTTGGATAGTTTACAAGGTATAATTTATTATACTTTTACCATTACTAACCATTATTTAATTTATACTAGTTTACAACGTAGGCCGACATAATAATTTATTATTCTTTATACGTGCTGTTTTAATTTAATTTTAATTATGTGAACATATTCAGTGGCCCCCAGTGCACCAAGCATTTCTCTCTCTCTCTCTCTCTCTGTCTGTCTGTCTCTTTCTCTCTCTCTCTCTCTCTCTCTATATATATATATATATATATATATATATATATATATATATATATATATATATTACTGTGTGTAAAGAGCCAACAAAAATAAACTAAGTCAACTCCTATAGTGTTTCAGTGTGTTGTCATTGTTAATATCAGAAAAAATAAGGAGAGAAAACATTTATTCACATAAATTTCCCCCTCTTTGGATACAATGAAATATATTAAAAGAAAATCAATATCGCTTTCACATATTCTTCCCCAAAAATCTGAGACATAATAATGTACTGTGCACATAGGATTAAAATGTGCCATCCTATTTTTGTCTCTTTTTAAATGCTTCCAGTAAACATCCCGATTTCTCAATTACTACAAAACCTTCAGAGATGAATAAAGTATTAGTGGACAAAAGTTTTTACAGACTTCTGGTATAACATACTCTCTGCCAGTCGTTGTCATAAACTCAGTCTCCGACAACTGAGAACGCTCTCCCCACAATACCCTTCCAAATAAAAATGTGATGTGAGAAAATAATATTGTCCATGCCCAGGGTAGAGAAAGTTATTTGATGCAGTACACCCGATATTTATTTGCTCCGTAATTTTTTACAAAAATGAATTAGGCTATATCGATATCCACCCTAATTATATTATTTTCCAAAGCCCAGTAAAACACAACTGCCAAAGCCCTATGTGAACACTGCAAATAATATTGTTCTCATGAGAACTAACTGAATTGCATTTGATATCACTGTAATATTTAAATTAATCATTTAGGTCCCTAACTTTTCTTTTTATTGGTCACATCGAGGATTTCAATAGCGGATCATTTAAAAGAAATGCACGTTAATCAGTCCAGTAGATTTTTTAGTCTATAAAGGATATTATATATATATGGCTATATTTTACAAACATCATAATAAAGAAGCAAACAAACTAGTTAAAAATTCTTAGTCGAAGTGTAATTGACTGAAGGGGGAAAAAAATGTTAAAAATCAAGTAGAAAGGTTTGAACAACCATATTATCAATAATGACAGTTTCCAAAAGCCATGGTGCATTTGTCTGCATTTTATCTTACAATATTCAGTAAAAGATAAAGAGATTATATAAGAGTTATTAAAGCTGGGGCGACATGTTTGTCGACTGGTGCTGTATGCGGTAGTAGGGAGAAAATGTATAGACGGATGATCAGGTGTTGTGTCTGCCGAGGATTGAGGTTATGGTGTCGAGTCGGCCGGATAAATTTCTCAGGAAGTCACTTGCTCTTCCGGCCACTTGAACTCGATCGCTCTCACACCGACTACTTAGAGAAATCAGATATAACTTAACAATATAATTATCTGATTTTCCCGTGCATAAGCCATTACATCCTTTTCATTACCAATAATTACGATACGGGAGTTAGTTGTGTACTGTTAATTCTAATTAGGTCAGTTAGTAGTGGAAAGTAATATTGTGTTATTTTGTATTTTAAACCTTTTTAAAGATACATAATAAGCATGTTTACTGAAATTCTTAATATTTTAATGTTTAAGGGAAAATCGCTTTCAAATTATCATGATAGGTAATATAATGAGAGGTTCGGATTTTGACTATTTAGCTTAATTGATTATATGTCATGAATGCCTTTTAGTAGTACCGTGTCAATCTAAAGTGTTATTCTAATAATCCAATTTTAATACATTTCATTAATTACTTATTACATATTATTCTATAAATGGGGATTATTAGGCATCAGAAGTTCAGGAAAATGCCTTATTTGTTTGAATGTATTAATTTAAAAGCTGGTAGAAGATGCGTCCGCATTATGACAAATAAAGCCTAATAATGAAGTTTTATCATGCCTATTTTTTCCTTTTTTGGCCATTTGTATCCTTTTTGTTTTTATATGTACGGTACTTTTTGCCTTTTTTGGGGTATTTGAGTATTATTGAGTATTATACGATATTATTAGTTATACCAAGAAGGTCAATCTAAAAACATAAAATAAAATAAAACACCATTCGCCAAGCGCATATCTTTCGCCGACGAAATGATCCATATAGGTTGTTAGTATATCATCAATTATTAAATATCACAAGCCACATTTCTTCCAAAGACACAAATAGCTGTGTTTATTTTATTCATTACATGCTTAATTCTGTGAGTGTTTTCTAAATAGTCACAAATAACATTACTCAAGGTCCAGATTCTCTCAAGATGCTCTCAATTTATCTAAAGCAATGCCACGAGTGACTCATTCCTTGGGAATTTATCTAAGAGAGTTGCATGTATAATGCTAAAATCACTAGGCATCGGAAGTTAAGGCACTAACAAGTTTAAATTTAGGTGCTTAAAATGGCATTAAAAAGATAAAGGTCTTTAAATATTTAAAAATTATGATTTTTCTATAAGAAACAACACAGTATTATCAAATTTCTAAATATTAGAAAATGTTCAGCTGATTAACATGAAATGATGTTTATTTTTAAATTGGGTAGTTCGGGTCCTTTTAAATCAAAACAAGAAAATTCATTAAGAATCAAAGTTTTGGTTGCAGAAAATAATGAATTTGCATATCATACAAAATTAAATTAGGGAATTTATAAAATATACTTAATGCCATTCACAGTTCCGAACTTGAAAAATGTTCAGTACTATTAATATTGTATTTAATACTAAACGATATAATTATACACTCGTACTTTCATATCTCCTTTTTGCTCATAGCAGCTTATGGGCTATAGCCTATACCCAGTCGTTGTGTTCAGCGATGCTTCAGTGTTCAGTCTTTGTGAATCTACTTAAAAATCAAGTGCATAAAAGTGCGATAAAATGAAAGTGATAAAAATAAAACGATAAAATTATGATAGACACTTGTGATTTGTTGAATTTTCATTTATTCTTACACTGAAATAGTCACTGATGCATTATTTCCTGTGAAGTTTGTTATTTCCTGTACACGTGTTTAAATATAGAAAAGGAGTGCAAGTGAAACAGTTTGCGCTTAATTATTTTTTAGGATTATGCTATAGGCATACAATTAAGTATTTGAACTGGAGATGGAACCATATGTATTTACACGTAATAAAAGACCATGGTTAGCATTGTTAATAGGCCTATTATGGAAGTTAAGGAACTTAAGAGGTAATACACGAAATGGAATATTGAGAAATGTGCTAGACACATCTCATTAGAGTTTAAAGAAACCGAAAAACTGAGGAAAGCATACATTGACAGGAAAAATATGAGATTAATGTAAATGTAAACAAAAAACTAGGATTTAGTCAAGAAAATGGGGAAATTTTTATTTGTAATTAGGAAGGTACAGTTAACAAAAATTGAAGAAAATAACGTGTTTAGATAATAAAGTTGTTTTATCAATTAAGGTTCTAGTCACGTTTGGTTAAGTAGTGTTATTGCGTTTTTATTTACTATTATGTTTTTGAAAATTTATTACAATTAAGTTTTAGGTATTAACATGTTACCAGAAATTAAGAACTGAATATTTTATCTTTTTAAGGTTTGAGTGGTTAGTTTTTAGTTGTTTACGATATTTTTCAGTTAAGTATAAATTTATTTAAATAAAGAACTCTGCGGCAAAGCAGTAATGTAACCGAGAGACCCTGTGTAAGTTATCTATCTAAATTTCTCAACTGTCGGTCTAAATAACTGTGAATTCATTGCGACATCCTCACACAGAACAGTGTGTTCACAATAACTACCTGTCCTATGTAGACTATTGGGTGTCGTGCACATCGGCACAGTTGCATTTTCATGCACATCGGCATAGTATTTTTATCTTGTAATATTACCGTGCTCATCGCCACACTACGCGTTGTGGGCAAGGGTGGACATAGAGACTCAAACCTACAGCCTCCTTCACCACGGCTCCAAGGCAGCACCCCTTAGCTACCGCGGCTAAGGAAACCGGCCGTTGATATCGTAGATAGGTTAAGTCAGGTTAGGTTAGGTTAGGTTAGGTTAGGTTAGGTTAGGTTAGGTTAGGTTAGGTTAGGTTAGCTTAGTTTAGGTTAATTTAAATTCTCATTCAATCGGAGGCAGATACTTTATGAATGATTTCTAAACAATACAATTATAATATTAATGTACACAGTATGTATCTATAATAATAAAAAGAAGTGTTTGTCTTTCTATCTAGAATTTACTGTGAACTCCATTGCATTCAATACGATAATGTAATTCCAACTTTGTCTCTATGTCTACCGCTAAGAAGGGTGTGTGGCGATGAGCACGATGATATTGCAAGACACGATGTGCACGAAAATGCGACTATGCCGATGTGCACACAACCATGTATTGTGGGTGCCGCTTCTTAAAGACTTTTTTTTTTTCCAAGAACTGCCTCTACCTGCTGCCATCCTAAACCTCTTCGACCTGTCAATCAGTGAATTGAAAGGTAATAAGACGTATACACATTTGTCTGCAGTCCAGTACATTATTGCGAAATACGTACCACAGCACGTTTACTCCATTTGACAAGTGGTGAATGACAGCGGCAACACTGGGGAAATCCATGCTACTACAAGCGCACCGGTTCTTTGTCGGTTTCGGTGTCGGTGCAGATTTTCGGATTAGGGAACAATGCTATTATATTCTTTTGTATATAGGTTATGGTTTGGGACGAGGTCTTCTTAAAATGGCACGAACAGTTTTTCAGCATACTTTATAATTTCCATTTCTTTTGCCAGTTTCATGACCTTTAACATTTTATATGCTACTTTAATTAAAAAAAAAAAAAAAATTAATTAAACTACTCCACAAGGATTTTCTTTTTTTTTTTACATGCAGTGTTATGTGATAATTCTAGAAATAATTTCTTTATTTTGTATAAAAAATTACGATAGTGTTTAATCTACAACAAACAAAAGTTTTCAATCGTATACTTCAAACAGTAAGCTCTTCTATAGGCTACTCTTGATGAATTTTTTAACCCAAAAGTAATTTGCAAGTATATTGTGATTTTTTCGCTTTATTTGTAAACTCTTAAATGCCTGTATGTATGTATATATGAAGGCAGTATAATAGACGTAGGCGTCGACTTTGGGGGCAAGGCGCTTTCTTTAATATTTAATATTGAAGTTTTTATCCTATAAGGTCTATGTATAATCACTAAAAATTTAATTGTTGCCCTCCCAAGTCGGCGGCTCTGATAATAGATATAAATAGACTATACACGAAGGAATCTAGCAGTACCGATCTCGAGCCTTAATAAATTCCTAGAATTCTCAGAAATAAAACAGAATTTCACTTTCTTATAGAAAAACCACAGGAATTATAAAACGAAATACTTGATAGCCTAATCATGCACCTTAATGAAACACTTCATTTCCTTGCCATACTGAATTCTTGTGTTATACATTGTTATACGGTTGTATAACTTATTAGAAAATTTCCATAGGTCTACCTAGTGGAGATCGAATAATTTATTATTAGGGGGCGGATTTCTATGACATGTCATATTTTTCCCTATTGGATTATTTCAGGTTTCCGACTAATTTACACCCGATTCCAAGCATACTGGTGAAAATGGAACGGCTTTTATTGTGCATATAACTGCATATTTAGGAAATTTTCAACTATTGTAGCATATTTAGTATGAATATGCATATTTAGGTCATATTTTTGGCATATTTGTGTGCATATTAAAGAAATTTTGAAGTTTCATATCATATTTTGTAAATTTTGCATTATAATGATACTTTTTGAGAACTTACAGATATTTTAAATAATTAACATTATATTTTAATAAAATGAATTGCAATGAAACTTGAAAAAATATACACATTGTGTAAGTGGTAAAGTCATATTTTAAATTTTATGTTATATTTTATGTCATATTTTAATGTTTTATAGGTCATAAATGCATGCATAAATCCTATTTTTTAGGTCATAGAAATCCGCCCCTATTTATTATTATTGTTGTCCGTCTTTTTTTAAGGTTATTTATTTCATTTTGGCTATTTTCTTGAAGACGGGTTAAATGACTGACCGACAGATTAAAGTGACATGCGGAATAACTTAAGTGAAATGTATATTTCGCAATGCCTTAATGTTTATATGAGTAAGAAAATTATACATAACTGATCGTAGCAATCAACTCATTCTAACAGTGGTGCAAAAACTGTTTTGTAGGCCTATACAAGACAGTCGACAAAATAATGGTACAGCCCGCTTCATTGGCCTGCTTTATTTTACGAAATCGGCCAGCGTTGAATACTGCAGTTGAGTAGTAATAATGCAATAGGCCCACAAGTTTACGTTGTATGGGATTATAATACAAAATTCGTAATGACATCATAAGCCACGCGCCAAATTTGACTGAGGAAAAATAGGTTTGCTGGACAGTGCACACAGTGGCCTACAGTATTTACTTTTGCATATAAGATCTTTCCAAAACATGAAAGCTTAATTTCTTGGAGCTACTCAGATAACATTTCCCCCTGCTACTTAAATTGTAGGGATTAGTGAATAATAGACGATCCTCATTATAGGTCTAGAAGCAGTGGCGGCCGGTGGTTCCAAAGGCAGGGTGGGCCAGTGAACAATGTTTTCAACCCTCCACCGCCGAAATATGTATAATTGTGCTATTTAAGAATATGCTGTAAAAATTAGTAATTATGAATTATAAATAAAGAATTACTTAATAATTCTTTATTGCAACCAAATAGTCATACGCTACTATGATGAATGGAGCAACGGTGGAATGATATGCGGCAGGGGAAACAGGAGCATCCCGAGAAAACCTGTCCCGACCCCACTTTATCCACCACAAATTCCAATGGACCCACCGAGATTCGATCTCGGGTCCCAGCGGTGATAGGACGGCCTAACCACTCAGCCATGGAAGCTGCCATCGAGTTGTTTAATACTTGTTTAATTTACAGAGTGAGTTTTAACTGCATGTGCATAATCTCTTAAAGAGTACCAAATGTGAAATATAGTCTACTTCGTGTAAATTTTGATTGATACTTACTCATTTCTTGTAGTTGTAATCAGCCAGCTAGCGAATTTTTCAATTACTTTCTGGTGGAAATCCTCCATGTTGCTTATATATTTTTATGCACTGATAGAACAGCCAAAGCGTTCGGTGTGTCTTGGCCCATTAATTTCACATAAATTTTTACAAGTTTTAATGTAGGCCTACTAAAACAGCGTTCCGATTCTGGAGTTGCCAGGGGAGTTGTAAGAACAATTTCCAGTCTTTTATGCATCTCAGAAAATGTACCTATCAAATTCTTGTCACTTATGAATGACAAAAATTCACTCATTGTAGTAGTTTCACATACAGTTTCATTTCCATAGGCTGCAGCAGATATCTCACATTTAAGTTTATCTTTATTTAGCATTGGGTACGTTGTTGTGGTAATTTTGAAAGGGGAAGGAGGACTATATATCGTAATTTTTTGGGGGATGTATAGGCCTAATTGAAAACGCTGATAGCACAATGTTTATTCACTACCGGCACTTACAAATAATTGAAAAAGAATCCTGTACTTCCCCCCTCAACACACCAGAGAACTGTATGGAATTCAATCTGCTACCTGCTACTGCTCATTGCGAAAACAACCCAAGGGTAAGGCCCCATTTACACCAGTGCGACGATATTCTGTTTCGACAAAACATACAAAAAGATCCTTAGAAAATTAATACAAAAACATACCTATCGGTTTCTTACAAGTGTGCTGCTATACTAGTATATTTCAAATGAAACAAACAGGATCAATCCTACAACATAATTTTTGCACGTTATACACGTTTTTGTCTGTGTATTGCATCGTTCTAGTGTGAAGTCGGGCATGCGGTGCCGGAGGAACTTTTAACTAAGAACGATCCAAGTGAAAGAGAGAGAAGGAGCTATAGGACCGACTCGAGTGAGAGACAGAGAAATATATACGAGGGCCGGCCCACGGAACGAGAAAAATTACCACTGAAAGGCAACCCCATCGAAAGGGAAGACAGCTATAAGTCCTTGAAAAACACAACCTGGCCCATGAATCCTTACGTTTAGAATGGGTCTTGGTGCTGGATGTTCTGAACTGGCCCATGGCTGCTTTCTAGAAGGAAAGTTTATGTTCTTCGCGCCCGCGCTATACGGATCTAAGAAACTGACAACTTATATAAGTTGTGTTCATTCAAGTTCGGATTTATATGAAGCCTATTGTTAGTTGAAGGACAATCATGATAAACAATGTCCCGTATTTTTATAGGGAGGGCCCGGCCCTTCTGGCCCTTATGGACGGGCCGCCCCTGTCTAGAAGTAACACTCAGTTTTTCTTTCCTTTCTCGAGATTGTTTAATCCACTGTCTTGTATAGTGTTCAATAGTTACACCCTCTGTATTAGTGATGTAATAGGCTATATATATATATATCCAACCCAGGTTAAAAATGGCCATTGTCGACACATCAGAAGATTCCTTACTCTCTAATTATAGTCCAGGCAACGAACGAAAAATAGAACAAAAAAATCGTGTAGTTTGGAAATTTTTCAGAGTTATCGGAGGGAGTGTCCTGAACAACATACTAAAAGTCCCCGAAGGTGGGGGTGAGCGGGGGGCAGGGGGCCCCGCAGAAGTCCCATTTTTAGGGTTTTCGCTTATATCTAAACAATGGTGCATCGTAGAGGAAAGGTTGCTATATACAAAATACAAGCTGATAAAATTTACTACAAGTTTTGTCCTACATATTTCTTTCTATTCCCAATAGTTTTCGGGATATCCGCCAGCGAAAATAACAAATTTTCGAAAAAAGCTCTTTCGCCTCGCGCTTTTCGACACACTTTATATTCTAGCGATTCAGCCCTTAAGTATACAGCAATTTTCTTATAACAGAAATGTAGGAAAATAAATTCGCTTTAAAATGAGTAGTCATTTGTTATTTTGTCTTCAAATGTTCAAAAGTTATAACAATTTTAAGTTTCGGTCAAATTTCGAGATTTCGAAAGAAAACCGTACATCGCACTTTCTCTATAGTTAAGGGTTATATATCTGTATATAAGCCGTATATTGTGTATTTACATCATGAAAAAATTGGAGAAATGTCACACAATCATTAAAGTTGAATTTATGAAAAATCCGATCACGGTACAAGCACAGAACATGTAATGGAAAATACATTATATTCCAGGCAAGAAAGGAAAAATAGGGCCAAAAAAATCATGTAGTTTTGAAATTTGGCAGAGATGTGGGGGAAGGTGTCCTAAACAACATAATAAAAGTCCCCATGGATAGGGATCCTATAGTTATGGATAGGGGATGAGCGGGGGGGCACTTTTAAATGTCATTTCCCTCAGTTTTCCCAAATACACAAAAAAGTATGGGTTCTAGCAAAAAACAGTTTATGCACTAAATTAAACTACAATAAAAGTTCTTATAAAATTGATCTGATTGATATTTCTGTACAATTAATAGTTCGGCAAATAGAAGGATATGAAGTATGACATAGTTCTGGAAAATCTGTTTTACATACACCTATAACTTATATTGTATTTTTTTAACAAAAAAGAAGGCAGATGATAATTAAATTAGCATGATGCCAAGCAAGCAAACCAGTTCTTAGAAAACTATACTTACTAATGGTTAACATTACACATAAAACCCATTATTATTATTTTTATTTTTATTAATATTAATAATAATAATAATAAAAATAAAAATAATATTCTTGTTGTAAAGCTTAGCCGTTTTATGTTTTGTTAAAAAATACCGGTATTTTGAAAAATGGTAAGGAATTAGATATATTTAGAAATTGTAAGAATAGTAAACCTACCTATTACTTTAAATAAATGTTTACTTGTCTATCTATGTGACTCCTGAGAATATTTGTACATCATATTTTGTCACTGTGCAACTCGGTGTGGTGGAAGATATGGATGCCGATAAGCTGGTATTAAATGCTTATCCTTTTGTGGATCCTGTCATGGTACATGCACCAAAAGTACACCATTAGAAGAAGGAGATGAGTTTAAAATTGATGACGTTTAGACACTCTTTAATTAATGTTGTATATATGTATAAATACTGAGTGTTCGGTAGGTAGAAAAATATAACCCTAACTTATCATACAATGTACTAGGATTCCAGTATTGGAGACTGAAAAAATAGACAACTAAACATTTATTTAAAGTACTATGTAGGCCTACTAGGTCTTATAATATCTAAATATATCTAAGTCTTTACAATTTTTCCAAATGATAATTTAAACGAAAAATATAACTGCTAATAGGCCTGATTTATATTTCCTTTAAAGTGCACTCATACCATGTGATTTTTATAAGCTTTATAACAATAATAATAATAATAATAATAATAATAATAATCGTAATGAGTTTTGTGTGTGATGTTTACCTTTAGTACGAATATTATTCTAAGAACTAGTTAACTTGCTTGGCAACATGCTAATTTAATTATCATGTGCCTTCTTTTTTTGTTAAAAACTATAATATTAATAGGTGTATGTAAAACAGATTTCCCAGAACTATGTCACAGATCATATCCTTCTGTTTCCTGAACTATTAATTCTACAGAAATATCATTCAGCTCAATTTTATAAGAACCTTTATGTAGTTTAATTTAGTGCATAAACTGTTTTTTGCTAGAACCCATACTTTTTGTGTATTTGGGAAAACTGGGGGAAATTACATTTAAAAGTGCCCCCCACCTCCCGCTCATCCCCTATCCATGGAGATTTTTATTATGTTGTTTAGGACACCTTCTCTGTCAATTTCAAAACTACATGAGTTTTTTGGCCCTATTTTTCCTTTCTTGCCTGGAATATAATGTATTTTCCATTACATGTACTGTGCTTGTACCGTGGTCGGTTTTTAATCAATTTAATTTTAATGGTTGTGTGATATTTATCCACTAGTTTCATGATGTAAATAAACAATATACAGGTTATATACAATGATATAACCCTTAAATATAGAGAAAGTGCGATGTACGGTTTTCTTTCGAAATCTCGAAATTTGACCGACACTTAAAATTGTTATGACTTTTGAACATTTGAAGACAAAATAACAAATGACTACTCATTTTAAAGCGAATTTATTTTCCTACAACTTCTTTCATGAGAACATTGCTGAAGGCCTGAAGCGCTAGAATGCAGATGTGTCGAAAAACGCGAGGCGAAAGAGCTTTTTTCGAAAATTTGTTATTTTCGCTGGCGGATATCTCGAAAACTGTTGAGAATAAAAAGAAATGTGTGTGATTAAACTTGTAGTAAATTTCATCAGCTTGAATTTTGTATATAGCAACTTTTCCTCTACGATGCACCATTGTTTAGATATAAGCGAAATACCTAAAAACGGGACCTTTTGCGGGCCCCCCTGCCCCCCGCTCACCTTCAGGGACTTTTAGTATGTTGTTCAGGACACTCCCTCCGACAACTCTGCAAAATTTCAAAACTACACGATTTTTTTTTTCTATTTGGTGTTTTTCGACATTTATTGACTGGACTATTACACTGACTGTGATATTAGTGAACAATAAGCGATTCTTATTAGGAAGAGACTCATTGTGAAATCACTCCGCAAAGTCAGCCCGGGCCTCGGGTGGCGAAGTGAGTCGAGGCTTTCATGTTTTGGAAAGAACTATATCTTCAATATGACTATCGTCAACTTTGGGGCAACTTTGTACTCTACAGAATGTTTTACGTTTTGGCGCTTTCTTTCCTTAGAACTGCTGTTTACTCTATTTTAACCACTACCCTTAGAATATAACTACGTTAGTTGAAAAGAGACAGAACCTAACATCTTCAGTTCCAGGAGAAATTTGCCTTTTTACAGCTACAGTACTTAAAAACTAGTCGTTATTGGACCAGACCCCAGCTATTCAGGGATTATTATTTTGGCATTGTTCGCAGTAAATACTGTAATTCTAAAATTGCAAAGAAATAAAATCAGGTAAACTGATGTAACAAAGTGCCAGTATGTTTTTGTTTAATCAGTTATGACTGCAATTATGATATGCAGAATATGTTTTTTTTTTTTTTTTAAATTGATTTCCAAGTTAAGCTCCAGATTTATTCATTAAGCAGGGCTTACCGAAGAAGAAAGGTCTACCATCTCGGCCACCTGGGTCCTTTTAACGGTCTAGTTGGATAAGCGCATGTAAATCAATAGTGTTTTTTGTCAAAGCTACCTGTATTTTAATTTCTAAGGCCTTATAAGATCACAGTAAAGCAATAGGCTATGTTGTCAAGATAACTGATTTTCATTTTTTTTATAAATTCTTTCGAATACGTATATTACCATAAAATAGGCACTAAATTGAGCATTACTCCGAAACAGGTCAACCGATTCATCCATTATGAATAGACGTCTTCCCATGGACATTATAAATGTGTATACCAAGTTTCATAAAAATCCGGTAAAGCGTATTTGAGTTACCGTGTCTTTAAAATATACACTAAATTGGGTTTTACTCCGGTACCGGTCTACCGATTTGGTCCAATATCAGTAGACGTCTTTCCACGTACATTATAAATGGGTATACAAAATTTCAGGAAAATCCAATAAAGCATATTTGAGTTATCGCGACTTCTTATATATTAACATAAAAACACTAAATTGGGCATTATTCCGGTACTGGCCAACCGATTTGGTCCAATATCAATAAACGTCTTCCCATGGACATTATAAATGCGTATACGATGTTTCATAAATATCCGATAAAGCGTATTTGAGTTATTGCGCCTTTAAAGTAGACACTAAATTGGGTTTTACGCCGGTACCGGTCAACAGATTAGGTTCAAATTCAATAGGGCATGGACGTCATAAATGGGTATACCAAGTTTCATGGAAATCCAATACAATCTATTAAAATAGGCATTAAATTGGGCATTACTCCGGTACCGGTGAACCGATTTGGTTCAATATCAATAGGGTTCTTCCCACTGACATTATAAATGTGTTTTCCAAATTTCATGAAAATCCGAAAAAGCGTATTTGAGTTATGGCGCGTACAGACACACGGACGGACAGACAGACGGACAGACATTTTTCGTCCCCACACACAATCTCATAAAGTACCATACTGGCACTTAATAAATGACGCACTATTAGGAGACCCCAAAGAATAAACAAAAACCTGTATATGATCACTAATCAGTATAGATTTTCGGATTAGGGAACAAAATAGTATTGTATTCTTTTGTAGAAATACGATGGCATGGGAAGAAGTCGTCTTAACATGTAGATGTACTGCCATCTATTGGTTACGTTGGGTTTTCAGTCGATGTTAACTCTACCGAACTTAGAAGAGTGCCGAACAGATGGTAGTAGCATGCATTCTTCTTACGCCAAGGCTTCGCTTAACTTGTATTTCTTATTGAATTCTAATGACATGTCATCTTTTTATTGATGCTGCATGGACATTGCCAACTTGTGGATAAGTCCTAATCATGGCCTCTAGATTATGGAAATGCATTTTTATTAGGTCATTATTTTGTCATTTTATGCAATTTTATATTTTTAGGGCATTTATTTTAATTCTAGGTCATTATTTTGTCATTTTAGTGTCATTTGCTTCCTTATTTAGTCATTTTCATGTATTTACATTGAGTGTATAAACTTTTTTTCGTCGCTAGCGGTGCTGTCTTTGAAGTGTAGTTTGTTTAAGGAAAAATTCGGCGTTAAGTGTTGTCATGTCTCAGTCGAAAATGAGAATCAAAGAAACACCAAAATTTTCTATTATATTACTGTTGTTATTAGATTGACTTGGCACCAGAGTCTGCCACCTGCTTGGATCTGAGGGTGCAAACTACTGTTTACCCTCAATAAACAATAATATAATCCGGCAGACCACAAAAGGAAATGCCGAATTTTGACTCGCCAGTGCCTCAGTGCCAGTATAAATTTCGGTGAGAAAAGAACATTCACATTAAAGCTATTTAGTTTTCACAATTATGTACAAATTAGTCTATAACTTTTTGTGTACGATAATAATTTTTTAATAAAATATCAGTTTTTAGGTCATTTTTTATAATTACTTAGTCATTTTCTTTAAAATTTAGAGTCATTTTATAGGTCATTTTTCAAACAATTTTAGGTCATCAGAATCCGGGCCCTGATTATTACTATTGCATAGCTTCTCCAGTTTGGTGCTGAGCAGAGTGTGCAAAATAAACCCTTATAGTCCAGTCGATATCCACTTTTTACCTGGAAAATATTCCGAAGTTAATAAAATTTTTACAGGTTATTTAGGGGTACTCTAGTATGTTTATCCTAAGTTTTCGACCTCGAGGACCCTGTGCTAATTTGGGGGAAGGTCAAAAACCTCAAAATTTTTGGACTTTTTTCAGTTTTTAGCTTTTATCTCGTAAACTAAGCATATTGTGTGCACCATATTACAATACAAAGTTGTAGTGCATAGAATTTTCTAAAATTTGGTTGATAAAAACGAATTTGTAGACCCAATATTAACCGAGATACGGCCGATGAAACTTAGACAAAGTTTCTCGAAATTTAAAAAAATATCCGAAAAACGAAGGTTTTGGCGCTATAACTATTTATTACCATCATTTCCATGTTAATTATGTTAATCACTCATTAATATCAACATCTTGGAATATCTATGACCCTTCCTCCAACCCCTCTTCCCACCCCTCCCCCTCCCCCAAACGTGAAGATGCCTCATTTTAATGTAAGAAATGCATTTTAAGAAACCTTCTCACACCAAAAACCCTTTCGTTGTACATGCAGTGCTTTAGTTGGGCCGGTACGCACCGGTACTGCGTACCGGTATAAAATTATTTTCCTTCTACCATACCGGGAAAAATATGTGGTCCGGTACGTCGTACTGGCAGTACAGAAACGATATTGTCCTAAAATACTTATTAAATGTCCAATTCACGAGAGTGTATTTGTTAATAATGACAAACACTATTAAATTCGCAATAGATGTGCGTTCTATGGAAGGTGAGTACCCCCATAAAATATTTTCCAACTAAAGCACTGTGTACATGCAATGTGTTGTCACCGGATGGGGGGGGGGGGGGATCGGCTGACCTAGAGCCTATTGTGATTTGCAGTTACTTACATATTTTCGTGCCTGGTCATCACCCTACTGTGAATTCCTGTTAACTCATAAACTTGAACCTCAATAAACGTAGATCAGGTACTGTGGCGTCACCTGGGTAAAATATGTGGGTGTTCACATGGGGCTAAAAATAGAAAAACAAAATACAGGACTTACGAATCTCATCACTTGTAGAGAAAATGTACTCTTCTTTCTTTCTTTCTGTGCAGCGAACTTCTCGACAACTTTAAAGTTGAAGTCTTTCTTCTCGCGCACTAGACATTTCTCTATTGCCAGCATTGCAAGGGCTGCACGGTATTCACACATTAATAAACAAAATTACTTTTAAGTTCACTGGTAGAAAACGAACTAGCCTATTGAATGCATTTCCCAAATGGTTATAGTAGTGAACTATATATACTGTTCTACGCTTTAACTACTATAACTATTCTTTAAACTACGCTAGAATTATTAATATTATATACACTACTAAACTAAACAAACAATCGCGACATCACAAAGAAACTACTACTTCACGCTGTGAGAATTCCAATTGAACTGATACGGAATTGCTGTTTGGGAGAGCATGTAACTGTAAACTTCGCACCCCTTACAACAAACAGGAACAGCAGACCACCTAGGCTACCACCCGCTGGTTAATCTTTGCTGGCCAGAAAAAAAAATATTTTTTTTTAAGTTTTGAGCAAAACACATAGTATAGACAGGGATAGAAGACTGTGTTGCAACTTATACCTTCCAGCTGAGGATGAAAGAGAAATCACTGTTCGGCTATGTATCAATGTACTAAAGTAAATATTTATTTATTTATGAATAATTATAATAATGGCATATTGATGTAGGTAATTGTGGCATAAACGACGGAATGAAGAGGATATAAACAGGAAATCAAAGCTTCACTGTGAATTGCGACAATGCGACAACACTGTGCACACCTATATAATAAGGGAAGATGGATGGGTCATAAAACAAGTTCTCTCTGGCAGCTCGCAAGTTGGATGAGATGGAGGGGTTGTAGAGTTGGATTATTCCCACAAAGTCTCTGGCCTTGAAGACAAACCCAGCCAGCAAGCTTCTCGTTACGTCTCGTTACGAAGATGCGCGAATTGGGTGCGCGTAAGATCAGTAAGCTACCGCTGGGCAGAGAGTGAACATCATGCAGCATGTCGCAAGTCGTAGAAAATACTATAATAGTTGAGTGGAGGGATGATGCCGCTGCGAGAGAGACAGACAACACGTGGAGTGGGATAGGAGAGCTGAGCCAATCAGGGTGCAGCTACCTCCCCTAGCCAGGAACTCTACGAGCGGTGAGACTCGCTCCTAAGGTATATACGTAAAAACCCAGAGACGTTGTGGAGGTAATCCTACTCTAAGAAAAACACGTGGGAGAACTGTAGCGTTTACCGATGTTGCTGTCTTCAGTTGAAGGGGGAAAAATCAGATGCGTTGCCCGATGCTGCCCTCTTAAGGTCGGGTGCACGAATGACGTGTGATCCTGTCACACTTGCTAGCTGCGGAGCCCCTGCTAACTTTAGGTAATGCAAAACGCAATACTAAGAGGTTCACCCCTTAGCTGGTGAACCACCTCGAGGAAGCCCGCAAAAGGGAACTCAATACACATCTTTCTATACAGCGAGACGGCAAACCATACAAGAATTATTATTTATTCAATAATACTGACAAAATTAGGTAAGATAAGAATTATTAGGGGGTTCACGTGCTCATGTGATCCTATGCAGGAGACGCCACTGATCAGGTAGTTTAAAATAAATAATTAGTAATCATGAATTAAAGTTTATAGAAGTATAGAATTTATTTACAAAAAATTATAATTTAGAGCATAATTATAAATAATTAAGATCATTGCAGGTGTTATCACCAACGTAGAAATATTTTCAAATAATTAGTTCAAGTATATCAGGCTATGAAAACCTTGGAGCGCTTGGGGGCTGCCGGACCTTCCTCCTCCTCCTCCTCCTCCTCCTCCTCCTCCTCCTCCTCCTCCTCCTCCTCCTCCTCCTCCTCGTCGTCATCATTGTCGGGGTCCATGGACACGTCAGTGGGATCCTCACTCTCGTCATCGGTGTCAGGCTGAGGGGAGTTTTAGCATGCTGTTCCCACGCAGTGCTTGCATACTGCACTCAATTAATACACGTGCATTATAGGCCTACGCTGTTACAAGAATGAAAAGCAATAAGATATCGTGTGGCAGGTTTTAAGAATGAAAATGTACTATTACAGGATCACTCAGTAATGATAAAGTGCATACAAATACTCACCTCGTTTGGTAAGCTTCCGTCCCCATACAGAAGGCAACTTCTGACTTCTCCCTTGGCTTCCCATCCACGCCTGGACTTGCAAGTACATCCTGGCGGCATCTCTGGTTGGTGGCAGTCTGGCAAGTTGACATTTCGGCTTTGCCATGACTGTGGAGAAAATGCGGTACCTCAGGTCTTCGAGGTTGTCAAGTTCGATGGTCCCTCCATACAGTTTCACAAGAAATTTCTCTCCAACATCAGCGATTTGAGTTGGAGTTGCGTCGGGGTCTTTAAAAATCGCCAACATCTCTGAAAGGCTAGAGTTCTTGCTATACATGTGCATCACCTTCTTCTTTCCAATACCAAAGGGTGCTGAGGTGGTGTCACATGCAGGAAAAGAATATCCTGTGGTTCGTACTTGTACGAGTGGGATGAATACAGCACAGTTGGGATGTTACCCTTTACACTCTTCTGGAAATAGACGTCCTTTTTGGAAGAACCCACAGCAGTGAGTAGCACCAGAAGATATATGTCGTAACCTGTTACGATGACACTATCATATTTGTCAGCATCTAAGCTAAGACAGCAGTATCCACAATCATTACATTAGCGTCTTCTACTGCCTGCTTCACTTGGATCCCCTTGGCTTCCATTTCACTCTTCAATATGGTTATGAAGTTCATCTTGTCGGTATCATTGGAAAGAAATTTCGCCTGCGAAATCGTGCTAATCAAAGTTGTCTTGGAAAAGACAAACTTTGTTGAGGAGTGCAGCAAAGAACGCCGATAACGTTCAGATACTTTGGTGCTTTTGTAGCTTATCCCAACAGGATAACCATCAAAAACCACTATGACATTACTACCGAAGTCCCTATGGACGTAATCCACGTAGTTTTGGCAGACTTCCTGAAATGTGGCTTCACTTGACTTGGTCCAAACAACCCTATGCAACAGAAACCGACCATCAATGACATTGCATTTTCTGGCGCCAAAATCTACGTCTACACACACGATAGGATGGAATGCATCATACAGCATTGACAGCATTGACGATAGGCCCCCCCTCCGATGACCACATTTCGTGTACAACGAAAGGGTTTTTGGTGTGAGAAGGTTTCTTAAAATACATTTCTTACATTTAAATGAGGCATCTTCACGTTTGGGGGAGGGGGAGGGATGGGAAGACGGGGTGGAGGAAGGGGGTCATAGATATTCCAAGATGTTGATCTTAATGAGTGATTAACATAATTAAGATGGAAATGATGGTAATAAATAGTTATAGCGCCAAAACCTTCGTTTTTCGGATATTTTTTTTACAATTCGAGAAACTTTGTTTAAGTTTCATCGGCCTTATCTCGGTTAATATTGGGTCTACAAATTCGTTTAATCAACCAAATTTTAGAAAATTTTTTGCTCTACAACTTTTTATTTTACTATGGTGCACAAAATATGTTTAGTTTACGAAATATAAGCGAAAAACTGAAAAAGTCAAAACATTTTGAGGTTTTTGACCTCCCCCCCCCCCAAGTTAGTACAGGGTCCTCGAGGTCGAAAACTTAGGATAGACATCCTAGAGTACCCCCAAATAACCTGTAAAAATTTCATTAACTTCGGAATATTTTCCAGCTACCCCCCTATTTTTCATTATATCGACTGGACTATTAGGCCTTAGGGATAATAAATGGAACACACTGATACACCAAGATTAGGACAATTCGTATTCATGATGATTTAAACGTAGTTCAGTCAAGAATGAGGTTTCACACGACATGGGCGGAAATACGATTTTTTACTTTAGGGGTGAATTAGGGACCTACGAGGTGAGCAGGATGCAGAGGGTTCACGTAAAATGACACTTCTTTGGTTTTTCGCGTATTTTTTAATATTGGTGTATCGAAGAGAAAACGTTGTTCCATTCAAAATCCAAGCTGATAAAATCTCCACGACGGAAAAAATTCGCCGCCGTATGTGTAACCGGCCTGACATAATTTTATTTACAGCAGCCTATTTCCCGATACATCTACTCGATGCTCATCCCTAATATTATAAAACTGAGAACCTGCTAAATTTTGTTTACAAAATGAATGCTGATGAAATGAAAACGTACGCTCAATTTTATACTTTTATCGAGAGCAGTTTATACGTTTATAAGCAATCAAGTAAAATCATCAGTGAGCTCAAAGTTTCAAATCAATAAGGAAAATTCCAATGAAACAACTGGTTTTTACGAATGATAGTCGTAATAAGTGAATAAAAATCCTCACATTTTGCATAAAGCATTACTCGATTAGTTTTCCATCTTTGTCTTTGCAGAGTTTTTAAGGTGACGCATTTATACATCGCTAGCAGTGAAAAGGTAGAATTGTTAAATGTTCTGGCCTGTAATAAAGGTTTTAAACATTTTCTATGTTTATATTAGGGAATTCTTTTATCAGCAACGCCCGCGTAGCCTACCTACTACCATGCGAATGGAACCGTGAAAGAAAAAATAGCTACTTTTAGGACGAAATCATAGTTGCATTAACAAACAGTGGTAATAGTTGCCAAAACTATCACCAGAGTAAATGGAATTTTCCAAAACGAAGTAAATATAAATGATACGGATTTCCGCCAGCGAGTGGAATTTTCTCCCCTCTGGACTTCCTATTGATATATATCTGTTCTCCCCCTCAGAACGAAAGGGATGGAATGCATCTACCTGGCTAACTTGCCCTCCATAATCATCCACCGTTAATATCGAGGGTTTCAACATTTCTTGCGCAACATGTCTTGTCCACAATCTTTGTGTTCTTGTGTGGCGTTGGCTAGTCATGTAAAAAAATAAACAATAAATAAAGCTATTTCCACGTTCCACACACCAGTAGAGCGTGGGCTACTGTATACCCCCCCTTCCCCCGTGGGATTTTCCGACTCACATATTTTTAGGTAGCTTTTCGAAGAAAAATCTACCTATTGCAATGGATACCACTTTATGATTTTCGAAAAATTCTTTCATATCTTTACGTTTCATGCTCCCCTAAGTACGAAACCACCGCCCGTTCAAAAAAAAAAAAATGTTGTGATATTTATATATATATATATATATATATATATATCTTTACACGATAGCGGCCGTAATTTTGAAGATATTTGAACCAAATTTTATTATGTTATTTCTAGGCCCAATAGTTCGGACATGTTCGTTAATAGGCAAAATTGGCCCAAGGGGGTGGTCGGGGGAGGGGGTTGAAATTTTAAAACATTTATATCTCGGCCCCTATGAAGTATAGAGGGAAACTTTGTTTGAATAAATTAGAGTACTCCCTATGGAGTTCACAGTGACACCAACAATTCGGGGGTTCGAGTGAGGGTGGGGGTGGGGGTGGGGGTGGGGGATGAAAATTCGAAACTTTTGAAACCACGTCTTGTGGGGTATCGTTGAAAAGCTCTTGATGAGTACTCTACAAATCAATAAATAGTTTCTTGATAGCTCTCATATCACGCGAGATTTTAATGTTTGAAAATAATAACACTTAAAAGAATTATAATATCATAATTTTGTCTTGTTTAGCGGCTTTGCTAATTTTATTCATTGCTGATCTTGTGCACGGTCTCCCAGAATATTATATCCTATTCTTGTTGTCAAAACAAATGATTGTAGGCTCTTCCTCTTTACTGCAGGTTTACCATGCCAAGGCTAAAGAAAAAGAGTGCTATGCAGCGACAATAAATTAAACCAAAAGCACTTCAAAATCTACCTCCGCCTGTAGGCCTGCCTAAAGGGATTTTTTTGTTGGTATTGCCATCTAGTTCAGTTTTTAGTTGTTTGCCCCTTATCAATTACAGCATTTACCCGGAAAACTACGGAAATCCGGAGAAAACTAGTTTGTTATAATTTTTCTTTGTTCTTTGCTCCTAATATGCCCAGAGAATTTCTGAATCACATATTTTTTGTTGGTATTGCCATCTAGATTAAGTTTTTAGTTGTTTGCCCCTTATCAATTACAGCATATCCCCGGAAAACAACGGAAACCGGAGAAATGACTTTGTTCTTTGCTTCTAATATGCCCAGGGAATTTTTGACTCACATATATTTTGTTGGTATTGCCATCTAATTTAAAGTTTCAGTAGTTTGCCTCTTACCAATTACAACATATCCCCGGAAAACTCGGAATACCACGTATATACGGAGAAAATGACAATGTTTTATTTTTTAATCTTTTTTATATGGCAATACCAAATAAAAAAACATATGAGTCAGAAATTCCCTGGGAATATTAGGAGCAAAGAACAAAGATTTTAAAGAAATTTTTAACAAGTCAATTTCTCCGGATTTCCGTGGTTTCCGGAGTTTTCTGGAGATAGAGATATGCTATAATTCATAAGGGGCAAACAACTGAAACCTTAATCTAGATGGTAATGCCAACAAAAAAACATATGTCAGAAATTCTCTTCGAATATTAGGAGTAAAGAACAAAGTTTCAAAAAGGAAACATAGTCATTTTCTCCGTATATACGTGGATTTCCGAGTTTTCCGGGGATAGGCCTATGCTGTAATTGGTAAGGGGCAAACAACTGAAACCTTAATCTAGATGGCAATACCAACACAAAAACATATGATTCACCAATTCCCTCTGAATACCAGGAGCAAAGAACAAAGATTAAAAAAAAATTTTAACGAAGGCAATTTTTCCGGATTTCCGTGGTTTTCGGATTTTTCCGGGGATATGCTGCAATTGATAAGGGGCAAACAACTGAAATCTTAATGTAAATGGTAATGCCAACAAAAAAATATGAGTCTGAAATTCCCTTTGAATATTAGGAGCAACGAAGAAAGATTTAAAAAATAAAACATAGTCATTTTCTCCGGATATGCGTTGTTTTCCGGGTTTTCCGGGGATATGTTGTAATTTTTAAGGGGTAAAAAACTGAAACCTTAAACTAGATGGCAATACGAACAATAATATGTGAGTCAGAAATTCCCTGGGAATATTAGGTGCAAAGAACAATAAAAAATTAAAACAAACTCATTTTCTCCGGATTTCCGTGGTTTTCCGGGTAAATGCTGTAATTGATAAGGGGCAAACAACTAAAATCTTAAACTAGACGACAACACCAACAAAAAAATATGTGTGTCAGAAAATCCCACGGGGGGGGGGGGGTTGCTATTGGTAGCCCATGGTCCACAGTCTTGACCACAATTATTTCATTATCACCTTCTACAATGGCGTAACTTTTGCAGCAGGGATCCACACCAAAATTTGTTGGGCTCCCCACTAACTTTTTTAATGCACACAGCAAAATATTCTTATTAAATGTGTGTTAGTAAATGTAGGTCAATTTAAAAGCTAATAATTAACCTAGGGAATTTCCCTACATCACTCATTTTCAGGCTTAATTCTCAGTCATAACACCGATGAGAGTGTGGAAGGGAGGCTACGAATTAATCTTTTCACTGCAATTGACCTATAAATTCGTCGTCAGAATAATTACATAAAAAGATGATTGTAACATGAAATGAGTAATCTTAAATTTTGTTTTCACATATTATGATTGTCCCTATATAGGCTATATAAAAGGCTTTGTCCTGACTAACTGACTGACTTAATGACAGAGAATTAACGTAGAGCCTAAACTATAATAGGTAGAGATTTGGAATTTTGACAGTACCTTCGTTTCATAATGTAAGTGCTTACTAAGGAAGGATTTTGCAAAATTTTTATTTTAAATGCCAAAAATCACATGTTTTTGAGAATACTTAATCACTTTTTACACAGAATTATCAAATCCAAATCACAGTTCTCTTGACAACATATTGTTGCCAGTGGTCTCAGATGGGTTTGGAAATAAATGAAACGGGACTTTGACATTTGAGAGAAGATATCAATATAATACATGTTATAAATAAATATTAAAGAATGAAATCCACAAAAATAATGCAGTCGCATAACTTTCTCTACCCTGGATATAGAGAGAACAATACGAGGTATGGTAATAAGTAAATTATTATATCGCAGGTTTTTGGGGAGAGAAGTGTGAAAGTGATATTGCATTTCTGTTTAATTTCATCCCCAAAACGGATTTTTGGTAACGTGAAAGTGAGAAATATATATTCCGTAAAGACAATACAATTTTATGTTACCGGAATTTCTGTTTCTTCTTACAGGCTTGCTGTGTACTGTACAAGCGATGTGATGCAAAATTCTACACCCTCTATGAGCCATATAAAGCTATATCAAGCGTTTTCTAAGGGAATTGTTGAGTGTGATAAGTCGTTCTTCCTATTTCAAATTATAAATACCTATATAAGGAATTAATAAATTTCATATTTGCCGCAGAGGGAGGATTATTTTGAGTAGTATTTATTTATCTCCTTATTCCCTCTGATATTAAAATAAACATACAACACACTGTGATATTCATGTATATAACACTAAAAAGATAATTAAAAATATATGTACAGATTAAAAATTTTATCACAAATTACACAGGTCTATGTAGTAAAAATACTAAAATGTGCATAAAATGGATTTCCCTACTGCCGGGAGTCTTTACACCATGTATAAAACGGTGATGTCAAAATCTTCAGAGATGTAGATTGTTCTTTCTTGATTATTTGGTAAAAAGATAATTAAAAATATATGTACAGATTTTAAAAAAATTTCACAAATTACACAGGTCTATGTAGTAAAAATACTAAAATGTGCATAAAATGGATTTCCCTACTGCCGGGAGTCTTTACACCATGTATAAAACGGTGATGTCAAGATCTTCAGTGTTGTAGAGTGTTCTTTCTTGATTATTTGGTAAAATTTCTTGTAGAATCGTATGTCCAGTGTGTTGTAGGTTGTTTAAAAATGAATATGCATTTCGGCACAAAGTTACGCCATCCTCAGTTCCTATTAAAAATCAGAGTAAAAACTAACGTAAGAGGTAACTAGTATTTATAAATGTTTTTAAATTATGTATGGACTATTACTAACCTTATGTTGTGGAGCCGGAACTTGACTATGAAGTAACTGATTGTGGTGTAAGGTGCTGATATTTATGGAGGGCGGGTGTGTTCTTAAGAGATTTGGAATAGTGGGTTGTATTCGATTTGGTCTTCGTTTAGTATTATATCCTTGTGTTTATATATTTCGAGTTGTTCCAGAGTATTTAGTCTGTGTCCTTTGTTTTGTTTGTGTAAAATTTCCATTGTATTTTCAATATTGTTAAGTTGGTGTTTTTCTGTAATTAAGTGTTTGGCATAAGCTGATTTTTGTCTGATGTTTTTAAAGTCTTGGGTGTGTTCCCGATATCTGGTTTTGAATTTACGGCCTGTTTGCCCTATGTAAACCTTGTCACAGCTAGTGCATTTTAATTTATATGGGTGATTCTTCTAATACGGGAAAATTTGCGTTCCGGAGTGATATTTCCCTTAAAATTCAACTTAAAAAAATTAAAATGAAAGTTTGTTTCTACTACTTCCATACTACAACTATCACTTTGAAATGTCACTAACTTTAAATTCTGATATTACAAAATCGAATTTAATTCAATGAAATGTCATCCACATGCCCTGTCCCAAACCTCGGTTTTGTATATTCTAATGCATTTTTCCACAAAACAAAATGTTATTTCCTTTTCAACTTTTTTCCTGTCAATGAGTATGAATGGGTGAAGAATATTAACCCCTAAAAAATAAAATGAAATAAAATTGTCACCCCACCTAATGAACATAAAGAATGTCCCAAGGCTTTTTGGTCATCCACATGGCTGAAAAGAATGAAATTTTTTCTGCAGAAATGATAAATTTGTAAAACTGGCAACAGTGTTAGAAAGCCAACAGGGCAGCTTGTGGTTGAATTGTAAGGTTGAATTTTGCTTGCTTACAAACAGTTTGGGATTAACATTTTTAAGGAAAACGTTTTTATTCCCCGTCATTAACATGGCTTCTAGAAAGTAGGCAGAAAGTGAATATTAATTAATTTTGATTATGCACTATGATAAACCTTCCAATTCAAAGTAATTGACTGAAGTTGAGCCTACAGAGGTTTAAAAATGGCTTGCTGAGACCACTTAAACTCCTTTTTTGTCATCCACATGCCTGATTTTCGTGTCATCCACATGTCTCATGAAGGGGTATGTGGATGACTCTCAAGTCTTGTAGATGATAAATGTAGGATACTATTGTGTTTGCGGTGTCTGTGACATGTACTTAAGATCTTAAAACTGATTAAATGAATTTCTGATTGATTCCCCCCTCCCCCAAAACCATAAAAACACAGTCTCGTTAAAATTACATTAATTCCGGAGTATGCACACAAATTTGCAAATTTGATGCAAAATCAACTGAAGTATGCTGAGAAAAATATGAAATCACATAAAGAAAAGCAGATTGTTGCCAAAGTTAGTCATTAATGTGGCCTTCTGCCATCCACATGTACACGGATGTCATCCACATGGCTTTAAAAAAATAAAGAAATAAAAATATAAACATTTAAGCTCTGCTGGTGTCATATTATAATAAAGTAACCCCTGAAGTATTTTTGTGATTTTTTTGGGATTTTTTAAACAAAGTAAAAAATTTGGATTCTACACACTCCAAATTTTCCCGTATTTGAAGAATCACCCATATATGCCATTCTCATTAAACTTTTCGTTGGTGGCGTTATTATTGTCCGTACTATGTAAAATACATTTTAGTCTATTGTTAGTTTTGAATGCTACTTTTAGATTATTCTGTTGCAAATGCGTTGTTATTCTATGTACACGTTTATCTGTATAATTGAAAGTTACGAATTTTTTACTGGCGTTCTTTCCTTCTTTTATGGGGGATAACGAAGTATTATTGTGTTTTTTGTTGTATAAGTTTTTTTTTTAAGCAATTTGATGATAGTATTCTTCTTATATCCGTTATTGGTTGCAATCTGTATTATTGTGTTTAGTTCTTCGTTATAATGTTGTTTTTTCATTGGGATATTGAGAAGTCTGTAGATCATGCTGTTAAACGCTGTCATTTTTGTGTGAAAGGGTGATTAGAACTATTATTAATTACCGTGTCTGTGAAAGTTGGCTTTCTGTAGATATTGAAGTTAAGCTTGTTAACTACATAGACCTGTGTAATTTGTGATAAAATTTTTAATCTGTACATATATTTTTAATTATCTTTTTAGTGTTCTATACATGGATATCACAGTGTGTTGTATGTTTATTTTAATATCAGAGGGAATAAGGAGATAAATAAATACTACTCAAAATAATCCTCCCTCTGCGGCAAATATGAAATTTATTAATTCACATACAGCCAACCAGGCTCAAATAATCAACAAATATACTAACGTTAAGAGGAAACTTCTAAAAACTCTAGCGAACATAAAATTCAACAAAACATGTAGGGAACTACAACTTACTCCTAAATACATCAACATACGTTCGAAATCCTCAAATGAAACAGCAAAAAGAACAGTTACAAAGGCAAAAAAGCTCAGGCTATCCAACGAAATAAAATTTCTACACAAGAAAATAAATTTTCTAAATATTCAAGCATATAAATTACACCTAGAAGCTACTTCCTACTTTAAACACGAAGGGGGCAATATCAATAATAACATACAACTTAAACTGGAAAAAGAAATCGAAAATAAATATAACACCATAACCAAGAAAATTGAAAAACTAAAACAAGAGAAAGAAGGTAGACAAGAACCTACACAGAATAACACGAAAACCATTAAATTCTTACCTAGAGTGCTTAACCTTTCCAACATAGGACTAAGTAAAGAGGAAATGAATGTTCTACAATTAGGTGAAAAACATAATCTACCACATAAAAAAGAGCAACAAATCTTCAATAACATAGTTGATGCTGAAACTGCCATAACTACAATCCCCCCTAACCTGCAAATGGAAGTTAGGAATAAAATTGTTAAAACTATAAAGGACATCTATTCCGAGGAACACAAACAACCACCAAATACTAAAAATAACACACGAACTCTAAAAAATCTGAACAAATAACTTCAGGACAATAACGTCATAAATACAAAAGCTGATAAGGGAAACACAATCGTCCTCCTTAATAAAAATGATTATGTTGAGAAAACAATGAACTTCATTAATGAAAACCACATTGTAGAAGTAAATACGGATCCAACAGAAAAATTTCAACGGGCCATAAAAAATACTATAAAAAAAAAACTCAGACCTCATTCTTAGTGAATCGGACATGAAATATAATATCAACATGAACCCTAAAGCCCCCACCCTCAAAGCACAAATAAAAACACATAAACAAGATAATCCTATTAGACCAGTAGTCAATTTCACTAAAGCACCAACTTACAAAATCTCAAAATTATTAGCCAAAATGCTTAAACAAAAACTTAGTCTACACAATAAATTCAATGTAAAAAATTCAGTAGATCTAATCCACAACATTAGACATATCAATCTGGGAAAAGATGATATCCTCATTTCCTTGGATATAAAAAATTTGTATACTAATATACCAATAGATGACACTATACATATCATAGGACAATCCCTAGCCCGTAAAAATGAAAACCCCCTAGTCATTGAACAAATAACAAACCTAACTTCGACAATTCTAAAGCAAAACTATTTCAAATTCCACGACAAAATATTCATACAAAACAAAGGTATAGCTATGGGTTCCCCACTTTCAGGCATCTTGGCCGAAATCTTCTTACAGCACATTGAAGAGAAACATATAGATAATATATTAACTAAATACAACATAAAAGTTATCAGAAGATTTGTTGATGACATTCTTATTATATGTAAGAACAATAATATCGAAAAAATTCTTGAAGAGTTCAATAAACTAAACACACACTTTACCTTTACATCAGAAAAAGAAGAAAACAACACATTGAACTACCTTGACATCAACATAACTAGAAACAATAACAAGCTTAACTTCAATATCTACAGAAAGCCAACTTTCACAGACACGGTAATTAATAATTGTTCTAATCACCCTTTCACACAAAAATGGCAGCGTTTAACAGCATGATCTACAGACTTCTCAATATCCCAATGAAAAAACAACATTATAACGAAGAACTAAACACAATAATACAGATTGCAACCAATAACGGATATAAGAAGAATACTATCATCAAATTGCTTAAAAAACAAAAAAAGAACTTATACAACAAAAAACACAATAATACTACATTATCCCCCATAAAAGAAGGAAAGAACGCCAGTAAAAAATTCGTAACTTTCAATTATACAGATAAACGTGTACATAGAATAACAAAGCATTTACAACAGAATAATCTAAAAGTAGCATTCAAAACTAACAATAGACTAAAATATATTTTACATAGTACGGACAATAATAACGCCACCAACGAAAAGTTTAATGAGAATGGCATATATAAATTAAAATGCACTAGCTGTAACAAGGTTTACATAGGGCAAACAGGCCGTAAATTCAAAACCAGATATCGGGAACACACCCAAGATTTTAAAAACAACAGACAAAAATCAGCTTATGCCAAACACTTAATTACAGAAAAACACCAACTTAACAATATTGAAAATACAATGGAAATTTTACACAAACAAAACAAAGGACACAGACTAAATACTCTGGAACAACTCGAAATATATAAACACAAGGATATAATACTAAACGAAGACCAAATCGAATACAACCCACTATTCCAAATCTCTTATGAACACACCCACCCTCCATAAATATCAGCACCTTACACCACAATCAGTTATTTCATAGTCAAGTTCCGGTTCCACAACATAAGGTTAGTAATAGTCCATACATAATTTAAAAACATTTATAAATACTAGTTACCTCTTACGTTAGTTTTTACTCTGATTTTTAATAGGAACTGAGGATGGCGTAACTTTGCGCCGAAATGCATATTCATTTTTAAACAACCTACAACACACTGGACATACGATTCTACAAGAAATTTTACCAAATAATCAAGAAAGAACACTCTACAACACTGAAGATCTTGACATCACCGTTTTATACATGGTGTAAAGACTCCCGGCAGTAGGGAAATCCATTTTATGCACATTTTAGTATTTTTACTACCTAGACCTGTGTAATTTGTGAAATTATTTAAAAATCTGTACATATATTTTTAATTGCCTTTTTACCAAATAATCAAGAAAGAATAATCTACAACACTGAAGATTTTGACATCACCGTTTTATACATGGTGTAAAGCAGTGGTCTTCAACCCGCGGCCCGCCGTGTATATTTTTGTGGCCCGCCGAATGATTTTGTTTCCAAACAAATAGGAAAACATTGCAGCACTGAAGTTGGCCAATTGCTTCGGCCGTAGTAGGGAATTCGTTAAGTGGCAACCCTGATGCTCAAGGTCACTCGTAGCATCGCAACCCACGCCAGTGTCATTGTCTCAGTCTGTTTCACCTATTTCTATTGTCTGCCCGCAAGTGAATGTTAGTTTAAGTTTAGTGAATAATGGCTTCGTGTAGTAAGAAACGGAAGATTACCGATGAGTGCCGAGTGTTTCAAGAAAAGTGGATTGATCTATACTTTTTTGTAAATATAAAAAACAAACCAGTTTGTTTGGTTTGTAATGAGTCTGTCTCCGTAATGAAAGAGTACAATTTAAAGCGGCATTATGACACAAAGCACGCTTCCAAGATGGACGCAGTACAAGGTCAGTTTAGATTGGATAAGGTGCGAGATTTAAGGAAAAAACTTGAGAATCAACAATTTACGTTTACTCGGCAAAACGCCGAAAGTGAATCAAGTGTTAAAGTTAGCTATATCATTTCTGAACAAATTGCTAAGCAATCAAAGCCATTCACAGATGGTGAGTTTGTAAAGCAGTGTATGGAATTGGCAGCTGAAATCCTATGCCCAACACAAAAACATTTGTTTTCAAAGGTTAGTTTATCTGGGGTCACAGTTGCCAGAAGAATTGAGGAGCTATCTCAGGATATTGAAATCTCACTTAAAGACCGTGCTTCAAAGTTTGTTTTTTATTCAGTAGCACTTGATGAAAGCACTGATGTTACAGATACAGCTCAGTTAGCCATTTTTATTAGAGGAATCGATCAAAATTTCTCTATTACCGAGGAAATGGCAGCACTATTTCCAATGAAGGGCACTACTAAAGGCACTGATATTTACAAGGCTTTGACTTCAACTTTAAACCGGTTTGGCCTAAATCTGGATAACTTGAGCGGTGTTGTAACTGATGGGGCCCCAGCAATGACGGGAAAAAATGAAGGTGTTGTAGCTCTGATTAGAAAAGATGCAAGTGAAAATGAAAAGTTCATACAATATCATTGCATTATCCATCAAGAAAATTTGTGTGCAAAAAGTGTTTGTTTCAAAGATGTCATTAAAGATGTGACTAAAATCAAGAATTTTATCAGATCACAAGGACTGAACCACAGGGAATTCCAAACCTTCCTTAGTGAGATGAATGCAGAGTATGGTGATGTAATTTATTACACAGAGATTCGTTGGTTCAGTCGAGGAAAGTTTTTAAAAAGGGTTTTTGATTTGAAAGAAGAAATCTGCATGTTCATGGAGAGTAAAGGGAAGGCAGTTCACTACTTCAAAGATCCCAGTTGGATGGCTGATTTTGGGTACCTAACTGATATTTCAATACATCTCAATGACTTGAATATTAGGCTACAAGGGAAGGATGCTATGATACACAATCTCTTTGATCAAGTTGAGGCGTTTGAGAGGAAACTTAGTTTGTGGAAGAATCAAGTACAACAAGGCGACTTCACACATTTTCCAACACTGTCACAATGTGAAGTTCAAAACAAAGAAAAGTACAGCGAAGCACTCTCCATGTTACAGCAAGATTTTAGCAACAGGTTTTTAGACTTCAAGCAAAATAAAACTATGATGAAGCTTTTTTGTGCTCCTTTCAGTGTTAATGTGGAAGACTATTCCGGAAATATACAAATGGAACTTATTGACTTTCAGTGCAATAGCGATTTACAGGAGAAATTTAAAAACTTTGGACTTCTGGAGTTTTACTCATTGTATGTTGAAGGTGATCGATTTCCAGCAATCAGATCTCATGCTCTGGCCACAGCATCTCTTTTTGGCAGCACTTACATCTGTGAGCAGCTATTTTCAAGAATGAAGAACGTGAAATCGAAACTGAGAAACCGTATCTCTGACACTCATTTAGAGAACTCTCTTCGAATTGCCACATCTGACATAAAAGCTAATGTTGACAGATTAGTAAAAGATAAACAATGTCAAATTTCTCACTAAACTACAAAAATCACAAATTTGATGTTTTCAGTTTAATTTTGAGTTTTATAACATGTTTAAATATATGTCAAGTAGACCTATATTGTTTTCAATATTGATGTTTAATACAGTTATCAACAAATATAAAATGTTATAACAAATTCATGTAAATTATTTTAACCTGAGACAAAATTCACACACATACATATATATATGTATATATGTATATGTATATACACGCTTAATCAATGCGGCCCTCCAAGTCCTCCATGACAATAATTTGGCCCTTAATTAATAAAAGGTTGAAGACCACTGGTGTAAAGACTCCCGGCAGTAGGGAAATCCATTTTATGCACATTTTAGTATTTTTACTACATAGACCTGTGTAATTTGTGATAAAATTTTTAATCTGTACATATATTTTTAATTATCTTTTTAGTGTTCTATACATGAATATCACAGTGTGTTGTATGTTTATTTTAATATCAGAGGGAATAAGGAGATAAATAAATACTACTCAAAACCTATATAAGACCTAGAATTTAAAAATCGAAAGTCCTTCATAAGTTAATTTCCAATTACAAAATAAAACACCCGGGTGACGCCTGGCCTTTTAAGCTAGTCATTTGTAGAAAGCAGCTCTTCCACAGAAATTTTTCGAATTAATTTCAAACTTAATCTACCGGTGATTTCAATGTCAATATATGTAGGCCTAAATCAGCTCTGAAAGGGTAAACAAGCATTGCAATCTCTATTCCAACATCGAATTTCAGCATGACCATTGTGAAAAATATAGCAGCATGAAAATACACTAAAGTCTAAGCGCAACATTTCATTTCATTTCGTTTCAATTTATTCACCAGAAGAATCTTGTTACAAAATTCATGGTTTCGTCACTTAAGTCTAATACAATATATGATACAGCTTGTTAACACTGAGATATAAAATACTTATATTAGGATTAAGAGGAAATCTCTCCTTCAAAAAGCATAATTAAGCATTAACTAAATTGGTAAGTCTACCATCTGAATATCAAGAAATTCATGGACAGAAAAGGGTTGATACAATAACAGGATTTATTTAACTTTATTTTTAAAAGAATTGTTAGAAAGAGCTTTAAACCCATCGGGTAACTTATTATAAATATTTATTCCTTGATATGTTATACTATTTAGGCATTTTGTGAGCCTATGTTTATTTAGATGAAGATGATTAGCTATTTTGGTATTATGAGTATGATATTCTGAGTTTTTTGTGAAAGATTCTTTAATCTTATGTACGAAACATACAGTTTCTAAAATATAGATACTGGGTACTGGTAAAATTTTCAACTTTTTAAAAACTTCTCTACTAGGAGTGCGGACTGGCACTTTCAACATAATTTTTGCTATTTTCTTTTGTAATTTGAAAATGGTTGTTATTTTTGATGATGTACCCCAGATACAGATACCATAAGTAATTTGTGAGTATATAAGTCCAAAGTATACAGATTTAATAGTTTCGAGAGAGACTACTCTAGCAAGAATACGGAAGGCAAAGTAAAGTCTACTCAGTTTATTTGCTATGTAGTCTATATGCGTATTCCAAGAAAGATTTGATTCAAACCAAATTCCCTGAAATTTGGTATTTATACTTTCCTCAAGGGTTGTTCCGTTAATATGAATAGCAAAAGGGTTGTCAAGTTTCTTTTGGTGGAATCGCATTAGTATTGTTTTTTTTTTACGTTGAGGTGGAGTTTGTTATCTTTTAGCCATGACTGTAAGTGTGAAATTGTCAAATCAACTTTGTTTAGAAGTGTAGTTGAGTCCGCGTCATTAAAAACCAGGTTAGTGTCGTCTGCAAATAATATTGTATGAGCATGAGGTAATTCAGAAGGAAGATCATTTATGTATATTAAAAAAAGCAGAGGCCCTAGAATACTGCCTTGAGGAGCTCCATCTTTGAGAAGCATGGCAGTTGACTTAGCTGATTTAATTTGAACAATTTGTGTTCTGTTTTGCAAATAAGATATAAACCAATTGTTTGCAACCCCTCTGATTCCATACCTGTCCAGATTTTTACATAAAATTTTATGGTTGACAACGTCGAAAGCCTTTGTCAGGTCAAGAAAAATGCCTAATGTTTCTTCTTTTTTATCTAAGGATTGTAGTATTTTATTTAACATTGTTTCTACATTCACCAAAATTCCATTGTTACAGCTGGCGTCACTACGGTTTCTAGTGTTTTATGGGAGAGGTTACTGGTGGAACATTACGAAGGGTGCCCGAAGTGAATACGTAGGCCTACTAGAATTACGTGTGCTATTCTAAATACCCGAAAATCTTTCTCAGCCTTTGAACCCCTTCCATAGCCGCCGACTTTGGGGGCAAGGTATTTTCTGCCTTCCAAAATTTAAGTTTTCTTCATATAAGACCTATATATAACTACTAAAAATCCAATTCTTGGCCCCCAAGAGAATAGAGTCGGCGCCTATGGTTCCCTCTAGGCTTCCCACATTGCTGGGTTTGCGGGGGTGTACCACTAACCTCCTATAAACATAATAAAGACATGACCTCAATAGCACGATTGAAATCCATTTTGTTTATACCTGCATAATAAACAGAACATATCAATATAACTTACATCGCTGGGGTTTATAAGTTATAACAGTGATATAATATTACGCGGTTCTGTTAAAATTGTTTCTGTAAATAATATGAATTGCGCTTACATTTTTTTCAAGATGAGCATTATAATTATGGTATATTTTACGTTAAATATATTTTATATTTCAGCTAACGATACTTGCGAGAAATGAGAACAATTACATTATTATGTATCACGAATGCCTTTTAATATTAATAGGGTATTCAGATTACCATTCAGTAACAATAAACCCAATAATACAGTGTTTTGTGAGGAGTGCGTACGTATTCCACGATGGTATCAGGGATCTTACAATTATTGAAGTAGCATTACAATTATTAATATTCCTTCTAGTAGCTGATCTCTGATTTTTGTAGGGAACCAACCATTTCATTCCGCCCGACGTGACTTGCAACAGATATATTGTCACCCCTGTTTATTATAAAATTTGTGTTCATTGTTGCAACCCGTTGCTGATCACCTTTTATTACTCTCAATAATGATACAAAATTATGTTGGGCTTTTTCCTTTTGTGACAACATATCCGTGTGAAACGGGATTTTCGTATAGTGCTTGAACGAAAGCAAACTACAGAAATAGGCTTGTGCATGAAGATCCAGCTGTCACCCAAGTAGTAAGAGTCTGCGCTTGTTCAGGTGAAAGTGAGGCAACTTCCCGTTTCCCCTACCCGACGCCCGGCGTCTGCAGTTATGCCCTATTGCCAACGACGCCTGGATACTCACTCTTACGCAAGGCTTTTTACCAATGTTGTTAAGCCCTTTTGCCAACGGCGCCCAGAAACGCACTCTTACGCAAGGCTTTTTACCAATGTTGTTAAGCCCTTATGCCAAGGACGTCTGGATATGCACTCTTACGCAAGGGTTTTTACCAATTTTGTTACGCCCTTATGCCATGGACGTCTGGGTACCCCCTCTTACGCTAGGCTTTTTACCAATTTTGTTACGCCCTTACGCCATGGACGTCTGGACACCCACTCTTACGCACGGTCTTTTAATTTAAGTTGTTACGCCCTTATGCCATAGACGCAGGGGTACACACTCTTACGCGAGGTTTTTTTTCCGGGACGTACTGATTATGCACTCTTGCGCAAGGCCTTGAGGAGTCTTCCGCCATTTTGAATGACGTCATCACTTCCCATACGTCATTACTCCACCCTTATGACGGCATAACTATATAGCTTTCTTATGCATGTTAATTTTATATTTATATTTATTTAATAAAATCTTGTCATAGAGGTGGACTCGAACCATTCAAGTTGACATTACTGGTTACCTGATTTTAACCGCGTGACCACGGTGACATTCGATTATCCAACCCTAACATTGTCTGATATATAATTAAGTTTTTCCTCAGTGACGTCATGGTTATTCAATCTTGTACTTTCATATTTGTTTACTAGATGGCAGGTGTGTACCATGCTATTCACTAGATAGCGCTAGTTAACAGTAATTACTTTCAGTATTATCTACTAGATGGTAGTTGTGTACCATGCAATAAGATGGTGGCTAGCGGTAAATTCAAAATTCAAAACATTGTCTCATATAATATTCAGTTTTTCTTAGTGCTGTCATGTTATTCAATCTTGTGCTTTCATAATTGTCTACTAGATCGCGCTAGTTAACAGTCATTACTTTCAGATTTGTCTACTAGATGGCAGTTGTGTACCATGCTTTAAGATGGCGACTACCGCTAAATTCAAAATTCAAAACATTGTCTCATATAATATTCAGTTTTTCTCAGTGAGTCATGTTATTCAATCTTGTGCTTTCATAATTGTCTACTAGACCGTGCTAGTTAACAGTAATTACTTTCAGATTTGTCTACTAGATGGCAGTTGTGTACCATGCTATAAGATGGCGACTACCGCTATATTCAAAATTCAAAACATTGTCTCATATAATGTTCAGTTTTTCTCAGTAGGTCATGTTATTCAATCTTGTGCTTTCATAATTGTCTACTAGACCGCGCTAGTTAACAGTCATTACTTTCAGATTTGTCTACTAGATGGCAGTTGTGTACCATGCTATAAGATGGGAAGTACCGCTAAATTCAAAATTCAAAACATTGTCTCATATAATGTTCAGTTTTTCTCAGTGAGTCATGTTATTCAATCTTGTGCTTTCATAATTGTCTACTAGACCGCGCTAGTTAACAGTCATTACTTTCAGGATTGTCTGTTTTCGCACTATGCTATCCTCGATTCATCCCGCCCTTGTTATTAGGCCATTTGGACCAGTGGGACGTTTATGACGTCATGGGAGTTGTTTCGAACAAAGGAGTTACGCCCTTTCGCACTATGCTATTCCCGATTCATCCCGACATCTGTTGTTATGCCTTTTAGACCAAGGGGATGTTTGTAACGTCATGGGAGTCGTTTCGAACAAACGAGTTACGCCCTTTCCCACTATGCTATTCCCGATTCATACCGGCGTCTGTTATTAGGCCGTTTGGACCAAGGGATGTTTGTGAAGACATGGGAATCGTTCCGAACAGAAAAGTTACGGCCTTTCACACTATGCTATTCCCTGATTCATTCATTCAGACGCCATTTACCATTTAGGCCCTTTGGTAGAAAATGAGCCGCTGTTATGTAAATAGGACCTACCTCCTATACTTACGTCTTTAGTTACTGTAACAAGGACCTATGATAACAATTACGTACAACATGGCGGCAGAGCGCATGAACGAATTATTAAATGGTTACCTCCACCACCACCACTACCATCACCAACACCATCATTTTGAATTACTACTACTATTATTACTACTACTGCTGCTGCTGCTACTACTACTAATACTACTGCCACAACAATCACCACCACCACTACCATCACCAACACCATCATTTTGAAATACTACTACTACTGCTACTTCTACTAATACTACTACTACCACCACCATCACCACCACCAGCCGTACTAGCACTACTACTAATACTACTCTGTCAATAATTAGTAGTAGTATAAATTTAACGTAGACATTGTTCACACAAAGAAGTTTGAAATCAGAATGAGATCATACATGTTTACAACTGGTATTTATGTAGTGCGAGTTTTTTGACACTAGATCGTGACCTAATTTAAAGGCATCATATTTATTGGTATTATATATCAGGTGACTTCCGGTAACTGTACTTTGTTTAGTAATAAGGAGAAAATATAATATCAAGGAATCGATAAGACAGTTCCCGTATGAAATGACGTGTTGTTATGGAATCATAGCTAAATGAAGACAACTGATAATAAATCTTGCTACAAGATCCGGAAATAATTACATATATAACGGTTATGCAATAGTGATTACAGAGTTCCGTATAACATTTACGCTTGTATTTCAAGAAACCTTTACCTTTAGAGATGATATGATAAAGTATGACTAACAAAGTTCCGTTACAATAGTTAATTCTGACTTGTAGATAGAAAAAAAAGTTATGTTTTTCTTGTACTTCAAAGGAGTTACTGATATAACCCTACATAGTTATGCATTAACAACTAGACCTTTGTACCAGTTTGGATCTTAATCCCAAAGGTACGGAGTTGATAGAGAAATTCTCATTTCTGAACAGTATTTTATAATTCTGTCAAAAACCTATTGATATTTATATATATAGACAGTTAGTTGATTTTTTTCTAAAAGTTTTTACATCGATAGTTGACAATTTAGGCTACGTACTAGTTTTTCACCATTTATGCTTTACGTACAGACCTGATATAAAATCATTTGAGACGATTTGATACAAAATTACATTGTAAATAGTATTTTATTGTTAGATGGGTAGGCAGTGTACACAATTTATGTAGAGAGTTATACGTCGACAGTTTTATTTTACTTAACATATAAATATTACACACACACAACCCTTAAGAGCAAATCTTTTGCATTTGTTTTTTTCGAACACTCTTAGATTATGTTCTAAGAAGTTTTATCGTCGCTGTTGTGCCTGAAGCTGTCTTCTAAGCTGAAATATGCACAAAATATACATATAAATAGAATGTATTTAGGAATCCCGAATGCTTTATCACTACTTTGTTATACTGCAGAAAAGAAATGATTGAGAATGTGAAGACTTTGAAAGTTGAAAACCAAAGTGTTTAAGATTGTTCGAAAAGCAATACATGAAAATCAATCGGACATGATATTTTTCTAATATTATAGTGCTGATCACGAACTTCAGAATATGTTTAACTATGAGTTTAGTTTAGTTTAGTTTAGTTTAGTTTATTAGCATCCCATTGATCATTTGGTTACAATTTCCATTGTTACATGATATAGGACTTCAACACTATCGTAAACAATTTTTATATGAAAACACTTTTTTTTTCATACTAATACAGGTACAGAACTCGTCAGATTCTAGTTTTAAATAACATACGAGATGTTAACTATGTGTTATGTCATGAGACATCAGAGCTAAATCTGTCTTACGCTCGGTTTCAAAGCTAAAATTAGAGTGAAAGTGTGCGATACACAGTGCTGATAATGCATAATGGTTGTTTAATTTTTTTTTCTGTGCTGTTTAAACATAATATTTAAGATTTTAGATAACATTTCTAATATGCAATGGAATTTTAACTGTGCAATAGTTATTTTCGTCTCTCATTTTTGGTTTAAAGATCAGCATGAAGGATTGTTTGAAAATTTATAACTCGTTCAGATAAAGGATTCACAAATAACTTAAGTTTTTTTTATTACTGTTTAGAAGGCATTATATCTAATTAAATGTTTATTTCAAGATAGAAAAGGAGACTTTGTATAAGACCGAGAGGATGATAAGGATGTTGCTCTTGACACTCACACGTTAGCAGTAAACGAAACAATGATGAAGTCTGGAATGTTTTTACCCGTTTATATACTGGTCACCATTACTCATTGACCTGAATTAAAATCTAATGCCCTGTATCAATTCGTCAGAGAGTCATTCACCTTTTACCGTTAACGGGTGTTCGGAATTAACTTCTCTCCATATATATATATAATATATATATATATATATAAAAGGCTTTGTCCTGACTGACTGAATGAATGACTGACTGACAGATTGACTGAATGACAGGAATCAACGTACAGCCTAAACTATAACAGGTAGAGACTTGGAATTTTGACAGTACCTTCGTTTCATAATGTAGGTGCTCACTAAGAAACTATTTTGAAAAATTCTGATTCTAAATGCCAAAAAGTTAAATGTTTTTGAAAATACTTAATCCCTTTTACATAGAATTATCAACTCCAAATCACAGAATATATTGTTGCCAAATGGTATCAGGTGGACTTGGAAAAAACAATTGAAATGCACTTTTGACAAATAAGAAGTTATCAAAATAATTCATGTTATAAATAAATATTACAGAATGAAATCCTCTAAAATAATGGAATCACATAACTTTCTCTACCCTGGACATAGAGAAAACAAAACGAGGTATGGTAATGTGTATATTATTATATTATATCGCAGGTTTTTGGAGAGAAAAGTATGAAAGTGATAATGCTTTATGGTAACATAAGAGTGGGAAATTTCCCGCCTCAATATTACAATTTTATGTTACAGGAATTTCTATTTCTTCTTATTTAAACCTCTACCAGGCTTGCTGTGTACTGAACAAGCGATGGGATGCAACATTCTAGATCCTCTATGAGCCATATAAAAAACTATATCAAGCGTTTTCTGAGCGAATAGTTTGAGTGTAATAAGTCGTTCTTCCTATTTCAAATTATAAATGCCTATATAAGGAACTAGAATTTAAAATTGAAAATCCTTCATAAGCTAATTTCCAATTACAAAATACAAAACCCGGGCGACGCCGGGTCTTTTAAGCTAGTCAGAAAATGTTAGGGTTGGATCATCGAATGTCACCGTGGTCACGCGGTTAAAATCAGGTAACCAGTAATGTCAACTTGAATGGTTCGAGTCCACCTCTATGACAAGATTTTATTAAATAAATATAAATATAAAATTAACATGCATAAGAAAGCTATATAGTTATGCCGTCATAAGGGTGGAGTAATGACGTATGGGAAGTGATGACGTCATTCAAAATGGCGGAAGACTCCTCAAGGCCTTGCGCAAGAGTGCATAATCAGTACGTCCCGGAAAAAAAACCTCGCGTAAGAGTGTGTACCCCTGCGTCTATGGCATAAGGGCGTAACAACTTAAATTAAAAGACCGTGCGTAAGAGTGGGTGTCCAGACGTCCATGGCGTAAGGGCGTAACAAAATTGGTAAAAAGCCTAGCGTAAGAGAGGGTACCCAGACGTCCATGGCATAAGGGCGTAACAAAATTGGTAAAAACCCTTGCGTAAGAGTGCATATCCAGACGTCCTTGGCATAAGGGCTTAACAACATTGGTAAAAAGCCTTGCGTAAGATTGCGTTTCTGGGCGTCGTTGGCAAAAGGGCTTATCAACATTGGTAAAAAGCCTTGCGTAAGAGTGCGTATCCAGGCGTCGTTGGCAATAGGGCATAACTGCAGACGCCGGGCCTCGGGTAGGGGAAACGGGAAGTTGCCTCACTTTCACCTGAACAAACGTAGACTCTTACTACTTGGGTGACAGCTGGATCTTCATGCACAAGCCTATTTCTGTAGTTTGCTTTCGTTCAAGCACTATACGAAAATCCCGTTTCACACGGATATGTTGTCACAAAATTCGCATCGGTAGAAGTAACCTCCAGTTGGAGGCTCTAATGCCCCAACATTCGGGGGATATATAGGAATATAGATAATACTCGTCACATTACCTAAGAAAACGACGAATTTTTGCTTTCTGAAAGGGGGTTAATATATGTTTGGAAGGGGAAAATAACTTTTAAAGACATTTCTAACAAGAAAAGAAGTAACCTTCACGATAGCAGTTGTTCCATGTGAATATGTCGATTATAACCGGATTTATGAACATTTAAAGTAATTCGTTATAAAGTGGGAGTGGCATTTAAATGCCCTTCAGCAGAAATACATGTTGCAGATAAATAGCATTTCTCACAAATTTCATTCTTCAGTTTTAAAATTTTCTTTATAAGAAATCAATGGATTTACATGAAATTTTTTGTCAATACCTTTGAATAACACAGTTAACATGTTAAATTTTAATTCCGAATTTGTATGTTAATATGTCCTTTGCAACTTTTTTACAGTATAAAAGAAATCAACAGACTGTTTTAATTAATACGCTAAAACCTGTAAGTTTATTAACTCCAAATTTAGCCTATTCTTTATTCTAGAGTTAAGAATTTTGTAAATGAGTGATGTCAAATTTTTGAAAACTACATGCACCAGGGATTTCATCTCCTTTCTGTAACATTTTGTCGATTTCAATGGTTTTCCACTCTGGTATCAAATTGAAAACTCCAGTTCTAGGAAAATGGTGCACAACTCCCCACTCTTTTTTGGCGGGGTGGGGGTAACGAAAATAGAATGGTTTGATCGAGCTGCTGCCAATGCTTTTGCAATTTGCTATCCAGTTACCCAAACTTAATGTATGTGATTATTAGAGGTGGGGTTTACCACAAAATATTCCAGATTTATGAAGGCATATTGCTATTATCTGAGTGAATGGGCTGATCCACATAAATGGCAAGAATTTTATTATCGCCCTGACAAAGGTCCCCACATTGTATGTTCATGCACATCAACTAGTGATGTCAACTTGGAGTCTATAATGAATAATTTATTTATAATAAATACATATACTTGGAAATGCACTTGTTAGCTCGGTCAACGTTCTAGCCTCCAATCAGAGCAGTAGTGGGTTCGAAGCCTGGTGGGAACCTCCAAATCTTTTGGATTTCATGACTGAATTAGTAGTTTGTACTTCGTAACTCCTGGCTACAGTGCAGCTCGTGGCTCAAGATCCAGAGTGTTTCGTAGCACCCTTCGTCTCAAAAACACTCTTGGAGCTTCTTTTTCTTTGCGGGGGGCGCATCACAATGTGCAACAAACGGTAGGTCACGGGTTCGAACCCCAATAAGGTAATTTCGATTGTCCAATTACTTTAATCCTTCTAGTGGCCCTGAGATTAACTCAGCCTCTAACAGAAATCAGTCTCAGGGTTAGGGCCGAATGTATAAAATCTGGATGCCTGAACCTCCGGGAACCCTAATGACCTTCATATCCAGTATTATTAGAAATCGATAAAATTAAATTCCAACTTCAACCTCAAAGAAGTACTCGCACAAAAGTATTGAGTAAAGATATTTAGTATTTCTTTTAAAAAACTAAGCAAGAAAAATGCAAATGAGCTTATACCCTGTATATCCTATGTGTATGTTTTGGAAGCCTTTCACCAATGTAGTCTAGTAAATGTATCGTTTCAGTGCGTTTTAATGTCGCAGTATTTTTTCTTCTTCCATAACGGTTCGGTTCAACTTAATAGGCAGTGCCAATTTTCTGGTCAGGCCATTAAGATATTCATAGATTGAGCACCACAGTAATGAAAGTGGTGACGGTCTAGCGGAACAAATCCTTCCTGCATAATAAGTACATGAAACCACTGATTAATCTCTTCATAGGCTTCCTCTAATATTGGCAAGAAGAAAGTGCTCCTTCAGCTCTGATAGATAGGCTACTTCTTAACATCGTTGCAAAGCATGAATCTCACTCGGTCATATTACCTGGCTGGGATTTTCAAATGTATATTTTCCCACTAATATCTGAGTGAATGCCAAATAAATCCTAGAAGTCCCATAACAAACGTCTTTCCTTAACACAGGGTAGCCTTGTGGAATGGAGTGGAAATGTGATGGGTCCATAAAGTCTTCTGCTATACTCAACCAGTCAACCAATCAAAATAAAAGCATAATATTTAAAAAGTGCACAAAATACAATGAAGCTGAATAATACAATTATTAACAATAATTCTTGAATAGCTGTTCATATAGTGTAGATCTCAAAATTGGTGATGACAGTGAGGCCTTGGGATGAGGTGGAAGATACATTTTGAAAACATGGGGTGTGATAGCTTCTAATTGAAAAATTATGAGTTTGAAAAAGAAGAAAGTGTGAGTGAAAAATGTATCCCCATAATTCCAATGTATTCACAGAACTCGCCTATATGCCATCAGTGATACCATCATAGCATTGGGTTCGAATGTTGATTACATTGAGAGACAGCAGTTAGACACGCATTCCCTGACATGACTTCTGTAACTGCATGATACTATTTCTTTCAGTAATCTATATGGAGTAGATATTTTGAAAGTCGGCAGCTCAGAGTCGTTATTAACTGCAGCTAAAATTGAATTCAGCGTTGGAGGTTGATTCTGTAGATAGAACGAATGCACCTTTTTCCTTATAATACTCCGCGTAAATTCGTCATATTTTACCTCCCTACTGCTTTTGGTGGCACACTTCCTGTTTCTTTTCTTGTTTGGTGTTACCACTACACCATGTGAATCCTCACTCCTGATCTTACAAACTGTTCGTTCTGAAATTGATGTAGCTTTAGCAGTTTCACCAATAATCCAGCGTATACTTTTCTCTTCATTGCGTGTGTTCAGGTATGCAAAGACAGACAATACCATTTTTCTACATTCACTGTTTAATATTTTCCCACGTTTCCGATGACTTGCCATTTTACCACTGCCACTCGTAAAATACACTACAGTACTTGTTGAGGTCACTTAGCTTCAGACTGTACAGGCTTAGGATAGCCGAAAAGCACGTGCCACCCGATAAGAAGGGGTGTGAAGGGGAGGGAAGGGGTGGAAATGACTGCCCCATATAAGCAATGCTGCATTCTTAACATGAAATGCTCTATAGCAGTGTCCGGCAGATGCTGCAGTTGTGACGTAAGAGCCGATCATCTCGCAAGAGCTTGAGAGAGCGAGCAGTTGAGTTGCATTCCTGTTAATACGCACTAGCGCAGTGGCGTTCAGTGCAGCAGTAGGGTTAAGGTGAGCCGTGATGGTACATTGAATTGTGTGCATTAACCATGGCAAGGGTGCAGAGGTCAGTTAATCAGTGAAATGTATGGTAAATTTAGTGCGTTCAGATTAATACTAGACTTACGGAAACGTCAGGTCACCCTCGGAGACACGCCACATTTTCCAAAGTTGTCTACAGTATGTCATTCAATTACAGACATTAATAATTATGTACAAATATTAGAAGAACTGGATCAGGATATTTTATTACAGATTTCAAGATTTTGCAAAACTCCAATCCGATATTTGCATATTTGCGACACTATTTTCTGTGGATGTTGACAGTGTTCCAACGTCATTGCAACTAGAAGTCATTGATTTGCAAAAGAATATTGAAATGAAAGACCGCTTTCAAAACAAAAAGGATCTATCTATATTTTATAGAAGATTTCCCCAGGCAACTACATAATATATTTGCTGCTAGAATGTTGAGTATATTTGTATCGACGCATGTATGTGAATAGTTCTTTTCTTGTATGAAGATCTGCAAACCACAACATGGAAACCGCCTATCTGATCAGAACATGAAAAATGTTCTCGTTTGTGTGTTAGCCAGACTATGTCTCCTAATATTGCAAAATTAGTGCGCGAGAAAAGAGGGAAAAAATCTCGACAATGCCTTGAGCTTGGGCACGATAGTGACACAAAGTAAGGGTGTGTATCAAAAGTCTGAATAGGCCTATACTTGGCATAGTGCTCACAAAGGTGTATAGTTTAATTTGTATATTTTGTGTATTTTGTATATTTTGTATACTTTAACATTTTTCAGTTTCCGAGTAGACAAAGTTTTGCAGTACTCCTTAAAGTATTCTTATGTTTTATGTATTTGTATGTTTATAGTAGTTTCGGAGCCTCATTTAAATAACCTGACGCATCCGCACCTGGATGCATTTCAGATTAGTGTAAGTAGGGCCTATATTAAATTTCATTACAAACAAAACTGTTCTGTTACATTGATTTATCACAGTTGTACAATTTTGTTTTCGTACAAATGCATTGTAATTGTGCTATTCCCATACTATCTACGAAGATCGGAGCGCACTCTGTCAATGCATAGGCGTCGTTCCGCCACTGGCCAGTTGAACCCTTCCTCCACGCTCAGTACGGAGATATTGCCGAGCAAAGAGCGCGGCTGCTCTGTAGTATGACGTCACAGAGCACGGAACATGCCGGTCACTGCTCTATAGAATAGCTGTAGACCTACTCCTAGAGAGAGGCCTCATGACGTCATGCCAACAAGAAGAGAGAAGTTAGTCTACACTGAAAATCTGAAGAAAAAAGTGAGATTTTGACATTCACTCCTAAGAGATATATCTCACTTACTTACTCAATGGAAATAGACAATTCCTAAGCAAGCTAAAGGAACCCGAATGTAACCCGAAGGTTCACTGCCGCGCTTACCTGAGCGCGGCATTGAAATCTATTCTGTGCTAACTCCATCCAATCATCCCTTTCAAATCCTACTTCTCCAAAATCTATCCTAATATCGTCCTCTTACCTTCGTCTAGTTCTTCCAAGTGGTCTTTTCCCTTCGGGTCTCCCAGTCAATATTTTTGAAATGTGTATTTCCTCCTCCCCCATGTGCGAACATGTTCAGCCCATTTCATCCTCCGTGATTTAATTACTCTTACTAGAAGCTCGTCGTTATGCAGTTTTCTCCAATCCCCATTTTCTTCTCTCTTAGGCCAAAATATTTTCCTAAGCCCCCTGTTTTGGAATACTCTCAGAACATGTTCTTCCCGAAGAGTAAGCGACCATGTCTCACATCCATTTAATACATCCGGTAGGATAATTATCTTATACATTTTTATTTTTATCTTTCTGGACAGAGGACGAAAAGATAAGAGTTTCCTTATTTGAGCCTACATTTAACTTCTACCTTAATATTATTTGTGTCTGTAATTATTACTCCCAGTTATTTGAATTTCTCTACCTGTTCGAACGATTTACCGGCTATTCTAATATTTTGCAGCGTATTAATTTGACGTTTATGACTATATACTTAGTTTTTTATGTATTAATGTCCAATCCCAACATTCCTGCATATGAAAAGTTGAAGAATGTAGCCAAGAGTCAACTGCGTGAGAAACGCCACTCAACAAGAACATTCTTTCCAAAAAGCTCAAGAAATACAACTAAGAAAAATGAAGAGGCAGTGACTACAAGGATTTTGCGCGGAATCTCATATTGGAGATTGCATCCAATGTTCTTCATGTAAAATGAAATTAAAATGTTCACGAAGCAGTTCTGACTCACATGAAAGTGATTTTTGTCTAAAATTACATGTTCCAATACTACCTATCAGTTTTCTGCTTGTATCATTTTTATGGACGTTGATTTTGTTTATGTTTAGGCCTACTATTAAAATTAATTTTATGATTTTTTCGTAATTACTATTGAGTTCGCTAACCTAAATATGTATAACTCGATCGGTAAGACCTGGGCCAAACAAACGTATGCGCAGTAGTCTACGATGACGTAATCTAGGCCTGCCTAACCTTCATAGCACGTGATGTTCTTTGCCAGTTCATACTGTACAGACCGTGTAAAAACATCTTAGTTAGCCTCACAGCATTCAATAGTGAAGACCCAACAGCGATATTCTGTGAGTTACATACCATTACTTAAATAATATTTCATAAAAAAACATACTTTATTCACTTTATTTTTGTTTTCAATAGTTACGGGCTATTATGAACCGCGTAGTTTGGAATGAATAGTACAGTATATGCATTCTCTTCTGCCCTTACTCCATTGTTACCGGCGGACGATATGTTATCTGCGCGTGTTTGGCTCAGGTCTTACCGATCGAGTTACACTTACATTGTATCAGCAGACTGTGTCATACTATTGAATTTTTTATTTTTGTTTATAAACCAATATAACCTTTAACTGTTTGGTAGCGTAAGACTATTCCGACTTTCGGTCAACCAACATTCCGTACTATCCGTCACTGTTCGTGGTAGACAAAATTTGTTCTTTACTAAATTTTCGGTGAAGTTTATATGCCTAACCGTACGCTGTAGCATCTCGCGATGGCGACCTGTAAAACTATGTCAACACGGTCAGCAGTTTAAATTTTCCGACACAGACATCTTAATTTAGTAATCTAGTTAATGGTCATGAAAACGAAGAAAAACCAAGCACTAGAACAGAGGAAAAAAGCTGCAAGGTTTAAGGTTAGGTACAAGGCTGAAGTGCCTTGGAAATGGTGCTAATTTATGTGGAGGTTAAAGCTATGGACATACGATATTTCGGAGTTTTATTACGGATTTCTTTATTTTTCTGCATTACCCGACAATTTTAAATATCCGACGTACTCCAGGTTTAGTATTAGTCGGATAATTGAGACTCTACTGTATAATTTCTAGAAGGGATTTACAGTAATTAGCCTATAATACGGCACGACACAATGGGAAACATTTCAATTTTTGAAATTTACATTACTTTATTGAACTTTTCTTTAGAAACTCTTTTCATACAGAACGTCACATTACAGAGTAACATTTGAACAGTTATTTTCTCATTCGATTCCGACTTATATTCATCTGTGAGACTGCCTGGAGCAAAGCAGCTCACTTACCGAGAACCACTGGAATAGCGGAATCCTGTGGGTGTAGCGAGAGTCCCGGAAGAGACTGAAACTCTTACCATTGACCAGGTTCTGTCCATATCGGGACGTGCCTTATTTGACAATTGCCCTGGTGGCGGTTTCTGCTGTAATAACTGTTATACTCTAGTGATTATGCTTTCCTAGGTTAACATCCTTAAAAATAAAATAAAGCAGAATTAAATGTACTGAATGAAATATAAAATGGCATGGTAACAAAACATGAAATTCTTTCTTGTTTGTTTATTTACATTCCAGCATTATGTAAAATTATTTGTTTATTTAAGATTTCTGTTTTGAATGATATCAAATACGTGATATTGATACAATACCTTTGCTATTAACTGAAGGTAAAATTAATCAGGAATTGTTACTATGCCTGAAATGGGTCACTATTGGCATAAATCGTAGATAAATTAAATTAAATTAAATAATAGAACTTATAACGAAAGAAACGAAGTAGAAGTTTCACATTATCGTATTAGATTAAAAATCCATTGTACCCAACTTCGGTTTCTTTCACGTGGAAAATACTCCTTTAGTTAAGAGTACTTATATATGATTATTAGGGCAAGGTATTACATGAGTTTGAATCTTTTTTATATGAAGGTTAACAGATAGCTCGAATATATATATAAACGTGTATAATGAAATAATTGATTAAATAATGGCAATTTGTTTTTGCATTCTGTTGCTTTATTTTACATTTTTCGTCATTTTCAAGAGATAGGTCATTTTTTGGCAATTTTTAGGTCATTTTCGGAATTTTAAGGTCATATTTCAGTGGAGGTAAAGAAGAGCTTTTCCATGTACAAGTCGTTACTTTCAGACAGCAGACAATCGTTTTCATTTGAGAATCTCTTTAGGGCCGATTGTATAAACAGTTTGATCTTGGATCAGTGACCAAATTGATCTCAGTTCACGCTGAACTCGGAAATTTTCGTTGTATAAACGCTAATCTGAGATCAATTCGCACTGAACTAGGATCAATTTTGACTGGAGAAATTTCTCCGATCAAACTAGTTGATCTCAGTTCAAGGGGCTGTTTTCCTATCTGAGACATAAGATTAGCTCATTATAAACATAATATTAGGCCTACCTGTGTGGTTACGATAAATATAAAGAAAATATACAAAAGAAAACTTCATACATTTCTAGCTATAATGTAGTTGTGCGTATATAAGGCTATGTTTTAGTCTCCTTATAATGTAGTGTAACATAACTCTACAGCATAACCTGTACCTTATTATTATGTTGCACTAATTAGTATAATACGAAAATAACCCTTGCACCACAATTGCAACTAATACGAAATTATCAATCTTCGCCATGTCATGCAGATCCCTAATGTTAAATACAGGAATTCTCGCTTGCCACACCAACATTCACTCGATGGCGTAGTGGTAAAACGACTGGCTATCATGCTAGCGGTCCCGTGTTCGAATCTTTTTTCAGTCTAAAATTTTGATTGTAGGAATAGGTAGGTAGGGTAAAGGAGAAAAGAAATTGAGTAGTAGAAAGGGGAAAAAATAAAAAAATTCCAAATTTTCAATGCTGCTAAACGTGACTCTGGTGGAACTACTAGGAAATCTCGAGTGGGCTGGATCATAAGGGGCGACCTCTCTTTGGATTTTTCCCAAACGCTTTCTTCGTTATCTTTTTTTATTTGACCTATTGACTCTCTCAGAACTGATATTTTACATTGTAATAAGGCAGTCATGAGGTAAAAACTTCAGTGGGCTATTAAGTTTAAAATCGATAGAGAAAAGTTCAGTGGAATAGGCTACCTGGTTTCCATGAATGACAAACATAACCGATGCACAAAAAAATCCTCAAATTTTACTTCTCCGCTTTCATACAATTCATGGGACGAAGCATTTATACGTTCTTAGCCGTGAAAATGTTAAGCCCATTTATATCGCCAGAAATGAAATTACCAGAACATTTTTCATCGCATTTTGCTCTTGCACGGATGTTATCGCTTCTGTCTTTTTAGATTTCCCAAGACAATTTCAATCAATACATCCTTGTCCCCTTGGAAAAATTAAGGAACGATCCTTTTTCTTCTTAATTTCGATCATATTTTCCCTTCCTTTCGCATAGCACACGGTCTGAGGAAAACAGAGTAACAATGGTCTCGGCTCGCGATACTCAGCTGTTTCTGCGATGTTGCCAAGCGTTCATGTATGAACTAGGATCAAAATTGAACTTCAATTAGTTGATCTTACATCAGTGTTATACAATACGACTCGAGCCTGAACTCAGATCATTTTCTGAACTTAGATCATAATTGATCTCCAGTCAGTGATGTTTATACAATCGGCCCTTAATGTTCGTAAAAGTGAAAGTAAAGTGTTCCCTATAACAGGCCATGGAGGCCCAGAGGGTTCCAGGAGGTTAAGGCTCCCACATTTTTAGACATTCGGCACATGAAGGTGGTAAGGTTGTCAGCCTTACGCACCGGCCGCCTTTACCCCCAGGATTGCTCATGGTACTCATTTCTGTTAGAGGCTGAGTCGACCCCAGAAGGATTAGGCCAATTGAAAAACTTCAACGACCTCATCGGGAATCGAACCCGCGACCTTCCGGTTTGTAGCGCAGCGCCTCAACCACTACGCTACGGCGTATGTTCGTAGTTAATTTTAATTCAGGGTTATTGTAAACACCATAAAAGTTTGTCTTCTTGCAATAAATATTTCTTTTCTTTCTTTTTAAATGGCATATATTTGCTAGGGACAATTTGATGGCCTTGCCAGTTCAGAAAGAATTTTTTTTCGCTAAGGGTGTCCAAGTAGTATAAATTTACTTATTTTTTAGTAACAAAATGAGTGCACTTTATATTGTAAATTTATATATAACGCACTGTCATCCATTAAATTGTTTTTAGCAATTCATTACTTAAAGCATTTGACTCCGTAGAACAGCTATCGATTCTTCAAGCACTTTCTCGACAAGGAGTTCATGCGAAGTATATTAGACTACTGGGTAAACTATATCTTGACATCAGAGCGAAAGTAAAAACAGACAGAACAGAAGAGGATATATTACTGCAGCGGGGAGTCATACAAGGTGACCTCATCTCTCCAAAACTATTCATAGCTCTACTGGAAGAAGTTTTCTGCAGAATGCCGGACGAATATGGAATAAATATTAATGGGAAAAAACTCTTTAATCTCAGATTCGCAGACGATATTGTACTCATAACAGACTCACAAGAGGAAGCCAAAGACATGCTAACAAATCTATGCAAATCCAGCTAAGAAGTCGGCCTTACTATCAATATCAAAAAAACCAAAATAATGACAAACTACACAGAAGAACCAATCAAAATTAACGATGACACAATAGAATATGTAAAAGAATATATATACCTAGGTCAAATAATTATCGTTTGACAACAAAATTCAAAAAGAAGTTTCAAGAAGAAGCTCTTTAGCATGGAACACATTTTGGAACTTAAAATTCATCCTACTAGACAAATCCTTATGCATGAAGATAAAGAAGGAAGTGATGGACACCTGCATTCTACCAGTTATGACTTAATGGATCCCAAACATGGACATTAACTAAAAAAGATAAAACATGCTACAGATTTGCCAGAGGAAGGTGGAGAGGAAACTGCTAAACATCACATTGAAAGACCGAATGAGAAATGAAGACATCGGGAAGGCGACATCTATGAAGGATGTGATGGTTACTGCTTCCAGATTAAAATGGATGTGGGCAGGGCAGGGTGAGAATGAACCCGGAGAGATGGACACATGCGATGACAGTGTGGGAGCCCAGAACTGGGAAAAGAAGTGTTCGAAGACAGAAATCACGATGGGAGGACGAGTTTAAGAGTGTTCTGGGGAACTTGTGATTTAGGAGTGCCAGAGACAGAAAGAAGTGGAAAACTCTTGAAAATTAGTACTAAAACTAGGTTCAATTATATACTTATATTTTAACGTTCTCAGGTGAGGCTAGCGTGAAACGTTCCTTCACGAGTCAGCCACCCTGGTATGCCAGGAGGCCCTTGCCCGCTGTGGGATGCTTGAGGCCTAATTCTAATTCTAATTCTAATTCATTACTTAAAAACTAATCATAAGTAATAATGGTAAATTGATTGGTCATGTTTTTAAACGTTGGGTATTTTTTTTTTACTATTTTTAGGTCATAAATGCATATTTTACTTTATATTTTTTCATTATTTTGTGGTTATTAAATGCCTTGCCCTAAAGATTATTAAAATGATCCAGTTTGATAAAATTTTATAATGCATTAAACTTTTTTTTAATGTTAAATTTTCTCACAGTGCGTGGTCGCAAAAATCGTCATATTTGGTCGTAGAAAAGGGTTGTCAATTCATTCCTTATGTTCTCAGGCTGTTTACCAGAAAATCAATAACAGCTGCCTACTTATGCAGTGCAGCTCGAGGCTGCATTATGGTTATTCGGTTCGTAATTACTTAGAATAAATCTAACATTCTTTTATTATTTCAAAGATATTAAAGGCTGCCTAAAAGTGTAGCGGGTCCGCACTTCGATGTTGGGCGCCTTGTATAAACCATTTGGTTTACTATACTAAATATATATTTTTGAAGTTGCTGCGATCCACTCCAGCTAGGCCTATCGGTCTCTGAGCAGTTGACTCTATTCTCAGGGCAGAGAGTGAAGATCAAATGATATTACTGGTTATTTGAAATAATATCCGCAGAGTTCAGGTGTAGTAATTATTTATTGCCAATAATTAAAATTGTCCAATAAGATGATCAGTTTACAATGTCTCGTACAAATAGTTCTTATCGTAAATTAATACCAGATAGATTTGCTATGTAGTTATAATGGCTCGCTTAATAAAATGGAATATCAGATTCCAATTAATTAATGTTTGGATAATTAATAAAGTATCCATTATTAGTTTCTCAACAAAATTTTTTTAAATTAATTCAATTCTATGACTGGCAAAAATTCTAAGTTCGATAAATTATACTGGAGAAAATTTATAAGTTCAATAAATTATTCTCGCGAACATTTCTAAGTGTGATATATTCTTGACTTGATGATTCTAGGCGCTTTCCACTAGACCGTTTTCTGTACACGGCCCGAAGCCACTAGACAGAATATGATGAGCACGGCTCTATGCCGCGATACAGAATGCTGAAGTGCACGGCCCAATGCCGCGGTACAGAAAATCTATCTCACACACTTCAATAATTAGCATCGACTGCCGAGAAATACTCTTAAGATCCCCTCCATTAATTGTCATTGGTGGATCCTGGTCACCTGACCTTAAAACTTACATTTAATTTCGCGATCTTCATTACCAATAGCGAATTATACTAAACTCCAAAATATCCAACTTTACCGATTTTACCCAAGACGAGAGTCTTTTGTAATACCCTTTACTGATAAAATCGACTTCTTATTGTTCGCAGGCCATTATAACTGCAGAGCTATTAGAAATAAAACCAGTGTACCAGCATTGTATAGACAAGGACACTGTAACAATACACAGTATATACCTGAGCTTGATATTTCCAGCGTTCTTGCTGTGAGAGCTACCAGTACATGGGAAAATCCTAGCTTGCCTGGCTTTTCCCAGTCACTGGCTGCTATTACTATTCATTCTTAATAAAATGAATGTTACTACTGTTTATTTTATAATGAGCTGAATCTTTTGATACTAAGTATGTATTACCAGTTATTAGTTATATAAAAGTCAAATAAAATTAAGAAATTAAAAATTATGTTAATTACTCTCATTAATCTAATGCCGGGCTGCTTGGACCACTGGAGTCTTGGAAAGAAGGCTACTGCGAAGAATTTATGGTGGCATTCGAGAAGGGGATCAGTGGAGAAGCAGGAACCAACAACGAGCTGTATGATCTGTATAAAGACGCAGACATAGCAAGAACAATTAAAATATCCAGATTGAGATGGTCTGGTCATGTGATGAGGCGGGAGGATGATAAAATAATAAAAAAAGTTCTACATGAAACACCTAGTGGAAAAAGAAATGCAGGAAGACCTAAAACGAGATGGATTGACGGTGTCCATAAGGACATGAGAACTCTTGGTGTTAAAACCTGGAAAACTATGGCAAAGGATCGAGATAGATGGCGGAGAGTGCTTGTGGAGGTCAGGGCCCACCCAGGGCTGTAGTGCCTGTGATGATGATGATGATGATGACGATAAAAGGTAATGTACATGATACACATGGTAAAACGATTTTAACGATTTTAACATACCTCTTTACCATTTACCGTCTGTTAGCGGTTATTGCAGCCTGATCATTTAATGAAGTTATAAAACGTTTACCTTTCATCTTTGTGAACCTGAGATGCCATGGAGAAATATACTTGAATACGTATCTGCTTTGGACACACGATCTATAAATTTTTACGTAGGTTAGATGAATAAATTTGAGTTTTGAAGGTTTCTTGGTAATCCTACTTCTTCTGTCCGTACCATAGAGGAAGTATTGTATTCGACCTCGAAATTCGAAGTTGACTTTTAAACATAAATACACGATTTGAAGTTCCCGTGAATTCAAAAATACTATTTTTCATAAACATGTCCATGTGTGTATCTGCCTTTGTGCATCTGTGTATCTGTGAACAGTCCAGCGCGAGTACGTAATATCGTATAAAAATAAAATTTTATATTTGAGTTAGGTATGTTCGGAAGATGTGACACGAAGATTGGCGATGAGATTCTCTTACACTTAACGCCACTTTACATTAATAACATTTCATTCTTCGCGGTTTCTCGAAAACGGTTAAAACGATTTTGTTTAAACTTTATGGGGCTTATACCAAGAGCTGAAACTTCTACAAGAAAATTTTTTTATTAAAATTTCTCTGAATGGAAGTTATAAGCAACTCATTTCATACACCAATTTTCCTTACGAAAAATGCGTGTTGGAATGAGACTTGAGGCAACTGAATGCGCACTACTGCAATACATTCATTTACTTTATACTGGAATGTTAAGTTGTGTGGTTCTTATCAAATTTCTGTTTTAGTCAGTGTGTTCATAGTCTTCATTATCAATGCTTTAGATATTCCTGAAAATGCGAATATGCATTCTCGTTTTGATGAGACAACATTAATAACACTGGTAAACAAAAATCAACTTTTTTTTTGTGACATGGATAAAACAAGGTGTACCTTATGTAAAATTTCACCAGGAAGCAGAAAATAACCTTGGATTTTCTCTGTCACCCACTATTTGTTTGCTACGAAGTGTTTTGTGTTATACTGAAATATATTAATTTCGGTATGTTCTTAATATTATATTTAATTCAAAATTTTATTATAAGATTTTTTAGCGATATTTTGTCACTGAGGCATCTCGGATTAATGTCCAGCAGTAATCAGCAAACAAACTAGAACTCCATTTGCCTTGGTATCGCTTTTCCATAGTTGCAACGTCCTGGTGGAATTGTTCCCCATGTTCGTCACTTACGGCACCCAAATTTTCAGGAATGAAATCGAGGTGAGCATCCAGAAAGTGAAGTTTTAATGACATGTTACATCCTATTTCGCTCTAGGCACTAAGTAATTCAGTCACAAGGTCTTTTTAGTTTTCAGCTTTGACATATCCAAGAAAATTGGTCACAACTGTTTTAAAAGCTTTCCATGCTCTTAGTTCAGCTTCATTCAGCATGTTAATTTTTGCCATCTTTCATAACTTCTCGTACTTGCGGTCCCACAAATATGCCCTCTTTAATTTTTGCCTCACTAACTCTCGGAAATTTCTGTTTCAGATACAAGAACCCCCTTCCGTTTCGATCTAATGTTTTTAAGCTAAGTTTAGAAGAATCAGTAAATAGGCGCAAATTGCTTGGTTCATGTTCCTGCCCCAACGCATCAAATAAGTTGTCAACATCCGTGCAGTATCCTATACCAAAATCCCTTCTTGAGCAAAATAATGTGTAAGTTATTTTTGATGATTTCGAAAGTCAGTTATATGTACGTCACGTTCGAGGAGATTCCATCCTTTTAATCTGGATGCTAGGAGTTCTGACTGTGATTTTGCTAGTTTTAAATCTCGAACTAAATCATTCAGTTCAGCTTTTGAAATCAGATGTGGCTTTGTTGAACATTTTGGTACTTGAAAGTCTGGATCATTGTCGATTTCCTGTGCGAATTGATCGACATCAGGTGGATCACCAGCACATTCTTCTTCGTCCAAACTCCACGATTCTGGTGGGTTTGGGATAGGAAGTTCTTCACTATGTTCGACGGGCCAGGCTGATGGTAAATTGGGATATTGCACAACATCCTTGGACTTCAGTCCGATGCCCTGTATTTTAGTGAGGCAAAAGTAACAATCTGTTGGATGGTCTTTTGGTTCTCTCCACACCATTGGTACTGCAAATCGCACATTACTTTTTCACCTTTCAATCAACCTGTTAACAATGTTATACAAGTCTTGCAACATATGTGAGGGACCCATGACTTATCTTGATCTCCTACTTTAACTCCGAAATAAAGTTCGTAAGCTCTTCGCACAAGTTGAGTGAAATTACGTTTTTGCGATTTAAAAGTTATTTTTTCACACTCATAACAAAAACTGTTGACATTATTTACACACTGCCTAGGCATTGTACTGACTTGTTAATTCACAGTCAATCACAGTACAATAATAAAAATAAACCAAGTATGTAGAACACAAACATGTTAGTAAAGACGACATAGGAAATGCAGTAACTTCATACGCGGGTAAATGTCTACTAATGCACAATCTCATTTGGGTGCATACTTTTTGCATTTAATATACTGGAATGAACTTGTCTTAACACACTGCTGATACATACATTACACGAAGTGGTAAAATATGCATACAATGACTCACAAAACTGTTGAAATGATTGCTGTTTTTTTGTTATATTTAAAAAAGAAACGCTTGTTACTAAAAATCCGTGGGTGATAGGCAATTTCTGTTTTTAGATTTGTTATTAGGGCGCCTCAATACATCGGAAACACCTAAAAATTTCCATGTCACAAAATGTGTGTTTAACAGTGTAACCTTAGTTTATCATGCATCCTTGAATACTCTTAAAATAATATGTGAAATAATTTTAAATATGCTAAATCAGCTTGGAATGTTGGGATGGTATATTGTACTTAACAGGTTGGTCTACCTGATGTGCAGGTTGGATCCCGGTTTACTTGCCTGGGAACTTCTTCACCCATTAATAAAAGGTACTAAAATCTTCACTGCCGACTTCTCGAGAGATCGGACATCACTGTCTTCAATTAACTGCGCTTTAAGGTTTGAGTGTGTTGCCGGTCTTATTTGTTTACGTCACATTTATTCCGCAGTATTGCTATCCACTTTTAAACTATTTCATTAATCTAAAAGAACAGTGGTGTTTATTAGTGGAAATATTAGCCCAGTAAAATTGTTTTCACTAAAGATGAAGCTCCCTTATAGAATGCATAATCGATGTGACTGAAACAGTTATTATGGATAATATAATAAATGATCCGAATTTTACCAATAAATTGTCTTAAGAGAATACAGACCTCGATTATATTTATTGTGACTATTTAGCGAATATTCAAAGTTTTTTATTATTATTATTATTATTTTTATTTTTACGGGGGCATGAAGAGAGTTTCTTGAGACCTCCCGCACGTGAGCCTAAGATGCTTTTTGTTCTGCCCCTTTGGTGGAGAGGCTCTTGTTGGCTTCCTTTCCCAAAGTCTTCCCTGGATATTTTGCCGGGGTAACACAGCCAAGCAGGGTATTTGGATTACTCCTTCCTCCTGCTTGTTTAAGCCTCATTGTTTCCCAAAATCTGCTCCTTGAACAGGATGCAGTATTTTCACAGATTTAGTATCTAGTGAATAATTGAAAACATGAAAACAAATAAAACACATATCTTTTGCGTCATTGTGAACGAGATATCTCATGGCGAGACATTCGGCGATAGTCTCGCTGCACTAACTTTTTTATCAGCTGTTTTATTTTTTGATTAGAACTCCTTGCTACTATGCTACTAATAATATCGTCTTATCGTCTGAGATTAGTATTACTATAGGATATTTAAAGTGCTTCACAATACATAAAATTATACATTATTTTCTAATCTCCTTTTGCTTAACCTATATGCGGCTTATACGTACCTAAAGGCTATGTTCAGTAACTGTTTTTGATCAAAGAAGCTACAGATATGAACTTTATGAGATGTTCCCGTGTTCAATCCTTGTCAACTTACGTAAAATGGGCTACAATAATTGCATATAGGTCGATACAATGAAAGTGATAAAAATAAAACAATAAAATTATGACAACAGACTTTTGTGATTGGTTGAAATCCCACATATCCTTATAAGTTACTGGATTGGTCACTGATTAAATAGTCAGGGTAAGCACGCCGATTTTGTAGGAGGCGGTTAAGTACTACTAATGTCAGTTATACCATAACGAGTAGGCCTACAAGGAGAAGCTCAACAACATATGATTTCCGTGATGATTCTGTTTTGGATATTGCCATTTTTGTTTCATTTCCTTGGTACAATAAAGAACCGACTATTCATTAGTGGAGAATAAGTTTCGGGGAAGGTACAGAATATAATCCTCACAGCTTCCAGTTTCAGAATCAATGACAATTTGATCCACGCTAAATTATCAGTATATATATATATATATATAAGCGCAGGCTACTTGGTCTTGGGAGTTTTCCTGAATTATGCTAAATCTTTATATTGTACTTGCAAAATAATTTTTATAACTTTACATAAACGTAAACCGAAAGTTTTAATGAATTTTTGTCGTAACTAATTTTTCTTTTCATCGAATATGATAATACATTACGCTGAGTTTAATTTTCATCCTTGAGGAATTCAGACCGGCATTTACAGCAAGGCTATTAATCTTTAATATGGTATAACCTTTTATTTTCTTTAAGAAATGTGAATCACATGCAAGAGGGAGATCGAGTTTGAGGATTGTATATATCCCCTGAACGTCTTTATTTAGGCTATTTTATTTATTTATTTTATTGCACTGCAAGTGGGTCAACAACCCGGTGGCAGTGTTGCAATAAATACCAGCCATACTTATATACAAAAATTACACACTATACATACAGTTACACATTAAATATCACACAGCTATCTACATACCTGATAATTAAAAAAAAAATTTCTTTCCATTCAAAATTGTAGCATATTAAAATTACATACTGAGAATATTATAGGAAAAAATATACATATATATATATATATATATATATATTATACATTATATATTATCATAAATACCCTATTCAATATATTTTTTTAAAATTCTGGCGTTAGCAGGAAACGTATCGAAGATTTCTACAGGAGTAGTAATAGCCGGGGCATGCCGGGTCCAAGATGGCGGCGAGACGCCCAAACTCCATTTTAAACTAATTGCATTTAGGCCATCCTGACCCTCTTGGTTATCATATGAAACCACCCCCATCCCTCTATCATACCCCTAACCAAAGTTATGCCCAATATAAGATTTGGTCGGTAAAACAGAGACCTGCAATACCAACAGTGAAACAAAACAATAAAATAAAACATTTAGACCCTCTTGAAATCACCCCGTCCTTCTATCATTCCCTATGCCAAAAATAAGATTTGGTCGGTAATGCAGAGACCCGCAATACCACCTAGAAAAAACTTTAGGCTTTCTTGAAACCATCTCAACCCTCTATCATCCCCTTACGGCCTAAAATAAAAATAGGCCTTTAAAACAGAGACCTGCAATACCAATCAGGTGACCTTATGACCATCCATGACAAAAGGGTGGTTTTCACCCCACTTCCAATATATCCCATTTAAAATTTATTTTTCGACATATATGCATCGTAGGGAGTGATATCAACTATCTGACATGATTTACACCCCCAAATGAATTATTTTACATGGGGGTGGTTTTTCAAGGTCACCCTGGTTTTTGCTGATATGGACAACTTGAGCCACAGTAAATCGCCTAGAGGGAAGTTTTCAACCCCACTTGCAATCTAAGCCATTAAAAATCATTTTTTAGACATATAAATACCTTACATAGTAATAGTAACTATCGGAATTGATTCACACCCCGAAGGGGGTCAATTTTACGAAGGGGTGGTTTTTCAAGGTCACCCTGGTTTTTGCAGATATGGACAACTTGACCCACAGTAAATCGTCTAGAGGGTAGTTTTCACCCCCACTTGCAATCTAAGCCCTTAAAAAATTATTTTTCGACATATAAACTCCTTACATACTAATATTAACTATCGGAATTGATTTACACCCCCAAATGATTTAATTTTACATGGGGGTGGTTTTTCAAGGTCACCCTGGTTTTTTAGATATGGACAACTTGACCCACAGTAAATCGTCTAGAGGGTAGTTTTCATCCCCACTTGCAATCTAAGCCATTAAAAAATTATTTTTCGACATATAAACTCCTTACATACTAATATTAACTATCGGAATTGATTTACACCCCCAAATGATTTAATTTTACATAGGGGTGGTTTTTCAAGGTCACCCAGTTTTTTGTTGATATAATCAGTTTAAGCCATTCTAAATCTTCTAGAGGGTAGTTTTCCACCCCCACTTTCAATCTAATCCATTTAAAATTCATTTTTCGACATATAAACATCTTACAGAGTAATATTAACTATCTGACATGATTTACACCCCTAAATGATTAAATTTTATGAAGGGGTGTTTTTCAAGGTCAACCAAGTTTTTCCACGACTGGACAAATTAAGCCATTATAAATCGTGTAGAGGGTAGTTTTCACCCCCTACTTCCAATCTAACCCATTAAAAATTTATTTTTCAACAATAAAAAAATCATACTGAGTGATATCAACCATCTGACATGATTTAAACTCCCAAAAAGGATTGATTTTATATAAGGGGTCAAACAACTTTTTACACAAATGGACAAATTCACCCATTATAAATCGTCTAGTGGGTGTTTTTTCACCCCCACAACCAATCTAACCTACAAAAAATTTATTTACGATATTAAAAAACGTAGTATGCTATATCAAGAGTCTACACCCCTGGGTAGTTTGCAAAAATGGACAGTTTAAGCCATTATAAATGGTTTTCTCCCCTAACGAACTTGCTTTGTTACATCAAATGTATGAATAAGTACCACTTTAGTCAAAGTTAAACCCGAGAAAATCCTAAAAATAAATTAATTTGTGACAACGAAGTACTAGTCACAGCCCCAAAAATGAACTCTGATTGGTTGAACATTTCGTAGTACCCCATACCATTGGAGAGTTATATTTTATTTTTGAATATCTATTCCCTCATTATAGGATAGGATGAGAGGACACAAAATGTCCGCAAACAAAAAAAAAACATATGTAAGAAAGAGTATGCTGGAACCATTAGGACAAGCACAACTCTAAAAGCCTTATCAATACAAAGAAACTGCTTGTAAAATAACAAAGATGCGGGAAAACACAACTGAAAACCAAGTAGGAGATGAAAATATTGTCAACTGTGTATTAAAATAAAATAAAAATAATAAATACATAAATTATGATTGAACATGTACATCGACAGAGGATATTAAGCCATTTATACAATAAAATTACGAAACGAACACGTATCACTAATCAATATGACAAAGGCAATTACAAAATCCTTATCAATTCAAACAAACTGTTTTCAACTATCAAAGAAACAGGAGAAAACGTCTACAAAGAAAGGGTATGTTGGAACATTAGAGCCTCATAATAGGTTTTATCAATAAATCTTGATTGAACATATTATGTAAATAGGAGAAAAGAAATCATTTAAAAATAAAATCATGAAACACTAGATCTATTGCTAAACAATATTACAAAGACAACCTAAACACTTCAAACAAACTGATTACAAACAATCAAAGAAATGTCAAAACTTATGATTGAACATATCCAGTAGCCAGAGGAAATTAAATAATTATTTAATTAAAAATCTGAAATGTATACCTTCAATATGATACTGACAACTCTAGAAACTTTAAAAATTCAAACAAACTGTTTATCAACTATCAAATAAATAGGAGAAAAGTCTACAAAAATGTACAAACAAATGACAAGTACATCTTAACAAGACATACAAAATGTACAAATTGATAGAATATTTGATTTAATACAAGTATTGTGGAATGTGAGAGCCTCAGAATAGCTTTTATCAATAAAACATGATTGAACATATCCTGTTAACAGAGGAAAATAAATCATTTATACATTAAAATATGAAACACTATATCTATTGCTAAACTCTATTACAAAGGCAACCTAAACATATACAGTACAGAGAGGAAATTAAGTAATTAATTAATCTGAAAATCAGAAATGTAGCTATAAGATGGATAGGTAGATGATGATAAGGAATAGAAATTTGAGCTATTAGGTTGACAAGGGTTCGTCTTTTAAGCCTTGTAGATACGTATCACCCACAAAATATGATTCAACACGAACATTCATGTGGCAAGTACACCTTAACAAGAAACACAAATTGCCAAAATTGGTAAAAAACGACGCTTTAATTAAGTATTGTGGATCTTGAGAGCCTCAGAATAAGTTATATCAATAAATCATTATTGAACATATCCTATTAACATAGGAAAATTTCATTTATACATTAAAATGTGAAACATTATATCTATTGCTAAACAATATTAGAAAGGCACCCTAAACACTTCAAAAAAATTGATTATAAATAGTCAAAGAAATTGCAAAAATTATGATTGAACATATCCAGTCGCGAGAGGAAATGAAATCATTAATAAACTCATTTAAATTCTGAAATGTATACCTTTCAGAAAACTTAAAAAATTCAAACAAAATGACTGCAAACTATCAAGGAAACAGAAAAAATCTCTAACATAGGTAAATATTAGGACAAACGCAACTCTAAAAGATTTGCCAGTTTCAGCAATATGGCTGTAGGCTAACAAAGAAATAAGAAAACACAACTCAATACAAAGGAAATATATAGAACATGTCTAGCAGGAGATGAAAATATTGGCAATTGTGCATTACAAATTTAAAAAAAAATTACATGATAAATCCACAAATCTTGATTGTACACGCACATAGACAGAGGAAATGAAGGCCTTTATGCATTAAAATTTCGAAAAGAACACCTATCACTAAACAAAATGACAAATAAATTCCAAAAGCCTTATCAATACAAAAAACTGGATGTCAAATATCGAAGAAATAGGAACAAACATCTGTAAACAAAGGGCATGTTGGAAAGCGAGAGACTCAGGATAGGTGATGTTAGCAAACTCATGATTCAACAAGTATAGCCGACAGAGGAAACGTGATCGTTTATGCATTTAAAAAGTACACCTATATGATAATGACACTCTTAACAGTACATACAAACTGGTTGTAAACTATCAAAATTGGCAAAATTGGTCTAATAAGTTCAAACGTTGGATCGTGAGAACTTCAGAATAGGTAACGTGAACAAAACACGATTCATAAAGTACAGACGACAGAGGAAGAGAAATCGTTTATGGGCTAAAATACAAAACAATATGACAATGCCCACCTCAAAAAGAGATACAAGTTGATTGTAAAAATCAAACAGCCAGATAAAAAATGGTAATATATATTTATCCCTTCAGTGACACATGCATCATTTGCTATATTAGGTTTTTGATATAAACTGGAATATGATTAGTTGATTGCCTAAGATGGTGTAAGGTTACAAGATTGTAAGCGTAAACATAAACACGAATATGAACGTAAACGTGAACGTGAACGTAAACGTAAACGTGATCGTCAACGTCAACGTAAACGTGATCGTAAACGTAGAAGTGATCGTAATCGTAAACGTGAATGTGAACGTAAATGCAAACGTGAACGTAAACGGATACACTTAATTTGTGAAATTGTTACCTGTTAACAAACAGTACGACAGAGGCAACTCTAATAGTCTTAACAATTCATACAATATGGATGTAAATTAACAATGACACAGGGAAAATGATATGTAAATAAAGGGAATATATAGAATGTTTAAGTGGAGAGGAAAATAATGTCAGTTGTGCATAAAAAATTTAAATTACGTAAAAAATCCACAAATCATGACGGAACATGACCAATTGACTGACTAACTGAAGTTATTTATACAAAAAGGACACCTATCACTAATCATTATGACAAAAGCAATTCCAAAAAACTTGTCAATTCAAACAAACTGATTGTAAAATAGGAGAAAACATCTGTAAACAAAGATTATGTTGGAACGTGAAAGCCTCAGGATAGGTGACGTCAACAAAAACTACAACCAGCAGAGGAAATTAAGTCGTTAAAGCATAAAAATGTACCCCCATATGTAAAGGACACCTTAATAAGAAATACAAACTGTCAAAAATTGGTAAAAAGAAGGCATAAAAAATTAAAATCATGTAAAAAATACACAAATTATGATTAAAATGTCTAATTGAACACGATAGGTGATAGGTTGCTCCTCGCTCTCCAACATTTGCCAACGTTCCATCCTAGCTGATCGTTGTCCAAAAGCAACAAGCCTTTTTATATATTTCCTTGCAAGGGGGAAAAAAACCTTCACGACCTTGTTACAAGAATAAAACTACGGCACAAAACCTTTATGCACAGTCATGGCCATCTTCCTCATGACGCATGATCATTATCATACTCGTTCAAGGCTAGTTATACTTTAGTGCATTAAAGCCTTAACTTCATAGGCTGGAATAAAATGTCTGTCAGGTGTGGGGTTCGAACCCACGCTCCCCTAAGGGAACCAGATCTTGAATCTAGCGCCTTAGACCTCTCGGCCAACCTGACACGAATAATATATAGTCTTGAAAACAAATATAAATTCTATTTACCCTACCTTTTAAATAAACCAACGGGTGTATTCTGTCTTACCCAACCTAACACTATATCCCTCAGGTTCAACTAATTTAAACAATATTACAAAAACAGCTCTAAACGTTTCAGAATTCAAACAAAAAGACTTTAAACTAGCAAAGAAATTATGAAAATAGTTATACTTTAGTGCATTAAAGCCTTAACTTCATTGACTAGAATCCGAATAAAATGTATGTCATTTCATTAAACTGACAGCTAACTTTTGTCTTGCTTTAACATTTCCCTCGGGTTCACCAACAGTATTATAAAATAATATGAGAAAGACTGTAGTTTATTAAATTTTGGTATGTATTAATCATATCTTACATGTCATACTTGTTGAGTCATGAATATGTGTCATTGGTACAAGATAAAAAGGTGACGTCTGCAAGACATGTTTGAACAGGCCTCACTAAGAAAGGATTGCAACACAAGTTGAAATATTTAGAATACAGTTTTATTTAACTTTTCTTTCAAAAATGTACAAAATTGTGAGAAACGTTCGTGGTCCCTCCGAGGATCATCTCCCTCATTCCATTGTCCAATTTCAACCTTGCAAAAAGCACAACGAACAATATCATCGTATCCAGTGTAAAAAAACCCACGGAGGCCAAAAGCGTTGGATTCATGAAAGACACAGTCCATCTTCCATATGTTTTCAAACGATCACTTTCCTTTTTCATATTGAGAGCACGCCACTTTGTACGAGGACAAGCGTTCGAAGACATGATGACGTTTCTTCTTCACCTTCTGATCTTCAACTCTTCCAAGATGACTACGTATAGGCGATGAAAAGGAATATAAATTTGAACAAAAACAGAGAATTGGGTTGGAAAGGGTTGTCTAATACTTCTTGTAGAGCTAGTAATCTAATATAAACATGTTGATACATGAGAAGCTCAGGATAGATTAGTACAAAACAAGTATGATTATATCCGGTCGACAGAGGATATGAAGTCTTTTATACATTGAATTGTGCACAAAAATTACGTAACAATATGACAAAGGCACTCTTCAATACTGAGTAGAGAGGCTCAGGACAGGTATCACCCGCAAAACAAGATTCATCGTGAACAGCAGACAGAGGAATCGAAACCATTTATGCATTTAAAATGGGCAAAAAATAAAGTCAATTATGCTAAAATGATGAAAAACCACTAAATTAATCCACAAATCATGCTTGAACATGTCCATCGACACAGGAAATGAAGTTATTTCTACATTTAAAATTACGAAAGTCCTCTCGTTGGGTGACGGTAGGAATGAAAGAAAGACAAATAAGCGATTAAACAATATTTATTTTGTCACATGATATCGTGAACAAAACTGGAAAAATTAAAATGGGTATTCATACAAATTCTTAACACCATCCATCACATTCTGTTGTGCACATGCCATATGTGAAGCAGTATGAAAAAAAAATTTGACGTCACATTGTCTTAATTTACTCAGCTTAGGGCAGCTGACATCATCAAGGTTAGTAACACTTCTTTGAAGTAGTTTTTCAAAAGAAATGTATTTTTCCAGTCCCATGCAATAAAGTTTGTCTTCACACTGTAAAGCACTCTCTAGTATAGATTTCAATGCCACATATTGTATGTATCCAAGCTGCCAAGGGATTCCGTGAAGATACAGTTCTGCATACTCCTGACACTGCGCTATGCAATAATTATCATCCTCGTTTTCCATAGTCCATTGCTAGTTTGCCGCGCCATTAACATTGCCACTGTCTCTCCTAAAACGTAGCGCTGCACCCTTAAACTAGCAATGAACTATGGAAAACATTTTGAGGATGAGGATTATTGCATAGCGCAGTGTCAGGAGTATGCAGAACTGTATCTTCACGGAATCCCTTGGCAGCTTGGATACATACAATATGTGGCATTGAAATCTATACTAGAGAGTGCTTTACAGTGTGAAGACAAACTTTATTGCATGGGACTGGAAAAATACATTTCTTTTGAAAAACTACTTCAAAGAAGTGTTACTAACCTTGATGATGTCAGCTGCCCTAAGCTGAGTAAATTAAGACAATGTGACGTCAAATTTTTTTTTTCATACTGCTTCACATATGGCATGTGCACAACAGAATGTGATGGATGGTGTTAAGAATTTGTATGAATACCCATTTTAATTTTTCCAGTTTTGTTCACGATATCATGTGACAAAATAAATATTGTTTAATCGCTTATTTGTCTTTCTTTCATTCCTACCGTCACCCAACGAGAGGACTTTCGTAATTTTAAATGTAGAAATAACTTCATTTCCTGTGTCGATGGACATGTTCAAGCATGATTTGTGGATTAATTTAGTGGTTTTTCATCATTTTAGCATAATTGACTTTATTTTTTGCCCATTTTAAATGCATAAATGGTTTCGATTCCTCTGTCTGCTGTTCACGATGAATCTTGTTTTGCGGGTGATACCTGTCCTGAGCCTCTCTACTCAGTATTGAAGAGTGCCTTTGTCATATTGTTACGTAATTTTTGAGCACAATTCAATGTATAAAAGACTTCATATCCTCTGTCGACCGGATATAATCATACTTGTTTTGTACTAATCTATCCTGAGCTTCTCATGTATCAACATGTTTATATTAGATTACTAGCTCTACAAGAAGTATTAGACAACCCTTTCCAACCCAATTCTCTGTTTTTGTTCAAATTTATATTCCTTTTCATCGCCTATACGTAGTCATCTTGGAAGAGTTGAAGATCAGAAGGTGAAGAAGAAACGTCATCATGTCTTCGAACGCTTGTCCTCGTACAAAGTGGCGTGCTCTCAATATGAAAAAGGAAAGTGATCGTTTGAAAACATATGGAAGATGGACTGTGTCTTTCATGAATCCAACGCTTTTGGCCTCCGTGGGTTTTTTTACACTGGATACGATGATATTGTTCGTTGTGCTTTTTGCAAGGTTGAAATTGGACAATGGAATGAGGGAGATGATCCTCGGAGGGACCACGAACGTTTCTCACAATTTTGTACATTTTTGAAAGAAAAGTTAAATAAAACTGTATTCTAAATATTTCAACTTGTGTTGCAATCCTTTCTTAGTGAGGCCTGTTCAAACATGTCTTGCAGACGTCACCTTTTTATCTTGTACCAATGACACATATTCATGACTCAACAAGTATGACATGTAAGATATGATTAATACATACCAAAATTTAATAAACTACAGTCTTTCTCATATTATTTTATAATACTGTTGGTGAACCCGAGGGAAATGTTAAAGCAAGACAAAAGTTAGCTGTCAGTTTAATGAAATGACATACATTTTATTCGGATTCTAGTCAATGAAGTTAAGGCTTTAATGCACTAAAGTATAACTATTTTCATAATTTCTTTGCTAGTTTAAAGTCTTTTTGTTTGAATTCTGAAACGTTTAGAGCTGTTTTTGTAATATTGTTTAAATTAGTTGAACCTGAGGGATATAGTGTTAGGTTGGGTAAGACAGAATACACCCGTTGGTTTATTTAAAAGGTAGGGTAAATAGAATTTATATTTGTTTTCAAGACTATATATTATTCGTGTCAGGTTGGCCGAGAGGTCTAAGGCGCTAGATTCAAGATCTGGTTCCCTTAGGGGAGCGTGGGTTCGAACCCCACACCTGACAGACATTTTATTCCAGCCTATGAAGTTAAGGCTTTAATGCACTAAAGTATAACTAGCCTTGAACGAGTATGATAATGATCATGCGTCATGAGGAAGATGGCCATGACTGTGCATAAAGGTTTTGTGCCGTAGTTTTATTCTTGTAACAAGGTCGTGAAGGTTTTTTTCCCCCTTGCAAGGAAATATATAAAAAGGCTTGTTGCTTTTGGACAACGATCAGCTAGGATGGAACGTTGGCAAATGTTGGAGAGCGAGGAGCAACCTATCACCTATCGTGTTCAATTAGACATTTTAATCATAATTTGTGTATTTTTTACATGATTTTAATTTTTTATGCCTTCTTTTTACCAATTTTTGACAGTTTGTATTTCTTATTAAGGTGTCCTTTACATATGGGGGTACATTTTTATGCTTTAACGACTTAATTTCCTCTGCTGGTTGTAGTTTTTGTTGACGTCACCTATCCTGAGGCTTTCACGTTCCAACATAATCTTTGTTTACAGATGTTTTCTCCTATTTTACAATCAGTTTGTTTGAATTGACAAGTTTTTTGGAATTGCTTTTGTCATAATGATTAGTGATAGGTGTCCTTTTTGTATAAATAACTTCAGTTAGTCAGTCAATTGGTCATGTTCCGTCATGATTTGTGGATTTTTTACGTAATTTAAATTTTTTATGCACAACTGACATTATTTTCCTCTCCACTTAAACATTCTATATATTCCCTTTATTTACATATCATTTTCCCTGTGTCATTGTTAATTTACATCCATATTGTATGAATTGTTAAGACTATTAGAGTTGCCTCTGTCGTACTGTTTGTTAACAGGTAACAATTTCACAAATTAAGTGTATCCGTTTACGTTCACGTTTGCATTTACGTTCACATTCACGTTTACGATTACGATCACTTCTACGTTTACGATCACGTTTACGTTGACGTTGACGATCACGTTTACGTTTACGTTCACGTTCACGTTTACGTTCATATTCGTGTTTATGTTTACGCTTACAATCTTGTAACCTTACACCATCTTAGGCAATCAACTAATCATATTCCAGTTTATATCAAAAACCTAATATAGCAAATGATGCATGTGTCACTGAAGGGATAAATATATATTACCATTTTTTATCTGGCTGTTTGATTTTTACAATCAACTTGTATCTCTTTTTGAGGTGGGCATTGTCATATTGTTTTGTATTTTAGCCCATAAACGATTTCTCTTCCTCTGTCGTCTGTACTTTATGAATCGTGTTTTGTTCACGTTACCTATTCTGAAGTTCTCACGATCCAACGTTTGAACTTATTAGACCAATTTTGCCAATTTTGATAGTTTACAACCAGTTTGTATGTACTGTTAAGAGTGTCATTATCATATAGGTGTACTTTTTAAATGCATAAACGATCACGTTTCCTCTGTCGGCTATACTTGTTGAATCATGAGTTTGCTAACATCACCTATCCTGAGTCTCTCGCTTTCCAACATGCCCTTTGTTTACAGATGTTTGTTCCTATTTCTTCGATATTTGACATCCAGTTTTTTGTATTGATAAGGCTTTTGGAATTTATTTGTCATTTTGTTTAGTGATAGGTGTTCTTTTCGAAATTTTAATGCATAAAGGCCTTCATTTCCTCTGTCTATGTGCGTGTACAATCAAGATTTGTGGATTTATCATGTAATTTTTTTTTAAATTTGTAATGCACAATTGCCAATATTTTCATCTCCTGCTAGACATGTTCTATATATTTCCTTTGTATTGAGTTGTGTTTTCTTATTTCTTTGTTAGCCTACAGCCATATTGCTGAAACTGGCAAATCTTTTAGAGTTGCGTTTGTCCTAATATTTACCTATGTTAGAGATTTTTTCTGTTTCCTTGATAGTTTGCAGTCATTTTGTTTGAATTTTTTAAGTTTTCTGAAAGGTATACATTTCAGAATTTAAATGAGTTTATTAATGATTTCATTTCCTCTCGCGACTGGATATGTTCAATCATAATTTTTGCAATTTCTTTGACTATTTATAATCAATTTTTTTGAAGTGTTTAGGGTGCCTTTCTAATATTGTTTAGCAATAGATATAATGTTTCACATTTTAATGTATAAATGAAATTTTCCTATGTTAATAGGATATGTTCAATAATGATTTATTGATATAACTTATTCTGAGGCTCTCAAGATCCACAATACTTAATTAAAGCGTCGTTTTTTACCAATTTTGGCAATTTGTGTTTCTTGTTAAGGTGTACTTGCCACATGAATGTTCGTGTTGAATCATATTTTGTGGGTGATACGTATCTACAAGGCTTAAAAGACGAACCCTTGTCAACCTAATAGCTCAAATTTCTATTCCTTATCATCATCTACCTATCCATCTTATAGCTACATTTCTGATTTTCAGATTAATTAATTACTTAATTTCCTCTCTGTACTGTATATGTTTAGGTTGCCTTTGTAATAGAGTTTAGCAATAGATATAGTGTTTCATATTTTAATGTATAAATGATTTATTTTCCTCTGTTAACAGGATATGTTCAATCATGTTTTATTGATAAAAGCTATTCTGAGGCTCTCACATTCCACAATACTTGTATTAAATCAAATATTCTATCAATTTGTACATTTTGTATGTCTTGTTAAGATGTACTTGTCATTTGTTTGTACATTTTTGTAGACTTTTCTCCTATTTATTTGATAGTTGATAAACAGTTTGTTTGAATTTTTAAAGTTTCTAGAGTTGTCAGTATCATATTGAAGGTATACATTTCAGATTTTTAATTAAATAATTATTTAATTTCCTCTGGCTACTGGATATGTTCAATCATAAGTTTTGACATTTCTTTGATTGTTTGTAATCAGTTTGTTTGAAGTGTTTAGGTTGTCTTTGTAATATTGTTTAGCAATAGATCTAGTGTTTCATGATTTTATTTTTAAATGATTTCTTTTCCCCTATTTACATAATATGTTCAATCAAGATTTATTGATAAAACCTATTATGAGGCTCTAATGTTCCAACATACCCTTTCTTTTTAGACGTTTTCTCCTGTTTCTTTGATAGTTGAAAACAGTTTGTTTGAATTGATAAGGATTTTGTAATTGCCTTTGTCATATTGATTAGTGATACGTGTTCGTTTCGTAATTTTATTGTATAAATGGCTTAATATCCTCTGTCGATGTACATGTTCAATCATAATTTATGTATTTATTATTTTTATTTTATTTTAATACACAGTTGACAATATTTTCATCTCCTACTTGGTTTTCAGTTGTGTTTTCCCGCATCTTTGTTATTTTACAAGCAGTTTCTTTGTATTGATAAGGCTTTTAGAGTTGTGCTTGTCCTAATGGTTCCAGCATACTCTTTCTTACATATGTTTTTTTTTGTTTGCGGACATTTTGTGTCCTCTCATCCTATCCTATAATGAGGGAATAGATATTCAAAAATAAAATATAACTCTCCAATGGTATGGGGTACTACGAAATGTTCAACCAATCAGAGTTCATTTTTGGGGCTGTGACTAGTACTTCGTTGTCACAAATTAATTTATTTTTAGGATTTTCTCGGGTTTAACTTTGACTAAAGTGGTACTTATTCATACATTTGATGTAACAAAGCAAGTTCGTTAGGGGAGAAAACCATTTATAATGGCTTAAACTGTCCATTTTTGCAAACTACCCAGGGGTGTAGACTCTTGATATAGCATACTACGTTTTTTAATATCGTAAATAAATTTTTTGTAGGTTAGATTGGTTGTGGGGGTGAAAAAACACCCACTAGACGATTTATAATGGGTGAATTTGTCCATTTGTGTAAAAAGTTGTTTGACCCTTATATAAAATCAATCCTTTTTGGGAGTTTAAATCATGTCAGATGGTTGATATCACTCAGTATGATTTTTTTATTGTTGAAAAATAAATTTTTAATGGGTTAGATTGGAAGTAGGGGGTGAAAACTACCCTCTACACGATTTATAATGGCTTAATTTGTCCAGTCGTGGAAAAACTTGGTTGACCTTGAAAAACACCCCTTCATAAAATTTAATCATTTAGGGGTGTAAATCATGTCAGATAGTTAATATTACTCTGTAAGATGTTTATATGTCGAAAAATGAATTTCAAATGGATTAGATTGAAAGTGGGGGTGGAAAACTACCCTCTAGAAGATTTAGAATGGCTTAAACTGATTATATCAACAAAAAACTGGGTGACCTTGAAAAACCACCCCTATGTAAAATTAAATCATTTGGGGGTGTAAATCAATTCCGATAGTTAATATTAGTATGTAAGGAGTTTATATGTCGAAAAATAATTTTTTAATGGCTTAGATTGCAAGTGGGGATGAAAACTACCCTCTAGACGATTTACTGTGGGTCAAGTTGTCCATATCTAAAAAAACCAGGGTGACCTTGAAAAACCACCCCCATGTAAAATTAAATCATTTGGGGGTGTAAATCAATTCCGATAGTTAATATTAGTATGTAAGGAGTTTATATGTCGAAAAATAATTTTTTAAGGGCTTAGATTGCAAGTGGGGGTGAAAACTACCCTCTAGACGATTTACTGTGGGTCAAGTTGTCCATATCTGCAAAAACCAGGGTGACCTTGAAAAACCACCCCTTCGTAAAATTGACCCCCTTCGGGGTGTGAATCAATTCCGATAGTTACTATTACTATGTAAGGTATTTATATGTCTAAAAAATGATTTTTAATGGCTTAGATTGCAAGTGGGGTTGAAAACTTCCCTCTAGGCGATTTACTGTGGCTCAAGTTGTCCATATCAGCAAAAACCAGGGTGACCTTGAAAAACCACCCCCATGTAAAATAATTCATTTGGGGGTGTAAATCATGTCAGATAGTTGATATCACTCCCTACGATGCATATATGTCGAAAAATAAATTTTAAATGGGATATATTGGAAGTGGGGTGAAAACCACCCTTTTGTCATGGATGGTCATAAGGTCACCTGATTGGTATTGCAGGTCTCTGTTTTAAAGGCCTATTTTTATTTTAGGCCGTAAGGGGATGATAGAGGGTTGAGATGGTTTCAAGAAAGCCTAAAGTTTTTTCTAGGTGGTATTGCGGGTCTCTGCATTACCGACCAAATCTTATTTTTGGCATAGGGAATGATAGAAGGACGGGGTGATTTCAAGAGGGTCTAAATGTTTTATTTTATTGTTTTGTTTCACTGTTGGTATTGCAGGTCTCTGTTTTACCGACCAAATCTTATATTGGGCATAACTTTGGTTAGGGGTATGATAGAGGGATGGGGGTGGTTTCATATGATAACCAAGAGGGTCAGGATGGCCTAAATGCAATTAGTTTAAAATGGAGTTTGGGCGTCTCGCCGCCATCTTGGACCCGGCATGCCCCGGCTATTACTACTTACAGGTAAATCAGGTATTTTTCAAGGAAAGGCAAATCCCTAATTCCATTCATCATTTTCCACTCACAATATTACTTTGTTAGTCTACCTCATAGGAATAAATATTTTTTTCAAATATAACAAACAGAAATAATATTTTTATAACTGAAACTTCTCCAAAATATTTCCTTATTCGTACCTTTCCTGATACAGACTATCTGACATTTTGTCTTTGTTCAAGTCTGTGATGTTTTCAGTATAGGACCAGTCACATTTTTGTTTTGTTTTCATCTATATTTTTGTTTTCTCAGACATTATACTCCTTTTGTTTGTTCAGAAATGTTGTGTTTTCAAAAGTTTTATTCAATTCGATTTATTTTCGTTTAACCCTTTCAGAGCTAAATTTAATCACTGGTAGATCTAATAAGGCATTCTTCAGCGGGGAAATCTCCGTGCAATAGCTTCCCCCCCCCATAAATGGCAGTTCTAATACGTGGATATAAATCCTCACATTTTTGCATAAAGCATTAAGTATTAATCTTAATCCCTGCTTTCAAACAACTTTTGGGCTACGCATTTATACGTCAGTGGCAGGAAAAGGTTAATTTCTGAATTTTGAATTTGCAATACCGGTACCTATGTAATTTTTAATATCACATAAAGAACTGCTAATTTACAAATGCAATTGTATACATTCACCGGGGTATATGTGAGTTATATAATATATGACCATACTAGGTATATAATACCCTTATTACGTCTTGTACACTCACGATGCCATGGTAGCACAATTGGTAGAGCACCAAGAGCAGTGGCACGTAAAACCGAAGATCCTGGTTCAAATCTCGACTATGGCATTGAATTTTCCAGTCTGACCCTACCGTTCCACGTTAGCCTATGCACGGCCAGTGTGAAAGAATTAGCATTCCAATACAGTATAACTAGAGGCCCGGATGTCAATATCCTTGGATCCTAAAAAATCCACGGCTTCCTTTACCGAGCCAGGACTTCCACAAAGTAAATTGTTTTTTTATTCGCTTTAAACGCTTTGCTATAACACAATGTAGTGTTATTAGTATTATAGGCCAACTTATTACTATGCGAGATTTATAACGCATAAATTGTACATCATTTTCGTACCTCCTTTTCTTCTTTTTCTCACCTATGCATACATTATCCAATCGCAATGTTCAATGATAATTGTTTCTGATCAAAGAATCTACTGGTATGATATTTCACTGTTCAGTCCTTATGAATTTACATAAGAATAAGTGCATGTCAATACGACAAAACGAAAGTTTCAAAAATAAAACGATAAAATAATACGATAGACACTTACGATTGGTTGAAATTCCACATATGCTAGAAAGTATCTGAAACCCAGGTTTGACTCCCGTGAGGAAGAAATTTCTATCCTATATATGTAATGCGTGTGTGTGTAGAATAATTCTCTACAATGAGATATGAAATAGTTCAGATTTCTCTACTTGCAGTCAAATTCGTGTTATAGTGATAGAACAAGTATTTTTAGTAGAAATAACTAAACATTAACTGACAATAATAATATTGATAACAACAATAATAATGAATAATAATTAATTAATTATGAACAAATGTAATTAAGGAAGCATTGAACTAGTAACATTCTCTGGTCTCGATGAGATCGCAGCTTAATGGTTATGGGACCACTATAACAAAACTGCCAACATATGTTGCTGCTATAAACTAAAGGGCACAAGTCCACTCCCCGGAATGCGATATTTTATATTCTGATTGTATCAGCAATGCTCGGCAACCAACTGTAAGAGTAAAAATGCCAACAAAAAATATTTTACTCCACCTTCTTTAATTTCTTTGCCAACTTCGTAAATTTGTCATCTTGTCATTCTTTATCATTGATTAGATAATAGCTACCAGATATTGCTTAGAGTGCTTGCAAATTAATCCAGCGGACGTGGGTTAAATCCAGCTATGTGCGTTGGTTTTTTAACGATAAAAACTTCATGAAAGGCGCCCTTGGACGTGAAGTAAATCCATTGCAACTTGTAATAGACTAGAAAATAGCCCATTGCTTTGCCACGGTTAAAATGATGCTTAAATACGAAACTTACAGGTCTAGAATCCTGAAGGCACTGACAATACATTTACAAAAGTCTGCGCTGGCTTCATCAATTTTTGAAGTGAAACTTCTTTAGCGGCGGTACGGGGTAAATCGGGAACTTGTGTAACGCTCAAAAATCGTCACAAAGTTAATGTAACGCTGAAAACCGCCACGAAATTAATGTAACGCTCAAAACCGTCGCGAAATTAGTAGTGTGTTTCGGAGCGGACTGCACAGAAAACAGTCAACTGAATGATTAGGAGTAATCAAAGAAAATTTTTCAGTCCTAGTACGAGGACCTGCAAATGGGAATAATAGTAATAATAATAATATTAATAATAATAATAATAATAATAATAATACTAATAATAATAATAATAATAATAATAATACTTACTTGCTCAATGGCAATAGACAATTCCTAAGCAATCTAAAGGTAGGCTATATTATCTATTTTATGGAACCCGGAGGTTCATTACCGCGCTTAAAAGATCCAAACAATAAAAAAAATCAAAGATTCAACATTTAAAAATTCCAAAATTCCAAAATTAAAATCAAAGATCCAAAATTAAAAAGTCAAAAAATCCAAAATTTAAAAAATAAAAATCCAAAATAAAAAAATTCAAATTTCCAAAATTTAAAAAATAATAAAATCCAAAATTTAAAAATCCAAATATCCAAAATTTAAAAAATAACAAAATAAAAAATTCAACGATTGAAAACTTAAGAGATCCAAAATAAAAAATTCAAAGATCCAAAATTAAAAAAGTCCAAAAACCCAATATTAAAAAGTCCAATAATGCAAAATTGAAAAAATCAAATAATAAAAAATTGAAAAAATTAAAATTAAAACTAGTTTCACTTCTGTCGCGTGGCGTTCCACGCAGACTTTTTTTTTAAATTTAAAATATCTCATCGTATACTACATTTTTTGTGAAAGCTGCATCAGAATAGTCAAGTAACTTCTCCTGTTCTGATGTGCTTTCCACCTTAATTCTTACATCCTCTGAACGTCTCACTCTCGAAAATGCTACATATAGTTGTCCGTGCTTAAACACTGGTTCTGACCTTATCTGAAGTCTGTCCTTGGGACTTATTAATTGTCATTGCTAAGGCTACCCTTGGAAACTGCCTTCTTGTAAGTTTAAATGGCAGGCCAGTATCTGCAGCTCTTTTCTGTTCCTCTTTTTCATTCTGTTCTATAATCGATTCCCCAATATTTAATCTTGGCCTCTTGAAAGGAACGCAGGCATTATGGTCAACCATGTTTCCTTATCTGGATATATTACGCATTTTCCCTCAAAATATGTTCGTATCAGTATGTAGATTACAGAAATTAATTATATCGTAAGTTTTATGCAGTCTCAAAGCCACCTGTAAACACTGATAATACGTATTGTTTCTCAACTGTTTGTTGACAGATGAATATGACGTGAATTTTATTTGATCAATTCAGTGTAATTTTCAGAAATTATATAAGTTTCAAGGGAAGGAATGGTGTGTTTAGATTTTTATTATCAATAATATTTCAAAGGTTAAACCATCAATACTTTACAGCGGTTTCGCCCGCCATAATTAATTGACTCCAGGATTTTTAAGAAATTTATACTGACAGCTTATTAAAAATGTTTGTGGTTCAGAGCTATGAAAATTGTAAGTAAAAATAAAATTAGAATATTTGTTCCTAATTTTGTACTCGTGAAAGATTACACTGCGAGAGACGAACATCGCCGAGTATACCCGATGAACTCACGAAGCGGGCGAGCGAGTGAGCACGCTATTTAGGGCCATTGAAGAATACATTTTATTGAACAAAATGAGCTGCTTGCTTCAAGCAAGTTGCCACAGACACAGCATACCAATCAATCACTTTTGACAATAGTTCAAATGATGGTAAAAAAATGGGAGTAGATTTATTTCACCTTAAATAATAATTTCTTACTCGCTGTTCAAAATTATCTAAACAGGTAGGCCTACTTCCTATATCTCGTAAGGTTGCACATTTTAGGAAGGAGGAATACGAACTGTATCGAATATGATTCGTGAAGCCTGATATCATAGCCTATATGTTCATGAAACATCAAAATAATGCGCTGCATATTAGAGAAGCAGTTAAAGCATTCGAGAAGAGATAAATTCAAATATCTGGGATCAATAATGACACATAGAAACAATATTAAGGCAGAAGTTAAATGAGACTGAAGTCAGGAAGTGCTTGTTTTTAAGGAATTTAGAAACTTTTATCTTCTTGTCTTCTGCCTAGAAATCTAAAAATATAAAGTTATAAGACAATTATCCTACCGGATATGTTTTATGGATGTGAGATATGGTCCCATAGTTTTCTGAAAGAACATAATCTGAGTATGTTCGAAAACAGGTGCTTAGGAATCTATTTAGGCCCAAGAGAGATGAAAATGTCCACCGCTGTGGCTCAGGGGATGCGTCCAATCCTCTCACGCAGCGGGCCCGGGTTCGATTCCTGGTCGGGACAAGTTACCTAGGTGAGGTTTTTTCTGGGGTTTTTCCTCACCTTTGAGACAAATGTCGGGTAACTTTAGGCCCTTGTGGTCCCCAGATATCATCTGGCCGTCATTATCATCTTCATCCCATCCTCGCCTCGTTTGGAGTGAGTGTGTGTGTGAATGGTGTGTCTCGTCCTATGTGTTCGTGTTGTCTCGGAGGTGGTCCCGGCATTGGGCTGATCACTCATCCGGGAAGGCCCTCCATGTCCTTGTCTGGTCAAAAAAGTATGTATGTGATCCAAAGTTAATCCCTCTCCTGACAGGTCGCGGCCCTGTAAGGCCCGGGCGGCTTGGGTCGCTTAAATCCTAAAAAGGAGAGGTGAAACTACGATAAAGAAAGAAAGAAAGAAAGAGAGATGAAAATAGGGACTGGTGAAAACTGCATATAGGCGAGCATCATAACATATACTCTTTACCGAATATAGTGACGATAATTAAATCCAGGAGGATAAAATGGACTGGACATGTTGGAAAGACATAGGCCTATCTCAAAAATATTGACTGGGATACCCAAAAGGAAAAGACCACTTAGAAGACCTAGACGTAGGCGGGAGAAGAATATTAGAGTGGGGTTTGGGTTTGCGAAGGATGGTTGGATGGAGTTAGCACAGAGTAGGGTTGAATGGCGGTAACGAACTTCCGGGTTCCATAAAATTGGGAATATTCCTTTAGCTTGGTCTATTACCATGGAGTAAGTAAGTGAAATTTCACTACAGATCGCATATTGAGATTGTAATTTGAATGTTTTACGGCAATTTGTTATAAAAAAATAATGCAAATTAAAATAGTACGAGGCGCATCCATAAAGAACTTTCCCTGGGGCCGTTTACAGAAACAAAACACAATTTCAAGGAAATATTATTGCAACAGACACAGTCAGTGTTTAGCTATTTTACAAGCTATTTGCCACTAGAATTGAAACATTTGTCTTACCGTGGAACCAACTTTTGGATACCTGTGTCGTAGAAGTGTGCCACCTGGGATTTGAACCACCGTGTGACTTCACCTCTCTGTCATTCTCTGTCATTCTTTGTCATTTCTTGAGGTGTAGGAAAAGATAGAAATCACTGGAAGCGAGGTCCGGGCTTTAGGGTGAATACTTAAACATCTCCCAGCCGAACGTCTGCAGGAGACTTGTTAGGAGGTGTTTAAACATCCACCCTACAGCGCGGACTTCGCTCCCAGTGATTTCCATCTTTTCCTACGCCTAAACAAATAACAGGGAATGACAGAGAATGACAGGGAGGCGGAGATGTTTGTCACACAGTGGTTCAAAACCCTGGCGGCATACTTCTACGACACAGGTGTTCAAAAGTTGGTGCCACAGTATGACAAATGTTTCATTCCGGTGGCGATATGTTGAAAATAGCTGAACACTTGCTGTATCTGTTGGTATATATATGTCTATGAAAATTTGTTTTGTTTCTGTAAACATCCCCAGGGAAACTTACTTAATGGACGCGCCTCGTACTATTAGAAGGACAAGTGTCCGCATTAAGCAGGCCTACTAGGACGCCCAAATTATATCGTATTGGAACATGACATTAAGTAGATATGGTGCAGCAGTTTTATTTTAAAGTAGGCCTACTTATCATGGTTTCTGTTTTTATTTAATTTTACATAGGCTTTGTTTTAAAACTTGTATTTATACTGAAGCCAGTGCAGTTAAACTTGAATCCTGGGAGCCTATTTAAAATCTGCTCAGACACTGCATGGCAGGTAATATATCAGTAGCCTAATGATATAAATAGGCCCTCTCTATGAACAGGTACAAAGGTAATTAACTCACATCAGCCAAAGGAGGAACAAGATCACTACAGATCTGATGTCGTCGTCGACCAAAAGATAATATTTACATCCAGACTACCACACATGCTAATTTTATTTTATTTTTATCTATTTAGTATATGATGGGACTAGTGTTTTTATAATACGTGTGTACGAGCAATTTTTGATTTGAGTGTGATTGTAACTTATGCACAAAATCATATGATAAACAACTCCTATTGCTAACTCAAAATTTGTGTCTGAATTTAATATTTTATGTAAATGAAAAGATCATTACCAATGATAAATTGTTTTCATCACTTCTTTGTGCCATGGCTTAGAAATACACACGTTTGTTATAATTCGTGCACGCACAGACCATGCCTAATCAATGTACTAGTTTGGAAGCTGCTTGTAGCATCACGTAGGCATCGGCATGCACGCCAAATAGATATTGTATGGGGCCCTCTACCGGATGTGCAGATTTGTGACTGCGAAATCACAAAGAACCTTGAACCTGTCAAGAGTGTGGTATAACTCTGACATTGAGTACGACTAAAAGCTTACTGTCGATTTCTTCAGCCTCTTTTGAGCTTTATAATTATATATTTACAGCCTTACTAATAAAAACTGCTTATATCTGCGTTGAACAGTTGTTTGGTTGTTCACCATGCAAGTTCTGCGTAAGCCGTATTACCAATAAACAGTGTGTAACTCCGAGGTTTACACCGGGTTTGTACGTCCAACGTCATCAAATACGACACTCTAGTTGTGACGTTACTAGCCCCTGGCTATGAAGGACTGCTGAACGCCATCTGTCGGAGCCGTGAACAAACAGCAACACGTCGTCTGCAAATATTTCAGTCTTTCATTATATTGTTTTCAGAAAGCTGTAACCATGGGTACAAGTATGGAAATATGTCCCGCAAACAAGGAACAATGTTTATAATCCCGCAAAAGCAGCTCAGAATATGCGTACCCTCAAAATTCAATCTCAGACATCTACGAAACGACCGGCTGTTACGGATATCGGCCATCTTGATTATTTACGTCAAGTTTATACAAGGGGGCCAGGCTGTGAAAAGTGTTGCACACATTCAGCCTTATGCAAGGATTATTAGTACACTTTTTCTCCTCAGCTGTGTATATTCCTGGTATAAATTTTACAACTGGATTATTAGTAAGACTGATAGTGTTCGAAAGTGTTCGAAAACAGGGTGCTTAGGAAAATATTTGGGACTAAAAGAAATGAAATTGGGGACTGGAGAAATCTGCATAACGACGAGCTTCATAACCTGTCCTCTTCACCGGATGTAGTAAGGGGAATTAAATCACGGAGGATGAAATGGGCTGGACATGTTGCACATCTCATGAGTATTGAATGGAAGACTCGAAGGGAAAAGACCACTTGGGAGACCTAGACGTAGGTGGGAGGACAATATTAGGATAGATCTAAGGGAAGGAGGATTTGCGGGGGATGGTTGGATGGAGTTAGCGTAGAATTGGGTTGAATGACGGGCTCAGGTAAGTGCGGCAATGAACCTTCGGTTCCATAAAATAGATTGCCTTTCTTTAGCATGCTGAGGAATTGTCTATTGCCATTGAGTAAGTAATCATATATATATATAATAAATAAATAAGCCTCATTAATCCCATAAGGGCAAAGGCCTCCCGCCAATAGCAGGGTTAACTCTGAGCGTTACTCGATATGTGAGCTAGGTCTAACGAGTTAATATTTTCCTACTAATTTCATATTTCCATCATTGGAGACTAATTAAAACATATTAAAACCTGAGCAGTAGATAGTGACTCTCAACTAAAATAACGTAAAGTACTCATTGTAGACTACTCAAAACACATAACTTGAACAGTAGACAGTGACTCTAAACTAATATAACGGATGTAGTACACCGTTTTGAACAACCTTATATATTACAGTTTTTTTTTTTATTTGTTATTATCTTTCCTAATAGTGCAGGCCGTACTGGCGCACGAGTATGCAAAACTTTTCGGACGCAGTTTCTTTTTGGATTCTTAATTATGACACCTTACAGTATGTAGAAATGCAGGTTGCCACCAAATATTGTGGTCGAGGTTATCTTGACCCGCCATTAAAGATGGCGGATGAGCCACATCATGTTTACGCCATTATCTCCGTGATCCCTGGTCCAATCTTTCCGTTCTTTTTTTTTAAATAAAAGGAAATTAAAAATACAACCAAAAATGTTATTATACAATTTTTGATATCTTCTACCCTTTGAAAGTTATTTAGGTGCGAAGTGTTTTTTTTAATATCCATAGAAAGGGTATACTAAAAATGAAACTATTTACAATTGGTTTAACAACTTTTTACGTTTATTACATGCATTCCTAGTACATACATATATTTTTTATTCAGTTTCAAATATAAAATACATGTTTGCAGTCCTCAACAATACATACATATAGTGGTATTCAGTTCATTTGCTTCTTTTTTACAGCTGCAACTAAATGTCGTACAGCGAGACCTACAATTGCACGGTGGTACTATGTAACCAGGCACTGCCTTTTTTGTAACATACTTTGGTAGAAGTTCATTGCTATTTTTTTCATAACCAAATTCCGTCAAGTCTAATGGCTCGCACAAGGGGTTGAAAGCGTTCTTCCATATGTATGTTTGGGCTGATGCACGTACAGCATGTTGATGTAAAGTATCTGTAGAGCATGGAATTCTGTCTAATGACAAACCAGTCTCACAGTCCGAGATATGGATATATAACGTGCTTCGTCTGCTGATAGTCCTGGTTTATTTATTAATTTTAAATATAGTTGTTCCAGAGCTGTTGACTGTGAGTGAGGGAGAGGTAGTCCATTTCCCAATGGCTTAAGGACATCTTGTGCGTAAGGTTGTTTAATTTCATTGTAGGCCTTTCTCTTTGAAGATATTTTGCTTGTGTCGCAACCAGTAAAAGTGTGTAGTGCTGGTAGGACATTAATAATTTTTTTCTCCCAAAGAGTCAGATACTAAATGGCGACCTATTATTCTTAATTTGTTAGATGCAACTTTCATCCATAGAGCCGAGCAGTTATAATTTTTAAATTTTGGCCAGAAATGAATTGCCAAAACAAAAATATCAGTAGGCCTATCTGAACTATGAATCATTACCTCTGATCCAGGTTGTACAGCATGAAAAGCACGCACGTATATTCTGGTGTCTGCTTCAGTATGATTTCATCTTAGATCCAAAACCTCTGAAGTAACGGCTCCCTGGATTTTGAAACATTTAGTTTCGTCATCAAATCTTCCAAATATCACCAAATCTTGATTTTCATTCAGTTTAACATAGTGATTTGCACTTTTGCACAGGAATCTTACAAGTTCTTGTTTATTTGAAGAGCAACATATAAAACTCTTGATATTTTTAGGTATGTGAGTGGATGGTCCCAAGATTTTGAGTTGTACAGGACTGGAACCTTTTGCATATCTTTTCGCTTCCATATTCTTCATAGAAATTTCACCATATCTATCGAAAAGATGTAAATTCTTTGTATGTTAGGTCTGGAATAGAAAGAAATTATGTACTTGTAGAAAGCTCCTGTGAAGTCCCCAAACGTATTTACGTAGTTGAATGATGAACATAAGAGCCATCCAGTCAAATATATGAATCATACAATTACTTGACGAAAGACCGTAGTCTACATCATAAGCGCAACTAACTTCATTGTCAATAACATTCATAAGAACGAGCTTATCAGGTTTTTTCATGAACCCATGCACATCAGTCAAGGCACGAGGATATTCTGCTAGTTCATGTCTACCAATAGACTTCGGGTCATATTCACGTTGAATCGATAACGTTACAATCTTATGGATGTCAAGAGATTCTTTTAATTTCTGAAGTTCCTTGCTTGTACCTTTATGGCAGTTTGTATCTTTCTGCTTAGGAGCGTATTTTAAATTCCGAAAGCTTGCCCTCTTCATATGGTCGAAGACACTTTTTTCTTTTTCCTAAAGCATAAATAAAAGAATTCTTCATGAAGATTTTCTCCATGTTCTTCAAAATACAAGATGGTACATTTTCGTTTACCAATTTATTCGTCTTTTTCTGTAAATATGTTTCTTCTTTCTGACAGGCTCCTAACTAAACTCTTTAAATCAGCCTCATCTCTCTTTATTCTAGAGGGACTCCATTTATTATGCGTAAATTAATCCTCGGCTGCTCCTGTAGGATCATTGTTCATGTCACAAACATTCCAGGAGTACATTGTGAATAGCACTCTTTGTTGGATACAGAACTATCCATTTCCCCATTGCATTTTTTTTTATCCCAATCAATCCACCACTGACCGCTGATAAACTTATCAGTGATTGCTCAATAGCTATAGTGATCCTGAACTCTCCTTGACTGACAACATACCCCTCTCAAGATCAGTTTTCACGCCATCTGGAAGTTAAAGCATGTCTTGTAAGTAGGCCTACATCGTGATACCAGGAGCATAGTTGTGGTTCATAGAAAAAAAGTACGGTAACATTTTTCTTACAGATGCAATATGGAGTTCAAAATTGCAATCTCTGACGGCTTGCAACGAGTCGAACAGTATTCCAACCAATTCACAGTATTTCATATAAGCTTAGTACTGCAATGTATCGTTATTAGCGCTTCTGGGTGCCATGAAATCATTCAAGCTTTTAAAGAAATTTGCATTTTCCAGATCACATTCTAAAAGAGTATATGTCGTACTGAAATCAGCCACATTGTGATCGGCAATAGCTTCCCGTAAGATTTGGATTTTTATAGTTATAAACAACTCCTCCAAAACTTGAAGTTCAGCATACTTAACATATTGCTCAAGCTGCAAATAAGTAAGAGCTTCATAGAGTGTCCTCTAACGCCCCTATCGTAGTGATTACCGTTTAATATGGATTGTAACGTATTTTCACCATATAATCCTGCTTCTTCTGTCATAATAGATTAGACTTGACGGAATTTGGTTATGAAAAAAATAGCAATGAACTTCTATCAAAAAAGAACGGAAAGATTGGACCAGGGATCACGGAGATAATGGCGTAAACATGATGTGGCTCATCCACCATCTTTAATGGTGGGTCAAGATAACCTCGACCACAATATTTGGTGGCAACCTGCATTTCTACATACTGTAAGGTGTCATAATTAAGAATCAAAAAAGAAACTGCGTCCGAAAAGTTTTGCATACTCGTGCGCCAGTACGGCCTGGTCTATAACTGTTTCCACGTTCTCCTGTCTCTGGCGATTCTTGTCCACTGTTTTCCCGCTGTTTCTACCATTTAAGTTGACCACCGGGTTCTAGGACGGCCCACACTCCTCTTGCCTACCCTGAGGTCCCATACAGTTGCTGAATAGGCCCATCTGTCAACGTTCTGTCGTGCTACATGGCCTCCCCATTTCCATTTCAGTTGGTTCGCCGTCTGAATGCAGTCTCTTGTGCCTATTTTCTTCCTGACATCCACGTTCCGAACTCGATCTTTCAAGGAGATCCCCAAGATTCTCCTCTCCATCTTCCGCTGACAGACTTGCAGCATGTTAACGTCTCTATCAGTCAAGGCCCATGTTTGGCATCCGTAAGTTAGTATAGGAAGCACACAGCATTCGAAAACTTTCTTTTTCGTATATATATATATAGTATACGAAGGACACACAATTATATATATATGATTGTGTGTCCTTCGTATGCCAAAAAACTACTGGAGCGATTTACAAACAGTTTTTTTTCTTTGCAAAATGGTCCGCATTGTCCGGAGAAGGTTTCATCGTCAGGATCTAAAGGCAATGCCTTGTTGTAGTAGCCATGTCTTCCTCTTCATCGCTGTTCTCTTTAAATTTTCATGTGACAGCACGTCCATGTCCTTTATCATGTTTCTAATAAATTAATTTCTAGGACGTCCTCTTGATTTATTCCCTACTATTTTCCCTTCAAAAATGTTAATGTTGTGCCGAAATGTATGACCCACTAACTTTGCTCTTCTACTCTTAATTGAATTCAGAAGGGATCTCTCTTCCATCACTTCATTAAGCACTTCTTCATTTGTTTTCCTATCCACCCAACTCGTCTTTGTTAGTCTTCTCCATATCCACATTTCTGCTGCTTCTAGTTTCTTGGCTTCTGCTTTTCCTATTGTCCATGTTTCGCATCCATAAGTTAATACAAAACTTACAAATGTTTTGGCAAATTTTTTCCTTACTTCCATGCTTAAATGGCTATTTGTGAGAAGATTCTTTTTGTTCTGAAATGCTTGTTTAGCCAGGTTTATTCTTTCTCTGAATTTCTGTGTCACACTTGTTAAACTTATTAATAATGCTATCCAAGTAACAAAAACTTTCGACTTGGTCTAGGGCTGTACCGTCAAGCTGTATGTTGATTTTAAAATCTTCATTTGTTCTTCCGATCACCATGGTTTTTGTTTTCTTTTTATTGTTCTTCATTTTAAAATTTTTCAGTGCATCTGATATAACTTTAAGCATTTTATTCATTTTCTTTTCTGAATCAGCCAAAATAACTATGTCATCTGCAAATCGAATGGTATGAATACTGGCTCCATTTATTTTAATACCCTTTGTTTTTCTTTTCATTTCTCTGATTGCTTCCTCAATGAACATATTAAACAGATGTGGCGATGATGAGCAGCCTTGTCTCACTCCTCTTCTTATTCTGGCTTCTTGTCTGCTCCCATTAATATTTATTTCAGTTGTTTGTGTTTTGTATAAGTTTAGAATAAGTCTTCTATCCCTCCAGTCTACTCCAATTTTTTTTAATGTTTGGAATAGTAATTCCCAGTCTACGTTATCAAAAGCTTTTTCGAGGTCTATGAAGGTGGCAAAGGTTTTTCTGTTTACTTCAATTCTTCTATCTAGAATTAGTCTAATTGCTTCTCTAACAATTGCTGTTCTAAACCCAAATTGATCTTCATCTAAATTCTGTTCAATTTTTCCCTTTAGCCTCTCTTTTATTGTTTAGTAAAATCTTTGACGCATGAGAAAGAATTGATATAGTTATGTAATTACTGCAGTCTGATGCATTACCTTTCTTGGGAATGGTTATAGTTCTACTTTTAATAAAGTCCGGAGGTAGCATTCCATTTTCATGATAGTAGTCAGAAACAATTTTGAATAATTGTATTTTCGTTGACTCACCTGTTTTCTTCAGCAATTTAGCTGGTATTTTGTCTATACCTGTTACCTTCTTATCTTTTAGGCTTCCTAGGGCCTTTTCAAATTCACCCATAGTTATGGAGGGACCGATCATTTCCTCATCCACACCATCCTCCGTTTCTATGTAATCATTGACGTTTTGTATATCTTTGCCATTGTACAAATCTTCCAAGTATTCCTTCCACCTTCTACTCACCTCAGCATTATCAAAAAGCAGTTTGTCATTTGTGTCTTCTACAATGTTTGATCTTGTTCTTTGATTAGGTAGCAATGATTTAATTGTATTATAAGCTTTATCTGATCTTCCCTTTAGGGTTAAAGCTTTAGGTTTAAAGGTTTAAAGCTATTAAAATCTTCGATGTGACCAGTTTAAAGAAAATTAGGAGCCTAATTTCTGAAAAATCACGCTGAATTCGTCAAATGCAATTCAGTTCTCATGACAACAATATTGTTTACAGTTTTCACATAGGACTTAGGCAGTTGCATTTTGCATTAATAATTATAATTAGAGAGGCTATCGATACAATTCATGTCTTTAAATCAATACTGGATAATGCAATCCACGTGATTAAATAATGGGTGTGATGGATCACATAACTTTCTCCATAATAGACATGAATATCATTTTCTCACTACATATTTTGATGTAGAATAAGAGGTCGTATTGCGGGCACAGCACTTTCAGTTGTCTCAGCCTGAGTTTGTGCCAACGATGGGTAGCGAGTATGTTATGTCAATCGGTAAAAAATTCTATCCACTGATTCGTTATTCATCGCTGTAGGCTTTGTATTAGTTGAGAAATAGGGATGTTTCTTGTAAGCCTCAAGCATGTAAAAAGAGACAAAATAGGATGGAACATTTTTAGTCCTATGTGCGCAGTAAATTATTGTGTCCCAGATCTTTGGGCAAGAATGTATGAAAATGATATTAGTTTTCTTTTGATTTTAAGCCCGAAACTGTTGCATGGCAACCTGAAAGTGGGAAATAAAATATGCCGTAAAGACAGTAAAATGTTATGTTACCGGAATATCTGTTTCTTCTTATTTCAACCCTTACCAGGCATGGTGTATAAATGCAATGGGTTGCAAAATTCGAACTCCTGTATGAGCGTTATTTTACGCTTCAAACCTATATGAGGATTTAAAGCTTGGATATCGAAAGTCCTCCATAATTTAATTCTGAATTACACGCAAAATACAAAACCCGGGCGACACCAGGCCTTTTAAGCTAGTAATATACTATAAAGGCTAATTATAACTGGATATATATAATTTATATTTTAATTTTTATAAAATCATTCCATTCCTTAAAAATCGTCATATCACATAATGTGAGGCACTTATTGCCAATTACAATGTTGCGTTTGAATCTAAGGTCATATTCTAAAGGATGTACACAGAGAGATCAAATCTGCTTTGATATTAATTGTATATATTTTTAAGATTCGCATTTCAACTTTTTTCTTAAATATTTTTATCTTCTATTTTGACAACTGCAAAATTTTAATGAAATCAGACAAAGGTTCATGAGTTTTTTTTGTATTGAAAAAGGATACTTTGGAATAAATGCGTCCAAAGTTGTGATATGCACTTGCACATAAATCATCCTAAAAAACAAACTAATAAATGGAATTTTTCCCTGAAACTCTAGAATTGGATACAGAAAATCATTTACTATCGTCTGAAATGATAAAAAGACAAATTGCATAGGCTAATGTAAATATAGGCCTAATAACACTTTGAACTTACAGGTGTTGAGCAAAGTTCAATGTTCTGAATGACCATATTATTTGAAGAAGATTATTAAAATACTCATATCAGTTTGAAATTTATCCACTCTATTACATTGTTATGGATTTATCGAATGAAATAAATTATTGAGTTATCTCCAAAAAGTTTTCGGTACATCGGATGTTCGCCAGCAATAATGGCACAAAGTTAAGTTCAGTTAAAGTTTTAAGATTCTCATCCTAGGAAGAGAAATTTGGAATTATTTAAAACAAATCTTTATATTTTAAAATAGGCCTCTTTGTTTCTATACGTAGAGAACAGTGTAGATAACGTAGGAAGAAAACTTGAAATAAATGCATGAAAACTGGATAAAATTTGTTGAAAAATTAGTTGTAGGGATTATTTAAGGTTTCACTACATTATTTGTTTTTGGCAGGAAACCGAATAAATTAACAAAATGGTGTGTGTATATATATATATATATATATATTAATTTCAGATTGAATAAAACTAGGGAACAAATTTTAATAGGTCGCATAGATTCGGAGAAAACTGCTCTATTACTAACTAAGTTAAATAATTTAAATAACAATTTAACAAACAAGACAAGACATTATTCACGATGAAAGCAGCCCGTAATATCTAATTTGATCTTATTAGACTATAAATGCTATTAAATTTGTCTAATGCTCGTTATATTAGGATTTTCAAGTTTTCACCCTTGGCGAACGGAATACAGATATTACCGGGTGCGAGATTTTGAATTTCCCGCGCTTAATTTCATAGTTCTCACATTTTATGCCTCCATATTATCCATAGAGAATGTCATTTTGCTTCTCTGGAACTTATGGACATAAACTGCGGGAAATTCGAAATTGTGCGGAGAATTCAAAATATTACGCCCGTTATACCTGTATATGCCATAAACTTGCTTTTATCCATGTTAACTGGGACCGTGACATGAAGGAATTAATGAAAATCACGGATAGGCCTATTCGAATGTTTATTACTGTTCTAGCTGCAGGCGTGTGCTTATCGGCTAAACCTATAATCTGATGTGATTTACATAGATTGTAAATGCTACTACATTTCTTCTAATACTCGTTATAGTCGGTTTTCCGTTAACGTTAATAGTATGGTAAACTTTTAATCCTTTGCGAACGGAATACAGATATAAATGGATGCGAGATATTATTTCTCGCACTTAATTTCGAATTTCCCGCTCTTTATGTCTTCATATTGTGCATGTAGAGTGTTTCTTGCCTTCTCGGGAACAGATGGACATAAACTGAGGGAAATTCGAAATGTGCGGAAATCCAAAATCTCAAACCAGTTATATTCGCATTGCGCTCGAGAAGGGTTAAAACGGATAATCTGCAAACAGGACAGTCCGCTCACGGATAATCAGAAGTTTTCTGTTCTTACATAAATTGTACAAAGCAAATACCTGAATAAGTCGGGAGAAGAAATAGAAATAGTACGATTGGTGAAGAGGTCGGAAACGGGAAAAGAGAATATCAACAAGAGTAAGAAAAGGCAAAGAAATAAAAAGGGACTAGAGTATATTAAAATCAAATAAGTTAAGATTTCTCTATAACTTGTTTTCCTGTAAGGAGTCCCTATCCAAAATGGTAGGAGACATCACGTATGTAAGAAGAGTCGAGAAGGAGGTGTCATTGACAAGAGAAGTGATTATTACACATATTAACTAAGGTTGTTGACCAGTGACGTAGTCGGAAGTACCCGCTCTGGAGAAGGCCGATCACCACAACAAATGTTCTCATCTCTAATGACACGTTCGGAAGAAATTTAATAACAGTGGACTCCCAAATTACTTTAGTTTGCGTATATCGCTTTGTTTCTATATGTTTAGGACATGTTTTGCTTTCATTCATAAAAAGTACAGACACAGGATGTTATAAAATGTGTCCGAACGATAACATGAACATTGATATTAAATATTTGCATACTCCAAACGTACAGTTTCCAACATCTTAATGCCCGCACGGCTTGAGGCTTTTCCGGCCAGTCGTAAGGCAGGTATGAGTCATATCATATTACAGGATATCTTGTTATTGGTCCCCGCAGAGGATTTGGTTCACCCATAGGCCTAACGTGAACCACAAACCAATTGGAGTTGGTTTCATGCAGCGCTGTCAGATTTTGGGTTAATCTCATTGCACTACTAGCTTCACAGAGTAAAGAGACAGCGCACTTTACCTTATGGGTCGTCTTCCCTGGGATCATCTGTTAAGAATCGTCAGTCTGAAGACACTGAACTGACCTGTGCGCATGGTAGCTGTGCGTATATATATATGGATTTCTTGCTTGCATAACTTGTGTTGTGGTAAAGAAGTTAACCGAAAAGATACGACTGCTCGAGAACTCAAGAACTCAACGTCACTTCACGTTTCTCTTAGCATTAAATAATTCGAATGGTCAATTGAATACTTTTTATACGATTCTTAATATCACGAGAACTTTCAAGAATCGAATATTTCCGAACTTTCTATTGAAGATCTCCCGTCACTAGCCCTGAATATTGTGTTATAATACTGAAAGGCTCCGGCAAAAACAACTCACTTCTCCCGGAAGATAGCAGCGGAACTAGCTGCCGAAAAAATTGAATACAGTAATTATTAGGGCAAGGCATTTAATGACCATAAAATAGTGAAGAAATGCAAAATAAAAAATGCATTTATGACCTAAAAATAGTTAAAAAGTGACACATAATTTAAAAAAATGACCAATAAATTTACCATTATTACTTATTAGTTTTTTTAAGGAATGTATTGCTAAAAGCAATTTAATGGAGGACAGTGCGTTTCATATGAATTTACAATATAAAACACACTTATTTTGTTACTAAAAAAATAAGTAAATTTATACTTCTTGGACACCCTTAGCGAAAAGAAATTCTTTCTGGACTGGCATGCCCATCAAATTGCCCCTAGCAAATATGTGCCATTTATAAAGACAAGAAAAATTAATTCTTTGTTGCTACAAGACAAACTGCTATGGTATTTACAATAAACCTGAATTAAAATGAACCATGAACACTTGGTGGAGATTCTCAAATAAAAACGATTGTGTGTTGTCTGAAAGTTACGATTTGTACATGGTAAAGCTCCTCTCTGTCTCCACTCAAACATGACCAAAAAATACCGAATATGACCTAAAAATTGCAATAAAATTAGCTTTCTCTTGAAAATGACGAAAAATGCAAAATAAAGCAAGAAAAATGAAAAAAAATGCCCTTATGGAAATGTAAAAATAAAATTTAATTGTCTCTATAATTTACTTTTTTCCGTACTAGTTTTTAACACGTATATGCGAGAAAGTTTGTGCAACATATTTTGCACCATTTATTTCTTTTGCGACAGAAGCTTTAAAAGTACCTACTGTACTTTATATTGCGGCAATTTTTTCTTCTTGTTCAGTTCCATTAACTTCATTTTTTACTTTATCTCTGCCTTTATATGAAACTTGTGGACTATTCGCCTTCACCAAACTGCTTTTGTTTATTCACTTCAGTAAAATCATTTTCCTTCTTTACCGTCTCTCCGTCATTACATATTAGGAGGTTATTTTCTGTTCAGTAAATGATTAGAATTTTATCCAAATAAACAAATGAAACAGCGTTGGTCTTTTAAAACAACACTCAAACATTCTATGCCTTGCATTGAATATTTCAGAACTTCCGGTACTCCTGTCAGATTGAGTACCGGCCCTATATCAAAATAAGTTGTTGACTGAATTCTTTGTTATGCTTTTTTAGATAAATATTTGTTAAATAGTTATTATCCTAAGGGGGGAAAAAGCTTTTATTCACGATATTGAGACTTTTTGCTTACAAAAATGGATAAAAATCAATAATAAGAATAATATATTATTACTGTTATTATTATTAACGTTATTATAATTATAAGTACTTAGAGGTATTGTAATAGTTTATGGTACAGAATATTTTTAGAGCATGAGTACCAAATGGGGAACATATAACTTGGCTCCGATTAATTCTAATTTTTTTGTATTTACATGAAGTTCTTTTATATTTTACAATTTCACCGACCTGTTGTATTATTCATGATAAACTAGGGAAATGTTCGTTTGGAATACACTTATCAGCGTAAAGTATACAGTAGTAGGCCTATGTTTATTACTCCAGACGTAGAAAGCACAATTTGGAATGTTTGTGATTCGCGAAGATTATACTCTGGTGTGCTCCTCACGCACTTCCTGCAAAGGCGTGGACACCCGCGAGCATCTGACAACTTCATTCCTCATTCCATCCTTTGGACCGTCTTCCTGCTTCTATTTGCATTTAAATAAAAGTTATGTTGCTAACAGGTTCAAGAATCAATTTTTCAAACTTCCTTCTGTGTGGTAAGGCTCGAGCTATAACTCCTGATAAAAATGGTCAATTTTAAAGAATAAATAGAATAAAAAACTAAACCCCGTCACATTAGCCTTTAATACGAACATTTTTTCTTTATCTGAGTTTTACCTCTCTCGTTGTAGGGACGTTTACGCGGATCTTACCTGTATAGGTAGGTAGTAACTATGAATCACATACCCTACATGCTTTTTATGAAAGATTTCCCGGACGAATGATCAGCTCAACGCCGAGGCCACCTCCGAGGCAAAGCACGAATACTTTGAATGAGATATAATGTACTATTCTATCAGGACTCCCTATTTTATTTAATGAGTAGACTGTAGGGTTTGGCAAAATAGAAATTATCCTAAAATTTATGAAAGTGATAATGACGTCTAGATGATAACCCAGGAACCACAAGGCACAAAGTTTTTCGACATTCGTGTCAAGGTGGGGAATATCCCCATCTAAGAAACTTGTCCCTGCCGGGAATCGAACCCGGACCTGGCTCGTGAAGAGAGCGATCGCATGCTTTACGTGATAGAGGTGAACACCTCAAACAATTAATGCAGTTAATTATTCCAAGTAACGATATTACGTTTTATTTTGTAGAACTGCATTTATAATCTAACAGACTTACAAAACTGTCATATACAGTGTGTCCCAGATGTCTATATGCAGTGAGGTGAATGCGTTAGTACGCTCACTCCCGCTAACCACACAATTCTCACGCTACCTGATCAAGGTCAATTCTCAACCTCCGAAGTTCCGTTACAACTTAACAGGACCGGCATGCCTCTGAGTTCACTGCGGAGAAAGTTTTGAGACACATGCAACGAATGAAATCTGTGTTTTCTGGCAACTTACATAGAACAAGCATTATTATAAGTGGTTTCTCCGTTTGATATTTCAAAATAGATACAAAACCAGTGTTATCACCAGGCTTTAAAACTTAGTGCCCGATCGAATATGTTAACAGCAACCGTACCGTACAGACTTTGCTCGGCGTATGCCCTAGCTACCATATGCTAGTTCACGTGATAGTAAACAAACCGAAATACAGATATAGGAAGACCACAGAATAACTTCTCATTATCTAAACTCACATTACAAGCATGCAAAACGAAACTTTCTCCTGTTTGTGTATAATAGTCCCTCCCAAATGTTTCAATATATGTTTGCGTTTTAGAACACTTTACTTTCGGCATGCCGAACACGTATAAACACGCACAATGACAAGGTACACTGTTGACCAATTTGAGAGGCACCGTACCACAAGCGCATTCACTTCTCAGTACTGCTATCAGCTACTGTCTTATCAGCCTACGCAATCAACCCCCACCCCCTATACTCAGGTTGTTGGTAACCGGAATCAACTCCCTCTGTGTGTTCGGGCACTAAGTTTTAAAGCCTGGTTATCACCACACAAATGAACTTACCCTTCAATTATAAAAATGTTAAATTAACCTTACAGTCTGCATGATGCTAATTTACAATACGAAAACAGTGAATGGATAAATTCAGTATTACTAAACACTAAAATCTGGAACTGAATCCTGACCCCAGTACGGTACCTTAGATTACTAGAAAACTTTTTCTCTCAATAACGCTACACACGGCAGACAAAGATATTTCCTAATCTGAAGTCTGTCATCTCTCTATTCATATTCCTACCAACAGACGTAGGCTATACGCTTATTTTATTAGTTAGTAAAACTAATCAAAACTTGCCTCAATAAAAAAGAATAAAAAAATAAATAATAGAATATAATTGCAATTAGTTCCATGCATACTAAACGTAGTAATTGATGAACTTCATACCGTTTGTGGTGAAAATAAAGTTATATAATTATATACTAAATGTAGTATTAAGAACAGTCTGAAATTTCAACCATCAACTCTCTGCTGTTACAACAGCATTGAAGTGATTGACAGATCCGATTTTTTATACGAGATTGATCGAGTTTGACACTACCACTATGTTTACAATAAAATAATGATAATATAATAAATTAGTTTTAATGTTCAGAGCTTAACAATGCTTTGAATCGTTTTTCATTATTACCCTAAAAATAATATACCCTGGAATTACATTATATAGTAATTACAACATTTTCTTAGGTTAAGGTATTTACCCTGAAAGTGATGATAACAGTGTACAAAACTACTCCATTAGCCAGTCATGTAATAATAAAAATAATTATTTATAATATAACTTTAACTTTCCTAGTATCATTGGGTTGAATATTACTCCAAGAAAAAATTTGAAATGAAAATCTGCGCTACATCTTTCAAAATGTATGACTTTATCTTTGAGTAAATTGTATCCAGTGCGGTTTTGTTAATTTTTATATTCTCAGGAGATTGAAATGCATACATTGTTTTTGCATTAAATATGACCCAATCCAATTTTTTCTCCTTTGGATTTAACATTGTGTTTAACGCTTAATTATAGCCTATACAGTTGCCCTGTTTTCAAAGTAAAATGTGCTTTACGTCATTTCATTAAAAAACTTTCTGCAACACTACCGATATATTCCGTGTAAATTACTTGGGATATTTATGACGCCAGAGGTACTCAGTGTTACAACGATAGCATGGTAGTGGGAAGGTAAAGTGTCTCTGTGGTCTAATAACAGAGAAACAGACGCATAAATGAAGATGTATTGTTTCTGATACAGAAAGATAGTGAAAATGACGTAAAATGATGTATGGCAGAGGAAGTGTTGTGTGGACAGTGAACTCTGGCTGCAGGAATGAGCCCTGCGGTACGAAACCACTTTTCTTCGGATGCATCCATCACGAGATGGCAGCATGGATATGATAATTTGTCCGTTAGGTGGGCATGCAAAGTAATTTGCTAATTTCTCATCTCCTTAATGAAAACTTCGTGCTATTAAATTCAGAATATTTGTACGAGAATTGTTTTCTCAATTAATTTAATTCCCTCCGTAACGTATTAAGGTTACGGTGATGACTTTCCTTTATGCATTATTCATTAACAGAAAATTAAAAGAGTTTTAAAACTGAATTCGGTAAATAAAAATTATAAGCATATGCAGTGTAAATTTCACTGGAATCTTCCTTTCTTTCTTTGTCTTAGTTTTACCTCTCCCTTTTAGGATTTAAGCGACCCAAGGTACCCGGGCCTTACAGGGCCGCGACCTGTCAGGAGAGGGATTATCTATGGATCACATACATACTTTTTTGACCAGACAAGGACATGGAGGGCCTCCTCGGATGAGTGATCAGCCCAATGCCGGGGCCACCTCCGAGACAACACGAACACATAGGACGAAACACACATAAACTCCAAACAGTGCGAGAATGGGATGAAGATGATAATGACGGCCAGATGATATTTGGGGACCACAAGGGCCTAAAGTTACTCGACATTTGTCTCACAGGTGAGGAAGAACCGCAGAAAAAAACCCCACCTAGGTAACTTGTCCCGACCAGGATTCTAACCCGGGTCCGCCACAGCGCAGCGGTGGACCACTGGAATCTTAAGCCTATTAAATTTTTTATGATGTTATTAAAACTCGTATTCCTTCATAGGCTACATCCCGTATAAAGTGCTTACATGGCCAAGTAGCTGGCGTACCTGGCTATTGTTTCGCTGATCCGAGATATATCAGCAGAATTTTTGTTTTGGAGGGGACCCACTGGGTCTGGGGTACCCCCGATGTTGTTGTTGTTGTTGTAAAGCCTGGCTATGAAATGTGATGGCTTAATTTTACAATTCTTAATAAGTACTGTTAGTCTAATAATGAATATCATAAGTTAGTGTAATACAACACTTTATTTTAGAATACTAAATGATAAGTACATTTTAATCTAGTGAACATTTTGTAATTTTTTTATTTTATTATGGAGGAGCCCGGGCCCCTCAGGGCCCTCTCGCTGGGTACGTCCTTGTAACTTAAATCAGCGATGTCTCCTCGGATTTTCCTGAAGTAAGGTGTGCAGGAACGATATTCACTGAGTCTTGTGCGTCTATTTCTTCTTAAATTTCTTATGTCTTTTATTTTAATCTATCTCTCTCCTTCTCTCTCTGAATCTTTATTTTATCAACTCTTACTTCTTTATTTTCTTTATATTTGTTTCTAACTTCCTATCCATCTTTCTTTGTAACTTCCTGTCTATTTTCTTTCTTTCTTTCTAAGTTCCTGATTTTTTTCTTTCCTTCGTTCTATCTTTCTAATTTCTCATTATCGTCTACAAAAGTTTGCTTTTATCATGTTGGCTACTACTTCATGATATTGGGTTTAGATTAATGTTTCATTTTGAATATTTGTATTACAGTGTGTATGTAATTATTATTATTATATTTGTAATTTTTTCCTGTCATTGTGAGCGGATCGTATGCCTAAAAGGAACTTTTAGGTTTTACGCTTACAATCCTTAAAATAAAATCAATATTCAATTCAATCCTCTTCTGTTTACTCCATTGAGCTGGAGAAATAGAGCTCAATTGTTTACTCCTTTTGATTAGAGTTAGGATTTTGGCAATGAAACAAAACGAACGAAATCCTAGCAATACAAATAAAACAGGGGCGAAAGATAAGATGCTCCGAACAATGCGTTGCTATGGCGACCACACGCTTGTTATCTCGGCACTCCCGACCGTTCCTTCTCTCCAAACTCCCGATCGTACCAAATACCAGCTACCAACCCTTGCACCAAAATGACAACCCGCTAGCTCACTCGGCACTCCCGATCAGACCACACTCACCCTTGCATATAGTCTAAATAATGCATAACACTATCTACATAGTTAAGTGCGCGAAGCGGAGGCGGTAGCCGAAGCGAAGCGCACTTGCATTTTCGAATAATGTACGATACACTGTTTGTAGGTTTCGAAAATGTGGCATATTATATCTTCCAGAAGTTAGTCAGCCTGTCACCTTTCGTTTAGTGGTATGACGTCACACCACCAACGTCCAATCACGAGTTTCTACGTAATATGAGGACAGAAGAATTCGTTAGATCGTGGTATAAAAGAAAGTGCATCGCGAGGGCGTGGAGGGTGGGAACATTCATCCAAGGTGCGACTTACATTTATTTTTTCCCAAAACAGGGCTGTAGAATAATTAAACTGCTGTAGGAAGCAGCTTAAAATGGAGATGGGCAGGACATGTTATGCGACAGCGTCCTAGTTGATGAACTCATAAAGTGACGGCGTGGGATCCCAGGATTGAACAGAGGAACGTAGGAAGGCAGAAAACTCGATGGGAAGACGAACTTAGGAGGACCTTTGGCAACAGATGGACAACGAGAGCTAAAGACAGAAGAGAGTGGAAACAACTTGTGAACGCAGCTCTCAGAACAATAAACTAGGCTGAACTTTCCCGGAATGGCTAACCGGGACTGCAGTACCCAGCCACCTTTCTATGAAAGAGGCCCTTGCCCAACAGGGATGCATATGGGCTAATTACTAATTACTAATTACTAATTCTACGTAAAAAGAAAGTTAAATTTTGGTTTTAAGGTCAGTAACACATTATATTCTGTTGAAATTATATTGCGGGTCCACCGCTGTGGCTCAGGGGATGCGTTCAATCCTCTCACGCAGCGGGCCCGGGTTCGATTCCTGGTCGGGACAAGTTACCTAGGTGAGGTTTTTTCTGGGGTTTTTCCTCACCTTTGAGACAAATGTCGGGTAACTTTAGGCCCTTGTGGTCCCCAGATATCATCTGGCCGTCATTATCATCTTCATCCCATCCTCGCCTTGTTTGGAGTAAGTGTGTGTGTGTGAATGGTGTGTCTCGTTCTATGTGTTCGTGTTGTCTCGGAGGCGGCATTGGGCTGATCACTCATCCGGGGAGGCCCTCCATGTCCTTGTCTGGTCAAAAAAGTATGTATGTGATCCAAAGATAATCCCTCTACCGACAGGTCGCGGCCCTGTAAGGCCCGGGTGGCTTGGGTCGCTTAAATCCTACAAGGGAGAGGTGAAACTACGATAAAGAAAGAAAGAGAAATTATATTGCAATAAACTTCAAAATGTATTATTGTTAAAATTTTAATCGAAATAGGGACATGTTTTACCTGCATATATACTTACAGTCTTACTAATAATCCAGTTGTAACATTTATGCAAGGAATATACACAGCTGAGGAGAAAAAGTGTACTAATAATCCTTGCATAAGGCTGAATGTGTGCAACCTTTACACAGCCTGGCCCCCTTGTATAAGCTTGACGTAAATAATCAAGATGGCCGATATCCGTAACAGCCGGTCGTTTCGTAGATGTCTGAGATTGAATTTTGGGGCTATGCTTATTCTGAGCTGCTTTTGCGGAATTATAAACATTGTTCCTTGTTTGCGGGACATATTTCCATACTTGTACCCATGATTACAGCTTTCTGAAAACAATATAATGAAATACTGAAACTAGATTATATCTCGGCAGACGACGTGTTGCTGTTTGTTCACGGCTCCGACAGATGGCGTTCAGCAGTCCTTCATAGCCAGGGAATAGTAACGTAATGACCAGCGTGACGTGTTTGATGACGTTTCACGTACAAACCCAGTGTAACCCTTGGCAGTGACACTGCGTTTATTGGTAATACGGCTTATGTAGAACTTGCGCGGAGAACAACCAAGTAACCGTTCAACGCAGATATAAGCAGCTTTTATTAGTAAGGCTGTTATTGTATAGGTGGTAAATCTAAAATGATTTTAGCATGCTGCGTTTTCTTGGGAAATGTTTAACAGGACAGTGTATATTGTTACTAGTTAAAGAAAGGTAATGTTTTCGAAATTTTAGATCCAGTGGAGTAATATTAATCACCTATATTATTTTTTGTTCGACCATACTATAATACGCTTATTACGTGTGACGTAACGGTATCATAATAACACTCATTTCGACACTGTTTATCATTTCGATACTGGTGTGTTCAAAATAGTTAATTCCCATTCATTTTGATGTGACATAAACGAATATGAAGTTTAAAATGTTTACTTAGCTCTCATTTCCTTGATAAACAGGAATTCATTTTATGATAGAGGAAAATTTTGCAAAGCTGGTAATGTTTTTTTACAAATGAAGGTTTTCAACACTGTTTATGCCATACTGTATTTTGTTTCTAGACAAGCCATTTTGTTTACATAAATGTCCATTGTTGTGCTTAAAGAACCTATGTGCTCTTAATTCTCAGTAATAAGTTAGGATACACAAAGTATTGTTGCTTCCATTGCGAATGGGATAGTCGCGACAGGAAATTACACTACATACGAAAAAACTGGTCTGAAAGGAAAATGATATAACCTGGGAAAAAGAATATACAGTACCCTCCCTTAGATTCCCGTAATAAAATCGTATTGCCACCTTTACACATAAAGCTCGGACTTATGAAGAATTTAGTCAAAGCGATGAATCGAGAAGGAGAAGCTTTCAAGTATTGAAAGACAACATTCCAAAATCTCAGTGATGCAAAGCTCAAAGAGGGAATCTTCGTTGGACCACAAATTCGTGAGCTGTTGAAGAATGAAATATTTAATAGGGTCATTGAAGGGAAAGAGAAAGCAGCGTGGGAAGCCTTCAAAAATGCTGTTCACTATTTCTTGGGAAATCGAAGAACAGAAAATTACAATTAGCTGTTAATGAACTTCTGAGGACATACCAAGTGCTAGGATGTAATATGTCGTTGAAAATCCACTTTTTGGACTCACATATCGACTTCTTTCCAAGCAATTGTGGCGCTGTGACTGACAAACACGGGGAGCGCTTCCATCAAGACATTTCAACAATGGAAAGAAGGTATCAGGGCAAGTGGAACTCATCTATGCTTGCAGACTATTGCTGGAATGTCATGAGTAGGGCCCGGATTCTTATGTAATTATATATTCTATTCCCTTACTTGTAGACTACTATAAATGAAAAATGTCGGCTATTTAGCTTCTGTTATGATTATTGGTTGGGTTTCATTTGACATATTTTTACATATTCACAGTAATACTACATATTTTACATATTATGTGAAGAATGTAACATTTTTGTACATAAAATCTAGGAAATCAGAAAAAAAAATTGTTTTATTTTTCATTAATTTTCTTCTATAAGGAAAACATTTCAGTTGCCAAAAGTAAGGATAATTCTTCTAATTTTTGTGAAATCCAACACAAATGCAAAATACGGTGGTTCTCAATGCCTCAGCTATCTATATTAGCATTTATTGTTTCTCAGAACTTGGGCTATCCAGGTTTGTTGGTCTTTGTACTCGTACTACAAATTGAAACCAGCGAATTAGGAAGGATTACAATCAGGTTTCAGGTAGCAAAAATACCGTTATTTGCACGGTACAAAAGAGTTTTTCTAGGAAGTCTTAAGGCTGAAGTTTGCATAGGGCTTGAGGACAAGAGCTTTTGCTATAGTGGAGACTACTTCTACATATACAACTTTCTTCAAAGCAATGCCGACAGACCCTTATAATCCGCAGTAAATAACTTGAAATGAGGGTGTCTTGGACAATAGAGTTGTATATTCTGGATTTTCAGCGTGTTTTCTTGGGCGTTGAATTTGCCTGACAGCCAATAGAATTTCGTGTGCAACCAATCAGTGCTCATTTCTGAATTTTTGACATTTTAGCTATGACTCCACGTGGGGCACCAGACGATTGCCGTTCAGTCATTACCATATCACTCCTTAAGTGCCAGACAATGGCTTAATCCTCAAAGCATCCCGACTGTCTACATAGGTCTAGCCTCCACTATACAATACATATTTCTCCACAAACTTAAGTGCATTACATTTTTAAAAATATCTGTAAAGCATTTTTACTGTGGCTGTAATTTGGTAAATCATTTAAGTTGCACCCACTGTCAAAATTAAAGGTGGCGTGTAAAAGCTTGTGTGAACGTTTTCATATATTTATGGCATTGAAAATATTAATTTTAAACTACATATATTTTTAATATTACATATTTTATTACATATTTCCCTGATATTTACTACATTTTTATGTACATATTTTGCACTTTGATATTACATAAAAATCCGGGCCCTAGTCATGAGAGATGCCCCAGAAGTAGATTACAAACGAAAACCAAAAAAAGAGAAACGCTCAGAGTCAATAATTACATAGTAAGGAACCAAAGGGAGAAGTTCCATACATACATGTATATATATATGAATATATTTGAACCAAGAGCTAACAAAACATTTCTGGTGTCATATTCTTGTTCTTCGACCTCTAATTAGTTGGAATTGACTATTTTTGTTCAAGATAGAGACAACTTTAAATTTTTTGTAGACCAGTGTTATTATCGAACACGAAGTGATCTTGATACCTTGAGAGTAGCAGCTGAAATCTGCTTAATAAATAGCCTGTATTTAAAATAAAGTAAATCCTGTCCATGTTAATTTTAATATCATACTCAAATGAATTCATATCGTCCTGTAAAAATGGATTCAACTGAAGCCGTAGCTGCCATCTCTCGTAGAAGACATGAACTATGTCAACGACTTTTGCGCTAAAGCGTAGCTGGTTCGTTTGGTGAATCTAAATTCTCAAAATTTAAACATTAAGACTAATTATGGCCAATCAAAAACAGTCGTATGCAATTTGCCTATAATGGTAATTAAGATAGTCGTATAAAATTAGGAAACTCGCGTTGCTCTTTTCATAAACAATCTCGTATCTTAATAAATGCCATTATAGGCTTGCTCCATAATGTACTATTCTATCACGACCCCCTATTAGCCTATATTCAATGAGCAAATTGTAGGGTTTGGCATAATAAAACTTATCCTTCAAAGTAAATATGATCTACCATAATCAAATTAATCACTATTTGTAGTGAAAATATACTATTGAACGTTGGGTACATAGGCGTAGCGAGGGGGGGTTTTGGGGGTTTGAACCCCCCCCCCATTGATTAAAAAAACGAAAATTGTATGATTTTTTACATTCTGCCCATAAATTACTTAATACAAGTATAAAGCGTGGGAAGCTTAAAACTCGTTATTTTGCGTCTTAATTTTTAAAATTTTCCGGGGGAGGACCCCCAGAAGCTTAAAACTCGTTATTTTGCGTCTTAATTTTTAAAATTTTCCGGGGGAAACCCCCGGAAGCTTAAAACTCGTTATTTTGCATCTTAACTTTTAAAATTTTCCGGGGGAGGACCCCCGGACCCCCTCTCCCTGAATGTTATAACCCCCCCCTTATGGTCGGCCTGGTTACGCCTATGGTTGGGTATTGTTAGTGTTGACTCGTACAGATATCTTTGCAATTGTACAACTTCACAATTTTGAAAGAAGTATTTATTTATAAAGTTAGAAATGGGATAAAGCATTAAACAGATACTCATATAGAATTTTTAAAATTAAAATGATCATACACATTATTATGTTGACGGTTAATTTGCACAGGAATAGGAGTATGCTACGTTCAAAACGAGTAATGACAAAAGACTAGCCTGTTCACTGACAGACTTAACTAAAGCAAGACAGTTTTGTAATCACTACTACTAGAGGTCAATGTGAGTAGCCTACTACGAAGGACGAAAATAGGTAAACTGAATTAAGAATTCAACTTGTTCCTTTTAGTGTTGCAATAAGTGGGGCCATGAATACTGACCTTAAGACCCTAGGAAACTGGAATGTATCTTGCAACATTCTTTTGTTTCCTGCTGTCCTAGAGATCCCATTTAAATTACATCTTTCTGAGAGAAGTTTATGCTATGAAAACTTCAGGAACAAGAATTTGGCTAAGATACAAATATTAAGTAACATTATATAGATGTGGTAACCCCAAAGAATAGTAATACTATAGAATAATAACAATGATGATAATGATGATATTAATAATAAAGTACTAATTTTTCTGCTAAAGAATTTTATTTTATCTTTATCGTAGATATTATTTTTGTATTTACGATTAAAAATAATGCTTAATAATAACACAAATAATCCTCGTATTTTGCCCTTTATGTGAAATAAGGATTTCTCGCCTCGTCTTAAAATTGTCATTCATGGAAACTAGCTATTTTAGTGAAATTTTCTTCATTAATTTCAAACTTAAAAGCCCACTGACGATTTCACTTGTTGATTGCTTATACGAGGGTCGTCCAGAAAGTAAAGACAGATTTGGCATAATGAAATGAAAGATATCAACACAACACTTTATTTAAAAAGATACAGTACCATTCACCTTTCATCGTGACACTAAGTTAGAAGACGAGAATTTTTTTAACATTTAATGTCACTGTACACGAAGAATGTTTTGATTTTCGCGATTTTCTCGAAAACGGTTCATGTGAAGTGAGAAAGATGTATTCCCCATGCTTAGAGCAAAGAAACTAACGTGAGTGCATTAATCAGGTTTATTATTATTATTATTATTATTATTATTATTATTATTATTATTATTATTCTCCGGGGATACGATACGATGTGGTAACGGCATTTTCTTCAATTTTAGAACCAATTTACACGAAGAGAATAATATATTATGCTAAGAGGTAAAACTTTTATTTGGACAGAGGAAATTATGTTTCACACCAGGCTTTTTAAAATTATGAATAAAGCTATTATTATGATATAGTAACAGGAGATGTACAATAGGGTGGAACGAAAAACATCAACTTTTGACTTTCAATTTGTAATAGCGCGGAAAAGTTGCCTTTCGGTGTAAATAAGATGAATTTAAAATATGAAAAATATTGGATTATGTCTTGAGGTGCCGCAAGGACGTTAAAGTTTCATAAAACACACACTTTTTGCAATTTTTTCAAACACTTTTGCGAAACAATCAGCTTTTGATTTTTAATTTGTAATAGCGCGGAAAAGTTGCCTTTTGGTGTAGATAAGATAAATTTAAAATATGAAAAATATAGGAGTAGGTCTTGAGGTGCCGCAAGGAGGTTAAAGTTTCATAAAAACACACTTTTTGGAATTTTTTCAAAGATTGTTACGTGTCTCGATTATGAAATAAAAAGTTTCAAATAGGCGTTATAATATGAATAGAAAGATAAAAACAGCTTTACTATCTTTACTGAACTTTACTGCTATTGGGTGTGATGGAACCGTTGTAAACACTGGACATAAAAATGGTGTGATTTCTTTGATGGAAAAGGAAATAGGAAGACCTTTACAATGGTTAATTTGTTTGTTCCATGGTAATGAGCTACCATTGCGACATCGTTTTGTCATTTAGATGGTAAAACGAAGGGACCCAATGAGTTTAAAGGCAAAATAGGTAAGTAGCTAGAAAACTGTGCTAATCTATCTGTGGTTACTTTCTTGCCAATTGAAAATAACCTTCCTCTTTTGGAGAACAAAAATGATTTAAGTACAGATCAAAAATATTTATTGGATATGTGTATCGCTGTATCAAGTGGAAATTGCACACTAGATTTATCTTTAAGAAACCCTGGAAAAATTGCTCACTCCAGGTGGTTTACATTAGTCAACCGCGTGCTTAGGTTGTATGTGGCAACTGAAAGTCCAACTGAAAATCTTAAGACTCTGGCTGAGTACATTGTGAAAGTGTATGCGCCTATGTGGTTTAATATTAAGTTAAAACCTTCATGTACTTATGGTTCCAAATATCTGTTTAACCTTATCTCATATTTACGCCATCTCGCTGACGATCTCAAGAACGTTATAGACCCGATTATTGAAATAAATTGGTGGGTACTTTGCTGCTCCGGAAAATCTCCTTTTGTCCATGCTATGTGGTGAACGCAAAATTCAAAGAGAACTTGGTTTACGACGTGTTTTAAAAGCAAGAACAGAAAGTAGAGGCGGAGTCAGGAATTTTAAAGTTCCAAAGATAAACTTTGATGCAAAGGATTACATCGACATGATCTCATGGCCTGAAAATGACGAAACTGAACCCCACTTGTTCAAACATGTATTCAGTGATTCTCTCAAAGACTTTATACGGAAGGTATCTGAAGCTGAACCAAATAGTAAAATGGATCCGGTTATCGACTTTCCCCGGCTTCCTTGTCACACGCAAGTAGTGGAAAGAGCTGTGAAGCTGGTGACCGAATCGGCTCAAAATCTCGGTGGTTCAATCGCAAGAGAAGGATACATAAGAGCAAAAGTTGACTCACTTGTGAATATGCCAAAATTTATGCCAAACAGTTTAATGTGGCAAAGAAGTAGAAACAAACATTTTGCTGCTGTAACATTTTTTATCATTAAGGATACAGAAGTAAGAAATACAAAATTTGACATTACAAAATTTGTATTATTATTATTATTATTGTTGTTTGTAATTAATAATTTTACTCAATTCTAATGCTTATATATGTATTTAAAACCAAGTTTTGTAACATTATATGTACGAAAAATTCATAAAAAATAATTTATCAAAGTTTATAATTTCTCAATTTTTAAAATTTGTTTTACAAACTTTAAGCTCTTTGCGGCACCTCAAGATGTTGTAGTATTGCAACCAAATTTTGTTTAAGTCTTTTTGAGCCTAAAAGGCAACTTTTCCGCGCTATTACAAATTGAAAATCAAAAGTTGATGTTTTTCGTTCCACCCTAATGTACAATTCGAAAATAGTTCTGAAATATTAGGACTCGAACTCGAAAAATTCATAAAAAATAATTTATCAAAGTTTATAATTTCTCAATTTTTAAAATTTGTTTTACAAACTTTAAGCTCTTTGCGGCACCTCAAGATGTTGTAGTATTGCAACCAAATTTTGTTTAATTCTTTTTGAGCCTAAAAGGCAACTTTTCCGCGCTATTACAAATTGAAAATCAAAAGTTGATGTTTTTCGTTCCACCCTAATGTACAATTCGAAAATAGTTCTGAAATATTAGGACTCGAACTCCTATGGCTACTTATTCCGTTTACGGGAAATCTAAAAGGATAATTGCAGCCTGACCCATAGGCCTATGTACGTTATTTTCAGCTCAATTATTACTGACTACTATATCATTCTATTTTAAGTGTGATATAAGGTCCACATAAACATATATGAAAATATGAAGATGCTAACTAAGATACAGAAAAAATATCAAAAGATTGAAGTTTGAAAATACATAAATTATTGAGGATTTGAGTATGACCTGATCACGGTAAATTTGTCACGTAGATCCTGTGCTGAAGGATGGTACTAATACACTGTATTAAACATGCTATTAACGCTTGTTGCAAATCTAAGTGACGGAAATTTAAAACAGAGCTGGAACGGGACCTCAGCCTACGTAATATTCACCAGTTCGATGGCCTTTTCCTTTGATGCAGTTCATACATTTGTTAGTAATTATGTAACTGTCATAACGCCCACCAATGGAACGGCACCTTCTTATTTTCAATAAAATAGTACGAGAGGGCAAATTCCTATCTTCTTACTATGGTAGGGTTCACCTTATCCGATTTTTCTGTTTTGACAGGTTTATAATTTTTACAACCTTGCGAATTGCTTACTGTACCTTACACGGTACCTTACACTTAAGCACAAGAAGCATCATGTAAATACATTTGAACAAAATGGGATTAAATGGACCGGCCAAGAGAATAAAATTCAAAAGCGTTGTTCACAGGAGGAAAGGGTTGCCAACTGGAGGACAACAATTAGTCAAAATATCACCATATCATAAATCCAACGAAATGAGAGCATAAAAAGTGTGGAAAATTTTGTATCACATTTGTGTATTTTTCTCAAGCCCTATATACAGTCGTGTCGGGCGAGGTGGTCTAGAGGTAGCGTGCCCGTCTCTAGATCCGCAGGGCGCGGGATCAAACCCGGCCGCGGTCGATGGATTTTTCAGGACGTAAAAATCCTGGGCATGGAGTCCTCCGGGAGGGACTTTAAGCTGGGGGTCCCGTGTCGTAGATTTACGGCACGTAAAAGAACTCCAAGCCTAAATTAGAGCCTCTGGACAAAATTTCTCGGCCCTTTCACGTCCAAGAAATACTTAGTTTCCAGAGGGGGGTTGCGAGGCGATGGGCTTACCACCTGTCCCTCTACCCCCTCTCGGAAAATAAGCATATCAAAATTAGTATAGGTAATGAAACCTCTATTGGAGGCCCCTTCGCACCACCTGGGGATCATAGGGTACCAGACAGAGATATACAGTGGTAAAATAAGGCTTTTATATTCGGATATTTAATATTATTAACAAAAACAATAATAATAATAATAATAATAATAATAATACAGTAATATTACAATTTTTAAGAATGGCCACTGATCAAATGTACAGAACACAATAACCGCTTGCTTTAATATAATATTAATACTTTTTTGTTTTTCTATATTTTGAATATTATGTCACTTAATATTTTGGATCAGATGGATCTAAATAAAACCATTCTCATTGGCCGATATCATGCCATTGCTTGGCCGGTATTCCCCTATCTTAACACTCATAGGGTAGGCCTACTCAGTTACTGAAATCATTTATTGCAATTCTTTCATTATGATTTGTTCTGGTTTCTATCACACTTTCTTTGATCCATTTTGAACTAACAGGTATTTTTGTTTAATATTGTATATGTAAGATTAAAAATGTAAGGTGAGATTTAATTTAAAACAGTAGCCAATTATTATTCACTTTTTACTAGACAAATTTAATCGCTAGTCGTCAAATCACTTCACTTGGCTATGTTTGTTTTAAAAATGTCGTGATTAAAACAGAACAAGAATGCCAGTATCAGTACTTAGTTTAATTTCAGTGTCAAGTATAAAATATTAATGGTATTCCACAGGGTTTTCATTAAACGCAGAAGATCAGAACATGTTCTGCATTCTAATCAGAGTTATTACACGAAGCGCATATTAAGGATTCGTCACCAATCATGCTTACAAGTTATTACAGAAAGCTACAGCAAAATAAACATGCTGGTCACTAAGAAAAGTAAACAAACTAAAAAAGAAACAAAATGTCAAAAAATTCAAAACAAATTAAGTTCTCAGCTAACCAATAACATCGAGAGAACTATTCACTATCCTTTTAATCCGCAAACAAGGAGAACATCCTTAAAATCAGGCTGAAGACAAATAAGAATAGAAAGAAACTGAGAGCAGTATCTCACATCCACCGGTCACAAGTCACAGCTAGGAAATACAGAAGAGTAAACAAGAAATGATATTAATAGAATTTGTCTAAGGAAAACTTGTAGTAAATAACGGCCAAAAATCTCTTATTACTATTTATTAAATGAAACTATGAGACTAAATACCAGAACTTAAGTTTTTTACATAGAACTTTCATAATAAGCGGTATCCTTATACGTGTACAGTAAAATATTTTAGTATGAATTAACCGTATGTATGCTAAATTTATTTCAGTCCATAACAGAAAATTGTAAAGATAAATCTGCACAATTCAGATAATACCAGATAATAATGGCCTAATGGCCTATAATATTGTTGCACTTTCCACCATCATGGCAACTCGCCTATATCTTTCACCTAAACAGCTTATATGATGCTCTTTGATGAAGTAAAATGAATTATAGTTGAGTTTTGAGTAGTTTATTATTATGCTTTGAGATTATTTGATTGCAATTCATTAAAAGAAGAAAAAAAAGTAAAAAGGACAAATAACAAAATGTAGCCAAGAATGCGAAAAATTGCCACACCTGGAAACTCTGGGAGGAACCACACCTACGTTTTTACACTTTTCAGAACTGATTTTATAATATAGGCCCTATTAATACGAGGGCCGTCCAGAAGGTAAAGAACGATTGCGTATCATGCTCGGTGCCGGTCCCCCTACTACTATTGCATGCGCGATAGTTAGCTCCTTACCACACTTCAGTGTGAGTCACGCCTGTCCGTTCTAGAACGTATCTATATGGCGGCGCCAATGGAAAATCCCGCCAAATGTGAAGTGCGTAGTGTCTTCAGTGAGGATATCGTGCTTAATGTTTAATCAAGGAAGAACCAATGTGCACGACGAAGACCGGAGCATGAGATTCAAGTGGGACATTTCTCACATCCTTCATATTCTCCAGATCTTGCCCCCTAATGATTTTCACATGTTTCCTCTGCCCAAGTGTCATCTCGGTGGTAAGCACTTTCATATCGATGATGAAGTGAAATCAAAAGTGAAAAATTGGCTACGGTAACAGGACACATGGTAGGCCCATAACAGCGGTTTGGAAAAACTGGTGTCACATTACCAAGAATGTTTACAAAAAAAAAAAAAAAAAAAAAAAAAAAAAAAAAAAAAAAAAAAAAAAAGAAGAGTGGAAATGGAAAAGTAAGCAGAAGAGTTGTAATATGTAAAATAAAATTCTTTCAACAAATAAGTAGTATTTAATATTTTTTTAACAGTAGGGAAACTTATTTATTGGACAATCCTCATACTTTTATAACATATATATATATATAGGCCTATATATATAAATAACTTTAATATATATATTTATTTAAAATGTTGCATCCCTTCTCTCTCTCTCTCTCTCTCTCTCTCTCTCTCTCTCTGTCTGTCTCTCTCTCTTTCACCTGGCCTGAGCTTACACAATAATAAACGGAAAAAATGATTGGCAACATTTTAACTAAGTTGCATGAAAATCTGATAAAGCATATTTGAGTTATCGCGCGTACAGACGAACGGACAGTAATTTTTCCCGTAATAACCTCTAGGTTCATAGTGTTGTTAGACTCTGTTCACTTCTGCTACCTACTTCTCTCTTTTAAATCATACTATTGGGTAAATGATGTATTCTTTATTGTATTGTCTGTCAATTATTACAATGTCAACTCTTTTTTGTAGACCCAATGCTAAAGATACAGCAAACCTCTCCAAACATTTCATTCTTAGGAGTATCTTGAAAACAGTTATAAATTATGGTTTTCCTAATTTTATTGTGACTAATAATCCTGGCGACATGTGAGAGGGTTGCTAAAAATACGTGTAATAATAATATAATAATACGCGTAATAATAATAATTTTAATAACAGTAGAGAATGAATTTTAAAGAAGCCATTTTAAAATTATGATATCTTCCTAAACCTTAAGGATTTGACGACGAAATCTCTATCATATCCCATTCAGAATTTTGTACGCAATCCACTGCTTGCACAAGGAAATAAAGAGAGTCAATATCCCAAACTGGGACAGAAAATTGGATGCAATTCAGTTGTTCCTTTGTAGTCTCATCACATATCAAGCTTTGTTCATTATTTCCGCATCAAGATAAGAATAACAGAGAAAGAAAGTGAACATGACACAGCTAGCCGTTGCCACGGTTATGCGCACTGAGACTGCACACAATTGCGAAATCCGTGACAGCAGATAAACACAACATAAGTGCCTTATTTATGCGTGCGTATCTATGCACACTGAATCATATGCCATGAAATGAGTGATGAAAATCAATTCCCTTTTGCAGGATTTACCATCGTTATCGGATATTCTTAACTGAACAATCGTATTGTCTTTAACAACCATTCCGTATTTTTAATTTTGCCACCAGAAATAGTTTAATGTTTACTCTTCAGAAAATAGTATTATTTTTTAATTTTTTTAAAATGCCTTAGTGGTCATGCGTCTTACTGAACTTTTTACTATTTATGCGAATGATTTACCTTTTAGTATACGTGCTAATGGTCTATACTGCTGTAAGTTTGCTGACGATTTCTCCTAACGTATCCCATGCTAATGATAATTCTGTTGCCTTAAAACTTAAACAAATATATTTCATAATTTTTAATGATGCACTGCTAATAATTAATCTTAGTTTAAATAATGTTAAGTAGTTAAGAAAACTGATATCATATAGTCTCAGTCGGTATAACAATTCTAATTCAGTTACGTTTCTTGGTATTCACCTTGAATCGGATCTAGGGTGGCAATCTCAAATTAATTATGTTGCCAGTAAAGTAAGCGAAGGAATATTCATGCTAAGAGTGATTTAAATACTATTTCAGTACGATCCCTATTAGGCCTACTAATGGGTATTCTCAATAAAATTGCCCTTTTGCCTCCTCGATAGGATCCCCAGATGAAAATTCAACTTCGGGTTTGACTGGTTTTCCATGGCATCATACCACTATTGTAGTTTACGAAACTGGATAGGAATCATGAGTTTTGTGATTATATATATATATGAGTTTTTTAAGTTGGTGGAACGTATTGACTTTAGAATGAGTGTTACCAGTTTGCATGTCCTACTTCAATCTGTTTTCAGGGTTATGAAGTAGAAATGGACTGAGCTGTTGTTGTAAGGTAATACCATTGTCTTGAAATGCTGGAGACGAATAAAAATAGTTTAAAAAAGACGTGACACAGCAATTTCAGTAAAGAGTATTACCCAAACAAATTTTCCTCAATCTTGTTTTCACTTGTTTTTCCATATACACCAGCTTGAAATGTTAACAGGAATTACAAATTACCCATGAAATCAATGTCCCAACTCGAAATACTGCATGTACGAAAGCTAAGAAGTCGACCGAGAAGTCTTCTAAAAAATTGTAAATACAGGAACTGCAGAAGGTATGCTCACTATCATTGATGATATTACGATAATTATTTTATTCTTATTTATACTGTGTTATTTATTTTTATTTAAGTGCTTAACTGAGTGTCCCCGCATTACGCCAGTCAACACCGTAACGAACGTAGAAATTAAATTTTCGCCAACTATGCTATAGCGGCATTACCTACGGCTATAAGTTAATTGGGAAGAACGATGACGACGATGTGGCAACCACAAAAATATTCTTTGTGTAATTGTAGAAAGCATAAGAGCAAAAAAATATATTTTTGAGGAAAGTCCCTTAATTGTATGTCAACACTGTAACGTAGAAAAAATGTGATTTTGTGATTTTTATAAATATTTTTAGTCTAGAAAAGAATTTTTGGCTGTTTTTGAAGATAAAGCATGTGATGAATCGTCGTTTTTTTTTTCAGTCTTAACTTCGAAAACTTATGAACAAAAAAAATGTCCACCTCCGTAACGGTCAACTCCGTCACGAAGAAATTCGTTACGGTGTTGAACAACTGTGACTTTATTGGCTTGCATACTGGCATTATGTTCAATTTAATTTTAATTTAGCTTATTAATTGTATTTACCTCATTATGTGAATACATTATCGAAAACATGTCCGCATCTTGAAATGAATGTCCACACCATAACGCAAGTGTCCACACCGTAACGCAGTCTTCATCCCGTAACAATAAGCAAAATGGCAATAGTTAGCACTAATTTTTAATGCTTTTTCTTAATGAGGAGGCATTTATGCACTCTATTCTTACTATGCGTAGGATATGAAAATAAATATTTTACATTAAAAAGTCTGACCATAGTTACAAAATTTAGCATTAAAAATCTCGATTCTATATTCTGTACTAAAAGTTTTAATTTCTTTGTGTCCATTATAGTAAATATTTGAGATAAAATTGTTTCAAGGTGAATCGCAAGCCAATGACCTATAGAAACAATAAATAAAAATGCTTTAATATTTCAAATTGTTAATATTAGGACCGTAAAACGCTGCGTTACGGAGTTGACTAATATTTGCATATTCTGATATTAAAAACGTTATATCTAAGTTAGTGATTATCATTGAGCTCGGCCAGTTCACTGGGAATAGGTTAACATCATAATAAACGAGATGACATCAATAAAACACACTTTTCTGACAATTGTAATTCCAGCTTAACAGTGGATGAAAATCCCCACAATCGTGAAAATGACCCAAATGCACAACATGAAAATACATTTAAAAGCAAAAGTCACAGATTTCAATGAATTGAATATTTTGAAACTTAACCAGTCTTGAATTTTTTCAATTCTTCATTAGGGCACATTTCAAGTTAATTAATTAATGTAAAGTCACAGTGCAATCTTAACTTCTTAAGAACAAAAGTAACTTTCTATCACGTAGTGACTTAGAAGTATTTTTTCTCAGTTAACCTTTATTTTCAGTCTATAGACTGCACCAACAAATAAATGCTATACGGAAATAGCTGAATTGCAGTAAAACTCATTACTAACAACATTCCTCCCAACAAACAATTTTTTTCAGCTTTTTCATTTTGACAGAAGTCTACTAAAATTTAACCGCTCCTTTAATTTGTATAACGGGCTCCATTCATATGGCAATCAGAAGCTAATTGGAACATGCAGAAAAACATAATTTAGAAGCCCAAAACATAAGTAACACTCTTTACCGTGAATATAAATGCGTACCGTGGTTTTGACTTCTTGCTGTCCTCCCTTCTCGATGTCTGGTCGGATATTGGTCCCACCCCTTAATTCTTCTTTGGAGGAGCACTAGACCAAATAAAACTCCTCACCGTATTTTTTTCACAATTTACTGAGACATAGATTTAAATGAACTTCCTGGCTCGGATTTTCTTTTTTAATTCTGAAACACCCTCTAGAGTCTAGACAGTTTCATTTGGATGCTGAGCTAACATTCATCCGCGAATGAAGATTCATTTTGGGTCTTTTCATGTCTAAAAGTCAAGATGTTGGCAGCAGAATATGAGGTGAGACAGTCACACTCCTTACTTTTTCCCACGTCTTTTGACATAAACATGAACGCTAAATTATCTTAGTTACGGGAAGAATAACATTAATTCGTGTGTTCAGTGTTCATGTTTTCATAATAATCATACTCGTAAAAGACGAACTTGTATATTCCTAAATGCAAATAGAATATGATAGAATTGTTAACAGTTATGAAATCGTAGGCTTAAATCTTTTGAATAGTTTTTTTCAGAAAAATTAAGAATGAGGCATTCAAAGCATTTAAGAGAACGATCCTTGACGACAAATCCTTTATATACTGTTCAAGAATTTTTTAATTTTAATAGTCTGTAAATTTATGAATTATGATGAATTATGACGTTGCTATATACTGTAAAAATTCTACGGCAACAAACAAACATTATTATTGTTATAATATTATAGATGAATTTATTTTCATTTTTCATTTTTAAATAGTGCATACAAGATTGGTACAATTAGGTTACATCTTTTAAAAGGAAACAAATAAAATTAGCATAATTTACGGTTTCGTCCTTACAAGGGGCCTACACAATGCCTTTATTGGAATTGCTCCTTTGAATGAGGTCTGACTGAGTGACATGAACAAGGCGATAACGACAATTATTCATATTCGGGAGATCACTAGTTGAAATCTCGTGGTCTGTCATTTTGAGTAGGCCTAGAGATTTTTATGGGGCTCTCCGCCACTCGGAAAGTCAAATGTTGGACGGTAATTTACACATTACCGATCCCAATCTCTCCTTTGTGCATGTTGTTTTTATTGTCTTTTGAAGAGGCCCTGCGTCATGCTGATCCATATACTGTCTTAGATTCGAAAAGGTATGTGAGTACGGGTCGTGTGACAGGCAGCGCGGAGAAAGAGACAGAAAGTTGCCACAGTTATCACTAGGCCTCGAATGTTCATACAGGGATTCAAGTTAAGTTGACATACAAGTATACCCAGCCTGACTCACTGACAGTCACTCCACAGCATAAGCAGTGCCCGTCTCAATAGCATCTACTGCAGTCTACAAGAAGATGATAAGATGTTTACATTCACAAACATTACTGGTCACCATATATGTGTAGAATAAATAGGAGATAATTTATTTGATCATGTCATGTTATAAAAGCTATATGCAACGAGTTCATTTTTATCTCTACCTGATTATCTGAGCGCACTCCTGTTGCCATCGCGTAAAACACTCCCCACCTCTTCATATGTATAGAACATGCTTGTATGAACATTTTAAGCCAGGTGATCACATAGGCTATAGGCTAATCGGCTGCACGGTCTTGACACTTGGCAATGTCTATAGACACGACACTTTTCAGAAGGAACTGATGCATGTTTTACACCATTTACCGTGTTATTCTGGTAAGCCGCGCGTTTGGCATTTTCTTTTTTCATTTGTGGAACTAATATATGCAACAATATTAGAAACTACTTTCGAAACTGTATAGTAACTCTAATATCGCGTACAAGTTTGAGCGACGATAAATGAACAAAGGAGCAACGCTATTCCACCAGGTTAGTAGGTTAACCCTGAGGTGTTCATGTTGGAGGAAAGATAAAAGCGTCCGAGAAAAATAGGAGCGAAGAAATGAAATAATCCATTTTATTTATTCATCTCACAGATCGAAATGCAAACATATCGATTAATGATCGATTGTATTAGTCACGACTGTGATACACGAAACTATAAGTAACATATTGAATAACAGTATTTCCACTGCCTTCTAAATCTTACAAGCCATGCTGCTTGAAATCTGGCAACACAGGAGGTAGTCCTATCTGTGGTGGTCTGTGGGAAGCATTTGAATACGTTTATATTGCAGATAATTTTCTTCATCACAAATACTGACTTTATTTAGGCCAAATCAGTAGGCCTATATTACATAGTCTATACTTGTGATGTGCATAATAACGTAACGTGCGGTGACTCCACATATCTGAAGGAATTCGTAGTTTTCCTCATTATACGTTATGATGTCGCGTTTTTTCTTATTTTATTGGTAATAACCTCACTTATCCTGTTAGGCCTACGAGCTCTGTTATTTGACCCACAACAGAGTCATATTTTATTAAGCTACTACACTTCTCTGGGTCATTTTGTACCACCACTGAACTAGTTTTCTCAGGTAGGCTATAATATAACCTAGAACACTGATATCTATCTTCTTGTCACATGCACTTTGTGGAAAACTGTGCCCATGACTGTCACTGAAAAGAATAACTTTGCCTGATTCCTTGGAAGCACTCGGCTTTCCGTTATTTGCTGTCTAAAAATCATCCATTCGTTATCCTTGGCTCCAGTGATGAACTGTGTTGATTCGCCAGGTTAAGGTTTGAATCCCGTTCATTGGCTTCACCAAACTGTAGGAAAACGCTGAATCGATTTTCTAGTAGTAATATTGGGAGAATAGGAGATTGCATATACTACGATTTGGCGTCTACCAGATTGAGATGAATTAGGCCTACTGTGAGCAGCTTGATATTTTGATAAAAGTTCATACCAGTAAAAGTGACTATATTTCTCTTCAATTCTTCTTTAATACCAGCCAATTCTTCCTGAAGGACACTAATATCATACCGTAACTCTTTCTTGTATTCGTTTGTAGATGGTAATAGCTGATGAACATGAAAATATTCTATGAAAAACTATTCTCTGGTGTACTCAATTAGTGGTGACGGTGTATATAAATATATCATTTTGTACACGGTTTTTACCTTCTCTATGCTCTCCAGTTGGACTTCAGGTGTGTCCAGATGTTCTCTAAACCATAGGCGATGATGACTGGGATTACTTTAAGCTGAAATATGCTTAATTTGCGATGATTCTGATGGAGTTCGTTGCTTTATTTACGGCATGTTAAAAGCCGATAGGACTACCGAAGCGATGTTTCCAGATTTAACAACATGGCTTGTAAGAAATAAAGAAGGCAGTGGTATTTCACAATAAAAAAACACTGTCGTAGATGAGTTAATGTTGTAAACAAACGGGATAATTCATATTGACACAAATAAACAAGAATGTATTTCTTGAGATAAGCTCAGAGATGAGGTGTATTATCGAACTCGCTAATTATCAGCTGTTCAGATTACATAATATGTGTGTGTATGGTCGAAAGTTTCAATATTCCCATTTCCCAAACAATCTTGTCAAGTTTAACAATAATCTAAATGCAATATGCAAAGCAATATAATCTCTAATATAAACACTAGATGTTTTCAAGCACTTCATGCTTCGTTAGTATCGTCGCTATTATAATTTATCATTGCTGCAATATTTTCACGGCTTGTCTAGTGACGTGTGATATAGTTTAGTTACTTTACGACGGTCTGCCTTTGATTTTAGTGCTTAATGAGGAATTAGATTTCAAAATAAATTTGTCCCGTCCCCTACCTTGTAACTCTCAGAGAGATGAGGAAGCAAAAAAAGAAGATTAAGAGCTGTGCGTACTCCTAATTGTAGGCCTCCTGGATTAATTATAAATTCAATGAACGGCTTGGACGAGGTGAAAGATCAAGTGAACAGTGAATACTTTTTACGTTATCGGTGACCCAGGCAGTGTGTCACAGCACAGCCTAAGGGGGCAGATTACCTCACGCCGTATCTATTAGTATTCATTCTGACTGCGCAATATTTAGTGAAGAATCACACTCAATCCAGTACAACAGCCGCTTGTGTGCAAATAATTCTATTAAAGGTTAGCCGTGTCACCAATATCAAAATACACGAACTCTTTAAGTTACTGTAACACTACAGTCAAGATCGGATAACCTATCGAATCTTACTTTCTCCAACTTACCTTAGATAATTCAGGAACAGTACCTAGGCCTATTGTATTCTAGTTGTCATCTGAAATACATTTTTAAAGGCCCCTATCCCAAAAATGGTCATAACATAGCTAATTTCTCGAAGAGACCATAGAAATCATGGAAAATGAAAGCCTACATAGGCCTATTATTTTTAATTTTCACTGAGTTACATTTTTATAGTTCCCTGAGTTAAATAATGGTCCTAACGTTACATACTTTCTCTAACTTACCTTATAATGCAGGAAAAGTAGGCCTATTGCATTTGAGTTATCACCCAGAACTAGTCTAGACTAAATTTAAAAAGTCTCCTGGGTCTAAAAGTCGCCAAACTCACCGTAGAAAACACGTGGAAGTAATTACCAGTAGACCTATTTTATTCGAGTTGTCACTAGAAATACTCTTTCAAAATCCCCCGAGTCCATTCCTACTTTCCCTAACTTAACATAGAAGTCACGAAAAAAATAAGTGAATTTATTCTATTTGAATTGTAACCAGAAATACATTTTTTAAGCTCTCAGACTACGAAAATGGCCCTAGCGTTGCTTCCTTTAATATACGGGAAAATTAAGTATTGTAATCAAATTATTATTAGCAGATATTTAAAGTCTTCTGAATTTAACGTGACTTACTTTGTCTAACATACCTTAAAAACACGGCATAGTTGCCTAGTAATGTAACCCTGTGAATAGTATAGCTACAAATTAAATCAAACAAAATCAAACAAAATCTCGTTAATCACGCCTAGTATATGACGTGAGGCCTATCACCGTCTTTTTATTGCCCTAAATAAGATAATACTTGGAAAATAAATGGTTTTTATTATCTAAAAAGGGTCAATTTTGTTTAGCTTTTCATAATATCGGCTTGCATTGAGAACTACATGCTTTATTATTTCGTTTGAATTTCCCATCTAAACCTATTCTTAAATCATTGAAAGTATTCTCCCGTACCCGTCACATCCCCTAGCGACAAAATACTAAGACCTATTTCGCAACCTATTGTGTAAACTGGAAAATAGTGTACACTCTTTTATGTATTGCATTTAGTTATATGCCAAAATATCAACTTATAAAAAAGCAAGACCAATGCATTGATTTAAAACAGAAAGGCATTTAAACGCCAATTTCGGATTTTAAAAAAATCGGAAGTCCCCGATCTAAATATAGCCTAGGCTAATGTTGATTCGTTGAAAATACAGGAACATTTTACGTAGATAAAAGTTACATCTTAAAAAACTCCGTGGCGCTACATCCCTGAAGGGACTATCACCCACCCGCTGCGTCATCTACTATAGGCAGATGACAGGATTGGGGACATGGGGTCAGTATGCCGACACCCACGGTCGTTAATGGTGGTTTCCACGACCGGAGCCGCTACTTCTCTATCAACTAACTCCTAAGTTTGAATCACGAGACTGAGTGCACCCCGTTTCAGACATCTCTACCTCAGACAAATCCGAGGAGGTACGGGGGTTCGAACCTCGCTGTAGTCAGCGACGCTAACCACAAGACCACGTCAAGTTTTGAGAATTTTCTTGGCAATTAATAGTTAAGTTATAAATCAATGTACAGTTGTTTAACCATCGAATATACCATTAAATAATTTCTGTCTTTCTTCTTTCTTTTTCGTAGTTTTACCTCTCCCTGTTAGGATTTAAGCAACCCAAGCCGCCCGGGCCTTACAGGGCCGCGACCTGTCGGGAGAGGGATTACCTTTGGATCACATACATACTTTTTTGACCAGACAAGGACATGGAGGGCCTCCCCGGATGAGTGATCAGCCCAATGCCGGGGCCACCTCCGAGACAACACGAACACATAGGACGATACACACCATTCACACACACACTCACTCAGAACAAGGCGAGGATGAGGATGAAGATGATAATGACGGCCAGATGATATCCGGGGACCACAAGGGCCTAAAGTTACCTGACATTTGTCTCATAGGTGAGGGAAAACCCGGAAAAAACCTCACCTAGGTAACTTGTCCCGACCAGGAATCGAACCCGAGGATTGGACGCATCTCCTGAGCCACAGCGGTGGACTAAATAATTTCATAGGCTTTTTTTTATTATAGATTCTTGCTGAAAACAAAATTCTGTTTATATCAATTTAAATCATCAAAATTTATTGTATTACGTATCAAAAATCGTTCACACATTCAGAATTCGTCATTTTTATAAAATAAAGTTAAAACTATGTACAAAATATGTTATATCTAATTTGTTACATGAATAGCAATAAGTTATAAATCTTTTCTTGCCAATTATGATAGACCATGGGCTACCAATATGAAACCCTCCCCCCCCCCCCCCCCGTGGGAATTTCCGACACATATATTTTTTTGTTGGCATTGTCATCTAGTTTAAGATTTTAGTTGTTTGCCCCTTATCAATTACAGCATTTAGCCGGAAACCCCGGAAAACCCCGGAAATTCGCAGAAAATGAATTTGTTTTAATTTTTCATTGTTCTTTGCTCCTAATATTCCCAGGGAATTTCTGACTCACACATTTTTGTTGGTATTGGCATCTAGTTTAATCTTCCAGTTGTTTGCCCCTTACAAATTACAACATATCCCCGGAAAACCCGGAAAACCACGTATATACGGAGAAAATTAGTATGTTTTATTTTTTAAATCTTTGTTCTTTGCACCTAATATTCAAAGGGAATTTCTGACTTACAGGGGCAAACAACTGAAACCTTAATCTACATGGCAATACCAACACAAAACCATATGAGTCACCAATTCCCTTTGAATACTAGAAGTAAAAAACTAAGATTTAAAAAATTAAAACAAAGTCATTTTCTCCGGGTTTCCGTGGTTTTCGGAGTTTTCTGGGGATTTGCTGTAATTGATAAGGGGCAAACAACTGAAACCTTAATCTGGATGGCAATACCAACAAAAGAACATATGATTCAGAAATTCCCTTTGAATATTAGAAGCAAAGAACAAAGATTTAAAAAATAAAACATTGTCATTTTCTCCGTTTAAAAGTGGTTTTTTGGGTTTTCCGGGGATATGTTGAAATTTGTAAGGGGCAAACAACTGAAAACTTAAACTAGATGACAATACCAACAAAAAATATGTGAGTAAGAAATTCCCTAGGCATATTAGGAGCAAAGAACAAAGAAAAATTAAAAGAAACGCATTTTGCCCGGATTTCCGGGGTTTCCGGGTAAATGCTGTAATTGATAAGGGGCAAACAACTGAAGACTTAAACTACATGGCAATACCAACAAAAAATATGTGAGCCAGAAATTCCCTGGGCATATTAGGAGCAAAGAACAAGGAAAAATTAAAAGTAACTCATTTTCTCCGGATTTCCGGGGTTTCCGGGTAAATGCTGTAATTGATAAGGGGCAAACAACTGAAAACTAAAACTAGATGGGAATACCAACAAAAAAATATATGTGTCGGAAATTCCCACGGGGGGGGGGATGGGGGGTATACAGTAGCCTACGCTCTATGAGATCTATTAAAAGAACTCTTTTGTTACTGGCATCTTAATAGTTTATAAAACGTACACAGTTTGTTAAAACGAGTGTTGCGTCAGAATAAAAGATCAATGTCTACAAACGTATTTACAAAAGCTTCACAATAATGATCTGTATATAGTTCAGTATATGATATACGAGGGTAAGTCAATAAGTATCTGCACTTTTTCTTTAATATTTTGTAGGTTGGCTGTACCGCTTCGTGCTCGCGCACGTCGACATGTTGTTCATTTATCTCCGCTTTTGGAATGTTTGACCGTTATGACTCCACTGCATGTTGCGCTGTTGCACATTAAACATGGCTGCAAACGCTGAGCCACCGCTCAGCGTTTGCACCAAAGAAGAACAGCGTGCAGTGATCTGTCGTCTGAAGGTGTACCAGGAGCCGAAATCCATCGAAGACTTTCCGCACAATATGGAGGCAATGTTTTACCACGGCGAAGCGTGTACGTATGTATTGAAAAGTTCAAAAATGGTCGGACAAATTTAAAGGACGAGGAAAGAACAGGACGCCCATGCCTTCACATTTGGTGGGATTTTCAATTTTCGCCGCTATTTGGATATGTTGTAGAACAGACAGGAGTGATCTCATAGCAACGAAACTCATCTCACACTGAAGTAGGGTAAGGAGCTAACTAGTGCGGATGCGATCGTGGTAGTGGGGGACCAGCGCCGAGCCGGGGAAAACTACTATAAAATTGCTTATATTATATGCTACTACGTGTTATTAATGTAACACACTAATACTGACAATAACTTTTCTAGAATACAGTTCTCATTCATAACCTACAATAAAATAAACATAACTTGATATGCTCTGGTTTTATAGCCACATATTGTTTGTTCATTTTATAGCTTTTAAGGCTGTTCTAGTTACATTAGAATAATACATTAGAATAATAATAATAATAATAATAATAATAATAATAATAATAATAATAATAATAAAATCTTCAACTTATCGAACATTTTAGCAACTTACATGTATTGCTTTACTTCACTGTTTATGTATATCAGTCACCATATAAAAATATACAAAGAAAATTCAACGTAATAATTATTTTTATGGTGACATTTTTAGCTTTAGCCCAAAAGTTTATTATTTTTTGTTGCAGTAGCCACTGACAATCTCCATACAAAAATATGACACTTAAAGTCACAATATCCTCTATATAATATTACAGTATATACGGTATACATGAGATACATTTGCACGTTCACAGTAAGACAATTTCATACCATGGGACAAATATTTCCAGTCACATGACCCATACATTTCTTAAGTTCACTTGCCGATTTGTTCTCCAACTCCATATGTAATCCACAAGCACAATGAAGTAATTTCTTACAGATGGGAAGCTTCTAATCTTCTCTTGTGTTATAAAAAACTTACACTCTGGTAAGATTTCTTAAAACTATTCCATGAATGAAATATAACGGATTTTGTAAGCAATAATTATTTTATTACTTTGTTAACAATATTCTGTCAGCCGTGTAAGATCACGGCATATTAATTGAACGAACAGTCCATGAATCGATCCGAGTTCCCAATGCTGCCAATAGTCGTACCACAATTTGGAGAGTGTCGTCGTAGTTTCTTACATCAAAACGCTATGAAAGCACACGAACTGGATTGCACAGGACCAAATTGTGTTTTTGTTCAATGGACATTTATATTATTTCAATTTCAATCAAGTTATATTGTATAAAATAATGTTTTCATTCTGTTCACTGGCAGCATGTGACATATTGATCACCGCACGTTGATGCCTTACGTGTCCAGTAACGAGCTGACTTTTAGCAGATAAAATTGCATCCTGTCTATCCGGGGAAGCAAATTATAAGATAAACGATCGTGAATGGTCTCTATCCGAGGAATTGTTAAACGTTATTGGTCAATGTCAAATACGTGGCGTTTGAATGGAATTTAGTCTTAATAAAACACCTAAAATTACATGTATTTTGTTATCTTATAACCTTGATCCAAAGCAAAAGTAAACAACTGAATGTGAAACTACAAAGCACAGTTCACAAGAGTTCATTTTTGATACTGATTAGTTGTTTACAAACAGTGAAGTCAATTTGTGTCAGACTTATTTTTAAGTTTAAATCTCGTGATTTGGTGGTTAGTATCACTAGATACACCGCCAAGGATACCGGGTTTATTCCCAATTCTGCCAAGTAAAATTTTGTGTAAGGGGATTATTCCTAAATCTATCATAGCGATAAACATATGTACTCAAACATACCTCTAATCACTTTCAGATGAACCTTCTGATCCAAGATTAATTATCATTTCAGGAACCTGTTCCATACTTTTGTCGACATCCCAGAATCTTGGTTCTTCTTTTTTAATAACATGATTTACACAATCCTGACACAGTTTGCTGCACTGCTTCAACGAGAAGGCAATTTACGTCCCTAATATTAAATGTGTTATTCTTTCTTGCTATGTAACTTTCACTTGCGCCCATTTAATTCTATCGGGTTTAGCTCGCAATTATATGGCGGGGTTCTACGGGAATAAGGATGTAGCGAACTAGAACCAGCAGATGTCTCCACTGCTCTAGCCGGTATGCGCTAGCCGTTCGTCACTTGTTTCTCCAGTTGTCGTCTGCTGCCACCATGCTTTTATATGACCTTTCATCTTAGCAGACTGAAAAATACGTTCGAACTTTTCTATTTTTGTAGCGGGTAAAGCGCTACTAGGCGCATTTCTTTGTATACTGTACACTTCCAGAATATATTTACGTAAAAAAGCTTAAAGAAAAATTGCAAAAGATAGACGCTATATAAGTCGAAAAGAAGGAAGAATAAACTGACAAATACTGTGAGAAATGCCCGCTACTAACTACATTACTATGTTCCCGACGTACAAAATGTTATGCAGATATGAATATTTATATGAAGTGCTGCTAATTTGGCGATTGTATATGATTCAAAGTAACTAAATGAATATACCTCTAGGGTTGAGACAGTAAAATACTAATTGATATACGCGATAAACACTGATATATGTGGTGTGTATTCGCACATTTTTAATATTATTTATTTTCTATATCAAATGCATATTTAGCCTATACCGTCATATAAAAAACGTATTCAGAATCAAAATATTAAAATATGTTTACAACACGAAAACTTACCTTTTCCTGTCCGAAGTAGTTTAAAAAAATCTTGAGAATCGATTAGACATTTTTTCTTTTTTCTAACTTGGCTATTAAGAAATCGCAGAATTTTTTTTTATCTCAGATGAAAGACGGTCTCGAATAAATATTGTGACAATAGCGTTGCCAATTTAATAGGCTACATAACTTAACGTATGCCTTTACATTCTGCTATGTCATGCGATGAAATATTCTTAATATTTTGTCTCATAACTAGAAATGAAAATCATGTAACGATGATCTAGTATACCGATAATAAGAATGCTAGACCATCGTTACATGAATGATGCAATAGAAGGCTACAGTAATATACACATATTTATATAGCAAAGTAAAAGAAATAGGCCTAAAATAACTAAATAAATTAAACAGGGAAGTGATCTTTAAATATAAAGGTGCAATAAAGATACAGTTTAACAAAGGTACAGAACTAACACAATGTACTGTAATTATCATTGCGTTACTACGTAATTTTACTTTATTTGTATTTGTAATTTACTCTGTTTTTTAATGGCCCATAACATCTTCTCGATGCTCACGGCAAATTTAATATTAATTTAAAAATTAAAGAATATCCAACCGCCACACTGCATATAAATATTCATACATTAATAACACATTACTGCAAGTCGAGTACAAAATAATGTCGTCTATATCGGAAATACCTCACAATATTTGTTAGTTAATCCTTCCCTTTTAGTGTTATTTAGAGCCTATCTGCTGAAAGTTTTCTTTCGTCTTTTTGACATTTAAACATTCTAGAAGGGCCCAGTAGACAAGGAAGTATGTATAGTAGCCCCGTGTCCTCTATAAAAATATAAAATTACGAACATATTTTTCGGAGTGGGAAGATGGAACGCCATTTAAAAGCATGGTGCCAGCAGACGACAACTGGAAAAACAAATGATGGACGGCTAGCGCATACTTGCTAGTACACCCACGCTATCTGTCAGAGAAGTTTGGCGAGCTACATCCCTATTTCCTTTGATGCCAACCAGTCTGAAATCAGTAGTTTGTTCCCGGACATTGTGGGCAATTTTTCTTTCTTAACTGTGTGATGCGACGCAATTAGGCCGGGCACACACGTTACGATATAGCCTACCTGTCAGGTAAACCTGCACAGGTAAACCGGAAAGGTATACCTACACACACACGCTACGGTAAACCGGAAGATTTTAACTCAGTCGAGAGATGGCGAGCAAAGAAGAACACGACGCGATCGCTTTACGGTTTGTCATCCAAGTCGTCCTCGTCATCCACTGAGTGTCTTGATCGCCAAGAAAAGCGAACAAATCTAAGTACCACAATTTTGAAGTGTATACGTTGTCTGTTGAAGCTCCGGATTTCATTTACATGTCACGTTTCTTCTTCTCTTTACATACATTACTTCTTTATTTTTTTATTTTTTATTTTTTTACAGATTTCTTTGTTGCATCGGGTTCTAACTCCTTTAATTTAATCACAAGTCTTTCATAGGCTGCATCTCTCTTTTCACGATCGTGGTACTCTCTACTTTTTCTGACCTATATATTTCAATAAACTCTTCTATCACTTGGTTCCGTTTTCGGCTTGACATGATGATCACGAAATACAAAGACGGACCGACGCTCTCTACTCAAGGAACTAGCCACAACCTTAAAAACTGTACAGGCGTGCCGGAGTGACTCACACACACGCTCAGGTCTACAAATCTGCGCAGGTAGAAAGAATTGAATTTCGATCCTTCTCCGGTCGCCTGCGCAGGTCGCTACGCCTGTGCAGTTTGGCCTGCAGCGGCTGGCACACACGCTCCGGTTTACCTGTACAGGCAACCCTCACCGGTATATCGTAACGTGTGTGCCCGGCCTTATCCATCACAATCACAGAGTTAGGTTCAACATGAGGTAGTATTTTATGGAACCATTCATGAAAAGCGTCACCAGTCATCTCTTCGTGGTATTCTTTTGTAGAGTGAGACTCGAATACCCAAAGACTGTTAACTATGAAACACTTCTCACTGTCGATGTGAACAGCAATTACATGTTTCCCTTTACCTGTTGGATGTCTAAAACCTGTCGACAGTCCATTAAGAAAAGCGTAATTCGCCGAAGTTACCGTTTTGTCTTGCCAAATCTTTTCTTTTGTATGACCAGCGTTCACCCACGTTTCGTCCAGAACCAGATAGTAGATCGTTTTTTTTTCCGGGTTTTCTTAATTTCTCTTAAATATCATCTCCGCCATAGAACAATATCTTTTCTATCTAGTAAATTACTATTTCTTTGTCTGTTGTCAAATTTGAATCCAATATTTCGCAACAGTTTGTAAAATGTTGATTTCTTATAGTTAGGGAGATCAGAGTCATCATTAACACTCGTCAGAATTTTTTTTTTGCAGTTGGTATCTCATTATTGTATTCATTAAGGACTTTGAAAACTGTATTTGACGCTACTCCCAAGGATGACACCACTTTCACTCCTATACATCTCGCACAGCTACTTCAGGGTTTTCTTTTAATAGTGTATACATTTACAACCTGCATCTTCTCGCCGCTGAACAAACCTTTTCCTCGCACACGTTTATTTATTGGTGAGGTACGTTCTGAAGCCCCGGCTCGCAATTTTCTTCCATAATACAGAATTACTGGAGAAAATGCTTATCACTTTCATTTACAAGATATTGTGGTGTACTTCTACTCACATCATAAATGGAAAATACGAAATAATTAATTATGTTATAAAATACGTCTTGAATTCAGTATTTCTCGTCACTTTTTTTTTTTCAGAATCAACAAAGTTGCCAGGGTCAACGATAAAAGCAAATGCAATTTTATTTGCTAGAGATAATTGAAAAACATGTAAGCCTTGATAACTACGAAAGCAAGCAACTCACTTAACAGAACTGATGATCTCACATAACGTACAAATAATTTCACGATGTGTGCGGAATGAAACTATACATCTGACTGAGCTTGTCTCACTATCGTGAAGTATGCGCTGGTGCGATTAACCAATGAAACGACAAGACACAGGTAGTCAATGTAAGTCTGTTGTTTACATTTGCTCCGTACACATCGTGGACCAAGTATAGCTGATGGTTCTGTGGAGAGATGTTGTCTTGGCGAATGAATTAAACCAACCCACCCGCCTTAAATAATACACTTTCGTTTATACTATGAGCTAGCGAAAAGTAGCGAGATATCCGCCACATTTTCTTCCTCAAATCATGAAGAAATCGTGATTGGTCGTTAGATGTATGACGTCACACAGCCAGAGCAGCTAGAATTTTTGGTAAACAGATTGACAAACTTCGCGGGAGATAATATGCCACATTTTCGGAACTGGAGAATTCAGTATTTCCTACTAAACTAACTATTGACTCAGTTTATGCTACATTATTATACAAATGTAAAGTGTTTAGAAAATGTCCGCCTATAATTAATAAAACGCGCTATAAAGTTGACGTCTTTTATTGTAGTTTTGTAAACTACTATTATAAGTGTATAGTAAATTATTATGATAAAATACTTTATGGAAAGACAGAGTATAGTACCCAAAGTGGGTTCTAGCCTAGTTACATTGAGCACAATGTACTCTAAGGGTGGCGTGCACCAAACTCATGCCATTTACTCTTTTAGTAAGCCTTACTTCTTTAGTTCTAACTACTTTAGTAAGCTACTCTTTTAGTAACCGTACTCTTTTAGTAAGGACGGCGTGCACCAACCAGGAGTAAACTAAACTCGGCGGCTTTCAACATAGAGGAATGTACTAAAGAAGTAAAAATTTTATTTACTCCCAGAGTAAATGAACTTACTCCACAAGTGGTGGAGAGCACCAACACGGAGTACGTTACTAACGTAGTAAGTTGTGGAGTAAATAAGGCCAATATTTACTCCTACTCAGGGGGTGGAGTAAAGTTGTGGAGTAAGTGTGTTCTGTGGCATTTGCGTGAGTTACGAGTTACATATCACATTAAATGGATTACATAGTTAAACTGAGGATAAGTTATTGAGATGAAGAAGGTTGTATACCAAAAATGAGAGTTGTGGCAGGTGATTTAATAAATATTAAGCGAACCATACCTAGTAGGGCATTTAATAACGTAAATAATTAAGCTCATAAATCCTTACATGAAATTTTGGCGTTTGGAAGAAACGATGTCAGATTCTCACTACATCCATGTGATTTCAGCCAGTCAAATGTGGAAATATCATTGCGGAGAGCGGTCCAGCTAGGAAGACGTCCACCAAAGGTGAGGGGAAGAGTGAGTGGAAGGGACGTTTGCATTGCACGGTACAAGGAGCTCATGTGCTCTTAAATATCTTCCTAGCTGGATCGGCCTTTAGATGTTGCAGTTCTCCCTAACTTTGGGTCAGAAAACGACTATGTATTTCAAGCTAATCATATGGATACAGATATCGGCGAGGTATAGTACATTCCAATAAATGAAAGCCTCCGTTCTTGGAGCTACCCAGAAAACACTTCCCCCTGCTACTTAACCATAGAATTACTGAACAATAGGTGATTCTCATTGTTAAACGATTTAATGTAATTATTGTAAATTAATTTTATTACATTACACTTCTATACCTTAACTTAAAGCACAACATTGCGAATGCCAGATTATAATAATAATTATAAGAGCTAAAAGTTCAATAGTTGCACCCGCAGTGTTAATGAATAATATGTCCTTTTTTCTAACCCAGGTGTAAAAATGTCCAAACAGGCCACATCGGAAGAAAATTTGACTGACTCTGGGATTAGCGTACATTCCGTAAAACCATTCCTTAAAGACACCCCAAGTCTCGAATGGTGGAGTGAGACGAGACTTTCATGTTTGGGAATAAACTATAACAGATGCTGCAGGTCTATAGTATGCTGCTAACTATTTAATTAACCCTGTGGACAGGAAAGTGAGAAGCATTATAAACTATAAAGAAAAAAAATGCCAACATGAGTGCCGAAAGAAAATTTTAAGGAGGGGCCCGGAGGTTGAAGCTGCCCAGGATCTAGAGAAGTAGTCACTGAAATTATTTTTAAACACACAACCATCTACATAATTATTATTGGAGTTCATAGCTTCCGAAATATTGTACCGCCATTTTTTGTTTAAATATTACATTTCTCAGTTGTAATATTATTATTTTTATAAGGTAATATTTTTTAAGTAAATGTTCTGTGCATTTGAAAAAGGACAGAAACATAATGCCCCTTATTAGTTTTGTTATCCTTTTTATCCCCCCTTTTTCATGATTTTGTGTAATACTTCTTATTAATGTTGTTAAACAGTCAATAAGTATTAATAATTCATTATAGTGAGATTTATGATAAACAACTATAGAATAATTGATTTATCGTTTTTGGGGAAGAATATGTAACTTTAGGAAGTATAAATATTTTAATATATTTTAGAACTTTATTATTATTATTATGAGAGAAATAATTATAATATTGACAGTGAATCAATTATGAAAATCAACTGGAAATTCCAATTGTTTGCATTATAATACAGAAATAGTTTGCACAAAAATTGTAATCACAGTACCCTAACGTAGGCTACTAAACTGAAAATATTCAATTGAAGGAATTAAAATTAGTAATGAATAAAACATTACTATTAGACCTATTTTAAAACATGAAGATTGTCATTGGTAATATTTGGAACAACCCAAATTCATATTCATTGTTTCAGCGAACCTTTCCTTTTCATTATCTGGCACTTGAATAATACCGGCAATTGAAATGCACGTGTTCTGCTGCGCTGCACTAACGTTTCTGCTCTGTTCTGCTCTGAATTCGACTACTTCTTTAGTAAAAATCGTTTACTACTTTAGTTACAACTAAAGAAGTAACTATCAATTGAGCTCTCCAACACCAACTAAAAGAGTAAGTTACTAAGAGAGAAGCACTAAAGTAGTAAATCTAAGACGGGAACATGACGCAACAAAAACCGGTTTGTCTGTCTCACTCTAACACATTACTAGTATGACTTAAAGAGTGAGACAGATGTACTGGTTCTTGTATACTCCAGGTCTCCGTCTTAAATTTACTACTTTAGTAAGATTTACTCCTGGATGGTGCACGCCACCCTTAGTCAAGTATTATTTGCAATGATGAAAGAATGGATGTTTACAAAGTTAAAATTGATAAAGTGGTTAAAGTATAAATTAGAAATAAAAATCACACAAGACTATTAGATCAGCAGAATATCATAAACACAATATTTCAGTTCATGTGGGATACGAAGTTACCATATCTTTATGCTTGTCTATATACATAAACATGAAGAAAATACAAAAGACTACTCCTCTTCTGGAGTGTTGTGCATTTATTTACTAATCGGTAAGCGTAAATTATAATTGGTCGAGGTTGATGATGATCAAAATCGGTGATCTCTTCTGAATTTGATTAGAAGTTCTCGAGTTTCTAAAATTTTCTTTGTAGCTTCAAATTGCTTATAGTTCTGGTGAGGTGAGATGCATTTCGACGTTCATGGACGTCATCATCAGTCACGCCTAGAATTATGTATGACTATTTTAGATAGCAATAAATATCGGAAAATGATATTAATTATAGAATGCAAATATGTAATAATAGATGTAAATAATTAATGGAATTGAAATGTAAAACTCTATTTTGGGAATAAGGTTATCAGAAATTACCTATACAAATGTGTTTGAGCTCCGCTACGGCTATCGCCTCCGCTTGCTAAACTATGTGAATTGTATTATGTACTATTTAGATTAATTATCTGTACAAAATTCCATGGCCGTCTACTGCAACGTCATCCTGCTTCACTCAAAAAACAAACACACACATTACATCGTGCGTGCAAACCTTCGCATCGTGAGATTGGGTACTCTACTCCTGATTTTACCTACTCGAAAATTTTTTAAGATTAAATCTGGATCAAATACTCGACCAAGGTATTCGATGTGCAATAATCGAAAAGCCATGGAATAACGTGCAGCCACTTGTAAAGTGTGGAACAATTTATAATATTTTAAAATTTTTCACATACATTTCAAATGCTCGATTGTCGATATCATCGCATTGTATGTATAACTCGATCGGTAAAACCTGAGCCAAACAAACGACTGCGCAGTAGTCTACGATGACGTAATATAGACCTACCTGACCTTCATAGCACGTGATGTTCTTTGCTAGTTCATACTGCACAGACCGCGTAAAAAACATCTTAGTTAGCCTCACAGCATTCAATAGTGAAGACCCAACAGCGATATTCTGTGAGTTACATACCATTGCTTAAATAATATTTCATAACTAAAAAAACAAATACTTTATTCACTTTATTTCTTTTTCAATAGTTTCGGGCTATTATGAGTCGTATAGTTTGGAATCAATAGTACATGATGTGCATTCTCTTCTGCCCTTACTCCATTGCTACCGGCTGACGATAAGCTATCTGCGCTTGTTTGGCTCAGGTCTTACCGATCTAGTTATATTTTAATACAAATTAAATACTTTTGATTAAAAAACAATTATTTTGCAGTTCGTTATTTTTAATGTAGCCTATTTCTACAAAGTTATATTTTAATTTCGTGACCACACCTGTGGGGATAGGGATTACTTTTGGATCACTTCCTACTTTTTTCACCACACAAGAACATGGAGGGTTTCCCCGAAAGAGTGAACAGCCCAATGCCAAGCCACTTCCGAGACAACACAAACACATAGGACAAGACACTCCAGGTGCGCACACACTCATTCCGAATAAAGCGTGGATCCGGGTGCCACCAATTATTCGACATTCGTTTCAAAGGTGAGGGAAAACCATGGATAAATTTACCTACTGTAAGTAACTTGTCCCGACCAGAATTCGAACACGGCATGCTGCATGAGAGGAGCAAATGTGTCCCCTGAGCCACAGAGGTGGACCAATACATAATCTGAAAAAGGAAATTCGAGTTTTTTTTCTTTCTTTCTTTTTTTTCTTCTTTCTTCATGAAAATGAATTTATGTATCTCTGTACAAAGAGAGATAAAGTATTTTGAAAACTGTCATGTAGAATTAAACGAAGAGGATGGTATTTTTATCCAAACTATAATTTATTGTCGGGGCCCGTCAAGCACAACACAAATTCCATAGCTGTACAAGTAGGCATAGGCCTACAGCTGCTTCCTTCTCTCATTCTAAGAAGCAACCGACAGTCGTCATGAAGTGAAGATTATTCACGCCTCTGTACTGACTTAGGCTAAACTGAATACCTATCCATGCATCTATTTAAACAAGAGTATCTGGAAGAGTCGAACAACAGAAAACCATTTTTATAGTGGCTCTTAAACAGAATTTCCTTGGTTGAATGAAGAAGTCAATTGGTAGGTTGAACTTGAACCAATTGTTCGTACAACTTCTCAAGGTCACGGATTTTGAAGGTGAATCTCAAGGAGGAACGCCTCATTCAAGAGAATGAACTTTCTTTTTAAAAGATAAAAATTGCATCCAACCATAGTAGACAACTTGTAAGAAAACTAAAGAGAGTTCTCATTTTGCAATCTATCCAAGCTTCCAAGCTTATTCATATTGATTTAAGGAGGTGATAGTATCTTTGTATTAAAAGATAGAATAGGCCTAAAAGTAGGCCTATAAAAATAAGAATATAACCGGGCATATATTGTTAAGGAGAAAAGCCGCCAGAGTGGGACCATGCTTAAACGTAATTAACACAGGTTTTAGATATATCATTCGGAATTACGTTTAAAATAGAGATTTATCGTAAATTTTACAAACCGGGGTTGCTCCTTTGCAAACTCGAAAGTAAACAAATTACATTTCTGATGTTGATTTTCGTTGAATGCTACGAAACCACTAGATTTCTTCAGTATGATACAACTACAATGCGTAATCGCAGGAGATCAAAATAAGACGTTCTGTCTGAAGTTTTGTGGAAGTACTGAGTACAAAATTTTTCATATTATGACGATCTCTTTCCCTATACCCGAGACGAGCTAAGAAAGAAATTCAGCATGTCTGTCTCACTCACTCTTAAGTCATACAAGTAGTATACTAGAGTGCGACAGATGTACTGATATTGTTTACTTCAAGTTTCGTAGAACGGTCAGACTTTAGTGCTGCTTATATTATTTTACCCATTCCCCTTAGACCTGTCATTCAGTGAACATCAACTTATTAGTTGTTAAGCAGAGAGTTCCAAATTTCTTCAGTTGCAAGAAACATTTGCCCTACACCAATGCAGAATAACTTCCAGATGTGTAGTGGTTAATGTTATCCACAGTAAATATTTCAATTCAGAAATCGCAAAGAAATGAAATAGCCGTACTATTAGGAGACCGCAAAGAGACTACCCCCAAAATCTGTACGTAATCAGTTCAGATTATCGGGTAAGGGAACAATGCTATGGTATTCTTTTCTATAAAAAGATGGTGTGGGAAGAAGTCATTTTAACGTGAAATCCACTATATGCTCCTCTATTCTTCCCCTTTCTCTAATAAATGATCCCTTTCTCGCTAGCTTTCCGACGTATCAATTTCGAACTGTGTAATGAAATTTCGTCAGTAAGATTAAAACATCAGAATTTAACCAGGACTTGAAGCTAATTTGCAATTTTTTAGAAAGTCCGTAATCAGGAAATATAAAGTTTTAGGGAAACAAAAAAAAGCTATTGAAACAAAATGAACGAGTTAGGAATAGTCGGAACACCTGAAATGGGAAATTTTGGTAAGATCTTAAGAAATATTTCTATACGCAAAATAATATTTTTCAAATAAAATATGACCTTTATTCATGTTTGTAAAAGTTTGTCTTAATGAGGTTTCTCATAAAGTGTACAAATTGAAGATACAAACTCTTTATTTTATGAAATAAATGAAAATTTTGTTAAAAAATAATACAAATTTTATTCTCAAAGTCAGTACCTAAAAGCAGACTTCATACTTCTTGCTTCATGTGAACACATTTTACTCTATAATTTTTTGAAATGTCACTAAGAACACAATAATAAAGTTTTGCTTGATACGAGTACAATGTAATACAGTATTACATTACACGAAACACAACATTATTCTATCAAATCCAAAATTTAGATACAAAATGATTAATTCACCAAACACAACAGTTGAGAAACCCCGACAGTCAATGACTTAGGGCAACCATTCTCAAACCCTGGGGGGCCGAGAGGATAATCCAAGGGGTCCCTAATATGAATGTAAGTTATAAGTACCTACTTAAAAAAATATATATATTTTACACACACTTCATAGTCGTTATTTTAAATTTACAAACTATGTCTTCACTGCTGTTTAACTTATAAATAGGCCTACAATGGCATGGAGTGTCTTCATTGGTACGTACCGTAGTTTGTTTGGTAATAGCCAGTTGCGAACTAACGTAGGATTCATAAACCGAAACTAATGCTAGATCGAGTACATTGTTACATACTTGGGAATAATCGTAGACTGCAGACTACAATTCCTTAGCACACAGATCAAGTGAGAAATATTGGTTTTTAATGATTTATCCGAACCTACCTCCATTCAGGACTCCCCCTCTTTGAATAAAACCAAGATCTGACTTTATACCTGTGTACCTTTCCTTCTCTCACACAAATCAAAATGAAGCACAGAAACAAGGCTACAGTAAAAGGTAATCAGCTTCGAGTGAGTACGCTTGAACCAGACCTACTCTGGAAAAACAGCACCATCTGTCTCATAGATGTAACAACTGTAACAAATTCTAATTTTCTTAGTTTCCAGATCCAGACCGTTGTCATTTTTAGCCAAGTGTCACATTGTTTTATAACTTTTATGCATTTAGGAAGTTTGTTTATGTAAACGAAGTTGAACTAAATTTCAAAAAGTTTAAAGGACAGTAGGCCTATATCATACAAATAAAATTAAACACGGTAACACAGAAAATTCTGTCATTTGTTTACTCAATTAAGAATTATGTTCTGTGGCTAGAAGGTCCTTTGACATGCAAGTGATATGTTGATAGAGCCCCACGCGCGAAGAGTCTGAGAAACCTTGACTTAAGCTCATTTTCAGTCATAGGTCTACGCCACAACAAAAATACCGGTTGACTTGTGGTATTTTGTTTACAGAATCTATCCCTTTATAACAGAAATAAGCAATAAACTCAATTTTGTTAAATTTTGACTTATGGGGTTCGTATAAAAAAAGAGTCACTAGTATTTTGCTGCTAGGGTAGTGAAACTAGAAAATATCGAGATGGAAGTATTAATACCTAGGAATGCAAAAAATATGTCTGTGACATTTTTGGTACTTTCGGTAAATCCTGCCATGCTATTTTAATGGGCCTTGTCCCTTTAGGGATATAGCACCACGGAGTTTAGTTTAGTTTAGTTTAGTTTATTACTGTCTTTATCCTTCAGTGCATTTCGTTATTACCATATGAAAAATATCCCTTTTTTGTTAAACACTTGGTGCTTATTTGAAATAATTTAAACTAAATACGATATTTACTGTTTGGAAATTTTCTTCAAAGGGAGACCAGAAGTTAAGCAAACAAAGACATGGGGGAATAACGATGAAGGTTCAGTTTCCCGTATTTATATTTTAACACCATGATAAAGAATCTCTTGAAGCTATTTTTTATGTATATATATTTGTATATTTTTTGTTAACGCTAAGGGCTCTTGTCATATTTGCTTTAAACAATATCTGAGAAGATAAAATACCGATGAGAATCCCAGGTATTTTGCTGTATAAACGATGATTGTCCACTGCTTAGGAGAGGTGTCTCGTGTTTATTAATTTGTTTGATGTTTTGCTTCTTTAATTTAAAATTATAAGGGCTTTTCTTTGATTTTAGACTAATAAATTGTGAGGCTGAATACGCATAATATGTTCTATGATAACATTCCATCCTGAAATGAACATGTGAGATACGTGTAGCAACATTTACTTTTAATATAGTGATGTATGTCTAGACAATCAAGTTCAGTTATTTCAAACTCAAGCCTAATTGCTTGAAAAGTCCTTTAAAATTAATTTCCTTCATCATTATTCCTGTTTTAGTCTTTACATTAAATGGTTATTATTAGGGGGCGGATTTCTATGACATGTCATATTTTTCCCCTTTGCACTATTTCAGGTTCCGACTAATTTAAACCCTATTCCAAGCATCCTGGTGAAAATGGAACGGCTTTTATTGTGCATATAACTGCATATTTAAGAAATTTTCAACTATTGTAGCATATTTACTATGAATATGCATATTTAAGTCATATTTTTGACATATTTGTGTGCATATGAAATAAATTTTGAAGTTTCATATCATATTTTGTAAATTTTGCATTATAATGATACTTTTTGAGAATTTACAGATATTTAAAATAATTAACACTATATTTTAATAAAATGTATTGAAATGAAACTTAAAAGAATATACACAATGTGTAAGTGGTAAAGTCATATTTTAAATTTTATTGCTCATATTTTAATGTTTTTTAGGTTATAAATGCATGCATATATCCTATTTTTTAGATCATAGAAATCCGCCCCCTAGTTATTATTATATTTTCTCCATTGCTGCTAAGCAGAAATGCTTTAAACATTATAAGTACATTGACAAAACATGAACAAGTTTCTCATGGTATTATATTTGTACTAGCATGTGCCCGCGGCTTCGCCCGCGATAAAAAAAAGAGCATAAAGTTAGAGCATAATAGTTAAATCATTATATTTATTAACACCTAAATCACGTGGATTACATGTCACGATTAGATTGCGTCGCCTGGTAAAAGCGATCTCAGATTCGAGTTCCTTGGCCCAGAAAATCCCTGTATAGTGAGTTCCGTCCAAATCGAACAATGTTTAACCATATTTAGGTCTATGTTGATTATCCCTCTTCCGTGTAGGTTGAAAATTTCATATGTCTTCGGGCCTTGACATTCTAAAGAAATGAATCGACCAGCATGAGCTTACAACATTCTAGCGATCGCGATGCTTTTATTACCACGGTATGACAAAAATAGACAAAGCCAACTGCAATTGATTTGACATTGAAATGTATTACTGAAATCTGATGCTTCGACATTTTTTTTTTTTTTTTTTTGTGCCCCCCCTTACCCCCGGAGTGCCAAGCAATTAAGCCTAAACCTCCGGTCAGACCAAATTTTGGTAACCATATGTGATGTGTGTATACCTATTGTGCCCTTATGTACATCCGTAGGGGATGTTGATGGTGTGACGTGTTTGGGCTGAGTACTTGTGTCTTTGTACTTTGGCGCAGGATAGACCTAAGTGCGGATAGGTCTTATGTGCAATATTTCCGAGTGTGTTTCTTTTTAGTGACATGTAGTTATGTATTCTAGAGATTTGTAGTGCGTGTATCTGTTTGAGGGGATTATTGACCAGTCCGGCATTCGCCTAAGAACGAGGGAAACCCCTCAAAAACCTCGTTCGGACTGGAGCAGTGACCAAATGACCGTCTACTTTGGTGTGTTAATTTACTATAGACTTTTCGAGAAGTGCTGTTTTTGCAAAGGTTTTAAGGTCTGGGAAGGTGTTTTTACGCGTCCAGAACGTGAGGTCCGGTGCCCAGGCTTCCTCTTCTGCCCTAGCGGCTTCGTGGAGGAGTAGTCGAGCTTCTCGATATCGAGGACAAGTATACAGCATATGATACATGGTGTCTGGTTCGCTGTCCTCACAAGCGCATAGATCGTCGTCTGTGAGATTGAAACGGATTAAGTTAGCGGCAAAGTTGCCGTGGCCAGTTAATACCTGTGTGACGAAGTGGTCCAATTTAATCCATGGCATTTTAAGTCTATTTCTGATATTTGGGAAAAAGTCACGAGTGATTCTACCATTTTGGGCAACTACCCATTTTTGCTGCCAAATATATATTAACTGTGAGTGAATGCGTTCATAAAGATGTGATCGATCTAAGCTCTCAAATTCCCTTGGTCCGATTTGAAGGGCACCTAATTGAAAATTAATTTGCTTTCGCACTTTGTACCTGGCTATTCGTTCCTCAAGCAGAAGATCAACAGGAAGAACACCAGCTATGACTGGTAGAGCATCATTCGAAACAGTGGAGTAGGCTTTAGTTATTCGCAAGAGAGAATGTCGCTGGGCAGATTTGAGTTTACGGATGTAATGTGTGTTAAGTTTAGTGGCCCAAGCGTTTGCAGCATACGAGACAATAGCCTCAAAAATAGCAGAGTAAAGTATACGATAGTTAGTGAATTTGTATCCCCACTGCTGTCCAGAAAGTCTGGCTAGGGCCTGAAATAGGTTGTTAGCTGTAGCACTGATTCTTTGAATATGAGCGGTGAATTTATTACCTTCTTGTAAAGTTGTACCCAAATACTTTGTTTCTCGAACATATGGGATCCGGTCTTGTCCTATCCTGATGATTGGAGGGTGATTTCCTATTTTCCCCTTGAGGAGCATTGAGTTTGTTTTAGTTTTAGAAATCTTTAGCTTTGCTTTGTGGGACCAAGTTTCCAGAATTGTTAGTGCTCTATTAGCTTTGCGTTCGAGATCTGTTCTGGACTCACCTTCGATAATTATTACTGCGTCGTCGGCATAGGCTATGACGTCAGCGTCTTGAGTCTGTTCAAGTTGTCTGAGGGCTTCATCAAACACCAGGTTCCAGACCTTGGGTCCCAATACTGAGCCTTGGGGACACCCTTTGGATGCGGCCTTTGTGAATGAATGAAGGTTATCCCTTAGCGTTATTCGTCTGGACCGAAAGTAGTCACTGAGGACGGCATATATGTTCTGTGGACAGTTTATATTACGAAATCTCTCCAGGGCGTGTGGCCACCAGATGTTGTCAAATGCGCCTTCTATATCTACGAAGATGGTAAGCACGTATTTAGAATTAGATGTGGTTACTATTTGCTGGAGCAGTGAAGCTGCATCCTCAGTACATCTTCCAGGGCGGAATCCAAATTGCCTGGGCGAGTATGATTCTTCTAGAGAAGTGTCTATTTTGGAAGCTATGAGATGTTCAAAGATCTTTCCCATGACAGGGAGAAGACAGATTGGTCTGTACGACTTGGCGAGAGATGGATCTTTGGTGTCATTTTTCAGAATAATTTTGAGTAGTCCCATTTTCCAGGCGTTGGGAAATATACCAAGGCTAAGGCACGCATTGTATATCTGGAGAAGTTTCTCTTTAAGGAGCGGACCTCCTTTCTTAATGAATTCTGGGTGGATTTCATCAATGCCGGGGGCTGTTCGATTTTTGGTTCGGTCTATAGCTATTTCAAGATCTGTTGTATCGAAAGGGGTGGCGTTGTACTCATTCTGGTATGGTCTTCGCGCAGCCCTGCGGAGTATCTGCTGTTCTAGATTTTCCCCTACATCAGAATCATCGGGGACCAGGGCGTCTGTCAGAGTGGTGGCCACAGTGTCCCACGTGTCGGCAATCGTGCCATCTGGAGTACGGAGACTATGGATGACTGTGCGCGGGTGCAGTTTTTTCGTCATAAGTTTATAGGCAATCCCCCATGAGTTGATGACACTTTGCTCGGTGACAAAGTTCCGCCAGCTTTCTACTTTCGCGAGATAAATCGCTCGTGAGTATTCTCTACGTGATTGAGCGTATTCTGCGTAATATCTGTCCCGGTTAGGCTGTTCGCAAGCTCTATTGGCCTTTTGGAACTTTCGCCTTTTCCTGTTAGTGTCTCGCCTGAGTTGATCAAGAGCATCGCTCCACCAAGGCACAGCTTTCTTTCCAGGGAGTGTCATGGGAATACTTTTTCGTGCTGCTTGGGAAACGGCAGCAGTGAGTTGATGCACCTGATGAATTACTTCCATAGTGGAGTTTAGGGGAGAGTTGAGAGGAGTTAGGTTAGTTTCTACGTTATTATAGAAAGCTTGCCAGTCTGCATTTTTGAGATTGTAGCGCCTGGCATGACGTATTGTATTTACAATAGTGTCTTCAATAACTATTTCTAGAACATTATGTGCACTGGTCCCGATTTCTGGCTTAATGGTCCATTGAACATTGCGGCGGCACATGTCTCGTGAGATTAGCGAGACATCGATGTGCGATTGGCCTAGCCTAGTTTGGAAGATGGGTTCAGTATTCTGTCCATTGAGTGTAAACCTGTCCATTTCCGCAAGGAGCTCCTCCATAAGCTCTCCGTTATGGTCCGTGTAAGGGACACCCCATAAGGGGGATTTGCCATTCGCATCAATACCAACAACAATGTTGGCTTGCGATCTTCCTATTTCCCTTAGCTTGTTTAAGACTGGATCAGGAGGTTCAGCGGGTTGGAGGTACGCACTAACTAGTGTAAATTCGCCGATTACAGTAGCTATTTTGACGCACGTTAAATGGGGGATAGAATAGTGAGTTTGCTTAAGGCACTCAATTTCCGGGTTTAGGATCACTATTCCCGTCCACGGGTATTCGTCAGGGGAATTTCCAGTGATGATTTGATGACAACAGCTAAATCCAGTGATTTTATTCCCGTGGTATGCGTAAGGTTCTTGTAAAGGAAGGATATCTACGTTGTGTGTGTGAGCTTCCGCGCGAATTTGGTCAGTGACTACTCTGGCCCTGTCAGTGTTGATTTGCCAGATCTTGATTGTTTTCTCAGCCATCGCCGTAGTCAGTCATTTCCTTAAGTCTTCTAATCGCGGTTTCCCGCGAGGGACAAAGTGGGTCAGTCGTTGAGTGTCGAGTGTCCTTTTTATAGCGGGTGCACAGAGCGCAAGTAGGGGGGTCAATCTGTTTGCGAGGGCACTCTGTGTACCTGTGCCCCTGTTTGGCACAGTAGCCACACGTCTCAGCGTCCGCTCTACAGACCTTGGCAGTGTGTCCAAGATTGTGGCACCGATAACATCTCGCTGGTACAGAATGGTCTTCCACACGACAACTGTGGAAGCCTAGGAATATTCTGCCCTTGTCAATTAGCGAGTGTCGGACTGCATGGTGTGTTTCAAAGACCCAATGGTCTCGGTCAGTGAATTTCCCGAGTTTGAATCGGAAAGCCACCATGTCATCAATTATTTTAAGGTCAGGATGTTCTGGCAACGAGTTGCTGATTGCCCGTTTTAGTTCTGCTTCAGTTTTTCCGCGAGGAACGTTTTTAATAATGATTTTGGGTCTTCTTTTCTGAGGTTGCATGGTACGGTAGCCCTTGTCCTTTAGAGATTTACAAGTCATTATTTTCTGCACCTGGTCTAAGGAGGTCGTCTCCAAGATCAGTCTGGGTCCCCTGGCTCGTCTGAGGCCAACGATCTCCCAATCTTCTGCTGTGGGGTCGTCAATGTCTTTGAGGAAGGAATTTTTTACATCGTCAGCAGTCTTCAGTGTAGGGTCTGCGTTTTCAATTAGTACTACATGTTTTCCCTTCCTAGGAGAAGGTGATGGATTTGCTATGACTTGCTTCGGAGGATTGGCGAGAAGCGCCCTGTTGTACGTTAATGGAGGGTTAGTCGTCTTAAGTATTTTGTTTTCACTTCTTAATTCAGCAATTTCTGCAATAAGGTCCTGTTGCAGTCGAGCAATTCGACCCAGTGATGTGAGGACCTTCTCCTTCCTATCGCGGGAATCCTTGGAGAAGAGCATCAGGGTGCTGATTTCCACTAGGATATCGAGCACACTTCGTTCGTCTCCCTCCTCCTGAGGGAGGGTAGATAGGTCGAAATCAGGTTTGTCAGGCATATGCAACGAGATAGCCCTGGTTACAGAGTGAGCATCGTCTTCCCTATCCCCGCGTTTACTTTGGGTCTGTCGGGGGGTTCGCTGTGAAGCAACTGCTGCTTGCTTTTTTGCCTTTCCGTTAGTCTTGCAGTCCATTTCTTTGCGTTGGGTCATTTCATTAGTGGTTCTTTGGGTTTTTGTTTGGCGGGTTTCCAAGCCGCGAGATGAAGGTTGGCGATAGACAGACATAAACAAAATTATTGAGGGTTAGTTGAGCGGCGCTCCGACACGCTGCAACCTGAGGGATCACTCCGGACGAGAGCCTGAAATGCAAGGGGGTTCTAGCCTAACTGCCGCTAATCGGCGCGCGGTAGTCTTTCTGGCGCCGGCTTACGTGCTGACACTAGCTTCGATCCTAGCAAACCGGAAGGGGCTATCTACCTCTGGGGTAACATTCTCCTCGAGCCGGCGGACCTACACACTAGCCACGGGTTACGTGCATGTCCCAGAAAGGCTACCGTAGAATTTTGATACCCGAGTTTACACGAACGCCTTGAGACACGGCCCGAACGAAACTACTTCCCCCGGCGTCCTAAACTATGGGGCCTAGGTTCACGATCCGGTTGGTGCAGCACAATCACACTTCAGAGGACAGGGAACACACCATACAGGCCCTAACGACGAGCGTCTATCTAACTCGCCAGGTGCAGCGTTCGCTTACCCGCATGGCACTTAGCGCGCGAATCACGTTTTCTGCCAGTTTTTCACTCATAACTCGCGAACGAAAGCTAAAATTAAAAATTCGGCTTCGAGGTGCATTCGCCCACCTTTCAGTCCATCTATCTTTAAAATTTCAGATTTCTGTGTTCAGTAGATTTCGATGGGCATCGTAGACAGACAGACAAACAGCATGTGCCCGCATGTGCCCGCGGCTTCCCCCGCGATAATTATTTCAAAAATTAAAAACTAAAAATTAAGAGCATAGTTAAATCATTATAATTATTAACACCTAAATCACGTGGAGCGCATTCCACGATTAGGTAGCGTCCCCTGGTAAAAGAGACCTCAGATTCGAGTTCCTTGACCCAGAATACCCCTGTACAGTCAGTTTCGTCCAAATCGAACGATGTTTAACCATATTTAGGTCTATGTTGATTACCCCTCTTCCGTGTAGGTTGAAAATTTCATATGTCTACGGGCCTTGACATTCTAATCAAATGAATCGACCAGCGTGGGCTTACAACATTCTAGCGATCGCGATGCTTTTATTACCACGGTATGACAAAAATAGACAAAACCAACTGCAATTGATTTGACATTGAAATGTATTACTGAAATCTGATGCTTCGACAGCGCTAAAATCACGTTTTCTGCCAGTTTTTCACTCACTACTCGCGAACGAAAGCTAAACTTAAAAATCCGGCTTCGATGCGCATTCGCCCACCTATCAGCCCACCTATGTTTAAAATTTCAGATCTCTGCGTTCTGTAGATTTCGCTGGGCATCGTGGACAGACAGACATACACGTCCTTTTATTATTTTAAGATAGCATGTGCCCGCTGCTTCGCCCGCGATAATTATTTCAAAAATTAAAAATTAAGTGCATAATAGTTAAATCATTATATTAACACCTAAATCATGTGGACTACATATCACGATTAGATAGCGTCACCTGGTAAAAGCGACCTCAGATTCGAGTTCCTTGGCCCGGAAAACCCCTGTATAGTGAGTTTCGTCCAAATCGAACAACGTTTGACCATATTTAGGCTAATATTGATTATCCCTATAATAATAATAATAATAATAATAATAATAATAATAATAATAATAATCCTCTTCGGTGTAGGTTGAAAATTTCACATTATGTTTGCGTGCCTTGACATTAAAAACAAATGAATCGACCAGCGTGAGCTACAACATTCAAGAGATCGCGATGCTTTTATGTCGAAGGTTTGACAAAAATAGCCAAAGCCTAGTGTAATTGATTTGTATTACTGAAAACTCATGCTTCGAAAACGGAATAAATACACGTTTTCTGCCCGTTTTTCACTCATAACTCACGAACTAAAGCGAAAATTAAAATTCCGGCTTCGAGGTGCACATTCCGACCCTTTAGGGCGCCTATGTATAAAATTTCAGATCTCTGCGTTCAGTAGATTTCGCTGGGCATCGCGGACAGACGGAAGACAGACAGACGGAGGACAGACACTTCCTTTTATTAATATAGATATGTCAGACATGGGTAATGTTTAGAGTTTCAAACTTTAAAATTAAAATATATCGGAATAGTAAAAATGTGACATCTTTATTCCGCCAGGACTTCATATTAGAAAGGGAGGTGTATTTGTAAAGAGTGGCACTGTCCTTAGATCATACATTTTCAAACCATCAGTTTCCTTACTACAATTTTTTCCTGAAGGACATTCAGTCTTTTATCCTACCGATCCAGTTCTGTTTCCTGTTAATGAAGTTCACTCGTTGGATATATTTTGATAGATAAAATGGGGCAGATAAAACAGCGGTTTGCTTATTAAGTTCTTGCAGATTATGTTCTATGTTTTGTGTAAAGGACCGTATAATTATGTATAAAGAAGAAATTTCGTTAAGCAAACCAAGAATTCTAAGAAGCGTGCCGCAGGTTCAGCAAGTGGTTCATTGCCCTAAATGGCGTGCGTGCCGAGTAATTACAGAGGAAACCACCACTTTCACTATTACGAGTACCAAAGGTTTTAACGACGTTGTTATTGTTATTATTAACATTTACTACTAAATTGGTACTACCACTGTCATTTCTTCAATACCACTGGTGTCAATACTGGTAATGCTGTATTGTCCATACATCTACCCCGAAGACAATATGTTATTAATCGTTGTAGATACGAGTATACCCATGAACAGCCGGTTGCAAAATGGATGGACCAGCTCTTGCGCATTAGAAAATATAAGTTCTAAGGAGCTTTTCACAGCCTACAGTCATTGCTGCTATGTTTGCTTAGTGGTAATCGACCGTATACGATGTGTTTAACTTTATGGGGTGTGTTTGGTGTTTCTGTAGCGAAGGCTATGAGTTCGGTTCTCATTAAAACTTTCATCAACAATGCTGTGCTAGTTTTTTTTAAAAAATTAGCTAACTTAACTTCAACTGAGCCTATCCTGAGCTACGTTTTTGTCCAGGCAATTAAGGAAGCTAGGGTAGTTGTATAAAAATATTATAATTTTAAAGCACACAAAATACCTTTTTGTAAAAAGATTATAAGAACAAAATCACATTTTATTCCTGCACATCTCTTTTGACTGCGATTTTGCAGAATGGAATATCAACAGCCATGAAATCACTCCAGAAAGTTCTGATTTAGGCCTACATGATGCCATGCTTTAAATCAGAGCAATTATTTTATAAATTTGTATTATCATTCACTGATAGCTGAGAATGACAAACACATCTTTGTTGGAAATCATGATTTATCTCTCAAAGAACTGTATTCCATTCAGCGTAAAAACATACATAGGAAACGATGCCCCACTTGTCTTTATAGAGCATTTCACGTTAAGAATGCAGCATTGGATATACGGGACACTCATTTCCACCCCTTCCCTCCCCTTCAAACCCCTTTTTATCGGGTGGCACGTGCTTTTGGGCATCCAAAGCCCGTACAGTCTGAAGCTAAGTGACCTCAACAAGTAGTATTTTACGAGTGGCAGTATGGCATTAGATTAGCATCTATTACACATTGAAAAATAAACTAATATATACTTTATTTTTCTATACAATTCATATAATACATTACATAAATTACTGACATAGAGTAAAAAAAGCATTATATATTACTTACAATAAATTCATGAACTGAATAAAACACTATGTTAACTAAAAATTCACAGTCTTTCTTAACACATTTCAAACTTACATAAATACTTAAATAATGCACATGTTGGTCCTGAAACTTCGAAAGCGCAGGAGGTCATGCTCGGGGAAAGTTCAATTGTTACATTTATACAGGTCTATGTCATACAATAGAAGTGTAATGTTAAACTAAAATCATCTTAAAACTAAGAAGTAGACAAAATATGATGAAAAAATTACAGAGGAAAAAGGGAAAAGCTGAGAGCAATGGCATGATTCAAGTGATATACGTAATAATAATTATAATAATGAAAAAAATTAAGAGTTTAAAATTAAAGTTTTATGATTTTTTTAAATTCTAGATTTAAAGACTTTATGACTACATTTACCTGGATGTAATTTGATTTTAGAATTATAAAGACAAGGACCGAAACCAGAGCTATATGATAGACCAGCAGAAGTGAAATATTTGGGTTCAACTAAAGTAGTCTACTTGTTTTATTTCGTCCTGTGCTGTTTTCATGTGAAACAGTAAGCAATTTTGTCTTACTTTTACTGTAGAATTTTAATAAAGAGTATCTATAAATTGGTGAATATTAAATTCCTGTACATCAAACTTGCAATAGATTAGTTTAATGGTTTACCCCAGCCGCTTTTTTAAACAAATTGTTAATGGATTAAGAGTAGTTTTAGAAATGCTTCCCCATCCAATAATAACATATTGTGTAATGGATTTGACTAGGGCTAGATAAACTACTCTTAGAGCATTAATGCCCATACAGTTACGGAGATTTACAAATTGATATATTCCTTTTCGTATTTTACTATACATATATGAAATGTGCTTATCCATTTCAAATACTGATCAATAACAATCCCCAATATTTCACTTCTGTAGATATTTTCAGAGAAGGACATTCGCAAACCGTAAGGTCTTCACAATCAGAGTTATGGATTATTAATATTAAATTTTCAAGAGGAATTGTTTTAATCCAGAAATTGTTAGGAAGAAAGGCGTTAAAACAGTTTGAGCTACATTAAGAGAAAGTTAACATCCACCACTTTTTAAAATCTTATTTATACCCGGATTAACATTCTTGTAGGCATTCTCCCACGTTAATTCACTGAAGATCACTGCCGTATCACCAGTTTAACAATACGAGGCACCATTATATTTCTTCAGATCTGTTTTATGTATAGGCTATTAGATATAAGATTTGTTCCAGAATTGCTATTGACATTTGCTATTGATTTAATGTCCCTTAGCAATTGATTATATCATTATTTCAATCCTTTAGGCCTATAATTTAGTTTTTTTCTCAAATAACATTAACATTATGTTAAGTTATAATCATTCTGCATTCTTACAAGGAATGGTACGAACCTTCATGTCGAAACCCACCCTCAAATTTTGTACACATGTAGGTCATCCTAAAATGGAATAGTACACAAAAAATTAGCTGCCAGTTTGAACTGTGAGACCATTCAATTGAAGCTTGAAATTTGGAAGCGACCTAGTTGGTTCCTCCTGGATCTTTGTAGCGCATACTGCAACTTACGTGGCTCATTCACCAGCTTATCAAACACGGGCTTCCTTCTTCTTGCCATAGCAGTATAAACAACGACCGTAGTGATGAATTGCGATCTGTGTGTCTGTCAGTTAATAGAAGGAAGTCACCATGAGTGTCTCTACAGACGCGTTGAATCCTATTAATGTGCTTTCAGTTTCTGTAAACTATCGAACCGACACAAGTGTTAAGAAGCAGAATGTGATATGGGAACACTTGTTTCGATGATCATGGTGCTAAGCAAATTTGTGACTTTCCCATTCTATCGACACTAGGCACTTCTGTTTCCCATTTATTGAATAGTAAAGTTTAAAACAAGCTGTTCGTGCACGGGTAAGTGATCATGCAACTGTATACTGTGACTTGGTGTAAATGGAGTCATCTCCATTAATATCAATTGATATAAAATGATGAGAAATAGATTGATATTAATTAAATACGGCAGATAATAACTTTTGAACTAACCAAGCAATATTATTATAAATTACATGATAAAAATCAGGACAAATTAACAAATAATATTACATAAATATGAAATTAATATCATCAATACTTTAGCTGATATTAATTATTTTATAGTAAAGAATAAAATACACTAGGACTCAATAGAAGCTAGCAGACGGAATACTCAGAAATATACAATGCAGCCGGAGTGAAATGTATAGTAGCTCTGTGGGAGATAGGTGCCAGGCTTTGTTAGAACTGTACTCTGCTCTTCAGCCAAGATGTAGTAGAAAGGAAAGATTATGAGCTGAATAGGCACTTCACGAGAATGTACAGTGGGAAATATAAGTTGTATGGAGTGTCCGAGAATCAGACTGTAATTCGGAAAATCGCTTGAGGGTAGTAACAGAAAAGCATCACTCCTGAGCCAAAAAGGCACGCTAAATGAAAGAGCCAATAGAATTTAAGTTTAGGATCAGAAAAACATGATTTAGCTGTAAGAGTGCATATGATTGGTTTTGTGTGACTATGGGAATGAGAAGGAATATTGAAAGGGAGCTAAGATCACGGCTTTTACGGAAATTCACTTGTGTGCGGGACACCGCGATAGGAACTTGTGTACGGGAGGCCGCGACTGCAACTTGTGTCCGGGACTCGGAGCGAGAGTCTGGTGCACGGGAGACCGTGACTCTCTTATTAATACACATAGTCGTATTGGCATTGTGGCCAATCCGACAGTCTATATTAAACTAACTTCCTTAAATTATCGAAGTATAAAATCCGTACAACATTTATCTTTGCAGTAAGAGCTTAATTACAGCTGCTTACTAAATAAATTCAGTGACTATATCAAGTAAGTACAATAGTGACGATTGACGTCATCAGCATCCAGGATTACGCTGATATAGCACGTCATCCCAAGGTAACATTACGTACAAGCTGTGAGTGTCAATATTAGACTCCATTCAATATACCGTCTGTAGAATTAACGATCTTACAAGAGTGACTTTTATATAAATAACTTTTGATTGAAAGACTAAAATAAACTCAACAGTGTTCTTTATAAATATTTAATTATTGAAAAACATTAACTATAGAACCTCCACACCCTATTTATGCCCTGAGATAAGATAGAGTAAATCGTCGCAACTCCGACTGAGCAACCCGAGGTTCCACCAGGCTGGAGAAGGAAACACTTCGCAGTAAGTACAACATTGTGGAGGTGGACCGCAACCCTGATTGCAGCATATTAAAAGAACTCCTACACCACAGGGCTTTTAGTGTGAAGTACTGCATCATATCTATGGCGCCCATTACGTGGGTCACGAATATCATATCTATGGCTTTAGCAACGTGGGGCTTCGAAAATAAAAAAGTGAGGTTAAATAGAAACTGTTAGACGCGGTGAAGCCAAGGGACGACGACCACCGACGACGACCATCACTAGTAGGAGCTGGGCAACGAGCGAGCGAAGGAGAACGACGGGAATCAAGATTAGGAGCCGGGCATCGCAAGAAAAGAAGAAAGAAGAAAAGAAAAGAGAAGATGAGAAGAGAGAAAAAGAAGGCAACTCGATCGAACCAGAAGGAAGGATGACTAACCGGAACCAAAACTGATAAGTCAAAAGATTTTTGTATAAGAAAGTGTTAAAAGGGTATTTTGTATTTTGCATGCAATATATGACTTGTGTGTTAATCAATAAGAGGGTATTGTGCATGAAAAATTTTGGGGGTAACCTGAAATGCTGTAAGAAAATACAAGTGTGAGGAATGTATAAATTACGGAATGGGAAAATAGTAAACACTGAGATGGAGTCAAGTGAAAGTCAGCTAGGACAAGATTTATTAAGTCAAGGGGAATTAGAAAATTTTGAAAATAACGTAATTATGGAAGTAAACAATGATAGTGAAGTAGGGGTTATTGAAGAAAATAATAGTCAGGAATTTGAAATTCAGTCAGATGAACCTTCAGTTCAAGTTGCTGTAGAAAGCTCAGAGAATCAGAACGAGATTGGTCCAGTAGAAAATGTAAGTAAAGATGTAGGGGGAGATCAGCTATTAATGATGCAACAGTTAATGGCAATGATGAGAGAAACTAATAATTCACAAAAGCAGTTAGGGGAAGAGGTTAAGCAGATTAATGAGGGAAATAAGCAGATTGTTAAGGATAACAAGAAAGTTGTAGAGAGATTAGATAAAATTAGCGATGAGGTCAGAGAAATAAATGATAGGTTAGAAGGGAAAATCAAAAATGTAGCAGTTGATTTAGAAAATTCTAAGAAAGAGATTCACAAAAAAATTTCTGAAACTCAGAAGGTACTTGAAGTCAAAGTAGTTGAAAAAAATAAAGAGTTGGAAAGTAAGTTAGCGCAGGCATTTTCTGCAGACTTAGATGAGATAAATAATCAAGGAAACCTAATTGAAGTTCCATTGTTAACGAATGATTATAACGATTACGCCGAATGCTCTGAAAATGAAAAGGAAATTCAAAATGAAGTTTTTATTATTGAAAATCTGAGTACAGATACAGGTTTTTATGATGATACTATGGTATCAGACAATGCTACTATTGACGTCGTAGGCGAGAAAAGCCCGGCGAATAATTTGATAGAATCAGCGGAAAGTACGCGTTTCTATAGCGAGGAGATTAATGAGTTTAATGACACTTTTAATGAAGAAGTGTATGATATTGGAGGGAATTGCAAAATAAATATGATTAGAGCAGACTTAAATAATCGAGGTAATTATGAGGAGATAGGGAACGGAGATTGTGAGCAAAAAGATGAAATTCTAGAAATATTAAAACAGAAAGTAAACAGTATCACAACCATCGATGATTATCAGGAAGATAAGTTATCTGAGTTTTTAGTAGAGAATAAAGAGATGGAAAATCCACCAGTCTTAGACCATAAGAATATACCTTGGCTGCTGTTAATAAAAGAGGAGGTGAATAAAGTACTCATAAAATATATGAACATAGTAAAATACATAAGCATGTAAAAATATATGGATCAAATTGGGAGAATATTAGCCGAAATTTCTGGAGATTAAAGCTGTTTATATGAGTCTTACCGATAAAGTTTTCCGGAGGGAACTGGTCTCCACAACAATATAGTCTTAGGAAATAATAATTAGTTAATATACACGACAGAGTTTTAATGAGGTATTTTCTTGAAGTTGCAAATCTGATTGATGGTAAGGTAATAGGGCGATACACCTTGTCTTTTATCCGACCTTATAATGAGAAATAGGCAAATAGGCAAAAACATTGTGGGTAGAAATGACATATTGCTTTCCGTGCTAAGTTCAAGAAAAAGTTGTATAAGAATTTGAATATAGTATGAATGTGACAAGAGTGGCATTGATATTATAATTCCGTGTGAGAAAATCTGTTGTGTTATCTAATTTTAAGAAGGACACTAGCAAAAACCCAGAGCCGCTGTGATTTATTATTTTTATCAAGGGTATCAAGTTAAAATGTGTGTTATCTAGTTTTAAAAAGGACTCAATGCAAATAAATCCGCAGAGCTATATCTAGTTAGTAAGAGGGTAAATTTTATTTTGTTTATATTATGATGGTTAAGTAATACTCTCCGATGTGCAAAGTATGCTTGCATGGAATGTTGTTATTAAATCATAACATCACAATAACATAGCGAGGTTCATTCACACTAGGTATTCAGGTAGAAAGGACAGAGATAGAGAGAGTCAGTCAAGGCCACTACTCCAGTACGAGTGACAATTTAAAGGGACATCCCGTCAGTCATATTAGTGTAAGGAGCATTAATCTGTTTCTCTAAAAAAGTGACAATTTTTCAAATCCTCACTTATTCCAGAGAAAAAGATTGGGCATATGGTGTAAATGGAGTCATCTCCATTAATATCAATTGATATAAAATGATGAGAAATAGATTGATATTAATTAAATACGGCAGATAATAACTTTTGAACTAACCAAGCAATATTATTATAAATTACATGATAAAAATCAGGACAAATTAACAAATAATATTACATAAATATGAAATTAATATCATCAATACTTTAGCTGATATTAATTATTTTATAGTAAAGAATAAAATACACTAGGACTCAATAGAAGCTAGCAGACGGAATACTCAGAAATATACAATGCAGCCGGAGTGAAATGTATAGCAGCTCTGTGGGAGATAGGTGCCAGGCTTTGTTAGAACTGTACTCTGCTATTCAGCCAAGATGTAGTAGAAAGGAAAGATTATGAGCTGAATAGGCACTTCACGAGAATGTACAGTGGGAAATATAAGTTGTATGGAGTGTCCGAGAATCAGACTGTAATTCGGAAAATCGCTTGAGGGTAGTAACAGAAAAGCATCACTCCTGAGCCAAAAAGGCACGCTAAATGAAAGAGCCAATAGAATTTAAGTTTAGGATCAGAAAAACATGATTTAGCTGTAAGAGTGCATATGATTGGTTTTGTGTGACTATGGGAATGAGAAGGAATATTGGAAGGGAGCTAAGATCACGGCTTTTACGGAAATTCACTTGTGTGCGGGACACCGCTATAGGAACTTGTGTACGGGAGGCCGCGACTGCAACTTGTGTCCGGGACTCTGAGCGAGAGTCTGGTGCACGGGAGACCGTGACTCTCTTCTTAATACACATAGTCGTATTGGCATTGTGGCCAATCCGACAGTCTATATTAAACTAACTTCCTTAAATTATCGAAGTATAAAATCCGTACAACATTTATCTTTGCAGTAAGAGCTTAATTACAGCTGCTTACTAAATAAATTCAGTGACTATATCAAGTAAGTACAATAGTGACGATTGACGTCATCAGCATCCAGGATTACGCTGATATAGCACGTCATCCCAAGGTAACATTACGTACAAGCTGTGAGTGTCAATATTAGACTCCATTCAATATACCGTCTGTAGAATTAACGATCTTACAAGAGTGACTTTTATATAAATAACTTTTGATTGAAAGACTAAAATAAACTCAACAGTGTTCTTTATAAATATTTAATTATTGAAAAACATTAACTATAGAACCTCCACACCCTATTTATGCCCTGAGATAAGATAGAGTAAATCGTCGCAACTCCGACTGAGCAACCCGAGGTTCCACCAGGCTGGAGAAGGAAACACTTCGCAGTAAGTACAGCATTGTGGAGGTGGACCGCAACCCTGATTGCAGCATATTAAAAGAACTCCTACACCACAGGGCTTTTAGTGTGAAGTACTGCATCAGACTACAGTGTTGTGTTGAGCCGACTGCCCGCATGCCTCGCTCAAGACCTTGTACCTCAGCCACAGACCGCATCCCTGCTAGACGGGATGAGGCGCTCTGACAATGCTTTTTTCGCGATATTGTGACGTGATTTTCATAGACTTGCAGTTCGAACTGGCAGCTAATTTTTTGTGTACTATTCCATTTTAGGATGACCTATGTGTGATCAAAATTTGAGGGTGGGTGTTAGATAAAGACCTTTAGATAAAAATGTGCTGTATGATTCATGAGGAAGACTGTACTCTGTGGATGGAAAAAGAGTTCAACAGTGCAGGGAAATCCCTTTTTCCGAGAATAGTTTAACCTTGTCCTTCAAACTCTGCCTGCAGGCAGCATTGTAACAAAGCCTGGAATAGCCCCATAAGACCAATGCTGCATTCTTAGCATGAAACATTTCTCCCTTTGTTCAAAAAAGTGGGATGAGTACAAAAAAGAGACCGGTAATTTTCAGGTATTATTTAGAAAGTATAACATAGCTCTATGTGTAAAAGATCCTTGGCTTAAAAGTTTTTCTAAGAAAAAACCAAGTTACTGGACTATCCCTGAATGTTTTGTTCAGAGTAACTAAAGAAACAAATTAGTAATTCAATTACCAAAAGGGAAAAGAAGCGCAAACGAGCAGGAAAGTTGCCTACACGTTTAACTCAAGTGATCAATAATTGAAAACTGGGAAAACATCATTTGATTATGCACGCTGCTGTCGTATTTTAGACTTAAATGTGAACAGAGTCCCTGACTCCATACTGCACACTTTGCCTGTATGCAAGTGTGTAATCTCTTCTGCAATCCTTTTGCAAGTGAAACTTTTACCGAATATTCTAGCTAGTTCGACAATACAACAACAACAACAACAACAATAATAATAATAATAATAATAATAATAATAATAATAATAATAATAATGTCATAAAACATCAAAACACAATCATCACATTCTCCGTTCTAAAGAAGTCACGAATAATGAAAGTTATCTGCAGGCGATTTATTAATAATTCACCTTGTTTTTTCCTATCCATAAAATAAACTAAATTACACTCCGTGGCACTACATCCCTGGAGGGATTTGGCCTACCGCCCGACCGCTGCGTCATCTACCACAGGCAGATGGCAGGATTGGGGGCATGTGGTCAGCATTCCGACACCCACGGCCGTTAATGATGGTTTTCATGACCGGAGCCGCTACTTCTCTACCACGTAGCTCAACAATTTGAATCACGAGGCACAGTGCACCCCTTCCTGACCTCCCTACCTCAGAAAAATCCGAGGAGGTACCGGGGATCGAACCCGGGCCGACGGATCTGTAGTCAGCGATGCAACTTCTAGAAACTATAGATTTTCATAAATGTTTATTCTTTTCCCCAGTTAGTAAATAACTTAAGTTTGCAATAATAGAATCCTTGCCATTTGTCCTGTGTCCATAAATCGAAATTTAAAACTTCTGGCATCATTCAATAAGTTATTCACCGTTGTAACAAATAAAATAAAATAAAATAAAATAAAGTTGTGCTGAGCGTTATGATTGGGATACGAATCGTCGTGTTAGACTTGAGGAGGTTGTGAAGTAACAGGAAAGTAGAAAGGAATAAGTCTATTCACATTTCTAATGTATCTTTAGGCCCCAAGTAAATCTTCAAGTCATGCGATATTCCTTATTTCTTTGCATTGTAAACTTGTTAGGACCAATCAGTATTTCACGAATTGTATGAAACAAATAGTAGGCTGTACGGGACAAATTGTAAGGTTCAGTAATGATTGACACAGAATAAATGTCGTAAGCGGCATACATTGATTCAACATGACCCTCCACTTAAAAAGTTTCATTGTTTTCTTCTCTAGACTTAGATGTATCTGTAGGCCTACCAATCCATTAAGTGATACATCCGTTCACGCTAAGTAACTTATTTTATATGAAAAGTTCCAGAACCTTTTTATTTTATTTCCTTGAATATGAAGTGCTGTGTTTGAAATAATGTTTTGATCATTCTTCTGTCATAATGGTTGGCCAATAGAGACCAATAGAGAGGGATTATCTTTAAATCACATAATACTTTTTTGACCGACAAGGACATGGAGGGCCTCCCCGGATGAGTGATCAGCCCAATGCCGGGTCACCTCCGGGACAACACGATCACATAGGACGAGGCACACTATTCACACACACACTCACTCCAAACAATGACGGCCAGATGATATCCGGGGACCACAAGGGCCTAAAGTTACCTGACATTTTTCTCACAGGTGAGGAAAACCCCCGGAAAAACTCCACCTAGGTAACTTGTCCCGACCAGGAATCGAACCCGCATCCCCTGAGCCACAGCGGTGAACATTGTGTGTTTCATATTTTATTTTTTTATTTTTTTGTTTAGTTCGATAATAGTACAGTTGTTGGGAGCGGAGTATGGCCTATGGTCGTGGATCTCCGTGGGTGGTGGCGGGCCAGTTTTAAATTGTATGGACATTTTCAGATAATTTCAAGAGAGTTATGTGTTCAGTTAGAGCGAGTTAGCGCCGTGCTGCTTATGCACAACGTCGATACCAGACGTACGAGGTGAAGTATAGCTGTTTGCTTACGGCTGATTGCTTGACTTAACTGCGAAGGTAATATTTGATATCTCCGTTAATATAATCAAAACCGTCTTCATCATCGTTATCATCATCATCATCAGCAGCAGACATCATCAGCTATTTTCATCTTTATATTTCGGCAGTCGTTAATGTTTTTTCGTTATTAATGGAACTATGTATCTGGTTCTTTAAACGAATATGAAATATTAGGCGTTCTCGTTAAAACTACTGTATATTTCAAGGTTTTTATTCAGCTTCTTTTATCATCACTAGTGTTGTGTTTGAAAACTAAATTTTGTCTTTGAGAAATAAAATAGTATCTTTTCAAGTAAATCAGCAAGACAAATAATAAAGCAATCCTTTATTATTTAGTAGTAGTAGTAGTAAATGATTTATTTTGCCTGGCAGAGTTAAGGCCATAAGGCCTTCTCTTCCACTCAACCAGGTTTCAGAAAATATATACAATGTAGGTTTACATAAATAGCAAATTAGTGAATAAGAGACTTGTGACTAATACTAAGACTAAGGTTAAGGCTAATCATAATAATAAATTAAATAAGTAAAAAGCATAGGTTTCATAAAAAGCACAGGCTTCATAGAGAGCGTAAGTGTCATAAAAGAAAATAGTAATAATGTTACAAGTAAAACAAGGAATATGTAAAATTATGTTATAATGGAAATTTAAGTCTAGCTGTAGATACGTTATAAGGAGACTAAGTAATGTTATATACAGTGAAAGATGGAGTGACTACAAAGAGCTAGTTCTGTTCAGTGGGCAATAATTGTTTAATAAGCGCAGATTTGAAAGAGTGTACACTCCGACTACCCCTAATATCTTGTGACAAGGTATTCCAAGAACGGGCTGTGGCTATGGTGGATGAATGAGAGTATGAGGTTGTATGATGACTAGGAATTGATAACAGAGAGTTGTGCTGCGAGCGTGTACCATGATTATGGTAGGAGGATAGAAATGTAAATCGGGGAGCCAAGTAAAGAGGTATGGAAAACTTAAGAATTTGGTATAATAAGCACAGAGAGTGGACCAAACGTCTATTATGCAAACGAAGCCAAGACAGTTGCTTGAAATATTTTGAGACATGATCGTGGAAACGAATGTTAAAGATAAAACGAACACAAGTATTATGAACACGCTGAAGTTTCTGTGACAATTCAACACTCAGATCTCCATACAAGATGTCGCAGTAGTCGAAATAAGGCATCACTAGGGTCTGTATGAGGGTTTGCTTTATTCTAGAAGGAAGGAAGTTTTTCAGTCGTTTTAGAGCATGCATGATAGAGAAAGCCTTTTTACATATATGCTTGATTTGGGAATTCCAATTCATGTTTGAGTCGAGATAGATACCTAGATTTTTTACAGATACCTAGATTTTTTACAGATACCTAGATTTTTTACCTATTTATGTGCTGAGCTAATGGTTTTAATTATACATTTTAATTTATCGAGCTCAACGGTATTATATAACGTATTTTAATACTATTTTTCTTGTGACGAACTGTTACCGGAGCAAAATATGATATGTATGGCGGGGAAGACAGGCAGTTATAGTATGTGTTGACATCAAATGGCGCTGGGATGGCCTGTACGAGCGTAGAGAGCAATATGAAATCAGTTGTTCGGCGAGCAGCGTCCTTACATCAAAATAGCCCTTCTCAGTGGGAAAACTGCCAGAGAATGTCACAGGAAATTCTGAAAACTGCTGGGAAAAATACCCTGTATGCCTTCACCAATTCGAACGAAAATGTTGCACGTGTCCCCTCTTCAAAAAGGGGGGGAAATGCTACAACGTGACAGGTATAAACAAAACAGTGTAATTTTAATTTTTTGAATTGGCCGGCTTTGCTATGACACTACTAATTTCAAAGAAGTAGGTTCACATATCAATCTAGGCTATAAGACTAGTCACATATAAGTCACATACTAGTACTGTACCCTGCTGATCCAAAATCTGTATATATACTGATATCTAAGTAGACTACTATAAATTCCGTGACGTCAGGCTGCTACCAATATTCCCCTGACAATAAAATATTGTCTTCCACATTAGTAATTGTACGTACTCTGATACTCTGGAGAGAAGAGAAGACTTACATAGTTAAAGAAATGAATTCTATGTTTGTGATCCATTTTCATCATTAAGATTCTCCCTTTCACTTGTGTGTGCATTTCTCTGCATGCAAGCTGATGGATGTGGTGCTCCCCTAGAGCGACTAATATCCTTAACCCAGATCCGGAGCCAGCCTCTCACCGGCGTTCATTGACACCAAGCTCCATTTCCTATTTCGCTTCAGCGCCGGCCGCTAACACCATCCGTATTTCCTCCAGCACAGAGGTTCTGAAAGTTTAAAAAGATTGTACCCACGATGATTAATTGCTTTGCCTACGCCTATAATAACAATGGTCTAAATCGCACGGTGATTGCCAATACATATGATACAATAAATTTATGTTCTTGAGAGCTTCAAATATCAAAAAGCTGGATAGAAGATGGGTTGGATGATCCTTTTGATTTGTTCTTATAGGTTACTCTTTTCGAAGTTATCTTCTACGATATCTCTATTTTCGCCTTTAGATCTCTGCTTCATAAAATCCCTTCTCTCAATATATGTACATTTTTAACCCTCATCAAGTAGGACACTGAAATGTAACCTATAACAAGGAGTGACCTTGAAGTTGAACAGAAACTGGGTTGAGAAGCTGATATTTCGATCAGGTTACTATTAGCGTGTAGAACAGAACATCGTGCGGATGGATTATAGAGAATATTGTATGTTTGTAGACACGGAATGTTGGTGTAAACAAGCTCTCTCTGTTCCACTGAGAAGCATCCGCCAATAATTCAAGACGTTAAGATACAATAGTTCACGGACTTAATGGTACAAAGACTACCTTGCTGGGATTGGCCCTACTTAGGATAAGTTACATAAATTATTTGGGAAAAGTTCTTGAGTTTTCACGATATTATAATATTAAACGTCTTCCCTAGCATTCTTTATCGATGCTTTAAAGCAGTGGTCTCCAACTCGCTGTATTTTGTGCGCGTGCAAACAGGCTTACACCGTGCGACCCCTGTGCACCACGTTACGTCAGTCTGAGAGGAGTTCCGTTGACAGGGTGGGTCGTTTCTTTCGCCAACTTCCAAGCATTATGAAATTTATTAATATTATATCGGGTGTAGAACGTAATCCAATATGTAGACCATCGACCCCTATATTTATGGTAATATATACCAATATAGAAGGGTGAGGGACGTTTCCCCGAACTGTATTTCCCGACTGCATAGACATGCTGCTAGTATTTTGTCTATGTGCGGATCTACGCACATATGCGAACAGTTTTTTTCACTGATGAAAGTAAACAAAACCCGCAGCAGAAGTCAACTGTCAGATGGAAACGTAAAATGTTAACTTAGACTGGCCGCTGCCCAAACATTGATTCCAGATGTTGAAAAAACTAGTGCATCAAAAGAGACAACAAAAATCAAGAAAACTAGCTTCTGCTAGTGAGTGATTTTGTAGTGTGAAATGCTTTATTCTAGCTGTTCTATAATACTGCTGTATTCTATGGAGATTATAGCTTTTCTGAATTTTATTTGAAATATAACTTTAGTATTAATATTTGTGTTCAATAATATAAATGTGGAAGTATGTAATTTAAAGGAATGAATCTACATATTGTTTTCATTTCACAGAAGTTGTGGCATTACAATTTAATTATTATAAAATTGAATAAAAGCAGGGGCTTTTCAACTACGAGTATGTTCAAAACGATAGAATTAATTTGTGTGTATTATTTTGCTAGGAATATATTGTACATTATTTGCATTGTTACAAACATCTTGACTTCACGAGTGTTCTTTGTAGAAAACATAAGTAAACGATAATGAATTAATAATGTAATAGCACATTTATACAACAATCATATGTTGATATTCCAATATAATTTGTGAATTTCAAAAACCTAATGAGCATGCAGCCACTGAACTCAAGAGAGGCAGTATACCACGCGGTGTGTGCACACTAAATGATTCTACTGTGCAATGGGTAAGCTCGCACATACTGCTGTACTCATTGTGCAAGGAGTTGGTGGCCGCTGCTTTAAAGCCTTAATAACATCAAGTACCGGTACATATTTCCAAGAAGAGTACCGGTACTAATTGTATGCTTACAGGACTCACATTAGTTATTTCGTACTTGAGAACTGTGAATCGGGAAATCTAAAAGAGCTACTACCAAATCCTTACTTTCTCGAACGGGCTTTGCTCATTCATAAATGGTCCGATTCAACTTTATGCTACGAAGATGGACTGCAACGTATTCAAGTAGCCATAATCTTATTCCTTCACCAATAAACACCAGTTAATGAAAATTAACACCTTTCGAAGATAAAGTCCCCAGTATATTTTTTTGTAACTTGGGGCAGTAGGGTTGGAAAATGAAGTCATTAGAGGGAAAATGACAAGTTTTATGCCGGTTGTCGACCAAGAGCTAAGCTAAGTTAGTTTAGCTTAGCTCACACACAGTGCGGGATTTTATATGTAGTTGTGCCGACAAAACTGCACATGTTAGCTTAGCTCTTGGTCGACAACCGGCATAATGGAAGCTCGAGGAAATGGATTTAGGCTAATATAGATCTGAAGTTTAGAAACGCCCGAAATATTGATAATGTTAATAAGCATTGAATTAAACATTTGTAATACTTTCTCATCACAGATCTTCACAACTAAAGTGCAAAGTTCACTGAAGATCCCTTGCAGGAGTGTAGGTTTTCTCAAGATGTTCTATTGTATCAGTCGCAGCTTTACAGACCAGGCACAATTCTAACGCTGCCTTCAATCTGACTTAGAAAAAGGACATGACTGTGGTATACTCACAAAATTTTCGGAAATTTTCACGATATGACTTCGGGCTTCACTTTATCATAATTTAATTCTTTCCATTTTCCCTCATTTCACATTCTCACCCTAGCTCCAGTAGCAACTACACGTAGTTCCTAGCGTATGGGATGCGGCACAAGATATGTGATTTCCAGACTTGCAACAGCCTGAAGACAAAATTACACTTGACCGGACTGGCAAATCAGAATTATAGGACTATTTCACGCATAAAATTATATTTGGTGTAAAATATCACTAGCCCTTAAGAGGTACATTTATTTGAACTCACATCAAAGCTACACTGGGTGAATTTTCACCCACTCAATTATTAATAATCAATTATTGTCATTCTTATTGCTAGCAGGTGTTACTATTACGATAATTAATTGACCAAGCATGGTCATATCTACATTTTAATACATTTTTGTGAGGCACACTGGTATGATTGGCATGTATATCACAGCATTTACTAGAATTTGGTTGCTGAAAAGTTTTTCAGTCGTCTTTCGGTTCTGACTTTGTTCTGGAACAACAGTTTCTTCTTCAGAATGCTAATTTTACTATTCGACTCACAAGTGTTCCTTTTTAGGTAGATTTCGAAAAATTCTTTCATATCTTTACGTTTCATGCCTCCCTAAGTACGAAACCACCGCCTGTTCAAAAAAAAAATTGTGATATTTATATCTTTACACGATAGCGGCCGTAATTTTGAAGATATTTGAACAAAATTTTATTATGTTATTTCTAGGGCCAATAGTTCGGACAAGTTCGTTAATGAGCAAAATTGGCCCAAGGGGGTGGTCGGGGGAGGGGGTTGAAATTTTAAAACATTTATATCTCGGCCCCTATGAAGTATAGAGGGAAACTTTGTTTGAATAAATTAGAGTACTCCCTATGGAGTTCACAGTGACACCAATGATTCGTGGGTTTTGGGGGTACGAGTGGGGTGGGGTGATGGAAATTAGCAATTTTTTTAACTACTTCTTGTGGGGTATCGTTAAAAAGCTCTTGATGATTACTCTACAAATCAATAATTAATTTCTTGACAGTTCTCATATAAGGCGAGATTTGAATGTTTGAAAAAGTGCTCTTTCCTCTTTTTTGCAGTTATTATTGCGGGTTTGTCATGCCAAAGCTAAAGAAGAAGAGTGCTACGTAGCGACAATAAATTAAACCAAAAGCACTTTGAAATCTACCTCAGCCTGTAGGCTTGCCTAAAGGGATTTTTTGTTGTTCGAAATGACAGTTTTTAATATCACAAACCTTCTCAATCGAACCTTCCTGCTGTGATCCATTAATATCCGTTACATTTTCTTGAATGTCACAGTTATTAACGATATTTTCCAAATCGGACGTATAATTTATGTACCGTCATAGTAGTTTGTAGTCATTTTAAATATTCAGATGTAATTAATAAAAAAGTTAAAATCAACATACCAGGAAGAATAACACTGAAGCACTATAAACAGAAGAAACTATTTGACACAACCTGGCACGAAATGCACACTGAGGAGAGGGAAGCATACCTGGAAGGAGAAAGACCAACACAACATTTCAAACTTACAGCAGGAAAAACAAAATACCCTCCGATGAAATTTCACCCGAGTAGCCCTTAAGAACTAGCAATTTAAGCAACTCACTTGGGATGCAGGAGGACTACCGTTCCATTTCAGAGAACCTAAGTCAATCATCCACTGTACTTCTTAAAGATGATCTATTATAAAATATTTACTGTTTCTCTTCACATCTATCTTTCCGTAATAGGCTATCAACGGACTAGTTTTGAGGCATTTGGCTAATTCATTTATTTCAGATTTTGAAACAACCTGTCATTCACCTTTGTCTTCGTTATTATGCCTCGTTCTTGAATTCTTCAACTGCGAACATGAGGAATTGTCAAACACAATTCTTACGTATTCTGACCAATGAAACCATAACATATCTCATTAAAGCTAGCAGTATAAAGTAATATTTTAGTTTTTTCTTTCTTCAATTTCATAATCTTAAAACTTGTAAATTATAATTATTATATTCAGTTATGTATAGTTATAACATAAATTATTTATTTTAGCTTTTTAATTTCTCTTGTATACATTTTATTGGTAACAGGGTAAGTTTCAGATAGTAAGTATTTGATAAATAAATGTGTAAACAGATCTCATTTATATTTTAGTTATACTTGTTTTTGTGTTTGTGCATTATTTGTTACAATTAATTGTGTAATTATACAATTGTTGTAATTATCCAGGTAGAATAGAACAGGAGACCTAATGGTCTTAGTTACTCAAGTAAATTATTCTTTATATGAGGCTTGTTTTTAAAGTAAGTACGAATAATCTTTTTTTAAATTACAGAACATTTTTCAAATTATTTTTTATCAATAATAGCCATACACCTTAACTACTTCTTCACCTAGTGACCGCCGTTATTCAGGCACTTCTCGTAACGGGAAACCAATTTTTCTATGCTATCGTCAAAGAATGATGCCGCCTGTGATGAGAGCCAAGTCTGCACTTCTTGTTTTACAGTAAGAAATTTCTTCAGATGAAGAAACAGAAGAAAACAGCTTGGTGCCAAATCTGGACTGTAGGAAGGGTAATCGAATTGTTCCCAACCAAATGATGCGATCAGAACCAGATGAAGTCATCAGGGAACAATTCGACCACACTCCCTACAGTCCGGATTTGACACCAAGCGGTTTTCTTCTGTTTCTTCGTCTGAACAAAACATTGGAAAACATTTAAACAACGATGAATGATGCGAGACTTGGCTTTTATTACAGGCGTCATCATTTTTTGACGAAGGCATATAAAAAATGATTTTCCGTTACGACAAGTGTGGTTACCATGTGGAGAAGTAGTGTAAGGTAATGAATGATAATAAAGTAATTGGAAAATAATGTTCTGTTATTTAAAACAAATATATAGGTACTTACTTTAAAAATACGCTTCGTATTCTATTCTATTCTTTTCGCCCGTTCATTCCTCCCACCGAAGACTTTAGGTCTACTGTAAATCATCATTACTCTTTTATATATTTGATTCTTTCCTTCGTGAACCATGATCCATAAATGAACATTAGAATGTTTATCCTTATTCTCCTTATAGTTTTAAAATTACATAGGAGTGTGCCTTTCACAGCATTGAACTCTACAGGGCACATAAGAAAGAAGCGTCTGTGTGCGGTATAGATTTAAAGAATTTTAATCCTGTCGTTAAGTTCGTTAAAACTACATGCCACTCTTAAGTTTCAGAAAAAAAATGTTTATTGCGTCCTTAATATGTGTAGGATTAGGGGGCGTATGTTTGTTATAGCGGACTGTAAGAGTCCCTAATACCTACACGAGAATGAAACTTTAATTGTGCTTAACACTTTTCGTGGTAACCACAACTAATGAGATCTCTGGCGGAGGACCACCTCCATTGTATTGGAGGAATTGAAATGAATAAGCTTTATAGCATACATCACTCAATGAAACCAACGAATATAAGACATAATATTTAATTATAAGCTAAAACACACGAACGAATACACTTTCACTTGGTTGAAAAGCGTTGGAACGAAGATAGTAGGTCTTCAGCTGAAAGTCTTCTTGAAGATAGCATTTACATGTCAATACAATGGTTGACAATCTTCTAGTATGTAGTGTTTGTGTTTGATGTAATATGTGAATCCATCTTAACGCATGAGATTGAAGTTATGATTCAAGGATGTGAACATCGTCACCATCTACCATATAAACGATTGAATGAAAGTTTGTAGATAATGGAGATGAAAATTTAGTCTTGAAGTCACATATAATCACGTTTGTGAATAAATATACATCTGTCCGTGAAGCGTGACACTTGTAGAAATAGTTTTCAAGACTAGAAATTGAATGTCAAGTCTGATGGATAAGCTATTTAATGATAGCTAAATCGCAACAATAAGATCGATGTTTAATGCGTAGATGTATGGAAATTGGAATCACTTCTAGTAACACTAATGATTACTTACTTGAAGCGAAGTATATGTCCTTATTTAGATTGATATTAGCAGAATCTTTATCTGCTATTAGAATGAGAATATGTGTCGTGATGTCCCAGCTATTTAGCAATTAGCAAAACACAACACAGAAACGCCATTTTGCCAGGCATAAATTGAATGAATGATTAAGTACATTTCTTGATGCACTAGAAATTGCTTACTTGACGAAGCATATGATAAAGAAGTGTAGAACTTGTAGGATATATTATCCACACAAATAATAGAATGAATGTTGATGTTCAGACTATATCACGATAATCCGAAGCACCAAAAACATGAATCCTTTCATGTCTGAATAATGAATTGTTGAATGAAGAAGAAGGAAGTCAAGTCATTGAGCTATATGAAATGCATATAAACTGCTCAAGAAATGTATCCTGAAGACTGGATACAAAAATAATAATCAAATATGAATAATAAAAGACAATGAATAGGGATAATAGCTTACAAGCTAGAAAATGTATGTTATTTAAATAGTAATATGAGTCAAGTTGACTTCAGAAACAGGAAGTGACAAAGAAAGATATCCAAAGCCAACATGATAGGCTAAATCTAATGTTGTAAGTAAATGAATATAGGATGTAATACAATAACTTAAAAATCTAAACTTATAACAATAAAATTAGAGAAAAATGAATAGCATATAGGCTACTGCTGTTAAGTTGGCAGCAAAATAACTAAACTTGTACATAGTTTAAACCTATGATTGAACAATATGTGATGCAATGTAATGAAGTTAATACATCTGGTAGTCTCATACATTCTATTTTAGATAATATAACATTATGACCAATAGAGCTTGATGCTTGGCGATATTATTGACATTTCTATTTCCTGTGTTAAAAATTATGTAGAAGGATTTCAACATGTACAGTGCCTTTTTTTTTACTCGTGGCCGGGCGGTCGGCTGGAAGTAGCTGCGAGCGCACAGTGCTTCTCACCGTTCCTGGCTCCCGCCTTTCTCCCCGTCAGTGCACACACACAGCACACCAAACACCAATTTTCTGGTCATGCAATGGCATTTCGTGTACAATATCGGGGTTTTCTGCACTCCAGTATCTGTTGTTTTGTGTCGATGCATGACCATGTAAATGAATCCATACTTCGTCTGTGAAAAAAATTAACTTTGGGTCCATAGAGCCATCATTAACTTTACCCAACACCCAATTGCAGAAATTTACTCTACTCACAGTATCACGTGGTTGCAGTTCCTGAACTATGGTTATCTTATATGGTTTTAATTTCAAAAGTTTAGTGGCTTTCCAAGCCGAGAATTGTGAAAACCCCGTTTCCTGTGATAACCTACTCAGAGATTTTCTTGGGCTACGTTCTAACTTCTGTCCTATCTCATCGAGTTTTCTCTCTGTAAGCACACGGCGAATTTTTATTATTTTTATTTCTTATCAAGAACAGAACCCGTTTCTCTGAATCTGTCTACAAGTTTACGAACTGTCTCTCTGTGAGGCACAGGAATACCAGGGAATCTGTCTACAAATAGCCGTGTCACTTCTCTACAGAACTCTGTTTGCACATAGGAATCATACATGAATATGCGGTGTGCTAAAGTATACACACTTCTTGGCATTATAACAGAACTATCACAATTTAACCACAAAGAAGAAAAAAGAACCTCCGCTAGCAACAACCGCACATGCACTGATGGGGAGAAAGGCGGGAGCCAGGAACGGTGAGAAGCACTGTGCGCTCGCAGCTACTTCCAGCCGACCGCCCGGCCACGAGTAAAAAAAAAGGCACTGTATTTACGACTTTATGTCTGTTGGTTGGAGTCAACTGTGTATTTCGTGAGGAAAACTATAACAAATAAGTATCATACTATAAGATTACTTTGTTTCAAGATGGTGGCCTTTTCAAGTGATTTTGTTTTCGGATGCTAGGTGTATTGATCACAGATTTATTAGTAAACAGAACGAGGGGGGTGCATGGAATATAGGCGAAACCCAACTTACTAATTATGTTCTCGTTCCCTTTATTTCTGGGTAAATATTATTTATGAATACAATTTAGTAGTTACATTTTCGGAAATTTATGTAAGCTTATTGTTGTTTTCAAATACAACATTGTACCGTCGTACATAAACTGCTTTAATTCATAAAATTTACATAAATCTTGTTACAAATTTATGAATTTAAGAACTCAGTACAATTTCAGCAATGTGAAGTGCAACTGTATAAACTGAATCCTGAGGGCTGATTATGTCAAAACGTATGCCGAAATGCATAACCCTGTAGGAAATACAAGGAGAGAAAACAACGATTTTTTACACTTTAATTATCCATAGGCCTAGTGTTATAGGTAACTGACGCAGAACTAATTTTAGTAATTAGGTGCTTGACATGTTTTATGTTAATAATATTTTTACTACTGAACCTGTACGAAAGCTATTTATAATATAATATAATAAGTTATGTATAAATTTTATGAATTAAGGCAGTTTATGTATGAGGATACAAAGGTTGTATTTGAAAACAATAATAATACGAATCCTCTATTACAGCGTTTCTCAACCTTTTTGAACTCGAGGACCTCTAAAATGTATAAAATTTTTTGTGGACCCCTAATTTTACACCCCATTTTTAAAAATAGGCTATATGTAGGCCTATATTCTTAATATTTGGGGTATTAATTGTAGGTCATTATAACGAAATAAATCTAAATACATTTTTTAATTCAGTGGAAACACAGTTATTGAGTTGGAAGTAAACTATTGACAGTTTAATATTTATTAGTATTACCAATTTGATAATATAATTAGGAATTATGTTATTAGTAGTAACATTACTTTTACTGAGACGGTTGAGCTTGCCGCCTCTTGCAGAGTGCCTGGATATTTGGCTCAATATTAGTCAAATTTAGTCGAAGATCAGCAGATACAATAAGTCATCTTAATTTATGTCTTCGGACCATCTGCACCATCGTCGCGGACCACTGGTGGACCATAGGTTGAGAAACGCTGCTCTATTACAATGAAGTTAATTAATTATGTATGCTTAATCACTAATATTTTTATCCAATGAATATTGTATAACTGTTAATATAACATTACATTCAAATAGCTTCTAACTACATAGTTTTATATCTTACCTCATGTGTGTGTGTCAGATGCCAACCTCGTTGCTCTGATACATTTGAGGTCCGCCTTGAGGCGGATAGATGGAAATTGTATGGTCCATTTTCGATATGAATCACCTGACTCATTACATGGTGATGTGTAACTGGCAGAAGGGTAAGGTGTGAAGAGATGAATGTTTTTATAGAAGTGTTGTGTGGTGAATGAGTGAAGGTGAGGTAAGGAAGGCTTAAGGCTCACAGAGACATATGCCTATACGTCATATGCACTGCAGAGAGGTTTGGGATTGAACCAGGTATATTTGGCGCACAGACTAGTGATTAGAACTGCACGCCATTACCCTGCCTAATTCCAATCCTTGGGTCAGCTTAAAAATCCCGCCCCTACATGGAATCGAACCCCTGCTGGCATGTGGCAGGCAGGCATCTGCCAAGGAGTCGGGCAATGAAGAGAATGTAATTCATAATATTTAACAGGAGCTGGCAAAGCATTTAGCATTTGCCTTGTGAACTTTCTAGGAGTTTGACACGTGTAAACAAAACAATTTCATTTATGTTGAAGTAATTCAAGATCAGCAAATGAGTGTTAAATTTGTATTCAACAACCTATAGGCATAGTTTGTAAAGTGTGAACTGACTTGTAACATAATCTTCCATCATAGTACGGCCTACTTTATTTATTTTTATTGAAATAGTTTCAAATGTGAGTTGCTAGGAAGCAGTTTTAGCTAGTTTCATTTTCCGGAGAAATTGGGACTGTTTTAATTAATTCATAGATGCATAGGTACTTATGACCAAGAAATGATCTTTTCTGTGCCTAGCTTAGCATAAAAGAAGTAAAGAAGCATGTACATCGTTCAATATATTTGTATTCTAATTAACGACGTTGCGTAAAAAATATATCCGAAGAAAACGAGTGAATTGCAAGACGAGCGGACATGTGTCGCAAATACTGACTTTACAGATTGATCAGGTATTGACGGAAATTTCTCAACGCTTGGTGTAATTAACGACTCATAGTGTCCTGTGCGAGATTGCATCACGTCACCAGTTTCACAAGGCTACTAATTAGAAAAATATAGAACACCGATAGAGAGAGGAGTTAGTATGACATGATCTGGATAATATTTATGGTAATAGAAACAAACACAACAGACATTACAAATTAATATATTTCTCATCCATGCCCGTTTGGAGGTATGAGAAGAGATACGTAATATCTTTTTTAGACAGTCGAAGATGATATTAGACAACTGTAGATGATATTACTTAAAAGGAGATAATTATGCCACTGAGTGGTATAAAATTATAACACTCCATGGTAACAACTTTGATTACTTCACATGCAAATTCTCTTCTAGTTAAAAATACTTGCATAATTATTCAATAGACTTAGTTTGACTTGACAAAAATTGAAATTTTAAAGTTCACAACCCTTTTTTAAATGTGAAATTTCTAACAGTGATTGCAAAAATCCTCATACTTGGTGGATGAAAAGGGTTGTTCTTAAGTTGACAACCCAGTACCAGAAAATCATTAACAGCTGTCTGTGATCTCCATTAGGCTGGCTCCACGGCGCGGGTTCCATAACATAAATCAAACGTTTATTATTATTTCACAAATTTTAACGACTGTGAAAAAAATAGTGTTTATAAAATGATTTCATTGTGCTCGAGGTTTGGCTACTCTCGTCCTTACGTATTCGTTTCGCAGACGTAACCTACTCTCCCAAAAATATAGTTTTTATCACTTGGATCATGTTTATTTAATATACGGGCTGCTTCACAGAGAAGAAAAAAAATCTTAATTTTGTGTAAATATATTTTAATTCCAGGATTAGGGCATGTCTTTACCTAATCTTTGACTGCCGTTAATATAATTATAGCTCCAATGTTATTTGGGTCCAATCAGGACCTGATGTCGTAAGGAAAGCCTCATGAATAGTATTAAGGCTTATTAGTATTGATATTAGTATTAGCCCATAAAGTCCCCGTGGGGCACTGGCCTCTTTCCTGAGAGAGGTGGGTTGATTTTAGCCATCCCGGTTAGCCATTCTGGGAGGGATCTTCCTAATGTTGCTTCTGGTTTAGTATTTAGTCTATCTCTTATGACCTATTTGTGCTTCTAAACACTTTTCACTAGGACTTTAGTCTTTCATTTTCAATCGTGCACTGGGTCCTTTTTCTGTTGTAGTTATGTTGTCGTCATCTTGTGTTGTTTCTCTGGATTGCCTTCTTGATTAGGGGTTGCCATTTTCCTCTGTCCTTCGCTGTAGTGGTCCAGTTGTAGCCGAAAGTTGCTCTTAGTTCATCTACCCATCGTGTCTTCTGTCGTCCTACTTTACGCCTTCCCGTTCTTGGATCCCATGTCGTTACTCTGTGGGTCCATCGATTTGGGTTTTGTCTCATGATGTGTGCAGCCCATCTCCACTTTTGGTAACTGCTTTCATTTCCTGCGTCTGTTATTTGTGTTCTTCTTCTTACTACGTCGTTCCTGATTCTATCTGTTCACGTTATTCCTAGGATTTTTATTTCCGTCTTTCTTTGGCATGTTTGAATTGATTTTCTGTCTTTTTTAATTGTGTTCCAGGTTTGTGAGCCATAAATCAGTGCGGGTAATATTCATGTGTTCATAATGTGTCTTTTGATGCTTATATTGGAGGATGTTTCTAGTAATATGAATTTAAGCGCCGATAATCTTGACCATGCAATCGATATTCTCCTTGCAATTTCCTTGGCCATGCTTTTCTGAAAGGAGATTGTTTGCCTCTTGTACGTATTCTAATGGTTCGTGCTGAGTTATGGTGATGTCTTTCTCTTCGTCGTTTGTCATTAATTTTGTTTTTCCTGCGTTCATTTTAAGCTGTTTTAGATATTATGTTGCATTTATATAAAATATAAATCTAATTAATCCCCATAAATTACTTAATTTATATTTATATTATATTTTACTTCTTTGTTCGTGGGTTTGTTCGTACATTTTCAAACTGTATTAGTCCTAATACTATTATTATTAATAGTAATAGTAATAACAACAGCTATAATAAGTTAGTAATGATAATAATAGTTCTAAAATTAATATTTGCTTTTATTAAGAAAGTTGCTAAATAGAAGCACAAATTAGATAAGAGGATTTTTTAGACAATTCTATTTCGCATAATACCAAATCCTAAGCATTAACATTAAGTCTTATCTATTTTTTTTTAAATTTGTGTAAGAGTTCATTAGTTCAACACAGTGCAATCAGTTTTGCTTTCCACCGTAATGTTTTGCTATGTTCGAGTGCGCCGCTCATTAGCCTGTTAGCCAATTCGGACCACGCGCCACGGAAACCGCATAACTAATCGCTCTGTATAATTGTACAGGAAAAAAATCGGACCGACTAAAATATGTAAGTTGCCGATATGAACCACTGCGCATGCCTAGTGGCATCACAGGATAGCAGGAAATGTATTGAAATTTGTCTAAACAACAACAAACAACTGAGAAATAATTTCACGTAATTTGCATTGCTTGTGAAAACGAACGTTTCCGTTTCATCTCTTACATTTATTTACGTACCACAAGGCTCTGAAATCAGCTACAAGGGTCGGTCCGCTTCTTTCCCCTACCTGTACATCCATTACTAAGAAATTAGATGCACCACTCAACAAACAGAGATGCTTTTTTAAAGAAGAATCTGCATGTACTGTGTAATTTTCGTCTAGGCCTGTTGCCATTTATTATAATTACTATAAAGCTCTATAGGGTTTTCTCGTCTCATAAAAAACTTAAGCTATCACAATAAAGCATTTATAATATATTTATGTTATTGTCAAGGAGATCCCAATGAGCAAGCTCACATAAAGGGTCAATACACAATAAAACATATGCTTTGGTTTAATGTAGAAGCCAAATATAAAAAACGCTAATTAGCTTAACTTTCCAAAGGAAAGTTTCCAACTTTTTCTTAAAAATTGCTAGATTTGTTACCTTTCAATTCCTGTAGTAATTCATGACAAATAATGAATCAAACTAGTAGATTCTGATAAAGTGTACCTATACATGGAGTCCTATTATGCTTTCTCCTGGAATCATAACAATGTATATCTACAAAATGTTTAAAATATGATTTGAGACGCTGTTATGAATTGCTTTATATATAAAGGCATTACATTAAATTTAATAAACAACTCAAGTAGAAGAACATTAGATTTCTCATACAAAATTTTGCTTAGAGTTAAATATTATAATCCTAATGAATTAATTTTATAAAATATATTATATTAGCATTAAACCAATTTCCAAGAAAAATGCCACACAAAATTTGTGAATCAAGGTATTATACCCTAAGTTTTCGCTTTTCTTGAAATGAAATATAATTTCAATAAATCTACATGTTATCCGGTTAGGATAAAATCACATAATATTATAATTCTTCATCTCCCTTCTCTTTTTCCTTTCTTCTTTTTTTATTTTAACATCTCCTATTGCATGTACATTCATGCAGCCCACGCCGCCCGGACTTACAGGACTGCGACCTGCCGGGAAAGGGAATACCTTTGCATCACATACATACACACACACACACACACACACACATATACAGTATATATAATATTTTTTACCAGACAAGGACATGGAGTGCCTCCCCGGATAATTGATTATCCCAACACCGGGGCTACCTCCGAGACAACACGAACTCATACACATACAAATACACAATAACTTAAAATACTCAAATAGCCATTAGTATAAAGAAGTCCTTCAGTTGGTTTGCTATACAAATTACCTTCCCAGTGTAGGCCTATTTAATCTTAAGTATTGTTTGTAGTGCAATTTTCGGATAAGTAGCCTGATATTTTGTAGTAGCTTCTCATTAAATATCATAAAAATGCAAGGTTTATGTCACATGGAATTCTGCAAAGTAGACAAACCACACACTGTGTTCACAGCCCACGACACTTGTTAATTTATTTCACTTGCCAACGTATAATTTAGAAAATGGGAATCAGAACCACTCCATCATTCCAGCTGGTTGTGAAAGTGCGCATAATCCATAAGAATGAAAAGTATTATGGCGAAGTTAATAGTCAAGTGACCTACCTCGTTGCTGTTTCCTATTCTTAGTTAATCATAGGTAGTCTGTGGTGTGTAGGCTGTTCTGTCTCTTGTTTTTATCAAACACCAGTAATATAACTGCAAAGGATTTCACTGCCGGAGTTTTGTAGTCCATGACATGGGCGTCCGCAAAATTTTGTCAAGGGAGGGCAATGAACCAATTAATACCACCACCATCACTGTGCTGCTATTACCACTACTTCTATTACTACTACTACTACTGCTACTATTACTATCACTTTATTATTATTATTATTATTATTATTATCATCATCATCATCACCATTATTATTACAATTCACATCCTTGATTTAATGTTGCTGGACCTTTGACTATGGATACGAAGAACAACATCTGACGTAGTACACTCACATGACTTTGTCTACCCCTTATAATCACAGGTAGGCCCCATTATTCAATGATATGTGAGACTTTCACTGCCTTATCTTCGTTATAATGTAATATTGGCTAAAAATGATTTTAAGTTTAGGAGAAGTAATTATTCATACATTCCAGACGGCCACGGTCCATGATAAGTGTTCTGGCCTCTTGGGCAGTGGTATCGGGTTTGCGGATCCTAAAGTTTCAAGACCACTTGACTCGATAACGCCGTTGAAGATGCTCGCCATAGATGCTGGAGAAACGTCAGGAGTAGCAAACCTGAGGCAAATTCCTAATCTCCCGGAAAAATATCTTAGTCTAAAAACCCTAGTAAATAGGATATTTTTTATAAAAAAATATATAAAAATAGTACTTTAAGACATCATATTTTCACTGAGCTTTACTCAACACTAACAGAAGCTCTTTCTCCTTATGGATGCTAGTTACTGGAACTTATGCCGACAAGTGGAATTTTTGTCGTAACTGGTTTAACGCAATCCTTTTTACATTTTATGTGACGTTTGGTTATATGCAGATAATATTGCTGCTGCCCGATGCAGTATTAAAATATACTTATGAGGTGTTTAAAATTCAAAGGCAACAAAAACAATGGCCTGCTGCTCACAGTTATGATTAAAAAACTGTATAGTTCTTGTCCTGTTTTGCTGGAACTTCTGAATTAACTAAGATGTTTGATAGATGTTACGTTTATCCCACAATATTGTCATTTTTCACGCATGCATGTTTTCTTCAATATTAACGCTCATGAGGAAGAATATTTTTAGTAAAAATGTTACTTATGGTACTGGGTAAAAGTTCACTGAGACATGATCCCACACCCGTAACTATCTTATAATATCCAACTAACCGTGAAGGAATCAAAATGTGAAATAAGATCCTGGTGAAAATTCACGCAAAGTAGCCTTCCCATGTTCAGTTTCAAAGATGAGGGAAAATAATCTAGCAACTATCAATAGAAGGGCTGTGGACGAAAAAGTTGAAATGTTTAATAACTTGGTAATCCAACTATATGACAAAATTTCACCAGTAAAAACAAAACGCATGACTAGACCCCCAGCTCAATGGATGACTGAAGACATTAGAAAGCTCATGAACGAACGAAACAATGCTTACCGAAAATACAGATGTGATAAAAATGCAGACAACTTAAGAACATATAAATATTTAAGAAATAGAACCACACAGGCTATAAGGAATGCTAAAATACGACATACTCACGGTCTCATAGACAAAAGTCCCAAGACTTCGGACTTGTGGAAAAGCCTAAAAACCATGGGATTAGGTAAATTAAGAAAAATTGGCGATGCGACCACAATTCACCCAGACGAACTTAATGAATATTTTACGTCTTTCCAGACTGTGACGATTGATGACCAGAGCAAACGAGATACGATTTATGAATTGCACAATATTGACGTGCCAATAAGAGAAAAGCTGTTCTTTAAGTATGTAACTCCCATCGATGTTAAGAAGGCCCTGATTCGTATCAAATCTAAAGCACAAGGAAGTGACAATATTAGCATAACCCTCATTCATAAAATTATCGACGTGATATTACCGATATTAACACATATCTTCAATGCTTCTCTAATGACATCAACTTACCCCAGACTATGGAAACAAGCAATTGTACGACCAATCCCTAAAAATGACACACCCACCCTCCCAAGTGATTATCGACCTATCAGCATATTACCTACTGTCTCAAAAGCACTGGAACGGATCGTACACAAACAAATGACTGACTACCTGAATGAATACCAAATTCTTGACCCTTATCAATCCGGATTTAGAAGTGGACATAGCACTGCATCTGCACTACTTAACGTCACTGAAGACAGACGCGAAGCCATCGATAAAAGTGAAATAACTGTGTTAACTCTCCTAGATTTCAGCAAGGCGTTCGACTCTGTAGACATTGACATACTTATTTCCAAACTCCGTTCAATAAAGTTGTCTGAAAGCTGCATCCGCTGGTTTGATTCTTATCTTCGCGATCGCCAACAATGTGTGTTTACTTGCAGATCGTCTTCCTGGCGTCCCGTGGAGAGAGGAGTCCCCCAGAGATCAGTTCTTGGCCCTCTACTATTTTCATTATATGTAAACGACATTCCAACAGTACTCCGACATAGTAGACATCATCTCTATGCAGATGATATGCAGAGTTACATTCATAGTAGACCCGAAACATTGCATGACGCACTGACTCGACTAAATGACGATCTCAATGCTGTATCTAATTGGTGTAATAAATTTGGTCTCAAATTAAACCCAGATAAATCCCAGGCCATTATTATAGGCCATCAGAGATTACTCTCAAAATGAGATAATATGAATCTGCAAGTTATGATTAACAATAAGCCAGTCCCTTACAGCTCTTCCGTAAAGAACTTAGGGTTCCATCTGGAGCAAAATCTGCACAAATGTGCAAGAAAGTATTTGCCACAATCCATTATTTGCAACGTATGAAGTTCTGTTTACCATTTTCTTTGAGGAAGTCTCTAATTGAAAGACTTGTAATGCCCGATTTTGATTATTGTGATGTCGTTTTATGTTATCTTAGTGAAAGCCTTGCCCTAAAATTGCAGCGCGCGCATAATGCATGCATTCGTATTGTGTGTAATACCCGACTAGCTGAGCATGTCACACCGTCCCTTCTAAGATTATCATGGCTTCGTGTCTGTGAAAGACGATCTATGCATTCCCTTTCTCTTCTTTTTAAAATCTTCCAATCCTCAACTCCCCATTACCTGGCTAATCGTATTCAGTATTTATCTTCAAATCACTCACTAAATACCAGATCACAACATGACTCTCTGCTTTCAATACCTATCCATAGAACATCCATATATTCCCGGTCTTTTACTGTAACTTCTGCACGTTCCTGGAATCTCCTTCCCTCCAACATCAGGGTCTGCTGTACGCTGACAACATTTAAAACTGGGCTAAACGAATATCTCTTCAAAAAACGCTAATCTTTTTGTTTAGGTATAAATCATTTGCGTTCTATTATTTCTTGTATATTGTAGATCTAAGATAAGTTACTTTTTTTTCTTTCTGGTATAACACACTTTACTAAAATAGTTTTATTTCATGTAACAAAGACTAAATTCACTACAGTATATGTATGTATCTTGTGTATTAGTATTACTTATAGAACTATGTTAGTGTATTTGTTTGTTTCTTCTTTTCTGTCTCTGGTTGAGTGTAAGAGAAGGCCCTAAGGCCTTAACTCTGCCAGATTAAATAAAGATTTATTATTATTTATAGAATGATGCAATTGTTAGGCCGTAGTAGACGAAAATTCAGTCAACATGATTAAAGCACGAAATTTTAGTAATAAGACAATATTGATGAAAACATCAACACGGGTATATTTCTACACAATTATCCTTTTTAATTAAAAGGTAAAGAATATTTCGGAGACAAATATTTTCTTCCAAGAATCTATTCTGGAACACGGCGTATACTATGTAACGCATATGAACTTACTAACCCCTATAATCTCCAGAAATACAACCTTACATCAATATTAGTAATATGATTGATGGTTGGTGTAAGAGACACACCTCTTGGTAAAATTGGCCAAAAGTTTTGGCTTCAAGAATAGCCTGTTGCTCCAGATTGCCAGTAATGCTATAAAAGATTTGATTTTGATCTTGAGGAATCATTTAAATTGCTCTAACTCTTATTAAAAGCATTTGATACAGTGGAACACACGAGTGTTTTGAACTCCTTGAAAGCTATAGGCGTAGATAACAAGTACACAAGACTTATAGGAAAATTATACACAAACAGCACCGCCAAAATTAGAACAGAGATAGAAGGCACGCCATTCAAGATAGAAAGAGGCGTTAAACAAGGGACCCGATCTCACCAAAATTGTTCACATGCCTGTTAGAACAAGTTTTCAGAAAACTGGATTGGGAAAAGAAAAGATTTGGCTTAAACATAAATGGGAAAAGACTCACAAACTTACGCTTCGCAGACGACATTGTGTTATTCGCAAAAACTGGGAAAGAGATGGAATACATGCTGAAAGACTTAAGCGGGAAAAGCGAACAAGTGGGACTAAAAATGAACCCCGGAAAAACTAAGTTAATGTCAGTTTCAGGCCAAGCAGCAATATCATTGAATGGAACAACAATTGATTACACCGACGAATATACCTACCTAGGTCAGTCAATATCATTGACAAAGGGAGGAGAGAAGGAAATTAGAAGAAGAGTGGCCATGGCATGGGGTAAATTCTGGGGTCTGAAGTTTATATTTCAAGACAGATCTCTCAAGCAGAAGACAAAAGTAGAAATACTAGAAAGTTTCGTCATACCAGTGCTAATCTACGGATGCCAGACATGGGCATATACATAAAGAGAGACAGAACTACTACAGAAATGTCAACGGAAGATGGAAAGGCGAATCCTCAACATCAAGTTGTGCGATAGAGTGACCAATGAAGAACTCAGAAGGAAGACGAAAATGCAGGATGTGGCGAGTCAGGCTTGGTCACTGAAGCGGAAGTGGGGAGGTCATGCAGCAAGACTCCAACAGGACGGATGGGCGTATGTCACAACAATGTGGGACCCCCGAACAGGGAAAAGGAGCAGAGGACGTCCAAGGCGAAGATGGTCCGACGACTTCACGAGAACACTAGGCGCAACATGGAGCAGGACGGCTAGAAACAGAATAAAGTGGAGAAACACAATGAAAGACTTAACAAACCCAAAGTGATCAGTGACCAGTGATAAGTGATGATACCTATCAAATGCAACACTTGCGCTCGCACGGACCGGCTCACCGAGCGAGTAAACCTGAGCCAGCCCTACGATCGGTAGGAGGCCCTTGCCCTAAAGGGATGCCAATGGGCTTATTTTATTTTATATTTTATTTTATAACTCTTATTAAGGACTGAAATGTTATTTGTCATGTTCTTTTCTTTCTTAATTACGAAACCAATTATGTCAATTTTTTCAGACATTTGGACACTATGTTTTGTACTCTGTGGTTCAAGCAGAAAGATTATCTTTCCAAATAAAATACACATAAAAAGAACAAATATTACTTGAGGATAATCGTGACTCATGAACGATTAACGGAGAGTGCAACCAATCACGCCGTAAAGAGGACGCCTCACAAACGAGACTGAAACCTAATTTACTGCAATTCATGTCAAAAAAAACTGTTAAACACTGTGCTCGGCAATCATCTGTGGGTAAACAATTAGGCAATCCCACGAGAGATTTAGAGTTTGTCGTTAGAGCTTATCGATAGTTTATCATGATTCACACTCGCGGATTTATCTGCTGAAACTCGTAATCTCGGGTGTGATTTATCAACCCTTAAATGCACAATGTAGCCTATAGGATAACATAGCATGTCTTAAATTTATAATAAAATTACGAACAAACTGGAAGAAAATTTAAAACGCATCCGAAATTTACAGAATAGGATAAAATAAATGGATTGTGAGCCTAATCATTGTGCACGTCCGGCACAGGTTTATAATTTGCGTGAGAAATTGAGTCTGTCCCATTTAAGGGTGATGACTAGGGCCCGGATTTTTATGTGCTAAAAAACTTAAAAATATTTATTTTTTATGTGCTAAAAGTGTTAAAAATATGTGCTAAAATTAAAAATATATGTGCTAAAACTAAAAAAAATCCTTAAAATAGAAAGAAAAAAACACCAGAAAGTTCGTAACTTACTAGAACAAATTATATTGAAAGTCGCCAACATCAGATGTAAATTGTTGACTGGAGTTGCAGTGCACAACAAATGTCATCTCCAGATTATGGATCACAAATCCTTGCCTATTATCCGAGAATAATGCCTTATATTGAGAGAAGGAACGTTCTACTTCACCTTGCATATTTGTAGAGGGGTATACCAATAACACACACACGATCAAGTTCACTTATGTTTTAGCCTTCCAAAACTTGAGCGACTTTGCAGAGGGTTTAAATTATGTTCTTAGAACTTCTATTTTCGAACCTGAGATAGTGTTAAGTTGCCTTTCAACTTATTGTATTTCTTTAACTGAATTACTCAATAAATCTAACGAAGTTTCTAGTTTCTTAATTGAGTGAATCAAAATTAGCCGATATGAAAGCCAAGTCACATTTTAAAGTAGTATCACATATTAAATTCTGAATTATCTCAATTGCAGAGGCATCGTCTTTGTCCAGTTCACTTACTACAGATGCAAATGCTTCAAAATTATCTGCTTAATACAACAGGGCACTTGAGATTGGGTTCTGTTCTTCCCCGAATAAGCAAGTGCAAGTGAATCACTCTCACCTCATTGCAATTGAAGTATTTGTATTGAATTCTTTCGAGATACAAATTTTTGTTGTAAAATGTTAACAGAGAATGAGGAGAAGTCCTAAAATATTTATTTATGGAGAACATATCGAAAATATTTATTCACATAACTTTTTTTTTGTAAAAAAAAAAGTGTTTTTATGTAAAATATAATTTGGAATTTGCGGTTGTCGGACCTAGATATGAGCATGAGGAAAAAAAAATACATAGAAAATCCGGAAAAAGTACTGAAATATGTATTTATGGAGAAAATATTGAAAATATTTATTCACATAACTTTTTTTGTAAAATATGTGTTTTTATGTGAAATAAAATTTGGAATTTGCGTTTGTCGGACCTCGATTTGGATACTAAACTTTGTTTTAGGAATGTACGCATCAGGAAAAAGAAAACATTTTTTTACATACAAATCCGTGCCCTAGTGATTGACTGTTCCAAAGAATGAAATATAACAGAGTATATAAATAATAATTACTAATACTTATGTTGTTTAGTGAAGTACCGTATTCATTGTGCCCTAAGATGTGTGTGTGTGCTCGCTTACTCCTCCGATACCATTTGGCTTAGAAGTCTGACATTTTCGCGATACGTTCCTTATGACTTGGAGCGCATCTATCCCAGATTTCATCCTCATAACACGGTTGCTTCGGTCAAAATTTATTTTTTAACTTTGGTTAAGGTTGTATGTTGTGCTTTATGCATTACTGTACAGTCTTGGTACGGAATGCATACAGCGTACTCTTGCGGTGACGGCGAAAACATGCTTACTCAACTCTGCAACATGGAGTGAGAGCTCAGAAACTTGCTTCCTCAGTTCCTCTATTGAGTTGTTCATTGGTTGTGTAACAGCAATAGGAGCAACATGGTACGAGCTTGTGGGTTTTAGCTCCCAAATCTGGTCTGCCATGGTCGAAAGTTTCGTCACTGACAGGATAGCATGCATTTCTCTTGGTAGCCGCTGTAACCATAAAGTTTTAAGAAAATTCTCGCTTACCTTGTCTGAAGCTAAATTTCTCATTTCACAAAGTAATTGCGACGGTTTACGATCCCCGAGTTCCAAGTCTGTCAATAGTCGCTGTGTTCTTGCGTTTCACTATCTGCGAAAGTTGAAATAAGACGCTTTTTGATTGCATCATATTTACCGGAAGACGGAGGATTCGTGAGAATATCGGCCACTTGTGTCAGAATTTCTGAGTCGATTGAACTCACCACAGTGCCATATTTAGTTTGGTCCTGGGTGATCTTCGAGTTACGGAATTGTGCTTCAAGTTGAATGAACCATATCCTCGGATCAGGCTTCCAAAACGGCGGAACTTTGATAGATACGCGGGCCACTACGGTTTCTTGGTTTTCCTGAGCAGTTCCAGCTGTAGTCTGTTGTTCTTATTCCATCGGGTCACCACTAGTGATGGGAACCATTCGAATGAATTCATTCGAAATATTCGATTGTTAAAATCATTCGAAATGTTCGAGATGTTAAAAAAATCATTCGAATGATTTTGCTCTGCTCCAGACTAGCATTAGAGCGCTTCGCTTACTGAACTGAAGTGTGAAAGCGAATGAATTCATTCGAATGCTTCTTCAACCTCTCGGAATCTGGCATCTCGGCTCGTTCTCTCGTTCATTCGATTGTTTTCGTGTTCCATCGTGTCCCCGTTAGCAAAGCGTTCGGTAACTTCCGTCTCTCCCATTCCAAGTGGGGATGGCATGACGCAGAGCTAGAGCGAAGATTTATTTTCATGAGTTTCAACCCCACGCTACAAAATATATTTTGACAATAAAATAGCCGTTCTCTCGAATATTAAAAAGTTCAATTTTTCAAACATTGTTCCTGTTTTACATCCACCATTAGCTTCTACATGAAACATATGCATTTTCAAATGAATTATTTATTTGATTATTTACCGTATATTATGAATTATGATATTAAATGCAGCCATTCCAATTTTTTATATTTGATACATTTATAAGATTAAGCAATTTATATTTGTAGGACTTCAAGAAATTTCATGTTAGGCCTAATTTACTGTATTTACTACAGCACTTGTTCAGGACTACATGACTAAAATAATAAACATCTCTGGAGGCCGCGTTTGTTGTAAGCTGCCCGCATTGTTCTCTGCCGGAAATGTGCGCACTAAATTTAAATCTACCCGCTTTCGAATGCCAATGAAGTGAAGTGAGAACGGAAGTTTTCATTCGAAGAATATTGAAGCTAGCGAACGAACTTCTCGTAGTTGCATGTCCCTCTATGAATAAAACACTTCGAATGATTTCATTCGAAATATTCATTCGAAATGTTTCGTTCTGTATTCGAATGATCATTCGATTGTTAAAATCATTCGATTTTTCCCATCACTAGTCACCACTGAGGTGCCGATGCATCGGGGTCACCACTGAAGTGTTATTGGTAGTATAATAAATAACTACTAAAGTTTTACACTCACATTTATTTGTGTTCTTTTCGTATTCAGACTACTGCGACTATCTTCGCCGTAACTTTTTTTAACAATGTCAACAGAGAAAGAAAACAAAAGAGGGAAACAGAACACTGAGGGCTGAGTTTTCATTATAAATTTCTGTTTCCTTTATGAGAGTATATTACACAATACACTACACATACATCGTACTATAGCAGCGTTGTTGCTAAGTTGTATAGTTGTGAGTGCATCGATCATTCTTGTGTTAGAACCTCAGTTTTGTATTATTGTTTACACATTGTGAGTTTATTTACGTGCAGAAATCAGTTTTATGTCATTTTTACTTATTGATAAAATTACTATTTTCCAAGGCCTTATAGCGGGCTTAATTACCTTGTTGTTTAAAATCAGAGCACAATTGTGTCAGGTCGAGGTCTACGAAATAAGTGAGCAATCGAATGAGTTACCGATTACGGAGAGTGACCAACAATTGGAAAGATGAAAAAATAGCCTCAACATATTACGGTTGGTTGGTTGGTATATGGTTATTTAACGACGGAGATGTACTGCAACTAGGCCTGTGACCGTCGCCGGTGTGCCGGAATTTTGTCCCGCAGGAGTTCTTTCACATGCCAGTAAATCTACTGATATGGGTCTGTCACATTTATGCACACATAAATGCCATCGACCTGGGCCGGGATCGAACCCGCAACCTTGGGCATTCAACATGTATGATGATAACCTACAATCAGGACAGAACAAAAGCGCAAGAAATTGCTTACATCGAATCTAAATTCTGTTATTAACAATGCACAATTAATTAAAGCGCTTTTGTTTTCAAATAAGTTATGTTGGAAAATATGTTTTTATTCTGTTTATTGACAACAATTCAGATAAGTCAGGTCCTAATCACTGCATACTGATATCTTGACGTATCCAGTAATGAGCTGACGTTTGATAAAATCTGATAAAATCCCTTCCTTGCAAGCAAATGCTTGATAAACGACCGTGGTAAATCGATATCCACATTGTCAAACGTTATTCGTCAATATCAAATATAAGTGGCGTAGGAATGGAATAGGCGAGATAATTATAGCCTACTATTAGATCTATAGGATGATACTATGAAGCTTGTAAAGTAATAAAAGATTCCAGTCTTTGGAAGGCGATGCATGCGTGAAGTTTAATTGCTAATATCTCAGTGAAAGTGCTCATTAATATTCGTGTGCATTGAGCATGCGCTCTACATGTTTCTGGCTAACGTGACGTAATGATGATTCGTATTTCTGTGTTAATGTTGCAGCTAACTACATGCATTGTTTAATTTTCATTGGTGCACTTTCTTTTTAAAAACTAACTTCAACGCATTTGTTGAGGCTATGCAGAGTAAAATATTGACTGTAATTGACTTGTAACTCCCAGTCAGCGGAGTCTTCATGACAATATTGAAACTAGTGTAGGCCTACTAGAGAGTTACACAAGTGACAGTCAACTACAATTTCACAGGCTTCGTATAGCTTTAAATAGGTAATGGTTGAATAAAGCCATTTCGAGGGTTTATACAGATTTATGAATACATCTGTTTCTCAACTTAAAAATATAAAGATTAGATATTTATCTTCATGTCAATGATTGGATTTTCTCAGCATAATATTTTGAAAGTTTTGACAAGTATGTGGTATTGCGTTTTTAATTTTCTCATAATATATAATTCTGTTCATACCTCACTTCCCGTAACTTCCTTTTTTCTTTTCAGTTTTATTTATAACTCAGAAAGGGTTTTAAGGTCTTCAATACAAGTGTACAGAGTAATCTATGATTAATGACTTTTTATTGTTTATTGCTTCTAAATATTTTACCTAAAGGTATATAAACAATGCTACTTTTCAAAGGAATTTGGAATAAAATATCTGAATTGTAACTATTTCAAATATTTTAGGTTTTTTTTTTTTATGCAATTCAGTTTCAGAAAGAAATGGATTTTAAAATAACTGAGTGATAATACCAACAAACGGAACATCACTGGAGGAAAACGGCACTTGTCTGTATTACACTTCTAATAGATTTGGAAATAGTAATTGTAGAGGTAGCTGATATTTGGAATATCAAAATGAGGTGAATTATTCATTGGTAGCTGAATCACACTCAACTGCATGCCAATCACGTCCTGCGTTTAATTTAAATTAATTGGTTACACAATTCGGATAATAATTTAATTTAAGATGTTCCCTATACTTTAGCTACAGGGAAAAGTTCAAACGAAAAATAGTGGTAGTGTTGTGTCATGAAGTTCAAGAAGCAACTATTCTAAATTCGTTTGCGATTACTTTGGGATAGAGCATAGTCACAGGCCTTCAAAAATAAATAAAAAATAAAAACTTTGTTATAACTTTGACGACAACGACGACGACGACGACGACGACGACGATGATGATGATGATTATGTTAACGATAATGTTGGTGATGATTCAGTGAACTATATTGAACTCTTTAAATGCTTGGACTGTTGATGAAGCTAATTCCTTCCCTGAATTAGGAGTAGAAGTTGTAGTAATAATAGCAATATTAATAATAGTGATAATACTAATAATAATACTGCAGTGAAGAACCATAAAGTCCGTTTTTGGGCATATTACGTAGAATAATGACATAACTTCGATCTCTTACTGGATCTAGAACATGATTTTGATGCACAATTTTCTCATCACGATTCGCGGAGAAAGCTTCTTCATTGCGTCAGACGTGAAGATTTTTAAGGAAGTAGAGAGATTTGAGGTATGTCATGCCAGATGCATTTCTCATACATTTTTATGCTTGTAAAATAAAATAACTTAAACACAGGAAGTCTATTATATTTTACTCTGCATATCATCTACCGTTAAAGGGATTCTAAAGTAGCATCATTTCTATCTCCTCTCTTACATTCCGCGTAATGAAGCAAGTAGGCCTACTAATCTATTTTCACTTGCTGGCTGGGCAGTTATGCTATTATTGATATTTTAATTAGAGATGGTGTTTTTCCTGATTGGCTTAAAAATACAAAACTCTTTAAATGCTTTTCCTTCTGTATTTTTGCGTATCTTAGCTAAGTACGTAAATTTCAGTAGAATTTGTGAAGAACTGCGAGATCGGTTCCAAAAGTAATGCATGTCAAAATACTATGTAAAATCTAAATCGATCGTACTTCCTGATTCATTCCTAAACACCAATTACTCAGGAATAATACGTGCAGAATCCCACCCAACCTTCACATCCAACCTTCACGACATTTATTAAGTACCAGAATGGTACTTTCTGAGATTGTATGGTGGACGAGAAAAAGTCTGTCCGTCCGTCTGTCTTCTGTCTGTCTGTCTGTCCGTCCGTTCGTAGTCAATACGCGCAATAACTCGAATACGCTTTAACAGATTGTTATGAAACTTGGTATAGGCCTACGCATTTATAACTTCCTTGGGACGAAGTCTATTGAATTTGAATTCATCAAAGGCAATTCACCTCTTCTGGCTACTTCACCTCTTGTGGCTCTAAACATAGCAATTATTATGGCTCAAGACTCTATAACTCTATACTTAATTCGCATCCAGCTATAGTAAATATGAACAGCAAAAAGCTCGATAAGTATATCAAAAATCTTATTTCATAGGCTATAATTTACTTCACTCTGTAATTAGTAGATATTTAAATAACTATTTTATTAGTTATACCACAGGATTTCAAATTTGTTCTTCCTACTGTACCATTTTTCTTCTTTTTATTACTTTTATTTTAGTTATTGGATTTTAAGCTAGAGTTATATTTTTGTTCTATGTATTGGTATTTAATTGTACTGTTGCGCCCCTTTACTCTTTTGGCACAGACGACATATGTACGAAGCCTAGTACAAATGCTTTGTTGAAGTAGACCGGGTTTTTCTCATTTCTAACTAATTTAGCAACGCTACTGCTTATTTTCTGCAATATCTGGTGCCCATACTCCCAGGAAAAAAGGATTTTACTCCAATAACTACCCAGCATTTAGGGGAAAACCTGAAATATGTAGACCAAAATAGAAAAGGGTGATAATCTTGGAGAAACAAATTTATTTCTAACTTGACCAATTAAACATAGGTCGAAACAATTATTTACAGCAAATTCATTTAATAATTTAACAAGCTGAAACATCAAATGATCTTATGCTATACCTTAAAATGATATATATACAAAATTGAATAAATCACATAAAATATCCTCATGAGGGTATTCTTCTAAAACATGGTATAACTACTTATTCCCTTCCCTTGTCCAAGAATATGCATTTATTAGACGTTTCAAATAATGTCCTCAAAAATTTAATCACTCTGTATGACGAAGAAAAACCCAATTCTTCGAATCACTCTGTATATGCCGAAGAACTTCTGCATAACATTTATAGTGGCAAAATCCCCAAAAATTAACTTGAAAAATGCTCTGGTTAGACGGTGGTAAACTCCAAGAAACCCCGTTTTGAAAAAGCTATAAGAATTTAGCCCCTGATCCAACCTTTCGACCAATACTATCTCTTTCAACCCACATTACTAGCTCTGAGTAAAATGCCTTTGCTAACGGGAGAACATGTGAAAACAACCCATAACAGACGAACTTTAGACTGACTGAAGAATAGAAATAATTACGGATGGTGTAGGCGTAATTTCAAACTTAACTCCAGAATCGCGATACTGCATAATAATTAACTATAGCGAAGAACGGAAATTTAGACAAGGCCAAAACTGGGTGAGAAATACTAAACAGAATTACTTTAAATACCTTAAATTCATGATAGAAAAAGCAAAGATCTCACCCGAGAACCACGTTGAAGACGACGGTCGCCATCACCGGAAACGCCCACCAAACACTGAGTTGAACTTTGCATACGGAGAAACTGCTCGTGCGTGATCCCAATTACAACTGACGTTTCGAAGCACGGCCCTGACCTCCCTTGCCTTCATACAGATGGCAGCACAAGCGAATACCAATTTCAGAAAGAGAGAAAACAGAGTTTACCACCGGGCGTGTTTTACTAAGCATACATAAAATATAGCAAAGATAGCAGAATGCGACAAAACTGTTAGATAATCAAGATATGAGCCGAATTCACGGCTCAAACTCCCCTGACTTCCCCAAAAAAAAATAAAGTCAAGGACTTTATTTATTTTTTTTTTATTATTTTAAAACCCAGAACACATTTTTTTCTTTAAACATCCCCCAAAATATACATGAAACACCAAAAAGCACAATCTTTAGTCTTGAACACTGCCCAAAATGTTTCCAATGCCTTGCCCGATGCCCCAGCAACTTCAGGAAAAGACAAACACTCTTTTTCTTTAGAGTCCAATCTTCTTAATACCACTCCACTCGTCCTCCCCCCCGGGTGGGAGACAAGAACAAACACCACAGAAGACAGGAACCACGGAAATCTGTGCAGGCGCACAGGACTGCGATGACTTCCACACCGCCGTAGCAGGAACCGGAAGATCCAAGGAGAAAAGAACTGTCAGTGCCCACAGCAACTTCAAGAGGTCCATCACACCAGACAGAGCACCAAAGATCCAGTCCAAGGAAGAAGGTGGCAGGCAGGCCGGTAACCATCAACCGGACGAACACCGAGCAACCAAGCTAACTCATGAGTTGTGAGTGCTCCAGCTTGAGAGAAAGGCTGAGAGTCCCAGATGGTGCAGGGGTGGGTGGTAAAACAGGATGGCATGCCGCCCAGGAAAAACAAACAGGAATATAGCATAACCGACAGGAATAGAATTCAGAAGACGGATGAACAAGGTTTTGTGGATTCAGATTACCAGTGTTGTAATCTACCAGACGGGAGAGGTTACTGCACGGCAACTGCAACAGTTGCGACATCCACAGCCCGACATCAGGGTGCCCGACGACTCTGCAACAATTGGTCTTCACAATAAAGGCAAGTGCAAAAGGTTAAATGCTTGCTAAAGATGGCCTTGCTCTATGCCTTCTTCTTTGCTTGCATGGAGTTTTCACCCATAATATCCAGGCTCTTCATAAACATAAGAAGCATGAATGTAAACACAGCCTCAGATTGCCTTGGTATAAGTCAAGCTATGTTCAGCTCGCATGCCTTGCCTGTAATAACTTTTTTCCACCAAGCTACAACAGTTCATGTCCAACATGCTCCATCCAAAACACGATTTCTTCTCCAATTCCTTGCTTACATTTATTTCTTAGTGCTGAAGCAAATTTGTTTCCCTTTTTGGAAATCCAGATAGACGCTCCACAAATGCGCCAAATCATCCGAGGTTCTCTTACTGTTCCAGGAAACCATAACTCCAGACGTCTCCAGAGGAGGAACCAAGATGGGCCGGCACAAGACAGGGGAGGGACAGTGAAGCAAGAAGAAAGAGAGGCTCCACTACATAGCCCCCCTTTTTACATAGGTCCAGAATTCCTTCAGGTGCGAAGAAAAGAGGGACTGAATTATACTCCAACAGAACAGCCACAAACTGCAACATAAAATATAAACGCACAGTAGACGCCCAAAACTATACATAATATAAGTGTTGTTTTTGTTTTTTGATTTTGCCAATTCCCCCCTTTTTTGTTTCTTAAAATAAAATGAGTGTAATTGGAATCACGTAGTTAATATTTTTGTGCCGAATCCCGAATAAACTCTCCATGTTCTCCCATTTGCAGGATCCAACTACCCTTAGAATATACTCAATAATTTTTTCTTTTCTTTTATTTTAAAAAACCTTTTCAGGATGCACTTACAATAGAAATTTAACTAGCCCCTTTTTTTTTTTAAATGCTTCTCTTCGGTTTTAGAACTAATATAGAATATTCATTCTCCATCTTTATGTCTTTTAGATTACTAACATCAACTGGACTTGACAAATTATCCTTCAGTAATTTAGACAAATTCTCAACTGAGTCTTCAGAATCCACTTTGATTCCACGAACTAATAATTCGTATATAATATCAGACTTTAACAAAAATTCTACGGGGACATATATCCTATTACTCATAATGATCGATTGAGAGCAAAATCCACCAAAGAGATAGCAAAATCCCAATTTTGAAAAGTACGCCAAACTTTATAAAAAGGAAGCGAATAAAGGACAGCCTTTTACTAACTGAATTTTAAGTAAATATCCATGTGTGACCGTAAGTACGTAAACTGAAAATAGTTGCCCAAAATTAAGTTTTAGCATACACCTTCACAGTTAAGCCTCAATAATATGCATAAGCTCAAACAAATATTCCCAGAATACAAATCACTATTAAATTACCAAATACCGGAAAATTCACGGTAAAATCTAAATTTGAAAAGAACGGATATCAAACTTGTAAATACTCGAATACTTAAACTCCAGCTAGAAGTCACAAATCGGTTCCCAATCATTAAACGACATTAAATTCAAATTTCAATCTCAAAGCCAAGTCAATATCAAGTATCGGAATTATTAACAAATAAATTCCAGGATTTAATTAGCCCACATCTTAATCACCATAAGGTCACAAAATTGGTATGTAATTATTTCCAATGAAGTGCGAATAGAAATCACTATTCTGTAGTAATCGATAATTTTTTTTTTTTTTTTTTTAATAATATGTCCAGTTACAGGTCATGGTTAGGTTACTCAAAATTCAAGACTTTATTTCCCAAGTTTAATTTCCAATTAGAAACCAGCTTTAAGTTTCAGGAAACCTTCCCAAATCCACTTCGCTTTAATTTTCAAAATACATCTCCCCATCAAATTTGCGGAAATAGTCCCAAATATTAATTTCAAAATTCAAATTCAAGTACAAATCAATCTTAGATTCTTGAAATATTCTCAGAATTAATTAAGTTCGGACAACCACTAACTGTCCATTTTCCCAAATTTTCTGAAAAACTCAACTTCAAATTCCCAAAATACAAGTCCCAGTTAATGCTCGAAGTATTTTTGAAAATTTTAATTTTCCAAAGTTCAAGTTCAAAAATGAAAATCACAATTGGATCTTCAAAACGATTCGAGAAGTTAACTTTCAAAATCCCATATAAAAATTTAAATCACCATTAGATTTCAAACTGTAATATCAATAAACCAACACATGGGTCCTACAAATCTCGCTCGCAAAAATTTAACCAAAACCCAAATAGCGATATAGATAATCACAGTATTATGATAAAACCCAAACAGGCCATCAACAATACCCAAAAAATGCCTAAACCCGAAATACTCGGATAGCAATTTGTAAATACCCGAAGTTTATTGTTAGGTTAGAAAGGATCCCAAAATAATCACTGCTAACACACGCTTTTCATATTCAATCCGATAGCAGGCTTGAAAACTGAAGTACTGAACATACCAGTCACAAAAGGTAAGTAAATAAACTCGCTATATCTTAATATAGAAAATAAGCGAGGAAATGCAGAACTACGCAAAATGCCAAGACAACATGAAAATCTCCCCTAATCTTAGGAAGGAGACCAAAAATTATAAAGGAGTAATATTTTACGAGAAAAGCCAAGTGAAAATATCCCACCCTCGAAAAACTATATAAAAAAAACACAGAGCGTGAAATTAGAGAAATGAAATGCTAAAAAACCCTAACTACGCTCTGCTACCACTAATGTTGCGCCAGGAAAAAAGGATTTTACTCCAATAACTACCCAGCATTTAGGGGAAAACCTGAAATATGTAGACCAAAATAGAAAAGGGTGATAATCTTGGAGAAACAAATTTATTTCTAACTTGACCAATTAAACATAGGTCGAAACAATTATTTACAGCAAATTCATTTAATAATTTAACAAGCTGAAACATCAAATGATCTTATGCTATACCTTAAAATGATATATATACAAAATTGAATAAATCACATAAAATATCCTCATGAGGGTATTCTTCTAAAACATGGTATAACTACTTATTCCCTTCCCTTGTCCAAGAATATGCATTTATTAGACGTTTCAAATAATGTCCTCAAAAATTTAATCACTCTGTATGACGAAGAAAAACCCAATTCTTCGAATCACTCTGTATATGCCGAAGAACTTCTGCATAACATTTATAGTGGCAAAATCCCCAAAAATTAACTTGAAAAATGCTCTGGTTAGACGGTGGTAAACTCCAAGAAACCCCGTTTTGAAAAAGCTATAAGAATTTAGCCCCTGATCCAACCTTTCGACCAATACTATCTCTTTCAACCCACATTACTAGCTCTGAGTAAAATGCCTTTGCTAACGGGAGAACATGTGAAAACAACCCATAACAGACGAACTTTAGACTGACTGAAGAATAGAAATAATTACGGATGGTGTAGGCGTAATTTCAAACTTAACTCCAGAATCGCGATACTGCATAATAATTAACTATAGCGAAGAACGGAAATTTAGACAAGGCCAAAACTGGGTGAGAAATACTAAACAGAATTACTTTAAATACCTTAAATTCATGATAGAAAAAGCAAAGATCTCACCCGAGAACCACGTTGAAGACGACGGTCGCCATCACCGGAAACGCCCACCAAACACTGAGTTGAACTTTGCATACGGAGAAACTGCTCGTGCGTGATCCCAATTACAACTGACGTTTCGAAGCACGGCCCTGACCTCCCTTGCCTTCATACAGATGGCAGCACAAGCGAATACCAATTTCAGAAAGAGAGAAAACAGAGTTTACCACCGGGCGTGTTTTACTAAGCATACATAAAATATAGCAAAGATAGCAGAATGCGACAAAACTGTTAGATAATCAAGATATGAGCCGAATTCACGGCTCAGTACCTATTATATTGTATAATATAAATAACTGAACTGAACCCAACACGAGCACTTGCTCATTCGGGTAATCATTTGATGTATCTCTCTTGTGTTTCACATATTACCGGTATATAAAATAAAAAAAATTCATGACAACAATATTGTTTGCAGTGTTCATATAGGGCTTTGAAAGTTGGAAATAATACGGATTGCACTCTCAATTGGAAACAATCGGAATGCAAGTGTAACAGGAATTCGCCGGTTTATCTACCAGAAGTAGACCTTTCTGGAAGGTGCGTAGTGAGTACAGTGACTATTCCAATAAAGGTTCTAAAGCCACGCCGTGTTTTAGATAGCATTGATGACTTTATGAATAGTGCTATTCGAACTAAGGTTCATCGATGTGGCAAAAGGAAATTAAGCATATAGTGACGGAGGAAAATAAGATGTGAGGTTTTGATTTCCTGTGTGGCACTGTAGTCAACAGATTATTAATCAATTTAGGTGACTGTACCGATGCTGGTTCCGATGCTGGATGCTGGATATGGAAGTCAAGCCAGTGTCAGATTATTTGAGGTTTCACCATTTGCCATAGAACTCCGATTAATGAGTGTAGGCCTAATTATTATGCCTTCTGTTTATGACAGTATTCATGTAGTAGCCTAGTCATTTCAACTTGAACAACGAAATAAACAAATAAACAAGTATTTTCTAATGCATCCGTAAGTAGCCCACGGTAGATAGATTATTAAGGGAGAGGAAGACTGTCGTAACACATGACCAATCAAATAACGTTACGGCCGGAATGATAAATTGAAATGTTTACATGCATTTGCATCCTCAAAATTGATGGATAATACAATGCCGCGCGGCCAATTCACTGACATATGTCCACTTCCAGAAGAACCAGAAATTTGAAATTTGGCTTATAGCTTATGGCCTGACGGAAATATTCCATAAAGTTATGATTTTTTATTTTTTACCCCCGAAAACATTCAAAATGGCGGACACATATTTAATGTCTGTACAGATTTTCTTTGGAGGCTTATATAGCTGAACGGTAAGTCGTGTAAAAAACCGATTGTATGAGCAGTAGCGGATTTTGAGAGATCCACAAGTTTGATCCTGTGACTTTTTGTCTTATCGGCTCAGTTGTACCTTAGATAGAGTTAGATTTCTTCATTACAAGTAATTTTTTTATATATTTTCCTCACAGGATGTCACATTTATAGGATAGATAGAATCTTAAAAATTAACAGAAATATTGGCACATGCAACTGTCACAAGCATGCAAAATTTGGTGTTTCTCGCTATCCCATATGTTTGGAAAACCGGGGTGGAGAGCTTTGACGTCATTCACATCTGCGATAGTCTAATCATCCACTTATAATTGATGTTTAGGCCTACTCACTTCAAAAAACGGGCTAGAAACTTGAAATATGACATTCTTATAATTTTTAGCCTGTAACCGATGGGAAAATACCATATAGTTCAAATTTTCAATTTTCCCCTCAAAAATAAACTTTTATTTTTTTAGTTTTTTTATTGTGTATTTGTACGGCTTCAGACGTTTTGAAAAAAATAAGGAATACGCCTGTTGTTGACGTGAGTAATTGTTGTAAATTCGTTCTGTTAATATTCCAGTTATTCTAGTTATCCCTATTCCTTCGCATAATGATTATCAAACATTCTGCAGAAACCGTGGTCTAAAACTCAATAGTTTCTGAAATATGATAATATTATCGGAGAAAAATGGGATAGAAAGGTTTTGTCATAGGCCTAAGAGCTTTGTAAGACAAAATAAATATATTTTGGAGAACCAAGTATCGAGTAAAGGCCAAACTAAACAGATTGAGCCTAAATAACAGCAATGTGTAGTAAAGGTAGCTTTTGAAGTTCTACTAGATGGCCAAGAAAACTGAACAAGTAGCCTACCAGATTTTAAGGAAGGAAATTTTAAGGCCTATGCGTTTCCAAACTTAGAAGTGATCTGAAAACCAAAATCTTTCAACTGGGGAATTTGTCAATTGAAAGACGGCTGAAAAAATTACCTAGTTTTCTGTTCTGTTTTAGATAAATGGATCAACTTGAAAATCACATAGTTCAAGTTGAAACATTCGTAGTTGATCCTTGATGTTCACTCTCATGGGATCGTTACGAAGAGACAGAAATACACATAAATCCCATTTGACACGATGGAAAATGTGTCAAATTATTATTTTTTTACTATTAACGGAAGTAATTTATGCCTATGGCAATGCGCGATGTTTTAACTTGGTACTATATAATACGTATTTATGTAGTTTTCTTTTTTGTTCTGCGGGTCACAATTACAACTTCCAAGGTCCGCCAGTTGGACAGGTCTATCTAAATGCTTTAAAAAGTAACCTACTCAAATGTAATGTCAAAAATGCATATTTAGATACAAAATCCTGAATAAACTAACTTTACATTAAGTTGATAGGAGCTATTATTAAGATCCGGTGAGGACAGCTTTTACATCCGAATTGAAACCTGAAGCAAAAGAAAACTGCAGATTCATGGCGGACAGTGAGTAGTCACGTAAAGATCGCTCCTACTTCAAAGTTATCTGCAGGCGGAAATAAGTGATTGGTGCAATCGAAGATAGTGTGGTAGGTTCAAGTATTTTATAGTTGTTCACGTTAGTGCTGAATATTATCAAAATGCCTTCTCAGAAAGAAATTATAGAGAAAACGGTGAAACGTGTTGTGGAGGAGGCTCTGCAAGACACTGCTATGCTTCAAGTTCTTGCCAACCTTATAAAAGAGACCCTGATCAGCTCGGTAGTTGCGGAACTAAAAAAGACTATTGAAAGCAACAATACAGTGATCAGTGAGTTGAAAGCCGCTGTTAACAGCAGAGACGTGAAAATTCAGACTCTGGAGAATAAATTGGACGACTTGGAACAGTACCAAAGAAGACAGTGCCTTCGTATATTCGGGGTCAAAGAGAAGGAAAATGAAGACACCGACAAACAAGCTATAGAGGTAGCGCATAAAATTGGGGTTGACCTGCAGCTATGTGATATAGATAGGAGCCATCGCATAGGTAGGCGTGACAACAGCAATAGGCCTAGGCCTATCATTGTAAAATTTACCTCCTACAGGAAAAGAAGCGAGGTATTCCGCAGCAAACGACGGTTACGATCGACCGGGGTCGTTATACATGAAGACCTGACGAAAGCACGATATCACCTGCTTCGAGAGGCCATCACCAAATATGGGCTCAACAATGTCTGGACGCAGGATGGCGTGGTCATTGTCGCAAGAGGAGAGAAGAAGTTGCGTCTGACCTGTTGGGCTGACCTAGAAAAATAAGGAAGTAAGCGATCGCCATGGACATAATTATCAACTTAACTTAACTAATTTTTATTTATTTTTGCTTATCTTTATTAATTTACGTTCTAGTCTTTAGTAACTCTTAGTGTGTTCATTTATTTGGTTTTTTCAGTAAGCTTGCAGCTCGTACTGTGACTAAGAAATTTAAGCTACAAGCCTGGTGATAGTGTTAGTATTATTTTAATAGTTTTATTTGGTCATATTGGCTGCACTGTCAGATGAGAGTTTGAGAGCCTCTGACCAATCTCTGCACAATGACCTTGGCACATCTCACCCTCTACAGACAAAAGATGTTTTGAAATCCTGTTTCTCCACCCACCCCTCAGCTCTCAGCTTAGCACACGTGAATGCTCAGTCACTCACAAGCCATATACATGAATTCCAGGCGATATTTTCTCACCTGGAATTACATGGAATCCTGGTGAGTGAGACTTGGCTTAAAGACACACTACCATCAAGTTTGGTGGATTTAGACGGGTACGTTTTATGTCGGAATGATCGCATAAATAAACAGGGAGGAGGCGTAGCTGTATATGTTCGTGCAGACTTGCATCCTAAAATAATATATTGCTCTGATAGTGAGTATAATGCACGACCAGAAATTATGTTTGTTGAAATTCGTCTAAATCACAATAAATGTTTAATTTGCGTAGTATATAAGCCCCCTAGAATCAACTTTTTAGATGAACTAGAAAATCAGTTACTCAACCTATTGCCAAACTATGAACACGTTATAGCCATGGGCGACTTTAATACTAATTTACTTGCTCGAGACTCAATCAACACTATCCGACTTGAAACAATGTTCCAGACCTGCAATATGACCATTTTACCCCTTGAACCCACCCATCATACTGCCTACTCAGAGACTTTACTGGACTTAATTGTTACGAATAACCCAGACAGAGTTTTACACCACGGACAACTGCCAGTGCCAGGTATATCTGCTCACGACCTTATATATATAGTATATGGCCTACAGTGTCCTAAAAGGAACCATAGGATTATAACATACAGAGACCTAAAACGCATAAATGATGTTTCCCTGACAGAAGACGCTATGATTACTCCCTGGGAACAGATCTGGACGTTACGAACAGTAGACGAAAAAGTTGACCAGCTTAATGATTATATTATACAACTGTACGACAAACATGCCCCAATACGCACAAAACGAGTATACAGACCGCCCGCTCCATGGCTAACTGATGACATACGCAATATGATGGCGCACAGAGACCATGCTTACAGGACCTACAGACGAGATAAAAATGACGATAATTTAAATAATTATAAACATCACCGTAACAGGACAAACCAAGCTATCAGAAACGCTAAACTCAGACATGCATACAGTCTCATTGAACCTGGTGCAAACCCCGCAGCGATGTGGCGAAACTTCAAAGCTATGGGACTGTGTAAACCCAAGACACAGGTAGACGACCGCACCCTATCACTGAAACTCCTTAATGACCACTTCACAAAAACTCCCTCAGAAATAGACGATGTTGACAAAGAGCAAACAATTCAACAACTGCTACACAATACAACAACTAACAGAGACAGTTTTCACTTCACATACGTTAGTGAAAATGACGTAATTAAAGCATTGAAGCGTATAAAGACAAAAGCAGAGGGCCCGGACCGAATAAACATAATTTTAATAAATAAAATAATACAATTTATACTACCTACAGTTACTCATATTTTCAACGCCTCCCTTATGACTTCATCCTACCCTAAACAGTGGAAGCAAGCTTACGTAAAACCCCTTCCTAAAACAAAATCCCCTGAAACTCCTAAAGACTATAGGCCTATTAGCATTCTTCCTACCCTCTCCAAGGCACTAGAACGAATTGTACACAACCAACTGACTGACTACCTCAATAAAAATGACCTACTAAATCACTATCAGTCTGGTTTTAGAGCAGGACATAGCACGACCACAGCGTTACTGAACATTTGTGAAGACATACGCCAAGCCTGTGACGAACGGAAAATGACAATACTTGTCTTACTTGATATGACTAAAGCTTTCGACTCAGTAGACACAGACATTCTTATTGCTAAACTCAAGATGTTAAACCTGTCAGATACTGCTGTTCTGTGGTTTAGCTCATACCTGCACGAACGCCGACAATGTGTCATTTCCAATAATCGCTCTTCTACATGGCGCTTCGTAAAGGCAGGAGTCCCGCAGGGAAGCATTCTTGGACCCTTACTATTTTCTCTATACATAAACGACATTAAAAACTGTATACAACACAGCAAATACCATCTCTACGCGGATGACTTACAACTGTACATACATTCAAATACTAACAACATCAACGACACAATATCTAGCATAAACGACGACCTTAACTCAATAGATGAATGGACGCACAGTTTGGGACTCAATCTGAATCCAGCAAAATCACAGGCAATAGTTGTGGGGCATCAGCGACTGAGAAATAAGCTGAATGAAATCAACCTTATGCCCATTCAAATCAATAATTCAGTAATTCCATTTGGCGATTCGGTAAAAAATCTCGGTGTTCTGATAGACAAAAATTTAACTTGGGAAAATCACATTAACGAAACATGTAAAAAAGTAAACTCGTTAATTCATATGTTTAAAAGATTAAATATGCCCTTACCTACTGCTGTAAAAAAGACTCTAACACAAACCCTGGTCATGCCCCACTTCGATTACTGTGATGTCCTGTTTACGGACTTGAGCTCTAACTTATCCCAAAGGTTGCAACGTGTTCATAATATGTGCGTACGATTCATTTGTAATGTAGGTCTGTTCGATCATGTATCGCCTTCCTTCGAAATGTTGTCATGGCTCCGTCTGAATGACCGAAGAAGGTTTCACTGTCTTTGTCTACTCTTCAAAATTCTTCATACTTCATCACCATCATATTTATCTAGCCGCTTCCTTAACCTGTCTTCTCATCACACCCTAAATACAAGATCAGAACATAGTCATGTACTCTCTATTCCTCTCCATCGCTCTTCATCCTATTCATCCTCATTCTCTGTATCAGTAGCTCGCCAATGGAATTCCATCCCCCGCACGGTCAGAGGCTGTCGAACTCTTGGTAAATTTAAGAGAGAAGTTAACATATTAATTTTAAACCATGTAATTTAGTTTTGTTTTTCATCGTAGTAACTAGAAATCTAATTGGAGCTCCTTTTGATATTTGTAACCCGTAGCCTAACTTCTTGTAACTATACGTTTTTCTCTTTAGTATTAGTTAGTATAATTTTAAATATCTTAGGCTATAATCCTAATTATTTTCTTTAGTATTTTTATATTTTGTAATTTAATTTTGTAATTTTCTTTTCTAATTTAATGTTTTATAGCACTCTAGTTTATAAATTATAACTATGTTTAGTTCTTGGTATTTAAGTATTAAGTATTAATTAATTATCTGTAATATTATGTATTTGTGTTATGTAATAGTAATGTAGTTTTTTTTTTTTTACTGGTAGAGCGGAAGAGAAGGCCAAATGGCTTTAGCTCTGCCAGAATAAATAAACAGAATAAATAAATAAATAAAAGTGCATCAGTAAGGTTAATTATTCTGTGAAAGACCACACAAATATAGAGACGAGCAGGAGCAACACAGATAAATATTGGAGCCTTGTCATCATACACTGATGCTCCATTCATTTTTCAAGGTTGTGAAAGAAAACGGCCGGTGTCCCGCTTTCGAGCCGGTATGTGTGTTAAGCACCTGTGAGCCGTCAAAAAGAAAGTTACCACCTCACAAAAACCTGCATCTTCCTTCACCTGTACCACAGCTTCGTTGTTATTCACATTTGCACATCAAGGAACAATGCCGCCAACAGACTTAAGCTATGTAGGCTGTTTGTATTCGTATACACAGACTTTTAGGTTAGTGAATCTATAGTTGGCTTATGATTAAACGCAAATTATTAGTAAAATCAATTTAGCATGTCTAGGCGACAGACATTTTTCCTTCATATGCTACAATTCTTAAAGTATATTTGGTTACGGATTAAAAAAAAATACATTTGACTTAGTATTTTAGTTGTACTATAGCGCTAATGTCAAACAATCCTATTAACAGTAGAACGCCGGGGGAGGGGTCAATTCTATTCCTCGTTCAGTTCAGGTGTAAGTAGGAAGTTGTATTGGAAAGAAGTAAAATCTTCTAAGATAAAAAAGAATTATAATAATTGAAGAGAGTACTAACCCGATTTTTTGTAAAAATTGAGATTGTTGCACTATTTATATATTTTTCTTAGTCACTATTTATTTTGATGTTTCTGAGTATAGACTATTAAATATTGTGTCAATAAGTCTTGATGGTAACAAATGTACAAAAAAAATAATAAAAAATAAGATTTACTTTTTTTTAGAAAACTTTAAGAATATAATATCTAAAATGGGGTTTATGTGGGTTTAGCGCTATCTTCCCTCGACCTCTTCAACTGGTTCCCCTTATTTCGGATGAAATACAGAATTGATTAGTGTTCTTGATGATAACTCGGGCGGTGGAGAGTTATTTTCAGATTTCGAAATACCCTTGACAATATTAGATGTTTAAGAGAGTCTTCAAGTGAAGAAAAAGTGTTTTGAAACAATGCCGTTTTTAAAGATGCACTGTTTTAGTTTGTAATACGGATATTTTAAATTTTGTAGCTTAAAGCTTGTATAATAAGTAAGTTATATTGTTTATTCTGTATATAGATTTTTTACGAATGTCTAAATCGTCTCTACTTAGAATAGACCTACCTTCAATTATTTAAATTGCTTTTAAATCAAATAAGTGATATTTGTAACCTTGTAGTAATGCAAAACTGAAAATATACTCCTTCGTTCTACTACTCTTAATATCCATTAATATTTACTATATAATACTTTGAACAATATTCATCTTCAAACAGATGTATTGGGCATATTGATACATCGGCAGTACAACTTTATATCCTTTTATAGGCTTATGTGGTCTTGTATCCATACTTTATTCTAACAAGGTATTTGTCAGGACAGATAATTTCCTTCTACTTCTGTCTTGAGTAGGCCTATTTATACTGTATGATTTGAATCATATGCTCTCGAGGGGCATTCTTTTAAATTTCACAATCTTTCGATTTCCCTTTTGGTATATTTTCACGCAGAAAGCACTAAATGGTGATGGGGTGGCCATGTTTCAAGGTTGGTGGACGATAGATGGACATACAGGAGTACCATATGGGACCCCAGACAAGGAAGAAGGCTGCGCGGAAGACCAAAAAGGAGATGGGAGGACCTTTTCAAGGATAAAGTGGGCCAACAATGGACCAGGGTAGCCAAAAGAAGAAACGAGTGGAAAGAACTGGGGAAAACCCTGAACAATACGCAAGACTAAGTGCTCAAGACCAAGTGTTAAAGTTCAAGTGTACATGACGCTCAAAATCACGAACAACTTCACTAGCGCGGAGTAGCTCGCCGTGCTAGTTAAGAGGAGCTAAACCCTTCTTAGGAGGCCTTTGCCCTACATGGGACACGATAGGCTTATTTTATTTATTTATTTATTTATATATTTTCACGAGAGCTACAACTCTAATTTCGGCACATTAAAACTTTGACACCAGATGTTCAAAAGCTGCAGAGTTCTTTCTTACATTATATTTTAAACCATTATAGAGAGGCCTACATCGAAATTAACTCTTTCCAATCTTGACGCTATTCATATTTATGAATTATGAGCATTGTCTTTATCAGAAAGAAAACACACGCGGTCTCTATCCCCGATGAAGTCATTGGAGTTTTTCTGGCTGCTCTATGACTCTATGACTCAGCCTCTAACAGAAATAAGTACCAGGAACAATCCTGGGAGGTAAAGGTAGTCAATGCGTAAGGCTGACAATCTTACCACCTTCATGATCCGAATGTCTGAAACTGTGCCTCAACCTCCTGGAACCTTAATGGCCATGATAGTTTTTTTTAAGGGACCACTATGAATATGGATATAAAGGGTGTTTTATAATTAATAGCGCAAACCAAAACGGTTGAAAATATACGATAACAGAAGCAACAATAGCTCCAGAAAACATGGGTCCGCATGTTTATTTAAATTGCTGATTTATTATTCCGAATATGTGGTTATGAGCCACCATTGACTTCATTAAGAAACATCGTCCTAATTACTACAAATGAATTATAAAAGTAGACTTTTCATGTAACTGCCATTCTAAGTTGCCTCACAATTCTCTCATAGCTTAACTTAACAAGGAATACAATTCTACTTTTAATATGTTACATGTTATTAATACGGTACACTCTTCCTGTTAAAGGAGGTGTTAAAAGTGCCATCCTTGCAGCCGGAAGCAATATTGCACTCGTCTCTGCATTGAGTTTCGAATTCTTTCAAACACCCCGGACCATTTCGGAATTCTTGACACAAGCACGTAAATTCTTTGCTGTTGCTGTATGGATTAATTTTGACTAAATAGAGTTCAGCACACCTGACACTGTTCAGACGAGTGATCTGACTGCTTGTCACGACATTTTCTGTCGTGTATGGTTAGATTACAACTCCACCTTATGGCAATGTTCAGTTTTGTAAACAAGAGCACATCGCAAACAGCTTCTAAGTACCCAGTGAGTGAAGCACAACTAAGGACGTCAGTGGCGGCTCATAACGAAACATTCACAATAGTAAATCTTGCAAACGGCTTGTTTGTGGACCCATGTTTGCTGTAATTCTTTTGCTTCTGTTATCCTATACTTTGAACCGTTTCGGTTTGCGCTTTTAATTATGATACACCCTGTATGTATATATATATATATATATATATATGTACATATATACACACACACACATCCATAGGCCTACATATGAACACACACGCATGACAAACAGAATAATATAAGGGAAATCACTGCATACATCTGAGCAATGAACGACAATACATGACCAACTTGCGCTCAAACATAAATCTATTTTTTATTCTACGTTCTGACTTATGAGTAGCCCAGACCTCGGAATTTAAGGCAAATTCCTATTTAGTTCCTTTAGGAAAACGTGCAAAATAATTGCAGATGTGTGCAATTTATGAAAAATTATATTCATTTGGTGCAGTTTTATAGTGCCTAAATTCACCTAAATTTGGGGTTAGTGCCTATTTCTTCCTTTTTGTGCCTAAACTTGCCTAAAATTAATTTTTAAGTATTTTTAAAAGAAATTAAAAAACTTTCAAGATTTAATAACTTCTTCATTCGTTCCTGGCTAGTGGATCATAATGGTCTTAATTATATCGGGAAATTATATATCAATTTTTTTTTCGTTCATGTAACAAACAGGAAAGAATTATATTTCTTCTTTACTATGAGAGGCAAACCGATAACTAACTTATTAGTTTTCAGTGGTGTTTCAGATTATTTAAGGCTAACACTCGGCCACAAATTAGCCTAAGCCAATTTTTAAGAAATGTAAAATCGTAGACCTTTTCTTCTTGTGAGTTATTAAAGTGATGATGATGATGTTTATTATTATTATCATTTCCATCATCATTATTAACAAACAGATAACATATTAACATATTAATAATATGTGATACATAAAAATACCTTCACGCATTACTAATCTTTTGTGGCCCATTTTAGATACCAAAAATAAAAACAATTCTTCCCTAAAATTAAGGAATAGTGCCTAATTCCAACATTTTTAACCTATTTAAGTGCTGCCTAAAATGTCAGTTTTTCATGTAATAAAATAATTAAGATACCATTTGCTCAACTAAGATAATTCCTAGGTCTACTGCATCCTGTTTTGGTGTGCAGACTTCAATGTCTGGCAAGTTTTTAGTTCTTACATTTAATATATTTATGGTTAACTCACCTTAGTCAGTTTCTGCACAGCTTCCACTTCCACTTCCTTCCTTTCTCCTGACTGCTGGTAGTTATACATTCAACATTTAAAGCATAAAGCTTATATGTTTTGTTAATTAAGAGAGGATGTATGTTTTGATAAAGTAAGAATCATAACAAAAATTCTATTTTAAGTACTCTTTAATCATTCGATAACATAATTGTAACAAAGTACACAGAATTATGACTATAATTTGTAGCACAAAGGTCTTGAAATCAACATTATTGCATATCCTATTTTTCTGGACTTCATTTTGTTACTTCAATCTGCATCATGGTTTTAGTAAGTGTACGCAAGCACGAAATAGAGGAAGTAAAGACAAATAATTTGTTAACGTTCGCTATGAAATATCTTGTGTACTTGTCGACATTTATATTATTTACACTAAAATTGTGTTGCGCTCCTCTTGTACGTATTGAGGAATATATTTCTGCGTTCTTTGAAATTAGACTAGTAGATTATTGCCTAAAAACAACCAATTACACAGAATTATAAATTGTAAGATTAAAATTTGCATTTTGCCGGATATTCAAACCTATTGGACTTTCAGTAACCAAAACTACTTGTACGAAAAACCAATGTGGAATATTTGTTACTTTTTACAACGATTATATGCTAAACAAAATGAAGCAATGTGAGCAATATGTAGGCTTATGCGGTTTAAAGTTTTTATTTATTTTATTTAATACATAAGTGGGAAACATTTAACACTTCTAAACAGCTAAGACTTTTCAGTGGTCTTAGTGTCAGTCTTATGTACATAAATCATTTAACAATTTTATTCATTCTCATTCCTTTACCTTATATGTAACATTTGTGAATTGTGACCAGGTTTTAATGATCTTGAAGGGTTTAAACTTTGCCTACAAACATAAGTTCGATTATTTTTGCCTAAAATTAATTAAATTGGTATCATTTAGATACAGGATTGTATTGATTTATGAACAAAGCAGTACACTTCTTTTTTACTCTTATAAGTATTTATCAACTTCCTATGAAAACGTCTGTAACCCATAGAATGTTAAACTTGCATATCACATCTAATAAATTCTTGTACATCTACAACAGTATTTCAGACTCAAAAGACACAATATGTTCACAACAAATGCTTATTTACATAATCAGCACTTTTAACTAATGCCATATTATAAATTGGTATAAAGTGAGCAAGTTAAAAGACCAGAGTATATTTTACAATATGAAGGTATAGTAACAATACTTAAAGCATATTCTCTGTACATACTAGCATAATTCAATAGTAGTAAAGAAGGAGGAATATAGTTCCACACAAGTCAAATTTGAGCTTCTTTCATATTATCTAAAACAGTACTGTGACAATATCGGTTAAAAGATACATACCATTTATACAGTTTTATTGTTATACATTTTAGCTGCAAAACTCTTCTTCAGTTAACACCACTTCGACTGTTAATCACTTATCACCACATTCTCTAAGAAAACACTACTAACACTCTTGCATTGTAAGTACAAGCGCATAAGGATTCGAAGAATTCGTAATGATGGATTATCAGTGCTGTTTAGAGAATATAATCTAAAACTTTGAGAGAAAATGAAATTTGAAAAGAAAATAATGACTTTTGTATCCACGAAATTTGAACTAGAATACATTTTTTCGACATCCCTTTAGTTTATTGTAACTTTTTTTTTTTCATAGAGGGAAATTATTCTTCGATAAATGAATAAAATGGCATCTTATTAGTTAAGCGAGGCGTTTCTGTTCATCATATTAAGCTTACATTCTAATACTTTTGCATACAATATTACTAGAAAAGCAGATGCTCGTGTAATGAAATTTTCGACAGATTAAACCAAATAAGGACAGTCGATGAGCTCATAGAATAGTCGTCCAAATATCTTGGTCTTTCTTAAATAAGAAGTAAAATAATTCGTCAGGGTGTAGATTTCATAATCCAGGGTCTACTGTAATCAAGATCCCTAATATTTAAATTTCGATTTATAAAGAATGAGTAAATGATAAATCACAATTTAAAAATTCAAGGTTTTATACGTTCATATAATTTATTATAACATTCAGCTTGGAGGTTTTGTCATTTAAGTCTACTGTTTACCTTGTTGGGTTTCCATTAAACAGTAACCTAAAAATGAATTCTTCCCTGTAAGTGTCTAATATTTTGAATGTATAAAGTATGTTTCGAGCTGCTTGTGACATTTAGATGTATGATGACATTACATTAAGTGATGTAATTGTCATGTTGGTCTTACAATGATGATATAACTTAACTGACCTTATATCATCCTTCATTATGCAATCTTATGCATTAATGTAGGCCCAAACTTAATTTTAAATGCCACTGATGATGGGCGCAAAAATCTACAACAATATTCATACAAAGTGACGTGTCCATAATTATTTCAGCCTATCGGCCTACTTATGACTGACAATATGATTCTCTGTAGCCTAAATGTTATTATTATCGGGTTCCCTGCCTTGGCGTGTTTAGGGTTAACTGTTGACTTGTTTTCAGTCATGTAATTGCCATAAGGTTACATATTTTGGCTCATTAACCCCAAGTTAACTAATATATTTTAAAATAATTATTAAACTTATAGTTTTTCTGCAAATAGCTTTGATTTTATTTTACACATATTTTATTAGTTGTTTGCATAAAACAATGAAAGTAGCAAAGTAAAATCTAATATAAGCTAATTAGAACAATAAATTATGTAATGGACAGTTACATTAGTTTATTTCATTTATAGTGTAACAAAACTTTATAATTAGAGTACATTAGCATAAGGGGAAAAAAATTGGAAGAATGTCCCTTTTAAAAACAACAAGTGTTCAATAACTTTCTTAAAACCTGTGTTGTGCATTTTCGTTATGTAATTAATGATCTGGTGAATATTGTGTAATACACGCCTCATGGACAATATGGGTGCGTAGACCTTTAAGTTGTTATTAATTATGTAACCGTATAATCGCCGACAAAGCTCTTAGTCACAGCAAGTGTCTAAGAAACAGCTGCCATTACAGGTGTATGTAGTAATATCTATAGCAGAAAAAAACTAACTTACTGCATTTTTCTGTCCATGCTTGTAACTGTTCCCTAACTCATGAACGAATCAAATGACACTGAAATGTTCCACATTTTTCATACTGTGAAATTATATAAATAGCTTCCTTAAAAATGAATAGATGGTATGGTACTGTGAATTTTCGTAAAGTAGATCTTCGGCATTGTGTTGAGTGTTACCAGGTTGGAAATACAGCTTTGGAATTTGTTTTTTGTTTTGTGAAATTATAGTGAAAATAATTAGAATCAACTTCAATGCTGAATTTAAAAAAATATATGTATCTTAAAGCTCTACAAAATGTCATAAATTTGGTTGAACCTGGTATAAGTAGTAAATATACAGGTAATTATTACTAGAAATGTAAGTTTTCTTTTGCAAAAAGATAATCTTTTAAATATTAAAAAAGAAACTAGCTCCTTTTATTTATTTTTATTATTATCGGTTACCTTTCTTATTAGTAAAGTTTGATAGATTTATACAAACTTTTAGAGGGTATTGACCTGCAATGGCCACGCAAATCCTCCTACACAGGTACAAGATATGCACACGCAGTTTTTTCAGGTTAGGATTATTAACACATAGGGAATATATCTTCCAGGTATTTCACTACTTAAAATAAGGATGACAGGCTACCTTAGTACTAAAGATATTTCTTTGCTGGTACAAGAAATGGGACGATGGAATTTCAATATTATATTTTGAAACACTTTATGAAACCTACCTTACCAATTAAAATGGCTGTGAAATTTAGAATTTTATTCAATATTATGTAAGACATTCATTGAACTCTCTTCCTGTCAGATTATATGCCTCGCCTACTATGAAAAATCAGAACTAACTTCATATTTTAATTTAAGTTTATGTATAATATTTCAAACTACTAGGATATGCCATTTTTATTGCTTCCTTAAAAGATATTGGCTACTTGTGGTAAATTGAGAGAAACTTTAATTCTTCAGGCGGATAAGAAATACATACCGGCAATGCAATGTTTAAAACGCTATAAGTTATCATCGTTTCTATTAACACTGCTCGAAATCACTAAAAACAAATTCTCCAATGTTTAAAATTAGCATCGTGTTTGTTTCCTTTCAATACAATCTAAATTTATGTATACTTATGACTTTATAATTACATATTCAGTGTTTCATAATCACTCAGAAGGCTGTGCGACAAATTTGAACATCTTTTGGGCAAGTAGAACATTCATTTGTTTGAAAATAATTTTTAACTTAATTGAAAAGTAGACCCATATTTTAGAAATTACTTACTTTTTGTCTATTGCTAGTAGCATTTTACAATGTAATATATTTTTAAAATAGAATACAAAACGGGAAATGATTGAACGGCATAGGCATATGTTATAAAGCTTCGAAGATAATAATAATCAATGAATATTATGTGAGTTTAGGTTCCTATAACTATCGGAGCGGAAGTTATGCTAGTCTACAACCTGCACAGTCGCATATGCACTAAAAGTAACTTTCTTGGGTTCTGCAAATTCTCCCAATTTTCTATTATTATTCTTTTTAATAACAGACTTTAAATTTCCGTTTTTGCCTTCTGAACCCCCTCCTCCATCTTCTCCAAAATATTCGAACCTCGCTGGCAATTCTCCCAAACTATTCCTCCGCCTTGCTGTTTCATGATAGGGTGTAGAATTCACTACAGATCCTCCTATCTCTCTAAGCTTCTGCGAGAGCCCAAAAAACCTATTAGACAAGGTACTGGCTGTACTGGAAGCAGGAGCCGCATCAATGTAACGGTATGCCATAGGTCTTCGTGCAGGAGGACTCCTACTTCTGAGGTTTGCATTCACGTTATTGCGATTACGGCTTCTGTTCTTCTGGTAATGTTGAGTTTGCTGCTGCTGCTGATGTTGCTGCTGTTGGTGATGATACTGGGAAGAAGATGTAGATGTGGGTAGAATATCTTCTACTTCCTTTCTCTTTGGTTGATTTTTGTTCTTAGTTGTGGTTGACTTAAGCGTAGTGGTGAGCGGAATCCCCCAGTTTGGAGGTGCTGGAGAATATGCTACTAGATTTCCAGTTGACGAATGGTTACTATAAAGCCAGTTTCCATGTTGTATCACTGGCACGACCATTGTCGGCTGAGGTTGTTGATCTACTGACACCCTTATGAACTGCCCCCTGACTACCATTTGTTGGTTATTATTACTATTAACTTTCTTGTGAGGCACAATACTCGTATTTAAATCCACCTGAGTCTTATTCAAAGGCAACTTTCTCACGTTACTTGACTCTGACTGAGGATGGCCCTTACTTGAATGAGACAATGACGTAGGCGGTTGTGGAGCGGGAGCCTTCACCTTCCGAGTGAATTTCTTCCTCTCAGGACGCTGTGGAGGAACTGGGGGACCTGAATTGCTTTCAGAACCTTCGGCTGAATGTTGAGGAGGTGAGTTTGTTAACGGTGGTGACCACACTTTCCTGAGTTCTCCAGAATCCTCTTCTCCGTTTCCAGAATGTATCACCAATATCGCCGGTTGCCTTTGTCTTTGCACAGTTTCTTTGCGCGCCACACCACTATCTAAGTCAGACCTGATTACTCCTTCGATTTCTTTGCTAAACCTGGACTTGTTATTATTGGCAGTCAGTAAATTACCAACATCTGGTGTGCTTATGCTAATGATACTTGAGGGTCCACCTGCATCTTGATCATCATCTACAAAATTCTCGACTGGATTTTCCACCGGAAGACCCCTCGAGATTTCTATATGAGTTATGCCATCCCCATCCGTCCTCTGAACTAGATTATACCTGGTTCCCGACATTGTTGACAAGAGTTCAACCTCGCTGCCAGGACCTGAACTATTAGAAGACGTTCTCGTTGCTGTCAAATGCAGCGGTTTTGGTTTTATGATGGGTTTCAAAGTAAGCGTAGTAGTGTTTGAATTTGGCTTTTCTGAAGCGTCTTTTAATGCTTTGATAATGGATTCTGGTGTAACGTTCGATGATTGAGCAGATTTGGGGGCAGGAGATGTATCTTTCCTCCTGTGTGGATGCCTGTATTGCTCCAATTTAACACGCCGGCTAGTCTCTTGGAAGCTCTCACACAATTTCTTCATATTTTCTTCGTTAGAACATTCAAATACTACGGCTTCTAGTCCAGATGATGTATCAGTACCAGATGGCGATAGTCTCTGTGATCTTCTTTTTTTCACTACCCATAGTATCACCTTTGGAAATGTAGGATCAGTATGACAGAAGGCAACTTCATTCACGGTATAAGTTTCTTTGCTGTCTTCTGTATCCTCCTTAGTTGTAGAATTCGATGTGGCCGATGAAGTTGGTGATTTTAGAGTCGGTATACTGGAACTCGAGTTCCGTTGCTGGAAAAGTGATAACGACTTCACTAGCGCAGACACGGAGCTGGTGGACGGCATGGATGGGGCTGATGTATCTTCTGTGTCTGAGGCTCCACTGCTGTTGGCGCTGTCCGTAGCCAGAGAGGATACACAGGAAGACGTAGACGATGAAGAGACTCGAGTTGTTGATCCAGGTCTACTGCCTGTTGTGGTAGTCGTTGTGGTGTTTTGATGGCACTTAAATACATGATCGTCGACGAAGCAACATGACGAGGAATTACTAATTGTATCGTCAGCTGAGGAGCCCAGTGACCTCGTAGATGCAGAATCATCATCGGACTCGAAGCCTTCGTCATCCTGGCGTTTTGATTGTTGTTTGACTGGACGCTTCATGAACTCCAGACTATCTCGAAAGCGCAACGTATAGCGCTGAGTCGCTGTGCTTGACCAGGTTCTGGGACCTGGCGGTAGAAGAGAGCGGATGAGGGTGGCGAGACTAGTGGCATCTACACCCCCATCAACCTGCTCCCTCCCCAAGAGGATAGCTTCGCACTGCATTGTTGTGTCTCTAGTCACCTTTGCTTCCACTCTGTGATACTCCTCTATCTATCCGCCACTGTAGGTCCTTGTACTGTGATTTATTTGCCATCTTTCCGTATTAAGCCTCCTTCGTTGTTGCCACCCAGACCTGAAAAATAAATAAACAATGTTAGTTCAATTCTTTTTTTATGGGGGGGGGGCAAATACTTCTGGCAAATATTGCTATCTAGATTCTTTGATAAATGTTCTAAAAAGTTAAGAATATAGTTTAACTATATATAATGGTCTCTCGGGCTTCCAACCGGGTTAAAGAATGGTTTATTTCCGAGCTTTCCAGACTTTATGGCCTGCCCAAGATCCACAAGATCGACGTCCCGTTACGCCCTATCGTTAGTGCCATTGGGTCTCCCACCTATACCTTGGCGAAGCACCTCACCACATTACTCCAACCCGTAGTTGGGACTTGTGAGCACCACGTCAAAAACTCTACGGAGTTTGTAAAGAACATCCACAACATCAAACTAGACCCTCAAGATATACTAGTGAGCTTTGATGTAGTGTCTTTGTTCACAAGAGTCCCACTGAAGGATGCACTACAACTTCTAGAGAACAATTTTACTCCGGATGTCATAGCACTTTTCAAGCATGTGTTGACGTCTACATATTTCCTGTATGATGGGCAGTTCTACGAACAGCAAGATGGCGTGGCGATGGGCTCTCCTCTCTCACCGGCAATTGCGAATTTTTACATGGAACATTTTGAACATCTGGTCCTGAAAAGGACCGATTAGAGTCCCAAATATTTCTACAGATATGTTGACGACACTTTTGTGGTCTGGCAGCATGGCATCGAGAGACTAAATGACTTCTTGGGCCTTCTAAACAGCATCCATAGTAATATCCAGTTCACCATGGAAATAGAGAAAGACGGGTGCTTGCCGTTCCTTGATATTCTAATCTGCAGGAAAGCTGATGGCAGTTTAGCCCATAAAGTGTACAGAAAACCCACCCACACAGATTTGTATCTAAATGCCAGTAGCCACCACCACCCAGCGCAGAAGAGAGGCATTCTAAAAACGTTGGTACATAGAGCCAGATCCATCTCGGATGCTGACAGTCTAACAACAGAGATACAACATCTCCGGAATACCTTCCGGCAGAATGGCTACAGTCACAAGGACATCGCATGGGCCCTGAGAAAGACTGATCGCCAGCCCCCAACATCGTCGGAAACCGGACCAAAACTGGCTTTCATTCCGTACATGCCTCCGGTCTCCAACAAGATAGCCAGACTGCTCCACAAACACAACATCAAGACCATACATATGCCACCACCCAAAGTGAGACAATGGGTTCGCCCCGTGAAAGACTCTCTAGGATTGCGGACTCCGGGGATCTACGAAGTCCCGTGCCAATGTGGAGCCGTCTATATAGGGCAAACGGGCCGCACCATTGAGGCCAGGTACAATGAACATAAACGCTGCATCCGGTTGGGTTACCCGGAAAAGTCGGCGGTAGCTCAACACACGTACGACCATGACCACCACATCAACTTCCAAGGGGTGAGAAACCTGGGCAATCAACCTACCTACTGGGGCCGGGTAGTGGCCGAAGCTCTGGAAATAAAGCTACACCGCAATAATTACAACAGGGACAACGGGCTAGAACTCAGCCAAGCCTGGAACCCAGCAATCAGAATTCTACAGGAACGGGCCAAATCAGGACCAACTTCAGCACCAACCAATAGCATTCCTGCGTTTCACCCCGGGATTCCCTGTGCTCCGATTGGTCGCTCTCTGCAAACTCCACCAGCTATAAAAAGGAGCCAGACACAGAACTAGCGCACTTCTCTCCCAGAAGATGGCTGCAGAGCTGACAGCAGCCGAAAGCTCGGAAATAAACCATTCTTTAACCCGGTTGGAAGCCCGAGAGACCATTATATATAACCAACGCCGGGAAAGTCTCAAGTCTTTTATAGTTTAACTAATTCAAGTAGTAATTTCCTTAATATAAATTATCAAGTAATTGTCAGTGAACAACATACAGCCAAAAGCCATTTAAAATATGATATGCTGTTCTCATGTAACTTCCACTAACTTAAGTATGGGTAATACAACTTTTCACTTTAAATTCTCATATAGGATAAGAGCCATATTGCAGAGTGTGCTTATTCAGTCGTTTCAACCTCATTCAAAGGTGTATTGCTGGTTAATGTAAGTTTTAAAACCTAACTCATACAAAAGATGGCTATAAGAATCTTTGCCAAAAAACTGTTTCATATAAAAGTTTTAGCTCTTAGTATAAATGGCTCATTTAAAAATAGGAAAAATAATTAAACCAGTTTTGGAAAAATGACAATTTTATAAAATGTGCAGTAGTAGTAAATGTGATCTTCGGTAATCTTCGTCACACTACCCGAAAGATATATAACATAAATATAACATTTTGTTTTATAGTATTTTTCGTTCTCGAGCAATCCTGTTCATAAACACATAAATGCTGTAGACATATTTCTTAAAAATATTCTTTTGAATTCAGGTGATCTCAAAACGTGTAGGCGTACTACTTTCTAAAAACTGGACACCAATTTTTATGGACGGACACAGTACTTCTTGTACGGGTAAACCAAAGTAGATTTTTATGAAAAGGTTTTATTGCCTTTCATTTTCTAAACTGTTTCTTAATTAGAAATTTTTATGTTTTTTACCTAAGCAAATGAAACATAATGAAATAAATAAATATCGTTTGGCAGTCATGTTAAATTCATGTAGAAGGTAACTTGAATGCTTATCAGTCGGGACGGGATTCTTACGTTTTTATCAATTTTTTCCTTGCTAACAAAACCAGAAACGCTCACACTTTATCGAGTCATGTCCATAGGATTCATATACATTAATTCTCTAATACATAAAAACACTTAAATGTGATTTAAAAACCAAAAAAAACCTCATTTACTCCTAATAGGGTTTTGTTCACATTTATTAGCTTATTTATTTATTTATTTATTTTTGCTTGAAAAATCGATATTTTGCGAAGACAGACAAAATACCTTTTGTTCTGTTCAAAGTGAAACTGCCTCTTAAGTTAATATTGATCATATTGACACCCGTTGGTATCTGGGATGGATAAGACTAAGAGAGGAGGGATGAAAGTAACATTACCGGCGTATTGCTTTTAAATTGTTCAGTCTGTAACAATTAGTTTCACATTATCCACAGCCAACCATAAAACTTTTTTTATTCATCCAATTAGAAGCACAGGGTTCGAATCCCGAAAAGGCTAGCATTTAATAGATACAGTATTAACTATTTTGGCCGCTTGCGCTTAACTTCTCGAGGGTTTTGTGGTTTATTTTGATTGTACAGGAGAAATGCGAGCTGAAGTCTCATTTGCGGCACCATCCCATTGCTTCTTTTGATTGTTTAGGCTTTCTTACTTAAATTCTGTATTAATGATTTAAAGCAAGTGTTAGCAGATTTAACTAAATTCTTCAGTTAAATTTTATTTATTAGAGAATGAGTGTACTTGTACTAGTTTTCTTATTTACACCGTGCAAAGTGTATTATTTTTCACACTTTTCAATATTGTAGACTGCAGCTCATATTATGATAATTTTCCATATTTCAAATAATTAAAATGCACATACTCCATACACAAACTTATTGAATGAAAAATTGTGAAATTCCATAAAATAGAAACTTAAAAATAGACCTCTACAATTCAACTATAAGTATTTACAATGCTCCTTCAAAATTGGTTTGTTAAAATTATCGCTCTTCTGAACAATTATTAACAGAGCAAGTTATATTTAGACTTTTTAAAGATTTAACCTACATCGGTGCAAACATATGCAAAGAAATATGTATTTCGTTGTATTGTAGGATTAGGGGGTATATGTTTTTGTAAGAGCGGACTGTAAGAATCCCTAATAGCTACACGAGAATGAAAATTTAGTTGTGCTTAACACTTTTCGTGCTAACCACAACTAATGAGATCTCTGGCGGAGGACCACCTCCATTGTATTGGAGGAATTGAAATGAATAAGCTTTATAGCATACATCACTCAATGAAACCAACGATATAAGATATAATATTTAATTATAAGCTAAAACACACGAACGAATACACTTTCACTTGGTTGAAAAGCGTTGGAACGAAGATAGTAGGTCTTCAGCTGAAAGTCTTCTTGAAGATAGCATTTACAGATCAATACAATGGTTGACAATCTTCTAATATGTAGTGTTTGTGTTTGATGTCATATGTGAATCCATCTTAACGCATGAGATTGAAGTTATGATTCAAGGATGTGAACATTGTCACCATCTACCATATAAACGATTGAATGAAAGTTTGTAGATAATGGAGATGAAAATTTAGTCTTGAAGTCACATATAACCACATTTGTGAATAAATATACATCTGTCCGTGAAGCGTGACACTTGTAGAAATAGTTTCCACGACTAGAAACTGAATGTCAAGTCTGATGGATAGGCTATTTAATGATAGCCAAATCGCAATAATGAGATCGATGTTTAATGCGTAGATGTATGGAAATTGGAATCACTTCTAGTAACACTAATGATTACTTACTTGAAGCGAAGTATATGTCCTTATTTAGATTGATATTAGCAGAATCTTTATCTGCTATAAGAATGAGAATATGTGTCGTGATGTCCCAGCTATTTAGCAATTAGCAAAACACGACACAGAAACGCCATTTTGCCAGGCATAAATTGAATGAATGATTAAGTACATTTCTTGATGCACTAGTATTGCTTACTTGACGAAGCATATGATAGAGAAGTGTAAAACTTGTAGGATATATTATCCACACAAATAGTAAAATGAATGTTGATGTTCAGACTATATCACGATAATCCGAAGCACCAAAGAACATGAATCCTTTCATGTCTGAGGAATGAATTGTTGTAAAAAGAAGAAGGAAGTCAAGTCATTGAGCTATATGAAATGCATATAAACTGCTCAAGAAATGTATCCTGAAGACTGGATACAAAAATAATAATCAAATATGAATAATAACAGACAATGAATAGGGATAATAGCTTACAAGCTAGAAAATGTATGTTATTTAAATAGTAATATGAGTCAAGTTGACTTCAGAAACAGGAAGTGACAAAGAAAGATATCCAAAACCAACATGATAGGCTAAATCTAATGTTGTAAGTAAATGAATAAAGAATGTAATGCAATAACCTAAAAATGTAAACTTAACAATAAAACTAGAGAAAAATGATGAATAGCATATACTGCTGTCAAGTTGGCAGCAAAATAATTAAACTTGTACATAGTTTAAATCTATGATTGAACAGTATCTTATTAATCGTTGATAGCTAAAGTGGAAATGGATTACAATGTCAATTAAGTAACTTATATGAATAATTTATTGAAATAAGTTTTAAGGCTGGTATCAATTACAGATTCCCAACTTACCAGAATCGATCATTCAAAATATGTACTCAAAACTCCCAGGATGAATGAACCATTAAATTCAATTGTCACCCAAGCCAAGGTTTGGAAAATTTTAATCTCTCAGTTTTATGTATTTACATGTTTCGTACTTTTTAATATAACTTATATAAATAATTAGTTCCATGCTAATTATATTAACAGTTTATTTTATGTTTGGCATGTTCTCTGTAGGCAACAACTAATACTACCAAGATATGAGGTGTGTTTTTAAATTGAGTACCGATACTTTTTTTAGTAAGTAACAGAATATTATTTATCACACTTTATTATCGGTCTATGGTCAGAAAGTTACGAGAATTAGGTTTGGAATGCTCAGAACATAAATGACGTCATGACTCGTGGGGTGATAGCGTGCAGCATGTTTCATAAGTCATAACAAAATTCATTACTTCCTTATTGCTGGGTTCATACGTACTTTACTTGCGATCCTGTAAGCAAAGAATCCACTATATCCTATTTATTTTATTTTATTAATTATTTCAGGATCCATATTAGTGTTAATACTACTACTTTGGAATTCACAGTGTAGAGGAACATGCCGAAAAATTGAAAGCACGAAGCGTTCTCTTCAGAAGGAACCGAAGGAGATTCAGAACAGAATTAAGGATATGAAAGGAAACAACACTGCATTTTGCATGTACGAAAAGGTAGAAATCGATTGATTGAAAATCACTGTGATAGCAAACGGCAGATGGAAAATATTAAATTACACATTCAAGGCAGGCCTTCAATATCAAAATCAGACAATGAAGATCAAACACAACGTTTTTGACATTTACGTATAATATTGGTACATACCAACATCACCTTCAACAAGGTCTAAAATAAATATTGTAAAGGGTTTCTTGGAAAGCAGATGGCTATAAACGTTCCTTGGGATTCGATCTTCAGAAGAAAATTACTTAATATCTTGTTATGACAGTCACCGAATCAGATATAAAAATGGTGCAAAACCAGAAAATATGGGTTGTACATATATTTCCTTTCCTTCTCAGGAGCCAAAATTTTGTCATATTAATAAAATATATATATTATAACGTAAATTGAAACACACAATGTTAGGCAAATAATTTCTAAACTTGAAACGTAATGCATATATTTATGACTGTAAATAAGAACAATTATTTTGTGCCCTACTAAGATTGAATATTTACATGTTGAGGTAACGAGTAACGCCACTCTCCATCTCCATTTCGCCTCAAACGTCATAAAGCAGTGGAATTGGATACCCTAGACTGAGCCCTGTTCATTTCCTTACACCTCACACTACTTCTACATATAATCACCGCCGTTATTCAGACACTGGTCGTAACGGGAAAAAAATGTTTGTATGCCTTCGTAAAAAATGATGCTGCCTGTGTTGAAAGCCAAGTCTGTACTTCTTGTTTCGCATAATCATCGTCGTTTAAATATTTTCCACCAAGGAATTTCTTCAGATGAAGAAACAGATGAAAATCGCTTGGTGCCAAATCCGGACTGTAGGGAGGGTAATCGGATTGTTCCCAACCAAATTATGGTGATTGTTTCCCGTTAGGACAAGTGCCTGAATACTGGCGGTGACTATGTATGGTAAGGTGTAAGGTAATAAATGAAAATAAAGTATTTGGAAAATAATGTTTTTCACTTTTAAAAAAATTATCGTTATTTACTTTAAATACATGTCTCGTAGCTTCGGCTGACGACTTTCTTCTTGTTCAGACATTCAGGTAGCAGTAGTGAATGTCCTGTAACTTCCGTAGGCTACCAAATTGACTTGCCAAATAGTTGTAACAATTATGAGCTTAACTAACTTATTCCGAAATTGAATACGTTCATTTGAAAAGAATGAGTAAATTTCTGCAAAGTGAAATTCATATAACAAGATATGAACACCAACCTGTTAGAAATTTTACAATAATAACACGTGATCATAACGACCTTCACGTGTATATAATCCGGTTGATGAGGTCAGTTGTCAAAGATATCAGAGTACCTCTTGTAACCGGAGTGACAGTATTAAATTACACGTTATGGGAACAGACACTGATCTGTGATCTTCGTTCATGTTTTGTCAGTCTCTCAGTATATTGTATTGGCTCACTGCACTATTAGAAAACTGAGGACACGTGACATTGAAATTACTTTTAATTCAATAATGAAATTTACCTTACATTTCTCTCAGGGCTTCAAAGGCATCAGCGACAATGTGAACAATATTGCAAGACGACATTTTTTGTGCCTTCTCTTACCCCCGGGCTACCAAGCGTTAAGCCATACATCCGGACTTACCAAACTCTGGTTTCAAGAAAAAAATTCCCTAAGTTCCTGTCATTTAGCCCTTGTTCTGTTTCCAGCTGGGATAGTGTGAAGGTGACGTGTGTGTTTTTTGTGGTCATGATTCTTTTAGGCATGGTTTGTGCGTTGCTATTACAAGTGTGCTGCAAGTGTTGTCTGCGTTGTTAATCTATGCTGTGTGTGCATCGTGTGTTGTTTTCCTATAAATAGGCAGGCCCGACGAGAGGGAGGGGCAGCCGGGGCTGTAGCCCCGGGGCCCGTGCCCCAAAAGGGGGCCCGGCCGATCAGATTTTATTTTTTACTTTCTAAATTTACTCTAAAATAAAATTGGTTAGAAGTCAATAAACAGCTTAAGTTATGTTTAATATAAATTTACTCTAAAATAAAATTGGTTATAACTTATAAGTCAATAAACAGCTTAAGTTATGTTTTATGTGTTTATTTTATCTGCAGTGTCCTGTCGTATAACGGTGACAGGGAATTTAGCTGTTAATCTGAAACGGATTATTCTTGAAGAAAAATTACTATTTTTGGAAAGTAGAAGCAGAATCCTTTTGGACTCAACAGTAGGCCTCACTACGTTCGGCATTTAAAATCATAATTTTCAAAAGATTAAACTGGTACATACAGATAAAATTGTTCCAAATTATGACATGTTAAAGTATTTTTCCGTTTCGTGGCCGGCATCAGTTAACCGATTTGGTCCAATATCAATAGGCTTCGTCCCATGGGCGTTTAAATGGTATACCAAGTTTTATGAAAATCCGATAAAGCGTATTTGAGTTATCGCGCTTACAGACACACGGACAGACTGACAGTCGGACAGTCCTGTCTACCAGACAATATCATAAAGTACCGGTACCATTCTAGCACTTAATAATTATGCAATATTATTACATAATCTTTTAGTTGCATACATTATAAAGGGCGAGTTGGGTAGTGAATTTAATATTTGACGGGGGCCCGAGAAAATTTGTCCCTGGGGCCCTTGCTTTCTTTCCACGGCCCTGTAAATAGGCCTACATTGTTCCGGAGATGGTACAAATCCGGAATTCGCCTATCGGATTGAGTGACATTGTGATTTTAATAGTAATAACAAAACAACTGTTACGAAGGAGCAGTATTTCAGACGAATTACTCTCTTTTAAAAATGCTCTTTCTGGTCAATCATATAAGACCCACGAAGCAATAGATGTGAAGGGAAAAGAAACCAGTTAAAAGAGAAAAGACCAGTGGCGCAGCCAGGAGGAGATTATTTGGATTAATCTGGGGGTGCTAAAAAGTATAAAAACATGTTAATATTAAAAAATGTATTTATTATAAGCTAGGATGGAATTAATTCTTAAATTTATACTTATTCAGTGAAGATAACACTTTTACAACTACACTCACCGGCAAAGAAAACCGATCACTTAAATAAATTTTAAAAAATTAAGTTTAAATTAAAATTATGTAGTAGGCCTATTTCTTGAAATAAAATTACTGCAATTGTATACGTTTTTAAGATTAAAATGTAATGACACATTTCACACTTAATTCCCCATTTTTCCTCTTGCACCGTGGTGAATGGTGAGTTTAAGGTTGCAGGGGCATAACGGAGGCTGCATCCATCATCAATTAGAGCAACAGCTTTGGAAAAGTCTTCAGTACTGAGAGGCATTAATTTCAACTAAACTTACTGACAGAATCACTGCGATGCGAAGGGAGACAGTTTCCGTTCAGTTTGGAAGGAAATGACGCAATACAACAATGAAACACCTAGCAATATGTACGACAAGTTAGTGCTTATAATCATATTGGAATCACAGTATTGCGATGTTTTTTTTGTTTTGTTTGGTGATAAAGTGAAGATATGAAGAAAGCAGATATGCTGTATCTATAGCTAATGATCCATTAAAAATAATAATTCATCCTCACCAACAACAATGTATAAACATCCAATCAAAATTATGTTTAATCTTAAAAGTACAACAAATTTTACAGTGATCGGTTTTTTTTTCCGGTCAGTGTACTATTGTTAGGTCTATAATTAATATTATTTTCATTATTATTATTATTATTATTATTATTATTATTATTATTATTATTATTATTATTATTGTCCCTCTATTCTTTTGTTTTAAGAAATTTGATATTCCATTTTTTCACAACTCAATGTAGTTAATTTCAATCTACTTTTGAAGTACACAATTATTGTACCAGTAAACATAATCATAACTAAATCTGCTCGCCGATAGTATTGGGTTCCGTGACATTTTTAAGCGATCGTGTGAAGCGTTGTAACAAGCGAGAGTTTAAAAAATATATTCAGGCGGTCAGCTGATTGAATGTCAGAGTAACATTCGTTGTTGTTACTGCAGGAATACACAGAACTAAATATACTAAATCATTTATATTTCCATGATGACTTGAAATATTACTATTAGATGGTTTTATCATTATACAGCAGAACCTACGGGTTTTGGAATCAAATCGGCGAATGTAAAACGACGCTCCGAACTTTAAAAAAATCATGTATGACAACACAAGAAAGATAAATTGCTTTAAGACAGAAATATTTGTTTCTGTTAACATTAATTTGTGACTAATGGGGGGGGGGAGGAAGAAAAGAATGAGAAAATATAGCCTACATTGGGAAAAATGGAACAAGGCGAAGATATATTGGAAATGTAAGTAAAAAAGTTCTTTTTGTGAAGATTTTTCAGGCAAAATTTACCGTGAATCAAACAGGTTACATTGTTGTGTCCGATCTGTCTCGTTTTGTTTCTGAGAAATTACACTTACAATAACAAGACAAAGTTTTAATTACAGTTCATTACTTGCCTGGTTAATGCCTTACTTGCCTTAATGCCTTTATCCGTCTAAATTGCAGTTGGAACGGAAACATAGCAAAGAACATTTAAATGCAGCTTCTCACATAACCTTTCCATCCGTGCGACTTTGACATTAACACAGATTGAAGTGATGCTCATTTGTTTGTTATGTGGGAAATTCTCTGACCTAGTCGCGTTGTCACCTTTTCTTTTGAAGGCTGGAGTCCTCACACACTGCTGAACCACTGTCGATTGCCGTGGTCCCCAGAATCATATAATTCATAGGCCTAACAAAATTTTAAAATTAACTTAGGTGATTTTTCATAACCTTATTGGCGATATATATGATTTAAAATCAATAAATGACTTGATGATTTGGCTGTGGCATCTTTACCAATTTTCGCTGGGGCGACTTTACCCAAAGCTGGAGCAGAGATTTCCACTTTTACGTTGAACCGTTTTAAATACACAAAATACTGGATGAAAACCTCGCTTTACATATGTATGTAGGCTAACTTCCTTCAATACTATATTGACGCACAGGCGAGCAGCAAACATTTAAAATTCACTATGATAAATCTAATGGCTGAAAAAATGCAGTAAAGGATTTTGAAAACAATGTAAGAACTTCTCAGAACAATACGACGACCTGAATCGCACATTCACAAACTCACAATGGCGAGAGCTTTCAGCTGCAATTGCCTAATCGCCCTGGCACCTACCGCTAAAAATGGTTAGTAATAAGTAAAGTAAAGTATTCCCTATTACAGACCATGGAGACCCAGAGGGTTCCAAAGGGACGAGGCTCCCAGATTTTTAGTCATTCGGCACGTGAAGGTGTTAAGGTTGTCAGCCTTATGCACCGGCCGCTTTACCCCCAGGATTGCTCCTGGTACTAATTTCTGGTAGAGGCTGAGTCGACCCCCAGGGCCACAGTGCCACCAGAAGGATTAGGCCAATTGAAAACTCCAATGACCTCATCGGGGATCGAACCCGCAACCCTCCAGTTTGTAGCATAGCGCCTAAACCACTTAGCCTCGGCGTACCCCTGTTAGTAGTAAGTGGTGAAGACTATTTTCCCAGGCTACCCTAATTCATCATTTCAGATAAGTTGTTTGGATTTGTTGGTTTTCTATATTTAGCCGTTTCGTATTAACATATACATATTTATGCGATTGGTAAAAATATCCGATGCGAGGAAAGATTTGGGCAGTATTAGTTAACAATCTGTAGAAAGGTTCATATTTGGTAGAAATTAATATTAAGAAAATAAATGAAATAGTCCGCTGCCGTAGGGGAGTTGGTGGTATAGCTGCCATCCACCTTGGCGACCTGGGTTCGATTCCTTTTTTCCGCAGTGGGAAATTATCTGCCCGTGTTCAAGATTGGGTGTTGTGTTGTCCCTTCGTCCAAAACCCGCGATACTCAATGGCAAATCTCCGCGGTATCATCCTTGCTGGAAAGAGCATAGGATTAGTCGTGATCTCTTTCCCATGGCTTTGTTCAGGATCTGAACCTGACTCATCATCATAATCATCATCAAATAAGATAATTATAGAGGCAAAAGAGGCATCCCAAAGAGACCAAAAGAAGTATAATAAAATGCCCACAGCAAATCAGATCTGGAGAAAGAAGTTGATGTATTTTTAATAAATTAATAAGTAAATAATAAGTGTGGCACACACAAAATTAACCATAGCTGGTAATGTAAAATTATTTAAAAAATTAGGGCAAATATTCCTTATTAATATTTAAATGGAAAAAATAGTAGATAAAATGTAATTGGATAATTACATAAGTGAAGAATATTATTGGAGGAAATACTGTGTTTCCAATATAATACTTTGAAATTACACTTTTGTATGAATGGATGAATGAATGAATAACTAAATAAATAAATAAATAATAATAAGATCGAAAAATGACAGTGGGGAAGATTTCTTCCAAAAGACAAAATTTCCGGGTAGTTTTTGGTAAATAATTTCTATGGCATTGAGGACTCGGATTCTTATGCTATCATACCCAGAATCTCGGATAGTTGTAAGGGTGGAAGGTCTTGAGTCGTGTCCATTCATTAACCTTGTGAAAGACAACTGGAGAAAAAACACAAGGATGTATCTCTGCTATGGCATTGCAGATAATTGAAGCCTTTCTATTCTATTCTATTCTATGTTGTGCCCATTAAGGCGGGGAGGCGGGGTGGGAACGCCCCTAAGCACCGCAGCCGTTGCCGACTTATTGTACCTACCTCCGGGATGGGATGAGTTGCGTGCCCACAGGCCGCCCCGGACCCGCAAAGCACCCCGTGAGCCCCCACGGAACTCCCCTACATCCAACAAGCCTTTACCATGCCACGTGTGCGCCACCCCCTGCTGTACCTCCAACCGGGAGCCCCTACAGGTTCGTGACACACACCACCAACAACCTCTTGACCACAAGCAGCGGGGAGAACGGGAGAGGCCTCCAAAGGGCTCTGACTGCCGAAGCAGACCCGATACCAGAAGTGGAAACGGGATGAGGATGAAAAGGGGGAAAGGTGAGATGAAGTGGAGAGTGTTGGTGGAATGAAAGGGGGAAACCGGAGAACCCCGAGAAAAACCCCCAAAGCACGGCTTCGTCCACCACGAATGACACACCCGCCGGCCCCGAGATTTGAACTCAGGACCGCAAGCATGCCAGGCTCACGCGCTAGGCCTACAGCATGAGCCACCGCGCCGGCTAGTTGAAGCCTTACTAACTTGCTAGGGATTGCTTGCTTACATTCTACGAAAGCTGAATAACAAAGGATTATACAAATAATAATAAATTACGTTCGTGCTTTGTTGTATAAAAACAAAACTAACAGCTGCGAGATCACGGCCTACTATGAATCAATCATCCATGAATCGATTAGAGTTACCATGTTGTAACCAGGGCTACCAATGGTGCATATAAGGCATAGTTAACTTCATTCAGGTAAGCTAACAGCAGAACAGAATAAAAGCACACGAACTGGCTTGCACCGAATGGAAATTGTGTTTTTAATCAATGTACATTTCTATTATTTCAGTTTGCAAACAAATTATGTTGTATAAAAGAATGTGTTGTTTAATGGCAGCATGTGACGTATTAATCACTGCACACTGATGCTTTCGTGTCCAGCAACGAACAGACCATTTTACCCGATAAAATGCCATCCTCGCTATTCCTACAAGAATATTGTAAGATAAACGGTCGTGATTGGTCTATATCCGAGGAATTGCTAAACATTATTGGTCAATATCAAACACTGTGCGTATGAGTGGAACAGTCAGGATAAAATTCGAGACAGATACTTCTCTGGTCATAGGAAATGTATGATGAAAATTTCAGACCTCTAGGTCAAAGGACCTCAGAGGAGTAAGCAAGCACATACACATACACAGTTCTCAGGGCACATTTAGTAGGCTTATGTGGTGAGACCTCGAAACAATAAAAGTGGACATTATTTCCAAACATACCCGTTATTGAATATGTTTATTACGGCTTGTAAGTCAGGTGATTGTAGTTTAGATCACTCCGACGTTTCAGAGGACAACGCTTCCTCCATCCTCAGGTAAAACTATTCATTGGCTGACAACCCGAGAAAAATATATTGAGAATAGACGCCAGTAAAACCTCAAGTCTTACCTACTCGTTATTATTAATTTATGAACTTTTCAGGCTTGCTAGACAGCGATGGCTCATTTGGGTCAACTTTCAAAAATAATAATAATAATAATAATAATAATAATAATAATAATAATAATAATAATAATAATAATAATAATAATAATAATATTGTAATTCTAAACTCAATGGACAAATTAATTCCAATTTATTTGTGACTGGGATGACTACCAAAACCGTACATGATAAGTAAAAGAAGTTTTGAATCCCTGACGTTTTGAACTGGGAGTCTGCGGCAGTTCCGCCATGGTAAAGTCAATCCCTCTACAACATACTGCACTCGAAAAAAGATAAAACATATTTATTTAAGTATTTATTTATTTATTCATTCATTCTTTCTTTATTCATTTCATAGCCAAGAAAGTACAACAGTTACATGCCAAATTATGTGCTTTCCTTAAACAACTATTTTAACACAGTTATATGACACTTAACTTATACACAAAAGAAATTAAAATTGAATTATCAGCTTATGGTATACGCAGATTTCGTATAATAGGAGAATTTAACTAATATAAACGCAAAAATAAAAGAAAAAGTACGGTACAGTCTGTGTTGGTATCCATGCTTGAGTTACGTAAACCAACAAATGAACATCTAATATTGTTTATTTTGTGTTTATTCTGTAACTATGTATGTATGGTGCTGCCACCACCAGTCCTTGTTGGTGAGTTAGTAGTTTGGAATGCTATTATAAATGAAGCTGCCATTTATCTCAATTCTTCCACTGTGTTTAATATTTAGCATAACAACAGGTTATGGGCCCAGGAGCGCAGTGTTCGAGTGAATTGAGGAGACGTAATACAATATAGTGGAAAGTGTGGAGAATCTAGTAAACTACCATATTGTGTAACAGTGCAGCGACGAATTTTGCAACGGTCAAAATGGCGGAGATGGAAGAGAAAACCTTCTATATTCCAAAGCTAACAAGAAATAACTATGTGGCGTGGATGGCGCGCGTGAAATCTGAAATGTTGATTAAAGAGTGTTGGGAAGCAATCACGGGTTATAACGATGTTGATGGAGCTCATCTAAATCAAGCAGAAACCCGTCGGCGCGAGAAAGCCAACCTCATGGCGCTATCTCTTATTATGAGATCAGTTAGTGATGATCTCATTAACGACATAGTTGATTTCAACAAGGCGAGTGAAGCATGGACCAAACTCGAAACTATTTGCCACCAGAACACTCAGTATGGTGCTATGATGAAGTTACGAGAATTGGCGACCATGGTAAAGGGTGATATGACCATTCAAGAGTATAGCAATACAATGATGAATATGAATCGACTGTTGAGGAAGAATGATTTGGAGATATCTGATAAACAGTTGGCTCATTTGTGTTTGTCTGGCCTTCCCCCAGAATATGAAATAACAGTGAAGACTTTGGTGACTCAGCCGGATAAGATGGACATGTCCTACATAAAGCAAGTGTTACTGGAACAAGAGGAAGAAATGAGAAAACAAAGCCTATCATCACATCAAGCATTAAAGACAACTTGGAAACCGCCGAGCACTAAAGGTAACAAGTATACCGATGGAAGGAATTCTACCAATCAGAATAACAGTATATCTCAACGGAAGCAGTACAAAGGGAGATACTTTTGCTATGCATGTGGTGGTGAAGGACACATTGCGAAAAATTGCCCCAAGACTCAGGAACTAGAAGAGAAGGAAAAAGGGAGTAGTGAACCCAAGAAAGCTTCTGCTTCAGTTACTACAAGGGAGCATGTGGTATTGCATGCGAAGAAGTATTCTCAATGCAAACACGATGTATGGATATTAGACGGTGGTGCTTCTGACCACATGACAAATAGAAGAGAGATTTTCAAGACTTTCAGAGAATGCTCAGGTACTGTTGAAGTCTGTGATGGGAGACCGCTGAAAATAAGTGGCTTGGGATCTGTTGTAATTCCTATGTCAGATGAATGTGGAGGAAAGAATGTAGAGCTTCAGGATGTGCTCTATGTGCCTGAATTACATGATAATTTGATTTCTCAAGGTCAGATAGAGGAGAAAGGTCTTGAGTTCAGATCGAAGAATGGTTTCAATAAGTTATTAAAGGGAGAAAAATTAATCTTTCAAGCACATCGAATTGGAAGGTTATATTTTGTCACTACTGTTGGAGATGTATCAATAAAAGAGTTAAATGAGGAATATCTAAAGAATGTTAACATGAGAAAAGCTGCAAGAGTTTCTCAGATGACGTGGCATAAGAGACTAGGCCACCCTAACCTGCAAACTATGGGAAGAGTTGAAGCCCTCACAACGTCATCTACAGCGAAGAAAAGTGATGCCCTACAAGAATTCAAGAAATATAAAGAGAGAAATGAAGTTTTGCTAGGGATAAAAGGCTACCGCCTGCAGGATGAGAAGCCAACTCTAATGGATATAATCCAGTTCCCTACAGGAGAGGTGCTGGACACCAGTGCCACAGGAGAGGTGCTGGACCCCAGTGCCACAGGAGAGGTGCTGGACCTCGGTGCCACAGGAGAGAAGCTGGAGCTCGGTGCCACAGGAGAGAAGCTGGAGCTCGGTGCCACAGGAGAGAAGCTGGAGCTCGGTGCCACAGGAGAGGTGCTGGATCCCGGTCCCACAGGAGAGAAGCTGGACTCTGGTGGCACAGGAGAGGTGCTAGACCCCGGTGACACAGGTGAGGTAGAGGACTCTGGTTCTATGAGAGAAGTGCCCTACAATGATGCCACTTCAGAGGAGGGACTTAGGAGTTCAAAACGCTTGAAGCAACCTAGAAGGAAGTGCAATCTGTCGTGTTGCAATTATTGCTGCAAGGTAAGGGATGGTGTTATTGATGTTTTGGAGCCACCCAGGACCCCAGAAGAGATCATGTGTAGAGAGGATAGAGACACCTGGTTGAAAGCAATGGAGGTGGAGATGAAGAACCATGAAAGGAACCAGACTTGGATTTTAGTGAAGAAGTCAAAGTTTGGAAATATTGTAGTGTCATTTGTGATTCATTGAATTTGTTGATTTCCGAGGAGAGGTGTTGGTATCCATGCTTGAGTTACGTAAACCAACAAATGAACATCTAATATTGTTTATTTTGTGTTTATTCTGTAACTATGTATGTATGGTGCTGCCACCACCAGTCCTTGTTGGTGAGTTAGTAGTTTGGAATGCTATTATAAATGAAGCTGCCATTTATCTCAATTCTTCCACTGTGTTTAATATTTAGCATAACAACAGTCTGTACAGCATAAACTAGCGTAACAGAACCAAAACATAACAGAATATATTATTATTTTATTATGATTATTATTATTATTATTATTATTATTTATACTGGCGAAGTAAATACAGGTATCATAAGTCTTCTATTCCACCACACCAGAAATAATTATTAATATTACAAAACATTCTTATGATAGGCCTATGAATAAATTGCAATATTTGACAAAAAACTAAGAATAGATACTACTTGTGGAAAATCTAACGAAACTAATATTACTGTAATTATTATTATTGAATTTACAGAAGAAAAAAAAGAAAGAACCCTATCGTGCATATTAGGGTTATTAGGCATATTAGGGTTATAGTTTAACAATTACATTACAATAGATTGAACATTATGATGACAGCTTATTGAAGATGCGGTAGATGAATGTTAGAAAATGATAATAACAACATTGCTTTTTTAAATATATGAAACAGAGTGTTTGCCAGTTCATTGTCGCAAATATTCAGGTGATATTCTAGGGTATATCTTGATCTTCCGAAAGCAGGACAATCAAAAAGCAAGTGCTGCACTGTTTGAGAGGATCCACAAAAGCATGAGTAATCATCTAGGACATTGATGTTAAATCGTTCGAAATATGATTTAAATTTGCCATGGCCAGATAGGAATTGTGTAAGCACAAAGTTCGGCACGAACATTTTGCACTGGAGTCGATGTTGGATCTCGGGAAAGGATATTTCTCTCGTTATGGGTCCTTTCGAGCTTGTGGTCCAGATGCTATTCCACTGGAGAGTTGTTTGTTTTTTTATCTTCTTTTTCAGGAACACGTTGGAGCTCTATCGAATGAAACTTCCATCGCAGATGTTGCAGCTTCTTTTGCTAATAGGTCTGCTTTCTCATTTCCGATTGTCCCTATGTGTCCACGAACCCAGGAGAGACACACGTGGGGTCCTGCTGGGATATCGACCTTATATTAGCAGCTATTGGGTTGAAAGGTACTTGTCTTTAATAACGCTAAAAGTAATCGTCGTCAATGTTTGTATTAGGAACCAAAAAATTACTGTATTCTCATAAAAAATTTTAACAAACTAATTGATTTTCAAATTTAGCAAAAGTACATTAATAATGATACCAAGAATATTGCCATAATGCTGGACACATCTTTACTATTTTTAGTAAATCCAAAGTGTACTAACGCTGAAAATAATTATTGTGAAAGATTATATTTGGAAACAACAACAAAAATTCTTAGAAAAAATTAACAAAATTACAATATTTATTTTTTTTTTACTTAAGTAAAAGCAAAGTAGTAGTAATGATACCTAAATACTAATGCTGGACACAACTTGATATAATTATCGGACATAATATTAGAGCTAGCAGAAATTAATTTTCACCTGCTTATGAAAGGTGCCAGTGTAGGAGAATATTATGATAACTTCTGTTTTATTTTCACCATATACTGTAAAATAAATAACTAGAGGGAAATTGGAGTACCGGTAATTAATAGTCTCTGGATCTGAGCATGTGAGAAAAATGAAGCATGAAAACTGTTGCATTATCGCAATAAATTAATCATTTTAGCATTGCGAGATGTTGAAACTGACATAGCCTATGTTGTGAGAAACGCATTTTTAGACAGGGTGTTAGTATCATCTTGTTATAATATGACTTTCTCCAGATACACACACTTTCCCCGCATCATACATACAAAGGATTCGCACTCAAGCATCTTATTATACGAAACAGATAGAAAGCTGCTCTTCTCAGCTTCTGCTGTGAAAGGTTTCTACAGCTTTATACTAAAATAACCCAGTGAAAAATCAACGAGGTAAACTCCCACCTTCTCCTCGGATTCTCACATATTACCAAGTTCAACGAACTTCCAACTATCCCCACAGAGCTCTGTAAATTTATACATTTCAATGGGCATTGCTTTCAATTTGTGAAAACTCTATTCAAGATGTGCACTTTGACAGTAAATTGAAACATATGAACAACAGGTTTAGGTTCGTTGCCGATATTTAGCGTTACTATGGCCAAACTGTTGTTCAAATACCACGGAGAAGGATTTGCCATATTTCTACAAAGGCTATCAAAACCAAAGCACTGCTGTATATTTTTGACACTTACAAAGAACGGGTAACCAACTAATATAAGCTAATTTGAAAGCATGTCAACAGAAGTAATATCCACATTAAATGAAACCATTTAATATACAGTGATAACACAAATTAATATGTCTTATAATATGTGTTTGGTTCAAAAGTATTTCAACAAAGACCACCGCTGAAGGTAAAGAAGATAGAAAGCTTCAATCTGCCACCGTTGTCACGAATTCGGGCTAGTGCAGTTGGTAGAGCGTCAGCACTGTGAGCATAAGGTCACGAGTTTGAGGTACATAAGAATTTTTCTCCTAACTGTTCCCATGTATTGTCAACTGACATGATCTGTGGGACCAAGACGACATGTTCGTTCAGATTAGCAAATTTTTTCGCCGATTCTTTTTAAGCTATTGTTCATATTGACATTATACTTACTACTTTTTCTTTCTATTCTTAATTATAATTAATTTGTAATTTGTATTTTATTCTTGTATCGTACATTTTTTATATCACTGGTGTTACAGAAACTTTATCAAAGAAGGAACTATTTCATACAAATAGATTACATTCCATATATTATCAAAGCTTGTTGGCACAATAATATTTGTATTCTATAGCTTTCACTTCATATTATATTGACAAGATGGAGTTAGTACATTTTTTAATTTTTAATTTGAACTAAGTTTCTGTAAAGAAATATGTAATGCATTCCTGTGTAAATATAGTATCAAATTATCGTAGAGAGTGTTTGAGAAAGGTGTTTGGCTAGCAGCAAGTCAACAGAGAGAAGAAAGTATAATCTTTTCTGTCAGTATAATAAGCATGACATTATTTTATCTCTTGAGTCGGTCGTTTCTTAATTAATTTTATTTGTGGGAGGATGGCAGCATGGTTGTCGCTTGCTCTGTTTATCTCGTGGCTTTCTGAAGGTCGAGAGCTTGGGAGCTTAACTCCATGTAGGCCATCTTCTTCAATTATATTGTTGTTACTGTGTCAGCTTCCCACCTTCAATGCATGCAATTTATTCAATTCCCCAGTCATATGAGTTGTGTTCGCTTCACGGCTGTAAAGGCGTCAATATTAAATGTGAATATCTGTATGATTTAGAAAAATAACGTATATTTAGGGGAGTTGTGAGTCACGAGGTAGATATTGTTGTTATTTAATGGCGGCGATGTACTCCAAATTAGGCCTGTGACCGTCGCCGGTGTGCCGGAATTTTGTCTCGCAGGAGTTCTTTTACATGCCTGTATATCTATAGATCTGAGACTGTCACATTTATGTAATATAAATGTAATTAACCTGGGATCGAACCCGCAACCTTGAGCACTGAAAGCTATTTGAGTCAGGTGTTTAATTTATAATGACGATTTAACAAATAATATGTAACTTAATAAATAATGAATAATATACATTGGAATTGAGTTATTTGAATAGTATACAATAATGACAATACTGCTAAAATGACATAATCAATGTGGCTGTTCACTTAACACTTCTCATATCTTACAGTTGTTGTTACAATAATAAACCCAGTTGATGAAAACACACTGAGCGTTATTAATTGAATGGGTATTAAACTGTCAGATCTTTTCTTTCTATGTCGCTTTTTTTAACTATAGGCCTACGACTTTTGTATTTGGATTTAGAGGATTGATTATACCACAAAGAAACCATAAGATTTTTTTCAAACAAGCCAACAACTGGTTTTCTGAGCAAAGTGAATGACGCAAATTTTGTTTTAAAGCAAGAAAGTTTTCTTCGTTCTTGTATTTTACGGAGAAGATTCAGTTCCTTTAATGAAATTATATGTCATACACAAATTCTTGGATAAATTTATTATTTTTTGTACATAATCTTAGTGTAACCGGAATGAGGAATGAGAAGTGATATCAAATGAGGCTTATTTATCATTCCAGCAGTAGTGAGTTCGATGAACCAGGTGCGAGGGCTAACTTTCCCAACTAGCTTCTCGTAAGTGGTTATGATCTGCCATTCGCATCATTTTAACTTCACTCTGTCGGTCATGCACTTTCGGAAACAGGTCCATGGCTCAAGGCTTCGATCCTAATGAAATTTTAATTTGCTAGTCCTGGATTGCGCAAATTATAGCAACCTAGAGGGTATCCCGTGCCGCCCTGATTAAAAGTAAAACTTGATACGTCTGGAGGAAGTGCTTCAGCCTACTTTCATGCCAACGACTTCCAGACTTGCTTAGTCACTATGTCGTATGGAAACAATTATTTCACAATCTCTCAGATCTCTTGAATCAAGACAAGAATAATATAAAAACTGACACGGTATTAGAAACTCAGTGTTGCACGGGTAATCTGATACGCTTTGAAATTGTCATTTTGCTTGTATTTTCTCTGCACTCTTGACGCGATGAGCTGTTTTATTTATTGAATTTGTAAAAATATGATAGTCTGTCAAACTATTTATTTAAGTGTTATACTGTATACTGCTCTTCGCATTCATCTCAATACCCTGTTTACATTCTACCTACATAAGTGGCAGTGGACAGGACAGCAAGCAGGGTAGTGGGCAGCGCAAGTAGATAAACATCTCACTCGTCTTGCTCCTGCTACTGCCATTGCCGCTGCCCTAAGACCCTCAGTTGGTGGTTTTTATGTAGTGCAGCTGCCTTTTTTTCATGATAAGTAATATGAAGCAACATTGTAAATACTCACTGCCTTCAATGTTTCCACAGAGCTATTTTGGGCAGTAAATACGGCAGCGGGAGGAGCAGTGGCAATGACAATCGATGCATACATAGCTTTATGGCTCCTGCAGTCTACAGTAGATTATACATTGGTACTAGTATGATAATGCGTAGTGGTAACACATAAATATTTATTTATTCTGCCTGCAAGTACAAGAGACCACTCGGGCCCAGAAGACTAATATATATATTTTTTTTAATGAGATAAAAGAATATGAAATTAACACTGGAAGCATAAAGTTTAAAATCATTATCAGATTAAGATCCGTTACAAATAATTTATCAAAAATACAAATGGTGGTGCAAGATTCTTAGCGAATCTATTAATGACAGTCAACTTTATCTTTTATCTCCTTACATTCATTACCTTCTGTAGACTACAGAATATCAGTTTGTAAACTCTGTAGGTAAAATATAAATCCTTTTTAAAAAGTTGAAGATAATTAATTAATTATGTTGAATGATTGATGAAGAAAAATTACATGAGGTAAATATTTCAAAATTATATGTAACTCTATTGTAACTGCATTATTATGATTTCAAAGCATGTAATTTCAATCTATGTAACACCTCCCCTTAATGTGAGCCATTGGCTCGTTCGGATCTTTTGCTAATAGATAAAAAAGAATACTCTCTTCGTACCTTTGTGAAATCATTCGTGAGATTTAATCGAAATCTTAATACTATGAGCTCTACTTCAGTTACTCTTAATACTAATACCAGTAATAATAATATTTTATTAATAATTACTATTATTATTAAATTACCGTCACTTCATTATTGCTAGTTATTAAGTTCTCATAAACATAGGCGTTGAATAATTTAACCATATTTAACATGTCAATTCGTGAAATGGGATTGAAAGAGATGTTTTCCACCTTATACCCTCAAAATATATATAACCTACTTAACCTTCAAATGATTTTGGGATTACTTCGAAAATTACAATATTCTTTTACAGAATATTTATTTTGCACCTTATGCAAGCTAAATGGTTGAACAGGTGCGTTAAAAATTAAAACATATTTACATATTTAGAGAGAAAACAGGGTATAAGGTGGAAAACATCTCTTTTTATTTCATTTAATTGATATTTACCCTCAAAAGGAAAAATGAAATTTATCAATATGTCAATTCGTATTTAACGTTATTTGTATTAATGTAGGACCACAAGTCTCTCTTATTTATTTATTTATTTTACATTCAGCTTCCCTTAGTTAAGGGTTGCCCTAAGACAAAGCGTAATATAAAAGAAAATGATTTGCACCACCAAGAAGTTTACGGTATGTATATATTATGTTTTGATAGCTTTGCACTTAGGTAGGTTGTCCCTCTGAAAACAGAGGGGCATCCTTGTTGTATTTTGTTGTGGTGATGAAAATAATAATAATAAAAAAACAAATAAATATAAGTTTATGCTATCCGTGTATAATTCTAAAATTATAATTTGTGTTAATAATGTGTGCTGTGCAGGCTACTGTCTGACTGGAATCTTATAAGAACGAAGCTATTAGTTGTTCATCTATCAGCATTCCCTCCATTCTGCCAAAAATATAATTTACTGTGTATACTTGATCACGAATTAAATATAAAGAAAATAAATAAGATATATGATATATGAACAAATTAATTTTTAAGTATTGTTCATGGAGAAGAACTAGAGGAAAACATAATTTGGGATCAGCGAACTCTAAGATCACTTTAATCTTCCACAAAGTGCATTCATTCTGTTCCATAAGATCTCCTGAACAATCGTTATATGTTCAAGAAGGCACTGAACGAATGTGAAACCATCTGGAAATGACTGACAAGGAAATTAGATTCAAAGGAGATTCTATTTCAAGTGAAGGCAGTTTTCCTTAATTAATTAATGATCCTCCTTGGAGGCATTACTTCCTTCAGCCACGAGGGCAAGACCCCTTGTTCGGAGTGATGTGTAATTAGTTGTCAAATAAGCACTTGTCAGACCTGCTTGATTGGCCTGACTGACGTCTTAGCAGTAGCTATCCGTAACAATCAAGCAATGTTCAGCTATTATTAAGTCGTTCCAATTATCAGCGTTCCTTTAAACAACGTTGATGTGAAGTGATTACCAGTGCCGCGTTACATTCTTCGTAACCCTACATTTAAAACATTTTGTTTGTGTAACAAATTTGTAATACTATCAGATTAAGATCGCCTGCGTAGTCTAGTGGTTAGCGCTGCTGACTAGGGATCCGTAGGTCTGGGTTTGATCTCCGGTACCTCCTCGGATTTTTCTGAGGTAGGGAGGTCTGGCAGGGGTGCACTCAGTATCGTGATTCAAAGTCAGGAGCTACTTGATAGAGAAGTAGCGGCTCCGGTCATGAAAACCACCATTAACGGCCATGGGTGTCGGCGTGCTGACCACATGCCCTCCAATCCTGCCATCTGCCTGTGGTAGATGATGCAGCGGTCGGGTGGTAGGTCAAGTCCCTCCAGGGATGTAGCGCCACGGTGTTTAGTTTAGTTTAGTTTAGGGTGTTCTGGAAGGAGATGCACTTAGCCTCATGAAACCAACTCAGTTAGTTGATAAAGAAGTAGTGACTGTGGTAAAAAAATCATCAATAACGGCCTTGGGAGTCGGCATAATGACTACAGGCCCCCAATCTGCCTAAGATAACGACCCACCAGAAAGATGGTATGCCTTAGTCTCACAGTATTAGGGTCCACTAAACAAAAGTCTTCTGATTCAGATATATATTTTTGGAGACGGCTATATAATAGACTCCACGTTAAAACGACTTCTTCCCATACCGCCGTTTTTCTACAAAATAATACATAGCATTGTTCCTGATCTGAAAATCTATTCTGATTATTGTGAACAGGTTTCCCAACAGTGGACTATTTCTTTTCTATGCGATTTCTAATTGAAGGATTTACAGTGTTCAGTACTAATCACTAGACACAGACAGCTGGAAGTCATTTTACATTGATTTTTACATAGCCATGTGGAGCTTATAATTGTAACATATTACGTAATGTAATTGTAATTTGTATACAAAATAGGGTTGCCAAAATCCAGAGCTAATGTGGATATGTTATATGAAGAAGACTGACTCTACCAAGAATGAAATATTCAGTACGATGTGGTTTTTAAGAGTGATAGGATTAAAATAAGAAAACTATACTAAACTATCTGCGCTTTTCTATTGATCTACTGGGAGGGACTTCTTAATTCATGTAATAAACGTCTATGAATAAACTGTCCATACACATGGTTAGGTACATTATTACTGTATTAGTGTATTACATTTGGTGTCACGTCAGTGTATGTGCGCATTAGAATTTAAAAGTATTAAATAGGCTCTTAACTCTATAAAGAAATATTGAAAAACCAAACCCTCTTTGAAAATACCTTACACAAAGAATATTAATTGCAAAAAAAAATATCTAAAAACTTATAGTCCTCTTTTCCAATATACAGAAGGTTCGATAATTAAGGGATTACAGAAAAGACCGATCCAAACGTATTGAAACCATGGTTGAAAACCAAACGAAATCTAAGCAAGCAAACCCCAATTTCCTGAATTTTTTTTTAAATTTTTTTTTTTTTTAATTTTTCTTATTTTTTTATTGCTCCTTCCGCCATTTCAATTTTAACCACGATTATAATTCAAGCAAAACCATATTCAGGCATTGCTCAATTGTCTGTTGCCTATCAATATCCTTCAAACGGTTCTCAAGTCTTCCTCCATACACTTCTCCTATTTCCCTGCCCTAATCCCTTTCTTAATTTGGAAGCCCATGCCGTATTCCCACCTATACTTAACTGTTATTGACAACACATTCCTCTAGTTAGAGATTGATCCTCCTGCATAAGTCGTAACCAATATTTCTCCGTCGTAATTTTGCACTTTATGGTCTCGCTATGCGCTCCAGATCTCTCAAAATGCCACAGTTTGCTGAGCCCCTCCCGACCCTCAAAATCCCTTTAAAAATCGCGTCCTGACTTGATCCATATTTCCCGTTAAAATTATTATATGCAATACTGTACATGTGAACAACACTATATTGGTTTTGAGAAACATGACCATTTCTTTTGTAGCAGTGAACTGGAAGCAAATGATGATAAATGAGCGACTCCACAGCTGAAGAGGAGTCATTGGCCGAGGTTCCACTTCCTACTCTTAATTGCCAGGCGCATCTCTTTTGCCTTTCTAAATCGATATAAAATTCGTTCTCTGGTTTCATTAAAATATAAGTACAGAAACCATCAACGAAGGTCCTAAAGAAGCATCACAAGTTAGCACGTAGATATAATAAGAAGTGATTGATGCTACTTTGTTGCAGGAATAGCCTACTTGAAATGGTACAGGATAATTTATTTCAAAATAGTTCATTTTTTAGCCTCGGAGGTACGGATTATGAGTATTCTCCGTACAAATAAAATAAATATAAAACTGCGACTATAAAATGGCCGGTGTAGTATGTTGTTATGTAAAACGGATATTGCTAAGTTTAGTGTAACATTATTTTTTAGTACATAGCCTAGCTGAAAGAAAAGTAACTTGAACCGAATTTCATCAATTGAGGCCCGTCAATGTGTATCAAGTTCGTACCTTATGAATGCTACAGAAAGTCTAGAAGATGCAAGTCATCTACTCGTTGATATTCTTTTTTCTTGAATCCTTTCTGTAATTACTCTGCCAAATATTTCATCTTTTGTGATACTATTATTTATATATTTATATTATTATCATTATTGTAAGTATTACTATTAGGCTGTCATCGCCATCATCACATAATATCATAGTTCACTCATTAAAGGCCCCTTCATAAAAGTTAAATATCGCTAGAAATGGAAACATCACAAGCCTTATTGGAAGTTGAAAATTCAGGGCGTCCCCTTCCTATTAAATTTAATTCGTCATCTTTCGTCACCTCCTTTTCATAATTTCTTTATATCCGATTCAGCAGTCTTTCTTATTTTCTTGTTCTCTCTCTTTCATTTTGACGTGTATTAATACCCTATATTCATTTACTCATACATTTTCGTATTATATTTGTGTTCTTCCTTTACACCAGTCGATTTTACTTCTTCCTTCATTATTTATGGCTTTATAATTTACTGCTTTATTACGTTTTACTGGTTTCTATGTCACTAATTTCTTCTTTCTTTATTTCTACGTTATACATTTATGTTCCTTTGCTTTTTTCTCGATTACTACTTTTATCTTTCTTTACTTCTTACTGCTGTACTTCATTTTTACATTCTCTTTACTGCTTTCTTTTTTCGTCTCAAGTTTTATATTTTTGTCTTCTTCTCCATTTAATTGTTTCATCCTCTCGCGTTTTGTTATAGTTCCATTCATAAATCGAAAATGCATAAGAATTATCTCATAACTAAGAGTTAGAAAAGATTACCCTATCGCACCAGTGAATTAAACTGTCTTACAGTGAATTTCCTTTGTAAATAGGCCTCCTTTAATCAATCAAAAGAAAGCAATACTCGGACTGGCATTCTTATTGGGAATAATTGTTCAATTCTATATTACAATACCGACAGGTGTGTTTACTGCCCGTTTAAGTAAGTCAATTATCTTGCACAAAAATCCGTACGCATTTCGTTATTAAAATCTTTACACGCTTCCTATAGGCCCAATACTTCAGAAGAAACCGCTATAAACATTTATAGTAACTGAATTACTCTAGAAATGATTAAAATTGATAAATAACTGTTAAAAAGTTGCGGAAATCATGTTACTCTATTAGCTTCTAGATAAAGGAATGTAATGAATGCAGTAAGTTACCGAAGTTTTTGTATGGCAGGGTGTAATAACCTCTGTCGAAGCATGCTGAGAATCCACACGAGGGTGGTCATGGTGGTTATTAGGAAGGCAGAAGTAAATTCAAGGAATTCTTTTTAAAAGAATTCTTCCAGGAAACGTTTAAGTTTAAATATCTACACGAATATATAGGATGTCGGTAGCCCAGACTGTCTGCCTTTTTTACATCAGACAACAACTGGGCGGTCTACAATTATCTGTGGTCAGGTTGTTCCGAAACAAAACATAGCGGTAAAATAATACCTACACTATTTTTATAATTTCACATGTCATGTAAATCGCACCTCAGTCAACCATTGAAATTATTTAAATGGTGCATGTTTTAATCAATATTCATTTGATTGTTTTTGTCAGATATTGCCTCATTACACAACCATTTATAGTACATTCCTGTATAATTAGGGTGAGTTAGGGTGAGTCAGTAAAAGACAGAAATGTCTAAAGTGTGAACGAAGTGTGAAGGAATTTAAGTTCTTTATTATACCAATTATTAAGCTTTCTTCAAATTATTGCTGAAAGAAGGAAGAATGTACAATTTTTGTTGTTGGATTTTTTAATATACTAAATAGGTTTATCTATACACAAACCAGCTTAGAGCAATTACCAACTTCATGGAATTAGGCATACATGTAAACAATTTCTACATGGCATGTTTTTGGATGTGGAGAAGGCACAAAAAATTTAATTGTGATGGTTGTGATATATATAAGGACGTTATCTATTTGAACGTAAAGAAACAAAACTAATTTTTAGAGGATTAAAAACCATTTTCAGAACTATTTTATCATTCATTCGTTATATTTCTTTCTTTCAAACTGTTCATTCTAAAGGAGACATTTTTCTTTTAAAAATTATAGGCCTATAAAGTATATCATATTACAGTAGAATAACATTTCTGAGAGAAAGCCTTTTTTTTATTCACATAAGTAATACAACCCGTGTTTCACCTCACCCGAAATACATTACCAATACAACAATAGACTGAACAAGGAATCTGGGGAAAAGAAAGAACGGTGAATATTTTCTTTATTTTCTCCTTTAAAGGCAACCTGGGAAATTTAATTCATATGTATTAAGTAATATTAAAAATTATTAGCTTTCACTGAGAGAATACAAATATCCGGTTATTTTCACATTAGAAGTGTATGATATGGTTAAATGATATAATTGAGAGTCCCATGACTTTCATTGAAACGTATATATTTTGATAAATCTGTTCGACATACTATTTGGTAGTACAATAAATGCAGTAACATTACCTTTCTCTACATATCCATATTGAAACAGCTATAATTTATGTAACCAGGTGAACTGCGTCTATGTCTTTATTTGTGTTAAGTGGTGTAATTGATTAAGTAAATGTCTTGATGGCTATCTACAGTATCTATTTGTGAACACTATAAATTTAAAACCTTTAATCGTAGTACAGTATATAATGTAGGTTAATCATAATGCATTACATGAATTACGTTTTAATGAAAAAATGAGGGTTGTAAGGGAACTCAATGAATATAATATTGTTTTCGAGGACATTACCGTGTTCCATGGAATGTGTGATCCATGCACGGAACTTTTTATTTAATTTACACAAAAATGATCAACTTCATTTAAAAAAACGCGAAGGAAAAGTTTGTTCTTCATTTTCCTCCACTTGTGTGAAAAAATTATAATATTACGGACAGTACCTAATCAAACCGAGCTAGGTGGCTTTGGCGGTAGCGTCTTGGACTTGCATTCGGGAGATCTCGGGTTCCAATCCCGTGGCTGGCCATTTTGACTCTTTTTTTTCATTGATTTTCAACCCTTAAAGTCAAATGCCGAAGCTGATATTTATTTACCATGATTCATCTCAGATATTTCATCCTGTATCGTAATTATCAAAATTGAACATGAGTTGAAATTAACAGAAGCCGTAACATGTCAACAATAGAAAACAGATGCATGTCAAGAATATGCTTACTATGTACTCCCAGCACACGTGATGTGACCTCTTGAGTTTAAAAGTGTTTAAATAAAGTTGAACTAAAAAATACCTATCAAGTAAATCATAGTTAAAGTTTACAAACACAATTTTTCCCCTGAGAAACGTACTCTTTTGGGCAAACATGGACATTGAATTTTTACTGTTTCCACCGAAAGAACAAGCTCTTACAGTCAGCACAGTTATATTACTCCACTCCATACAGGTGATGCCACTAGGGAAAGGTTCTAGGGTTGAAATTAATGAAGAGCCTGAAATGTTCTTCAAAATACAGTTAGGCCTATTATAACTGTTGTACTATTCCGAAAAATTAGGAAGTGCTATTTGAGTCAGGAAAAAAGCACGAAGAAATTATTATAATGACACAATGATTATTACCACTGCTTAAGTGAGTTCGAAAAATAGTATCATAAATTTGAAATGTAATTCCGTTACATTGAAACTGTGTAACAAGATATAGAGACGAGAGGTAGCGTATATGTAGTGTGTGTACAATTTTAAGTAATTGATCTTCGCTTCACAAAGTGACACATCATTTCTCCAGCACCTGACTACTGGTATGGTATAGGTATAGTGCAGGGGCTGAGCCCTAACGGACTCGCGGACGGAGGCCACATAGGCGGGCCCATTGCCCACCCCCTAGGAAACGAATGATGTGCATGCCCTAAGGCCCCCCAGTCAACAGACTCCACCACAAGCCCCCACGGAGCTCCCCTACATCCAACAAGAACCTGGTACCACTCCACGTGCACCGTACCCAGGGTCCCTCGTACAAGAGCCCCCTAGGCGCGGCACAACCAGACAAGCGCCGCTAACCCAGGGTCCCTCTGAGAGCCCCAAAGGCACGGTACACCACCAGCAACTCTTGACCACAAGCAGCGGGGCAGGACGGGGGAGGCCCGCAGCAGAGTCTGCAGCAGGAGCTGGCCCGAAAACCAGTAAAGGGGAACGGGATGATAATGAGGGGGGAAAGGAAGTTGAAGTGGAGAGTGTTGGTGGAATGAATGAAGGGGGAAACGGGAGGATCCCCGAGAAAAACCCCCAAAGGTCACGGCTTTGTCCACCACAAATGACACGCCCGCCAGCCCCGAGATTTGAACTCGGGACCGCTAGCATGCCAGGCCCACGCGCTAAGCATGAGCCACCGTGACGGCCACCTGACTACTGGAACTGTACATCTAATGATAGAGCTGTTGACTTTTCACATTTACCAAGAGAAAGTGATGTAACGGTAATCTTACTTATAGTTACTGCTTTATTTTACGCTATTCTTTCTTAACGAACCTTGTTACACAGTTCTAACAGAATTACATTTCTAACTTGATACATTTTTTGAAATCACTTAAGCAGTAGCAGTTACAGTCTATGAATAGGAGATTGAACTGAATTATTTCATTCATTCTTTAGCAATTTTCATATTCGCTGGCAATAAAATGTGTAGCTTCTTATGGGGGTTTAACCCGTTGAAGAGTCTCAAACATTGATGGCCGGTTCCACCGACATTCTTTAAATATACCCAAATGAAAACTTCAGTAACGCGACGTAACTGTATAAAGTCAGCGTTAATTTGACACTGTTCCATATTGATGAGCAAATGCAAGACCAAGACCAACACCAAGGCGGTCTTGGTCTTGGTCTTGGTATTGCACTCTCAGTCTTGGTCTTGGTCTTGCATAGGTAACCCTGGTCTTGGTCTTGGTCTCGGTCTTGCATCAGTGGTCTTGGTCTTGGTCTCGGTCTTGCATACTCTGTCTTGGTCTTGTTGCAAGAGTCTTGTAGTTTTCTTTTATGGATCTTACTGTGATCGATGGGGTTTACATGATTTAAAGATACACCGTTTGCATGTGTGTTACTGCTTGCGAAAGTAACGAAAGCTAATTGCTATTAGTTGCTTTGACCATGTAAACAGTAATGTGATGTCACGCTGTTTGCCGAAACGTCCATGGTGATATAAGCTAGAACAGTAAACTTTGAGTGTAAATTTAAATATTCTCTGTTATCCTATTGCAGAACTTTAAACCCAAAATCCACGAGATGCTATACACTATTTGAGAGTGTAAAATTATGAATATTATATTGTAAAGTTTCAAATTGAACGGCTGTGGAGACAAGAAGTTATATTAACAGGATGTGTATGAAATATTTAAAAGATTTCCGCATAGGAGAGAGGTTCTATCTGACCTTTTTAAAACTGTATTATAGTAACAAAACATAACGGTATTGAAGCAGTTGCTTTAGAAATCGTGCAATCTATAGCAAATCACACAATGTCCCTTCGAAACCCAAACTCACAGGCTGCAATAAATAATATTTTTCTTTCCATATAGGCCTACCCTAGTTCTAATTTATAACACGTTGTGAACAGATCATTTCTGCACTTTAAAGATTTCCGCTACACCCCATAAATTACTTTCTACTTGCTTTCAAGTTTCGGGCCTTCAACTAATTGGGTCATAAATAATCATAACTATTCTTCATGCAAGAAAATATTCCTAGACCAGGCATTTTCTACTTTTATTATCTTTTCCCATTCGATATGCATCCTTAATATGAATCAGCAGCAAGAACTTAAACACCGCCACCGTTATGTGCCAATAACAAAATTGTAGTATTAAAAAATGGTTTTCAGTGGATGTCCTACCTATCATCAACAAAATGTAGGCCTGTATAGCTACAGTACAATCAGATACTAACTGTAAAGTAATAACTAGCAAATACCCGTCAAATAAGTTCCTGTTTTAATTAATGTACGGCTTTATTGTGTTTTGCTGAATAATTATGAAGAATACCGGGCGGATAACCTGATTTTTTTTCAGACTTCACTTTATTTTGAAATTTTCTGCAAGGAGAATAGAATGAGCTGAATAGCTTTGTTATATTTGGTTTAAGTAGACAGGAAAGATTCTATATGTGAGAGTAGGCTATGAATATTAATGATAGGTGTAAAAAAGGATATCATCATTAATGAAATAGGCTACTGAGCATGTTAATAGGCGTTTTAAGTTACGGGGGATACTGTTTCAAGTTTCAAATCCTTAGTCATAGGCCGCCCCATGGCTGAGTGGTTAGACCGCTCGCCCTCCACCGCTGGGACACGGGATCGGATCTCGATGGATCCATGTGAAATTTGTGGTGAACAAAGTGGGGCCGGGGCAGGTTTTCTCGGGGTACTCCGGTTTCCCCTGCCATATATCATTCCATCGTTGCTCCATTCATCGTAGTATGACCATTTGGTTGTAATAAAGAATTATTATAAATCCTCAGTCATAGCTTTCTTTTAACCCAGTGAGAGGTTAGAGAAACTAGTTATTAAATAACTGTATGGCAGAATTTTTAAATGTTATTGATAAATTATGTGGTCAGTATTTATATTGTACGCAAAATGAAATTTCGTATAGGACTTTGTTACATCTGTTTGTCTTTCGTACCATAATACTAGAGAACTATTGCAATTAAACATTTTAAAAATGAATATGGAGTATTTATCGTGAATTTAACTCCCACCAATTGAAGGAATTAGCTGTATGGAATGCTATTCAGGGAAATCCGTCAGATTAATTGTAAGTTTTCACTGCAGTAATTAGTTTTAACGTAGTGGTGAGAAAGGTTGTATACGGAGTACACATGTATTATTTGAATGGTGCGCTCGTTTTTGGATACGGACAGCGTCAATCACGGTCTGCTCACATTGGTTATCGCACGATGAGGCAACCTCTACATTATAGGACTACCAGCCTTGGGACTACCCCCGCTAGCGACTCTGCGGCACCTTTGAGTAGTGGTCGCTGGCTCACTGCATACACAACGGGGCTTTATAATTTTTTCAAATAGCAAGACTGCAAGAGTCTTGCAGTTGGGTCTTGTTCTTGCCATAGTCTTGCAGGGTTGGTCTTGGTCTTGGTCTCGGTCTTGCAAGGTTGGTCTTGGTCTTGGTCTTGCTAAAGCTGATGCGGTCTTGGTCTTGGTCTCGGTCTTGCATTTTCTGCAAGACCAAGACCAAGACTGCAAGACCAAGACTGGTCTCGCTCATCACTAGTGAGTGTTCCATCAACACTCTTGTCGTTAAAATAATCACCCGTTTTCAAACGGCAGACAAACTTGTAGGCCTACACAATCTTCTCATAATTATATTCATCGTCGTTACTCCCAACATACAACGTTGAACCTGAGAGTACTCAACTAGTATTTCACGTAATATAGGTTTAATTCAAAATTATAAACACGATGAGTGAGCATTGATTTTTATTTATCGAGTTATAAAAATCAGATGGCATATTGTTGCTTATGTCCGATTTCATTGCTAGCAAAAGTTGTTTTTCTATTGCCAATGTTGACTACTGTGATTCACACATCTGTACAAAATAATCACGAGGAGACCCATGAATCTATGAACTGGCCAATTGTAATATAGCCTATTTATCAGGTCAATATAGTCGGCGCGCAAATGTTTTAGACAATGGGATGGGAAGGCCTTGTTCGGCCTAGAATCGGCCCTAAGTAAGGAAGTATCTCAGCCTCACTCTTACCTAGATACGAGTAATGCGCTAGAGTGAGACATATTTTGTTTACTTCAGGCCGATTTTACAGCGGACAGTAGCTACCCATTCCATTGCCTAAAACATTTACGCGCCGACTATAAACATGATTATGATTATGATTATTAATAGCATATAAATGACTGAAAACGAACTCCATCAGTTATGTTGGGAATATAAGCAATAAATCGAGGATATGTCAATGGGTGAAAACGAGTGGACAGTTTACAGCTGACGCAATTTTTCTACACTTCGCATGAAATCTCTTTAAGCCTAACCATAGAGATTCTATGCTAATCATTCTCTTCGAGTTCGTAGTGGCAAGGATGGAACTACCACCTTCAGTAGAATCAGGACGTACAGGACGAATAGATAACGGCGAAAAAGATGGGAATTTTGCCAAGAGTTCCTATATTTTAGGGATCTCTTTAATGTAAAATTATTTATTTATTTATTTATTTACTTATTAGTAATAAATACCTGTCATGGGTTCTACGGTCTTACTTTCTTCTGTAAAAAGGTAAGCCCTAACGGCGATTGTGTACACATGGAAGTATGTATTACAAAAGTAATTTAATTCTACTCATAGGCAGTGAAAATGATAGGAGGCAATTTATATCCCAATTACTTTGATGTAAGTAAATCCGTACTAAATGGGACGAGTTTCTTAACGTAGCCTATAACTTCTTGACTCTCTCATTTCCAGTTAAAGCAGTCTTAAAGAATAATTTCCCATTAAAGCAATCTTAGTTTTGGATATTAATGACACTTTCTTTCAGTAATCTAAACGCGGATTAAGTGGTCTGGAGTGCTCTGAGAATGCATCTCATTAATAAAGGAAATGGAGATCATAATCAGAAATAATGCATGTCCTTATAAATTTTACTCTAATTTCCACTCAAGTGGTAATGTTGATAAACTAGAAATTCAAACTTTTCAGTAAGGTGGGTCTAATAATTAATTTTTAATTGAGTGATCAGGCTTAAACTTTCATAAAGGGACAAGGGATAATATAATCTTATTCTACGAGGGTTGGAAGTTTAATAGTTGCAACACAACTATAAAATCAAAGTGTATTACAGGAATTTCCAATCGCTTTGATGGATGTTGGTTGTTGGATATCCTGCATACTTCAGAGCAAATAGGAGCCTTCTATTACTACGAATGTATTCACAGTAACCAGAAGAAAATGATCTGGCTAAATTAACCTGTCTAAAATGTGTTTTAGAAGTTTCCACAGAGGTGTTGATAATTAATTATTGAGAGAATTTTTGGCAAAAGAGGCTTTTGAGGAATTTACATTTTCATACCGAAAAGGATCACGATGGGTCAAAGCCTGTCACTTGTTCTTCACTTCCTTCCGGCGGAGGTTCAATCATGTGCTACACTCAAATCATTCATCATAATGAGTAAATTTGTTTAACCATTCTTGAAAGATTTCATTATGTTATTGTATATTATTGTAAATCAAGAATAATTTTAATGTATTGAATTATTTTTAATCATTGACTTTCTATCAGATCCAAAATTAATTTTAGATAGGTTGATACAGCCAGTTCAATTTCTTTTGGTTATTGTGAAGGCATTCATCGAGATAGAAGGCTCCTAATTGCTCTGAAGTATGCTGGATATCCAACCAACATCCAACAAAAGCAATTTGAACTTCCTGTAATTCACTTTGATTTCATAGATGTGTTGCCACTATTAAATTTCCACCCCTCTTATATACTGTGTTGAGATCTCTGTACAAACTTATGATTAAAATGACCCAGCATAAAAGCTACATTAAGTTTCGCAGGAATTAATTTATTAGTACAATGACTGAAATTAGAACAAATTGAATGGTGAAATAAAATACAATTAAATATTCGGCCTTGTATTAGAATTACCTTTATCCAATTTATTAAGACTGGTTAATGTTGCCAGCAATCTTATACCAGTGCACAGGCCAATATCGTAAAATTTCAAGATCTTAAAGCAATCTCGTGAAATCTCAAAGTAGTCCCATGAAAATATTTTATATTTGTTTCATTATATATAAACTGTCGAAAGACTCACATACCTGTATGACATCAAGGTAATATGTAAAAGTCTATTAAAAGTCTATTAGTTTTACAAAACTTGACTGATATAATACTTAAATGAAAGTTTATATCTCCTAAGTTGAGAGTACCAACTTCATAAATTTATGTTTTAGGAACTATTAGGCCTATTATATTTTTGAACGCACTATTGATCTGAAAATTTTTATAACTCTGAAGTTTAATACCTCTATTTTCTTTAAATGGGTAATTTGTCGAGAATGGTCTTTCTGAACCATAACAATTCTACTTTCATAGAGTTAAGCTTCAGTTCAATTTACATTTTTACTTCCTATAAACTAGTCATTGTTCTTAGAAATTTGGGCGCTTAGTCTTGCATGGCGAACAGCACAAGCTGAGGGTAAGACAACTAAATACAGAACTCCTTGCATCACAGCCTCTTATATTAAGTCAGAGTAAGAAGTGAGAAAGTTGTATTTCCCATGGTTAGGGTAAAGAAAGTTAAGTGAGTATAGTATATAAAAGTTTATTTTGGTTGTGTATCCTTCGGGAATGCTACACGAAGCGTGGGAACGATTCTCTCTTCATTTTTACAACTACTTTACACAAAGCGAATGTAATTTTTCGCTATTTTTACGAAGACGGCTGTAAAGATTTTCTTTAAATATTCTGCTCGATTCAACAACAGGCCTCTAAATACCGGTGATACATTATAATATGTGTCTATTATATATTAGGCCTATAATATGTTGTAAGTTTACATAGAGATAAATCTTTTATTTGGAACATTTCCCCCTATAAATTCTCCGATTTCCACTTACTTCATACATAGACTTGGGTTTTAAGTCTTGCTTCCCAAATAATGCTACTTTAAATGAGCCTGAGACAACTCCATGCGCACTATTACAATACCGTTACGCACAAAAGATGAAATAGGCTATAATACGGCAATGGATATTACGCCTTTTTTATTTAATTGGAATTTCAAATCGGTTCTATTTGGAATAATTTTTTTTAATCTACAGCGATACCTTCAACATTGCATTAACTTCATTATGTATTCGTTTTCATTGCCACATTGTAGTATTTGTGACTGACTATAAACAATATGACTAATCTTATGAAATTAAGGAATCCATTGCCGAAGAAGTTAGAACACTATTTTACGGACAAATAGTTCAGATCATATTGAGCAGGATGTGATAATTTATTTATACCTGAGTTCACAATATAAGGCCACTTCGATTTTTGGCAAACAAACCTACTACATTAATTTGTATGTGTAGTTGATGACAGGGAGGTAGTCAACGGGCACCAATGTACCATAACCAGCATCCTTGCATTTGCTCCAGATAATATCTAATCATCTGAAGTTCTCGATTTCCATTTCACATCCTCCAGTCAAACTAGATGGGTAGTTTGGTCGCCTTCTCTCTTACACAAAAAGTGGTTTCTGTCTCTAATTATGCTAAATGAAAAATCTTGAAGTAAAAGTTGATTGCAGAGTACGATCGCTCTTGGAGGTGGAAGTATTTTTCTTTTCATACTTGAAAGTTATGATTCTCATGGCGAACATCAATTCAAGCATATCGACTTATTCATAGTTTTGTAAATTGGTGGTCTGATTCTAGTGTTTTTGTGTGTGGGCTCTACAGTAAATTAAAATATGATTTCACTATAAACTGGTTTTACTCTATTTTTTTCATAAGTTCTAGGATTAAGAGAGTGGAAAGATTTGTTATGATTATTTTGGTAAGAATTAAAACTAATTACGATAGAATCTTGATTATCCAAAATACGAGTAATGTGCACCAGGTCTAACTAATTTAATAAGTATTTTCACGTATTTTCTCTATCATGGACAATTTTCAGCTATACTCATGCGTTAAATGCTTTGAAGGATTGTGGAAAAGTTTGAAAAGACGATCTCAAAGCGAAACGTTTTAAATTTCCTCTTTGGGATTCGTCTTTTCAAACTCTTCCTCGAATCTCCAGTGATGCACTTGCCACAGTTTTGCAATAATATATTACTAATTTGGCACTCCTTTCGATTTTCTAAACACCATTTAAAGCGTCAAGTAAATGTTGAAACTTATTACAACTACAGGTGTAAATTTCTCTTGTATATACAACACTTTATCATAAAACAAACGATATTTAATGGGATCGTAATGGTTATAGTAATAGTAACTGAGCTAAGGATTTACATTTATTGTAGATGCATTCACTTCAATGATTTGTTCAGAAAAGTAGTGCTGAATAAGAGAATAGTACATTGCGATACAAATATGGGAAATATATTTTAACAGAACCGAGGAAAAGTCAGAAGAAAAGAGATGAAGTTGATATTTTTCTATTTCCGAGATTCTGTTATACACTTCACACACACATATTGCATACAGTTTTTTTAACATTGGGGAAAAATAAGCGAAATTATCGTAAAAAAATATGGTCTTCGATACAATGAACTGTTGATTATATGCTACACCAAGCTTATAAAACTAAATTTGGGTAGCGATCGATAATACTATTGCTTGAGCGCATGCGCAGACAGTAGCCAACATCATAATTCATAACATATGTGTCTGGCGAATTGCCGTAAAAAGGAAATGAAGATAGGTAAACTGAAATCGTGAATTTCAACTAGCAATTACGATTATATTTCATGTCTGCAATATTAGATACATCGAAAGTTACAGGCTTTGATATAACGAAGCACCTGTGCGGTAAGTAGTGTGGTAAGTTAGGCTACCGGCACTGGGTGTAGGAAACTCTGGTTCCCACTATGATAGCATGAACGGGAAATGGATGAATCAAACACTATCGTATAAAAAGCTAAACACTTTCTTAGAGTATCTTATGAGGGCCGTCCACAAAGTAAGTCTCCCTAGTGCCGTTTACACATACAAAACAAAATTTCATGGACATATTTAGGCTATTGCAACAGATACAGCAAGTGTTCAGCTATTTTCAACATATTCCCCAGAGGAAGTAAGACATTTGTCATACCGTGGGACCAACTTTTGAACACTTGTGTCGTAGAAGCCTGCCGCCTAGATTTTGAACCACTGTGTGAGAACCATCTCCGCTTCTCTATAATTCTTTATCATTTATTGAGGTGAAGGAAAAGATGAAAATCACTGGGAGCGAGGTCCGGGCTGTAGGGTGGATGTTGAAACATCTCCTAGCCGAACTTTTGCAGGATACTTGCAGGGAGGTGTTGAAGTCTCCACTCTGCAGATTGGACCGCGCACCCAGAGATTTTCATCTTTTCCTACCCTTCAAAAAATGACAGTGAATGACAGAGAAGGTAGAGATTGACAGAGAAACTGAGAAGGTTATCACATAATGGTTCTAATCCCAGGCGGCAGACTTCTATGGCACATGTATTATAAAGATGGCCCCACGGTATGACATATGTCTCAATTCCGGTGGCGAATATGTTAAAAATAACTGAACACTTGCTGTATCTGTTGCAATAAATATTTCCATTAAATTGTGTTTTGTTTCCGTTTATGGCCTGTGGGAGTGTTACTTTATGGACACGCCTTTTAAATGACCGCGTATGTGTCTATGTGTTTCTATGTCTATGTACAGTGGTAGCAAGCACAAACAACACATTCAGTACTCTAACTTTGAAGTAAAGATGCACGCAATCAAAGAAGACAAATAAAATCTCAAGAGCGTGGAATGCCAGTAATGATAAAAATAGTGACATGACTTTCAGAAGAGAGGCATGTTAATTTCTACCGAGTCTTGTGTCTTGGGGAAAAAGCAGTTGCGACCCTGTACACGAACTTGAACATTTTTACCAGACGTAAAAAGGTAGGGCCTATATACTTCGAATGATATAGCCTAGCATGACTGTAATTTAAAATATGGATACTTTTTATGGTTAAATGTTTAAATTGCAAACATTTATATAAATATTTTGGCATTTTGAGTTGTTTTTGTCCAGGAGAAAGACCTTGTTTAAGACCCAATACCGCGCGAGGCAATTTTAAGTATCCCCTTCATGATGCTATCCGAATTTTAATTCCACAATGCAAGGTTCTCGAGTTACATTTCACCTTGAACAAGTCGATTCGTAAGAGTTCTTAAAAGAAAGGGGGGAAGGGGAAATTAGACCAGTTCACATAGCACACCATCCAAAATATGAGTAGAACGATGCCATACATTCTAATGAGATTAAGTATTGCAATGATAGGCCTACGTGTCGCATCTGCTGACACGATAAGTAATTAGTTACTTATTAATAGAGTTCAGTGTTTTACGATATATTACTTATAAAATACTCAAACAATTAGAATTCTCACGTTTTATTAACATTTTTATACATTATTAGCAGATGTCAGAAAGTTCGCCGCGTTTATTAATTCAATCACGAGATTTTATTTAAATAATTTATTTAACAGTAAAATAGTTAAAACAATATATTTATTAACACTTTCAGATAAGTTGCACGAATTATATAATATTATTTTTAATTGTATTGTTAGACAAATCATGTGCTGCCATTTTTAGAAATTAGATTGGAAAGGAAACGATTAAAACGATTGTTAAAACTTACTCTCACACGCAAATAATTAATGGACAGTTAAATCTGTTGATATTTTTTTTTAAACTAAAAATCCGGCTTCGAGATGCACTTCACGATTAGATTGCGCCCCCTAAAAAAATATTCAGATTAGAGTTCCTTGCCCCCCCCCCCTCGAAAAAACCACATAGTAAGTTTCGTCCAACTAGTTCAATGCCTTCCCACTTAGACTTACAGTATATACATCCTTCTTCCATCCACCTAAGTAAAATATTTCAGATCTCTGCGTGCCGGAACGTTATAAATAAAGGCAGGCACAATATTATGAAGAAAATTTTGCCAAAATACGAAATTTATTTAGGCTAATCATGAAATTATGATAAATATTTTTTTAAATATATTATGAAATGCAATATATCAGTGTATTTATCATTTAAAATCGTTTTATTGCATTTTAAATAAACATACAAATGGATAATTCTTTATTTATAATGAGAGAACAAAATAAATCACTAATTAGTTGGTAATGATCAGGTTAATTAATTAGGCCTATATTATTCTATCCAGCTATTAGTGACATGTTAACTACAATAGGCCTATGGCACAAGCAGCTTTTAAGTATTTTCTGGCCAAATTTGATACTTAATCCTCATTGGAAAACGTTTATAAACTTGTAGATGCTCTCATGATGATGTTGATGTATGAACATCGAATGGTCTAGGCGGAAATAGTAACAAAACAAAAAGTTGAGCAATATACCTTCAGAATTCCAAAATAAAAATATGAAAGGGAAGATGCATATAAACAGAAGGAACATTGAAGAGAAATGTTTTGAGCTACAATTTTTCCTTGAAACGTAATTTGTTTATTAGAAAATGCAATAAACGATAATAGCATGATTATTATGTTATTAGGAACTGATCCCTGCGTGGTCACGTGGTTAGCGTCGCTGGCTGAAAATCGAAAGGCCCGGGCTCGATTCCGGGTACCTCTGCACGGATTTCTCTGAAGGTGATCTGAAACAGGGTGAACTGTCTCGTTATTCAAACTCATGGGTTAGTTGATTAAGATGTGACGGCTTCGGTTGTGGAAACCATCTTTAACGTTCGTGGAATTAGACATGCCCCCCAGTAGTTATTTTCTTATTAAGGACAAAGAAAAATAAAAGCTATATAAGGCAATATTTAAACTGTAAGAAGTAAATATGATGATACTCTGTCCATCAGTTGGTCCCTTGAAAAACTCTACGATTTAGTCACTACCAGTATTCTACAGTAATCGATCCCTAGATGCAAGTACCGACATTTTCACAACCATGATACAAATTTTGAGTCCTAGCCGGCAACTTCTTATTTAAATTTCACCGCTACTCTATTTTTCATCTGGTCTCAGAATTAGGTTACTGTCTTTGGGCATCATTCACACAAACCAGTTTCACTTTCCTCTATTTATATCTACTCCTAAGTTTTTGTGCTTGAACTGCAGTTAAGCCTAAAACACGAGTGAAGTGAATTTCTTACAGACAAAAATAATTATTTTTAATCAAGGAGACTTGCAGACCTGCTTTCATGTTTTCGTATACTTAATTCTTTACTACACTTTGTGGTTCACAAGTAAATACAAGTAGTAGGATAAGCCTTGAGTCATGCGATTGTATAAAGTGTTTATATCTACTTACTTAGCATTACTTTGCAAAATGCAGTATACACACCTGAAACAAAAGAAAGTGTTGCTGTTACATACATCAACTGAACTTAGTGTGCTGTCTTATTATAGAACCATTCATTTAATAGTACAAGAACCCTAAAACATATAATGCCATAAGAAAGCAGTTCCTATAATTACTAAAAGAGAAATATTATATTAGTTTACATTTCAATGTTCTATTTGCAGAACTGCAATATTTCTTGTGTTAATGCAGAACTCACAAGCTTACGATACGGTGTCTCCCTTATCATACTGTGTTATTCAGTGGGACTTTCTTGAACTAGCATTTATATATTCAGTTATGATGGCTACTGTTACTTGCTGTTGTTCTATTTTAGTGACTGACACAAGAATTCGTACAATCAATACTGAAGTGTAAAGACTACTCTACTCTCCTTCCTCAATCTAACTTTCCATCATAACATGCCGTTTCCGTTATTCCACTTTCCTTAGGACTTCCCATATGACGTATAGTCTATAATATTGTTCACTCACTACATTATACATATATGTGACCTTATTTAATCACACCTATTGTGTAATGAGGACCTTTTTTTTTACTCTTCTTTATAAAAATGCGTAGGGTGGATAAAAATTAATGGCATTACATCTATATAATCACGGTGAATTACAGGATGTACAAATCGCTTTTGACAGATGTTCGTTGGATATCCAGCATATTACAGAGCAAATAGAAGCCTTCCATCACCATGAATTCCTCCATAGTAACAAGAAGAAAATAGCTGTCCCCACCAGTCGCACTGAAATGACTTTTGGTACTGAAATAAGGTCGTTGATTTAAAAAATCAAGACGCGTTAAATTATCCTTCACTCACTATGATAATATGCAATACCATAATAAAAATTTAATTTTTTTTTTTTTTTTTTTTTTTGCTCTTAATGATGAATGCTTGAATGTGACACATGATTGAATCTCTGCCTGCTGGAAATGAGGAACACCTGACAGGCTTTGACCTATCTTGCTCTTTTTCAGTATGGAAATGCAAATTCCTCAGAAGCCTCTGTAAGACAAGAATCCTCCCAGCAGTTGGAATTATTATCAGTACCTCTATCACACAACATTTAGAAGTCATTTTAGGGCGGCTGATGAGGTTACCTCATTTCCTTCTGGGTACTGTGAAGGCATTCGAAATGATAGATGGCTCCAATTTGCTCTGAATTATGGTAGATATCCAAGCAACATCAGAAAAAAATACATCCTGTAATTAACCATGATTTAATAGATGTGTTGGCACTATTTTTTTATCCAGCCTATGTACAAAATTTCAAACATCTTACAACGTATTCAATATCAAACTTCCAAATGTTATATAGCAAGTGGTATAATACAGTTGCAATAATGTGCGACGTTGCAATGTTATTATATTTTCCCTTTAAAGAAGAATGTGGTATAACAAAAATATGAACGTATTTTTTAAAATTATTAAAGTTAATAAGATTACAAACAGAAGCTCCATGTAAACTTACTTCTAGTACAGCCAATAAATTTATTTGATTTACATCATAACACAAATTCAGGCATATGTTATGCTTATACTTGAAGAAAGAAATAGCAGACACCACATAAATTAAGGGCCTTAAAGCCGTTATACATTTTGTTATCCAAGCGTTTCTTCTGATTACATTAAGTTTTCCGTTACCATACGGCTGAGAAGTCTGCAGTCACCGATATGCAGTAAAGAAGCTTTTGGATCTAGAGTTTTCCCATATGATATTAAAACTCAGAACTATAGCAACTGGAAGATGCAAGTAGTTAGTTGTGAAATGCAGAATAATAAAATTGCAATAGGCGTGTCGGGTATGCGCAGATTCATTATGTCTCTGCTTCCTGGATGCTGCTGCTGACTTTTACGACTCTGTTAAGGAAACTTGAGTTTATAAAGGAAATTACAATTTCTTTTTCTTACAGTCGCACAAGAACTTGTTGGTTAACAACAAGTGTTTACAGAAAATAATCACTTTACTTGCAATTTCTAACACTTCCTATATGTTTAAATGAGGTTTGTCATATTGAAAAATAAACTTCTTAAACATTCAGTTAAGAACAACTATTAACAATTTTTAGGCTTCGTTTGTAGAAACTCAGGCTTCAGTGGCGAACAATGCAAATTCGCAGAATGAGACAACTGACTAAGAACTCCTTGCGAATTCCTTCTGTATCAGAATGATAAATTTTTACTGGCCATGTGTAAAGCAAAGCAACTTATGTGAGTACGTTACATCATATTTTATTTGGGTTCTGTAGCCAAGCCCTTTGGGATGTGCCATGAAGCGTGGCAACTAACTTTCCTCCATATTTACAACTAGTATAATTGAAGGTAATTTCATTTTTGTTTTTGTTTTTGTTTTTTGTTTTGTTCTTTTCTCAATTTTATGAAAATCGGCAATAACGTTTTTATTAAGCACTTCTTTCGGGCTTGTAGGCCGTGGTCTATTTGACATTTCTGTGCCAATTAATTGGCACAGAAATGTCAAATAGACCACGGCCTACAAGCCCGAAAGAAGTGCTTAATATTGACTCCGGCCGTGAAAGCCTACAGTGTTTAATAACGTTTTTGTTTAAATTTTCTACAAGAATTTCATGATTTCATAGTGTATATATTTAGGATAAAAGTAAATATATAAGTATATAAAACATTATATATAAGCTATATAAGATATGGTGTATTATAATATCATTAGATGATTAAGCCCGTTACACGGTCTGGGAACAACACTGCAGAGTAGACTACGTACTATGCAGTCTATAATGACATAACACTGAGCTCTGCAGGTAAATAAACTCACTATATGTATATAATGACAGAACACTGTGGTTCCGAAACAGGAATGATCGATGCGCTCATAACGCTACAACTAAGTAACACCGCCACTAGAGTACGTTGTATACAATCTATAGTCTATACCATCATCGCAAGAGTACATTGTAGGCCTAGTAGTAGTACAAGTCCATCAGGTCGGGTGCGACCCCTGGCGATCCAAACGGATTTACAAGGCAGTAAGGCTGCCAGCCATGACTATTCGAAATGTCTTTTCCTGTTCCTAACACTCATATCCACTATCTTCATCCATCCAACCCGGTCCTTCACAGCACTTAGAATTTCTTCCCATCTTAGATTGGTTGCATTGCTAATCTCTGCGTGCCATCTTGTTCTTCTCCTACCCCTTCTCTGAAGGAGAGTTATAAGCCACTTTTCATAAACAAACTTAGGTTTTGTGTGCATTTCTGCAGCGTTGTTTTACTCTTAATACTTTTATTGTGCTATTGTGTTTTTTTCACGCCATAAATAATTTTTTTATATTAACTTTGTATCCCAAATACATAATTTTTACTATTGACTGTATACTGTACAAAAGCTATGTATTGTATTGTGTAAATACAGCATTTAAGGTAAAGTAAGACTCTTTAAGAAATTTACGAGTAGCAAATATTAATCCATTCTAAGCTTATTTATATTTTTTACGTAAGCAATTATTAAGTAAATGCATCTGTGGTCTCTTAATTTGAAATCAATGAGGAAAATTTCAGTAGTAGAATATCTGGTCCCCATAAATAATAGTCCTAACACGTGGATAAAAATCCTCACATTTTACATAAAACATCAGTCCATTAATCTTATATCGCTGTTTTTATACAATATTTTTAGGTGACGAATTTTGTACGTCGGTAGCAGTGAAAAAGGTTAATAATTAACCTTGAATTATTCAACACAGAAATAATATCAATAGTTACAACAGTAATAATAATAATAATAATAATAATAATAATAATAATAATAATAATAATAATAATAATAACGGCAATAATAAACGTTTTATTACTAGTAAAAGATACAAAATCTACGATAGATTCACACTATACCTTACAGAACGTGATAAGTGAAAATAACTGAAGATAATTTTTTTAGGCACCTCTGATATACTCGCGGTGAATAAAACTGAACTCAGCGATTTCCCTTGCCAAATTTAATTTTAGAGATATGGATTTAAGACTGAGTTTGTGAAATAATTTACTTGAAGAAACCAAACTACACGGCTACACGATTATTACTGAATATTAATACTGACTTATTTTTTTATCTTCTTGAAGTACAATGCAGTTTAATGAGAACTACTTTGGAAATAGTACCCAACATACAGGTTCAAGCAAAGTCTGTTTTCATTTATGGTATCTTCACAAGTTTTTGTCACGGCCAATAGTTTACGTATTTTTGAGACAAGGTATTTTTATTCACAGTGGGAATAAAACATTCAGATATGGATTCACTTTTCAGTTTATTTGTCATAGGTATACTGGTCTCCAGACTAAAGGATCCCATGGACCAGGGGTTCTCAAACTTCCTTTATTCGAGGACCCCTTTAATTATTAATGTTGTCATTGCGGACCCCTAAAAGTCACCCTTTACTATTTTTTACTGATTTTGTAGTAATAACCATTTGAAATGTATTTAATTCAAAACGAAAGAAGTGCCTGCTATTCTTTCAGATTATTATTAGTAATTTAGACTTAATGGTTCAGTAGCTTAGTAGAGCTGCGTATTTGCAACACCTTAAATAATGTGATTGTGAACGTTATCTTTTCAATTTTTAGTCACACAATCTTGTATTTTTTCTTTTCTCTTTATTAGTGATTAGAATTTTTTGAATAAATTATAATTAATTAAACCAATAATAAAACTTATCATTTGGTATAAAAAGCACTTGATATATCAAGGTTAAGGGCAACTATAAAAATATTAAATACAATTTCTTTGGACTACAACAATGCATCAAGCTGTTTAAGCTGGTTTTCCTGTGAAAATTTAAATATTAGTAGTGCTTGTATAATGAAAGTAATGTAAATTACTATTTTTCTGAACTTCGACTTAATTTCTAGCGGCTTCAGAAAATTATCTTGAGACACGCCATTGGCTAATTTGCCGTTCTAGATTAATATATCTATAATATAATAAAATATCCATTAGGTGTAATGGCGTCGAAGTGCTGTTAAAATTAGATAAGAAAACAACAATAATGTTTATCATAAAAGTAGTATTAATAAAGGAATTAGCGAGGATTCAATTAGTATTGAAGTTATAATAATAACATGTGAGGACTGTTACATCGATCTATTTAAATAAGAAAATGCGAGGAAGATTAAACAAATGAGCAGGAAGATAATAGGAACATAAACCTCACTCACTAGGAAGTGCAGTGCAATTACTTTCTTAACCGTTGCCATAGAATTCTGAAATGAGTTATGACTCGGTATTCAAAATAGTGACTAAAATAAACCTCAGCTGAAGCAATTAGAATGTAACTGTAGTTTAATTAATTCTTCAGTAACTTAGTAGTTAAAAACTTGTGGAATTCCCAGTACATCCCCACTTCGGATCCAGTGATATCTTTGCTTCTCTCTCTTTCTCGCTCTCTGTCTCTCTCTCTCTCGCTCATTTACTCAATCACCTTCTATCTCTCTCTATCTTTCTCTCGCTCATTCACTCACTCAAAAACCTTCTCTTTCATTCTCTCTCAAACTCTGTCTCAAGTCCTCTTCTCACTGTCTTCTGTCTCTCTGCCCTCTTTCTGCCACTTGCTCTTGATCGATGGTCGCAAATTCGTAGGCAAATAAGTAGCCTATGTTGACGAATCCATTGGTAACTCAGACTATGGTAATAACCAGGGCCCGGATTCTAATGACATGTCATCTTTTTATTGATGCTGCATAGACATTGCCTGCTTGTGGATAAATCCTAATCCTGGCCTCTAGATTATAGAAATGCATTTTTATTAGGTCATTTTTTGTCATTTTATGCAATTTTATATTTTTAGGGCATTTATTTCAGTTTTAGGTCATTATTTTGTCATTTTCGTGTCATTTGCTTCCTTATTTAGTCATTTTCATGTATTTACATTGAGTGTATTAACTTTTTCGTCGCTAGCCGTGCTGTCTTTGAAGTGTTGTTTATTAAAGTGTAGACATGTCTCAGTCGGAAGTGAGAATAAGAAACGCCAAAATTTTATATTATATTACTATTGTTATTAGATTGACTTGACACCATAGTCTGCCACCTGCTTGGATTTGAGAGTGCAAACTACTGTTTACCCTCAATAAACAACAATATAATCCGGCAGACCACAAAAGGATGTGCCGAATTTTGACTCACCAGTGCCTCAGTGATAGTATAAATTTCCGTGAGAAAAGAACATTCACAACATTACAGTTATTTACAGTTTTTACAATTATGTACAAACTAGTCTATAACTTTGTGTGTACAATAATAATTTTTTATAAATAAAATATCAGTTTTACACAGTTTTTAGTGCATTTTTTATAATTATTAAGTCATTTTCTTTAAAATTTAGAGTCATTTTATAGGTCATTTTTCAAACAATTTTAGGTCATCAGAATCCGGGCCCTGGTAATAACAGTTCTTTTTTTATTCTAGTTGGCCTTAGAAAAATGTTATTTTTGATAGTGCCCACAACACCTACATATAGGCATTCTAATAGAATCTACGCAATGTGCTAGGGAATATCACTTCAGAAATGAAAACAGACAGGACGTAGACTCATAAAATTCCAATAATACCAGTTAAAATTGATATAACTATATAAAATCTGATGGGAAATACATAATTTACTCTGCCCAAATAAAAGTTTTGCCTCTTGGTATAATATACGAGGGTTGGAAGTTTAATAGTGCCAACACATCTATAAAATCAAGTTGAATTATAGGAAGTTTAAACCGCTTTTGTTGGATGGTGGTTTGATATCCAGCATACTTCAGAACACATAGGAATCTTCTGCCTTCACAGTAACCAGAAGAAATTGAGGTGGTTCTATCAACCGGTTTAAAATGAATGACAGAAAGCCAGTGACTAAAAATAATCCAATACCTTAAAATTATTCTTGATGTACAATAATCCCATACCGAATAGGAACAAGATGGGTCAAAGCCTGTCACTGTTCTTGACTTTCTACCGGCGGAGGTTCAATCATGCGCTACACTGAATCGTTCATCATAATCAGTAAAATTTGTAATCAACCTTGAAACAGTTCATTAAGTTTTTGTATATTACTGTGGATCATTAATAATTTTAAGGTATTGAATTATTTTTAATCATTGGCTTCCATTTTAAATTTATTTTAATCCGGTTGACTGCGCCAGTTCAATTTCTGGAGGTTACTGTGAAGGCATCCTTAATTATAGAAGGTTCCTATTTCCTCTGAAGTATGCTGGATATCCAACCAACATTCAACAAAAGCGGTTTGAGGTTCCTGTACTTCACCTTGATTTTATATATGTGTTGCCAACCCAGGGCCGTAGCTAGGCGGTGGCTAGGTGGGCGACCGCCAAGGGCGCAGGTACGAAGGGCGCAAAATTAACCATGAAAAATCCCGCCTTTTTTAGGCTGGTGCAATTTATCAAGCAATATAAATTCCACGTTAGTGGAAGAAATATTTCAGGTTATTAAAAATTACTGCACGTGAACTATCTGTAGTATTATGCCGATTGTCTACAAGCAAAAAGCAGTCATGCAACGTCCTTTAATTAACACGATTCATATTGACAGAGTAAAACGTAAATCATGAACAGTATGGAAAGATATAACGACAATGAAAATTAATATGTACGTTATTATTGTGATGAAAGTGGTTCAACTCAATCCCTTTCCAGCTGATTGTCGTCACCAGTGCTACTACTGTCGGCAGGATTGATTACAAAGCGATCAACAATGGCATCGCTCATACTGTTACATGCTACATGCAAAAATGACTGACCAACTATATTATTACAACAGAAAAAGCCGAATGCGCAGATCTCAATTCCTTTTGTTATTACTATTTTATTATAAATTAAGTGTGAACTAAGATTTCTTATTTTAAAGATGTTTAGTTTTTTTAATCACACAATGTATTAATGTACATTAAAATTAATTTCTGTAACATTACATTGAATAATATGTGTTGTGATCCGCGGCCGATGCACGCTCTGCCAGCTGGCAGTACACATGCTGTTTGTTTTGATCATGTTCCCTTCTAAGGCCGGCGCTGATATTATAGTCGCTGCTATTATTTTTAATTATATTATACTGTATTATTATTAGGGCCCGGATTCTGATGACCTAAAGTTGTTTAAAAAAGGCCCTATAAAATGAACCCAAAATTTAAAGAAAATGGCTTAATAATTATAAAGAATGACCTAAAAACTGATATTTTATTTATAAAAAATTATTATTGTGCACACAAAATTATAGAATAATTTGTACATAATTGTTAAAACCTTAAATTCAGAGAGGATGTTGTAGGTCTAAAAAACTTTGATTTTTGCTGTGAATATTCTTTCCTTACGGAAATTTATACTGGCACTGAGGCACTGCCGAGTCAAACTTCGGCATTTCCTTTTGCGGTCGGCCGGATTATATTGTTTATTGAGGGTAAACAGTAGTTTGCACTCTCAAATACAAGCAGGTGGCAGACTCTGGTGCCAAATCAATCTAATAACAACAGTAATATAATACAACATTTTGGCGTTCCTTTGATTCTCGTTTCCGACTGAGACATGACAACACTTCAACATAGAGTGTGTCCTTCTTGCATTAAACAAACACTTCAAAGACAGCAGCGCTGGGGACGAAAGAAATGCCCTAAAATATAAAATTGCATACAATGTCAAAAAATGACATAATAAAAATGCATTTCTATAATCTAGAGGCCATGATTATGATTTATCTACAAATTGGCAATGTCTGTGCAGCATCAATAAAAAAGATGACATGTCATTAGAATCCGGGCTCTGATTATTATTGTATTTTTTAACTAAGCGATTTTTAAATTAAACAGTGAAACAATATTAATGTTTGTGTTGTTTCGTCTCTTGTTGATGTTGGCGTTGCTTCTGTTGTATAAGTAAGAATGATTTCAGTAAAAAAAATGTGCCAACTAAAACTACCATGACCATCATAGCTTAGTCTACATTATTAGTTTTGATCTATTAGGCAGTGGTTTTTTAAAGAAATGGGACCAAAAAAACCTTCTGGAAGCGAATTTAAGAAAATCAGTTTTATAGAAATTTAAAAAAATTGTTCATTTGGAGGGCGCAGATTTGTCAAACTCGCCAAGGGCGCAGAAGGACCTTGCTACGGCCCTGTGCCAACCATCGTATTATGTATGGCATTCTCTTCACGTAAATTGGTTGTAAAAATGAGAAGAATGTCGTTACTACAATGTATCGCATCCCCAAATATATAACCCAAATAAAATGTGATTAATACACTTTCTTCACCCTAAGCATGAGCATTACACCTCAATGAGAGGCCGTATTGCAAATAACACTTATTCAATTGTTTCAACCTGATGCAAAGCTTTACAGAGTTGCTGCACACAATGAATAACTATAAGTCTATAACTACCCTTCAGAGAATTTCTGCGAAAATAATAAAATACAAATTTTAACTCTTGATATAAGCACCTCATGTACAAAATTTAAACCCGAAAAATGAATTTTCTTAATGCAAAATGGCCTTAAAATAAGAGAAAGTCGTCATTCTTCTTGTCATATCAGCAGCAGATACAAAACACAATTACGTACGATTTTGCGTTCTGGATCCTCGTTGTCCACAGACACACAGAAACATGTAGCTGAAAATAGTATTTTTGGATTCAGGGGACCTCAAATAGTTTGTGTTGAAAAATCAACTTTGAATTTCTGGGTCGATAACAATACCGGTATTTCCTCTCCGTGGCACGGGCAGAGGAAATACAAATTATAATTAATGCGTGGGTTGTAACAATTACATTATCACGATGTTGAGCGCAACCCATTCCATAAAAATCATATGCTACTAGATCTGAAAGTTGTATACTAGGACAGTGTTCTGGTTGCTTTTGTAATCCTGGAACCAAGATACACGAAACTCTGGATCATTTTATTTCATTATATCACACAAATTGCTTAGTTTGGCTGCCAAGGTCACATTTGTTGATGTTCATACCTCGTGATTGTGAGAGCCTTGGATATTGCTATCTCAGCCATTTATCAATGAAGAAAGTCGTGTGTTAATGAATCCGTTACCATGGTGAAAACGCATTATTCAGAACACATCTGAAACGTGACCACGCGAGAGAGAATGGTATTTCCAGAGTTTTAAACAGGAGTTACTACATGTATCTACGTTAGTCATATTATAGATAAATATTAAATGTCTCAGTTAAGACATTAAATCGTTTGCATTTAGAATGATCTCCGACGGAACTCGTGAAGTGGTCGTAAGAACGGAATGTGTTTGACTCGTAGAGAGGGGTAAAAAGACAAATAGAGAGAGAGAGAGAGAGAGAGAGAGAGAGAGAGAGAGAGAGTGACGGAGAGAAGATTCACTCATTATGTTCTTCTGTATGACCCAGATATTTTAATACAAATTATTCACGAAATTATGTTACCTTCACGTTTGTATTTATTTATTTATTTAGCTATTTGTACTTATTTATATGTTTATTTATTTATTGGTCCCATTCCTTAGACATTTATCCTATAGTACATATTTGTAAATTAATAATATATATTTATATTACATATTTTATATACTTATGTTTATCATGGATAACAGTATCAGTTTCAAAAAAAAATTTGAGTAAGCTAATTTAAAGAAAATTTTATATGTGAATGTATTTGAGTGAAGGCGAATGCAATGTATTTCAAGCTTATCTTGACACTGCTTACAATAACTATCCATTTTCTGAACTGTAGTTTCAAATGCTTGAAGTAATGTATGCATTAAAATTGGAGTGTCATTGGCAAATTAATTATCAATGAGGATAACGCAATGAAGATCCGAAGTTGATGTGCTGCTACCCCTAAGCACAGATAGTCTCTCTCCATCGGTAGTGGAAACCATTACGAATCAATTTCTTGAAGTAGGCCATAATAACTTATTTTTAATATAATAGTAGATAGAGATAATAAATAAATAAATAAATAAAAATATTAATGCCTTCTGACAAATAATAATAAAAATGATTTCTGTTTAGCTGAAAATTTGAAAAGGCATAATGAAGCATCTGTTTCTCCCTTCCACCATCCCTCCCCTCTGTTTCTATCTCAATATAAAAACATCTATCTTCTATTTTCCACTCTATTACACACACACTGAAACTCACTCACTCACTCATTAAATCAGTTAAGTAGATAATACATATGGATTATTTCCCGGTGGAAACAGACTAATCATCAAAATTAGTGCATATAAATAAAAGTCATTGAATGGTGTAAAACTATAAATTATCTCTAAACTGGGTTGTCTTTAAGTGTCAATACGAGGGATGGAGCATAGGCATAAGTCATGACAACTATTTTTTCTCAAAGTAAGGCGATGGTTCCATGAGATGTTGTACGTGATGGAAGAGTGTGGCATCTCGTATATGGTCACATCATTTCGTAGCATTGTGATATACGGTTATACGAATAGAGGCGATGGTAATTTAGTTGTGAGTCAGCCGCCGTGCAGATTGGATATGCAAGGATGTGAACAGCATTCTTACGTCAAAATAGTCACTATCCTTGGGAGAAATGCAGAGAATACCATAAGGAGATGATAAAAGCTTTGGGGAATAATGTCCAACCGTACTGAACTTTAAGGAATCAAGGAGTGGGCTATGTGTGTTTTCATGCTTCGAACTACCGCAATACACTAGAAAAGCACGATGCAGTCGCGTATGGATATTTATGGGTGCCTTGTTTCGTTTACTATCCTACATCCAGTATCCATAGGCCTAATCTACATTATATATACATTCCATACATTTAATTTGTAATGATCCCATATTTTCAAAAGAAAAAAATAGTTGCCCTAACTTATGCCCCAAACCTCGTAAAATAATTCAAATAAAGGTAGTTGATGTATAATAGGGTACCATAGCACCGTCCCAGCAGGCATCCTATGGGAACCCAGATATAGTGCAAGTTGAATTCATCCTCCGGGATAACTGGGAATTTTACAAAACATAGACTTGGCTGATAACCCGAGAGAATAATATTCGCCCAGAAAAATTCAAGCCATTTATAGACATATACCTATTCATACAAATTCACTTTAAAACTAATTGGAATCACAATAGCGATATATGAAAATAAATACAGGGATAATGCATACGATAAAGACGTAGGCTAGTGTTTATTTCATAAGAATAAGTACCAGCGAAGTTAGTACAATATCGTCTTGCCGATAGAAACACTCTCACCCTAATTATCTATGTGAAATCAAATTTTATTTTGCATAGGTGCCAGTTGGGGTACGCCGTGGCGTAGAAACCGAAAGGTCGCTGGTTCGATCCCCGATGATATCGTTGAAGTTTTTAAGTTGGCCTAATCCTTCTGGTGGCACCATGGCCCTGGAGTTGACTCAGCCTATAACATAATAGAGTACCAGGGGCCTGGGGGTAAAGGCGGCCGTTGCGTAAGGCTGACAACCTTACCACCTTCAAGTGCCGAATGTCTAAAATCTGCGAGCCTCTACCGCCAGGAACCTTCTGTGGTCCTTATTGTTCCAGGAGGTTGTGGTTTTAAATTTTTAAGATTCTGGCATATGATTGTATAATTTTTAGTCGATTTATCACCAGAATTGCTCCTGGTAATCATTTATGTTAGAAGCTGAGTTCACCGCAGCGCCATACTGACATTAGAGCGATGAGGTAGATTGAAAAAAGTATAATTAATTTTATTGGAGATCCCAGGAACTTCCTGCTGTAGCTCAGTGAATTTTAACAGGACTTTTAGGATTGAAAAAGCCTTGGATTTTGTCATTATTCCGGCGTTCAGCACAAATTACCGGTAGGCGAGTTTGAAAGCAGCACTCAATTGATTCTTGAAGTCTTAAAACTTGAATTCTACAATCCTTACTGATTCAAGTTTTCAAATTTTGATTACTCGTGTTCAGAAGATCATAACCATGTTTGCAACTTCATAGGCCTATATACAGTCCCAGTTCCACTTAAATGTTATATTGGTAACAGGAAAAACACTTCTGAAAACTGCGTCTTCTTCAGATGGTCCGCCTTCTGAAATTTTCCTCTCATCTAGCCCTCTCTCACAGAAGTTTGCCCATTACTGTCTTAAACCATTCAGTTTGAGAGCGAGGGTAACCAACATAGTACGGTACATTAGCAGATTACACTGAAGACTTGTCAAGAGTTAATTATTATAGTGTGTATACTTTAGCACATAAGTAGATGAAAGCATCGGAGCTAGAACTGAGAATGCAAATGAAAAGATTAATAAGGAAATGAAGGGAGAGGAGGCTGCTATTAAGTGAGCATAAAAACCGAATGCATGAAGATGCTATGGCCACGCGGGACAATTGCTCGGAAGAAGAGAAACGCTCATCGTTATGAGCACAGGTGTGGTGAAAACCCTGCGGCTGTTCACCTGAGAGTAACGGCACGTCCGGGGTTCGAGTCTCCGCTGCAAGGTCATGGACCACCAGCTTATAAATAGCAATGTTCACTATGGCTTCATAATACTTTTATATAATATATATTGCTAGTTGTTTAACGTGATGTTAATCCAAAATGGAGTTCATTGGTTCCGCCTTGAAACACTAGTATAGATTATGTATATATGTATGTGTGCATCAGTAATTTTTATGTACTAAGCACTATTGGTACGGAATTTTATTGAAATCCAATCGGATATTTACAACTATCAGATATGAAATTTATCAATGATGTTTTTGTTGATGATTACGGTCATGCTGACTTCAAAAAAGAGAACGATAAAGAGGAAGAGAAGAAGGAGAAAGAGGAGGAGGAGAAAAAGACGATGATGATGAAGATTATGAAACTAATCGACATTAGTAAGGAAACGAATGAGAGAAGAAGAGGATTAGAAGAAAAAGAATAAGGTGAGCCATGAAAACTACTAAAATTACAACGATAACATGTTTGGAATTAAGCACACACAGCATGCTTATGTTTCATGCCCTATTAAATAATTCATTAATATGACATCAGCTGAGTATTTGAGTGTTCTACACTACTTGCTGAAAATGAGATAATGCATTTTGAGTTTCGGTATGCATCATATTGTGCATGTACGAAACCTATTTTCCATGGTTTCCTGTGAACAAGTTACCATGTTCAATCCTGGTCCATGACTATGACATTTCTGTGTGGATTAATGTGACATGGCATGTCTGAATATTTACAAATAAGTTACATAAAATAAGTCTTGGAGACAAAACTCCGGCACATTGGTACACAGGCCTAAGTTTGAGTAAACCCCCGTCGTTAAATAACCATAAAACAAGAAGCCAGTTTGCCACCTCTAAATAGGTTACAAAAACAATGTGTTATTCTAAGTCTCCTTAAAATATGAGTCTTCTCAGCACTAGAGTTTTTCCTTCGTATTCTCAAACCTTACCTAGATTGACATAGTACAGTTCAGAAGGTGACGATATGTGAAGGAGAAGTCCAATCCATGACCTGATGATGCCTCTTGAATAGCGAAGTTGTTCTTATGAGATGGTCTATTTTAATTACTGACTTCTATATTCTGTATTCATTAATTACTTACGGAATACGAGGATAACAAACTCCCTCCACATAAAGATGTAATTCTACATGGCAACGTTAAGATTATAAACAAAATGATAATTTCTCAAGCCACATTACATTTACATCACAGTAAATTAAAAAAAAAATGCGTTTGATGGACATTATTATCTCCACATAAGCGTTGTAATGTACTATAGTATTTACTTTTATATTCTTTGTTAATTTTTTTTGGATTGGAAAGAAAATGTCGCCTCCTTATTCATTATTTTAAAACTTAATCATGAGTTCACAAAAGATAGGCTTGGGATTCCCTTTATTCGCCGTGCTTACATGAAGTTGCTTCATGAGAGAAAATAAAGACAAGAATGATGTGTCAAGACGATTGTTTGAGGTCCTAGTGCCAATAGAATTTATACATTTTGCTGTAACTTGAAGGGAAGATCTCAAAAGAAATTTACTAACATATATTTTATTAAAAATCGCTCCTCGCCATGCTCAGACCCGCTGCGAACTGGGTCTCGGGTGTTGCTTATATTGAGCAAAATAATTACATTTTCCAAGTTTAGCCTACGTAGAACATATTTTTAGCTGCAGAAAAAAACATGGATAGTCATGCTAAGAACAGTGCAATGTTTCCCATACAGTATCATACACACAAAGCAAAGTTGTTGCCTCATGAGGGGATGATGACGATGATTATTATTATTATTGAGAAAAGATATAGGCTAAGATTGATTTGCAGACGTATCTTGTAGAGTTTACAATGTTAAAACCTGCATTATAATGCATGCTAAGCTGCATACGGTACGCAATCTACATTGTGTATAATAATGTTTTATGGACTAAGTATTACGTAGGTTGAAAATGAGTTTGCTTTTATTTTAATTGCTTTTTGTTTTTGTTACTTCAGTGCTTAATGTGAATGTGTCAGCAACTATTCTAGCGCTTAAGTTTAGCGGGAAGACAGCATCCGTTATTGAAAGGTTAACATGGCTGAGACAGGAAATGACTTATCCTAATGCTAATGTCCTCAGTACCAAGTAAAATTTTCAAGGACGAAAAAGCATTAATATATTTGAACATTTTCTTTGTTCCCTGCTTTAAGCACAAAATTAATATTAAGTTATGCAGTATTCTTAATTATTCTCCTACCCAGGCAGTGAGATAACTGAATAATGCACATAACTGTTCACCTTATATATATATTCACATGTATAATATAGTTTAATGTTTATGCTTAGTCAGTATAACAGTGACAGGATTAATGATTGGAGCACGTGGTACCATCCCAAAACTATTGTTTGACTTCTCCAAAAAGTTTGGCCTGCACAAAACCATCCTTGTAGAAATATCACTGGTGGCACTGAAAGGGTCTATTGCCATTTTTCTCAATCATACCTGGACCATGACCTCTGATTTTAAGTTATTTATTTCCTAATTGTTAAAGCTACATTATTAATTTAATCTTTTTTTTAACAACTGTATACATCATATATCCATTGTTGTTGGTACTCTTTGTCATCGGCAACCTGCAGGTGTTGCAGGAAGAAATAGAATGAAATATATATTACTGATTACCGAATTAACTATTTTTGTATTGGTAGCTCTACTAGCCTATATGAACTAAAAAAACCAATCCACTTCTCTTAAAAGATCGTATTATAATTGATATGCGTTTCGGGCACCTAAAACAATTTACACATGAAATAATCTAAATGTTTGCATGTTAGTTCGTTTAATAGTACTAAACCAATTACTAATTAACATATTCTTACAAAACTTCGCAATTTTTTTCAATTTACCGACTTTATAACTTTCATATAAGAGACAGTATTATAAATTCTGCATTATCAATTCAATCAAATATTATAATTCTTACTTTTTAAATTTTGTTTTGACACGATTTTACGTTTTCGAGAAACACTATTCTCAGGTACATATACAGATAACCACAGTACTTTTTTTCTTCCTGTAACTGGGGCAATGCGTGTGAGAAGGGCATTCAAAGGAGGATTTGGATTCAGAGACACAAGCCATCTTCCCCTGCCGCCATTCATGACAGCCGTAGCTGTATACCGTAGTCAGTGCGATGTGACTTCCTTGAAGACTGGTGACCGATTTAAACATCATACTTCAAATGATAATATTTCGATATAGACTCGTTCATGCTACTATGCCAGGTCTGCGAATAGTTCTTTCGTACTCAGTTGACTTCGAAATTCTATTGAAGAATTCTACTTAGAATTTAAGATTCAAAATAGGAGATAATATTCCGAGTAATGTCATACTAACAACCTTCAATAAAACAAAATTAAAATTTAATTGCAAGTTCTATATAACGCATATATTAATTTCCAGTAGTTAAAATATTGGGTAATATGCATTTACATTACTGTGCAAGGAGTATTGAAATTTTAAATTACATTTTCTTAATGTCATTATATCAATAATTACTTTTAAATGTTGTTTTATGCTCCATAAGATGAAGGTTACGTTTTGTCTCTATTAAGATTTAAGTCTGACTTTCAATTATGGTATAGGAATTACCTTTTCAATATATAAATAACAAAATATCGCATTGTTCAATTCGATAAATGGTGTAGAAAAACAAGACAAGAAAACGATGTACATGTGCAGTACTTTTTCATTTTGGCTTACGGTTAAAAAAATACGAAAGTGTATCCGCAGCAATAAGCTGAACGTGGAGATGAGTATTAGAACACTACAATGCGGAAGAACCGCGCAGGCGTGAAGCATCTGTCGGTTGTTTCTGCGCGCTTGTGCACACCATAGCAAATGGAATTAGTAATTTACATAATTTAAATACCTAACACCATGATGCTTAATATTGTAAGTATGAGCAAGGGTTATAGTGTATGGGTTCTCTTCTTTGACCATATCTCTTCAACCAAGGTGATCTCATCTACCTCTTTCTTTCTCTGGCTTATAGTGAAATTAAACTGGCTATTCACCAAACAACTAATCAATGTTATAGATTTTGGAATGGGACATTTGACTGGTAATGAATTAAAAATTACAATTTTAGAATTTGAAAAAGATACCTGTTTTGCTAAACTTCCGTTTATTTAGGTTTTTCTTTGCCTTTCTGTGTCCGTCAAATTATCTTTGAGGCATCATTTAATTTACTTTATTAAACTTATTAAAATCTAATAAAAAGCTGGATAAAAATACTTCACGCTCTCACTGTGTTTTATATTTTGTCTTCCACTTTGCAATGATAATGAATAACAAAGCACGGTAACATTCTTTTATTTGAGACCTGACTGTTTCTTTGTCACTAAACTGTCAATATTGGCATTTTAGATTAAATTAGTATTTCTTTGCTTGCCAGTCTAAAATTAAACCACGGGCTGCATGCGACCCGTGGGCCGCGGGTTGAAGACCACTGGAGTAGAGAATGTTTGTTATTGTCTAAATATTTTGCAAAGGTTGACTTATTTTTAGAAAACACTCTAGGCAACATTTTGAATGGTCATTCTCTAAAACACTAGCTGGATCATATTTGTTAAAGGGAAATGAATCCTCAATTAATCCCTGGTGGAACTTTTAGTGGATGATTTTTGTCACTTTATCGTCCCTTCACACAACCGCCTATTATGTGATGTACGTGATCTCAGGTGTTTAATATTCTTCAGCGGCCATCAATATTAACTTCTTCTAAGATGTTTCCTGTAATTCCTGACTAAAATGATTTGGATTTTGCTCTCAGAGCACAGATCAGCATGAACTAGCTATTATTTTGTTCGTCGCCTATCACGCAATTTAATATTAGTATTGTTATTATTTTTACTATTATTATACTATGAATACTATTATTATTTTTGTAAATAATGATAGTTCTCATATAGGTCAAGGTGACCTTTAGTCTTCAAAATAAACATTATAATGTAGGAACTTCCACTTCCACATAACCAAGGCTACCGGTATTTTATAATTTCGAAAGAACGATAACATCGATTACTTCCTAAGAACACGGGAACTCTTTTAATATTGTGTCGCTTCTCTTAGAGAATAGAGAAAGCAAAGACTAACATAGAACGTAGAATAAAATAATTAAATTTTCAGTTATTATACATTTACAATTTTGTTAAGGACAAATAAAATAACGAAATGTTAGAACAAAATAATTACCATTCTAATATAGTATTGGAGATAAATTTGTGAATATTTTTTTTAAAGTGAGGCTGGTATCTTGGTTTATATTTGAGAGTAAATTTATTTTTGCACACAGTATTTTATTATTTCAAAATGCTAGGATAATGAAAATTCTTTTTTGCAAAATAAATTCTGCATGCTTCTAAATGAAGGTAACGGCAAGATAAATATGTATCTCATAAAAAATAGTGTCGATGTTACGCAATTGTGAACTTCATGATATACAGTAGTAAGTAATGAATACTGAGAAAATTGAGGTCAGAGTTAAAATAAAAAGCAAACCCCACAGTTAATCATTTAAAATAACATCTTATTTAATGGGTAAAAGTAGTGTATAAAATTTCCGATTTATATAGAAATTACCGAAATAATTAGGGTACCGGTGTATAAATAAAACAATTTGTTAATGTCTTATAAACATTTATAAAATTTTCAATTTTCAATTATTCAATTTTTAAATTATTAAATTTTCAATTATTCAACCTGCAGAAGTACAAAATACCACCAAGTGTAATTTTAAATGAAACCATATCATATAAGATTACGCCTCAAGATAGTGAAATTTTACTATAACCTCGAAAATGTACAGCTGTCATTAAAGCGATATTTGGAAATGCTGACTTCTTTTAGGAAACTGACCTGGATTAATTACATGTTTTTCCTACACAATTTTCTACGCAGGTGATAAACAATTTTCTTGGCAGATGACTCCCCTATTATCTTATTGACAACTTTCTGACTTCAGATCGCAACTTCCACAAACAAATTTACAGTGTGGTAAAAGTGTAGTTCATTCGTGTTGTAAAAACTCATTGGTTTTAAGAAAATGGCCAAGAAGAAGCTTCGACATGACGTCACTCTATCAGCTGTCATCTATGGCAGAAGACAAGAACTACAAGAACTTACTAGCAGGTGATTGCCAAGGTATGCCGTTTTCGTTTTTTTGATGATTCTAACACCTCAAAACTTAAGCATTTAATTATGGTCAAACAAAAACAGTCGTATATTCAACTTGCATAATGCAATATTAAATAATTGCAGCAACCCGACCCTGTCTACATTCACGCTTTACGTAGTGAAATAACGTTATAGAATCTTAATAGTATATTGCGATACAAGTGCCCTAAGCGATGCATACGGATCGAGGAAAGAGTTTGAAAAAACGAGGCGCTTGCGCCGAGTTTTTTTTCAATTTCCAAGATCCGTTATGCGCTTACGGCACGAGTATACCATAATATTTTTTGCACGGTGATTATTTATATCAATTTAATTATATTAATTCTGATATTACCTGAAAATATTATGTAGTATATACATTCTTGAAGATAGATGTTTATTTCAGAAAGTGATTCGCATGTGTTTGTTGTTATGTGAACCGAATATTTGTCCTGGGGGGCCTTGTCCATAAAGGCTTGTATTATGATGTGCCGTAAGCAAATTCATAACCGCACGGAAACACTTACCGCACATAGCAACAAGATTGCGTGTGGGAATGTCAACTTACGATCCACGGTAACAACATTCGTAAGTACCACTAATTAGTTAAGTCGTGCAAAAAAGCTGTTAGCAGACGAAGTACTTCTGTCGCCTTTAACAAGTATTGTGTTGCGTCTGAAAGCTGACCAATTTTAGATGACATTTGGATTCGGAATAATTTCCCATATTATTTGTCATGAAAGCGGAAAAAAAGAAGTCTTCGGAAACTTAGGATTTGATGGAATTTGAAATAAATTCTCTCATAAACAAACTAATGATAGTACGCTAACTTACTGACCAGTAAGTAATGTCTCATATTCTATGATCTCTCATATTTTTTATTTTAGTAATGCTATCAATTACTGGGATATAAAACAGTAATTTCCAGCATTCTTCTTTCTAATTGATAGTCTTGATTGACGTTGTTAAAACTCTGCTGTTCCACTTCTGAGCGTGAGAGTCCTTCTAACTTGGCGAACACTTGACGTTTTTACAATTGGAGTCCCTCATCTCGTAAGATGACTCCTATTCTTTAATTATGTGGGTATAAACACCTTGTCCATAAAGAAAGTTTCCGTGAGGCTGTTTACAGAAACAAAACGCAATTTCATGGAAATATTTATTGCAACAGACACAACAAGTCAACAAGTGTTCAGCTATTTTCAACATATTCGCCACCGGAATTGAGACATTTGTCATACCATGGGACCAACCTTTGAATACCTATGTCGTAGAAAACTGCCGCATGGGATTTGAACCACTGTGAACTATCTCCGCCCCTCTGTCATACACTGTCATTTCTTAAGGTGTAGGAAAATATGGAAATAAGTGGGAGCGAAGTCCGGGCTGTAGGGTAGATGTTTAAACATCTCCCATCAAGTCTCCTGCGGAAGTTTAGTTGGGAGGTATTTAAACATCCACCCTGCAGCCCGGATGTTTCACCTTATATTTGAGTTCACGTCATTGAAATCCCAAAAACACGTTCGAACAAGATTATAAATATAGGAATTTCACTCTTTTCACTTCATTTTACAAAAGTGACATAGCTAAACATATATCCTCGAATCTCACTATAGTTTTGCGAAAAGTCTGAATCAGCCGAAACTGAGCAGGGTCGTAGCTCAATGTCGCCGGTACATCTCGCGCAAGTGCATTCAAGTAAATAACAATTGCTAAACTTAGTTACGAAACCTAATTTCGTGGTGTAAACTAGCCTTACCAGTACAGCCTGAAATGACTCATTGAAAATCCAGTCTACATTTATCAACGAGCTGTATGGTTGTAGCACGTGAAATTGAATATATATATATATATATATATGGCATATATGGCATAAAACAGTAGACCTATGGACTGCACTGGGATTTATTTGGAAGGAAATGGGTGCAATTAATTTCAAGAAATCACTTTCCTTCATGAAAGTAGTTACGAAACCTAGTGTTATCATGTAAACTAGCCTTTAGGAAGAATACTCGAACAGAAAAATCTGTATTCACAATTTAAACTAGTGTTAAAAGAAGGAACAACACAAAATTATTTTGTCATATATTCTTGACTTGCAATGTTACGAGTTGTTAAATATGCAAATAACGAAGAAGTGTATAAGTACTCATTTGAAAAGTTAAGTAATGTAAACGGAACACAACACGGAAACAGTTCCGTGTAATGGTGTTACTAGCAAAATGTCATGCCAGATAAACAAAAGACCTCAGATACGTGATTAACATAACAAGAGGTTGGTCATGTTAAAAGTCACCATACGGTGCCATTTTTACGTAAGAGAACATCCTTTACCTAGTAAGAGAGTTGCAAAATTCAACTGCGACGAGACCAAACTATTAAAGAATAAGAAATTGAAAGAATAAAAAAACTGAAACTTTCCCGGCGTTGATGTTACAGCTACTCGGGATTGCAGTCTGGTTAAAAGATTAAAACTGTGCCTGCTTTCGGCTGCTTCTTGCTATGACAAGAGTAAACCTACTCATGTCATACAGTATATACAGTATATATGAAAATGACTGAAGAGCAAATAGCAGCCGAAAGCTCGGACTGTTTTAACTCTCATCCGGTTCGAATCCCGAGAAACTGTAATACATAATATTACGGTGTTTAATACATGTCACCACGTTTCAATCATTCTAATTTTGAATTTTCTTTTTATTTGCAGGTGAGTGTTATTACCTCTGCTCTTTGAAAGCCGAAATGATCAGTGGTGAGTTGCGTATTTTTAAAATACAATAACAAAATATCGTATTATATCTAGAACGACCTCTATTACTACACAGATACAAATCATCCTTGAAGCTTAAGGGGGGCATACAGCTTTCGATGCTGAAAAATAGGTGAAGTTCATTATTTTTTTCTCAACAATGAATTATTCTGTAGCCTTGTAATCTGGCATGCTCTATAATGACTAGTTCTACAATTGCATACTACTTTCAGAATTAATTTAACTATTACAGTTATGGATAATTATCATTACGAAATGGCAGCCAAATTTTGTGCACTGAAGTGCCGTTTCTCTCATAACTCAAACATTTAATAACATATTGCAGTGAAGTTTTGCATGAAAATATATTTGATACTTGTGACCAACACTATCTAGAATCACTGATGAAACTTTAATAGTTTTTTTAAATATTTCTGAAGTAAAAATTTGTAAAAAAAAATTAACAGGTGATGAATTATTTCTTTAAAAAAATATATTTACACTGCAGATAATCCAAAGATTCTAGGTTACATTGTTAATATATTTACAAATAGATAGAAAAAGAATCACTCAGAAATATTGGTATTTATGGAAATTATCAGGGAAACGGCACTTCGGGGCACAAAATTTGACTGCCATTTTTAATGATAATTACCCATAACTGTAATAGTTAATTTTGAAAATAGTATGCAGTTGTAAAGGTAGTAAATGAAGAGTATACCAGATTACAAGGCTACAGAAGAATTCATTGCCGAGAAAAAAAATGAACTTAACCTATTTTTCAGCATCGAAAACTGTATGTCCCCCTTAAGTTAGACTTCCTCATATATGATTGAGTGGCTTGTTACATATTCATGTTTGTAAATTATATTCTTGTTATCACTCGTACATTCTGGAAAGTATCTCGATATTGTTTACATCTTAATGTACTAAGCAACGTTGGGATATGATATTATGGGAATGAATTTTATAATAATTAAATAGGCAAGTTTCGACTAGTCCACCGCTGTGACGTAGGGTATGTGTTCGCTCCTCTCACACAGCGGGCCCGGGTTTGAATCCTGGTCGGGACAAGTTACCTAGGTGGGTTTTTTCTGGGGTTGTTCCTCACCTGAGAGACAAATGTTGGGTAATTTTAGGCCCTTTTGGTCCCCGGATATCATCTGGCCGTCATTATCATCTTCATCCCATCCTCGCTTTGTTCGGAGTGAGTGTTTTTGCGAATGGTGTGTCTCGTCCTATGAGTTCGTGTTGTCTCGGAGGAGGCCCAGGCATTGTCCTTATCACTCAACCGGGGAGTGTCTCATGTACTTGTCTGGCCAAAAAAGTATGTATGTGATCCAGAGATAATCCCTCTCCCGACAGGTCGCGGCCCTGTAAGGCCTGGGCGGCGTGGGTCGCTTAAATGTCCCTAAAAGGGAGAGGTAAATCTAAGGTAAAGATAAATAGATAGAATTTTTGACTAAAGATTAATTATTATTAGGCCTATTGTTATAATTTTGCATTTGTTACTATGTAACATCTATATCGTGGCACGGTGTAGCTTCGAGTTTTGATCAGGCGATACACAACATGCAATGCAACTGCTAACTGCAATGGAAACTGATCATTATAATATTTTTTTTTTCCTCAAGAGAGGGATTCATATAGGCCTACTTAAAATATCAAATTAGATATTCCAGCCCTTATTTCATTTATTCGTTGATTCATTCATTCGTTTATGCATTCATGCCAACTCAGAAGATAGCTTTTTATGCAATCTACGAGTATATCTACAATTTATATCAATCTCGAATGAGTTGCATCATGATGGTCTGTTACAAGAAGAGCGTTATGTGGATCTTGTCCTGCCTCAAGATGATTTTTAGACGACGCATGTTCTACCTCGTGTGAAACGTTCTTGTAATCCTGAAGTCATTTTGATGTCTTATAGTTCTATAAATTTTATTTTCCATAAATCGAAGAAATATTCATGATGGGACTTCATGAAAGTATAAAATCTGTAAATGCAATTTAAAAGGATTCAATTACCGTTTCACATAAATTTTGATTGTTTAAAATGCTTCTCTATGTAAAAGTCTATGTTCTAATTTAATGTTAGGCTATATGACGAAATACTTGACATCTTATAATTATTTAGTTTTTGAAAGAGTCCATATTGGCTTCGTTTGCAAGTTTTTGACCGAGCGAAGTATTGTCTTGTTTTAATCGACCGTCTTGACATTTCGTCTGTTTTTAAATTTGTTACGAGTCACGACCAAACAAATTTTTGTTCGAATGTCTTTCAATTTTGCATGAATATTCCTAGTCATTTAAAACTAGCCTACATACATGTAAGGTTTACTTTGCTCACATGCATAGTTATCTGAGCTATGGGACTCTCTTGTGGGGCAATCACACCTCAGCTTTGAAACTGTTTATTCTCCAGAAAAGAGCTGTGAGAATGATATGTCGTGTACCTTCGAGAACTCACTGTAAGCCACTTTTTACGGAACTAGGAATACTTACCTTGCCGTCAATGTGTGTTCTGGACTGCCTTTTGTACGTTAAACGCAACTTGCATAACGTTTCCACATGTTCAACAATTCATAACTATTCTACCCGTAATAGATCCAATATTTATTTAAGAAAATTTAATTATAGCACAACTATGAATAGTTTTATATGCTTGGCTTTTAAATTTTATAACTTCTTACCAACTGAAATAAGAAATATGTCATTCTATATGTTTAAAACATCAGTCAGAAAGACAATGTTGGCAAACCCACTGTATAGCGTCCATGACTTTTATAATATTAAATTTTAAATATTTCTTTAAATTACTGTTTTAATAATGTTATAAATTAAATTAAATTGTACTCTAACCCACGACATCTCAATCTGTACATTATGTATGGCAATGAAGAAAATAAATATTATTATAAATATTATAAGGATTTTTATTTTTTATTTCGTTTCAAGAAGGTGACCATTTTAATGACTCAGTTCGTCTAATGTTCAGCTTCTTTCAACGATTCTAGCTAAATTAATCCCCTGGAAATATTGTTGTCACCACAATGAATGATAACATTGGCTAAATCATTAAAGACTGCGATAAAGAGCCGATCTTAGATATTTTAGATACAGGTCTACTGTTCACAATACTGCTAGTTATTTATTCATTTTTGGAGTTTAGACTTAAATGTCTTAATCTATTTTAGTAAAAAATATACATATTAAAAAATCGAGTGGTGTTTCTTTATTTGACAAGATACTTCTGAAAATAGTTCTTTCACACTTATCTAACTACGGGATGAAATATTACCTTATTTTTGATTACGTATTCTACTATCGTGTCCTGATGATTCAGAATTCCAATTTTTAAAAGAAATGATAAAGCGCATTGTAGTAGTACTTGAATTATGTTTATTTCAATACTCTTTCCTTATATCTCCGCTAAATGTATTTGAATTGATTAACTTAATAGGCCTATATCACAATCATTTAGTACAAAGAATTTACATAACTGGAACTGGATCCTCTAAGAAGCATTAGAAAAGGATGAAGTTAGTTTAAAGGCGGTAAATAAATTATAATAGTTATTAGTATTACTGATAATATTATTAATTATTATTGTTCCAATACCGATTAATTTTTTCTATTCTCCAGTAATATTGGTAGGCCTACTGTTTTTCTTCTTGAGCAATATTGGAAATACGCGCAAGTTTCATAGTAATTATTTTTATTTTTTCGTAAATACTATTAATCATTTTAATAGATGAAAGTTAAGAGTATTAGGCATATGTTAAAGAGCTCTTACATATTTCCTAATGTGATTAACTTATTGTCTTATTAGTTCGATAAGCAGCATGGTAACTAATACAATGTATAACTTCTTGTTTTTTGATAACGCAGTGAAATGTATAAATTATGGATAAATTAAATGATGTAATAAAACATTACAAGGTAATATATATTCTTCCCCTAGTTTATAGGCTATTAGGTCTACTTCCAGTTCCATGGGACCAAATTAATGTCAGATTTCAAGGGGAAATGTGGAGATGAGAATGGTCAGAATAAATAAGTTAATGTCGGTCTTGCCGATTATGTCTCCAGAGTAGGCATATCAAACTCAATTTTTACCAAGGGCCAACTCGACTTGATAAATTTAAGTCCAAGGGCCGCTTGCCGAAAGAAAATATAACATTTCGTTCTTATAAAATTCAAGCATGTTTTATATTTTGTAAAAAACAACCACCGGACTTTTAAATTTCAACACACCACAGAATAAAGCACTACATATCATCCTGGCCATTTGGTGCTATGTGTACACAGAAAATATGTTGATAACCAAAATAACTGGACTTTATCACAAAAGTAGGCTTACTTACAACTTTTAGGTTTACTTTCGTGTTCATTAATTAACAGTTTTATGTTGAAAGCATATAATAACTGAAGTCGAAAGTAATATGGGAATCCTGAAAATCGTGGTAGATAGGAAAATAAGTAAGTTTCCACTTACCAGTTGCCCTTCCCAAGGCCTGAGCTTTAAGTTCAAAACCTTAATATTATCTTTACAACGAAATTGAAACGGATCTTTCCCTTGTAGGCATAATTTTTAAGTTATCTACCACGAATATCAAATCTTCAAGCCAAACACTGTAGAGTGTAGACATATTACCTAATTGGATGATTCGCCTTTCATTTCTAAGAAAACTAAATTTCTTTTTGAAGGGGCCCAAAGCGTTTTGAAAACTTGACGACAATAAACAGTGAACTTCTTAATTGAGTGGAAAGCCCTCAAATTCACTACCTATATCATTAATCAAGTAGAAAACTGGTGCTGATCCAGTCCCCCAGAAAAAATAAAATTAGGTCTTTTTTTCAGCACAGGGCTTCCTGGTGAACAATGTACTACAGTATTATAGGCCTACCAGTATTTTATTTACTTGTCTTCTGTACGTTAGGTTACTGATAGAAAATCAGGTTGTAGCAAATTTTATTTCACATTAAATTTTTGGCGTACATATTTATACATTTTACCTAAAACTTTAGGGGCTGCATTTGTTAACTAAAGGGACTGCACAGGGCCCGCGAGCCGCATGTTTCACACACATACTCCAGAGCAACTCCATTCTCAGAGGCTTGAACAACATAGATATGAAGTATTACACATGCTTTACAAGGGGCGGCAACGAGAATACACGAGCTAATTGGAAAGCGTTTTATGATGTAATTCATGCTCGAGATGGCATTGTTTACATGACACGGTTAAGGGCAAAGCACATTTGTGGGGTCAGACGGTGTGGAGCACACTACTGGCACAAATTCGTTAATTACCTGACAAACATTCAGTGACATCTGAACCGTCACGGGCGAGACTTACGCGAAGCTACAAGAGCGCTTCTTCAATTAAACGCCAATAAATCTCGCTTTGTTCCGTTACTTATTCTGCGGAGGTAGCAGTTCTATTATGTAGGTCGCTCAGTCTCATACTCACATACTGTGCATCCTGTCTCTTCCTATATGTGATGCACAAAACTGATAGTTTTAACTTAAAAACTGTTTCTTATACTCAAACATATAAGCTTATTTTATAAACATTACAAGCACGACACAGTGATAAAATACTAAAATTTTCATTCATAAGTTTATCACTGGATATTTTAATAGTAAGCACGATACTGTACAATATTATGTTACAATAAATTTTCATCCACTACTTGTAGGGAAATTATCAATATTTGACATAAACTAAAAGTAAATTATGAAAGTATTGTATTTATACAATTTAAAACTTGCAGTTTGTGTTGCATAATGTATAAATCGCTTAGAAATAATATGGCATTTCACCGTCTGTTGATAACATAGGCTAATCATGAGATGAAACTTGTTATGTTTGTCTTTATTGTCTTTAATCTGACGTGATACTCTCACAAATTTCTCTACCTTAAGCATGGGTAATGAAATAATCACTTCAAATGACATACATGATACAGTATAGAGACCGCATTATCAAGAGTGCTTATTCAGTTGTTTCAGCCACATTCAAAAGTGTTTGCTATGCAAAACTTAAAGCCTGACTTTGTACGATTATGGCTGGCTTCAAAAGTTTTTCCTTTTTTCTTCAATCAAAAATTTTAGGCCTGGATTCATAAGCCTTCAAAACCTGCATCATTACTGAAAACTCAACATCGAATTTCAGGGTCGGGCATAATACTTCCTATACTTATAGTTCATATGGTACGGATAAAGAAAGAAAACAATGAAATTAATAACAATAAAGTATAATTCCCCTGATAACTTGTTATACTAAAATATAGTTTGAATCTTTTGTAACATGTTTATTTATGAACATAATGTTTTAATCACAATATTACGTAACAGTCCTGTTACAATCAGTATCCTTTTCATATAGAGAGTTACAGACCACACTCGTATGGTTGCTTCTACCAGCTAGCAACCTGTATTTGCCCGTAAAAGTCCAACCCTTTATTTATGCAGGTGAACATTGAAACGAACTGTTCTGTTTAGATAATCTTGTTTTGACCTCCGCTTTAAAGAGGTTATGCTACATTCCAGCCGTCGTTAGTGTTGTAGAGGAGAAGATATTTTCCTTAAAATTGCCTACTAATTATTTTAAGATTAGTTTCGAAGTGTAACTCTGGAAATACAGGAAAGATTTCTTCTAAGCGCAGTATGATCTGTCATCAATACTGACTTGTAAAAAAAGTGTATAAAAACATCTTAGAGGATGTCAACATAAATAGCGAGCATAAATAGCTCATTACGAGATGAAGAGTAAAATATATCAAGTAAGTAATTTTAATCACATGATAAAGTCGTTGCTCTTAAATAAGACTTTTAAAACATTTTAATTAGTTTTAATTTAAAAGTTTGGACAACTAAAAAGGTGGCCTGAAGTTGACGTTTAAGAGGTAGATGAACATCATATGTGTACAAATTTACGTTGCGTTTGGGTTTCAGCCGAACATCATAAAAAATTCGCTAATAACCTTGCACCATCAATAATACTTTTAATAAATAATTTATAACGGTTCTTAGATTAGATAATGCCTTAAACTTTAAACTTCGAATTTTAATTTATATTATATTGTTCAATTATTCTATTCATGAAAATTATCCCAGTTTTCTGAGTCCAAGTGATCTCCTGTACTTCCATACAGAAGAAATAAGGCAGAAAAATCATATCGTGTTTTGGTATTAATGAATTTTATTTTCAGGAAGGTGTAATAGATATTAGAAACTTGAAAGAAAATATATACAACCTTACACTCCTACTATAAAATTGTCTGTGTCCAAATGACAAAGGTTTAGGATTCATGAAATAAAACATAACACACAAACACATTAAAACAATGGTGTCACAATCTTTAAAAGAGTTAATCATTTTAAAGCCGTTTTTTATTAATATTACAGCTGCTTGTAGTTTTGTTATTCAGACAGTGTTTCCAATACTTTACCTTCAATCCATAGGCGCCGACTTAGGGGGGGCAAGGTACTTTCTGCCCCCCCCCCAAAGACTTAAGATTTTATCATGTAAGGCCTATGTATAGCTACTGAAAATCCAGTTCTTGCCCCCCCCCCCAGAAATATTACCAAGTCAGCGCCTCTGCTTCAATCCCTATCTTCACAAAATCAAGCCATGAAAAGTCCTATGTTAAAACATCCATCATAATATAAAAATAAATAAACAGTTATTGAAGAAGCCATAATATTGCTCTGTGGGATTATTTCTTGAGAGTGTAGTTCAAGCAAGTATTTAGAAATCAGTTTCGAAGGGGCCCTAAACTGATAAACCGTAAATTACTAACATCTTCCATTCCTAAGTGACGCAAAACATTGATTTTTTTCTTTACTAATTCCTTAAATATATCATATTTTGGTGGGTCCGGACCCCCCCAGGAACGTCCTTGGTGTAACAAAGATTAAAAAATAAAATATAAATTTGTGCCAATAAAAGGGGTATTAAACAGATTGAAATATGCTATTTAGGCATTTATAACAAACTTCTTAAGAATATTTATTATTCCTTGAGAAATTCTATTTTTACTTACATGAATGTCATTTGGGGTTACTATAATAAACTAGGCCTAGTTCATTTGCGAGAGTTCGTATTATATTTAGTTAGATTGTTTTTATTGAATGCATGTTATTAAACTAAAAAGTAAGCATGTCTAGATTTGTCCAAATATCTCGGAGCTCTTTTCCTATGTACGAGTACAGCAAATTGTATAAGTACACGGCGTTGTCTGCAACTGTCTGTGATGCATTTTACGTTGTTCTCTCACTAATTCTTTAATAGGCCTACTTCAAATTTATTCTCCTGGAAAACAACTGCGGAAGAAGGGGTATCATCCTATAGTCGGCGCGCAAATGTTTTAAACAGTGAAATGGGTAATTGTCCGGTCTAGCCATCACGAAGAAAACGTCTGTCTCACTCAAGTAGATACGAGTAATACGCCAGAATGAGACAGATATAGGCCTACGTGTTTACTTTAGAGCCAATTCTAGAGTGATCAGTAACACGCATTCCACTGCCTAAAATCATTTTCGCGCCAACTATAAAGAGTCTCATATAACCACACATATTTAATTACCCAGAGACACAGTGATAGACTCCGGGATTGAGGTCAGCATTAACTACGAACTTCCTGAAAGACATTCATAAACATAGGCCGTCTTTGGTACAAGATACATTTCTGTTTGCCTAGTGTTAAGTAAGACGTAATCATGCAGAACGCACAGGACAGCCGTAGCAACAATCCAGACTACTCCCGCTTGCGTTATTTGCAGGCTTTAAAACTTAGTGCCCGATCGAATATGTTAACAGCAACCGTACTGTACAGACTTTGCTCGGCGTATGCCCTAGCTACCATATGCTAGTTCACGCGATAGTAAACAAACCGCAATACGGATATAGGAAGACCACAAAATAACTTCTCATTATCTAAACTCACATTACAAGCATGCAAAACGATACTTTCTCCTGTTTGTGTATAATAGTCCCTCCCAAATGTTTCAATATATGTTTGCGTTTTAGAACACTTTACTTTCGGCATGCCGAACACGTATTATAAATTTAAACACGCACAATGACAAGGTACACTGTTGACCAATTTGAGAGACACCGTACTAAGAGCGTATTCACTTCTCGGTACTTCTATCAATGACTGTCTTATCAGCCTACGCAATCACCCTCCACCCCCTATACTCAGGTTGTTGGTACCCGGAATCAACTCTCTCTGTGGGTTCGGGCACTAAGTTTTAAAGCCTGGTTATTTGTCCCTGCTTCAAAGCTTCCATTCATATGGCGCATATTTGATTGATATTGACCCACTACGGATCACCTACAAGTAATAACACATGACATATATTTATCATTAATCTATTTTACAAAAGCATTTGACACGGTACAACAAGTCCCGTTAATCACAGCATTATAGCATCAGGGCATAGAAGACAAATACATCAGGATCCTGGCAAAACTTGACTCCAACGCCACAGTATGAATGCAGTTAGATAAACAGGGGAGGGAATTCAAGCTTCGACGAGCAGTAAGACAAGTAGATCCATTATCTCAAAAAATTATCATATTATGTTTGCTTAAAGACATATTTAGGGAAATCACAGGGGAATGTGAAATAAATATAGATGGAGCAAAATTATCTCACTTGCGATTTGCAGACGACGTAGTACTCGTAGCCGCCACACCAAAAGAATTAAAGGCACATATCACAGAGCTAAACAACCTGAGTAAATGAAGACCAAGGCCCCAAGAATAGAAGGGAAGTGGCCTTATATTGGCTAAACAGAATTTCTAATACCGAACTTCATCGTCGTACCAAATTTAAGAATATAGAAACTACTGTTTTAGAAAGGAAATGGAAATGGATCGGCCATACGTTACGGAAAGACAATAACTGTATTGCCAAAGAAGCTTTGGAATGGAACCCCGAAGGAAAACGTAGAAGAGGTAGACCTACAAATACATGGAGGCGCTCTGTCGAGAAGGAAACCAAATTAATAAATAAAACATGGTCAACCATCAAACCTGATGCGCAAAATAGAATACGATGGAGAAATAATGTTGCTGCCCTATGTTCCGCCTTGGAATGAAGAGGATAAGTAAGTAAGTAAGTATTATATGGCTCGCAAACGTGGAATCGAACTAAGAAGAACAAACAAGCAATAGAAATCAGTCAAAGAAAAATAGAAAGAAAAATCTTGGGCATAACACTAGAGATAGAATAAAAAATCAGGAAATAAGGAAGAGAACAGGAGTAAAGGATGCCGCGAATTAGGCCAGTCAGTAGAGAATCGAAACAGGGGTGTACGTTGCAAAAGGTGGGGTAGAAGATTTTATTTTTTAACTTGTATATATGGATACAAGCATGTAAAAAAACAAAAATGCTAACACGGGCGACCTCGGGAAAACTTTTGGCGGCAAAAAAACCTCGAAATTTTAGGACTTTTTTTGGTTTCCTGCCTCTAGCACCTAAACGGTGCATCCCAGCGAAAACGTTACGATATAACTAATTACAGAGCATTAAATTCTGCGTCGAATGAATACCACAACGTAATAATTCAGTCAAGTAGTATGGTCGAAAACCACGGTCAAAGAATGACGATGTTTTCCAACTTTGCCTAAAACTGAGATATGGTACTATATATGAGTCTGCAGCTTGGAAATGAGTACTCTGAGAGAAAAACTCTTGAAATAAAAGTTGTAGAGCATCAAATTCTGTGTTGTAATTGGCATAAGAATCCCAGGAAGGTACCTGTGAGTTTCAACTCTAGCCAACCAAACCGAAAGTATCTTTCTATCACATTTCTTAATAATCACAGCAATAATAATAATAATAATAATAATAATAATAATAATAATAATAATAATAACAAAAATTATATTATTTAACAATAATTTAAGTATAATTATATTTAGTGTATGTCTAGTGTATAGTGTCTATGTACGCAGCATTCACCCCGCTTCCCTCCAATGCTGCAGAAGAGTATTTCGCAGTATTGGATGGAGGCTATCTGCTTCATAAAGTTGTTTGGCCACCCAACGCCTCCTTCGACACCATCGCCAAGAGTTAATCATCTTTTTAAAAAATACACTATGGGTCCACGAAAGTTGCCGTTGTGTTCGACAGATAGGCCTACCCTGCTCAGAGTGGCACCAAAAGATCTGAGTTATTGCGGCGGATGAAGATTCGCCATTCCCCCGAAGTAATATTTGATGTAGATACAAATAACCAAGTCGCTCAGGAAAAGTTTTTGGTCAATGAGTTTAATAAAAGTCTTCTCATTGAAGTCCTGAAAAGTCACTTCGAAGATTGTGACATTAAAGTCAATCAGGCCCATGCTGACTTGCTCATTTTCAAGGCCAAGGAGAATGAAAATGTCCCAATAATTGGAGAGGATCTTCTTGTGCTTATGATAGGGCTTGGCCAGCCATGCATCAACTTGGTCTTTCTGAAGCTGCTGATGTGCAATATTTGAGAACATCTTTCAAATTCGACCAATCCATATCCAGCCACATCCTTTTCATCCACGCGTTTAGTGGATGTGATACGACATCTGCTATTTTTGGTCGAGGAAAGATGAAGCTGAGCAGCATGGTCACCTTTTCGAAAGAACTTCAGGACATCTCCCGATGCTTCGTCGACCCATTCACCAGCCATGATTAGATTGATGAGGCTGGTGATCTCTACACCGGAGATCCCACCAAAGTAGCTCTGGACGAACTGCACCAATCCACGTTCACACGAGCAGTGGCCAAGGGAAAAGTGGACCTTGCAAGACTACCACCTGATTATGATGCTGCACGCCACCATTCATATCGGTGTTTCCATCAAATACAGACATGATTGGGTAAAACAAGAAACCTTGAAGAAAGAGGATGGGTGCGTAGTAATGCAGGTCTATTGCCACTAAAAACCAACAGATAAGTGACTCCCTTGTCTCTACTCAGGACAGTGTCATGCCCTTGCAAGATAGCGTGTAGTAGAGCCTGCTGTTGCCGTAAGGCTGGCCTGAAGTGCTCTTCCATATGCAAGCACTACTGTGTTCAAGAATGTGAGAACACTTTATCCACTGGTAGTTGATGATGATGAAGACAAAGATCACTTCAATCAGCTATTGGAGCCCGAGGAACAACCAGAGGAGGATGATGAGAGCTTCCTACCACTTCCACAGATGCTAATAGAGGAACTGGGCTCCTTGGTTTATTTAAATTATACACATTTTTAAACATATATTTATTGTATAATGGTTTTCAGGTACTTAGAATGGCTTTATTTGGTGACAGGTTTCGGGCTTAGCCATGCTATCCTTGATCAGGCTTATTAACACATCATTTCTATTATTAACAATTTTTTTATAGATTTACGTCATGGTAAATTAATAAAATAACGGTATGGTGTATAATTCTTATATGTTTTTAAATTACATTCATGTTTTCTTATTTATTCATGTTTTTTTCACATTTGTTTTCGCTTTATTCACATTTTAAAATTATTATTTGATGATACGAAACCAAGAATAACTCTGTAGGATATACACCCGTACTGTTGAAGCGTTCTAACTCATAGGTACCTTCATATGCCAATTGCCGGACACCGGGAGATTGCCAATTTGGAGAGGTGTACTTGACCAAAACTAAAAATATTGGCACTCATTAGACGCAGAATTTGATGATCTACAACTTTTATTTCAAGAGTTTTTCTCTCGGAGTACTCATTTCCAAGCTGCAGACTCATATATAGTACCATATCTCAGTTTTTGGCAAAGTTGGAAAAAATCGTTATTCTTTGACCGTGGTTTTCGACCATACTACTTGACCAAATTATTACGTTGTAGTATTTATTCGACGCAGAATTTAATGCTCTTTAATTAGTTATATCGTAACTTTTTCGCTAGGATGTATCGTTTAGGTCTTAGAGATAGAAAACCAAAAAAAGTCCTAAAATTTCGAGGTTTTTTTGCCGCCAAAAGTTTTCCCGAGGTCGCCCGTGTTAGCATTTTTGTTTTTTACATGCTTGTATCCATATATAGAAATTAAAAAAAAAAATAAAATCTTCTACCCCACCTTTTGCATCATACAATACCTCTACTGACTGGCCTAAATGTAGGAAGCAGCTTAATATGACACGTCATGCGACAGCATCCTAGTAGATGGACTCATAAAGCGTTGATGTTGAACCCTAGGATTGGACAGAAGAATGTAGGCGGACAGAAAACTCACTGGGAAGATGGACTTAGCAGGACCTTCGGCACCAGATGGACAACGACGGCTAAGAGAGTAGAGAGTGGAAACAACTAGTGAACGCAGCTTTTGGGACAGTAAGCTGTGTTGATCTTTCCCGGAATGTCCAACCGGGACTGCAGGACTCAGCCACCTCTCAATGAAAGAGGCCCTTGCCCAATAGGGATGTTTACGGGCTAATTCAAATAATTAAAATTCAAAATAAGGTTTAGCAATGCCTCGGATATCGACCAATCGAGGTTGTTTATCTTGTATCGTTTATTTTGTAATATGTTTGCTGGGAACATAAGAGTGCGATTTTCTCTAATAAAACGTCAGCTCATTGGATATGTAAGGTATCTACCCAGTGGTAATACTTCACATGCTGTCAGTGAACGGAATAAAACACGTTACTTTATACAACTTAACTTGTTTGGAAATTGAAATAATATAAATTGTGCATTGATTAAAAACGCAATTTCGATTCGGTGCAAATCAGTTCGTGTGGTTTTATTACGCTCATGCTAGCTTATCGGAATTAAGTTACCTATTTCTCAAATGCAATAATGGTAGCATTGGTTAGAATCTGATAACTCATTCGATTCATCTTTTAATTAGATGCCGTGATCTCAAGCTCACTGAATATTGATTTACATTTTAAAGTACGATTTGAGAAAGTAATATTATTGTTTATATATCCGTTACATTTTACTAACAGAATTTTTATAAAATATCCGACTGGAGATTATGAGTTTCATCAGATAAATTCGTTCAGCTGTGCAGTCGCGAATCTATTAATAAACTCGTAACTTTCGTGAGATTACCTTCATAAATTCATCTGTGTTATTTATATTGTGTATATACTTATGTTTTTATAATCATCAGTTCTTGCAAGGTAGTTTAAAGCGGTGTATTAATTATTAAAAGTCCATGAAATATGTAGGATTATTAGTTCTGTCCCATCTTCCAGCACGTCACCACACGCCACGGTAACCACATTTTTGCTTGATATTCATACATAGACTAGCGACATCAGTAGAAAAGGTATTATTTTGATATGCTTACGAAATCGATTCTCTGATATGTCATTCAATAAACTTACCATTCTTCCGGGAATCAAGCCCAGAACCGGTCCATGAAGTTTCGGTAAGCTTTTTCCACACCACAGCGACAGTCTCGTTTGTAAATGAATGATATGCCAAGAGATAAACTATGAAACAATAAATACATATTAGCTGATACTATGCAGGTTGGTCGTGAAGATGCAACGTACAGTCGGTCAAATAAAAAACGTCGGGCGGTATTTGATTAAGTATCACGAACGAGCATATGCGCATGTACAGGAAGACTTAAGGTTAGGTTCACACACGCCTCTTGTCTATCCATGTATTTTCTTGATTATTTAGTCAGTTTTGTTCCAAAACAAACATGTATAGAAGGCTGTGGCTATATGCCTCAAATCCGCCATATTCTTGGTTGCAAATTGTTATAATATTAATAATTAATAGATTCGCGAGGAATATGTTTATTCAAGGAGCATTTTTTAAAGATTTTATTTTATAATACCGGTACTTGTAGTGCAAAATCAATAACTTACGCTCAGCATCTGCAACCAATCTTAGCATCGAAATACGCGTCCGGCCAGATCAACGTTTGCTATGAAAACTTCCGGTCGCATTATAGTAACGTTCCCACCTCTGAGCTTCTTTTCATAAATATGGAACCTTCTCGCTGCTTCAGAGACCGAAAAATGCAGGTCAATTACAGCCCTAACCACACTTTCTCTCACGTTAGCATTTGTATGTGGCGATGACACAAAGCAAAATGAATTATGACAATGCATTAAGTTGAATATCGTGTGTTGCGATTTCCGCGATGTTCATTTTTTCCCTCCTTGTTCATATTTTCCCTCCTGCCGCATGGCCTCATATGTTCCGAAAATGACCTGTATTTTGTGTTTTTATAGGAAACTTGTGAACTAACGCGTCAAAACTTTAATTTTAGCAGCATACGAGTCCCGACGTTTTTTATTTGACCGACTGTACATAGGAGCGATGCTATTTTTTGACTTAGCATAGAATAAACTCAGACCTTGGTTTTTTTTTTTGTCACGAAAATACGTAGAACGTCACCCTCCGTCACAATCTGTGTTTAAAATTTGGTTTCAATCGAGCTAACTCGCGTCAGAATCAAACACTTTCTTTCCAGTTAACGCTCCGCCCTTTAGGTTTTTTTCTACTTACCAATACTTTTCAAAAATAATAAATCGGGCTTCGACGATTATGTGCTTATGTTTAAAATAGTTGGTGTCAATCGATCGTACCATCGCTTAGAACTTTTGAATTAAAAAAGGTGTTTTGGTGCCCTTATCAGAAGTAAGAAACCAGGATTCGTCATGGCCTGGTTTATAAATTCATGTGCCTATTTTTAACAATTTGATGTCGATCGAACGTAAAATAACTTAGAATTCCGTTTTTGATCAGGAAACGTTGCGCCTTTTAGATTTCGCTCCGATTAAAAAAAGGAGAAAAATTATACATTATTAATTTTGTAAGAGTATGTACGTATTCCTTTGAGATGATGTATTCCCTGTTCTCACTTCGAAACTACTGTCGCTATAGGAGCACAAACTGTTCTCGTTTCTTATGTTTGCAATACAGACGTACGTTATATTTGACTTAACTATTAGGGCATTCTTAAAGCGTAATCCTCATTCGTTAGTTTCAATTCACTTATCCTTAGTTCATGCGTTAGCAACGAGGACTTTCGACGGCATGTTCCCAGTGAAGAATGAGTGAGAATCTCGCTCGACCAGATTGTCTGCCTCAGATTTTCTGCTGAGATCGTTCTCTCATTCACTAAAGGCGAATGTCGGAAATTTCTCGTATGATTGAAATCCATTAACTTAATATACTCTCATTTCATACATACCTGCATAGCAGGTGTTAGTCAGAGGAGTAATATGACGATAACTGACCCAACAGCTGAATGAAGCTGAAATAAATGAAGGAAACTGAAATCCGACTAAAAATTCTTACTGAAGATAGAATTGAAACGAAATAATTTATTTTGGCATTGCAAATATGTATCATATGTATCACTACTGATAAAAGGGAATGCGAAATTAATTAAGGCATTATTTAGCATTTTAGGTGAGACTGATTAATCAATCCAACCAATCAAATTTAAGTGAACTGGGTTGAACATTAAACCTATAGATGTAATTAACAGACGTGTTCATTATCGGTTAGGCCTATATTTCTAATTACTGAAATAATAACTGTCTTTCTATTTAAAATCTAAATTTACCTTATTAAGTACGTATAGTACTTTCGCAAATAACATATTTGGTAGTGGAAAATACATTCACGAGAAACATTTTGTACAAGGTGTTTTAGAATGTCAATGCATCAACATTTTCCTTTAATATAAATATTTAATGATTACAATGTGGTTTCAAGCAAAATGTATTAGTTATATATATATATATATATATATATATTAGCCGGACAGGTCAATTTTCCTGATTTATTTATCTTCTTTGCCGCCGTTTTGTTTTCCTTACTTTCCTTTTAACTTATTAGCTATTACACTCAAACACCCATGCCCAAGGTGGGACTCGAACCCACAGCTTCCTTCACCACGACTCCAAGGCAGCACACCTTAGCTACCGCGGCTAACGATTTGGAGTTCTCCCGGCGTTATTTATGTATCAAGGCTTGTCGGGAATCCGGCTGGACAAAAGGTTGAAGCTGTGCGAGCCCAAAGCTTCAATTTTCTTACCCGTCTGAAATCCCGAGAAGCCTTGATAGAATAAAAGAGAACTTTTTTTAACGTACAAATATTTCCCCTATTGTTTTGTTCATATTATTTCATTTTTTCCCAATTAATTATTTCCCTTAAAATGTGACGTTCATACTATCTCAATGCGTTTTGCTGCTCTTGAAATAAAACTAAATCACACTTACACTCTAGGGCAACAAGTTTTCAATACAGTAGGCCTAATTCTATTAAAGTTCATAGGTTTCTTAAAGCGGGCAGTGAGCATAGTGTTTGAGGGTGACATCTTTCCCAGTGATATCAGTCATCTTCCTCTTGCATGAGCAGTATGACCTAATTACAAGAGTACAACTGATTACCTATCATTACCTAAAACTTCCTTACAAGCGAAGGGATCCGAACGCCACACTTTCCGTACGGAATCGTGAATGCCGAACACGACAACCCTGACAAGAGTATGAAGCTTGTTGCACTTGCTAGATGAATTTGTAAACTCACAGTTCTTCATCACGATTGCTTGATTGATATCTTCAGCCTCTCTCACTAGTCACTTCCTCCAATGGGATCAACTTTTACCGCTAATTGTTATCATTTTAGTTCATAATGTTTCAATTCGTGAAAGAACAGACATAACAATTAGCCTAAACCTCGTTTAAAAATGGATCTCGAATACTGGTTAACTTAACGTTAGATCTAGTTGTAAGGGCTTAAGACTTTTTTATATTCTGCATCATGATTCCCGTTTATACGCACTCCTGGAATAAAACGGACTACGAAAATAATTTCTTAAATTCTACAACAGAGGCATATTTTATTTAATAGTACCGGCAAGGTTATCATTAGACTTACTGGTCTATTGAAAGTTTCATAACCCCATTTCGTTATAGGTGCCGGTTGCGTTTTTTTCATTAGAATTATTATGAGCAGAGGGATTTTCTTCTTTCTAATATAGCCTAATTTATTTTCTAATGTTAAAATTGAATTACTTGGCATGTATTGTATAACTAATAGACTGCACTTTTAATATGATTTATGTTTAGACACTTTGACTCGTGAAAGTCTAATCGCGACTGTACATTTACATACAGTTAACGAATACAGAAATAATGAATCATTTTGAATGACAGTGATTTACAATAAGAACAGCCTGAATGAAGGTACAGTTTTAAATTTTACAGCATACGCCAATGTCCTTTAGAAATAATATGACGCTTTTGTACATTATTGTTACCATCAGTCATCCATAAGTTTATAATTTTCATTTTTCAACTACCGGTATTTCAGCTCCCTTTTTTGACCGAGCGGAACGAGATCCTATTTTAACTCGTTCATTCGGCATCTCATATCTTTGGGTGTAAATTTGTGTCGCAGTTACGAACAAACACTTAAAACGTACACTTGTAATTATTTTTTAAATTCCGCTTTCAGATGGTGGCGGTTTTAGTGATTCCGTATCATGTATTGTTCATTTTCATTCAACGATTCTTGTGAAAATGTGTTAGCAAGCGAGGTGGACTCGCATTCGGGAGGTCTCAGGTTCAAATTCCGTGGCCGGCCAATTTGACATGGATTTTTTATGGTTTCCCCAGACGTAAAGGCAAATACTGAATTGGATATTCACATACCATGAATCATCCTCACCATCTCGTTCTACATCATATCCATTTAAATTAATATCAGTTGAAATTTACTCCATTAAATACACAGACAATAGAAACAATTGACAAGCAATAATTCCATCTGTACAGACACAGATCCCGAACCCCTGGTATACCCTCGAAGCTAAAAGGAGTATGAACATAGATGAAATAAAAAAAATAAAAATGTGTTCATGTTAAAAATAATTAAAGATTACTTTCACTATCGATTGTAAAATGTTCTACTACTTCGTTCCAGTACATTGTTAACGTAACTCTAACGGTTTACCGGCATTTCCGTTTGTTCATAAATTTTTTTATTACGCGCTCACGATTTTCTTCCACTTTGGTGGATATTCCTTGAAGTTATTAAAAACAACGTATATGGAATGATTTCTATTTTGACTTCTTCTGCCCATCCCGTAGGTACTATAGGTAGAAGAAGTATTGTGTTCGACCCCAAATTCAAACTTGAGTTTTTAACATAAATACACGTTTTGGGGGCCCCTGAATCCAAAAATTAAATATTTTCCGAAACATGTCTTTGGTGTCTGTAAACAGCCTAGCTCCAGAACGGAAATCGTGTGTTAAGAAAATGTTTTATTTTGGTTAGGTACCTTCTGGGGTTGTGACACGGAGTTTGGATTATTTTTAGATTCGGTTTAAATTTTGTACATGAGGTGCTTGTACTAAGAGTTAATCTTTTATTTGAAACACTTTTTGGAAAAAATTTCTGAAGGATAGTTACAGGCCCTTCTTCGTAGAAACTCAGTCTTGCCAGGTGAACAATAAAGCTTTGCATCAGGCTGAAACAATTAGATACGAGCTCTTTGCAATATGGCCATAATTGCAATAATTGCAATATTTGCAATTCTTATTCTATATCAGAATGTGAAGTGAGAAAGATGTATTGACCATGCTTAAAGTAAAGAAAGTTAAGTGAGTGCATTAACCAGATTTTATTTAGATTATCCTTCGGGGATGCGATGTAATACGGCATTCTCTTCATATTTACAACAAATTTACATGCAGAGAATGTCTTTCATAATATATTACACAAAGAGGCAAAACCTTTATTAGGGCAGAGGAAGTTTCACATAAGATTTTCTTTATTCCGTTTGAAGATTAGTACATCTTAGAATAGTCTTTTTAACTATTCCACCTCCTCTTTCTGTGATGGTAAGATTACAATGCCCACAAGAGAAGGAACAAAGCTATGATCGCATATCGCGACTGCTGAGTGGTCTTCCGCAGAAAAAAATACCCACAAAGAGACTGCTGATAAGGAACGTTCGATATAGGTCTAGCTCAGGGTGTACGCTCACAATCTAGGAGCGTGGGATGGTTGTCTGGGTTCCGAATTCCAATCCGTCTAAAATAGCTTGTGGGTTTATTATCAGAGATCTGTATTTCATCAGTTATGACAAATGTAGAATAATTTCAATGATGCTTTCAATTCATTCGCAACGGTTAGCCACTATTCCTAGTACAGGAATACATGAATATAGCTTTTTGATGGCTTTATGTGCTCTCTAATGATATGACACCCTAAGAACAAGAGTGATGCTAATAAGGTTCAAATTAAACTCAATTAACGCCAACCGACTGACTTGAGCGAAAAAACTGATTAATTATGATAGGCCTATTTTTCAGGGACTGTTATATTACATATATTACTCTGGTTGATTATCGTACTCGAATGTAGGTACCGCTAAGCTATTTACAGCAACTCTCAGTGACTCACCAAGTATTATAAAAACCATTATCCAGAAAGTCTGAACAGTTTTGCTCTCCGCAAATAAGGATAACTGTATGTGGAACACTTTATTACTGGCAGTAGGGAATGTACAGGGTGTTTTAAGAAATCTGATGTAAAACACTCCTTACATCTTTCTCTACCCTTACCATGGATGGATCTTGCTATTTTCTCGATTCTCGTAGTAAGTGGCTGCACTGCGGGTGGGAGAATTCAACTTACTCAGCCTCATAATTATTTATGCGCAACGGAAGACTTAAAGGGGTATGAAACCATGCAAAAATTATATTTTTGCTATCTCAGCCCCATCAAGTCATTATGATTTGAAACTTCCATATATTACGCTTATTCCATTTGCTACAGGAAAATGTATTTACATTTTAAAAAATTATATATTTTTATTTTGTTATTGTTTCTGTTTCTACTGCATGCGGTACACTAAAATAATTAATCTTAAATAAATTCTAGAATTTTAAATATTTTAAAAGTAAATCTTTCTTCAACTTGTAGCTAAAATAAACATAAAGATGTCCTACCAGCTTTAGTGAAGGTTCATTACAAATATTTAATTTATTATCTTTTGCATTTTAAAAATCATAACATTATTAATATTTAAGAATTTTATACATTGCTATGAGCATGATGGTAGGTCATCTCCTTTGCATGCAAAATTTGATGGAGTTATCTTAAAAATTATTAAAGTTATTATGGGTCAAGAGTTCGAAAAAACAATTTTCAGTAAACTTCTGGAGAGTTGATTTAAATGGCAGCCAAGTCAGTTTACTGGCTAGAACGTTCACTCTGAAGTAAGATTATGAAGTTTAAAAATTTGCTTTCTTAAAAGTGTAAAGGTTAGTTATAAATAACTGCCTTAAATAAAATAGGTAAAGAAGATGGATAGCATATTACCCTTCAAAAATGTACACAGAATAAATTTAAATATCTGTTTTACGTTTTAGTATTTGCGGTTATTGTATAAAATTTAAGTGTTAGAGCAGTATCCGAGAAATACTGAAAACCAGCAAATTCTTAACATATAGCGGCAGATATAGTAAAAAAATCGACACCATACTTCGTATCTCTTTGTTAAAAACACACAGGCATTCTCTGCATTTATCCTTAATCTCAAAATCTAATTTCGGGTCGAATACAGTATTACCGTTAAAACTAATCGTACAGGAAGAGAAAGTAATAACAAATTAAACTTCATAACCCTGATGGTTATGACTTCAGTTTTCTATCATTTGTTTAATTTTAACAGTCCTCTCCTGATACAATAATAAGATTTTGTCTAATATTATTTTTGTCTGAAGCGAGATTTCCAGCTCTAGAGAGAGATTTTAGGAGGCATAAATACATTTTTTAAATGCCTTTTAATGGTACCCGTTCCGTATAGTCTCAATCTGAGCTCCTAATAAAATAATTCAAAATTAATAGCCTATAACTTTTAAAATTATTTATCACATATTATTCGTTAAATAGTCGTTAATGACTCATTATAAACGCAACTCGTGACTTGGAACTCTCCTAGATAAAGTCTTTCGCCAGTTCGTTGCTTGTAAATGATTTCCAAGACATTCCAAGACCTATGATAGTTACTTCATCTTTCAGGTGGAATGTTATACAGTAGTTGTAAATTTAAGTTCTTGGGCTTTTATCATTACTATTTCTAGACAAGTTCTTTACACTACAAGCACAAGTGAGTGTTATGTAATAAAAGTTTCTGGTGCAAAGAACGTATTGTCTTTGTCAGACAAACACACATGGACTGGAATGTGTAACTGTGTGGAAACAGGTAGTCCGGTCCGGTCGAGCTATGAGCAGCCGAGCCTGACCACTCTTGTCTAACTGTATCACTATACCCAGTTTATTGTGTCACACTATTTCCACGAATTTTAGTTTTATATATATTTTAACACTATAAACAAAACTGGTGTATTTCGACAAAACTTGTGAAACGTTCCAGTGTATTAACATTTTAGCTTTCAAATAGCCCATAATCATTCAAGGTGGGGTCTCCCGGAACTACTTATAAGAAGAAACAATTAGTTCATATTAAATTTGTTTTAACACGAATAAAGGATTTACGTAAGTAAGGCCTATAACATCAGATTAAAGAAAGATATATTGGACACTTGCATCTTACCCATCCTTCTGTACGGAGCCCAAACCTGGGCCCTGACAGTTAAAGAAAGGAAAATGTTAGAAACATGCCAGAGGAAAATGGAGAGAAAAATCCTAGATGTTAAACTCCAAGACAGAATCCGCAACGAAGACTTAAGGGCAATGACAAACATCAAAGACATAACAACATCGGCCATATCTCTGAAAAGAAAGTGGGCAGGCCACGTCATGAGGATGGATCACAACAGATGGACGCATATAACAACAGCTTGGGACCCACGAATCGGCCACAGAACAGTAGGACGACAGAAGAGAAGATGGGTAGAAGACCTAAAGCTTCACTGTGGGACAAACTGGTCTACGAAGGCCAAAGATCGAAGGGAATGGAGGCGACTAACAGAAGCAACATAAGAGGAATGAGGATCTTTCCCGCAGTGGCTAAGCGGGACTGCCGAAACAGCCACCTTGCCAGTCAAGAGGCCCGCCCTTTAGGGATGAAACGGGCTAATTCTAATTCTAATTCTAATATCCTTCCATACGCAATAGGCTAAATTTGGGGAATTTTTTTCTATCCTATAAACTGTACATTCCCGATAGTTACAAGTAGTACGATTTTTTTTCTATTTTTATTCTAACGTCGAATCCAGAATCTCATGATTAGTAATCAGAACCTCTGACCACTAAAGTACGTCGCCGGTCAGTATATCTCTTTCTAAAATGTACACATGTAATAATAATAATAATAATAATAATAATAATAATAATAATAATAATAATAATAATAAATAGCTTTCAAATCTGCATTGGAATTAGCATTTATACAGAACTTAATAATGGCCACATTAATGATTTTCATTGTTAACCTGAATGACCAATTGTTAATTATTAATTATTAAATATATTGAGCTAATACTTTATTACTATTTCTGTTATTGTTGTTGTTAATGTAGAGGGGGAGCCTGTGTGTTTAATAAGGAAAACGTCCGTATAATATAAACCCATGCTTGGGAACTTTATTTATAGAATCCTAAAAATGTAGCCTAAGGGAAAAAAAGTGGCAAGGAAATTAAAATGTCAGGCACAAAATTAAAAGATTTTACTTCGGGACTAATCAGCGTGCAAAAATGTCCTATTCATGTTTTTTTTTAGCAGTTCAGCATAGTTTACATATTGTCTAAGCAATCATGTCTCTCCAAATATTTTCATTCAATGTTACCAGGTGTTTTCAAACAATTAGTTGAATACTCTTGCCGATATTTTACAGTAAAACATTGCAGTTGGCATGTGACGTAACCTCTATGCTCAGGACAGCAGAGACTAGTTCAATATGTCAGTCTGTAAAACTACTTATTTTGTATTTCAAAATCAAGGTCTTGAGGGGCTGGACGAATTGTATGGTAGAGAGCACACAATAACAGCCACGTAGGTGGGTTTGCTTCTTGTTCCACGGTAGCCCTCACTTTGGAAATTTCGTGATGCTCTCATGGTGCTTGAGAAAAACCGCATCAACGTAAGCATCCAAATTGCATCTTGTTCTGCGTTTACAGAATTAGGGAAATAAAATTCTTGCATGGTAAACGCGTTGTGTTTCTGGCTATCGTCATACAATTCAGGACTTACTACCCTGTTATCCTACCTTTTGACACGCTGAGCGAAGATTCATCCTATAATCGGGCTACACGTAAAATTGTTTGAAAAACAGCTTCAATAGATGTCGACTTAAAACATTTCCATCCTTTTTTTTTCAGGACTGACTGTTAATCAAAATTTTTAAATATATAATTTTACCCGGTCATAAGCTAATTTTCCTGAAACATCTTTGTCTTTAGCCTATGTTTTACGTTCTCGGATTTACTATCTGCATCGTACACAAACATCCATGCCCGCGGCGGGACTAGAACCCGCTGCCTCCTCCTCCACGGCTCAAGGGCATTATGCTTTAGCTATCGCGACTAATAAGACAGCTGGCAAAACTGTTTTTATGAAGGTCGAAAATGTATTTAATAATGTAGCATAATCGACATACCAGTAGAAAATTCGGAGGTTAAATTTCAGTCATTTACTAAGCAGTTGTGAACTATTAAACTAGTTACTATTCACATGAGCGTTCAATGAAAAGTTGCGAAGTCTACAGCGCAAGTAAGAGGAAGAAAACAGTTTGGCTGATGCTGATAGGATCGAAGTAATTTTTTCGCACCTATGTTTAATTGTTTCAATGTCAATTTGTATCAGTGTATTCTAATGTCTTTATAGCTTCTTCGATTAATTCGTAAACATAATCGCAACATCAAGCTCGTCTTCTATTTCCTTCAGATTCACGCTATCTAAAGATGAGGGACTGTCAACTATTATTTCCTTCAAATTCATATTATCCACAAAAAAGGGACTTCCATCATCATTTAATTTTGGTAATTGTATTTTCAATAATTGTTTATTCAATTAGGACGACCATAGCCTCCTTTTAGTAGTAGTAGCAAAGAGTTCAATCAAAAAATAAAATAACTTCATAACGAGAGGTATTGTTAACCGCAGTGTGACCACTGCTATAATATATCTATTGTCTCATCATCGGTTATCCATATATTATAATTAGGGTTCGGTCTAGGGTACCCAAGGTAAGAAAGTTAAGAACGCCCGGACCATTGCTTTGTGTAGACTGTAGGTTGAGGCTAAGTGGAGATGGAGCGTGGCGTTACTCGTTGCCTTAACATTCGGTCATAGGACACAAAATAATTGTCCACATTTACAATAATAAAATATATATTATGCATTACACTTCTAAATTAGAAATGATTTTCCTAGCTTTATGTGTTTTCATTTATGTTGTAATCTATGTGTTTTAAAGAAAATTAAATATATACACAACCCACATTTTCTGGTCTTGCATAACTTTTCTAATCTGATTCAGTGATCTTCATAACGAGATCTTAAGAAATTTTTCTTATGGTCGACTCCCGAGAAACTGTTTTAGTCATATGTTTTTTCAAGAAATTCTTTACAATATTTATTGTGATGTTGGTATGCACCAACGGTTTGAACTTCAATGTTTGATTTTGATATTGAAGGCCTGCCTTGAATGTTTAATGTAATATTTTCCATGTGCCTTGCTATCACATTGTTTTTCAAACAATCGAGTTCTACCTGTTCGTATAATTATCTTTTGTGCGCATTTTGCACAATGCGGTCTTATTTCCTTTCACATTTTGAATATCTCTAAGTTCCTTCTGAAGAGAACGCTTCGTGCTCTCAATTGTCGGCATGTTTCTTAGTACTGTGAATCCCAAAATAGCAGATTTGACACTGATAGCAGATTCATTGCTAATGAATTCAGAAATAATTAAATAAAAGAAATAGGAAACAATGAATTCTTTTCAAACAGGATTTAAGTACAGTATGTATGGACCCAAGTAAAGCGGCAACGAGGAAATAATGAACTTTGTTATGAAACATACTGCACGCTCTCACGCCACGAGTCATGACGTTATTTATACTCCGTGCATTGCAAACTTCAATCTCTAAGCTTTGTGACTCTATGCGGAATCCTGATTATAATATGTCGATGGTTTCGCTTAAGATGATACACATAGCGATGTGTTTTATTTTATTTTCCTGATCTTAAATATTTGTTATATGCTTAATTCTATAGAATAAGTAATAGCTAAACAGTCACAAATTTAACTCGATGTATGGGTACTCTCAAAATAAAATCAGGATCTCTTGTTATATTATCCATGATAAAATCAACTTGATAACATTCTCACCGCTTAGCTCAGTGCATTCAGCTAAAAATCAGACCATTCATACACGATAATAATTATGTCTGTAAATTGGTAGCTGTAAGTCGAACGCCAATCTTATGTTTAAAATGTGGTCTTATTCTTCGGATGAGACGTAATTGAATTCGTTTGTGGTTAGTGACCCGTAGAACTTTACTACTTTCCGCTTCGTTTATGTGCTATTTACACATATCCGTATTTCCGCTTAATGGAGGGTCACAGCTGTAGTGGATCACACATTTTAGAACAATAAGACCAATATTATTAATTAAATACTATGATTTTTAGACGCAGTAGGTCAGCGGTAGAAGGCGTGCATGTTGTCACTGCCCCATAGAAATTCGGTAGGAAATGAGATAATTCAGTCTTTCCATCCGACACCTTATAATCTTCGATTTCAAAAATATATTAGATTACAATGTAGCTGTAGAAAAATGACTTCTGAAGCCATATCCTATTGGCATAATATTCTTCCGTTAGTCATATCTAATATTCTGAAGTAGACGTTAATTTTCCCGCCATCGAAATTTTCTGGCGGAATTTATATCTTAGAGTTTATTTTATAAGACTGTGTCGCGAAAAATAAACAATAATTACTGTTAATAAATTTCCAACTAACTGCATTAATGCTTAATGTATACATAGGTACTTATAGCTTATTTTCACGTGGTATCAACTTACAGCATCATAGCATAGAACTTTGGTGTTCATGTCGAACCATATAGTCCTCAGGCTACACAAGGGGCAGCTTAAATTTTGCAGAAATTTTATAACCCTAACCTTTAACCTTTCTACTGTACTTTTACAATTAAGGCGCACGATTTACTCTTACTCCAGCAGGAATGATATTAACTTGATTTCAGTTGCTTACTGTGTGCAAAGTAAGTTGCAAATAAGCTGGGCGAATTTTGGTACAACTTGTGTAATAAGTTGCAAACTGCAGCTACCTGCCAGGCACCCGTACTTGGGAATATACTCATGGAAACTCCATTATAAAACTTTTCTTAAAATAATTATCTCTAAGAAGTAACATGAATATTTTAGTCTGTATTAATATTCTTGAATGATGCTTAGTTACAGAATATTCTACTATTCTATAGTACTAAACTTTCAAAAGTAATCTTTCTATTACGTAGACTTAAACAGCTGCTATCAATTACTGCTCTGTTAAATGCTTATTATGGTTTCTTCCAGTCCCAACTAAACTATGGAATTTTATTATGGGGTCACAGCGCTAATGCGAAGGATGTGTTCCTTTTACAAAAGAAGGCCTTACGAATTGTCAAAGGTTGTGATAAAAAAGCGCATTGCAGACCAATTTTTACAGAATTTAAAGTGCTGACTGTTGCTTCATTGTATGTATTGACAAACATAATGTATGTATTTGAGCGTAAAAATGAATTTATTCCTGTCAGCGCAGTTCATTCACATGATACTCGAAATCGTTTTAACATAATTGTTCCTAAATCTAGGCTAACAAGAACCTGTGACAGCCATGTTATTTTAGGTATCAAACTTTTTAATGAAGTCCCCATTGACGTTAGAAATACAAACAACATAAGAATTTTTAAGAATAAAGTAAGGAACATCCTTCTTTCAAAGAACTTTTACACTGTTGAAGAATATTTGAACTGTGATTTTTAATTTTTTACCATTCGCCTTAACATATTGTAATCTTGTATTACCTTGTATTGGTGACAAATATATTATTTTATTATTATTATCTTATATTATTATTAAGATACTACTTAGTTTTCATGCAATTTTGAATACACTTTCCTACGGAAAACAATCCTAATGAAATTTTTCCAAAGAAATCTGCAGAATGTGCTGACTGCATACCCAAGAACCAATTCAAAATGCGCTTAGCCTACTGAAATCGATGTAAATACGGTGGGTGTTTTCATTCAATTTAATACGATCTCAATCCGATACTACCTCACTTTTAGATTCAAATCGATCCGAATCCGCGTTTTCATGACAAATTTAATATAAATAAATTTGGATTTCCCATGAAAACGTTTTAATACTGCGATTGCCTTTACTAATGCACAGAAATTGGTTTTAATTAACTTTATTAATTCGCATTTTCATATTAACCTTTTTACTGCTACAGATGTATAAACGGGTCACCTAAAAAATTGTGTAAAAGCTCATAGGCCTATGTGAAATTAATAGTGGAATGCTTATGTAAAATTTGAGGGAGTGTCATTTATGGAAACTAACAATATTCTACTAGCTATTCTACAGTAGCAAACTCAGACCCCATTGATGATTTTACTTGATGATTTCTAATATTAGTGACTTATATAAATATTCATCTCTGACAGGGTAGTACCGTCCGTATAGGCAAGCTGTATAGAGGCATTTTGGCTTACCTGTGTTAACTTATATTTGCTTTTGTACCTCTTTATTCCTTCTTGCTGTTAATTTCTTTGTTTATTTTCTTTATTTCCTATTATTTGTTAACTGCAACTCTCAAAAGTGAACGACTTGACTATAATTTCTGCGTGTAAACATTTCCACCAGCAGTATGTACGAGGCACGTCCATAAAGTAAGATTCCCTGTGTCGTAGAAGTGTGCCGCCTGGGATCTGAACCTCCGTGTGACAGCCACCTTCGCCTCTCTTTTATTATCTGTCATTCTTTGTCATTTCGTGAGGTGTAGGAAAAGATGGAAATCACTGGGAGCGAGGATCGGGCTTTAGGGTGAATGTTTAAACACATCCCAGCCGAACTTCTGCAGGAGACTTGCTAGGAGTTATTTATAGATCCTCTCACCTTGGCCCGAATAGCCAAAGGTCCTGGGTTCAAGTCCCAATGTCGGAGGAATTTTCTCCTATAATATTCTCATGTAATATCGAACAGAGACAATAATGCTTCATGAATGCTTATATATCTAACTAGAAATAATGTTTTCATAAAATACTTTTACATCTGATTGAATTTGCGAATTTGTGATCTTCAGACTATCGATGCGTATATCACTCCTTCTCTCAAACATGTTACACAGTACATTCTTGTCTATTCCTCATCCTAGTGTATCCAATGGTTAACCGAGCTGATGTGAGTCGTTGAGCGGTCTAGTCTACTTTGCGGTGCGTGTTGCCCCGCGGGGCACTCAGCCCACATGGGCAAGATGTCTGATGTACAACCAGTCTCAATCATCAATACCAGTGTCAACATCTTATCCACTTGTCTCAGTTCAAACAACTGTTTACAATATAAAATCTTGCCGGCTTCTGATCTTTGTGAATAAGTAGTTCAAGGGAAAATCGTTTTCAAAATTATTATCCCATTAGCGAGTTAATGTATCGCTTTTATATCAGCATTATAAATACAATGCATTGCATCGGAGAAACAAATGGTATACTAGTTATATATCCGAGGGAATCACAACTTCTGCATGCTATAGGCAGGCCTACGTGTTAGCCTATTTCGATAGTATGATATTATATACTACCAGACTTATGTTCACTAGTTCGGTAGTTGAGTGCAGAAAGATAAAAGTTTATTGTAATGTCGATCTTGTTCTCATGCGGCTCAGAAACGACCCATACTTCCTCTGAACGTGTGTAGGCTCTTGTAAATATATACTTATACCTGCGAATGTGCTAAAGATTCATAAACTTACCCAGAACTAGGCTCAAGTTATTATTGAAGTGAGTGGTGCAATTTATTTAGTTTCTTAATTAAGATTCAATTTAAACTTAGGGGTTTACGGTATTTCTGTATAGAAACTATAAATTCCTTTAATATTATCATTTTTATGATCTTAAATATGCTTTCTTTATATTCAATGATCATTTCGAGATTTTTTAGATTCTTCGTTTATAGGGAAGTCGTAATAATGACCTTATATGTATAAAATACGATTAGATCTTCATCTTCTGTTATATGTTTAGCTGGAAAAAAACTAAATACAATTTGAGGGTTACAAGAGGAGTTATGCAGTAATTAAAAGTTGAAATGTATCATTGTAATATTCTTAAAGGCATTTCATTTCTTATCGTAACGGCCATGCGACCATTGGGATGGTATTATACTTTCTAATTACTTAACATAGAAGCATGACTGCGGAAGATCAATTATTTTCAGAGATTCAATTTGTAAATTAATTTACAATTGAATTCTGCAAATGGTTTATTTCTGGGCACTTTAAGGAAAAATGTACTCTTTTAAGTTTATAATTTACTGAACGTTGCGTCTATATCGAAATCTCATAAAATAGAAAACCATTTAAACACTCCTCGAAAGCGCCGCCAGATTACTGAAAGAGTGTCAATATAAAATACAGGAAGTTTATTCCTATTTGTTTTGCCCTCATAGATCAAATTCGGTTTACCGAGAACTCCTCCGAATAACTTACATATCATGGAATACAGACGGCTCCAGTTGTCACCAGTCACATACCTGGAAAGAGACAACAAGCTTTGTTCATTACTCAAATTATGTTCAACAAATGCATTATCATAATAATTTGACTCCCGCTAATCCGGACTACATGGGACCAGACTCTGTCCGGATCACCAAAATTCCGGATTAAACGGAATTTGCCTTAAAATACACATACTGTACCATACTACAAGTTGTAGATGAGTAAAACTATAAAAATTTGTGTTTCTTTTTTATAAATATAATTTTTCCTACATCTTAATTTTAGTTTTAATACTACTGTCATGCATAGATCACGAGCTTCTTAAAATCCATATAAACGTTCATCATAAACAAGGTATAGACCCTAATAATTATAATGGTAAATATTTCCAGCGAGAAGTGTGTCTGTGGAATGGATTTAGCAACAGTAATACGTATAACAGTAAATCTGAATTAAGCTACCTATTGAGAGTGGTGTGATAATAACTAGAAAGATTGACTTAAATTTTGTAATAATGTAAACTTTTAAAATTTCAGTATTTGTATAATTTTGTATACACGAAAGGTAAGTTTTTTTCAGAAAACTTCATGGAGATGAAATTTAGAAAACAGATAGGAATATAGCTTTATTAATCGAGTTAGAATGAGAAACATGCAAGATGCATTATACCTAGGTACATTTTGTATCTCCAAAACACTGTCAAGTTTAAGCAGTCACAATCATCAGCTGAATCTTGTATATTTTATTCATGCGTTTGAATAATTGGTGTTGCTTTTTTAAATAAATTATTTTGATAAATCATGAACAGTTACTGGATACTTCCTAACAACGGGATGGTATTAGTGTTCATCTTACATTAGACGGACATTATTAGCTTGTGTAAGAACATTCACACACAACGTCGAGTCTTTTAACATCTTGGTTGGTATCTTTGTGAAAAATTAAATGGAGGTAAATAAATGTTTGCGACAATCGCATGGTCAGGTGGAGTGAGAAGTTGCAAATTTATCTGTCTTGAACAGACAAAATAGCCAATACTACCTTTGACATAGCGTTCACCTCCACGTGAGAATGTTCCAAAGTCCGGGTAAAAAAGTAAAGTAAAGTGTTCCCTATTACAGACCATGGAGGCCCAGAGGGTTCCAGGAGGTTGAGGCTCCGAGATTTTTAGACATTCGGCACATGAAGGTGGTAAGGTTGTTAGCCTTACGCACCGGCCGCCTTTACCCCCAGGATTGCTCCTGGTACTCATTTCTGTTAGAGGCTGAGTCGACCCCAGGGCCATAGTGCCACCAGAAGGATTAGGCCGATTGAAAAACTCCAACGAACTCATCGGGAAGTCCGGGTGTTCTAACATAATTAGGTCTGGTGAACTGATCTAATTCGCACAGTTCTTGATCAGTTTGCTTCGATGTACATTCCCTAGGCCTACTGACTATCACACAGTCTGACCGTGAAATCTAATATAACATTATTAAAAGTTAATAAGAAGTAAGAAAATGCTTAATTTTTTACTATTGAGGCCTATCAGTTGTTATGACTTTAACTATGAAATGTGACTCGGAATGATTTACTAACGCCTAGATCAAACACCATACGTACTATAGATAATGGAAGTATTGCGTTCGACCCTCAAATTCGATGTCGAGCATTCAGCACAACTATATGTGTTGAGGTACCCTGAATCCAAAAATAAAATTTGTGTCTATGTGTGTCTGTGTGTGTCTGTTTGTTTGTCTTTCTTTCAGTCTGTCTGTCTCTCTATCTGTAGGAACTTGATTTTTAGGTGAAATAAAATTTCTGATTTTGGTGTTAGCTTCTTTTTATTCTGGTGGATATTTTGCTAAGTTAATTTATACAGGGAGGCCATTTTATGCGGAAACTTTTTAACAGCGTTGCCCCTGCTCACACTTTCCCCGCTGTTGTGCTTGCACCGGCGGGGACCGTGTTCCGTTACTACCGGCAAATCAAGACTTTAGAAACAATACAAAATAGAATAGCTCAACCAATTTATTATCAAAATAGGCCTACTGTTGAAAATGACCCCCGTCAGCAGTAAGACATTCCTCACATCGTTTAAACAAATTATTTGCCACTTTTTGTAATTCCTCTTCGGTAATACACTGCACAGCACGTGTTATTTCGGCCTTAAGTTCTTCTAAGGTATGAGGATTATTTCGGTAAATTTTTCGATTATTGTGTTATGTAACACACGACAACAATAGACAAGCGTCTCACTACAACACACCGCATCAACTAACCGCTTGTATGCGTTGTACAACTGCGATGCTAGCGCGGCAATGCGGCAGTGATGCGAGGTTTCCTCATAAAATGGACTCACTGTATTATAGACCACCAAGTTTGTCAATGAAAAAGTACTTCTTTATTTAAATTAATACTCAAATACAGTGGTGATAAACACAACCAAAATTAATAACTTATAGACCTAAAATTATATGGCAATGAAAATGAATTTAATTTCCAGAATTGACGGATAAAACATTGGCCCAATATGCTTTATGCAAAGGATGTTTATTTTTTTAATCATTGTGTCTATGATTTAAGTTTTCATTTTAAATTGTTCTACTGTTTGTATCACTTTGTTCAGTACATGTTTAAACATCATTTCCGAATGGAACAATGACAGCGAGTCTCATGAATACAACAGCTCTAGCTTTTTCTATATTCCGATTTAGCAATTTTTTTATGCATGAAATTGGTGATGCTGCAGATATCTTATGATTGAGTTGTGATGAATCGAGTGTTTATTAAATACTGATCATATGACGAAAAATTACCTTGTAAAAAGTCTGTTGATTCTTCAGTATCAAAATACGGTATGTGAAATTATGAACAGTTTAGTAATAAAAACTAACCAAGTTTATAAAAACTATCCAAGTTTTTATAGTTTAGTTCAGTTTATTACTTTTCCGCAGAGGCAAAGAATGTAATGAGGTAAACACACACTCACCAAATTATGTACGTAATATACCAATCCTAGATTATACAATAAGTTTCTGTTAATTTTGGAAAACTAGGAAAAATGTATTTAAAAATAAATAATTGAAAGATTGATATGTTACAATTCTGTACTTCTATTTCTTAAGGATAAAACTCCCTCGAAAAATTCATGGGTGTCTCTGCTTGCTTTCTTCTCTTTAATATACGAAACATATTAAAAGTAAATGGAAAATTGCCCACAATTAGACCGAATTTCAGTGAAGTTACTACGCAACTTTCACGCTAAAATAATTGTTACAAAAGGAAATTGTTACAATTATTTCTGACATATCATATAGCCCACATATTAACATTCCTTACAAATGTAAAAGAGGCCTATATGGGAGTCGTAAATAATCTCATCCAGAGTTAAGAAATTCTGGAAGAAACAAGGTTGCAAGGGTTAAAAATGTTTAGAGTTAAATAATACACTTTGCACGTTTTGTTTGCGAATTTAGTCCACCAAAAATGTATATTTTAAGAACTATGCAATATAAAAACATTTGGCTACTGTTACGAATGTAATATTATGAAGGAGGAAATGCTAGGAGGGAAACTAAGACAGAGTCACTCTGTGCCAGTGTGTGTGTGTTTCATAACGACAAGTGAAACGCGATATAATTTCCAGTCACGTTACACTGCACTTCATTGTTTCTTTGAGACTAGCAATAATGCCATTTTAAGTTATGAGACCTGTTCTTCCAATTTGTTATTTATCGCTGACTTACACTGAAAAGACTTTTGGCGCGCTTTGCCTACCTTACCAAAAAGTGGACTCTGATTATATAGAGAACCGTTATAACAACATTTACTAAATTACACATGTAAGCTGTGTCACGTAGATTGTTTTATGCTACAAAAATTCCAACCATATGACTGCTTTGCAATGAAACTTCTAACAATGTGAGAGGCCGTTTACATAAATACACAAGGTATTAAGCAAGGAAATAATTCATGTAGACTTATGCTAGAACAAATAACGCACAGCACAGCAACATTCAGTAAAAGTTCTGGCAATCAGTCACTTTATTAATTGAACTTGTAAAATCATGGCACTAAATTACTCAATAAAGAGTAGGTCAGTTCACAATTAAATATTTTTCGGGATAGGCACATAACGAATAATTACAACCTTTCTTTACATTAGTACATTACTTAATTTTTTCTCTGAATAAAGGATGTTTAAACGAATATGAGCAACGTTTCACTAGTCTTTAAGCTAGTGTGTAGTATACAGGGTGTTTCAAAATTACTTTTACAAACTTCGGTCATGGGTTCCTTACACCAAAAGAAGGAAAAAAGTTAATATGAACATATGCCCCATAATCCTTGTTTTCTCGTTAGGAACTGTTCAACACATTGGTACACTCATAACACGACAACACACAAAACTCATTAAAAATGCTAGAAATGTCCTCCTCTTGCTTCTAAACATGCATGCACTCGTCGAATCATGGACTGTCGCACCCTTTCAAATACTCCGGGATGGTGTCGAATGGTTTCGCACGCTTCCAAGATACGTCGGTGAAAAGTTTCTTCATCGAGAAAACAAGGATTATGGGACATACGTTCGTATAAACATTTTCCTTCTTTTGGTGTAAGGAACCCATGTCCGATGCTTGTAAAAGTATTTTTAAAATACTCTGTATACCGGTACTTTTTTTATCCGAGAAATTTGGGCCCTTTTTCTAAGAGTACGACAGTATATAGAAAGGGTACTTTTTAGCTGGTGTCCGAAGTTTAAGTATTTTCCTGTTGTAATATAAGAATAACGAAGACAAATTCATCCACTTATCACTAATCACGGTCTTAGTTTTCATCATGTTTTAAGTGTATATATCTGCTGCAGTACATAAATGTGTGAGGCCTATAGCAATGTTATACACAATACAACCTAAACAGTCATACAGTTGAAATATTATTATATTTAGTTGTTTCGGTGAAACATAAAAAAAAAAAAAATGATTGTAAATTTGTGGAAACATTTCTTGGGTATCTTTATTTATATTGAGAGCAAACGGAGTGATACCTATTACATAATACTTCAGCCTTGTTTGACAAATAACGAAGTTTAGCGATACATAAAGGTCCCAGATTTTATCCCCAGGTGGTGGAATTTTCCTCCTAAATGTTCTTATACCTTTAATAGTTGTCATTGACGGTAACTGCAAATTAAGAATAAAATTACAGACTCATTATAAATTAGCATATTCGACAACTAGGCGTATTTCTTGCTACCGCAGTAATGACAAATACAAAATAATGCTATAAAATGGCATAACATGTTACCTGAAAGTGTGTCCAGTTCCATTAGGAATTTTAAACCAAAAACATTATATTTTTTAGATGTGTACTTTAGTCAGTAGGATAGTTATAATATATTTATGAAAAGTCGCAAAAAAATGCATATTTCAAAATTGATTAGTATATTTCAAGTTTTCTTTTTGTGGTTTGAAGTATGTTTGTCACTAGTGAATTTGTTAACCCTTAAGATAATTGTAGTATGTATTATATTTGTTTCATTTGAACCAATGTATGTATGTCACCCCTCGCATGAGCTTTGCTCTTTGGGGTTATGTTATTACATATTAAGTATTAAATTAAATGAAGTAATTATATAGTAAAAGTTATAATAATAAATTATTAATAACAATGATAAAATACACCTTGACAGTATCGGTCAACCTTCCTGCGGTGCAACTCTGAGATTGTTCCTTTTAAAGAAAGTTGCACACGTCAATCTGCCTTGCCGCGTGGATTTATTCAGACTTCGGTAGGCAATCCTGCCACACAGGGGTAACCAACTTCTTGTTTGCCTAATACTATAATCACCAAGATCATTGTTCAAACTTATTACTTGGAGAGACTAGCCTACTTCAAGGTAACAACATTGTACTGGCTAATTAAAATGTCTTCTCTGAAGGAAAAACTTTAATTTTACGTTACTATTCGAGGGTTGAATTTTTAATAGGTGAAAGACATTTGTAGAATCTGTCTGTCACTTTCATCTGATATTCTCTGAGTATCCAGTAAATTGTATATTTCCTCTTGCAATGTATAGTGGATTCCACGTTGGCATCTTCCTATGCCATCGTTTTTCTACGAAAGAATACAACATCATTGTTCATTAATCCTAAAATCTATACTGATTATGTAGAGGTTTTGAGGTAGGCTCTTTGCCGTCTCCTAATTGTTGGGCTATTTCTTTTCTTTGCGATTTCTGAATTTAAGTAGTTAGCCTAGCCTGTTGTGGACAATATTAATCCTACACAGTCGGAAGTTATTCTACATTGGTGTCGGATCCACACGACTACCACTTCCTTCGTACTTTAGCTAAAATAGGACAAATGCATCACGAAACCGAGGTAGCTAGGATCTGTCTCCTTACGACTAATTAAGTTGCTGTCCACTGATTGACATGTCTAAGGGGAATGGGTAAAATATTGTAAGCAGCAGTTGTAGGAAAGAGGGCGTCATAACATGAAAAATTCTTTATGTCTGATTAATAATTAGTCTAAGCACTATCTACCGTTCTAAAATTGTTTTAACATCTTGTTAAAACATTGAACATCTGTAACTTACGTGAACATCTGTATGTGATCAAGTATTAAGTAGTTTTTGTTGGAAGCTTACCTACAATGATCTTAGAAAATATTAATAATGAATGTCCAAATGATAATTTTACCACTGTATGCTCCTTACGATGTGCATTTGTTGGTAAAAATATGGTATATCCTGTTTAGCAATTCTAATATTTATATTTAAAAACAATTTTAGACATTTGTAGACCAGTAAGTATGGATGCTGTTTAACCCATTTGCTAGGCTGATTACTTCTAAGCTATAAGAACCTAAAAATCCGGTCCTTGCTTAATACTGTTGAGACATGGTTACTGATGTGACGAGAAAATTAATTTTCCCTGTGATAGGCCTATACTAGAGTACCCAAACCAGTTATCAATGGTATATTGTAGGCTCGTCCTACTTATTTCGTTTAAGTGAAATTTTAGAGATGCTTTATTGTTAGTCCTTTATTATCTATCCACCTCTATGTGAAAATATGACTGTTGAGTACATCAGTGTATTACATTGAATAGGCTGTATTTCTATCGTTATTATCTAAGAAGAGTATAATAACATATAAAATATCAGTGTTATCTTAATTAAAAAATTCTTCAACTAAGAAAATGTTACAAATCTGAGATATACAGCACGTAAAAGCTAGTGTAAACGTCCAAATCTTTGCATTTGTTTATAAATTAACAGAAATGTTCACATGATATTTGCTGGGGAAGTCTAATCATTACCGGGTAGTGTCTTTAGAGCTCAGACTACGTTATTAAATACTTATGTCTGTATAGGATGTGCCCTATTTATATCGTTCTTTTCTAAGAACAGTACATTAGGCTATACAGGTTATACAGTGCCATCAATAAGTCTCTCTGCAGTTCTAGTTATATTCGCCATCCTTGCGAAGGTTGGTATTTGCCCTTACCTTCCTTTCATATTTGTAGCAGGTATTCCACAGTAGGCTATTGATGTGCGTCTGTTTTCTATTGTTGATGAGTTAAAACAGCAGTAAGTAATATTAAATATTTAACTAAAGTTTTCGAAAGTAAATTAAAGTGAGTGAATTGATGTTAAGAAAACGGTAAACATTTTCAACATCTTCTGTATACAGGGTGTTAAAAAATTACGTTTACAACGATTCAGAGATGATAGAGGAGGTAAAGCAAACATTTTATTTATGTAACAAAACGTTGGCATATGCGCCGTTTATTGTGTAAGCCTACATAAGTGTTAATTGCAACAATCGAATTTTGTTCGTATTATCCAGAAGGAACGAGGCCAATTGTCGTTTTAGAGATAGTGTTCAAACTGCCGTTCATTGAAGGCATTGCACAACTGGTATCTTCGTACTATGGACTGTCTGCAACGCTCAAAAAGGTCAACATTGTCTCAAATAACATGTGAAGCTTCAACAATGCGAGCAACTATTTTTTCTGCCGTATCGATCGGTGTCTCACACAAGACGTTTCATGTCTCCCCACAAAAAGAAATCCAGTGGAGATAGGTCCGGTGATCGAGGTAGCCACGGTACTGCCCCACCCCTGCCGATCCAACGATTGGGGAACGTAGCATTTAGATGGTTCCTGACACGACGATCAAAGCAGTACAAATAAAATTAATTGGTGCGTGTTGTGACGGGAGTTAAGCCATTAGTCCATCTAGCGGCAAAACGGAGCATAAGCCAAAGTTTTGTCACAGAAAAAAAAATGTTTGTTTTTACCTCCTCTATCATCCCTGAAACGCTGTAAACGTAATTTTTTAACACCCTGTTTAGGTGAGTTTTGTTACTTTCATTTCTTAGCGCTATAACTGAATTCCGTTTCTTAGCGGATGGAATATCTCTGCTACAAAGCGACTTCTTGAAGAAACTGTGTCTAATCACACCAGCTGATTTCGTTGTTTAACGGGTAAAGTAAAATGACACACTGAAATTAAACCCTGCTTATTAAGCCAACCAAAAATGGTTTAAATATAAATCTGTAGTTTGGTGTATTCTAAGCTATTTAACCTAAAATTCTGAACAATATCTGTATCTACTATTAAAGCTTGCTTGCTGTGATCGTCTTTGCAACAATCGCTCCGGACATCAAGCAAAAATCACATTCTTCAGTTCATCGTTCATTTTTACGGTGTAAGTGTGTTTAAATTCAGTAGTAGAGAGTTTCAAATTATAGGTCAGTGTTAAGTTTCAAATCATAGGTCAGTGTTAAGTTTCAATTCATAGGTCAGTGTTAAGTTTCAAATCATAGGTCAGTGTTAAGTTTAAGGTCAAAATTTCAGTTTAGCGTCGAACGTACCATAATGACTTTAATTGTTCAGGAAATCTGTCACATTGTCATAATGTCACATTGAATCCACGTTAATCGACAATAAATCCACATGCATCCATATAAATCCACATGAATCTACATTGAATCCACTTTGAATCAACATTAATCCACATGAATCCATTAGTTGTACTCGATCGCCAAGACGTACGCTTGCTCATTTTCTAGTTGTAGCATTATTTTACTATTACCTAGCCCTAAAATAGTCAACTTTCTCTCATAGTAAATAATGTTTAATATATTATGGGAATCGTTTCATAAAAATATAGGAATGCTTGTTCATGTAATTATTTTACATTATTAAGAATAATAGGAAATTATTAGCACTAAGAAGCGAAATTTACGAATTTGCTAATAGAAAGAATAGTGTAGACTTTAATACGAGCGAAATTATAATGTTGATTGTTACAGTAACGAACAAACAAAAAAAAAAAAAAACAAAAAAAAAAAACAAAAAAAAAACAAAAAAAAAAAAAACAAAAAAAAAAAAAAACCTAACTGAAATTGCATAAACTTTTCATAAAATGTAACAAATATGGAGTTATGTTTTGTAGGCTTTGTGCACTTACTACACTTTCGAGTTGATTGGTATCTAACTTAGACTTTGACTAGGTAGTCAGAGTCAATAAAATCCTACCATGGCTATTGAGATGTTCGTAGCCTACATATTAGTAGAATTATGTCACAGAATATATCATTAATATGATTTCTGTGTTTATTTATTATTTTTGTATTATTCATTAATATGTATTATTTTTGTATTATTCATTAATATGTATTATTTAAGTATTTATGTATTGTTTGTTATTTATGATCAATATTCATCTTGTAGTTTGTGTTGTCTTGAGTTACACTTTAGTCTATAGCATCATTCACGATGCTCATGACATGAATGCAAATAATTAAGTATTGCCCAGCGAGGTGGTTGAGATAACGTCTCGGACTCGCATTCATCAGGTCCCAGGTTCAAATCCCGTGGCTGGCCATTTTGTCCTAGGTTTTTCATGGTTTCCTCAGACGTAAAGGTAAATGCCGATTGAATAATTACTTACCTCATCCTGTACCATATTCATTTAAATTAGTACCAAATGAAATTTAATGACATAAAATACACCAGCAACAGAATATAATTGACAATCAATAGTTGCATGGCCTACTATATAGACACAGATCATGAACTCCAGATATTTATTTCTTTATTAATCTTTGTCGTAAGGCCCAATACAGGCATTGACATTATTGTAAAAACACATAAAAATGATTGTCGATCAGCCATTGGTATAAAACATTAATAAATCTCCTCCTGTTTATACCACTTAATTCTCTCTGGTAATAAATTCTAACATTTGGGACCTAAGTATGACTTAGACCAGGCTCGGGAAGTAATGCACTGGATGTGCGAAATGATCTACCCCTCATTCGCCCCTTTCCTTATTCTTTCTATCTGCCATAAGACTAGTCCCAGAAAGAACCGGTTTACTTATCTCTATCAGTGATTGAAAGACAGTAGTAGGGATGAGAGGGAGGGTAACTTCACACTTCCAGTGCTTTCCTTGCCGTCCCTGACTTAGACGTCTTACTTAGTCTGAATTGCGGTAAATTTAGATGAGAGTTGCTCCTAGTAGCCTATAGTCATTATGCACATCATGTCTCAGGCCATAGTAACTGACGTTGCTATGTAGGCTACATGAGTCAAAAAAGTATATACAGTAGAGTCCCGCTATTCCGAACTAATTGGGACCGAACACCGTTCGGTTTAGTGGGAATTCGGAATAGGCGGATTTTATGAATAATATCAACGTATTGACTTGTCAAGGCGTAAACTAAGTGCGGGAAATTATTGTATAAATGGAGGCGACATGTGCTGTAAAGTAACCAGCTTTCATGCCAATTTGGTTTCAGGAGTTTTCAGCTCTGTGTATTTCTCTATTTAACTTCTTTGTATAACTATAAATATACTTTTTTTGACGAACGTATTTTTAAATTCTCCTGTTTTTTAAGTTTAAAAAATCGGTATTTTTTCTGAACTCTGTTCGGAATAGGCGGATTTTCGGAATAGCGGGACTCTACTGTATATTATTGTTACTCTTAATATTTGCCTACTAATATTATTACCGTTATATTTATTATTAATATTATTATTGGCAATTTGATTGCCCATGAGCTTTCGGAGATTAATTGAACAACATTTCAAGAGGTACGAATAGGACATTTAGAGCATGGGTACTTCATTCCATTGTCGGATAATATTCCTGAGTTGGAATAATCCTGCAGCAAGTTATAGCTGCTCATAATGGGGTGTAGAAGAAAACCTAGAGAAATTAATTAGAAAATGTTCGCTATGTACAGTACATTTCCGATTGAAAACAGTAACTGATTTCTTTGAACACTTACAGTATCTTCACATAGGCCTATAATAGAAAAAAACTTAAGTAATACGAAAAATCAGTATTACACACAATTTTCTCTAATTTTATACTCAATACATAATGTTATTTTTACATCCGAAAATAATATAGGCGATTTCGAGAGTTGCCTAGCCACGAAGGTGAAATCGAAATTGAGAGAGATGCATGTTACCGAGTGAGAGGTTGGATTACCCTTGTATACCAGGATAACGAGATCACGTGGCTTGCTTTCAAGTAGGTTGTTGCATTTAATTCACAATTCAGCTACAAGTCGTTGCAAACAAAACAGAAATCTATCGAAGTTAATGTTGCGAACGACAGCCTTACGGCTTTTCCTAAGCGCCGACCTTCCATACGTCCTCATATGTTGCTCTTTTTAAATACAGATATGCCTACCTTTGAATACTTACATAGAATGGATTATGTTATATTGCTCATAGTGTACGGCTTATCGATCTAGATAATATAAGCCTATGCATTATGGGTGACAGAACCAATATATGTGCACTGGTATTATGGTTAGATAACTATCAGTAAGTGATGTTAAGAGATTATATTATAAACCCAGTTATAATACTGCTTTTTAATAGTAATTTATAATTGAAGTGGTAAAAAGATAAATTTTATTTTGCAAGTTTGTATGTAAATTCTCATGTAGGTAAGGGCTAGTGTAGCAAACCTTCGTTCAAAATAAAATGATATAACTATTTCTAGACAGCCGTTAATTTTCGTGAAATAATAACAAATATTACATTTATTCTAATAATTACAGTAGGCTACGTACCGGGTAGCCATATTGGGTCAACTCGAGTAGCCCTGCCATCTACCTCCACTTACACACATGCACATGCTCAGATATAGGTTATTCGTTTTTTCTTAGACATAAGGACTGTAGACTGTAGCACAAGTATGACGATTTTTGCAATCATCGTGAAAAAATTAACATCTAAAAATGCGTAATGAATTTTAACATTCTCAATTTGTATAAAATTGAGCCTTTGAAATACTCATATACAATTTTCTTAACTAGAAGACTATTTACCAAGTAATTGAAACAACAGTTGGTTGCAATGGATTTTAGCTAATGTATCTTGTGTTAGAAGTTCCATTTTTAATTCAAGTGGTCTAAAAATAGGGTTACGTATGCACTTTTAGTCTTATTAATTTTTTTAAAAGTTTGGTGAATCGAACGAATACGTTCTCCAATCTTCTAATGGAAACCTCTTCTGGATCGTGCTCATTCTATTTCTAAACTGATTGTCAGGTTACACATTGCTAGTGTTGGTAAGAATCTGTTGAACAGGTGATCATTCTCTTTACTTCGGGAAATTCGTGTTAAGTGTAGTAAGTTCACCATGGTTCGGAGTCGACATTAAGATGCACGTCCCTGTTGCATTAGAAACAGCTTAGGAAGTGTCATAAACAGCTTAGGAAGTGTCATACTACAATGTTATGATAATCTCCATCATTGAGATGTCCGGCTAAACCCTTCTCCATGATCATTCATCAAATTACTCACAGTCGGTCATGTATATATGGTGAATTAAACTTTAGGTCTAGGTAGACCTATATCATTATCGTTTTATGATGTAATCATCCTGACATTGAAAGCCTGTGCATTATGTTTTCAACTTGCTTTAGAAACGTTTCTTGCCGATTTATCGAATTATTAAATAAGTCTATCTCTTTTCTATAGGAAAGTTGATTACTGGGACTTTATCATTAAGATGCAGTGTTTATGAGAAGACTGTTTCACAGGAGATTGCTAAAATAATAAAAACTGGTTCAGAAATAATAAAATATGCGTCAGCAATAATATTTTCTGAAACGTAACAGTATAGTGCTGTTCTCTTGTAAATCAACATACAATTTTGAGAGATTGACCTTACTTTTCGGAATACGCAATCTTCTGTGACATTCTTGATATGAAGGCACTGTTTGGATGTGATGTCGTATAGGCTAAGTAAAATCACATTTTCTTTCAGAGGGAAAAAATAAGATAGGCCTATAATCTATAACTATTTACGTGATTAATATTGTTGGAACACGTAGGAATGTGATCATTTTGTAAACGATGATTTTGACATTACTCAAACAAAGATGCAACAGAAAATGTTGCTTTACTAAAAGGATTTTCACATCTTAATGACAAGAAATTCCATGATCTTATCACCAAGAAGAACCACTTGTTCTCAAAGTAAATAGTTTGTATTCATTCAACAGAAAACATTTTTTTTTTTTTTTTGAGAACTCAGCACATTCGATAAAAGTCAGCAATGTGCCTGGCATGTTACGCATTCTTTTTGTGCAGAATAATAAACGGAATTCCTCGAGGTTACATCCGTGACGGGCGATACCAAGTGGACAAGAAAATTTTTGTTAAATTGCATGGGAAGGTACTTTCAAGCGTGAGTGTTTTGAATATTTCTTAGCTTGCTTTTAAAATACATTTGAGTGTGTTGTAGGCCTATATGTATTAATACCTATCATAAAGAAACTGAGACCAGGGTATAGTTTTGTTCATGTGGGATAATGTTATAAGAATTATCCTTTCATTAATTAATGTAGAATATATTATACAATTTGGGGATGTTTGGTCACACATTTCATATGAAAACTGTATTTGTATCCTTCCTTTCTTATTACAGATTTTCCACTTAAACTTTCTCTCCCACTCTTAGGAAGTAATTATAGTGTTCCGCAGCGAAATCTGATGTCGGATTCTCATACACGATCCAAAATCCCAGAGATTTTTTCGTACATTTATTTTATTTATTATTATTTATTACAACATTTTCTTACTATTACAAATTACAAAAATACAAATTATTACAAATACAAATATAAGTAATACAAACACAATTATTATAATTACAAAAGAGTATTATTTACCCCTCATGAGTATAGCTCGTGTTCGGGGTCAGTTCAGTCATACTAAAATTATATTATAAGCATTATATAAAAAACAAACATATTAAGGTTTAAGCAAAAACAATAAGTTAGTTCATATGAAATAAATAGATAAATAACGATACGAAAAATATAAATTACAATATCATAACAGACATACAAACAAAATACCTCAAGTTAAAAATTTAAAATTGAGAATGAATAATGGAAAACAAAGTGAGTAAAAGTACCATTACAAGTTAGTTTTAATCAACTCGAGTACTTCTTTTTAAACAATTTATTGTTTAGTGTTGTCAGATTAGGGTTTCTTTTAGTAAAATTGTTGTATAGCCTTGGTCCGAAATTTATTCAGTGGTCAGTATTTTCGGGAACATTCTGTGTATAAGTGCGTTTCTGCATGTATGTACAAACATTAAAAAAAATTATATTGAGTGAAGTATCTTTCTGGAGGTCAAAAAATTAAAAATGGATTTTTTTTATATTTTCTTGAAAAATACAATAATCTATATATATATATAAAAGGCTTTGTCCTGACTGACTGACTGACTGACAGGAATCAACGTAGAGCCTAAACTATAACAGGTAGAGACTTGGAATTTTTACAGTACCTTCGTTTCATAATATAGGTGCTCACTAAGAAGGGATTTTGAAAAATTTTGATATTAAATGCAAAAAATAAAAGGTTTTTGAGAATACTTAATCCCTTTTTAAACAGAATTATCAAATCCAAATCACAGAAAACTTGACAACAGTATTGTTGCAAGTGGTATCAGAAGGGGTTTGGAATTAAATGAAATGGATGTTTAACAAATTAGAGAAGGTATCAATATAGTTAATGTTATAAATAAATATTAAAGAATGAAATACACGAAAATAATGCAGTCACATAACTTTCTCTAAACTGGACCTAGAGAAAACAATACGAGATAAGGTAATATGTTGTGGGAAGAGAAGTATGAAAGTGATATTACATTTCTGTTTAATTTCATCCCCAAAACGGTTTTATGGTAACATGAGTGTAGAAAGAAAAATTCTCTGCCACGATAATACAATTTTATGTTACCGGAATTTCTGTTTCTTCTTATTTGAACCCTTACCAGGCTTGCTGTGTACAAGCGATGCGATGCAGAATTCTACATCCTCTATGAGCCATAAAAAAACTATATCAAGCGTTTTCTGAGGGAATAGTTTTAGTGTAATAAGTCGTTCTTCCTATTTCAGATTATAAATACCTATATAAGGACCTAGGATTTAAAAACAGAAAGTCATTCATAAGATAATTTCCAATTACAAAATAAAAAACCCGGGCGAAGCCGGGTCTTTTAAGCTAGTTATGTATAAATTGCTTGTAGGCCTACTGTTTGAACCATATTTTTAAAATCTCGTATTTCGAAACCAGGCTTCTTAAATAATAGACGATAACGAACATGACTTTACATTTCCACAAAATGCATTCTAATTTCCTCAGATATCTCATATCCTCCTCATGTAGTAGGTAGCACTGCCTTAAATGAAGATATGACCTACCAGACCATTCGAATTCATCAAAATTGTAAATCGAGACATCGGTCCCACAATATCCAAAACCGATTGTAATTCACTTTCTCATAGTTTTATTTTAATATCTATATACACACACCTTCAGTCCTGATGTCTCCATTAGTGCCCTGAACTCTTGCTGAATGTTCTTCTAAGGATCTAAGCGATTATTTCTCTATATCGTAGAAATTTAAATCCTCATCTATTCATTTTATCGAAATAGAGGCTTATTTTACTTTCAAGGAAATGCTTCTATGAAACCAGATAACCCAAATCCGGAGAACGAAAAGGTTATATGTATTTGATCACAGTAAGGTTCGAGACACATTGAATTCAACCAATCGAGGTTAATGAAGAGAAGAAATACGAGTATCTTTATGTTCCAGTAGTTCCCTTCTTGATAGGTGTAATCTTGATGATATCGATGTAAGATTCTTTTGATTAGAAGTCAAGAAGCAGCATACCTATGAAAACTGTACAATCTATAAAGTAATTTGGTACCTCTTCTAAAGTTTCTAATGAACCATCTCTTCATGCATTAAGAGGTTTCCTTCTTATATTAAAAACCATTTATAACGCAAGGTTAGCAGATCTACATAATTTGTGTTAGAAGTTCATTTATTAATTCAAGTGGTCTAAAAATATAGGCCTAGGTACGTATTCACTTACTCAATTATGTTTATAAGTTAGTAATTTTTATATTGTACTTCAGTTGATTAATTGTATTAATAACAATTGATATTTCCTTAAAATTTGTCTTTGAGTTTAAAATAAACATTTATGATCTATTACTATATTCTATATTCAAAGTATCAATCGGATATTTAAAGTCTTAACAAGGGTCTTCAAATGTGGCCACTCGTCTTTACCAGACCTCAAAGTCCATTTTCTCCACTTTAACGTTGCCTATATTTTTTAATCCTCGCAGTCAAAATACTCCTTACACCAAAAATGTTATGTTATGGATTTGAAAGTTTCACTACATTCTCATCAATAATTATTATAGAGTAATTAGTTTTATTTTAATTGTTGGTTAATTTCCTGAAAATGTTTATGATTTGTGAAAAATTAAATGTACAAAAAAGAATAATCACTTTAGTATGAACACATAGGCCTACTAGAAATAAGAAACTGTTTGTGATTAGGCCTATAACAAATACAATAAAAATAGTCGAAATGTTTACAGAAGATAGCCTTTTCATATTCAATTCTAAAATACAGTACGAACATAAAGTAAATAATCTTTAAATAAAAATAGTAATATTGTCGTTAAATCATTTGTAAATATTACTTCTGAAAATATCAGAATTCCAAACCTTTAAATATCTGGTTAGTAGCGAATATTAAATAATCTTAATAACATCAATGGGAAACACACAAAATAACCAAGTGTTAAAAAGGCCATAGCAATTAACGTAATTACTTAACACTCATTCCGTTTAAAAGTGAAGAGTAATACAAGGATCTCGCATGTTTGTAATTTGCCCACTTATTAAGCTGCTAGACCAAGCATATTAATTTTAACCCACGAGTAAGGTAAACATATTCATGGATTTAAAAATACCCTATTACATCGTTTAAAACATATTTTCGTTTGAGATGCATTGGAAGCAGGGACTTCTAAGCAGACATCTGCACTTGGCCTCGTATTTGATTGCATTCTGGGACAGACTGAGCCCCGGGGTAAGCAGCAGACCACCAGTAATTCCAAGCAAAAGTGAAAGACTAGATGGCCTACAAACGGACATGAAGATGTTCGCTATTCCTGTATCATATGATAGATACTTAAGCGAAACTTCTGCATGAAAGTCTGTGTACATTTCTCATTGATATACTTCTATGGAGAAGTAGGTATCTCGATACAGAATTTTGTAATTCGAACTGATCATTTATATAGCCTACAATAGTTAATCTGTAGCCAGCGACGCTAACCACGAGACACGCAGGCGGTCACTCTGACATTTACTATAGGCTACATTAAAATGGTGTGCTGACCAATGGAGATCGTCTCGTATCATAACTAGGGCCCGGATTCTTAGGTTTTAAACTATTTTGTTCGTTGCTAGCTAACTGTGATATTTTAACATATTTACCCATTTCATAGTCTTGGCAGTCACATAGTCCGATCCTATGAAACCTAAAAATGGCTAATTAAGACGTTAGAAATTAAAAATGGCTAAAACTGCTTTTCAAGTAAAATACAATAAAATAACAATAATTATAATGATTAATCTAATTATTATTGATCTGCTAAACATTACTTTTTAAGTATCTACTTATATTTTGTATCTTGCTCATTGTTGTCAGTATATTATTTTGTAAGAAAATATAGCATTGCGTTCTGTAATTTTGTCATTTTGTAACTTCATTGCCCCGGCAACGGACAAAGTGAACCAAAATAACCGATTACTTTAGAAACAAATTAAAGACATTCTTGGAAGCTTACACTTGCAGCTGTCTATTCACAGTGTTTGCTCCAGAGGCCAAAAGTAAAGTATTCTAAATGTTGATTGATTAAAAACGTACTTGTTGAGTTTTTGGTGGAGTAATAGTCTTTGCATGGTATCCCAATTAAACTATGTAATTCAGAAAAGCCTTGGATTACTGCAAACCAAATTAAACGACTAAATTACTATTAATTTTACATAATGATGCTAATCACTGTAAAGATATATTTAGTTTCGCACTGTTTATATGGCAGGAGTATACCTAAGTCACATTTACATGTTGCCAAAGGACTGTATCTTTTTATGTTTTATGTTTATGTGAATACAAAAAAAATGTTTGATATGTTTCGCGATGTACAAGGTTATAGCTTATCCACGGTCAGGATATTTAGTAAAAGAATATTTAAAAATCGGCAATGAGTTATGCTAATAAACTACACATTTTTCGCATGCTGTCCTATTTCTGCTGAACTCGAACGTCAGATTCATAAGCTACAATACCCAGCCAATAGAAGACAAGCAATGTACCTGTAAACCAACCATTGACTATTATTTTGAAAAATACCAACAAAAAGAGATAAAAGTGGCAGGTTTAATTATTTTTGGACGCGGGGTACAATTCCAGGATTCCCGGCCCAGTATAGGTTCTTACAGAAAAAAAATTATGGCTCTATTCAATTATACAGAAACCATTGTTATGGTTCATGAGATTTTCACATATTAAAACAATCCAACTTCAATTTTTGCTGTTAAAATACAATATGTATGGTACTATTCAAATGTTCACTATTTTTGAAAATATGAACGATTGGAATTTTTCTCGGCTAATACAAACAAAGTAGCGATAAATTCTTCACGGGATATCAGACCAGTCGAAGTTTTGTAAGGTTTCGAGCTATTTGAAAGTTACGCTTAGTTTTTAGGGAAATTTCTATTTGGAAGGAGCAAATTAAGTAATTAAAAATGAACATTTGTTTGAACATAATTAAGTAACAGCACTCTTAACTACTGAAGGACGTACAGCAGGGCATTACATTCTTATGTGTTGTATCCGATTAAGGATTATATCAATTAATTAAAACTGTATGTAACATACGTACTAAACACCATATTCGATTTCTATCAGCTTATTATTAAACTTCCAGATGAATCGACACAAATCGTGGTGTGGAAAGAAGTGCGAAATACAATCCAGACTCTTCAAGTTTCCGCCAAGAAAAAATAGGTTTTCCTTTCTATAAAGAATATATTATATTGTGGCGTTTCTATAAATCTAATCGAATTAAAACATTTAAATGTACCATACCGTACTCATTTTCTAAAAATGTAATGTTATGAGTTGTGAATAACCCATTCCCCAGTTCGTAGAATTAGCTGTTTTCTGTTCATCATTCACTTCTGAGACCACCTTACGTGGAGTTTGAGGGATGCTGTTTTTAATATCGTAACAATTTAACATTCGGGAGCTACAATATTAAGAATGTTAGTAAAATTTAAATCAACATCCGTACTATTGCAAAACTATTATGAACTTGAGTAACGAAAAATGCATATGATTAGGAGCAATATGGTTTCTTCTTAAATGTGGCGTCTAATTCTCTCAATGGGACTCCTTGATCTGAACGCTGATTACATCATGAAGGAGAAGTTTAAAAAAGGAACTTTGGTTGAGCTGACAACTTTCTTCCAGAAAAACTCTGACCTCAAATAAATATCATGTACGTAGATTTTTATCTCTTGTACGACAAAATATTTTATTTTTCAAATATACAAAATAAAAAACAGAGGCAATTAGAGTGGCCAGCACTTATGAAATATTTTATTTATTCAACGTACCAAATTACACTCCAGACTGGCAGAATTATGAATTCGAAAGTAAAGGTTTTAAAGTATTTACCGTAGCCTATTTGTTGTATTATACATTTCATTATTTTAAGGTTCTTATCTCTGTTAAATAAGGTCTAAATCCTTCTCCTATTAAGTCTTAATCTTATTTGGGCATTATTGTCCAATAATAATAGGCCTATGAGGATCACCTCACCTACTGCATACCTTAGATGTAAGGGTGAATCTCCTGAGCTGCATTTTATTATCGTCATTGTCTAGATATTAGAGTGATCTCCCTTATTCGTTAGTCTTACTATACTTTTCTACATTTACAAACATTAGTTCATATCAACCAAGAATAGCTCAAAATTGTTTTACAGCTCTGCTTTATGATCTTAAAGCTGCGTCCTTGAGTAGCGTGCCCACAATCATTTTTACCAATGCTCTAATGTATTGAAAACGCCATAAAATTGTGAAACATTGTTTATGAAGGTTGGCAGCAATATGAATGCGCTTGTTGGTATTGAGATGTGGCTCAAGGAAATTTACCACGGTTTTATGATTACAGCTGTCAGCGATGTATGACAAGATTCAGGAACTTCCGTCCGGCCATGCGCAATTGCTATAAAAATCTTAGAAAGAAGTCGCCATACTTACTGTATGAGCATTCTTTATTTGAAAACCGTGATTTCAATGTATAATTAAGAAGTAATTATTTAATGTACCGGTAAATGTGTTTAACAAAACGTGACCAAAGGGTTGGAGAAATAAAGGGGATAAGTCCGTTTTCAGGATTTTTCTTTTTAAATACCATTATGAAACATTGAAACATAAGCTGTGCAACACCCTTACCAGATGGGAAATAAAGAGGTCGAATCTATGTTCAAATGAAAGAATAAGAAATTAACCAACTAAGAAAGTTATTGGGTTTCGTATGCTTTAAAATGCTCTCCTGAAAATGTATAAAAATTTAACTTCTCTCCTTTATTTCTCAAACTCTTCGTGTATTATATGAGGGGTCTATTAACCAACCCGGTAAACTTCATTTTGAAAAAAATTAAGATGCTACATTCTATTGAAAATTTAGTGCATTTTCTGGTACATATTTAGTGTATATGTTTCAAATACAACTTCCCCATAAATTCCTGAGTTCCTCCCTCATGTGGGAATTCGGATTTCAAACACATACACTAAATATGTAGCAGGAAATGCACTAAACTTTCATTAGAAGTTAGCATCTCTATATTTTTTAAAAATGGAGTTTGCCGGGATTGCTAATAGACTCCTCACTCAGGACCAAGTGAAGATTTTTTAAATCTTTAGACATACCATTATAACACAAAATAATGCACAACAAAGCTGCATTTGAAGATTTTGTGTGAATACCAGAACAATGACTTAACCTTTCAACTGTTGTAACTTCCACTGTGACGGCAATATAATTTTTGAATTAGTGAGAAAAATGTAAATAAAATACCTTTTTTTATGAAAGATATTTGTAACACAAGGATAGTGATCCGCGCTTCTTTTTTTACATAATCATGATTTTTCAACTCATAATTTTAAATGGATCTATGTACCCAGACCAATGCATTTCAGAAGGGTCCGAGGTACAGGGAAAGCCACTTAGTAGCAATAAATTCCAAGATATGTCGCTGGGTCTATCTCCAGCGCGTGTTTCTGTGGGTCTATATATTGTTTTCTACAGAATCATCATTTTTGTACTTACACTCAAACTAAACGCTTCAGTCGACCCTATATGGACACGTTTAAGCAAATTTTATTTGCGATCATGACCATAGCAGCCAGAAGGCTAAATTTTGCTTTGTACTACAGTCAAGGGAAGTAAGCTGAATCGAGCTCCTGAAGAAGGAAATGTTTAAGTCATTGTAATTAATCGAATTGACCTCATGAACAGAGTGAGGTTCTCAGTATTTTTGAATTTATTTTTCTTCTTCTTATCAAGCGTTGAGTATGTTGTTTAGGCCTACTTCATTATTCATAAGGTCTATGTCAGAAATCTCTTGAGAATTCTGTCCTTTCTTATAGAGGATTGAGATATTTCCACTAGTATGGGTTAACGATTACTGAAGATATTTCGAGATCTCACCAGGACCCTAAGTTTATCGTTGAACCGGAATAAAGATTGGAGCCTTATATGCTCGTAGGCTATTTCAAAGATGGAAAAAATTCTTAGTAGCTTGAAGTATCAACACCTAAAGTGACCTGTGTCTCAACCTGCATTTCTGCCTCTACCAGGCAATAAACTTACAAGACTTCCCATAATAGTTTTTAGATATTGTGACGTAAGCCTAGTTTAAAATCCTAACAACGACTAGACAGTGTCATTTAGTGCATATTGGAAGATAAATTTCTTCTGTGGCCCATGTGAAGAGATCTAAGCAGTCCGTTAATTAGCAAGGTGGGGTAAAAAAATGCATTTGTCAATTTTATCTCGGTAGCACATACTTTTTCTCCTCAATACTGTGTTAGAATTTTTGTTATATAAGTGTAAAATATTTTCGCAGTTAAGGCCGTAAATGTTGATGGACGTGTTCTGCTTTGTCAACTTTAGTCTGCTTTGTGTCTGTCCAACCCTTGGGTAAGTTTATCACTCGTTTTCCGAAACGTTCAAAGGTGTACCTTTCCCCTTAATTATCAATAAGAAGACTTCCACAATGTCAATACGAAGACTCTTTACAACCTACACTGGGTTTCGTACACAAGAGCTGTAAAATGCTGTCACAAATGAGAGCATAGTGGGTTGAGATCTGGAGAGCGTGAACCAATAAATTGGCACACTTCTACAATCATATCCATCCGTTGAAACAAAATACCTAGCGGGTCATACAGAGATGCCCAAGCAAAGTTCTAAAGGGGGGGGTATAAAAGTATCGTTTCTGGATCCAATGTTCATACAACGTATGTTTATCGTCTACATCTGATGAAGTAATCTCTTTAATTTTATATAACTTTTTATTTTACTCTATAAAAAATATAAAGACTTAAATATATGTAGTAAGTTTATGAACGAGACAAACATACGCACAGAAAAACACTATATTCTTTAAAACAGCAGTAATAGAAGATAATGTCTTTCGGGGCATTTGATGCCGTCTGTACTTGGTAAGGTCCTACTAAAACCACAGGTTACCAAAACTGTCTTGAAGAAATCGTTGAATATTTTATATTTTCCTGTGACGAATTAGAAATGACAGATGATTTTTTAAAGTGAATTGCTAGGACGATACGCGTCATGTGATCCACCAAAAAAGAAGAATAAATATAAATTTATTAATCTCCGTTTAATCAATATCAATGATCCTTATAAAAGTAATAGATACTTCCCATGACATGCTGCCATCCAGCAGCTTATAAATTAACAGCATTTGGCGCATGTGCAGTACGTCCTCTTCGCTTGGCTGAAGTTAACTTTTATTTACGCTTTACGAACAAAAGCATATTATTATTCAGTGGAAAAATGATTTAGACAAATTAAGTTATTTATGTTCTTAACCATCCTTACAAATACAGAATGTTCCTTCTTGACCTTTTCGATTATTGTAAATTGCTAACTTAAATTGAGCACGAAATATTCTGTATTCAGTGAAACCGAATGTTCAGCGTCACGAAGAATATCTCTTACCCGCGCATTCAAGTCTCAAAGAAATGTATAAGTCTGACTAATACTGGACTAACTACAAAAATACTGGACCCACTAAGTAGAGACCATATTGAAACTTACTATTATTTCTATTATTGCAAAAGACAATTTCCTTATTCTGATGATAAAACAACCTAAAACACATACTTTACATAGAACTACTACTTACATCATTTATGTACTACGAGCAGCCAATACATGCCTCTGATTAACATAACTAGAATATAGACTGGAAGTAATATCAGAGTGGTGAAATTGGCAACTTAAGTACAAAATATGTAATACAGTAATACAAAATATGTAATACAGTAATAACCATCTAACCAGGAATGTAGAATTTAAAACTAGTAGTTCTGTTAATAGAAGACCTCGCGTCCTAAAAAGGAAATTCAAGAGCTGCTCTTCATTATGAAACGGAATAAAACTATTTTCGGTAACATCCAAATGCCCAACTGTCATTTTAAAATAAGACCTTGCTTCTCTCGGTCAATAAAACGTATTATGTAGATTTCATAAATACTGATTCTTACATAATAAAGAAAAACTTCAACACTTGATTATTTTGTAACAGTGATTTACTGTCAGATCTGGTCAAATTATTGGCAGTATTATTTTTGTAGTTTCCTTTACGTCTAAGCTAAATGTACAGTTTTTTTTTATGGAGCGTTGTTTCATCCGGAATATTGGTTAAAGCGTAAGAAAGACACTATTGAAGCGCAAAGATGAAAAGCCCACACTTTTACGAGTGAAGACAGTAAAACGAAAATATTTAAATTGTTAATATATTTCAAAATATGTAAAGTACTTACAATAATTAAGATATGTTATATATACTATATATACTACGTCAGAATATGTACATATATGTAACAGAAAACTTCGAAAAAGCCTTCAACATTTATATATTCTAATATATGAAGGAATAACACATACCTATACTGATAACATACTGAATCAGAAGAACGCATTTGGAAGCATCTTGAAAGATATTCTAATAGCAAAGATTTATCCCTTTATTTTGTTGACGTGTACCGGTATTTCCACCCAAATTAGCTTTATTAATATCAGATCCGTGGAAGGAGCACACACAGAAAAACATGGTCGCAGTGAAAAAAAAAAAAAGAAAGAAAAAAAAAAATAGGATTCTCTGATGGATTGGTGACCTCAGAAAGAGAAACACTAAATTGAAATAGAGCAAAATTTTATACTTGCAATACTACAACCAGACGCGAAATAAACAAAGGTATATCAACCAATACAAATAACATAACAGAACAAAACATAAGACATAAAATCTGATATGAAATTCACACTTCCTCTGCCCAATTAAAAGTTAGCCTGTTAGTATAATATAATTATTGTGTATGACATTCTCTTCATATAAATTGGTAGTAAAAATTAAAAGATTGTCGTTACCATATCACATCGCATATCGGAAGTATACATAACCCACATAAAATTTGATTGATGTACTCTCGTTTTTTGTTTGTTTGTTTGTTTGTTTTTGTTTTTTTACTTTGAGCATGGCCAATACATTTTTCTCGCTTAACAAAAGACCATACTGCAAAGAGCACTTATTCAGAGTGGGTAGCTTATAACTACCCTTCAGAGAATTTTTGGGGGGGGGGAAATGTTTCAAATAAAATTCTTAGCTCTTAATATAAGTACCCCGTGTGTAACATTTATACAAAATTGTAAGAGCTGTTTTCGAGAAAATCACTAAGAACAAAACTTTCTTAATGTAAAGTCCCCTTAGAAATAAGAAAAATTTGTCGCTAATTTTCGTGTCACATCTTAAGAAGGTACCTATCCCAAATACAAAATTTTGTTTTCATACGATTTTCGTTCTGGAGCTAGGCTGTTCACACACATCCACACATACACACACAGACATATTTCCGAAAATAGTATTTTTTTATTCAGGGGACCACAAAATGTTGAATTTGGGGGGTCGAAAACAATACTACCTCTACCTATAGTAGGCCTACCTATGGTACGGGCAAAGGGAGTAAAAATACAGTCAGGTAAACTGATATAACCAAGTGCCAGAATGCTTTAGTTTGATCAGTTACAACTGCAATTATGATATGCAAAAAATTAGTTTAAAACATGATTTCCAAGTTAGGCTACAGATTAGTTAATTAAACAGGACTTGCGGAGAAACAAAGGTCTAGTTTAAAAAAAATCAAGATTAAAATCGTCCAGCATCAGCATAACTATAGTCTACAGGTTTGAGATATAATGACAATCGCACACTCACATAAAGATACAACAAAAAATATAAAATTGGTCGGCTTCAGGATTTGAACCAAGAACCTCCACAATGCGAGTCCAAGACGTTACCATCTCCGGGACCTCACTCAGTTTAGCGGTCTAGATTGATAAGCGAATGTAAAGAAATAGTGTTATTTGTCATAGCTAACTTTATTGCAACTTCCAAAGTCGTATATGGAAATTCTAAAACAATATGTTGTCATGATAACTGATTTGCATTTGATGAATTCTTTCTAATACATTACCATAAAATAGGCACTAAATTGGGTATTACTCCGGTACCGGAAAACCGATTTGGTCCAATATCAATAGGCTTCTTCCCATGGACGTTTTAAATGCGTATACCAAGTTTCATGAAAATCCGATAAAGCGTATTTGAGTTATCGCGCGTACAGACACACGGGCAGACAGACGGACGGACGGACAAACGGACAGACATTTTCCCGTCCCCACACACAATCTTATAAAGTACCATACTGGTACGTAATAAACACAATAACCATTACCAAAGAACATACTGGAACAAAACACCTAAGAATTAGAAACCAACACAGTCATTTCTAATTAATTATTTTGTAAGAAGTGAGCCATTTAGACATGCTCAATTAACAAAAGTACCAGGTTAGTTATTTAACTGAAAACTTGAAAGAAAAGTTTTTCATGAGCTCATAATTAGAATTTGAATTTGAATGTTTACGCCCTAAGTTCAACTACTGAAGAATAAAAAAAAAAAAAAAAAAAAATGTTCTGTGAATTCCAAGCAACAACTCTTACACGCTTTCAGGACTCACTGTAACTATCAGTATTAGACCTATTTTGTTTAAAGAGGAATAGCATCTCATAATAGGCCATCTAACTAAAATTATACCCTTGTGAATGGGAATAATGGGCGTTCACTGGTACTGATCATACTCGGCGAGGAATTCCCATTCATAAAGCAACGAAGGAGCGTCACACTTTGCCGAGACACTTAGTCAGTGGTGCAGTTCGTCCTCATTTCATATTTCCATTATGCGGCCTCAGGGCTGTACAGACGAACGTTTACAACTTCCTAATGTTCTTGCTCTATGTAATCTGACAACCTGAATAATGACAGATGTCTTTAAAATAGTAAATTTTTGTATGAATGTGAAATAAAAGGAATAAATCAAAAGCGGTTGTTAAATAATTGTCATTCATTTCTTGCTTATTCAATCTCCGGACATATCTTCACTTCACTTCCCCCTTTCTATCCCTCTCTCTCTCTCTCTCTCTAAAAAAAATTGTAACTTCCTATTAATAGAATGATCTAGATTGACTTGATACGTTTATAAAATGAGCAGTAAAGTTTTATAAGTCAACAATGCCTGAAATTAAAATATAACCATAGATTGTAGTTAAAAAATTGTACTGGAGGATATATTGTCAGGTAATAGGGGATCCTGCTTGTTATACACCAAAGAACACGAAAAGAATGAATACCCATTACTATTTTCAGACTCGCTAGAGCGTTGGGCAAAGTGTCTTCCAGCATCTGTTGCTAAGCTTAATCAGACTCATTTCCTAGCACAGACGATATTGCTCTGGCTTCTAGGTCAAATATTGAATATAATATGAAAATAAACGTGTTCCAACTCCGGAAAAAAATGAAGTACGGTTACGCCCTCTTGACGATTCTCGGATAAAGCTCAAAACAGTGCAAAATACTCTTTCCTATCACGAAGAATGGGCAACTTTGTGTGTATGTGTGTGTCTACATATATATACCTAGGTGTATATACGAGGGTCATTTCAAAAGTTCTGCACACTGTAAGATAAAATCAAAGAAAATAATTTATTTTACAAAATACCTTTACAGGCCTACAATATAATCTTCATTCTTGCTTATGACAGCTTCCCAACGTTTTGGCAAATTCTGTATTCCGGATAGGACACCTTCATTGTTGAGCTGTCTGATTACTCAGGTCACCTCACTGGAAGCTTCATCAATTGTAACAAAACGTTTTCCACGGAGTGGTTCCTTCAATTTGGGAAACAAATCAAGCCTGGTGGCCTCAAATCAGGACTGTAAGATGGGTGGGGAAGTCTTTCCCATCCATAGACTTTTTATCCCATCTAATATCTTGACACAGCATATTAGATTACGCTTCCTTAGTCAAACTTATGATATTAAAAGAAGGCACGACACCCAGTATGAAAGATTACAAATCCCACAGCTGCGACCATCAAGAGTGTTAGTTAAGTGATGTTCAAATTTACTCAAGCGAACAGGATCGCATCATATTGTGATAAATAAGAAGCAAGACTGCGTAATACTGACATGCGCACTACACACCTGATTTGCTACGGTGCGTTATATTTACTTGAACGAAACGAAAATTACAAAGCTAAACCGCCCGCCTAGGAAGCAGCCATATACTTAAACTACACTAATAATAAAACATATGTACAAATGCATGTCATACAAGTGATTTAATGTAGAGCCCATCCATGTTCACTGCAGTTTGGTATCTACAAAAAATAGTTTGGAGAATGCTTAATCCATAGCATATAACATAAAGTCTTAGCATTCAATTTATAGTAGAAAAACAGAAAATAATTCTAAAGAAAACTTAAAATTCATATAAAATTTATAGAATATTGTGCAAGAAATAAACTGTGAACCTAATCCTTGTGTTAACTTAACTTACAGACGTAAAGAATCCACCTTACACCCTTTTAACTGCAGATTAGAAACTTATAAAATGTTAATAGGTTTTATGTATTTTAATTTAAACTATTAAATATTAGAGTTATGAGCTGCAAACCGGAAGGTCGCGTGCTTGATCCCCAATGAGGTGGTTGTAATTTTCCAATTGATCTAATCCTTCTGATGGCACTGTGGCCCTGAGGTCGACTCAGCCTCTAACAGAAATTACTACCGGGAGCAATCCTGGGATGCATAAGGCTGACAACCTTACCACCTTCACGTCCCGAGCTATTCTGACGTCAGAACGCTGCTTACATCTAGTCACGTAAAACCTGCACGGCTGCTGACTCACAATTTACCGTATTTTACGGACCATAAGACGCACTTTTTTACTTTGAAAACAGAGCCTTGAAAGTTGGGTGCGTCTAATGGTCCGAAGTACATTAAAAAATTTAAACTATTGTAAATATTGCCGGGATATCGTTGTTATAAACAAGGTGTTGTAAACGATAAGATAGTTACACATTTTGGCACAGACTGTACATCAGTGCACTTGTCACAATCGTAAATTGAGGGTAGCTGGAAGCCAGGTATACAAAGCGAAAAGAAAGGAATGTTGAGTTCTTTTATATGAATGGAGTTGTCTCCGCCGGGTGGTTTAAATTAAGAAAATTACCTCTAAACACCCTTGTCCCGTTACACTTACCGTATGCTGAATTGAGGGTTAGAGGGTGTAAAAGTATTTTCAGAGGGTAAAGTATTATAAGAATTCAGTTTCAGTTAACATTTATGCGATGCCACCTGTACAGAAGAGATTTTCGTACAACGCAGGTTTTAGGTTAGAAGTTTGATACTAAGCACTACAGGTGATTTACACTGATTCCATTGTACAAGGTTATTATTCCCTTTAAAATATTTTGTTTAGAATCACATTAAATTTCTTTGCTTTAAATTTCCATTCCAAAATCAAGGTGCAGCTTATGGTACGGAGCGTCTTATAGTCCGTAAAATACGGTAATACCTCCGTAAAAGCCATCAAATTAAGTGTCCATAGAGACAGGTTGAGCTATGCGTGCTTTCGTGCTTCCAACTATTGCAATACGATGGCACGATGCCGTCGTGAAAGCATTTTTATGGGTGTCTGTTCCCTACTGTATCTTACATCTAGCACTTATAATCTGCGTCATACTTACATTCCATTGATTTGATTTTTACCTTTGATTTTTATATTTGAAAACTTCAAAATGAACCTACATTAAAAATAAATAAAACTTGGCACGACTTATACCCCATCCCATGTATATGCACATGACATACTTGATCGATAATAAAAGGATGTTGGGAACAACACAGTAGCTCTCGTGCAAACTTGCAGTGAAGTCTCTAACGATAAATTAATGAAAGCGACATAAGACGAATCCATTCGTAGTAAGGCTGCAGGACGAAAATATAGCTACATATCATTCTATGCGATACTGTAATCAACTACCTGGCTCTTTATTAAGTAAGAGAAGCGCGACAAATTTGGAAATTAAAGTTAATCTGAGGAAGTTGTTGGTATTTTTCAGTCGTACTCAAGAATATATATAAAATTAGAAAACAATAATTTACTCATTAATATTCTAGGCCTACTAGAAATTTTGTGAACAGCAACAACAAGATCTTTTCTTCATAAGTTGAAGTGGCCACCTTCTTGAAACGGAATAAAACATTAAAATCCTTAACACTTACCTAACATCGTTTTAATGGCTTCAAGGAACATTAATGCCAGACAAAGAGACGAAATGCAGGAAAGCCATTAGAGTTACTACGTCAAAAGTACACTGAAAGAAAGTTGCAGAATGGATGTAGTCTTCAAATTCTTGTAGCATGAGCCGTTTGGCTGGAAATATTGAAAGAAGCTGAACACACATGAAACGGTATCAGCCCCATTATCTTGAAACGGAATGTAAAAATAAAATTCTTACACATTACATCGTTTCTCCAAGGAACATTAATGCCAAATTTGAAAGGAAATCGAACAACCCGTTTGGTCGTGGCTGCGTAAGGAACAAATTTACAGAGAAATAGGCGAAATGCCGGTAAATCATTAGAGTTACGTCCAAAATGTGCTGGAACAACATTTCTAAGTGGATGTTGTCTTTCATCTCTTATAGCATGAGCCGTTTGGTTAAAGTCGTTGAAAATAGCTGTACAGTACTTGGATCGGAACCATTAAAACTGCCATCATCTTGAAACGGAATCAAAAAATAAAATCATTACACGTTACATCGTTTTTAATTATTTCAAGAAACATTCATACCTAATTGGAAGAAAACCGAACTACGTGTCTGGTCGTAGGTCTATCTGCATAATACACAAATTTACAAACAGCGGAGAAACAGGACCTCGCTTCATTCGGTCAATGAATACGAACCATTGTAGTGGTTCCTGAAATGAAAAGGAAATGGCTAGGACTTCTGCTGAAGCCTTTAATATTTTATGGAGTTAGTTATTCCCTCAGATCGTAGGAGAAAAGAAACATACTAAATATTAGGTACTAAGAATATGATATATCATATGAGTTACAGTATCATATAACCAACAAGTTTATCGAATTACGAGGTTGATGATGCAATGTTAATCTTATGCATATTGCCTTACTCCACTCTTTCCTTTCTTGATTATCTTAAGATTACTGGTAAAATAGACCTAGCTTAAATTTTCTATGAAATATACGTTATTCAATGATAAACTAGCTATTCAGGAAAATATGGTTTAGAGAAGAAAACGCCGACACCTCAAATTATGTGTGGAACTACAAATAAGAACCATAAAAATAAGAAAATAGGGATAGGCGATTGAAATTTTATAAATCAATGGCAGTGCCGGTATCATATGGTGGTTTAAACAAAGAAGAATCCCCTATGCATTCAGGGAGCATAAATGAAGTTTTTGCGGACAGTCTCAGGCTTCAAACTATTAAGAGAAAAACCGAAGTGAAGAGATAAGAAACGAACTGAATGTGTTCAATCTCTCTTTAAAAAATTAAACATTACAGAAAAAGAAATAGACCACTCAAACCGAAAGCCCGAGGATAATACAGCAGAACAATCACTGCACTATAAAGTTAAAGGAGGAAGAAGTATAGGAAGACAGTAGCATAGACCAAATAGGTTAAAGGACCGGAACAGGCAGTAATGCCTAGTAATTGATCGAAGATGATAACGATGATTTTAGTACGCGTCTAGCCAAATATTCATTATGGTTAAGGAAGAAGGGTTATCTATTAGATCTAATATATATATAGGCCTATATTACCATACCATTCTTTCAACAAAAATATACATCTAGATTTGGAAACCGCAATTTCATCGTGCAGGGACTTCTATTTGGAGCACGGGGTACCGTCTATCAGTTTGTAGCTGACTTCCTACAACTTGGAATTGATAAGCGCCACCTGATAACTATCTCACAATCTATAATATCCGATTCTGTTGGAATAATCCATCATCATATTTATGGGAACATGCACTGAATCTCTACTTATCTCAACTTGTCTATTTAACACAAAAGAAATTATGTTAGAATTGTTATCCATTGGCCTTCATGGCTTGATTGGTAAGCTGTGTCTTAGGGCAACTTGTGTATTCAAGCAGCTTCATTTTTATAATAAATGATTTCTTCTTCTATATATATTACATTAAATATCAACACACGAAAGCAATGATGCAAGGTAATTGAAGTCTCAGTTTCCAAATTATATGTTTGCATTATTATGATTATAGATCACTTTCTCTAAACAGTTAAAATAATGAGCTTTCTCGCGCAGCCTAAGGGTCGCTATAGCTACAAATTTTATAATACAAAAAAGATTGGTATACTGTAAATAGAAACTCACGAAATTTTCGTAACTGAAAGGCATATTTAAACATTTTCATATTTACACTCTTGTATACACTGCTACTACAGCGCAGTCTTTTTAAGGTCCTAGTAAAACAAGAAAATCTACTTTTTCTAAACATAAAATTTATTTTCGAATATTTATATTACACAAAACTAGTATATGCTAACAACAGTAATCTGACTGAAAATTTTAAATCAGAACTTCATTACTGTAAAGCGCTTTATTTAGGCCTACATTAATTTCATTTAGTGATGTATGATGACGTCATGATAAATAATTGGTGTAACTACTATCTTTCAGTTACAAGATGCAGTCCTCAAATCAGCAGACAAACTTAGTCAGAAATGAATACTTTCCTTCTAGTCAGAAATGAATACTTTCCTTCGCTTTAAAAATGAAACAAATTGTTATAAAAAAGATACTAATCTTTCCCCTTCATTTTGTGTGTTTAAAATTCGATTCACACAATTCCAGGAGTAGATTCTTACATATTAGTAGGAAATATGTTATGCGAGATCCAAAAAATAAATACATAAATAAAATCCTAGGCAATTTTTCTTATATTCTAGTGCTGATTCGTAATGGTATCATTCCATTTTTACATGAATGTAATAAAGGTAGAGATAGTTGGAGAATAATAAGAAAATATCAGTTTCATTTCAAATAATTTAAAAGTTTAAATTTGCTTCCATTTTTTTTTAATCATACGAAATGTTGATATAAGAAAGTAATAACATCCATATAATTTATTATTGATATCACCATTGGTATATTATTACATATTATTACTATTTTTATCATTATTATTTTTATTACTATTATCATTATTAATTTATTTTGTCTGTTTTCTTTCTTGACGTAATGTATTACAAATTAAGGTCGAAAATAGCCGAACATCGTAAACAAAAGTTTAGGAAAGAAATAGCCTATGTTCATTTCGTAATACAATAATGTCATTTTAAACGCATCTGATAAAGTGTAAAAATACTTCAGGGTTATATATACATCAAGGACTGATTTATGTCAATTCGTCTGCAATCATACCAGAATAACATAATTGAGTTATATTACTTATAGTTACCTGAATTAGTGCATTAAAAAAATATTTACTCACTGAAGGATATTCCAGAACCACAAAAGAGAGGAGCAAGTGTTACTAAGCGTATGCAGGAATGTCTTGCACTTGTTACACAGATATCACATAATCGGAGACTGTTTCCTGCCGCCGCTGCCAGCAGCGGATCTGAAAGTTTCGTTCCAAATACCTCAGGAGGTACCGTACCACTCTTCTGGAATATCTCCAAGCTTAACACAAGAGTCCACTCCTTTTTCTGATTACAATGATGTATTACCCACCCGGGTGACAATCACATAGGAAAATAAACAGGATGTTGACAAATTTAATTCTCAGCAAAATTTCATTTTGTATTCTTAAGAGGGTGACTATTTATAATGTTAACTACAGAATGTCCACTATTAGTGGTATATTATTACATATTATTACTATTTTTATCATTATTATTTTTATTACTATTATCATTATTAATTTATTTTGTCTGTTTTCTTTCTTGACGTAATGTATTACAAATTAAGGTCGAAAATAGCCGAACATCGTAAACAAAAGTTTAGGAAAGAAATAGCCTACATGTTCATTTCGTAATACAATAATGTCATTTTAAACGCATCTGATAAAGTGTAATAATACTTCAGGGTTATATACATCAAGGACTGATTTGTGTCAATTCGTCTGCAATCATACCAGAATAACATAATTGAGTTATATTACTTATAGTTACTCTTATTTTCTTATTGTTATTAAAATTACTTAAATACTATTTTAATCACCACTGTACTTAATTATACAGTCAGCTTACCATACCTGTTATAATGAAAACATATAAATAGATTAAATCTATAAAAAAAATTGTTTCTGTCAGACAGTCTCCTTAAAAACGAATATTAAGAAATGTGCTCAAAAATATTATTTACAGTAAGGATATTTTGTATTTTTAATTTCTTTACCGTTTTCTCAGTAGCCCCTTCGTCTTTTTTGCAGTCTGTAGGCCTATGATTGCTGAGAAGTGATATATATATATATATATATATATATATATATTTATTTATGACTGATTACAGAAATGGTCGAAAATGTAAGCAATTTAACAGATTCCTTATTTTATGTAATATCATTGGAATTCCGTTTTCAAAATGAAAATGGCTTATTATTATTTACAAAATTAGAAAAATCTTCCCTTATTAGAAGGTGCAACATGACTGAAGTGATAAGCATTAGATTTAGATCAATACAGTGAGTTAAAATATCGCAGATGGAATGAAACAACAATGAAAAACTCCATATAAGACATGCAGTAAATATTCATTATATTTTATCTTTCATGGCTGAAACTAAAATGAAGGTATATTTTCATTTCCATATAACATTTTATAATAATTTTGATTCTTTTTTTGATGTTATTTGAGTGTTAATGTAAATAAAGAAGCAAATTTTATCGCTATGAATTTTAATGAAAACTAACCTACCTCGCGAAATATTCACCGAAACAGAAGCAAGGATAAAAGTACACCCAAGAAACCCCCAAAAATAAGATTTTTTGTTTTGAAAATGACGTATTTAGATGGACACTTATTTTCTCTTTATTCTCATTTATTAACTCTTACTTTATGGCTGCTAGTTGATTAAACAGATCTTTTTTCTAAGAAGCGTCATTTTGCCATTTCTCTTCAAGGTCTCCCTGAGTTGAGGGCAGATTAAACTTTGAAGTAATGCATAAATACATTAGAGCGTTACAAAATTAGTTTATTATATATGTTTGGCACGGCAAAAATAAAAATAAAATATCTTACCATTCCAACATCTTGTACGGAGCTCCAGTCCAATTGTGTGAGAATTCTCTTACATCATTACATATTTCTATATATTTTTATTACTAATAGTAATATTATCGTATCTATAGAATTGGTAATTTAACTTTACACATTTCTATCTATTCAATTGTCTCTTTCTCTGAGATTGCTTTATACAACTTTAATATGAACTTTTTGTTTTGCTACTTTTTTGTATGAGGACATGTATTGTATAAGGATAAAATAATGTAATAAGTTATTTAAAAACATTGCCTTGATGGTGGTAATGACTAATTCATTGTGCACATCGCATCCCCCACCGCATAACTCATTTCTAATCCCTGTTGAAAATACGAAAATAAAAACGACAGTAACGATGGTAAACGGAAAGAACATTCTTGGCTGCTCTTATTTGCTCCTTTACCTCTGAGTATAAATAATGGTTTAATTCGATTCTGTATGTTGAAATATACGCAAGAAGTTTGACATTCGCCGAACTCTAGAGAACGTATATAATAGTTTCTAATTAAATATGCTGGAATATTATGTTTCCATTGTCAAGAAGCAATATTGTATTTTGTTAACAGTTCTAAATTCTAATGATGCAGTCTTACCACAACTAAATGGATCTCCTACATGTCATTCAAGTTCCAGACTATACAGTCTGTTCCAGCTCTGTTCAGCTCATAATGTTATGTATTATAGCCTAACATGAAAATATTGAATAAGCATACTTGGTGGACCTGCATTCCTAATGTTTCTTTTTCTGTTACAGGTAAGTGATACATGTCAATTCTACAGATTTACACCAAGTTCACATTTAAAACAAGTAAGTAATAATAAGAGTTTTATTACAAAATTGAATATAGCACCGGTAATTATTTTTCTCAAATATTAAGGTAATTGTTTCCTAGCCTATTATTGGTGTACGGTAATTCTTTATATTTTATGTCATTACAATCACACTAATTACCGTTGATTCAACATTTTAATGCTTTATTTTAATTAATGACTTTTCATGAATCTGTTTTCATATTCCTCCTGAAATGACATAACCCATACCTGATTATGTAAATTTTTCCTTCGAAAATGGTAATACGGGGCTTTCTTATTCTTTTCTCTCCATTTTTTTTTTTTTTAGTTTTAAAAATTAATTCCATTGTAATCGTTCGCTTCTTCAAGTTCATCCATTTCATTTTAATAGAGACAATATTATAGTCTGCAAGCTTGATGTGTCACTTAGAAGTCAAAGTAATTCGAATCATATGCATATTAACACTTAAATCTCCCCTTCATTTTGAGCTGGGGTCCCTATGATCTCAACGCAAACTCTCAGATTAAATAAATGTCGAAAAACTGAAGAAAAAATACCATAATTGTCACACTATTAATGCTGAGTGCTCATTTTAAGGTAATTATAGGAAATATCAACACAATCCATTCGCGGGTGCTCCTAAAAGTAATTACATTTAAAACTTATTGGGGTCATAGTGACTCCACGTAACCAATTTAGGCCTACACTATACAAAAATGTGGTTTAGATTGATCACGTAAACGGGCATATAATTGTTTGCTACTGACAGTGTTATTTATTTTTTATACCTGCCATTTAACGAGTAACAGACTCAACAAGTCTACGTTATGGGACAAAATATATGTTCAGTAATTTAAAAAAAACTGCACAATGACTTTAATATGAATCCAATACAATCACCTCTCTATTGCTGACAGTGTTGTTTAATAACAGGGCCCGGTTTGTTAGGCTTTAAAGTACTTTGTTCCGTGCTTCTAACTGTGATATTAGGCTATCAGCTTCATTGCTATGGCAGTCGCATAGTAGGCCTAGGCTACAATCGTATAAAACCTAAAATAAAAAGTTCAATAAGATGTTAAAAACTATAAATGACTAAAACTTTTATTTAATTAAGATAATATAAAATACTTAACTAAAAATATCTTATATATCTAAATATTTGTGTTAGGGCCTATACTAAAAATTGCTTTTAACATATCTGCCAACATTTTGCATCTTGCATGATATATTTTCTCTTGCAAAATTATTTTGTAAGGGGAAATATGGCTTTGCATTTTGAAATTTTGTCATTTTGTTGTAATCCTGGCCATTGCCCCAGTAAAAAAAAAACGTTAGTAAACCGAAGTCTCTGGTTTCTTTAGAAACAAATTAAATGTGTTCTTAAAAGCTCGTAGTTTATTCATACTGTTTGCTCTAGCAAGACGCCGTAAGTAATGCATTCTAAAAGTTGATTAATTTATTGAAAAAGTTCTTGTTGAACTTATGTAGGGAGTTAGAGATTATTGAGGTAATTAAACATTAATAAACACTAACATTAAAGAAATGTGAAATCTCTAGGGAACTTCATACTGTCCTTTGTCAGAATGAAGGTAAAGGATGTAGGCCTACATGAAACTAAGAAAAGTGTAAATACAGGGAAGGAAACTGGAGTTCAGTCCTTTTATTTGAGATGACTGTTATTGCCTCATGTAACTTGGCATATAAGGTAAAAATAATTACCTTAAGCATGTACTTAGAGTACCGATTAGGATATTGGCAAGCTAGTAAAGATGCATTTTAAGTATGTTGCAATTCTTAAAAGTACGTTCCTATGGATAAAAAACCGCGAGCTAGCAGGAAAAAGAAATAGAAATCGAGTCCATGTGTAACACTTTGCATCACTGTGTTCATCTGTCGGCGAATACCGCAACACGTATCGCAAGAGAAATTGCTGGGCGTCCTAGTGTCTTTCAGTATCAGTCAGAGCTTTCAGTATTTTATGCATGTGTAACAACGTCTACATAGCATAGGGAAGTATACGATGATAAGGCAACGCTGATCAAATGATGATGCCGAAGCAGCCCGCTCTAATACTGATAATATAATTTACGGCGAAGGGTCTGTTAAAATATAATTATATTAAGATAATTAGTTTCGTTACTATGGAGCTGAAATTTTCACTATAATGATATAATCGCATTCTGCTAAAAATCTTGGAGCAGTTTTTTTTTATAACTAGTGACCTCGGCTAAAAATATGTGTTACGGTATTTTATTTGAAATGTTCAACTCTTAAGATGAATGTTAAAACTTTCCTTGGTAGAGTAAGAAAAATTTGACAGGGTTTCACAAAACTTTAATTGTAAATGAAATAAAATAATATAATGCACTGACGATCACGACATGACTTAACACCATCAGCAACTTCCCTCCACATGCTCTTCACTCCTCTTCATTCACCCTTTCCACAAATCGATTATGAATCTCTTTACCCATTAATGTAAAAAAAAGTAAAGTGTTCCCTATACAGGCCACGGAGGCCCAGAGGTTTCCAGGAGGTTGAGGTACTCAGATTTTAGACATTCGGCAATGTTGTCAGCCTTAGGCACCGGCCGCCTTTACCCCCAGGATTGCTCCTGGTATTCATTTCTGTTAGAGGCTGAGTCTACCCCAGGGCCATAGTGCCACCAGAAGGATTAGACCAATTGAAAAACTCCAACGACCTCATCGGGGAACCCATGAATGTCAGGGACTGTCAAAATTTCAGACATTTCAGACAAAAACTGTTTGGATGCCTAACTCACTCAGACTTATCGCTTTGCCAGTAAGAAAGTATCAGCTCTAACTGGTTGAAATTGTTATAATCTTAAAAAAATACATAAGTTCTAGATTAAATTTTTTATTATTTATAGTGTTTTTGTTGTTATTGTAATTATGATTATTTTAATTTCAATTATGATTATTATTATTATTTTAATATTAGGCCTAACTCTAGTTTAAATGCTATTTTCTTTTCCTATTGTTTTAGTGTAAGTGCTATTTTCTTTTCCTTACCGTATATTGTATTGAATTTTTTGTATTGTAATTGTAGTTTGTTTTAATTCTGGTAGAGGGGAATAGAAGACATCATGGTCTTATCTCTAGCAGGTTAAATAAATAATTTTAATTTTAATCAATGCATGAAGCTTATTTTCATTCAGTTACTTTAAGATATTTCCCCATACAAAATAAAATTATTATTTTTTTTTTATAATTTCTCTATTTTTTAACTCCCAAATAACATAGAGTATAAAAAAGAGGTTCTACGGGCGTATTCAAACTAGAATTTTATATGATTGCGTCATAGAGTAAATATTGGACGAATTCTAAAATTGAAAGCGTAGTGAGAAATTAAAAGGTAAACACAATTCTTGAAAAATGAAACAAAATGATTTTTTTCATATTTCTGGTCAAAATTTCATGGATGCGTTGCCTTATAACTTTTCCTTTAAAAAAACCTAGCCTATATTATGACGCCGCAAGATGCAGTCTATGTATGATGTTCGATGTGAATTTTATCAGCCCTCGTCGACTTTCAAATTAATAATTAATAAAATCAGGTAAACTGATAAAACAAAGTGCCAGTATGTTTTTGTTGAATCAATTATAATTGCAATTATGATATGCAGAAAATAAGTTTTCTAAGTTTAATCAGATTAAAATCGACCAGCGTCAGCAGAACTACAGATTTGTGATACCTTGACAATCGCGCACTCACATAAAAATAAAAAATAAAAAAATTAAAAAAAATACATGTCAAATCGACCGGCTCCGGGATTTGATCCGGGGACCTCCAGAATACGAGTCCAAGACGTTACCATTTGGCCAACTCAGTCAGTTTGATAGTGTTGTTTGATAAGCATATGTGAAGGAATAGTGTTAACTGTCAAATTATACCAGTAGACAAAAATTAAAAAACATGTGACCTTTAATTAGTTGTTACTCTGGTACCGGTCAACCGATTGCCATGGACGTTATAAACGCTTATACCAAGTTTCATGAAAATCCGATAAAGCATATTTGAGTTATGGGGCCTTTTGTTATATAATACCATAAAAATGCATTAAATTGGGCATTATTCCGGTACCAGCCAACCGATTTGGTCCAATATCAACAGACGCCTTCCCATGGACATTATAAATGTATTTACCAAGTTTCATCAAAATCCGATAAAGCGCACTTGAGTTAAGGCGCTTTTAAATAAAAACACTAAATTGGGTTTGACGCCGGTACCGCTGGACCGATTTGGTTCAATATCAATAAGATTCTTCCCATGGACATTGTAAATGCGTGTACCAAGTTTCATGAATATCAGATAAAGCTTATTTGAGTTATGGCGCGTGCAAACACACGGACAGATAGACAGACAGACAGTTAGACAGACGGACAGACATTTTTCCGTCCCCCACACACAATCTCATAAAGTACCATACTGGCACTGAATAATTATGATATTTATAACAATAACACAATGGAAGAGAGTTCAATGGATCTTTAGACTAACTCAGTGAGAATATTATAATACCGTATATTGCAATACACTAGGGTGGGCCAAAAGTCGCGTTCGGATAATGTTTATATTGAAATAACTCATTTTCCGAAACCGAAAACTAATTAAAAACTAGTCATAGGCTGAGAGGAATATTAACCCCCTTCATATACGTTTTGTAGCATTAGTTTGTCAATTTTCCGATAGAGCAAGGACATTGTTGTGTTCTAGTGACAAGCCAGTTTTTTCTTGCGCGCGAGTTTATTAGGTGATTGTTGTCGATGTGAAACGCTGTGTTATGTTTGTGTTGTAAGCAATGGCGGATACAAGCAAATATACGATTGAGGAACGTCTCATTGTTAGTGTGTGGGTTCATGAAAAAGAACAAACTGGCGAAACGTAAGAAGAAATCAGAGAGAACTTCTTTCGTCGTTTCAGTAAAGCAGCTCCCACTGAAGCCAATCTTCGGAAACTGGAAAACAAGACTTTCTCAACAGGATCTGTATTGGATGCAAAACGCAGCGGAAGACCTAAAAAATATTGTGGCGTTGATGTCGGTAATCGTCTGAGTGAATCATTGGATCGTTCACCGATGAAATCAACAAGGAAGCGATCGGCAGAAATGCAGATCCCAAGAACTTCGTTGCGCCGCTGGATGAAAAACGAAGGTTATCATGCATACAAGCCCACCACCATAAATGAATTAAGTGACCGGGATATGGAAACGCGACGTGTTGCATGTGAAGATTTACTTTCTGCTTTTCCCACCTTAGCGGTTCGTCGTAATGTCTTGATGACTGACGAATGCGCCGTGTATCTCAGCTCTCGTTCGCGTAATGTTTATTTGTGGGCCAAACATAACCCACATTTCTTTGAAGAAATTCAACAACATCCCCCTCATGTCATGATGTGGGCCGGAGTTACCAGTGAAATTATCATCGGGCCATATTTTTTTGACACATCTGTGTCTGGTGAATCGTACCTCGAAATGCTGTCTCAATGGCTGGTTCCGGAACTTGACAGAGTTGGTATTCTTAACACCGTTGTTCTTCAACAAGATGGAGCCCCAGGGCATTTCTGGACTCCAGTTCGGGAATGGTTAAGTACCAGCTTTCCTATGTGGATTGGATGAGGTGGACCTCTCATTTGGCCTCCAAGAAGCCCCGACCTCACAACGTGCGACAACTGGCTGTGGTCCTACTTAAAAGAAAATCTTGGAATGATTCGGATGGATTCTGTTGAACAACTGAAGAGAGAGATCATCCGTATCTTCAGAACGATCACTCCCGAAATGCTGAGGCGAGCAAGCAGAAGGACATGGCGGCGCATTCAACTGTGCGCGGAAAACGATGGTGCACATACCGAAACTTTTGACGTTTAACAATGACGCTGACAGGCCCAGGGAACTTTATTTTACCATATTTCCATCCCTTAATACCTGCTACTTCAATAAATAAAGATTTTACGTCAATTGTGGCATTTTATTATTGCATAAACTAACATACAAAATAACCGATCGCGACAGTTCAATATAATTTATTACTTGCGAAGGTAAATATTTTCAACAGACAGCTATCAAAACAGAATATTACAAATGAATATTTGAAGTGCTAAAAAATTAATCAAAATCATAAAAATCCACTTTCTTGATCCAATTGGAGAATACACTTTGGTGTAAAAATATGCTTGAATAATTCATTGGCGATTTAATTTAGTCTTTTATTCACGCCATGAGAAACAGTTGGTTGCAATAGACATATTTTCTAGTTGTTGAAAACAATATACAAATTATAATACAATGCAAGTATTATATTTGTAATACTCCAATATTACAAAATTGTGGTTATGGTACGTATTAATTTAATTTAAGAAAAACAAATTATTTTTATAGCAGTGTCAAAACTGCATTAAACTTGTAATATGGATGGCTGATTAACCAGTTAAACCAAAAATATTTATATTTTGCCTGGCTTACATTATGCGACTCTTGATGTCAGATTTAAGTATTCTATAATGTTTAATTCGGTTCACTAAAACAGTTCGTTTCGTAATACTTCATGAACGAGTTACTACAGACTTATTCAATAATGTATTCACCTTATCTTTAAAATTAGTTACAGTGGTGAATTTAAGGTACATAGGCCTATATAATGTTGGGATCCTCATATTTTTCAAAGGTGGGGATTTAGAAATGTCCTAATAATATACTATATCCCATGGGCATCGGCATGGGGGCTAATGAATATTAGCCTATTACTGTACTTTAAAAAATAATCTTGGTTAAGAACAGCAAATCCATAAAATATAATTTTATATACAATATTTTCACAGATACGCTTACTGCCGAAACCTGCATAGATAATGCAGTTTTACAATTGGGGATTTGAAAATAAAAATGTGGTAAACACATTACAATCCTAGCAAAACATGATCTGATTACTTTATACTTTTCCATTGCAAATTAATTTAAAAAAAAACTACTGCAAGACGAAATTCCGACACATTGGCGAGGGCTGCATTTGCAGGCTTTAATGTCATTAAATAACCATAACAAACAACCATAAAATAAACTCTTTTCCATAATGTTCCGACACATTAATAATATAACACGCGAAGGAATCAATTTAATTTATTACTTGAACCGAAAAATGTTACAACTGCTGGAGCTAAGCACTGTTCAAGTTTTGGCCCAAGACTATTCAATTCATTTATTACCAACCATCCTGATCTAAATAGCTTAAACAACAAACAATTTAGGTCTAAAATTAGAAAATGTATATAATTATTACTTTTGTTTTCTACTATTGCTGTTATAACATTTTTCATATTAAAATTTAAAATTTGGATAGAACTTAATTTTTTTTTTGTTTTTTACTAAAATTTGAACAAATAAATTGTTATGTATTAATATTGTATTACCTCGTACCTTTTTATTGTAAAAAAGAACATGTTCTAACCTTTTATACATAATATTCTGTCATACTTCTCTAAAATTTGTATTGTTTTAAGTAATTATTTAGTACAAGTTTTTCTCAAATATAGAACTGAACCACCTCCGAACACAAGCTCTGCTTCTTCGGGTGGTGTATCAACTTTTTATGTATATTTTTCGTGTAATTGGAAACAATAAATTGTAAATTGTAATTAAAAATTTAAAAAAAGGGAATTACACCTTCTACTGCTTTAAAAGTAGCATTAATTATCTCTTCAGACGCTCTAAAAATTCAGCAGAAATTGTCACATTTTAAATTTTATTTTACATTTTACTATAAACTAATTTAAAAGACCCGGCATTACTGGGTTTTGAATTTTGCTTCTACTTTGAAAGTAAAAGAGCACTTCCGATTTTTAAAGTCTAGGCCCTTATACAGCCTTTCGTCTTTTGGTTGCAGGGTTTATATGACCAATGCTCTTCCTTTTCTTCGGCGACATTTCAATAATTCAGGAAAAAAGAAAAGCTTCGTGAACGGCGGTAGCCTGTAGGCTAAGATGTGAGAAAAATTTCATCGAGATAGGAATAACACTGGGAAAAGGTGAAGTGACCCTTATATTGAAAAATCCTAATATCGATGGCTTAATGCACACACGTTTCAAGTACAGTTCTGTAGTTTTTAGTAAATTTAATTATAACGAATGTTGACCCAGGAAGAGTATTAACAACATTTGGCCCCTACAGAAAATATATTCAGCTTCTATTTTTCAGTTTCACATTTGTATAGTAAGGAGTGTCGATAGGCCTCAGGAGCTTCCAAATGTGCACAAATGGGTCTATCTGGTATAAATCGCAAATAAATCAGGAGAGGAATAAAAATGTAGATTTGAATAATAGACTGACGAACGAACAATCTTCCTTTATACATTTAGATACAAATGCATTTTTACCTTAATGAATATAATATATTAGATATTACAGCTGACATTCGATGATAAGAAATAGTAAATGTTACTTTTTTAAGCAATCAAACATAGCCTACTCTAATATTTATCTCAAACAATAACGATTGTTCATGCAGTGTCATTTGTCTACACAAAGCAACCATATATGACTTAGGCCTATACATTATTTTATGTAATATTAAGGACCTTTAATAAGGGCACAAATGTTGTTATTCTCAAAATGAAATGTAGTGCTTTTCCTCGTGTTTCTAAGGCTAATTGTTCAAAATTTCATCGAGATTGGAATAAAACTGTACATTTATTTAAAAGACAGATACACAACTCTACTTTATATATATAGTTTTTACATAAATCTTCTTTTATGGAAGAAGATCCCTGATTCCGAAATCGGCGTGACCACATATTGTACACACAGAAATATGTAGAACTAGCGTCCCTTAATGCTTATTAGTTGCATATGCAATACTTAATAGCATGGAATACTGAATTGCATTTTATACCGCTATAGAGTCGTACGTTATTACATCCGTAAGGATGCAGTTTTACTTAATGAAGCGTAAAGCGGAGAGGAAAATTGTCGTATAAGACAACTGTCAAACGGTATTCTCCATGCCTGAACCGGTATATCATTTCAACTTCAACATCACCGTGAACGTTATTGATAATCTGCAATAAACAATAACCAATAAGTGTAAATATTTAATAGAGATTTGTCAATGCTATGCTGTCAGTTTATTTTGTCAGTCATAAATACACCAGTATTAACTTACATTCTGTTCATTCTTAAATGTACCGTATTTAAGTATTTAACAGTAGGTTAAATAGCATGTGTATTGATTAATGAATAATAAAAAATACGCTTTGCTCTTTGGTTATATAAATATGTATTTAACTCCACTTATTATGACACAATATGGATGGGCCTATTAAATTTTATCTTACCTTATTCGAAGTAGGCGAGGCAATTGTTATTCCGGAAAAGAAACAAAATCCTGGTATTAGACAAAAACTATAGACTTCAAGTTCTCACTTCACTGTTTTCACTAAAATAACACACTTGCGTCCCTCTTACTCCCCTGCCACTAATTTCGGCACGTGATCCATTCGTTAACAATCACAACCTGCATCTTTACTCCTCACAGATACACCTGCTACTGCTGGCTCCTACTGCGGCCTCGACCGACAACTAAACTCCAAAAGTAGGCTACTGTGACTCCTCTCCTTCACGCATGCGCACTCCCTCACTTCCGAGCAACTCATTCCATCCTTTTCGCAAGTTTAATCCTAAATTTGTCCAATATTATATTGATATCAAACATATGTGGAGATAAGTCCTGCAAATAATAATAATAATAAAACAATTTGGTTTGTTATTAGTGATATTATTGCTATAATAATAATAATTATTATTATATTATTATTATAATTATTATTATTATTATTATAGCAATAATATCACTAATAACAAACCAAATTGTTAGCATTGTTTCCTGTAAATGGGCTGCTGTAATTATTAACCTGAACCACTGACGCCAAGACATGGACGAAACAATAAAGTACTCTTTAACTTACTGAAAATGCACGCTGCATTAAAATTGCGAACAACACATTCCAAACCTTAAAAGCATATAAAACTATGAAGATTTCTTGTACAGATATAACTTTAAGTGTATGTTCTGTTCTCGAGCTTCTACGTGCAGTTGTATAAATCGGTACAATTGCTCTATTTTGGTGTACCGACGGGACGGCCGGGACACTTAGAAAAGGGACTGTCCCGGTCAAAAGGGATGTTGGATCACTCTACAAATAAATAAATAAATAAGAATGTGAATTAGTTGAGTTGTTTTCCATAATTCTTCAGAGGATGAAAGTCTGGTTATCCCCTATGTATAGTGGGAGAAAAAAGCAATACCTTGATATTGGGGAGAGATAATTGTGTTGAGTTCGTATACTTCATCTGCTTTTTCCCTATAATCCATTACAGTTCCGATAATGAATCTCAACTGTCATCTGTTAAATGTGTACTTTTGCATTTAACCAGAATTTATCTTATTAACTAGTACATAGGCTATGATATATTTTAACGAATAATTATATGTTATGAATTTGCGATTTTAGTATTGCTTTACTGAAAATCCACTGATTAATGAATATGAACAAGAAAAAGGTGCAGAAAAAGCTAAAGATATTGGTACATAAGTGGAAGTTGCTAATTCACATATCCGTATAAGTCCCTCTTTTAGGAGATGTGCCTTTCCATCATTTATTCAAACGGTCAATCAGAGGTATAAATGCCAATTACCTCCCTAAATTAGTTTTGGGCCAGTTCTTTTTTCGAATGTAAATCCCAGTATTCTTATTAATAAGCACAATTAGTGATTTAATGCTGGAAAGAAGCTTCCACTCCTCTCTAATATAATAAAAATATATTTGGATGGGAAAGAAACAGACAGTCAAGGCCTTAAGCAATCTCAGTCAGGTGGATGGTCTCGGAGATATAATCCCGGACTTTTCTTGCTTTTGGTGATAGCTCCTAAGCCATCCCGCTCAAAAATAAAATAATAAATGAAAATAATAAATGTTGTCTATGAACGGAAAGTACTGAATGAAACGTCCTGGAACCCAAAAATGAGATGAAAATTTACAAAGTGTCACTTTTGAGTATAGTTTCGATACTGTAGGCCTAGTCATCAAATTCTATTATTTTAACATGCGTCTGAGCGCTACCAAACAATTCTGAGAAATCTTCTTTATCTGAGACCAAGAGAAATGGCCCAAAGGACATGTTTCCGACATTTCATTGTTGTCATAACGATTTTTAAGCCCACCCTGATATCCCACCAAGTGCAGTGAGTTGTATTGCAGGATTCTGCAATAATAATAATAATAATAATAATAAAATAATAGTAATAACAATAATAATAAACCACAAATTTTGCAACTCCTTATCTGAGATCGAAACTACCAATTTTCGATCACTTAGTGGTTGTTGCTATTGTATGTAGGCTACTTAGTAGCTTACTTTCACCGAGAAAATGTTATAGAGGAAATTCAAGAATCTCCTAGTCAGATGTGTCACCGCTATAATTACGAGAGTAACCACACAATCACTTGGTTACACCCAGCTGCTTAACAATGAGAGTGGACGGAACCGGAAGCTATGGAAGGCCAATGCATTGGAGATTCTGATGGCATCACATTCAGTTAATAATAGAGATGGGGAATATTTCTTGTAACTGTTACTTTGTAACTGTTACATGTATGTAACGGTAACGACCTGTTACAAAAAATCAAAAGTAACGGTTACCAAAGCTCCTCCTAGGATAGCTTATTTTCGTCTCAACCAAAGGCGGAACCAGAAAATACTGAAAGGAGGGACCGACACAGACGAAAGTTTGCTATTATTTGGAAATCCAAAAAATGGGGGTCCTCCCCCGGGATTTTTTTTATTAAAAAACGAGGGAAAATCAGGTCGTCCCTTTAGCTCTTCCCACTCCAGACATCTAGATGTGAATGGTGGAACAACTAACAGTATTGGAAATTCTGACTCCCCCCCTTCACCACTTCTTTACCCTTTCCTACTATTCAACCTTCATCTTACCCACTACGCCATCGAGCAATCATTGCAATGAGAAGCGAAAATTCATCTATTTAAGTTTAGACATCTGCATGAAATGGCGGGGATTGATCATTTCCTATTAATTGCATTTGTGTGAAGTGAAATAAAATCCCTTTAGGCAGGCCTACAGGCTGAGGTAGATTTCGAAGTACTTTTGGTTTAATTTATTGTCACTGCGCAGTTCTCTTCTTCATTAGCCTTGGCATGATAAACCCGCAATAATAACTGCAAAAAAGAGGAAAGAGCACTTGTTTAAAACATTCAAATCTTGCCTTATATGAGAGCTATCGAGAAACTAGGTATTGATTTGTAGAGTACTCATCAAGAGCTTTTCAACGATACCCCACAAGACGTGGTTTCAAAAATTTCGAATTTCCATCCCCCACCCCTACTCGTACCCCTAAAACCCCCGAATCGTTACTGTCACTGTGAACTCCATAGGGAGTACTCTAATTTATTCCAACAAAGTTTCTCTCTATACTTCATAGGGGCCGAGATATAATTTTTTCAAAATTTAACCCCCTCCCACGACCCCCCTTGGGCTAATTTTGCTCATTAACTATTGGGCCTAGAAATAACATAATAAAATTTGGTTCAAATATCTTCAAAATTACGGCCGCTAGCGTGTAAATATATATAAATATATAAGAATTCTGTATAGTTTCTCCAAATTTCTCAGCAGCTCTCCTTTTTCTCAGGGTTTTTTTAATACTTTTATTTTTATTTTTATTTTTATTTTATTTATTTACTTATTATTATTGTTATTATTAGTTGCGTTGAGAAATTTGTCGGTGTCGAGCGAATGTAACTGGTCTGGAACAAAGTAACGTGTCGAGAGTTACACCCGTTACATTATTTTCACCTGCTCCAGTTACACGGACCCGTTACTGTTATTTCCACCTGCTCCAGTTAATCTGACCTGTTACTGATACTCTCGCCTGCTCCAGTTATTTGGACCCGTTACTGTTATTTCCACCTGCTCCAGTTACTCTGACCTGTTACTGATACTCTCGCCTGCTCCAGTTATTTGGACCCGTTACTGTTATTTCCACCTGCTCCAGTTATTTGGACCCGTTACTGTTATTTCCACCTGCTCCAGTTACTCTGACCTGTTACAGTTAATTCTAATATTTCTGTTACAAGTGTTTTATCCGTGACTTTCGCCTCGTTCCGTTACATCTGTTACTTCCAATATTTGAAAAACAAAAATAATTAAAAAATAAAAAATAATAAAAAATTAAAATAATAAAAAAACAAAAAATAAAAATAAAAATATTAAAAAATAAAAATATTAAAAAATTAAAATTTCAAAAAAAAGAATAAAAAATAAATAAAGAATAAAAAAATTAAAAAGTTATTTTCTTAATTAAAACAAAAATAATTAAAAAAATAAAAAATTAAAATAATAAAAAAACAAAAAATAAAAATATTAAAAAATAAAAATATTAAAAAATAAAAATTACATAAAAATAAGAATAAAAAAAAATAAAAAAAATTAAAAAGTTATTTTTTTAATTATTAATGGGCGTCAAGAGTTCATGCATAGAATTCATGCTGTCTGATCTCATATATATTTCTTGCTTTACATACCACTTAAAAATTTGTCAAAATACGATATTGCCTTTACTGGACAATTTAAACTTAGAATGTGGGTATATAGCATGAAATGTGAATTCAATAACTGTAGTAAATTATTCGAAATAATATTGATAATTTTACTACTAATAATAAAATCCCTATAATATAAAGCTACACGGCTGACTGACTGACTCACTGATATTAATGTTTGCCCACTTCCAGATGAGCTAGAAACTTGAAATTTGGTACACATATAGCTTTTAGGCTGTAAACCACAGGAAAATTCCAAAACGTTTTTTTTTTTAATTTCTAGCCCAAAAACCCCCGAGTAAGGGCTCGCTCACTCACATTAACGTTTGCCCACATCCAGATGAGCTAGAAACTTTCAATTTGGTACACATATAGCTTTTAGGCTCTAAACCACAGGCGAATTCCAAAAAGTATTTTTTTTTTTAATTTTTAGCCCTAAAAACCTCGGAAAAAGGGCTCGCTCACTTCGAGATGAGCTAGAAACTTGAAATTTGGTACACATATAGCTATTAGGCTGTAAACCACAGGAAAATTCCAAAAAGTGTTTTTTTTAATTTTTAGCTCTAAAAACTCCCGAAAAAGGGCTCGCTCACTGACATTACTGTTTGCCCACTTTCAGAAGAGCTAGAAAATTGAAATTTGGTACACATGTAGCTTTTAGGCTGTAAACCATAGGAAAATTCCAAAAAAAAGTAATTTTTAAAAATGTTTAGCCCTATAACCCCCGAAAAAGGGCTCGCTCACTGACATTACTGTTTGCCCACTTCCAGATGAGCTAGAAACTTTAAATTTGGTACACACATTGCTTTTAGGCTGTAAACCATAGGAAAATTCCAAAAAAAGTATTTTTTTTAAATTTTTAGCACTATAATCCCCGAAAAAGGGCTCGCTCACTGACATTACAGCTAGAAACTTTAAATTTGGTACACATATAACTTTTAGGCTGTAAACCACAGGAAAATGCCAAAAAGTAGTTTTTATATTTTTAGCCCTAAAAACCTCCGAAAAAAGGGCTCGCTCACTGACATGAATGCTTGCCCACTTCCACATGAGCTAGAAACTAGAAATTTTGTATACTTATATCTTTTAGGCTGTAAACCACAGGAAAATTCCAAAAAGTTTATTTTCATGACGATAATCGATGTTTTTTACATCGATGGAAAACAACTGATGTTTTTGCTACATCGATGTTTCTCCCCGACATGGATGTTTTTGTAACAAAAAGAAGATTAATAGGCTACCTTGGTTCTACGATATAATTTTATTTACAGGAGCTTAATTTCCCAAAACATTGATTTTTTACATCGATTGCTTTCATGGAAATTCTTCTGTTTATTTATGAATTTTGCCTAATTTTCTGATACCATGGCCCTTTTTAAATATACATCGATGTTTTTTGTCTAAATACATCGATGTTTTCAGGCCGATATTATCGTCATATCGATGGTTATCTCCGATTTTAACCTCGATATTTTAGCTATCGATTATCATCCCTAATTGAAAGCTTAATTTTACAACTGTTTTTTATTTCGGGGGTCCCTCCCTAGAGCCCCAGCCTTGGCTACGTCCATAACCGTTGTGGGGGGGGGAGATAAAGGGCATTCCCCTACAAGTGGGAAGTGATCTGACGATTAACTACGTAATATACAAGAAAAGTAACAGGTAACGGTTATAAATAACAGTTACTTTCGTGTAACTGTAACAGTAACGTAACTGTTCCAAAAAAAGTAACAGATTCCCATCTCTAGTTAATAACTAGCAATACTTTCTCATTCAAAGCAAAAGCCGTTGAGAATACCGCTGATGTCAACTTTCTACTCTTCTTATTTTCTTACATTTTTCCTGAACTGCACCGATGTACCAAGCATAGATCTCAGGCCAGATCCCGGGTTAAAATTGGTCAAATGGGCATGTACCGTATTTAGAGCACCAGGTTTGAGAGAGCGGAGAATGCGGCTTTTAAACAACATTCTAGAGCATATATATTTATTTGTTGGCCTATATGAAGTTACCTCCATGGCCTTGCCTGGTCAAAAAATTGTGTATGTGATCCAAAGGTAATCCTCCCCCGACAGGTCGCGATACTGTAGGGCCTGGGCGACGTGGACCGCATGAACATCCCTACAACAGGAAAGGTTAAACTAACAATCATGCCATTACTCTCAGTTTTGCGTTTATGCCTGGTACTTTTTTCTTATATTAATTTTTCTACTTCGTAGCCTTCAGATCAGTTAACATTACATCGCACTTCATTTGTAAACCATATAAAAATGTAACTGGAACCGCCCCAGCACACGAGCTCGCTCTTTCGGCGATTCAGAACCAACTTGTGTATCACTTAAATCAGTGTTTCTCAACCTTTCAGAATTCGCGGCCCAGAGTTCAATCATAATTTTCATCGCACCCCCCCCCCCCCCACTTACAATAAAATGTATACAACAATAATGCATTCTGAGTATTTTGGAGGCCCCTGAAATCAAGAATCTTTTCCGCACTTTGTAAAGACATGGGTTCGGTGCATTCACAGTTATTATTTTATTGCGAGGCAAGATGGTTATCACGTGGGAAATTTTTACGTGTTTATGAATTAAGAGAAGAAATCGCCATTTTTCTAGAAGAAGAAAACAGACCGGAAGCCGAGAATTTTCGCGATGGTTTATTTGTGATGAAATTAAGCTAATTGGTCGACATATTCGAGAAATTAAATATCTTGAACCTTCAACTCCATGGAGCAAATACACATATGTTGGATATGAGTGATAAAGTTAATGCTTTTTGCAGAAAATTGGATTTGTGGAGCAGAAATTTAAAGCAAAAAAAACCTAACAATGTTTGCAAATGTGGATGATTGTATTAAAACTTAGAAGTTGAAGAAGAACATGTAAAAGTTATGTTTGTAACCATTGAAAATCATTTAGCCATGCTAGAAAAGAATTTTAAAAAGTATTTTCTTGCAGACGATAACTTGACAGAAAGTTGCGAGTGGCTGAGGGATCCATTTCATAAGACTCCCGAAGGACTTTCAATTGATGAAGAAGAAAAATTCATAGACTTCACGACAAGTGGTGAAACCAAAAAACAATTTAGTGGTAAATCACTATTTGAATTTTGGGCAGCAGTAGATGATGATTTTTCTGCACTAAAAACCAGAGCATTTTGCATTCTATTGCCATTTTCAACATCCTTCCTTTGCGAAACTGGATTTTCTGCTTTGGCTTCGTTAAAGACAAAATATAGATCTCGGCTAAATATAGAAACAGAACTGAGAGTGGCTATTTCTAATATTGAGCCTTTCTTCGAAAAACTTTGCTCTGCAAGACAGGCCCAAGGAAGTCACTAATAATTATTTAATTTGTTTTTAATTTAGTATGTTTTGATAAAGTGAGTTTTTATTTAGTAAGTTGTTTTACTTTTTTTTAATATGTCGAAATGTATTTTGTTTTCTATGTCAGTTAATAATTTTTTAAAATAATATTTTCTCTTGGATATTCTCACCCCCCCCCCTCTAGTCTGCTCGCGCCCCCCCTAGGGGTCTATATTTATGGTTGGAGTGATAAGAATTGTGTAAGGAGACTGTGATCTTTTCTGCTGGGTGATTTTCTTTTAAATTTCTTTGACGATAAAAGTGAAAGGAGATTAGCAAAAAAGAATAAGTTGATGTTTCTGACGAATTTATTGGGAGAACTCCATTCAGAAGAAGCACACATTTTGCAGCACGCCGTACTACATAACGGTGATAACAAGTGTGGTTATATTTCATTTTATTTTATTTTATTTTAGTAATTACCTAACCTCCTCAAAAAATAAGTTTTCATAATATTATGAACTTTGAAGAATTTCCGTTACCAAGAGTACTCTACCCAACACTTTCCTGGTGGTCGAATTACAAAGGGTGTCATAAGGGGGGGGACAAGTTACTTTCTGCCCCCAACATTTTTATCATATCAATTTGAATTAGAAATCCAATTCGCCCCTCCTCCCCCCAAAATATTCAAGTCAGCACGTTGAGGGTGATTATTATTAAAACAATGAAATAGTTTTTATACAACTGTATTTTTGGTAGTAGTCATATCGATTATGTGTAGCCTAAGTCTACTTCAAGAGAAGACTAGTACTTCAAGAACCAAGGGCGGGCGTATGGAAATTTTAAAATCTTTGAGCCCACCCAATATTTTTCAAAAGTTAGCGCTACTGTTAATAATCATTTGTACTATGCATCTCTATCCCTGATAATAAGTTATTCTCACAAGTTGTTTCTCTCAAATTGGATACTAGCACGCGTGAGAGTTTCGACAGTGTTTTGTTTTGTTCTCACCAAACGTCACCTTCACCTTCCCCTTCACGACTCACTTGCTACGAGTCATTCGTGTAAGAGCGACACATGTGGCAGGTTTAAGATAATAATTCCGAATACAGAAAGACGTAATAGTTTTCAGACTCATCTCAATTTCTTTTCTATATCACTGAAAAAAACACAGTTTTTTTTATACAGACCTGACTTTATCGTAAAGTATGCTAACCATCGATAAGATACTGCTGATGGAACAATTAATATCCAACAATATCTTAATATCGGGCTATGTTTATTTATTTATTTAATTAATTTATTTATTTTCATATAACACATTACTTGTGCTACATCAGTTAATTATTCTAATGAGCAAGATGCTTGTGTTCGGGTACAGTAAATTTATTCTAACACACACAAATAATTAACAAAAAAATATAACTAGGGTCTATATTTTACAATTTACAACCTAGAATACTGAAGAGCAAAGTATGAGAAATCTTAACAGTCTGTGATATAGTTAATAAAATACTTAAATATAAAATGTCAGAATGAAATGAACTATAACTTATGAAATAAGATACTTAATATTCTTATTTCATTTTTTGCTGTTCATTTTTGCTAATTCTGGACGTGATCTACTTATGGTATTATAGAATCTTGGATCATAATAATTACTGTGTTTGGAGACAGCAGAGTAAAGTATTTATGTTCACTATTTTGGATAAAATATGTTACTTATGTTATTATTTCCAAATAAACTAAGTCTATTAGGTGAAGAAAATAACCTACCGATGTCGATTTCGATGTCGATTCGAAATTCGATGCCGATTTTCAGCACTAATACACGATTTTACATCCCCTGAATTTAAAAAAATATATAAATATATATATACACACACACACACACACACATATCTGTGAACAGCATAGCTCAATAACGAAAAATCTCATTAAGTTTAAACTTTATATTTGGATTAAGTATCTTCGAGGTAACACTGAGTTTGTGTAAACGATGTCAGACTTACAACTACCCTACAACATTTATTCGCAGATAAAAGTTTCAGTTTATCGTTTTAGCTCATAGTATAAGCACCTTGTGTACAAACCTTAAAGAAATTTGTCAGATTAGTTTAGTAGAAAATGTAATTTGGCTACGATTTTTCATTCATAAGCACACAGAAATACAGACATATGCACAGAAATATCACTGAAAATTGTATTAGAGATTCAGGAGACCCCAAAACGTGAATACTTGGCAGAGTACTTCCTCTACCAATGATACGGATCTATTGTACGGGTGGATAAAGTAAAATGTAATGCTATTCATAGCCTGGAATATAGGCCTACTCTTGTCAGTCATTATGAAATATAACAAAGTAGTTTGTAGATGTAGATTTTCTTATGTCCAGTAAGAGTTTAAAGGTAAACTTTAAGTTATGCATTTCTGATCGTTATGTGATCCTTCAATTTTTTATATTATGTAATTTAGAAAACTCTTAACGAAGATTATTCTCATTCTTTGACATTATGATTTACTCAACTCAAAACTCTGATTTGATTCTATGTGTACCTAAAATATTAAAACGTTTTGTGTGAACAATATTGCTTCATATTATTTCTAATGCTAGAAAAATATACACCAAAACATACTTGATTTGAAAAGGATGTAGGTAGGAGGAATAGCCGGCAAGGGAAATGTTAGAGAAAGAAAAATAAGTGAAGAAATAAACAAATAAATAAACAATAAATCAAAAAGAGAAAGAAAATGAAATGATGAATAGAAAGAAAGAATGGATTAAAGAAAGTAGAAAAGAAAGAATGAAGGGAAGAGAGAAGAATACATTAGGAAAACAGAAACAACGTTATTATGACTGTAAAACAAGTAATGCCAGTGACGGTTAGCCCTATAAGAAAACTAAGTGTCTGGAAAGCTATGTTAATTTTATAACAGACGCGGTTGGAAATGTCAAATGCCACTTTCACTTGAAAGAAAACTGAAGGAGATTATATAAATATCCAAGGGGTTGTGTTAAGTTTCTTAACAGACGGTTGCAAATGACATGACGCGTGTTTTTTGTTTCCCCTCTAGCTACTTTCCAGGTGCAAAGTCATTTCTTGCTAGCGTAAGAGAACGCAAAACACAGTTCATATGTAATGTATCTTTGTACTTTTTAGTAAGCCTATTTACTTTAACTTAGTAACCAATTTATCCAGGCTTCTTGAAAGTTTAACATACATACCCTATTATATATTACGTAGCCTATTACTCATAACGTATAATGTCGAAAACTTATTAATTTTTTATAGTATAGACTCGCTATTACGGTCCTTTTTTCATGAAATTACCAATTAAAATAATGAAGTATCAGAATATGAATAATAATAATAATAATAATAATAAATTCAATAATTATATATAAAAACCATGATGTTAAATCCGCTAGCAGGAATTGGTCAAGTAAAATGTCATACAGTAGTTTCACCTTTATTATTATTATTATTATTATTATTATTATTATTATTATTATTCAGTACAGGGAGTCCTATTTCACTCACGAGAATTGTGTTAGGGCTACAAGTAGCCTAATACATAAATTTTCATAGATTTTTACTTAAATGAATATAACATTAGATGTTATGTCAAGATATTTTTTTCTACAAAGATTTAAAGTCAAGAAATGAAAAAAAGAATAAATTCAACAATTTATTTTAAATAAATCCATCGAGTTTTCAGTACATTTAGGATTGCAAAGTTTAAGTGGGAAGATAGGACGTACCTCTTCTGTTCATGAATAGTTCATTCAGATAGGAGATGGAGCAATGAATATGTACAAATAATTAATTAATCATATGATAGTATGTGAACTTAGAAAGTTTGTTGAAAATAGTGGTTATTACAAATAATGTAACAATATAGTTTGTCTGAAAATGCTTAGAATTTTTACTTCCTTTCTTTTAATATTTCTGTTGATATGTAAGTTTGTAGCATAAATAAAAAATAACTGTCATCAAATGATCAGATAAGCGCATTATAATAACTTATATACTCATATCAGTTTTCTTAATCTATTATTTAGTTACATGCTCCCTACATACAAACCGTTTAACCTGCATCAGATCTAACACAATACAAGCAAATCATTTATTCCAGATTCCACAGTTATATCACTGACGGGTCCCATTACTCTCTCTCTCGGTTTTCCATGCTACTGTAGGTAATCTATCATGATCTATACATTCGTCCCTTGGCTTTGATAATGGCTTGCTGAGAAAAAGAATAAAAACACAGAGAGGTTTAGATTTTAAGGGTTAACTTGTGAAAAGAAATGTAAGGAGGACTTGGGTTTGCAACTAAACGTAAGGAAAATTTAAGCACTTAACAAGAAAATTAAGTTAATTTCTTTGAATTTGAAAATGTATTCTAGTAATGGTGTCTTGAAACAGATAGTGTGGGTGGGGAAAGGAGCGGCTAAGAGTGGCATTCTAAGGGAATTCGGGAGCTACAGGGTCTCAATAGATTGCAGGATAAAGGCACTAAAATACTACCATAAGATTATGCATGGCGATCAATCCCTTATCAGGGCAATATGTTATAGGGAACAACTTAAATTGAGAGACCAAATAACGTGGGCGGGAAAAATACGCAGGTGCTTGGAAGAAATAGGCATGGGATTTATAAACGAGAGAGGCAGGAGGAACAAACGAAATGTTTGGCGGAAAGTCAGGAATCGTCTGAGAGAAATTGACAGGCAAATAACGGAAGGAGAATGTAGGAACAAGGTTGCTCTGGAGCTCCAATCAATGATTTAAACCAACTGGGGAACAGTAAGATATCTTCATGAGGGGAGCGCTGAAGACAGGGCGGATTTAGCCTGGTTTCGCCTAGGAGCCTGGAAATCGCTGAAACGCGTCAATGCAAAAGGAGCCAGAATAGGCTATGCCCACTATGTGAGAAGGGTGAGACAGCAAAGCATATTCTCTCTGAATGTGAAGTCACTGAGATACTTAGACAATGATATCTGCCGGACTCTTTTGTTGTCTCTAGAAGAGGTCATATGGCGATAGTCGAGCTGTTGAGTGACACAAAATTCTCCGAGGGGGTGGGGAAATTCATGTCTAAAATCCGACAGCTCAGGGAGGGAGGGGCAGGGGGAGTAATCTTTGTCTATATATTATTATCTATTATTTGTATTATTATTGTCATATCTTTTATGTTATTAATGCTATTTTTTCTTTCTTCATATTTGTGTAGCATTATTATATTATTTTAAGTTATCGTATTATATTGTATTGTATTATTAGTGTTACATTTCTCTTTGTTTGTCTTGTGCATAGTAATAGCACGAACGGCCGTATAGGCCAGTGCGCTGGATTTGTTCTATGGATAGTGTATTTAATATGTATATAAGAATAATGATGCACCTCATCATACCATACCACACCAATAAATAAAATAAATTGCAAATGCTCTCAGAAGACAGCTTCTGACTTTTGAAGCTAGGAAGAAATAAATTATCTGTAAATTTTGGTTAAATGATAAATTCAATTCATTACAAGGTTTTCCGCCTATATACTAGTATTATCATTACCACATTAACGAACTCAAGTCCGAGTTTGCAAGATTTGGGATGTATATATTATCAATTTTTATTATAGCTTTTTGTACATTGTTATATACATTGAGTTTTTCTGTTTCTTTTCTATGCCTGTAATTTATTTTTAACAATTTTGCTCAAAATTTTTGTCATACCTTTATTACATAATAATCGTCTTGCAGCTTCAATATTATGTAATAAAGGTATGACAAAAATTTTGAGCAAAATTGTTAAAAATAAATTACAGGTATAGAAAAGAAACAGAAAAACTCAATGTATATAACAATGTACAAAAAGTTATAATAAAAATTGAAAATATATACATCCCAAATCTTGCAAACTCGGTAGGCCTAATGTGGTAATGATAATACTAGTATATAGGCGGAAAACCTTGTAATGAATTGAATTGATACTTTATACTAGTTGACAATATACTCAAAGCTTCAAAATGAAGTTTATCAATAAATGATAAATGTATTCTGTGTAATTATGTTTTTCCCATACCATTATAAAATAGCATATTACATACAAATCAGTAATCTTCTTTCTCTACCCCCCGTCCCCTGTAATGCTATTTTGACAAACATACATGCGTATGTGTGTCTCTCATTAGGCCTATGTGTGTCATAGGCGTTCACTTGTAATATTTATTGCGGGTTCACATTCAATAAAGAAAAATTACTTTCGAGTTTAATGTAATTTAAGTTAAAAGTCCTTCTTTACATCAAATGACATTATTAATTGATAAACATAAATTGGCTGCTGTGTCCATAAAGAATTATTTCATTACTAACAACACTACTACTTTTCTTAAGGATTAATAAAATTTTAACCCGTCGTGCCAAAGAAAGGTGACCTTTTTGCGAATTACGTTTTCATTGCAAATGTCTACCTGCGAATTTAATTTCTAGTGATGAAATCATTTGCTATTTCATCCAAATCTAAGTGCATATCTTCTTTTCAGTGGGAATGGTTGCAACATCATTCATTCGTTGTTGACCCATTGTAGAGTAGTGTGGATTTAAGTATGCGGAGAAAGGAGAATGATCTCTCAGCGGTAGAGAGTGGTATTTTAAGAACTAATCTCATGAACTTAACAAGATCTGGTTGCATGTCAAGAAGAAAAGCTTCTTTCCGAAGGAAATAAAAAATAGTGATGTGGTGCAGTTTTGATGGAGAAATACTCGTATCTAATAACATGTTCCTTTGCAAATGTAGCCTCTCCTTATCCAAATCATCTCCTGGCCCCTGGGAAGTCCTATACAATATATCAACTATACTGGGGATGCCGAGTAACCCCAATAATTATTTCAGTGTGCTGAAAATGTAAAGCACCCTCGAAGTCAGCGCCTGTGATGTGTGAATCACTGAGAACAAAAAATGGTATATAAACAACATCTTATATTTCGGAATTGTAATTTCTGATAATGAGACACAATAATGACAACTTTCTTTTACCTTTACTAACATTTAACATGAGAAGAATTTAAGTTTTCACGATTTCATTCGAAACGGAAACGTAATTTTTTTGTAAAGATTCTCTGATGAGTAGTTATAAGCCAGTCATCATTTGTACAAATGCAGACTTTAAGTCTTGCTTGGTGAACACTATTTCTATGCAGAGACTGAAACAAGTGAAAATGCACTCCCTGCAACGCGGCTTCTTAATGCTTATAAGAATTTCAATTGACATAGTTAGGCCTATACGGCCCAGCTTTATGAGAGAAAATTTTGTGAGCGTATCACAACCATATTTTTGTAAAACTATTTTTTTCTATAAAAGCTTTTCCTATTTTCTTCTAAGCTACTCTAATAATCCGGCTACTAATGAATTTCATACAAGGAACATCCGAACACACCATGGTGTTATGGTGACTTCTCTAAGAATGATAGACTTCGTTTACCTTTTTACTGTTTTCCGTGCCGGCACGTTAAATCGCTGAGTACTTCTATAGAAGTGGCATGTACTTAAACAAGCTTGAGCAACCACACGTATTTATTATTTTTGTTGTAATGTCAATAAATGGCATACTAAGTGCAAATAATGCATATTAATTACATAACTTTTCTGTCTTAAATTATCGCTACTTTAACATCTTTCCATTGGAAATGAGTTCTCTAGATAAATGCATTGTATGAAAACTATTATGGATATATGCATTCATCAACCATAGATTATTGCCTCTGTTGGACATTACATGAGAATATTTTAGGAGAAAAATTCCTCTGACACTGGGATTTGAACCTTGGCCATCCGTGCCGATGCTTTACCAACTGAGCTAAGCCAGATTTCACTTCGCAGTGCTAGAGTGTCAGAGAAATAAGTCTCCTATATCATTCTCATAAAACTATTATGTTTTGCATTTTCATAACTTAAATGGTGACAGCACTTTACAGATATATACCTCTCTAAAATTTATGTACACTTGTTTTAAAAGAGGTAATGCTTGGCTTGTGTTCGTGACAAGCACTTAATTAGTGCTAGAATTCATGTACAGAAATAATGTGGGAACTTCCAAGTGACTGAAATATCCAGAACACGACCTTCATACTTTGCTACTGTGGGTTCAAATTATACTCAACTAGTGAATCCTCAGAAGTATAAAATGGATTAATATTAAAATCCTTATATTCCTCCAGATCTCAACATAGGCCTAATATATACTCTTCAATATACTACAATTAGCACTAGCACGCCGGGAGAGGTCAATTTGACCCCTACGAAGAATCCAACGAATATTTTTGTTATTAATACAGTAATTACTTCAAAAAAATTTATTCTAGTGATTTTTGTTTTTATATACTCAGTAGGCCTACACTCACCACAAATTATTTTTTTCCTGGCATCCAGTTGTGACCTACGGCATTATTTACCTTAAACGCTTGGAGAGGTCATTTTATGCAAAACTACATTTTTTTATGCTTGACATGCTAAATACATTTAATTTGATGTCAGTGTCAAGCAAATTTACACTAACGATTAAAATTGTAACAGCGATGCCTTATAGTAACCATGCCCTTTCACCAGATATCCTATTCCTCATTCCACTCAGTTTTAAGTAGGGAGTTGCATTGAAAAGAAGTAAAATATTATGAGTTGAAGAAAAATTATAATATATGGTTCCCCTTACTTGGAATTGAAATGCAGAACTAATGAATGTCCTTTATGATAACTCACACGGTGGAGAGTTATTTTCAGATTTTGAAATAGACAATATTACATGTTCAGGAGAGTCTTGAACTAAAGAAGTGTTTTCAAGGGAAGAATAAGTAGGTTCAGATGTGAATATAAATAAATCTGGAAAGAATGGTAAGTTTACTATTATTATTATTATTATTATTATTATTATTATTATTATTAATATTATTATCATCATTATCATCATATTTTCAAATTTACTGATATTTTTACTTATGTAAAACAGTGCATACAAGTGGTCACATCATTCCCAGTGTCCTGAGTGCTCCGTTATCTGTGGATACAATGGAAAGAATAGTAAGTTTATTATTATTATTGCTTTATTTTATTTTATTTTATTTTATTTTTGAACTTCTGATTCATATATTTCAGGCCAGACAAGTGGTAATATTCTTCCCGGTTCCCAGAGTGCGGTAAGTTTATTATTATTATTCTTATTTTTATTGTTGCTATTGTTATTGTAGCTATAGGTATTTATTATTTTTAAATTATATTTTAGAATCTATTGAACTTTTCATATATATATTTCAGGCTATACAAGTTGTCACATTCATCCCGATGTCCCGAGTGTTTCAGTATCAGCTGATGCTGGCGAATGTGTATTCAGTAGGCAGGCATATTCTTTTACCAGAACTGTTTGATTTTGCATTATAAATTCCAGTATTTGTTGAATAAATGTTAAGAATAGTGATAATTTAAGTGATTTAAGTGATAATTGCTTAAAAATAAAGGAATCATAATAACCAAACATTGTATTTCATTGCTAGGGGTTCAAACTGACCCCAGCAGCATTCTAGTATGTAAGAAAAAGTCAGGCGCCATAGTAATAAAAACTAACTTCTGTCTGATAAACCTATCTACAGTTCTAATTAAAAGTAATATTTCTACAAATCAACATGGATTCTTGCCTAGAAGTCCAACGCTTACAATCTTTTTGAATTTTACGCATTATGTTTCCTTGGAACCAGATTAAAGAAGAATCGGTGTGGTATATACTGGCTTTAAAAAATCATTCGATAAAGTTGATCTTAATTATTTTATTACTAAACTAATGATATTAATATTATTTGTAAAACTCTAGGATACACTATTAGGAATTCTAAATATTGCAGAATGAGAAAATTATTTAGACCATATGTAAGCAACGCCCGGACCGCGGGCCGGATGTGGTCCGCCCCGACTTTTGATTCGGCCCACGGAACATTTTAAAATCACGCTCGAAAAAGTAAATATTTTCGGTTCTCGCCAACAAGAGAGTGAGACGGGGGAAACAAAATCCTGAACTATGATGGTGTTCCTTCCGGTCAGCGCTAGAAAAATGCTGCAATAGGCCTAAATCAAAGTATGGAACCAGACTTACTCATGAAAATTTGGAGAACACTCTGCGCTTGTGTATTAGTGGGATTGATGCCAACATTGATTATCTTGTTTCGCAAGTTCAAGCTCAAGCTTCTCATTAATTTCTGCTGATTGTAAGTAAATACCTAATCAGTTCGATATTGTTCTCATTCATATAACTTTAGCATTATACTGTATAAATATAAAAAACCGTATCATGATTATTTTTTCACAACTACCTATTATCTACGGCCCGCGACTTCATACATGTCGTCAAGTTTAGCCCGCATCTTTCCAAAGGTTGCCCTTACCTGATTTAGACCATATAAAACCATTATCAGAGCTGAATTAGAAAACTGTTCATCACTTTGGCATTCAGCTATCGTTAGATACGGTAATACATTTTATTCAAAATAAATGTCTAAACTATACTTATTGCAAACAGTTTAAAAAAACATCCTCAGTTTGAAACATTTTCATCTATGTTACAATATTTCAATATCCCTCAATTAGCATCCATTATTTGTTTTTATATAAATTACTTAACAAATTGCATAATACTAATATTTTTAAAGAAATTTTGTTATATGTTCCACGTTATTGATCTTAAATAAATTACATATTTTTTCATCCTAAAAACAAGCACTGATTCCAAAAATATTTTTCCTCTTTATTATGTACTCTCAATAAATTTAGTAAGATTGGCGATATAGATTCAATACGAATAATAAACGTTTTAAAAGTGCTTGTGATCAAAACTTGAATATTAAAAAAATTATAATTAAAGAAGGTAGCATAATCATCCATATCGACTAATTGTGCAAATGCTATATGCTATGTGGTAACTGGCAGTTCCTTGTGATTTTCTTTATTAAAATCTTACTTACATGATCCTCCACAACTATTATACTGTTCTATATTTTTTCTATGTCCCCCTCGTTACGTAATTTTTATATTGTTTGGTTTCTGTTCTTTCTGTATTTTGTATTAGTGGGATTTAATATTACTAGGGTTTAGTATTAGTTTAAACACTTAATATGAATCTGTAAGAATACTGTAATAATATAAAATCATATTGTAACTGCGCAATATACCTGTTAGGCATATTTTCTAAAGACAAATAAATAAATATATTATTGCCTGTTCATAACCATTGGGGGAAAAGGTAATCTGCGCCACTTCCACCTTTCCCCCAACCTACACGATGTAAACTGCGCCACCGACATATGTAAGCTGCGCCACCGACATATGTAAACTGCGCCACCGACATATGTAAACTGCGCCACCGACATTTAAATGGCGTCACCGTCATACTAAAGCACTAACATTTTCCTTTCCACTTCTCCAGACTTAGGACTGGCTATGAAATTGCATAGATGTGGTTAAAAATGTTAGGCTTAGTAGCTTTGTCATTTTTAAAAATGTTAAAAACAATACCCTAATTTCTTTCGCATGAACTCTTCGTCACTTATAAAATTGTTAAAAACACTACCCTAATTTTTTACTTCCTCTGCCCGTACCATAGGTACTATAGGTAGAGGAAGTATTGTTTTCGACCCCAAAATTCGAAGTTGAGTTTTTAGCATATATACACGTTTCAAGGCCCCCTGAATCCAAAAATACTATTTTTGGAAACATGTCTGTGTGTCTGTGTGTGTGTCTGTGTGGAAAATATCTATGAACAAGCTAGCTCCAAAACGGAAAATCGTATGAAAACAAAATTTCGTATTTGGGTCAGGTACCTTCTGAAGATGTGAGGATAAGATTGGCGACTATTTTCTCTTATTTTTAAGGGGACTTTACATGAAATTTTTTTCGTTTTTCGCGATTTTCTCGAAAACGGCTCTAACGATTTTCTTTAAATTTTGCACATAGGTTGCTTATACTAAGAGCTAAAACTTTTATTTGAAACATTTTTTCCAGAAAATTCTCTGAGGGTAGTTGCAAGCCACCCACTGTTCACCCACTGTTTGTAGAAAGTTTGTCTTACGTGATGAACAACTGAATTGCGCTCTTTCACGGCCTCTTATTTTATATAAGAATGTGAAGTGAGAAAGATGTATTGTTGGCCATGCATAGAGTAAAGATGTATCTGAGGGAAATATTCGATAAATTTCGGAAATTATATTTTACGGCAGAAAGTTCAATAAACGTCTGCTGTCATTTTTTTTTTTTTTTTTTAAAGTTTGTTATATAGACTGCCCTTTTAGTCGCATCATTGAAAGAAGAGGTATTTATAGGATAATTAGCGTAAAATTGTGTCTTGCGATTCTGTACAAGGATATGTGAATACTGCTAACTTTTATTTGGGCAGAGGAAGTTATGTGACTTTCACATCAGATTTTTTACATTAGCACTTTGTTCTCACATGACGCCTTCTTAATAAAATCAAAACGGGATATTTCATTGTTTATATATTGTTCTCTCCACTTGAGAAGACGAGAATACTTGTCATTTATTTTAGCTGTTTTTCTTACAGATATCCCTTATTCAGTATTTCTCAGTTTTATGTAGGCACTTGTTTGGAACTGGAGAAGTGCATCTAACACAAGGAAGATGTTGTGAGAAGCGTGGTAGAACATCGAATTATATTTTGCGTGAAATGACCTACATATTTCCGTGGCGCAGTTTACATATCTCATTTTTATTCTATTTCAAATTAGGTGTCAACCGTGGCGCAGATTACATACACCCACCATTGGAACCTCCTTTACTGTTTAGAATTGAGGGGTTTACACCAAAGGACAATATTGATGGTAATAATATTATCCTAGGGCTTAAATGTCCTCGATTTCAATTAATTTAACATTTTACAGGAGAGAACTTAATTTTCTTACCTGATCTGTGTTGTACAATAGAATGACAGCTTTCCCATGTTTACAGTTTGGCGTTTAAGAATAGCCACTGATCTATTATTAAATAAAGTCATGCAGTAGATAACGGTGGTTTCTATATTAATACGAAACTATGCACCTTAATACTTCGTCTTTAGGTGAAAGCGAGTAATTTAAACTTTCATACTTTGTGGGTCACTTAGAATCTAATTAGCTGAAACAAATCTTACAGTTGCTTCTCGTTATGTATGCAGACACTTCACTAGTACTACAGGTAAGAAGCGTGGCCTTGATGGTCTGGAGAAATGGAGTTCAATGTGTTATGCACTTAGTTCTTAGTAAATGAACTTAGCGCTCATCATATTGCTATGTATAATTCGTAAGGCCGGTATTCCACTATCCAAGTTATTTGATCAAATCGTCTAGAAAAAAGAAAATGGCCGCCCGTTGCTTCAAGGAAACCGTATTGGACGAGCATTTGAAGACTTTCTGCATGTCGTTACATTGGATCAAAGATTTCCCGGCATCCATAGCATAGGGGTCCAAAATGGCGGCTAAACATCGACTGTTTTGAGAAATAAACGGCACCAAAATAGTTTGATACCACATTTTCTTCATGTAGGCCTATATATGATTATTCAATATTTAATCCACATTTCAAAAATGATGTACCGATACTACATGCTATAGTAGTAATATAGGGATATATTTTTAAAAGCCCTGAAAGCTAACCTAAACTTGTCTCCCATAACCAATGTACAAACAATGATTCAGCCTGGTTTTGTCATTTAGATATTTCTCAAATGCGGGGTCACTGCTACAAAAACATTTATAAACTAATAAATTTATGCCATTATTTATACTGTTTTACGATTCACCATCGAAAACCAAGCCTTCTGTATATAGCCTGCATTTTGTACTTAGTATTGAGCAGACCCAGTGTATGTCCGCATTATAAATCACAAACATTCAAACAGTACTTTCATGGCAGAGCATTTATACTATTTAAGCCACATTTCGAAAGCGACATACCAGAAGATATAAATATTGGCATTGCAAGCGAACCTAAACTCGTGGCATCGTTAACATAACCTTCAATTTAAAGAAAGTAACGATTCGGCCTGACTTCCTTGTAATTTAGATATTTCTGCAATTATGCTACAAAACATTTATATAAAACTAATAAACTAATGCCATTATAAAGAATTTTTTAATGATTTAATCTTAAAATTCAAGCTTTCCCTATACAGAGAAAACTGGTTTTGGTCAAAGCTATTGGATGCAGTGTACTAACGCATCTTTGATTCAAATATCGCCTGACAAGTTCTTCATGAAGTTCTTGTCCAATGAATTGGATAGTGGAATACCGCCCTAACGGATGCCCGCTTTGCAATAATGCCGGTTTTTGGAAATACAAACCAAATAATATACTGAACATCATGAACGAACAGTTTGTGTTATTTCTCTAAGCAGCCTACTTATGACCCAGGACATTTAGGAATGCCGCTGGGCACATATGTTTATTTCCACATATACGGGTAGATCCTATCAAGGAGTGAGATGAGGAAAGGAAATGTAAGTGCCATCTGTGACAGAATGCCCTTCACAGTAGTGTGCCGTGTTTTAGAAATATTTTAATTTTGGCCAACCTTTTAATCCTGAATTGTAACTACTGATCCCATGAGTTACATATACTGATACTTAATGATGCTGTCTGTAGCGCAACACTATGACTACTTATCAGGTTATAGGCAACTGATATTTCATGCTGAGTGTACTGCACATTGCGGTGACATCACAGTGGATAAAGAAACTTCGTAAACAAGACACCGGCAGAGATATTTGTCCTGAGTTCAATATCTAAAACTTGCATGTTAAAATGATGTCAGTTTATTTAAAATGTAATATCAGTGAAAAGTCGTAAATTTGAAAACAGCCTAGATTATTTACAACACTTCACGGAAACACCACAACATCGGTCAAGTATAAACAAACACCAAATTAGCAGTGTATATGCCATTAGTTTTTATGCTGAGCGGATGCTGAGCGTGAGAACAGCGATACTTTAAAGTTAATAAATATTAGAATAAACGAGTTCTTACTCTACTGCTATTTTTAATAGTACATTATGCAACGAGCCCATGATGGCATTTATTAAGGGGCTCATGTGAGCGTCTTAATTAAATGTCTAATTTTTGAGTTTTTAGAATACCATATAATTGGTAACAGACGACTCCCTCTGTCTTGCTCTCTCTTCTCTCTCTCTCTCTCTCTCTCTCTCTCTCTCTCTCTCTCTCTCTCTCTCTCTCTCTCTCTCTCTCTCTTTGCGATAGATGACAGGCGGAAAAGACTTGGAGGGAGCAGGTCTTCGCTTGGACAATTTAACCCCAAAGTAACACACATTAAAACACACGAAAGGGATTTCTCTGTTATCTTTTATTTAATAGATAATATGATAGTTACAGCCCCTAAACACGATATTTGCTCATCTGGGGCTTTAAAGAAAGTACACTTGTTAGGTTAGTAATGTACGAGAATTTTGTATAATTTAATTTGGTTGAAATAAATAAATAAACACAATTTATTATAAATATTAAAATTAACATGAACAGAGTTGACTTCGACATTAATTTTGTTTGATTTGTTGCTTTCAAAGCATGAAGACTGTTCCGCGTACGACGTTAATCGATATTGGATATGCCGGGTGGAAATCGATAGTTAGAATAAAAACAGTACTTGAAAGAACGATAGTACTTTAATTTATGTCATTGAGTTACTGCTACGTCACATGTAATAATAGGTTTATACAGAAAAAAGGGCAAACAAAGCTTTTTTTTTTTAATATTGCCTCTTCTTTCTATATATAGCGTATATAATTATAAAAATCTACTGGTTAATATGAGTCTTATCTGTTCCTCTCTTATACAAAGAACTATTCAACTGACAGAGCTAACATTTTGCATGAAAATATATTTTATATCTGGAAAGAACATTGCACTATATTCATCTGGTAGAGTTTCACTATTTAATGATGGTGACTGTTTTAATCTCTTTTCCTACCAATATTCAACTTCATTTTGGGCGAACCGTTGCTCAAATCGAATTCTGAGACTACTTGCAATATTTAAAAGTATATATTAAAATTACATTTACAAGAGATGTTTCTTGGTACATAAAATTACGGTATCTCTCTTGGTTATCGAGAGAATTCCGTTTCATTTGCTTTCGATGATTATCAGGATTACGTTCCTTGCCGATATTTAGCGTTCCTACGACCATCATTTTCAAATTTATTGTTCTTTGTTTTTCTACAAACAAAACAGAGTGCAAATGAGAAGTAGTAGTTACCTTTCTAAAAAGTATACAAAAACCAGAGCAATGTTCTGTATTTTTACTCGAACGAAGGACATTTAACCAGATGTACATAGGCCTACAACCAGATATACTATATGTACATCTGGGGGCATGAACATTTAATTTTTATTAATAAAAGTAGCAATAACTGGACTCCCCGCCCCATAAACAAAAATCTAGCTACGTCCCTGGGCTAATGGAATGAGTCGGTATGGCGTGGTTATACAGGCAACTGAATTACTGCGAACAGCATTGTAACCACGTTGGCCATGAAGAGAATATTGTGGAATTTTACAACTGGATATCACTTTCAGGTCAAGTTTTTGTTGTAAAATCCTCTTATGGGGAATGAAAGACTCGTCAAATAAGGTCGTAGGTATTGGTATAATCGATAGTATAGACCATGTTGACAGTTTCTCTTGAGAGACCTTGGATTTAAAATGAAAAAAAAAAAATCAATTAAGAGTTGAAAGCTGTATTTATTAAAAAAAACAAGTATCATTGACATTTTTAAATGTCCGGGGTATCGGATCGGAGGTATTTTTATTTTCCTGTGCGGAGAATGACCGGTGGTAGGCCCACCAACTCGAGTTCCTTCTTGTAGGAAACCAATGTACTCTAGTTTTGGTTCCAGATGCGTTATTAAAAATAACCCTGAACTAATTAATCTGAACAATTACAAACGTAAACACTTTTTCCTTTTTTTCTTTTTAAAATTTTCTTGCTATTATTGCTGTAAATTATTGTAATTATTTTATTTTTACTTAATATATATCTGAATTTTTATTTAATATATTTATATCGATTTCTGAACTGCACCCCGACCATTAGCACGTGCTCATTCTGGTGCCGTCTTAACGAACAAAATATAATAGGCTATGTAAAATTGTAAGCACACATTCATGAAACATTTTATTCAAAGCAATAAACAAACTTTTAACTTTCTACTAGGACGTGAAAGGAGAGGGAATTGTACCCCTAGAATGCCCAAAGAGATGAGTTGCGCCCGCCTCTGTATCTCAGCTTTGCGCATTCAAACCCGATAGAGGTCAACGGATTTCTCAGGACGAAAAAATCCTGGACACAAAATCCTCAGGGGAGGAATCATAGGCTTTAACCGCGGATCGTGAGCCTTAGATTTACGTAACGTCAAATGACTTCAAGCCAAAATTAGAGCTTCTGGACAAAATTGTCTTGCCCTTGTAATATCTTAGCTTTCTCCCTTGGATATCGAGACAGGTGCTACCACGTGTCATTCTCCTTACAAGAAAATAATATCATCTCGATCTGATGCTCCAGGCACGGATTGATTAATCTGCTGAACACCCAAAGAATTAATAAGGTTTTCCCACTGTGTTATACAATAAGGGGTTTTCCGACATGAATATCTTAGGAGAATTCACATAGATCTTAATAAGATTTGAATTTATCCACGATCTGAATTTACATGTGAACGGGGAGTATAGTTACTCAGTACGATCGGCGACCTCAGATTGATCTGAATACACATGTAAACGTTACACATATTAAGAATTAAAAGTTTAAATAGACCAAATAAACATTAACAATGTTTAATGTTACTCCGCACATTAACATTTTTTACTAACGTGAGGAAATATTCATACCATTGAGCAATATTACATATTATCGTAATAAGGAAGCAAAAATATAGTTTAATAAGCTAAAAATATTATGAACCCCACTTTTTAAGTGTAAATTCTTTAATATCTGGAAAGTTTATAATCTTGAAACCATCGTATTTCGAACTATTATTATGAATTCCCCACGCCCTTATCAAGCAATGGGCCCATAACGCCGGATCCTATTGTGCTTAATGAGTAAACCGTTCGGCTTTATTTCGATAGATTGCAGCTGCACTCACCGGATAAATAAGGCAGGGTTCACACTCAGGCGATAAGCGATAAGCGATATATCGCGAGCGATATACGATACGCGACACGCACGGACAGATACTTGAAATCTAAAGGGAGGCGATAAAAAAGGTTCACACTCACGCGATAGCGCAACATATCGCAAGTGCTATATCGCTCAAAGTGCAGCATGCTGGTCGCCTGAGCGATTTGTTGCTTACGATATTGTAACTTTTGTAGTGAAGATTGTGTTCCCACCACATTTTAGGTAGATTTCGAAGAAAAATCTACCTATTGCAATCGATACCATGTCATGACTTTCGAAAAATTATTTCATATCTTTACGTTTCATGCCTCCAAGTACGAAACCACCGCCCGTTCAAAAAAAAAAAAGTGATATATATATATATATATCTTTACACGCTAGCAGCCATAATTTTGAAGATATTTGAACCAAATTTTATTATGTTATTTCTAGGCCCAATAGTTCGGACAAGTTCGTTAATGACCAAATTTGGCCCCAGGGGAGGGTCGGGGAGGGGTAGAAATTTTGAAATATGTATATCTCGGCTCCTATGAAGTATAGAGGGAAACTTTGTTTGAATAAATTAGAGAACTCCCTATGGAGTTCACAGTGACACCAACGATTCGGGAGTTTTGGTGGTACGAGTTGGGGTGGTTGGTTGGGGGATGGAAGTTCGAAATTTTTGAAACCACGTCTTATGGGGTATCGTTGAAAAGCGCTTGATGAGTACTCTACAAATCAGTAACTGGTTTCTCGATAGCTCTCGTATAAGGCGATATTTAGCACATCGAAATCTACCTCAGCCTGTAGGCCTGCCTAAAGGGAATTTTTATCGCCCAGGTCGCGCCGATTTATCGCTCGCTGTGTGAACCTTCCTAGCAATATATCGCCGCAACAAATTCCTTCCGATAAATCGCTTATCGCCTCAGTGTGAACGCTGCCTAAAAGGCTCGAATGTAATTATCATCTCTATAGCCCCTCGTTTTGTTTCCTCTGCACACTAGCGCCTGTACTTCCTGTGAACCTGTCTAAACTACATATTTTTAAACATTCTTTTGCATTTTGTGCATTTAGTTCTGATAATTTGAGCTTATCTTAAGTTTTTGTCCTGTGGCTTCTTACATATAAATACAGGTCAGTGGCGGACGCAGGGGGGATTGGGGGGATATATCCCCCCCCCCGAAATTTGGAAAAAGGCTATATATGCACTCTAAGTGGCCAGTTTTATAAATTAATTGTATAATATGAAAGTTAATTATTTTTTTTAGTATTCTTTCTGCCTATTCAAATCCCCCCGAAAAAGGATTCTGCATCCGCCACTGATACAGATTATCTTTTGTAGAATATCCTCTTTTAAACTAAAGATTTGTAGAAGTTAAAACCATATTATGGATTTTGAAAGGTAAGGTAAAATAGAATAATTATTAGGCTGTGGTAATTGCAGAGGAATAATTAAGTTAGTTTTAAGTGAAAAAATACAAAATAATAGCTAAATAATATAAAATTAATAATAATAATAATAATAATAATAATAATAATAATAACAATAAAATTGATTGACCTATAAATTACTTTCGTGGTATAGTTGGTGCATTGTACAGGTTATACCGTCCCTAATTAAGTGCGGTACTCCATGTTTGTGTTACTTTATAGTTTATTTTCTTTGTATTTTGCTTTGGTTTCTTCTGTTCCGTTTTTCATTCTCTCGCTCTTGTTTTGCTTATGTCACAGACTTTAATACAAACAATGCAAATGTGACTACTAGGTTAAAAAACCTGGGATTATAATGTTCTTTTATGTTATAAGAAACAGTCCTATACTCCAACAGAGTATATAGTGGAGGCAACTTCTACATATACAACTTTCTTCAAGGCGATGCCGACAGACCCTTATAATCCGCAGTAAATAACTTGAAATGAGGGTGTCTTGGACAATAGAGTTGTATATTCTGGATTTTCAGCGTGTTTTCTTGGGCGTTGAATTTGCCTGACAGCCAATAGAATTTCGTGTGCAACCAATCAGTGCTCATTTCTGAATTTTTGACATTTTAGCTATGACTCCACGTGGGGCACCAGACGATTGCCGTTCAGCCATTACCATACCACTCCTTAAGTGCCAGACAATGGCTTAATCCTCAAAGCATCCCGACTGTCTACATAGATCTAACCTCCACTATACTGCACAGCCAAGATCTCATTTTAACTTAAACTTAAAAATCTTTGACCTCATTAGTTATTTTATTAAGAGTGTAGAAAATATTGAGCAGTTTTGATTTATTAAGCTTTTAAAATCTCAGGCCTGATAATATTATATTTTACAAGATTGTTTTACAAGATTCATTGTTTAACATTACAATAAAAATTATTGTAAGCTACTATGTAACACCCCTGGTTTTATTTAATTTATAAGGTGGACAAAAATATAATACCAGCATATAAATAATTCCCTGAAAGGATATCATGAAACTCATATTAAAATATATACTAAAATGGATTTTAATGGGAAAAATGGATACAGAAAATATCAAAGAATAATAGAAAGAATACGCAATTATTATATTATTATTGGAAGTTTCTGCACAAAATTGAACTAAATTGCACTAAAATTACAACATTAAGAGAAAAATACAAAAAGTTCCGAAACAGTTATGTCTAAAAAGGCTGCATTTAACATAAAACATGCAAACACGAAAACTGCTATGTTTTTGTGTCACTGGGGAAAACAGGTGCTGTTTCGTCAAAATCCTAGCCTAAAAAGGTGAGGTAAGAGAGCTGATTATATCGTCATTGATAACTACTGTTGCCGTCGTGAAGAGAGGTTGATGGCACGCCAGTGAAAGTGTGGATATCTCTGCTAAACCGGAAGATGTGCTGATTACATGCCATTAATTACAATTATTAATACGATCCATATAGCTTAGCCTTTAATTTATATATGGAGGCACTATACTAACATTAAGTGAACGTGAGAAGTTATGTATAGTGCAAAGTGGATCAAGTCAAGTGACAGAATTATAAATGAAAAAATAAATAAATCCCTTTCACCTCATTTTATATTGCAGCAGACAATGATGACACGCGGCACTAATGAGATAGAAAGGCCAATTAACAATATGTGAAACGAAGGTCAGAGATCATGATGGTGATATTTCAGTTTACAATTAAAATCAAGGAGAAGTGGAGAGGTGGATCATATTTGTGCAGTAAATAATTATATATTACATATTATATAATAAATATTATAAAAGCAGTGAAAGTAGAATAATACTTTTTATGTTAGTTTTTCTAATATACCCTGCATTTTTCCTGCTATTATTATTATTATTATTATTATTATTATCATCATCATCATCACTATTATTACTATTAATATTATCAAACCATCCGATTGATACCGTGCTATAAAACTAGCCAACCCTCTCCCCAGTCCCCACACACAAAAACGAGTGAACCAAACTGAAACAATCAATCAAACAAAGTTTATGTACACTTATGTACACTTACCGAAAACTTGACATTTCTTTTTTTTAATAAAATCTCTTTTTCGGAATTTTACAAAAATTAGATCCTATATATCTCTTTTATGTGCCTGTGAAGTTTCAACGCCCTACGGCACTTGGAAGTACTATAATTGACGTAATCTTTAATACTTCTAAAACTAGTTTTCTTAGTTTCTCCTTTTAGCACACTTTTCTGATTATATAGTACTAAGGATTCCACAGATTTCATGCTAGGAAGCTAAAATTTGCCTACTTTTCATTATGTTCTGCTGAATCATTTGGCCATTGTGGATTTTTAATAACTAAGATTTTTAAAATGTTATTAATAGGCCATATGTAACTCTCACACAAATTTGCAACATTTTATATCATCACAATTTATCATTTTCTTTTTAAGTGAAACCCCTTTTGAAGAATTTGGAATAAAGGCCCTTTTAATACAAAAAAAAGGTGTTATAATTTTTTCATTAGTGTGTAATTATTAAAGAAGTTAGATTTTGTTTACACTAACTTATGTCTTGAAAAAACAGGCAATTTAAAGAAATAACAATAACTAAAAGAACTTGTTGAGGTAAAGGGTTGAAAATTAAAAGAGTGCATTACTGAAAATATGAAGGAAAAAAAATCAATTTTTCGGAATGTTGAAAATTTAGATCACTTAGCCTAAGTCCTTTATATGTCTGCATAGTTTCAATATGCTTGAAATTGAGTTAATTGACGCATTTTTAATGCTTGTATAACATTAACTTCATTTTTCTCGTTTCAACTTTTTGCATATTTTTCTGATCAGAAAATCTAATTGCTTCCACAGATTTTATGCTAGGAAGCTACAAATATGGCAACTTGATAATCATATCATGTTAACAACACAAAAATTTACAACATTTTATATCGTTTTTTAAAAAGTGAAACACTATTTTAAAAATCTGGAATGAAGACCCTATTAATACACAAAAGAGGTATTATGTATATTACTGCATATTTACAGAAGTTATATTTTGTGTAGGCCTAGACCTATGACTTGAAAAAATGTTTTTTTTAATTATAACTTTAAATTTATTAAACATAAAAGTCTGATATTTGAAGGAATGCGTTAATACACTGGAGGACTGTATATATAAAAATTAATTCCTAAAAATATTGAAAATAGATATTTCGGTATAGTTCCCACTAAAAGAGCTCCGTAGGTTCGTATGAGTCTTCAAGGCGGTTTTTCTGCTGAGATAGGCATCCCTGAGTTTATATTCGGAGGGGGGGGCAATTGATTCAACCCGAGAAGTGTACGTATAGCTTCCATGCAAGGGCAGTACACATACGAGTATAAGTGTTCAGGGGGTTCTAATATTTGGTCTGACTGGCCTAGCGTAATAAACAAGGAAGAAATTGTTTTATAAATAATTATTTGGCATCACATTTAATGATTTGTGTAATGAAGCAAATAGCTGCGTGCCAAATAGACGGTAGAAAACCATTCCTAAACAAAGGAAGGGTTGGGGGACCGTAACTAATCGATATTGAACATTTTCATGATTATCGATACTGCCCTGAATTTATTTGAATTACAGAAAAAGGAGAAGTGCGCATGCGTGGACGGCGAATCGACGGGAGAGGAGTTGAACCTGAAAAACAGTTAGGAAGTACGTCTCTGACTACGAGAGAGAAAGGTTGAAGAGAAGGAGGTGAGGAGACGAGATTGGAATGTGTGACAGCGGTAGAGGCGCCCTGGCATGATGGTTTGTCAGACTTTCATCTAATGAAATTCTGAAGGGGAATTTCACTGACGCGACTATATGGAGATAGTCGTTAGTTGGAAGAACACATCACGTCAGCCGGTACGAGAGACCGCTACAGCGAACACCAGCTGGGGGAAGAAGAGTGGGTCACGGCTGCTTAGTCTGGAATAAAGGAAGATGTGGACATCAGAAAGTGGATGGAAACAACTCAGGATCAGAGGATAAGTTGGTCACCACCCGTTGAGTATAATCACATAAACATTTTTGTTGTTGTTTTGGGAAGTGGAAAAGATTTTGAGGCATTGTTATTTAAAGCCGGTTTCTAAGAAATGTGTGGCGACTAGACGCCGTAATGAAAGGTAAAAGAGTAGGGTTAGAAGATAGATGTGATTAGTCTAGGGTGAGGTAGTAAATTACAGTGATCCAATCAGTTTCCATTTCTGGTCTAAGTTAATTACAAAAAGAGCAGTCAGGAGTAAAACCGTGAATAGTAAAGATAAATCTCTATACTTTAGGTTGCTATGGGTAATTGTCCCACGAATGAATACATAGCTAGGGGCAGTTGGTGATGCTCATACAAACTTTGTTTTTTATAAGACAGGACGCGAGGGGAGTAAGGAAGAAGGGTAATAGGGGCTTACTTAGTATTGCTTACGAGGGCCTCTCCCACTTGGTTTTCGTTAGGTGACAGGTGATTATCTATAAGTGGATTTCATGCTGGCCTGTAATGTTGAGTTGTTTTTTTAAGAGATTTATCGAAGAGCAGGACTTGTATGGAATATGGTAGAGGGGGATAAGAAGGTGAATATTGAGAGGCAGAAGAGGGCCTATGAGTAACAGTACATTAGGCGCATACCATTGGAAGATTTACATGGTAGGATAGAAGCAGAAGTTCACTCAAGGGTTATAAAGAGAGAGTTACTGACCTGGGGCGTGAGTTAGTTTCAGTTAGAATTCTAGAGAATTTAGAAACAAGAAAATTGGGTGCCCATTGAGTAGAGTAGTAACCTGAAAAGTATGGAAACCCGAGTAACATAAAGTAGGTAAACTAGAGCAATGGTACAATTTGAAAAGGAACTCTGCTTAATGGAAAGGAGATAAAAGATAATAAATAATAACTGGTTAGGTTAGACTGGTTAGGTTAGAAAGAGGAGAATTGGTAATTCTGGGTAGTGAATAGATGATAAGTGGTTTCAGTAGCACGTACTAGAAATTACTCCAAAAGAAAAAAAAGAGAACAAGGGTGAGGTGAGGGAGCGCCGGAAGTGTCCCAAATAAAGTAAATATAAATCTAGCATAAAAAGATTTATGAGAAATTGTGAAAGTCATCGGTGTTGGAGGCGAACAACGGCTCCACGTGCCTCTAGGAGAGAGAGTGTCAGGGACCTCTGACATCGATTGTCAAAATTGTATTTTTGTTTGCGGCCCATTAATATTTTCCCGGTTGCAGGAGGGGAGTCAGATTGTTTGTAACTCAAGATCTAGACGCCGCCCCTGTATCGGTGGTCTATCACCCCAGTCACTCTGTGGGTATAGGCCTAAACTTCCGTTTCTTTCTTCATAACATTGTCTTTCCTATTTATCTTTGAGTACAATTCTTCATAGACTACAATGACTAGTGGACTGGTATAGGAGAAATAGGTGGAATCATTGAGTATGATAGGTCAAGTCAATGACTGAATTATGAATTGAAAATCTTTATTCATTCGGAAGAAAGTATAACACATATATTGAAATGTTTTGAAATTGCAAATGGAAAAGATTACGCAAGTTAGTAGTAAAGTATAAGGGTAAAGTGAGACGTTCTAGTAGACTGTAACGGGCTTTCTTACTTTATGCTATAAAGTTCCCTAACTTCTTGGATTAAATCTTCGCCAAAATCTGTGACGACTAATATGTGATTATTCTCAATCGTAGTACATAAGTTTACTGAACTCCTACAAAACAAGGTCACTTATGCACCTGTTGTGTCATCATAACACTGCCTGCATAGTCCACATTCCAACGTTCAGTACAACTACCTCCTCTACCGGGTGGTTGCAAATTTCCTACACCCAGTCTACTTTCTCTTTCTTTTAACAATTTACTCAGTTTGATAATATTGATGAAAATTTATATTAACGGGCGCCATCATCAATACGCTTCCTCTTTTCTTTTTGTTATAAATCAGCCCAGTCACAAATTAAATTATAGATACACAGGCTATGTACCTACATGCCTCTCGACTAGCTTTTAATTTAACAGTGGAGACGGGAATTGGGTTCGGATTTACCTTTCTTTTATTACTCTGCTTCTCTCTATTTCTTCTTTTTCTCCTTTTTCAGTGCTCACTACCAAAGTATGTAACTTAGCCCAAAAATCAGCGACTCTCAAACCATTACAAGGATAAGGGTCAAAAATCTGAACTTCACGTTAATTTACTTTGCATAACAATAACCATAATTTATTTAATATATATATTTTTTTTCTTTTCAACAATAACAATCTTATATACAATAACTCACTGGGCGCCAAACTTTTTGATGGCTAGACTTCACGTTAATTTACTTTGCATAACAATAACCATAATTTATTTAATATATTATTTTCTCTTTTCAACAATAACAATCTTATATACAATAAATTACATTTACACTACATTAACCATTCAACACTTTTATTGGTAGGATAGTATTTAATTATTCAAGGTTAGTATACCCAGTTTAACTGTATAAGTACGTTCTCTGTTCGACAATAACAAATCCCTAATTAATTACTTTAATCTCTTTTCTTTCTTTATTTCCAGGTATCTACTAGAACGTCTATTATCCTTCTAATTTACTACTAACTTGTGTAGTCACTTACATTTGCAACTTCAGAATATCTCAATATATATATTATACTTTCTTTCGAATAAATAAAGATTTTCAATTCATGATCCAGTCCTTGACTCTACATATTACACTCAATAATTCCACCTATGTCTCCTATACTAGTCCACTAGTCATCTTAGTCCATGAAGAATTGTATTTAAAGATAGATAGGAAAGACAGTGTCATGAAGAAAGAAATGGAAGTTTAGGCCTATACCCACAGAGTGACTGTGGCGATAGACCACCGATACAGGGGCGGCGTCTAGATCTTGAGTTACAAACAATCTGACTCCTCTCCTGCAACCGGGAAAATATTAATGAGCCGCAAACAAAAATACAATTTTGAACAATCGATGTCAGAGGTCCCTGACACTCTCTCCTAGAGGCACGTGGGGCCGTTGTTCGCCTCCAACACCGACGACTTTCACAATTCTCACAAATTTCTTTATATTTATTTTATTTGGGACACTTCTGGCGTTCCCTCACCTCACCCTTCTTTTTTTTTTTCTTTTCTGGGGTAATCTCTAGTACCTGCTAATGACCTACTTGTCATCAACTCACTACACAAAATTACCAATTCTCCTCTTTCTAATTCTAACCAGTTATTATTGATTATCTTTTAACTCCTCTCTCTGTAAGCAATTTATACCATTGTTCTAATTTTCCCTCTTTCTTGTTACTCGGGTTTCCATACTTTTCAAGTTACTATTCTACTCCCTGGGCACCCAATTTCCTTGTTTCTAAATTCCCTAGAATTCTAACTGAAGCTAACTCACGCCCCAGATCAGTAACTTTCTCTTTATAACCCTTGAGTAATTCCTACTTCTATCCTAACATGTAAGTTTTTCAATGGTAGGCGCTTAATCTACTACTATTCATAGGCTTTCTTCTGCCTCTCACTGTTCACTTTCTTATCTCCCTTTACCATGATCCATACGGTTCCCACTCTTCGATAAATCTCTTAAAGAAAACAACTCAATCCTTACGGGCCAGCATGAAATCTACTCATAGATAGTCATCTGTCACCCAACAAAAACCAAGAGGGAGAGGCCCTCGCAAGAAATACTAAGTAAGCCCCTATTACCCTTCTTTCTTACTCCCCTCGCGTCCTGTCTTATAAAAAAACAAGTTTGAATGAGCATCACCAACTGCCTCGAGCTATGTATTCATTCGTGAGACAATCACCCATAGAAACCCAAAGTATAGAGATTATCTTTACTAACCCACGGTCACAGTTCTTGACTACTCTTTCTTAACTTAGACCAGAAATAGAAACGGGTTGGATTACTGTATTTTATTGCCTCACCCTAGATTTATCACACTTCTATTTTTCTAACCCTACTCTTAATCCTTCATTTACGGCGTCTAATCGCCACACATTTCTTAGAAACAATGCCTCAAAATTTTCCCATTTCTCAAAAACAAAAGAAAATGTTTAGGTGATACTCAACGGGTGATGACTCTCTTATCCTCTGATCCCGTACTGTTTCCATCTACTTCCTGATGTCCACATCTTCCCTTAGTCCAGACTGAGCAGTCGTGACCCACTCTTCTCTCCACAGCTGGTGTTCGCTGAAGCGGTCTCTCGTACCGGCGAACGTGATGTGCTTGCCCAGTTAACGACTATCTCCATATAGTCATATCAGTGAAATTCCCATTCAGAATTTCCTCAGATGAAAGTCTGACACACCATCATGCCAGAACGCCTCTACCGCTGTCGCACATCCCAGTCTCGTCTTCTCCCTTCTGCCTTTTCAACTTCTCTCTCTCGTAGTCAGGCACGTACTACTAACCGTCTTTCAGGTTCCACACCTCTCTCGTCGATTCACCGTCGACGCATGCGCACCTCTCCTTTTCTGTAATTCAAATAAATTCAGGGCAGTATCGATAATCATGAAAATGTTCAATATCGATTAGTTGTGGTCCCCCAACCCTTCCTTTGTTTAGGAATGGTTTCCTATCGTTGATTATGCACGTCGCTATTTGCGTCGTGACATTCTTCCCGCACTCACCATAAAAAAAAATAATGTTGACACAGGTCACATTTTTTTTTTTTTTTTTTTTTTTTGTGCGTGTCTCTTTTACCAGCCTTAAAGAACTTTTACCCAGGTACAAAAGGTTTCAAGTCTTTAACGTGCCACTTCCCCAACTGTTTACCAAAACGGTTCGTCAGTTCATAACTATTCTCGCTAAGCTTTTTCTTTATTATAAAGGGGCCGACGAACTTTGCACTTAAGCCTGCTGCATAAGCTTGTGAGGCATCACTTAATTTAAAGTTTCTTCTTAACACAAGATCTCCTGGACAAAATCTCACCTCTCTCCTCCGAAGATTATAATAATGACTTGAATTCTTATAAGCAGTTTCTAAGTTATGTCTGACCATTAGACGTACCGTTTTTAATCTATCAAATCTGTCTATCCAAAACTTTGGAATTTCTTTCTGTATAGGTTGATTCTCTACTTTGTCAATCCTACTGATAATTTCAGGTTCTTTCCCATAATTTAGCATATAAGGAGTGCATCCAGTGGAACTATGTTTAGCCGTATTTATAGCAAAATTAAATTCTCTCAAATACACATCCCAAACTGTTTGATCCTTTTCAATGTAACTCGCAATCATGGTTTTCAATACTCTATTAACTCTTTCTACCGGATTTCCTTGTGGTGAATATACAGGTAAATAACAAGGGGTTATATTAAAAGCTTTAGCTATCCCACGCATTAGTTTACTAGTATATTGCGGCCCATTGTCCATCAGCAAATATCCCGGAATTCCCCATTTAAGGATAATCAATTCATAAAATGCTTCCGTAACTGCTCTACTGGTTGCTTTCCTTAACGCTTTACATTCTATATATTTGGTGAAGGTGTCCTGAAATACTACAATGTATCTGTTCCCTTTTTTGGAACGTGGGTAAGGTCCCAACAAATCAGTAGCTACAGTCATCCAAGGTTTCTCTTTCTGGTAAAAATGCATTGGTCCTGCTTGAGTCGTTTGTAACACTTTTTGTCTCTGACATATTTCACAAGCAGTAACATACTTAGCAACATCTCTAAACATTCCCGGCCAATAATACTTGTTTGCTATTCTAAAGAAAGTTTTGGCTATCCCCATATGTCCTGCAGTAGGTGCATCATGACATTCCTGCAATACCTTAATCCTATAATCTTGCGGTATAACCAATTTCCACCTATTCACTGTTCCCTCCAAAGTTTGTTCTAACTGATCTAATCTTAAATGGTACAACTTCTCATCTACGACCTTCCAATCTGGCCAAAATTTAGGTTTACTTTGTACTTGTGCTTTCCGCTTAATATACCAAGCATCTTGTATATTTTCCCATTCGACTACTTCAGAGTTATTAGTTAACAAAAGGCAAAATTCTTCCTCTACCGTTTTCTCTTGAACTTTCCCTTCGTGTATTCTAGATAAAGCATCCGAAACTTTTTGTAATCTACCAGGCCTATGTATTACTTCAAAATCATACTCCTGGAGCAATAAACTCCACCTAGCTAATCGTCCGGTCGGATTCTGCAATGTATTTAACCATTTCAGAGCAAAGTGATCAGTATATACTTTAAAATGATAACCTTCCAAATAAGGACGAAACTTTTGAACTGCCCACAATATAGCTAACAATTCTTTCTCGACTATTGCCCACTTTTGCTCGCCTACCGTTAAAGTTCTACTAGCATAAGCTATTACTTTTTCCTCTCCTTCCTCTCCTGTCTGAATTAATGCTGCTCCTAGTCCTGAAAAACTAGCATCGGTCTGTAGCACTAGGGGTTTAGTATAATCTGGACAAGTTAATATAGGACTACTAGATAATTTCGATTTTAATTCATCAAAAGATTCCTGACATTCCTTAGTCCAACGCCATTTCTGATTCTTTTTCAGAAGTGCAGTGAGGGGCTTTACAACTTCAGAAAAAAATGGAATGAATCGTCGGTACCAAGAAGCCAGTCCTAAAAATGCTCGTACTTCCTTGACTTTTGTAGGGGCTGGATACTCAAGGATACACGAGATTTTATCTGAATCTACAGCAATTCCTAATGGAGTAATGATATGACCCAAATATTTTAATTCACTTCTGCAAAATTTTGATTTTTCCCTATTAATTTTCAGGTTAGCTTTTCTTAATTTCTCTAAGACTTTTTCTAACAAGGACAAATGTTCTTCAAACGTCTCACTAATAAGTACTATATCATCCAAATAACAAAAGCATTTCTCTCCTATCTCTTCTCTTAATATAGTATCAACTAATCTTTGAAACGAGGCTGGTGCGTTATGGATTCCAAAAGGCATAACTCGAAACTGATACAATCCTCTACCAGGTACGGTAAATGCTGTTTTTTTCTTTACTTGCTTCATCTAATGGAACTTGCCAATACCCATTTTTCAAATCTATTGTACTGATATACCGAGCATGTCGTAATTTACTCAACACATGTTCAATGTATGGCAAAGGATAACTATCTCTTTTAGTACAATTGTTTACTTTTCTGAAATCTACGCAAAACCTCCATGTTCTATCTGGTTTCTTTACCATAACTACCGGAGACGACCAAGGTGAATTTGAAGGCTCTATAACTTTTTCCAATAACATTTTATCTATTTCCGCGTGTATAACTTTTTCCAGAATGGGTGATACTGGATAATATCTTTGTTTTATAGGTTTTGCATCGCCTGTATCAATAACATGAGAAATCAAGTCTGTAAGTCCAGTACACTGATCAAATTTCTGTAACTGATTTTCCAAAAACATATTCAATCTGTCCCTTTCCTGAGGTGTAGGTAAAGTAAGAATATTATGTAGTTGATCTTCTTCTTTTAAATCTATAGCCTTAACAAATTGAAAAATTTTTGCTGGTTCATCTTTGAAATACCAAGTCCCATCTTGCAAATCTACTACTAACCCAATTTGTTTCAAAACGTCCATGCCCAGAATCATATCTACTGCTAAATTTGGCATAATTTTACATTTTATCTGAAAGATCCTGTCCTGCAATTTCATCTCAAAAGTTCTCTCTCCTGTTATAGAACTATAAGTTTTATCTGCTAGTTGCACCACCCTAACTTCAGATTCTTCTACTGCTAAATCTAACATTTTACATAAAAAGTTACCTTTCTCTCCCACATAAGTTTTATCTGAACCGGAATCTATTAAAGCAATAAATGTAATATCCTCCAGCAAAATTTCAACAAAACATCTATCTCCATTAACTAAATCTGTAGGATTTATATTTAACATCACACAAGCCTGATTTTTAGTTAATTGTCGTAAAGAATTTGTAGGCCTAACTTTTCTTTCTTGGGGCATCCTACAATCGATAGACCTATGTCCAAGCTTATTACAATTATAACATTTAATCGTAGTGCGTGGAGTAACTCTACGAGGTGCCTTACACTCGAACTGCCTATGTCCTGTTTTATCACAATTCCAACATCGCTGGTTATTTGAAAAACGTAAAGTGGTGTTTTTACCATTATCCCTCGACTCATCCGGTCTCTCTTTATTTTCTGTTGCTTTAACTATTCTGGAATCATTTACATGACTTGAATTTCGTTCTTTGTCCCACGTCTTTGCAGAAAAACTAACATTGGGTTTCTTTTGTAACTCGGACGATGGAAGTTCCTGTTTTCCCTGAATTCCTAACGCTGTATGAACTGAAGGTATAACAACTTGTCTCTGAGGTTTATAAGCCGTTTCTTTAATTGTAGCTCTAACCTGCGTTGGAGGAGGAATATATCTCTCAGAATCTAACAATATTTGTTCATACTGTCTACCTACACGTATTAAATCTGTTATAGTTTGAATCTCTGCAGGTCTAATGTACAATTTTACGTCAGGACGCAAATTTTTAATAACATTCTTCATCATTTGTTGAGGACTCATTGGAGTACTCAGCCTCCTCATTAACGTTTGAATAGCATTAACATAATCAAAAATCGATTCTTTGGGACCTTGCGTTCTCTGTCTAATCTCATCCAAAAGCGAGTCTTCCTCATCAATAGGCAAGTAATATTCTCTAAATTCTTTCAAAAAAGCTTCCCATGTAGGCCAATCTGTTAATCTGTTCCTGTACCAAAGTAAAGCTGAATCTTGTAAAATTTCGGGTAATACTGACAATACCTCTACACCCTGTAACTTAGAACTTTGTTTTAAATCTTCCAATCTCTCCAAAAATAAGTAAATACTATCCCCAGGTTTGAATTTAATGTTCCATTTACGAACCAGATCCAAAGTATTTGGTTTATGCGGCTCTAACTGAATTGTAAACGATGGTATTACTGGTACAACTTCTTCTGAATCAGCTACCGCCATGGCCTTCCTACGCATTAACTTAACCCATGTATACACTACATCTCCATAGGAATCTTGTGGAACCGTTATATTATGTTCAACTAAGTCTTCTTCCAAAACTTCCTGACACAGAGCAAAAGCCGTAATTAACACTTGAAATGACTGAGGGTTCTTACGGGCATAATCTAACAAGCGTTGTCTTAACTCATCCCTTGTACCTGTGGTCGGTAACTTTACTCTATCACATTCTGCCTCTAAATCCGCCTTCCTCAACTTCCTAATAGCTTGGGTTAACTCCGCTGCTCTTATTTGTGCATATGGATCAACATAAGTAGCCATATTTATATATTAACAATACCACTGAAAAAAAATTAGAACACAATAGTTCAGTCGTCTGTCTTAGTCATCTATAGAAGTCCTTACTTTGTCAATAGTCATTATTCTTTTCCCAAAAATATGTTGTTATTATTATTATTATTTTTTTTTTGAGAATAAATTTCAGTTATACTAACCTAACTCCCAAAATTCTTTTAACACTATCTCGCCTCACGTTAGGATATCAAACTATCACTGCCTCACGCTATGGGCTATCAAAATATGTGATTTCAACACAACTCACCCCACGCTATGGGCTCCAAAATATATGACGGCTCGTATTTCAAGTTTCCAATTTTAACTGATTAATGTTTATTTTCTTTTCTTATATCAAGCCAAACTTTTGTAATTTTAACACAACTCGCCCCACGATATGGGCTCCAAAATATATGACGGCTCGTATTTCAAGTTTCCAATTTTAACTGATTAATGTTTATTTTCTTTTCTTATATCAAGCCAAACTTTTGTAATTTTAACACAACTCGCCCCACGCTATGGGCGCCAAAATATGTAACGGGCTTTCTTACTTTATGCTATAAAGTTCCCTAACTTCTTGGATTAAATCTTCGCCAAAATCTGTGACGACTAATATGTGATTATTCTCAATCGTAGTACATAAGTTTACTGAACTCCTACAAAACAAGGTCACTTATGCACCTGTTGTGTCATCATAACACTGCCTGCATAGTCCACATTCCAACGTTCAGTACAACTACCTCCTCTACCGGGTGGTTGCAAATTTCCTACACCCAGTCTACTTTCTCTTTCTTTTAACAATTTACTCAGTTTGATAATATTGATGAAAATTTATATTAACGGGCGCCATCATCAATACGCTTCCTCTTTTCTTTTTGTTATAAATCAGCCCAGTCACAAATTAAATTATAGATACACAGGCTATGTACCTACATGCCTCTCGACTAGCTTTTAATTTAACAGTGGAGACGGGAATTGGGTTCGGATTTACCTTTCTTTTATTACTCTGCTTCTCTCTATTTCTTCTTTTTCTCCTTTTTCAGTGCTCACTACCAAAGTATGTAACTTAGCCCAAAAATCAGCGACTCTCAAACCATTACAAGGATAAGGGTCAAAAATCTGAACTTCACGTTAATTTACTTTGCATAACAATAACCATAATTTATTTAATATATTATTTTTTTTTTCTTTTCAACAATAACAATCTTATATACAATAACTCACTGGGCGCCAAACTTTTTGATGGCTAGACTTCACGTTAATTTACTTTGCATAACAATAACCATAATTTATTTAATATATTATTTTCTCTTTTCAACAATAACAATCTTATATACAATAAATTACATTTACACTACATTAACCATTCAACACTTTTATTGGTAGGATAGTATTTAATTATTCAAGGTTAGTATACCCAGTTTAACTGTATAAGTACGTTCTCTGTTCGACAATAACAAATCCCTAATTAATTACTTTAATCTCTTTTCTTTCTTTATTTCCAGGTATCTACTAGAACGTCTATTATCCTTCTAATTTACTACTAACTTGTGTAGTCACTTACATTTGCAACTTCAGAATATCTCAATATATATATTATACTTTCTTTCGAATAAATAAAGATTTTCAATTCATGATCCAGTCCTTGACTCTACATATTACACTCAATAATTCCACCTATGTCTCCTATACTAGTCCACTAGTCATCTTAGTCCATGAAGAATTGTATTTAAAGATAGATAGGAAAGACAGTGTCATGAAGAAAGAAATGGAAGTTTAGGCCTATACCCACAGAGTGACTGTGGCGATAGACCACCGATACGGGGGCGGCGTCTAGATCTTGAGTTACAAACAATCTGACTCCTCTCCTGCAACCGGGAAAATATTAATGAGCCGCAAACAAAAATACAATTTTGAACAATCGATGTCAGAGGTCCCTGACACTCTCTCCTAGAGGCACGTGGGGCCGTTGTTCGCCTCCAACACCGACGACTTTCACAATTCTCACAAATTTCTTTATATTTATTTTATTTGGGACACTTCTGGCGTTCCCTCACCTCACCCTTCTTTTTTTTTTTCTTTTCTGGGGTAATCTCTAGTACCTGCTAATGACCTACTTGTCATCAACTCACTACACAAAATTACCAATTCTCCTCTTTCTAATTCTAACCAGTTATTATTGATTATCTTTTAACTCCTCTCTCTGTAAGCAATTTATACCATTGTTCTAATTTTCCCTCTTTCTTGTTACTCGGGTTTCCATACTTTTCAAGTTACTATTCTACTCCCTGGGCACCCAATTTCCTTGTTTCTAAATTCCCTAGAATTCTAACTGAAACTAACTCACGCCCCAGATCAGTAACTTTCTCTTTATAACCCTTGAGTAATTCCTACTTCTATCCTAACATGTAAGTTTTTCAATGGTAGGCGCTTAATCTACTACTATTCATAGGCTTTCTTCTGCCTCTCACTGTTCACTTTCTTATCTCCCTTTACCATGATCCATACGGTTCCCACTCTTCGATAAATCTCTTAAAGAAAACAACTCAATCCTTACGGGCCAGCATGAAATCTACTCATAGATAGTCATCTGTCACCCAACAAAAACCAAGAGGGAGAGGCCCTCGCAAGAAATACTAAGTAAGCCCCTATTACCCTTCTTTCTTACTCCCCTCGCGTCCTGTCTTATAAAAAAACAAGTTTGAATGAGCATCACCAACTGCCTCGAGCTATGTATTCATTCGTGAGACAATCACCCATAGAAACCCAAAGTATAGAGATTATCTTTACTAACCCACGGTCACAGTTCTTGACTACTCTTTCTTAACTTAGACCAGAAATAGAAACGGGTTGGATTACTGTATTTTATTGCCTCACCCTAGATTTATCACACTTCTATTTTTCTAACCCTACTCTTAATCCTTCATTTACGGCGTCTAATCGCCACACATTTCTTAGAAACAATGCCTCAAAATTTTCCCATTTCTCAAAAACAAAAGAAAATGTTTAGGTGATACTCAACGGGTGATGACTCTCTTATCCTCTGATCCCGTACTGTTTCCATCTACTTCCTGATGTCCACATCTTCCCTTAGTCCAGACTGAGCAGTCGTGACCCACTCTTCTCTCCACAGCTGGTGTTCGCTGAAGCGGTCTCTCGTACCGGCGAACGTGATGTGCTTGCCCAGTTAACGACTATCTCCATATAGTCATATCAGTGAAATTCCCATTCAGAATTTCCTCAGATGAAAGTCTGACACACCATCATGCCAGAACGCCTCTACCGCTGTCGCACATCCCAGTCTCGTCTTCTCCCTTCTGCCTTTTCAACTTCTCTCTCTCGTAGTCAGGCACGTACTACTAACCGTCTTTCAGGTTCCACACCTCTCTCGTCGATTCACCGTCGACGCATGCGCACCTCTCCTTTTCTGTAATTCAAATAAATTCAGGGCAGTATCGATAATCATGAAAATGTTCAATATCGATTAGTTGTGGTCCCCCAACCCTTCCTTTGTTTAGGAATGGTTTCCTATCGTTGATTATGCACGTCGCTATTTGCGTCGTGACAAGACACCTGGAAATAATGAAAGGAAAGAGATTAAAGTAATTAATTAAAAATTTGTCTTGTATAACAAGGAACACATTCATACAGTTAAACTGGGCTACTAACCTGGTAGATAGGAACTGAATACTAATCTTTCTAATAAAAGTGTTGAATGGTTAATGTTGTTCGGATCTGATGATCTGAAGATTTTAAGGATGAGTAGTTGTTAAAAAGGGGAAAACCCAAGAGTAAATGTAATTTATTGTAAATCAGATTGTTATTGTTGAAAAAAAAAGAAAACAGAGAAAAAAAAATATTAAATAAATTATGGTTATTGTTATGCAAAGTAAATTATCGTGAAGGTCCACGTCATATATTTTGGCGCCCATAGCGTGGGGTGATAGTTTGATAGTAGGATAGTTTGATATCCCATAACGTGAGGCTCGATAGTGTTAAAACGAAACAGTAGAAATTTAGGGCTTGGTTAAAAAAAAAAAAAAAAAAAAAGAGCATAGTTTGATATCCTATACGTGTGGCTAGTTGAAATTTGAGGTCGTAGTGGTTGCCCAACGTATCGATTTTGACGTTAGCAGGAATAGAGGTAATAGAGATTATAGAGCCTATTACGTGAAAGAAACTTGGGAGTTAGGTTAGTATAACTTGAAATTTATTTTCAAAAATAATAACATATTTTTGGGAGAAGAATAATGACTGTTGACAAATTAAGGACTTCTATAGATGACTAAGACAGACGACTGAACTACTGTGTTCTAATCTTTTTTTTTCAGTCAGTGGAATTGTTAATATATAAATATGGCTACTTATGTTGATCCGTATGCACAAATGAGAGCAGCTGAGTTAACCCAAGCTATTAGGAAGTTGAGAAAGGCGGATCTGGAGGCAGAATGTGATAGAGTTAAGTTACCGACCACAGGTACCAGGGATGAGTTAAGACAACGCTTGTTAGATTATGCCCGCAAGAACCCTCAATCATTTCAAGTGCTAATTACGGCTTTTGCTCTGAGTCAGGAAGTTTTGCAAGAAGACTTAGTTGAACATAATATAACGGTTCCACAAGATTCATATGGAGATGTAGTGTACACATGGGTTAAGTTAATGCGTAGGAAGGCCATGGCGATAGCTGACTCAGAAGAAGTTGTACCAGTAATACCATCGTTTACAATTCAGTTAGAGTCGCATAAACCAAATATTTTGGATCTGGTTCGTAAATGGAACATTAAATTCAAACCTGGGGATAGCATTTACTTATTTTTGGAGAGATTGGAAGATTTAAAACAAAGTTCTAAATTACAGGGTGTAGAGTTATTGTCAGTATTACCCGAAATTTTACAAGAGTCAGCTTTACTTTGGTACGGGAACAGATTAACAGATTGGCCTACATGGGAAGCTTTTTTGAAAGAATTTAGAGAATATTACTTGCCTATTGATGAGGAAGACTCGCTTTTGGATGAGATTAGACAAAGAACGCAAGGTCCTAAAGAATCGATTTTTGATTATGTTAATGCTATTCAAACGTTAATGAGGAGGCTGAGTACTCCAATGAGTCCTCAACAAATGATGAAGAATGTTATCAAAAATTTGCGTCCTGACGTAAAATTGTACATTAGACCTGCAGAGATTCAAACTATAACAGATTTAATACGTGTAGGTAGACAGTATGAACTAATATTGTTAGATTCTGAGAGATATATTCCTCCTCCAACGCAGGTTAGAGCTACAATCAAAGAAACGGCTTATAAACCTCAGAGACAAGTTGTTATACCTTCAGTTCATACAGCGTTAGGAATTCAGGGAAAGCAGGAACTTCCATCGCCCGAGTTACAAAAGAAACCCAATGTTAGTTTTTCTGCAAAGACGTGGGACAAAGAACGAAATTCAAGTCATGTAAATAATTCTAGAATGGTTAAAGCAATAGAAAATAAAGAGAGACAGGATGAGTTGGGGGAAAATGGTAAAAACACCACTTTGCATTTTCCAAATAACCAGCGATGTTGGAACTGTGATAAAATAGGACATAGGCAGTTCGAGTGTAAGGCACCTCGTAGAGTTACTCCACGCACTACGATTAAATGTTATAATTGTAATAAGCTTGGACATAGGTTTATTGTTTGTAGGATGCCCCAAGAAAGAAGAGTTAGGCCTACAATTTCTTTGTGACAATTAACTAAAAATCAGGCTTGTGTGATGCTAAATATAAATCCCACAGATTTAGTTAATGGAGACAGATGTTTTGTTGAAATTTTGCTGGAGGATATTACATTTATTGCTTTAATAGATTCAGGTTCAGATAAAACTTATGTGGGAGAGAAAGGTGATTTTTTGTGTAAACTGTTAGATTTATCAGTAGAAGAATCTGAAGTTAGGGTAGTGCAACTAGCAGATAAAACTTATAGTTCTATAACGGGAGAGAGAACTTTTGAGATGAAATTGCAGGACACGATCTTTCAGATAAAATGTAAAATTATGCCAAATTTAGCAGTAGATATGATTCTGGGCATGGACGTTTTGAAACAAATTGGGTTAGTAGTAGATTTGCAAGATGGGACTTGGTATTTCAAAGATGAACCGACAAAAATTTTTCAATTTGTTAAGGCTATAGATTTGAAAGAAGAAGATCAACTACATAATATTCTTACTTTACCTACATCTCAGGAAAGGGATAGATTAAATGTATTTTTGGAAAATCAGTTACAGAAATTTGATCAGTGCACTGGACTTACAGATTTGATTTCTCATGTTATTGATACAGGCGATGCGAAACCTATAAAACAAAGATATTATCCAGTATCACCTATTCTTGAAAAAATTATACACGCTGAAATAGATAAAATGTTATTGGAAAAAGTTATAGAACCTTCAAATTCACCTTGGTCTTCTCCGGTGGTTATGGTAAAGAAACCAGATCGAACATGGAGGTTTTGCGTAGATTTCAGAAAAGTAAATAAATGTACTAAAAGAGATAGTTATCCTTTGCCATACATTGAACATGTTTTGAGTAAGTTACGACATGCTAGGTATATCAGTACAATAGATTTGAAAAATGGGTATTGGCAAGTTCCATTAGATGAAGCAAGTAAAGAAAAAACAGCATTTACCGTACCTGGTAGAGGATTGTATCAGTTTCGAGTTATGCCGTTTGGAATCCATAACGCACCAGCCTCATTTCAAAGATTAGTTGATACTATATTAAGAGAAGAGATAGGAGAGAAATGCTTTTGTTATTTGGATGATATAGTACTTATTAGCGAGACATTTGAAGAACATTTGTCCTTGTTAGAAAAAGTCTTAGAGAAATTAAGAAAAGGTAACCTGAAAATTAATAGGGAAAAATCAAAGTTTTGCAGAAGTGAATTAAAATATTTGGGTCATATCATTACTCCATTAGGAATTGCTGTAGATTCAGATAAAATCTCGTGTATCCTTGAGTATCCAGCCCCTACAAAAGCCAAGGAAGTACGAGCATTTTTAGGATTGGCTTCTTGGTACCGACGATTCATTCCATTTTTTTCTGAAGTTGTAAAGCCCCTCACTGCACTTCTGATAAAGAATCAGAAATGGCGTTGGACTAAGGAATGTCAGGAATCTTTTGATGAATTAAAATCGAAATTATCTAGTAGTCCTATATTAACTTGTCCAGATTATACTAAACCCCTAGTGCTACAGACCGACGCTAGTTTTTCAGGACTAGGAGCAGCTTTAATTCAGACAGGAGAGGAAGGAGAGGAAAAAGTGATAGCTTATGCTAGTAGAACTTTAACGGTAGGTGAGCAAAAGTGGGCAATAGTCGAGAAGGAATTGTTAGCTATATTGTGGGCAGTTCAAAAGTTTCGTCCTTATTTGGAAGGTTATCATTTTAAAGTATATACTGATCACTTTGCTCTGAAATGGTTAAATACATTACAGAATCCGACCGGACGATTAGCTAGGTGGAGTTTATTGCTCCAAGAGTATGATTTTGAAGTAATACATAGGCCTGGTAGATTACAAAAAGTTTCGGATGCTTTATCTAGAATACACGAAGGGAAAGTTCAAGAGAAAACGGTAGAGGAAGAATTTTGCCTCTTGTTGACTAGTAACTCTGAAGTAGTGGAATGGGAAAATGTACAAGATGCTTGGTATATTAAGCGGAAAGCGCAAGTACAGAGTAAACCTAAATTTTGGCCAGATTGGAAGGTCGTAGATGGGAAGTTGTACCATTTAAGATTAGATCAGTTAGAACAAACTTTAGAGGGAACGGTGAATAGGTGGAAATTGGTTATACCGCAAGATTATAGGATTAAAGTATTGCAGGAATGTCATGATGCACCTACTGCAGGGCATATGGGGATAGCTAAAACTTTCTTTAGAATAGCAAACAAGTATTATTGGCCGGGAATGTTTAGAGATGTTGCTAAGTATGTTACTGCTTGTGAAATATGTCAAAGACAGAAAGTGTTACAAACGGCTCAAGCAGGACCGATGCATTTTTACCAGAAAGAGAAACCTTGGATGACTGTAGCTACTGATTTGTTGGGACCTTACCCACGTTCCAAGAGAGGAAACAGGTACATTGTAGTATTTCAGGACACCTTTAAAAAATATATAGAATGTAAAGCGTTAAGGAAAGCAACCAGTTGAAAATTTAGATCACTTAGCCTAAGTCCTTTATATGTCTGCATAGTTTCAATATGCTTGAAATTGAGTTAATTGACGCATTTTTAATGCTTGTATAACATTAACTTCATTTTTCTCGTTTCAACTTTTTGCATATTTTTCTGATCAGAAAATCTAATTGCTTCCACAGATTTTATGCTAGGAAGCTACAAATATGGCAACTTGATAATCATATCATGTTAACAACACAAAAATTTACAACATTTTATATCGTTTTTTAAAAAGTGAAACACTATTTTAAAAATCTGGAATGAAGACCCTATTAATACACAAAAGAGGTATTATGTATATTACTGCATATTTACAGAAGTTATATTTTGTGTAGGCCTAGACCTATGACTTGAAAAAATGTTTTTTTTAATTATAACTTTAAATTTATTAAACATAAAAGTCTGATATTTGAAGGAATGCGTTAATACACTGGAGGACTGTATATATAAAAATTAATTCCTAAAAATATTGAAAATAGATATTTCGGTATAGTTCCCACTAAAAGAGCTCCGTAGGTTCGTATGAGTCTTCAAGGCGGTTTTTCTGCTAAGATAGGCATCCCTGAGTTTATATTCGGAGGGGGGGCAATTGATTCAACCCGAGAAGTGTACGTATAGCTTCCATGCAAGGGCAGTACACATACGAGTATAAGTGTTCAGGGGGTTCTAATATTTGGTCTGACTGGCCTAGCGTAATAAACAAGGAAGAAATTGTTTTATAAATAATTATTTGGCATCACATTTAATGATTTGTGTAATGAAGCAAATAGCTGCGTGCCAAATAGACGGTAGAAAACCATTCCTAAACAAAGGAAGGGTTGGGGGACCGTAACTAATCGATATTGAACATTTTCATGATTATCGATACTGCCCTGAATTTATTTGAATTACAGAAAAAGGAGAAGTGCGCATGCGTGGACGGCGAATCGACGGGAGAGGAGTTGAACCTGAAAAACAGTTAGGAAGTACGTCTCTGACTACGAGAGAGAAAGGTTGAAGAGAAGGAGGTGAGGAGACGAGATTGGAATGTGTGACAGCGGTAGAGGCGCCCTGGCATGATGGTTTGTCAGACTTTCATCTAATGAAATTCTGAAGGGGAATTTCACTGACGCGACTATATGGAGATAGTCGTTAGTTGGAAGAACACATCACGTCAGCCGGTACGAGAGACCGCTACAGCGAACACCAGCTGGGGGAAGAAGAGTGGGTCACGGCTGCTTAGTCTGGAATAAAGGAAGATGTGGACATCAGAAAGTGGATGGAAACAACTCAGGATCAGAGGATAAGTTGGTCACCACCCGTTGAGTATAATCACATAAACATTTTTGTTGTTGTTTTGGGAAGTGGAAAAGATTTTGAGGCATTGTTATTTAAAGCCGGTTTCTAAGAAATGTGTGGCGACTAGACGCCGTAATGAAAGGTAAAAGAGTAGGGTTAGAAGATAGATGTGATTAGTCTAGGGTGAGGTAGTAAATTACAGTGATCCAATCAGTTTCCATTTCTGGTCTAAGTTAATTACAAAAAGAGCAGTCAGGAGTAAAACCGTGAATAGTAAAGATAAATCTCTATACTTTAGGTTGCTATGGGTAATTGTCCCACGAATGAATACATAGCTAGGGGCAGTTGGTGATGCTCATACAAACTTTGTTTTTTATAAGACAGGACGCGAGGGGAGTAAGGAAGAAGGGTAATAGGGGCTTACTTAGTATTGCTTACGAGGGCCTCTCCCACTTGGTTTTCGTTAGGTGACAGGTGATTATCTATAAGTGGATTTCATGCTGGCCTGTAATGTTGAGTTGTTTTTTTAAGAGATTTATCGAAGAGCAGGACTTGTATGGAATATGGTAGAGGGGGATAAGAAGGTGAATATTGAGAGGCAGAAGAGGGCCTATGAGTAACAGTACATTAGACGCATACCATTGGAAGATTTACATGGTAGGATAGAAGCAGAAGTTCACTCAAGGGTTATAAAGAGAGAGTTACTGACCTGGGGCGTGAGTTAGTTTCAGTTACAATTCTAGAGAATTTAGAAACAAGAAAATTGGGTGCCCATGGAGTAGAGTAGTAACCTGAAAAGTATGGAAACCCGAGTAACATAAAGTAGGTAAACTAGAGCAATGGTATATATTGAAAAGGAACTCTGCTTAATGGAAAGGAGATAAAAGATAATAAATAATAACTGGTTAGGTTAGACTGGTTAGGTTAGAAAGAGGAGAATTGGTAATTCTGGGTATTGAATAGATGATAAGTGGTTTCAGTAGCACGTACTAGAAATTACTCCAAAAGAAAAAAAAAGAGAACAAGGGTGAGGTGAGGGAGCGCCGGAAGTGTTCCAAATAAAGTAAATATAAATCTAGCATAAAAAGAGTTATGAGAAATTGTGAAAGTCATCGGTGTTGGAGGCGAACAACGGCCCCACGTGCCTCTAGGAGAGAGAGTGTCAGGGACCTCTGACATCGATTGTCAAAATTGTATTTTTTTTTGCGGCCCATTAATATTTTCCCGGTTGCAGGAGGGGAGTCAGATTGTTTGTAACTCAAGATCTAGACGCCGCCCCTGTATCGGTGGTCTATCACCCCAGTCACTCTGTGGGTATAGGCCTAAACTTCCGTTTCTTTCTTCATAACATTGTCTTTCCTATTTATCTTTGAGTACAATTCTTCATAGACTACAATGACTAGTGGACTGGTATAGGAGAAATAGGTGGAATCATTGAGTATGATAGGTCAAGTCAATGACTGAATTATGAATTGAAAATCTTTATTCATTCGGAAGAAAGTATAACACATATATTGAAATGTTTTGAAATTGCAAATGGAAAAGATTACGCAAGTTAGTAGTAAAGTATAAGGGTAAAGTGAGACGTTCTAGTAGACACCTGGAAATAAAGAAAGGAAAGAGATTAAAGTAATTAATTAAGAATTTGTCTTGTATAACAAGGAACACATTCATACAGTTAAACTGGGCTACTAACCTGGTAGATAGGAACTGAATACTAATCTTTCTAATAAAAGTGTTGAATGGTTAATGTTGTTCGGATCTGATGATCTGAAGATTTTAAGGATGAGTAGTTGTTAAAAAGGGGAAAACCCAAGAGTAAATGTAATTTATTGTAAATCAGATTGTTATTGTTGAAAAAAAAAAACAGAGAAAAAAAATATTAAATAAATTATGGTTATTGTTATGCAAAGTAAATTATCGTGAAGGTCCACGTCATATTTGTATATGACATAATATTGATTTTATCGATTTCGGTCGTCTTCCATTGATCCAAAAGTAGATTATGGTGGATGAAGCAATTTCATTTGCTTCTAATTTATAAGGCAATTTACAGGTTACTGTTCCCCCGAATATAGTGCCATACGGGAATGACAGACTGTCCACAGACTTTACAGACCCCGCACAGACCAGCTTTCTTAACCAAGCCACTCAGGATTCAGCAAGACTTTAAGACATTTTCTCTCTCTGATAGGTCTTGATGTATCAGTTGAACGTAAGAGGAGGTTCAGATGAAGATGGATTATGTAACCAAGGAATAATCATGAGGAATATATTTATAATATGCATGCATTTATAAACCTTGTTGCTTTACTGGGAGCATAAAGCCTCCGCGTGGAGGTTCCAGTACCGAAGACTAGTTTACGTACGCTTATTTTCCAAGAGAGGAAATATATTTTAATATATAAAGGCCTAGGAATTTGGCCCAGAAGGTCTAATTTAGGCTCTGGGGTCTTTGGCGTAAATCTACGACCTATACCCCTAGCTTAAAGCCCCTCCCGGAGGAACTCCGTGCTCAGGATTTTACGTGCTGAAAATCCTGGTTTGAACCCGCGATCTTAGTATCTGGAGGCGGGCATGCTACCTCTACATCACAACAGCCGACTTCTTTAGAATATATTGGAACATTAGACCATGGGCTACCAAAATGAAACCCTCCCCCCCCCCGTCCGAATTTCCGACACATATATGTTTTGTTGGTATTGTCATTTAGTTTAAGATTTTAGTTATTTGCCCCTTATCAATTACAGCATTTAGCCGGAAACCCCGGAAAACCCCGGAAATTCGCAGAAAATTAATTTGTTTTAATTTTCCATTGTTCTTTGCTCCTAATATTCCCAGGGAATTTCTGACTCACACATTTTTGTTGGTATTGGCATCTAGTTTAATGTTCCAGTTGTTTGCCCCTTACAAATTACAACATATACCCGGAAAACCAGGAAAACCACGTATATACGGAGAAAATTACTGTTTTATTGTTTAAATCTTTGTTCTTTGCACCTAATATTCAAAGGGAAATTCTGACTTACATGTTTTTTTGTTGGTATTACCATCTAGATTAAGGTTTCAGTTGTTTGCCCCTTATCAATTACAGTATATCCCCGGAAAACACCAAAAACCACGGAAATCCGGAGAAAGGGACTTCGTTTTATTTTTTAAAAATCGTAGTTCTTTGCTCCTAGTATTCAAAGGGAATTCGTGAACCATATGTTTTTGTGTTGGTATTCCCATATAGATTAAGGTTCCAGTTGTTTGCCCCTTACCAGTTACAGCATATCCCCGGAAACCCCGGAAAACCACGTATATACGGAGAAAATTACTATGTATTATGTTTTAAATCTTTGTTCTTTGCTCCTAATATTCAAAGGGAATTTCTGATTCGTATGTTTTTTTGTTGGTATTGCCATCTAGATTAAGGTTTCAGTTGTTTGCCCCTTATGAATTATAGCATATCTCCAGAAAACTCCGAAAACCACGGAAATCCGGAGGAATTGACTTTTTAAAAATTTATTTAAAATCTTTGTTCTTTGCTCCTAATATTCCCAGGGAATTTCTGACTCATATGTTTTTTTGTTGGTATTGCCATCTAGTTTAAGGTTTAAGTTGTTTTCCCCTTATCAATTACAGCATATCCACGTAAACCCTGAAAACCAAGAAAATCCGCAGAAAATGAGATTGTTTTAATTTTTTAAAAATATTTGCTCTTTGATACTAATATTCCCATGGAATTTCTGAATCACATAATTTTTGTTGCTATTGCCATATAGTTTAAGGTTTCAGTTGTTTTCCCCTTACCAATTACAGCATGACAAAGAATACTGGAAAAAATCCTGATGCTGAAGGAATGAAGGCGATTGGAAACCTGACAGAACACACTTCATATTCTAATTTGACATCTGTGAATGATAATTAATTTATCTTAGCAAACCTTCCACAGTCACTACCAAACTTTCTTGACTGAAGTTAGAGAAGGGACATTCGGTAAAACAGCAAAATTTTGGAATGGTAATATGGACAAAGTGTCATTGATTTTGAGATTTCAGCGAGCAACTAAAGAAAACAACTTTGACTTACACTTGGCATGTTTAGAAGATATGATTCCCCTTTTCTTTGCATGTGACCATCGCAATTATGGCAGATATCTCGTAGTCCATATACTCACCCTTTTGAATCTGCAAGGGACACACTTGAAACAGAAGAATTACCCAGCTGAAACCTTAATCTAGATTACAATGCCAACAAAAAAAAATGTAAGTCAGAAGTTCCCTTGGAATATTAGGATCAAAGAACAAAGGTTTTTAAAAAATTAAAACGAACTCATTTTCTTCGGATTTTTTAGGTTTCAGGAGTTTTCCGGGGATATGCTGTAATTGATAAGGGGCAAACAACTGAAACCTTAATCTACATGGCAATACCAACATAAAACCATATGAGTCACCAATTCCCTTTGAATACTAGAAGCAATGAACTAAGATTTAAAAAATTAAAACAAAGTCATTTTCTCCGGGCTTCCGTGGTTGTCGGAATTTTCTGGGGATTTGCTGTAATTGATAAGGGGCAAACAACTGAAACCTTAATCTACATGTCAATACCAACACAAAACCATATGAGTCACCAATTCCCTTTGAATACTAGGAGCAAAGAACTAAGATTTAAAAAATTAAAACGAAGTCATTTTCTCCGAGCTTCCGTGGTTTTCGGAGTTTTCTGGGGATTTGCTGTAATTGATAAGGGGCAAACAACTGACACCTTAATCTACATGGCAATACCAACACAAAACCATATTAGTCACTAATTCCCTTTGAATACTAGGAGCAAAGAACTAAGATTTAAAAAATTAAAACAAAGTCATTTTCTCCGGGTTTCCGTGGTTTTCGGAGTTTTCTGGGGATTTGCTGTGATTGATAAGGGGCAAACAACTGAAACCTTAATCTACATGGCAATACCAACAAAAGAACATATGATTCAGAAATCCCCTTTGAATATTAGAAGCAAAGAACAAAGATTTAAAAAATAAAACATTGTCACTTTCTCCGTATAAAAGTGGTTTTTCGGGTTTTCCGGGGATATGTTGTAATTTGTAAGGGGCAAACAACTGAAAACTTAAACTAGATGACAATACAAAAAAAAAAATATGTGAGTCAGAAATTCCCTGGGCATATTAGGAGCAAAGAACAAAGAAAAATTAAATCAAACTCATTTTCTCCAGATTTCCGTAGTTTTCCGGGGTTTCCTGGTAAATGCTGTAATTGATAAGGGGCAAACAACTGAAGACTTAAACTAGATGGTAATACCAACAAAAAATATTTGAGCCAGAAATTCCCTGGGCATATTAGGAGCAAAGAACAAAGAAAAATTAAAACAAACTCATTTTCTCCGGATTTCCGGGGTTTCCGGGTAAATGCTGTAATTGATAAGTGGCAAACAACTGAAAACTGAAACTAGATGGGAATACCAACAAAAAAATATATGTGTCGGAAATTCCCACGGGGGGGGGGGATAGGGGGTATACAGTAGCCTACGCTCTACATAGGCCTAAATTATTTTTAAACGACTTTTTTATTATATTATCTTCGCTTATCTCCTGAGTTCCATTCGATGCATGCAAAATCAATATTCCGTAGGGTATGTGAAACAATCGATACGGCAACAACCTTCTCAACTATGAGTGTTCCCTTCAGGTTCTCATAACCTCTCCTTGCACTCATGTTGATCAGTAGCACTGGTCAAGGCTTACAGATCGACAAGGTAGAAAAAGCAAAGTCACTTTCATATTATGACACTTAGCACATGCCCTGTTCATATATACAGTTTAGAGTGCAACTATAAATATGAAGTGCAGAATTGCTGAAATAGGTCAGAGGATTGGTTTCCAGACTACTAACCGGTACTTGAATGGATTGGTTAATGTTAGGGAGAGAAACGGGGACTGTCACTGAAACTCTGGAACCTGAGATTCATTGTGCTGTTTCCCTACGTATAACTGATGTGAGACTACCATACGGTGCCATGCGGATATTACAGACCTTTCAAGACCTGTTTCCAATATCCCACAATATTGCCGAATGCTCACATTTGTACGTGTTGTAGTCTTATATTTTATTAGCAGGTACCGAGGCTTCGCTCGCATGCTTTAATTTTATGTACAGATGTTTTATTTAAATCTTGTAATTAACAGCAAAATACTTAATACATTTATTAACACTTACACGCAAATCATTCATAAACAATTAAAATGAATAATAACTAAAAAAGCAAAAAATCCGGCTTCAAGGTGCATTTCACGATTAGAGTGCGTCGCCCAGAAAGAAAAAGAAAGAAAGAAAAAAAAGGACATCAGATTCGAGTTCCCTGGCCCAAGAAACCCCCGCATAGTGAGTTTTGTCCAGTTCGTTCAATCTTGAGTTTCTTCTTGTTGCATGTGTTATATTATTTCGGATTTTATGAAATACGGTTAGGGCTCTCTCCTTTTTCAATCTTAATCTACTTCAAACCTCATGTACATCCCACATCTGAAGATGTTTAGATCTATCTCGCAAAATTCTGGGTCTCCGAGGCCTTTCAATATGTGAATACAAAGCTTCAACATTGCTCAAGCATTTCCTGGAAGTCCTCTGCAATATAGTTTGGGGAGCCATCTTGTACCATTGCCCTAATCTCCAGTTAAACGGAAAATGAATTCCAGTCAATTTCAATTCAAGTTTGACTAGAGATTAAGATTTATAATATGGAATAACACGAAAAACTCAAGTTGAAACCTAGGCTAACCCATCGTTTAAACCTTCTTTATAATACCGACCATAAGACTTGCATTCATGGTCCCCTATCCGTCCACCTAATTTTAAAAAAGTAATATCTCTGCGTTTCGTAATGTTATAAACAAATGAATCAAGCAGAGCGGGTTGATAAAATCGAAGCGAACGATAAATTATTGATGTGTTATGTTGAAAAATCCAATTTTAGCGATACTTTTCTATGCCGGTTGCTATGGTAGCAGAGTAAAGCCATCCGCAATTAATTTTGAAGTGAAGTACAGGGTGCGGCATTTATCGTTTCCCATTTTCAAAACCGTGTAACACATTTATTTGACAAAGAAGTAAGCTACATTGAACATTTTAAAATGTCTTACAGTCTTGGATTTGCAATTCTGCTCTTACTTTTTGAATATGATGTCCTTGAAATGCCCTCCATTAACTTCAACACATTGCTGCAATCTCCCTCGTACACTGACCATTACGCGATGTATGGTATCTTGCAATTTCCTGCAAATCCACGCATAATCCACGAGCGGCCACTTCACAGTCCTAAGGCCGTGGTGTGGTGTGCCATTTCAGCGCCGTGTATTATTGACCTTTATTTCTTTGAGAGTGATAATGGTGCTTCGGTGACTGTCAACTCTGAACATTACAATCACATGCTGCAATCTTTCTTCCTACCAGAGTTGACACATCGTAACTGGGATATTGAGAGATTGTGGTTTCAACTGGATGGTGCTGCAGCACATACAGCACATCTTTCAATGGACATGCATCAACTGCTTTCCCCGGCCAAATTCTTTCCAGGTTTGGTGATATCAAATGGCCCTCCAAATCTCCCGATCTTACTGCACCAGATTTTTTTTTTTCTGCGGGGCTACCTGAAGTCCAAAGTTTTCGCTTATGTCCTCCCTGACATTAACAGTCTTAAAAAAAGCAATTCAGCAGGAAATTGCAATTGTTACGCAAGACACACACATTGCGTAATGGCCAGTGTACGAGGGAGATTGCAGCAATGTTTTGAAGTTAATGGAGGTCATCTCAAGGACATCATATTCAAAAAGTAAGACCAGAATTGCAAATCCAAAACCACAAGACATTTAAAAATGCTTAATGTAGCTTATTTCTTTGTTAAATAAATGCGATACATGGTTTCGAAAATGGGAAACGATAAATGCCACACCCTGTATATTAGGGAAACTCGTACTTGATAGCGCCAAAAATTACGTTTTCTGTTTTTTTTCGCTCACAACTTGCGAAAGAAAGCGGAGATAAAAAACCGGCTTCGAGGTGCACTCGGACACTCTTTATCTGGCTGGGCATCGCACACAGACAAACACTTCCTCTTATTGTATAAAATCTGCGTAATTGGTGGATTTTATTATTGTTGGTTTATATTATGTATTATATATAACTACACCATATGGATTCAAAATACTTTAAGTTATAAATTTATATAAATAAGATATTATCCCTCGTCCATTTAAAATAGAATCCACATCTAATTCAGTATCACAGGTGGAATTAGATATTAGATTAGTTGATACAGGCTATATTCCACTACTATAAGTAAGGACTGGTAGTCCTAATGTCTGCATGTTTAGGTTCTCTGATAGTAATTTGGTGTGGAAAGTTGTGGCATCATCACACGAGAACTGTGATACCGGTCTGCATTGTCCGCAGTTTGTTTTCGTGAAAAAGCTTTTATCTAGGGAGCATAAATTTAACGCATTGTACAGGAGATACCATTATCTGACAATTCAGTAGTAAGAATAGAGTTTGAATTTTGGTCCGCGAATTGCAATTAATCGAGAAGTACATATCGGCATATTATCACTAATCATCCACAATTATAATTATTTTGCTGAGAAATATACTTTTACATTTTTAAAATAATGCTTCATTTTGCTGTTTTTTCTGTATTTTTTAAACTGAATTCCTGCTCTTTATTATGCTTAAGACTATTCCCAATATTTTTTTAACTAGAATGGAAATTTTTAACATTTGAAATATTGAAAAACTACCTACTTCTCTCCACTTTAAAATGAACGAGAGGAAATTCCCGAATACTTTGTTTTTCATGCTGTAATGACTGTACTTAAAAGACAAAACTCGCTCCAGAATTAAAATAGCAAACGAAGTTAGCATGCTAAATTAAAAGAGCTTTTCAAAATTCAGTTATAACAACTTTTAACATTAATATAAAATGCCATCAAATTACGCACAGCTGGATTAAGTTGTGAGACAGCTGCCGTGCAGAATGGATGCGACAAGATGTGAATAGCGATCTTACGTCAGAATAGCTTTTTCTTAGAGTGAAAATGTCAGAGAAGGCCACTGGGAGCCTGTGGAAGCTTTGGGAGTAAGGAACTTCCGTACCCAACTTCGAGGGTTCTGTAGGTTGGGTTAAGCGTGCTTTCATGCCTCCAACTACTGCATGGCACGATGATGTCTTATGCATGTTTATGGGTGTCTGCTTCCTTCTTTATCGTACTATAAATATATCATTTACATACATTCCATACCCTCTCCTTTCATTTGTATATTTCAAAATTTCAAAATGATCCCACATTTCAACAACAAAAAAGTTGCAATGATTAATAGCTCTAAATTAAACAAATGATGTACTGCTAGGACTGTGCTAGTATTTAACACTGTAAACAAATGCCGCATTAATATTCACTACTTCCCGAATGACGACGATCTCGTGATATGGCAGATGGAAATAAACAGGAATGACAACACATATTGTGAATTAACCTTTCACTCACTTGCATTTCATGAAAGCTTATTAGGGAAAGCCTTACTTTGTTAAAAATTGTCGTTAAATGTTTTATTGGTCACTTAAGTCAACTCGTACGTGTGCATAAATGTCAGGCACGTTTTCATGGTGTTAAGTTTTAAAGACATAGACCATGTAATATTTGAAAATAAAATCGTCTCAAAAACCATTCTCATACAGGAATAAGTGGCTGGAAAGGAGAGCTTATATCACAAAGATATATATTTATTGTGAGATATTAGTTTAAACTGAATTCTACAAATACTATTGTCAGAGCAGGTATCAAGATAATGATAAGATATAGCATGGAAGTATGTTTTAGTAGTGTTTCCCCTTAAAAGATTTATATATAATGGAAACGGGGATTAGTGTCTCATTCATTACATGCATCGTCAGGGTGAACATTTTAAAGGGTTAAAATAAAAGGTGCATATTTGTTTAGACATCATAGTAATCTAAAATTATGTACAAAAAATAAACATTACTGTTCGCTCATTAGTAGTATCAGTCAAATTATTATGAAAATATTTACGAAAATAGTCTTCATATTGATAGCAGTTGATAACAGCAGTTGCTTGCTTATAAAAAGAAACTTGTCATCGGAACTAGTAAAAAAAAATATTATTTGGAAGTTCACATCATAAAATAATTCGGCTTAACTATTTAAACCATGTTATTAAACAATGTTTCTAAACTTATACTAACACTTGCCCTTTTCCTTGTGTTCTCGTTAGCTGCGACGTTTCACTCAGTCACAGTTCCTTCAATCTGTTGCCAGAACTGTTAACAGCTGGAGTCGGTAAGGGTGGCGCAGTCAGTATCGCGCTGGCTTTCTGTGCGCTAGGTTGCGGTTCGATCCAGGCCCAGGTTGATGGAATTTATGAGTGCATAAATGTGATAGGCCCGTGTCAGTAGATTTACTGGCATGTAAAAGAACTCCTGCGGGACAAAATTCCGGGACACCGGTCACAGGTCACAGGTTTAAGTTGCAGTACTTCCCCGTCGTTAAATAACCATATACCAACCAGCTGGGAAACTATCTAGAAGCTTCTATTATTATTATTATTATTATTATTATTGTTATTATTATTATTATTATTATTATGCTCAGCTGGAACGTTATGAAGTCACTGGTTTTTGGGGTGGTTTTATTTTCATATGTTACACTGATATTTATTTATTTATTGAATATACAATTACTTAAACCCTATTCCACCCGGAGGTATATTAGGGTTATAGTTACAAGACAATATATTTGCAATATTACTACTTCTTATCCATAGGCTGGATGCAGGCCTTACTACTCTAAGAAAACAAGATAACTAATATATTATATTATAAAATAAAACTATAATATCTTAAAAATAGAACACAAAAACTTTTGGAATTCTCTATAACAGCATTTTTTCCTAAAAATATCAAAGAGTGGTTTATCTAATTTCTTTTTACAATAATCTAAGTGTGTGTCCAATATTCTTCTTTTATGCTCTAGGACTGGGCAATGAAAAATTAAATGTTCAACAGTTTGTTGTTCAGTACATATACATTGATAACCGTTCTGTCTTTGGATCATGAAACGTTGAAAGTAAAAACCAAATTTGCCATGCCCAGACAGAAACTGAGTGAATATGAAGTCCGGCTTTACACTCGTACAGCGTAGGCGACACTCAACTGTTGGAAAGAAGATTTCTCTCGTAGTGGTCCCTTTGAAGCTGGACACCCAATGCTCATTCCAAGCAGTCCTAATATAATCTCTAAGTTTATTCTTAACATAAGATAGGGGACACAATTTGTAGCTAAAATCTAAATTCGAGGTCGCAGCATTTTTTGCCAATTCATCAGCTCTTTCGTTCCCTAATGTGCCCATATGGCCTCGTACCCAGGATAAACAAATGTGTTTCTCGTATGATATTATCTTAGTTCTATTTCTGCTGCCAAGGCATTTAAATTGAACTTGTTGTTTATAGCAGTAAGTGCAGTTTGTGAGTCACTGAAAATGCAACAGTCAGAATTTTGAGATTTTGACCATAAGACAGCCTCCTTTATAGCAAAGAGCTCTGCTTGTACAATTGAGCACTCTGTAGAGAGTCTGGCCATTTGTGAATACATTTCCCTACCACAACAGAACACCACGAAAGCACAACCGATTTTATCCACCATTCCTTCTCTGCAGAATTTTGAACCGTCTGTAAAAATCTCCAGATTGTGATTCCTGGTACATCCATTGTTATTAACGAAATTATTGAAGTAAGCAGGATGTCCGGCAGTAGTAAAGTGTGCTGGTCTTTCGATATCCAAACGCAAGATTGCGTCTTCATATGTGAAGCCTTTTCGGAGCAGCGTAGTTTCTGCTTTTGCAATACCAGACAAATATAAAGGCTCAATGCCCGCAATTACTAAAGCGGCATCTGTAGAAACAGTTCTATATGCTTTAATAATCCTCAGAATAAAGCCTCGTTGTATTTGTGCTAATTTATGCCGAGCCCAGCTCATATCAAAACATTTCCTAAACACCGAAGCACAATACAACACTAAAGGTTCAACTGCTGCTCTATAGATAATTTTCAGAACTTCTGCATTGAGACCCCACGTTGGTCGAGAAGCAAAAGCCAGTTTATTGAGTAGAGTGTTGGATTTGCTAGCAAAATTGTCAAAGTGAGGTCTAAATGTCATTTGTTGATCCAAGATTACTCCTAAGTAGGACATCTGATCTACAATTCGAATGTGTTCCTGATTCATTTTAATTATTGGCTTTTGAATTCTCCTTTTTCTAGTAATAATCAGAGCTGTTGTTTTCAGCGGATTAAAATGGAGTTTGTTATCAGAACCCCACTGACATCATTCTTCTAATATTGTGTTGACCTTGTAAGTCAAATTAGGCACATTTTTAGCTTTACACATCAATAGAGCATCGTCTGCATAAGCATATAATTGACATCCTTCAAGAAGAGATATTTCTAACATGTTGTCATACAAAATATTCCAAAAAGTTGGACTACAGGACGAACCTTGAGGACAACCTTTGTCAATGACCTTTGTAATGGAATTGCTCCCAATTTGTAACTGAACACTGCGGTTTTGAAAATAACTCTGAATTAAGATGTATAGATTTCTTGGACATTTCTTCCGTTTTAACTGCACCAGAATTTTTGGCCACCAAGCATGATCAAAAGCACCTGTAATGTCCAATGATATTAATATTCCGATTTCTTTCCTTTTAAGCACTTCCTCAGACCACTGCCTAACAGATAGCACAGCATCTTCTGTTGATTTATTGGGTGTAAAACCAAATTGATTGTCACTGAGAAACTTTTTACTGTATAAGTGGTATCTTAACCTATCGTTCAAAAGCTTCTCCAAAATTTTACCCATTACAGGTAACAGAGAGATGGGCCTAAAGGATTTGATATTAAATTTATCCTTTGAGTTAAGTTTAGGTATAATTTTCACTCCTGCCTTTTTCCACACTTCAGGAAATGTTCCCAGTTCCAAACATTTGTTAAAAAGGTTCACAAGTAGCAATGGAGAAATATGAAAGATGTTCTTGATTATATTAGCTGAAATTCCATCCAAACCAGGAGCCTTGCTGTCGTTTTGGTTTCTAATAACATTTTCAATTTCCTTGATGGTGAATGGGACATCATCTTCGGTACTGGGAGGAAGAATAGATTCTTCCCGAATTTCTTGTTGATATTCATTGTCTTGAGTGTCATTGGGAAAGAAACTGTGCACCAAGATGTTGGCTGTTTCTAATGTTGTTCTCGAGAAACCTTGTTCAGTTTTAATGGTGGTAAGTGTTTGGTTGTAGTTCTTGGGCTTACAACATATCTTATACACTTTTCCCCATGGATTTTGGCATGTCTGAACAGAGCATAAATCTTTCCAACATTGGAATTTAGCCTCCTTAATTTTAGTTTTATATTCTTTTAGGACACTTTTATATACAGATTCATATCTGACAAGAAGAATTTCATTCTTGCATCTGCTGAATCTTCTGTATGAAGCGAGGACTCTTTTCCTTAGAATATCTAACTCGATATTCCACCAATAGTTTTTAACTGGTTTCTGAGATATTTTTGGGAGATGTTTCTCACAGATATTAACAATTGTATTCATGATCTGATTAGTTATTTCATTTAACCCATTCCCGTTTTGGATATCGGAGAGATCAGTATATTGTTCCATATCTCTTGCAACTGCTCTATTGAAGTGAGACCATTTAATATTTTTAGTTTTATATTACACTGATATTACACTGATATTCCCACTTATCGGTACAAGATTTCTTAATGTAGAGCGTAGACTTATATCATACATTTATCACCAGTAGCCTAATATGTTATAGTACGCAATATTTACATGCTAGTTTCTTTTCAGTAACATAGGTATTAGTAATTATTAACAATCAAATTGTTTTAATGTGTTTTATGTAATTTAATTGTATTAGTATAAATTATTTTGTATCATTTAAAATGTTATTTTGTGCCATTTAATGTATTTTATATAATCTAATGTAATATATTATTAGTCCCTGGTGAAGTGGAAAAAATACATTATGGTCTTAACTTTCACGAGGTTAAATAAAACTATTATTATTATTATTATTATTATCATTATTATTATTATTATAATTATAATTATTATTATTTGCAGAAATTTTAGTAAGGTGAATTTGACTTTTGTGGAGTATACAAGAGAAATGTTTAGTTTGATATCATTATGATTTATGTGCATACCATGTCACCACATTGCTATAATTAACCACTTACATATTAGGAATTAGAAAAGCAAAAGGGGTCCATATTGCACGTCTAATACAGTACTACATTCCCATTCCAGTGGGTATACTTTCTACTCCTGTATGTATGGTGTTGGTTAATCCTATTGTTGATATGTGCGGATGTGCAGAATTAATTACCAGACTTCCTCATCCAGCGACGGAAATAGATGTCGAACATAAAATGTTTCATTTACATATTACACAATTGATGTAGTGAGATATTTCATCATGCTATAACCATTTGATGACTTGCTTGCATTATTGTTACAAATAGTCTGTATTAATTATTCATAAGTTCATGGGTCATGGGTTTCCCGTTATTCAAAGAGCATCATTTTCCAAACTGCACTTTGTGCCTATTCATACAGAAATATTTTCAAAATTAGTTGCAATTATCATTCGTATAACACACAGAGCACAAGCAGCATAACACTTATCGTCTCCTTATTGCTTGTGCTCCAAAATATTCAACTCTCTCCGACCTTATATCACAGCACAGAGATCAGAAATTTCATGTAAAAGAACTCTAAAACTGTTCCTCTTGAATATTTGTTTTTACAACGTAGAATATTTATATTGCGCTTAATTCCAGCTTATGTGTGTATGTATGTAATATATAAAAAATATATATATACTATATGTATATGTATCTAATTACATAATATATAAAAATATAAATAATATATGTATATGTATTTAATGTTAGTATGCAATCTATGTATGAATATACGAGTATGTAAACATGTATGTACTTACATTTGTATGTAAGTATGCTATTATTATTTATAAGTTTGTAAATGCTTCCAATCAAATTATGTTACAACCAGTTCTTTTCTTTTTTTTAATTATGGTCCTTCCAATTCTGGTCAATTTGTTTTTCAGCAATATTTTGCATGACATCAAAAGTAATACTTCAATTCGTGACGAAATGATACCTGCTAAAAGCCTACTAGTTTTATCATAACTTAAATGAAAATCTTGACATGACATGATAGTTGATCAATTAGGAAATGTCAAGAAGGAGGATTAATAATAAAAAAAAGAGAAATAAACGTTCATTTTTCAATAGGCCTGCTACAAATTTAAAATACCATTAATATCATAAACTGTATAGCAGAACAATTTGAAAGTATTTTCTGAATATAAGTATTTAGGCTTTCATGGCCGGCGTCTATTGAAGTCACCTATTCTGGGCTTATGGGCCGGGGTCTGTCAGTTTTGTTGGCTGACATTTCGCCGCGAGCTGCGACGGGCATCTTCAGAATAGGACCCTCTCTCACTGGCAGGTGTCTACAGAATCCCAAGAGGCTGTGGGCAAGCGTAAATCGGAACCACAAAATGAAGCATCAACGCCAGGCTGAAAGAACACAAATCAGTGTAAACTTGGAAGCACGGAAAAATCTGCAGTTGCCGAACATGCATTTCAGTTGGGCCATGACATTTGCTTCCAAGAAACGGAGTTCCTGAGCACCTTGCCTCAGTATTATCCCCGGTTATATCGCGAAGCCGTAGAAATTCACAAACACTTAAACAACTTCAACAGAAAGGAAGAATCACATCGGGTACATACAACATGATTTCCGGCTATAGCAAAAACAAAATAAAAGCTAAACTCCATGGCGCTAGATCCCTGAAGGGACTAGGTCTATCACCCAACCACTGCATAGGCAGATTGTTATAAATAATTGAAATAATATAAATGTGTATTGGTTAAAAACACATTTCGATTCGGTGCAAGCCAGTTCGTGTGCTTTCACACGTCTTCATGCTGACGCACCCCATCTTGTGGTAACGCATTATTGGTAGCATTGGGAATTTGAATCAATTCATGGAATCAAATTCTAACCTAACCTAAAAAACTCAAAAACAGCCTGCAGACCTAACTCCACATGATTGAAAAGAAAGGGGCAACAAATGTGTAGAGAAAGGAACGTGGACAGATGTTTAGTATTGTTGCCTATCGTCGGGGCTATTGTAACTATGTCCTGGCTTTACAATGAACATCCCGTAGGATAAGTAACTTTATAACAGAGTAGCGTAATTTTGTTTTCATTAAATTGTAGGCAAAATATCGGAATTCATATTATGGATAGGCGTGAACCATCTTGTGGAATGTTACTCCGACTTCAACCAAAACCATTTTACAACGCATAAGCTAAATATACCGATCACATGAAATGTTCTACAACATCTTTGGGTACCAAAAGAGTGGTGGGAACGTATTCAGTCATCCACACTGTTAACCATGTATGCAGTTCGTTATATTTAAGAAGCTTAGATATGTCCTATTTTACAAACGCTTCTAATCATAAATGACTGGAATTTAAATGTCTGTAAACTCTACCAATGTTAATATTTATCGTCTTTGTAAATTGGGAAATTCTACTACAAATTTTACATCAAATAAGGGTCATACTGAAATGTAATGAGGGGAGGCAATGAAAGTAGAGAGCGGGCCAGCTAGGAAGACGTTTGACCGATCTTGCGCTCTTGGTACCGTGCAATGCAATGGTAGACTTCCTTTCCGCTCACTCTCCCTCTCACCGGTGTCGGTTTGTCTTCCTGTTGGACGCTGTCTAACCCTTTGAAATTTCATTTGAAAATGTTCTTCAGAGCAGGAGTCAGCGTAGGGAAACTTATATCAGATACGTTTGCCGTTACAAGTGATTTCAAGCACTATCGCTTTTAATTTCGCTTCGGAATATGCCTATTGGAAAGTTTAGGAAAACAAGGTAGGCCTAGAATTAAATAGAAATCAGCCAATTTTAGCTTATACAGATGATGTTTGTCTGTTAGGCGATGACATAAACGCAATCGGGAGAAATGCAGAAAGTCTTTTCGATGCCTGCAAGAACGTCATATTGAAAATTAATACAGAAAAAAGTAAATATATGCTCATAAAACGTCAAAAAAAATGCATTACGATATATTAGGATGACCGGTATATCATTCGAACAATTGAAGAAATCCAAATATTTGGGAGCAATAATTACAAATACAAATAATATTAAGGTAGAAGTTAAATGTAGACTCAAATCAGGAAATGCCAGTTTTTATGCAGTTCAGAAACTCTTATCTTCTCTTCTTCTGTCCAGAAATCTAAAAATAAAAAATTATAAGACAATTATCCTACCGATTGTATTATATGGATGTGAGATACGGTCGCTGACTCTACGGGAAGAACATAAGCTAAGAGTGTTCGGAAACAGAATGCTTAGGAAAATATTTGGACCTAAGAGAATTAAAATGAGAACTAGAGAAAATTCCATAGCCTAATGACGAGCTTTGTAACCTATACTGTTCCCCAAATATAGTAGGCCTAAAAGTAATTAAATCACGGAGGATGAAATGGGCTGGACATATTGCGCGCATGGAGGAGGAAAGATATACCTCAAAAATACTGACTGGGAGACCCGAACGGAAGAGACCACGTGGAAGACCTATAGACGTAGGTGGAAGGACAATATTAGGATAGATTTAAGGGAAGTAGGATTTGCGAGTGATGGTTGGATGGAGTTAACACAGAATAGAGTTGAATGGTAGGCACAGGTTAGCGCGGCAATGAGGCTCCGGGTTCAATGAAATAGATAATATTCATTTAGCTTGCTTAGGAATTGTTTAATATCATTGAGTAAGTAAGTAAGTATACTTCGTTCTCATAGAATAGTAACCCTTACTGCATGTTGTTTAATGTAGAAAGTTTAAAAAAATAATTTTTACTTGATTTTATAAGTCAATATAAGCGATAGTGTATTTTCACTACATTATTTCTACCAAGTTCTATTTTAATATTTTCACTGTTACTGTCTATAAGTGCATCGCCTCAAAAACTGTATAAAAGTAGAGATATAGGATAGGCTAAGTTAAATAATGTTTATGTAAAATGAGAGGATTTTGCTATATTTGTCATTAATGAAATCTGCTTATTATTCCACTGAAAATTTCCTCATCAATTTAAAACTAGAGCCACAGATGTTTTCACTTGATGACTGCTTTATTATCAGTGTTTCCGCTCTGAAAAGTTGACAATTTTCATGAATCTTTGATTTTGATCTCATGCAAAATTTATTGTGGGAATTTATTTCTAAAAGATGAAAAACCACGCAATACTCCCTGGACTTCGATACCTTAAAATGGGAAATAATGACATGTTAAAAATGCTTACTTATTCATTTACGAGAGTTAATACTGTTACAAAGTTGATTTGGTATTAATTTTAGATACTACAATATGGAGGATGTAAATTTTCACTTTTGCAGAATGGAAAACTTAATACTATGAGGTGATTTTCTGTTCTATAGAGAGTGGATATTCTGAATTTATAAAAAGATTAATGGCGAATGAGATGACTTTTGGAGGCGGTCCGCATACAGGAAAGAGTCAGAAATAAAGTCCTCAGGAAGAAAAAGAATGTCACAGATTCGATCACTGATTTTGTAGAAGAAAAACAGCTCTTATGGTATGGGTATACAAAAAGGATGTCAGAGGAGAGACTACCACAGAGAATTATGGAATGGGAACCACCAGGAAGGAAGAAAAGAGGGAGACCACCGACCACATGGATACAAGGAATTCAGACATCGTTCAGAAGAAGAAACATTGAAGAGAATTTATGAACAGATAGACACAAATGGAGAATGAAAATTAAATTGGATGTTTAATCTTGGATTACCGGAAAATTTAAATGGAAGTACACTGTAAAACAGGATAATAATAAATATTGAAGCATGAGAGTAGTATATTTGAAAGTATGGTAGCAATGCAGGTGATTTTTAAACTAATTCACACTGTTTTTTATTAAGGTACTGTTCATTACATACCCACCTAGACAATACAAGTTAATGTTACAGCTCTACAAGGTTGCAATTACGGTCGTCAGAATCGGATTTGCAAGTCTGTAACGACGTCCACATCCCCACTAGAAAGGTGTGAAGACACATACCTCCATGTTCCCCACACTTAATTAATTGCAGATTTCTAAACTAGACTTCTTTCACTTCGGCCACGTACGAATGTTCGATCTAACGATGCCTGCTAGCTGGCGCCAACTTTCTTTTTGCGAAATATTACAATATTAAATTCCCATCCCCATTATAGCCTACGTAAATATGACTCAAGAAGCGTTAGAGACTAACAAAATAACAATTAACTTACATCCTAGGAGAGATGGAGAAAGGATACATAAGTAAACATACGGAGAGCTAGGACAGGGATTAGGACTTGGAGGGAGTGAGAGAGAGAGATGGGAGGGAGAGCGAGAGGAAGGGAGAGAGAAAGGGAGGGGGAGAGAGAGGACTGAAGAGTTTATTTCAGACACCGCCTGTCGACGAAAATCGGATAATAATCCTGTTTAGCACAGAAACCTCTCTCCCAAGACTAACAATAAGGCACTACACTACTATACATAATTGGCAAAGGTGGCGCAGCCAGCATGGCTCGGCCTTGCTTTCTGTACCCAATGTAGCGGACTCGATCCCGGCTCAGGTCGATGGAATTTATATAAATGTGACAGGTCCATTTCTGTAGATTTAGAAGCATGTGAAATTGTAAAAGAACTTCTGCGTGATAGAATTATTCCGGCACACCGGGAACGATCAAATGCCTAATTAATTTTTATCAATAACTTTTATTATTAATATCACTTAATAATACATCGAAAGATTACCAGAATGAACAAGTGATCTTGTTTGGGTTTAGTTCAGTTCTTTATATTAGAAAATTATTATCAAATTAGTTTGTAATTAAATACACAATTAAATACAAATACATAAAACAAAATATAACTCGACTTAACTTAAGTCAATACCTAGAAAAAAAAAAAAAGGAAGGACAGAAAAAATAGAAAGTAGGAAGAACAACATTGAAATCCTGAGGTATAACTACTAAAATGGTTCCTTAAATAACAAATAATTACTAAATTTTAACCTATGAAATAAATTTTTTTTATACTTATCGAATATTTTGCTGTTCATATTAAATTTAATATATATATATATATATATATATATATATATATATATATATGTGACCTAATTATGCAGTTATAGAGTCTTGGACCATAATAATTGCTATATTAAAAGCCAGAAGAGGTGAAGTATTTTGATTATATTAAAGGCAAGGTTTTATTCCTCCTTGTATTGTAGCTATGTGGATCAGATACGTGTACGCTTCGGTATTTGTGAAAGTATTTTCAAGTGTGAGCTTATAAATCTGTTCTATAGTCATACTATTTATTTCAGGAAATAATAATTCTGTTGTATACACGCTTATTAAGCAAACGTTTACAGTAATATTCTATCCTTTATTAGATTAAAGGAGTCAATACAGAAGTGCTAAGTTACTTCCTCCCTAGCCAATGATACCGTAATGGATGACAGACTGCATTAGAGCTAAGTAATACTTCTGTCGGTAAATATTGTCCTAGACTGAAAAATTTGTACAATGCTTTTCGTAGTCTGGTTCCTAAATACGTCACGTGTTTGTCGAATTTCAGACGACGATCTGTAATAATACCAAGGTTTTTGACCTGATTTGTTTCCTTCACATCTTGGCAGGTACACGAGTCAAATTCACAACAGTTGATATCATGGATTCTTTAAGCACAAGTTTTGGTCCATAATTAATTGCGGAGTACCAGCAGTTGTTAAGGAAAATGGGACACAGTTTGTATTATCTATATTTAATAGTAACCTATTACAGTCAAGCCAATTTTTAACTGCTCTTAATCCCTTATTAACCAATTTGTAATTTTCCTGCCAAGATGGAGCGGAAAATAGCAATACGGTATCATCAGCATAAGCATATAGACAGCCATGGAAATCATTTAAGTCCAAATGCAGCAATTCATTGATATAAACAACAAAAAGAATAGGATTCAATATTGTTCCTTCGGGAACAATTGGTCTTTATCCGAGGAATCGCTAAACATTATTGGCCAACATCAAACACGCCTCGTAATAATGGAATAGTCATAGTAATCCCATAAGAGATTACAAGTTATCGATAGGATATATTTGCGAGAACGAAGTTCGAACAAACTTATCTGATTAAACTCGTAGGCCTAATGTCGGGTAGGATTTATTAAGACTATTCCATGAATAAAATGTTACGGGTTTTGTAAATAATAGTTATTTTCTTACTTTGTTGTCAGTATTCTGCCCGCTGTGAGATCACGGCATACTAAATTAATGGTCAGTCCATAAATCGATTCCATGAATCGATTCGAGTTCCCAATGCTACCGATAGTGTGTTACCACAATATGGGGAACGTCAGAATCAGAACGTATAAATGCACAAGAACTGTCTTGCACCGAACCTAAATGTGTTTTCAATCAATACACATTTACGTTTTTTCAATTTCTAAACAGGTTATGTTGTATAAAATAATGTGTGTTCATTCTGTTTATCTTATAATATGCATGTGACGTGTTTATCACGGCACGATGAAGCCTTACGTATCCAGTAACGAGCTGATGTTTTATCAGATAAAATTGCATCTTTACGGCCTTAGGAAGCATATTATAAGATACATTATATTGACTGGTCTATATTCGAGGAATTGGTAAACGTTATTGGTCAATACCAAATACGCGTCGTATGAATAGGATAGCTACTTCAAAACTGAATTTCCACATCTGTGAAGAAACAAGTTGTTTTCATTCATTAGTAACGTGTTGATTTTTAGGCTTACATTCAAAGTTTTGCCATAGCTGATAGCTTTTTACAGCTTATCTCCAATCACAAATAAATGTCTTTCCGCCGGATCGTGTCACACTTTCTTAATCATAACTTGTAATGTTTGTTTGCTATATACACTTCAGAAAGTTTCACTCTTTTAACTAAATGTTAACGCAGAGAATCACGCTGTAATGACACACTTCTTTCACACCCAGAAAGTGGCTTCAAACAAAGTAAATAGTTATCAACTATGCATAATTAACATGTGAGAAATACAAGAAGAATTTGTTTGTCTCAACTTCATAAAGTGGGAACCTACATAAGTTATAGACAAAGAAAATCTGTCCTTTTTGTTGGTAATATTGAGAAACAGCCGTTCAGCTTTCCTAGAACCCATTTCATAGTGCATGCAACAGGCGTTGAAAGCTAAAAGTTGACTTCTTGTCTTGATTGAATGTTACATATGATAGATCTATAGACAATTTTTCCACATTGTTTTCATTAGGACGCCACCGGAATGAGCACATGCTTGTGGTCGAGAGTAGCTCAGAAATGAATATAAACAACTAATAGAAATACCAATTATTATATGCTAGTATAGTACTTATGAGATTGTGTGCGGGGCGGGAAAATGTATTTCCGTTTGTTTGTCCATCCGTCCGTCTGTGTGTTTCTACGCGCGATAACTCAAATACACTTTATCGGATTTTCATGAAACTTGGTATACGCATTTATAATGTCCATGGAAAGAAGCCTATTTATTATGGACCAAATCTGTTGACCGGACCGGGGTAACGACTAATTAAAGGTCATATGCTTTTTAAATGGGGAATTATGACTATACTACAATGCCGCGTTTCTAATCATTGAGGGCCTTGGCTCCAATGCAGTCAGATGTTTGCTTATTTCGTTGATCAAGTTGAAATGAATATTACATGAATACTGTTATGTACAAAATGTATATTACTGTGAAATAATTAGGCCCACTTGCATTAAGCGGAGTTCTTTGCCAGTGCATTTTGTGAAATGTTCAAATACTTTAAGAATTCCATATATCAGTGTATACGAGTATGAATTAAGGTTAAGTATCAAACGTTAGACCTTTGTTCTTCCGCAAGCCCTGCTTAATGAATCGATCTGGAGCTAAAATCGGAGATGGATTACAAAAATAACTTATTTTCTGCATATCATAATTGCAAATTGCATTATCACTGATTAAACAAATGCATTCTGGCACTTTGTTATATCAGTTTATCTGATTTTCTTTACTCAAGTAATAACCTGGAGGTTGTATAATATTAATTTTTGAATGGTACAAACTGGCTTCTTTAGTCAACCTAAAAATCTCAATAATAAAGATTTTAACATGTTGAACATACTTTGCACAGTTTATTTCAGAGCGTTATTAAAATTATATTGTACAACAGAACTCCAGAAATGGGCAAGTGATTGAATGGTGTAAGGCGGTGTAAGGCAGCTTTATATACCTTGGTGTAAGGCAATTGTGTTTTCTCTACAATCTTTTAACCTTATTCAGGAGAATTCCGTCAAAGAGTTTTGTAAACTATTGGCCTTTAGATAATTTCTCGTCAAAATATTTGAAAATTGGTGATATTTTTCTGACATAATATAATATTTAAAATCAAATAACATAAGAATTATAGAAATGTGAAGTCAGACTGAAAAATCCAATGTCATAGCCGGAAATAATAATATTTGTTTCAGTCTGACTTCACCTTTCCATCTTAGCCTACACACGGCCAATATGAAAGAATAATTTATCATTGCTTTAGAATGAATGTTAATATTACAACAAATAAGAGGAGCTTGCGTTCAAAAACACGTTTGTCCACTCACGAACAAAAATGAGTTATGTATGGGAATGTATTGTTAAAAGGGATCCCCATCATTGGGGGGGAAAAAAAAAATCGTGGTCACAACTCTGTTAAGCTCACTGTGATTTAGGAGAGAAGTAGGCCTATAGTGTTTCGGTCAAAACTAGGCATGTCCATAACTTTCTTATTTTCAGAACTTCGTTAGTCCATTTGCGAGCAGAATACACAGTCTTCCTGCAATTCAGACAGGAAATCTCACACAAACAATTAGAAAAAGATGAAAGGTGTTGAATTTATTAAAACGTTAGAAGCAAAAGAAAGTCACTATTCAAGGAATAAATGCTTTTACATATGTCCTAATCTCAGTATTGCTTGTATTAACAGAATTTATAATCAGGGAGTGGAATAGAGTTTTCGAGTGAAATATAGCATGTACTTCAAAGTTTTCTCTACACAATTTAACATTGGTTTTGGTTGCTAGCTACCGATAAATGTAGTTTCTGTTATAGGGTAAGGTCAAAGTCCAATTAATGACTGAACTTAGAGTGCTTACTCTTAGAGCTAAACAGTTCCATTTACTGATGAAGGAACAACATGGGGAACATTATCATTGTGTTTTGAGTTACAAGAAGTGCAAAGCAGAAATAGACCAAGAACCGGATCAGACATACAATTGTACCTAAACAGTAAGAGAATGACACAGGTAGATAGTTTGAAGTACCTTGGGGTAATAATCGATAAGACATTCCGATTTAACCAGCACATTGATTACATAGCCGAAAAGACAACAAAACTTATACACGCCCTTTCGAAGTCTGCCAAAATCAATTGGGGACTAAGAACAGATGTAATGACAATTTACAAAGGAGCTGTACTACCTATGGCATTTTACGGAGCCCCTGCATGGATCCAATCACTGACAAGGAAAAAAAAAATGCTGAAAAACTAAAAGGAGTTCAGCGATTGATAAACATAAAGATAGCCAAGGCATACAGGACAACATCATACGAAACACTATGTGTGCTTACATTTTTCTTTTTTTTTTTTGTGTGCCCACCCTTGCCCCCGGAGTGCCAAGCAATTAAGCCTAAACCTCCGGTCAAACCAAATTTTGGTAACCATACGTGATGTGTGTATACCTATTGTGCCCTTATGTACATCCGTAGGGGATGTTGATGGTGTGACGTGTTTGGGCTGTGTACTTGTGTTTTTGTATTTTGGCGCAGGATAGACCTAAGTGCGGATAGGTCTTATGTGCAATGTTTCCCGAGTGTGTTTTTTAGTGACTTGTAGTTATGTATTCTAGAGATTTGTATTACGTGTATCTGTTTGAGGGGATTATTGGCCAGTCCGGCATTCGCCTAAGAACGAGGGAAACCCCTCGAAAACCTCGTTCGGACTGGAGTAGTGGCCAAATGACCGTCTACTTTGATGTGTTAATTTGCTATAGACTTTTCAAGAAGTGCTGTTTTTGCAAAGGTGCTGGGAAGGTGTTTTTACGCGTCCAGAACGTGAGGTCCGGTGCCCAGGCTTCCTCCTCTGCCCTGGCGGCTTCGTGGAGGAGTAGTCGAGCTTCTCGATATCGAGGACAAGTATACAGCATATGATACATGGTGTCTGGTTCGCTGTCCTCACAAGCGCATAGATCGCCGTCTGTGAGATTGAAGCGGATTAAGTTAGCGGCAAAGTTGCCATGGCCAGTTAATACCTGTGTGACGAAGTGGTCCAGTTTAATCCATGGCATTTTAAGTCTATTTCTGATACTTGGGAAAAGTCACGAGTGATGCTACCGTTTTGGGCAACTACCCATTTTTGCTGCCAAATATCTATTAACTGTGAGTGTATGCGTTCATAAAGATGTGATCGATCTAAGCTCTCAAATTCCCTTGGTCCGATTTGAACAGTACCTAATTGAAAATTAATTTGCTTATGTGTGCTTACAGGATTAACCCCGATAATAATATTACTAAAGGAGACTGCTAAATTCTACAACGTAACGAAGAAATCGGCAGGAGCTATCACGCTCGCCGGGAATGAAACAATTCTGGATACACCTACGAACTATGAGCATTGGCCCCACCCTGCAGAGAAAATAGGTATAACAAAAAAAGATGAACGAAATTATCCAATAAATATTTACACAGACGGCAGGAAGAACGACAACGGAATAGGATTAGGAATAGTTATATAGGCCTATGTAAACAACCATCAGTTACAATACAAGCTACACAATAATTGGTCCAACAATCAAGCAGAACAATTCGCCATACTCAAAGCACTGGAAAAGCTAGAAGACATAGACACCAACGGATTAGAAAAATCAGTCGCTATTCACACTGACAGCAAGATAACTCTGGATCTGCTCAGCAACCACAAGAAACATAACGAATTAATCGACAGAATTCGAAGCATCACGGCACACCTACAACGGCATAATTGGGTACTCCATTTCACTTGGGTGAAAGCCCACGTCGGAAAAGACAGGTCTGGCTAAGCAGGCAGCAGGCAGCACTCAAGTAGAAGCAGCTTTCAACGGGACACCATTAAGCGCGGTCAGAAGAACTCTAAAAGCCAATTGCTTGGAAAGGTGGGAAATAGAGTGGCAAGCTACAACCAAAGGTGCTATAACAAAAGCCTTCTTTCCTACTGTACAATGTAGATTACGGCTAAAAATCACCCTCACACATAACTTCACAGTGTTAACGACAGGACACGGCAAACTTGGCGCATACCTACACCGGTTCAAAATAATCGAAGATCCGACCTGCATCTGCAATAGAAACATTCAAACAATTGACCATATTTTGTTCAAGTGCGAAGTGCTAAAAAATGAAAGAAAAACACTAGAAAGAAACATCCTTAGAATAGGGGGACATTGGCCAGCAGAGAAAAGAGAACTAGTGAATAAATACTTAAAATATTTTCAGAAATTTGTAAACAGCATAGATTTTGACACAATACACAAAATTGTAATCTAGGCTAAGTATTTGCTACATAGACTGTAATTAACACACCAAACATGTAATATTGCGCTATGCAATGGAGCATGTAGCAAAAATAGTGTTATTTAAAAAAAAAAATGCAAAGCTAACCAGAGCGATCCATACAAGAAGCATTTTATGCCAGACAACTTGGGATCTACTCCTTATGCATTACGAATGTTCAGAATGCTCATCCCGTTTTTTATACATGGACAGGAGTTGCAGCTGCAAGAGAACCAAATGTAGTAGACTGAGTTTTGCTACATTTTCTCAGGACCTTGCAAATACCAAGGGGAACTACAATGATCAAACTGTGTGCAAATGGAAGTTCGGGTCAAAAGAAGAACACACACATTGTTCATTATTTGTCACTGTAGATGCACCAGAAAATGTAAATGAATTTCGTTTAATATTTTCAGTCCGTGGACATTCATATTTACCAGCGCACCGTGTCTTTGCACGAGTTGGGAAACTGTTAAAAGAAGAAAATACTATAATGACAGGGAAATCCATAGGGAAGTTGGAGAAGCGAAAGCCGTAGGAGATGATTGGAAATTATTTTAAATTAAGGGCCTGCTACAAATCCTACAAAAGATTCCAGGAATCAGAGATATGAAAATATTATATATTAAGAAAGACAGTTCAAGAGGCCAAAGATTGGTCAAGGTAACGATGGAGCCTTTTTACAGAACACAGGATCCATCAAAATTGTGGGTGGAATATGGTAAAACGAGGTTGTACCCTTAGAAGAAAGAAGTCTACGAAGTTACCACTCCGTCATCCTATTTCACAGGGAAAGTAAAATGATGTACTGAAGCTCCTGTGAAGATTTACAGGAGACAACTGGCAAATGAAGCACTAGGTTTGGGATGGTACAAACCACTATAGCTTGCTACTGGAAATAATGATGTAGGAAAAGAAAATGAACAAAGCGTTTGTGATTGCGAGGAGGTCGAAATCGTGGTCACGCAGTAAAAATGTTATTAATTGTGTAATTTTTTATCAGGCAATTTTTTAAGAATATTTCCTAAACATGGAGTATTACGTCAGACAGTGTTTTAATATTAATATTAGTTTTTTTGTTTCTAAATTGTTGTTTTTTTCAGTCCACATTTTCTTCAAAACTCTGTTTGTCCACAGTTTGTTTTCAAAACTGTCCTGAACATTTTACTTTGTGAGACTTGAAACATTGGAAGGGCATTTTATAGTGTGAGCCCATTGTTCACTGGGCACTTAACCAAGTTAATGGCACAATGCACCAAAATTATAACATGCATTGTTTAAGTGTGACAGTTTTTATAATTTTTCTCTGTTTCATCTTTCATGGACAAACGTGTTTTTAAACGCAAGCTCCTCATATATACCTTACACAACTTTCAACGTTGCATTACTTGTGATGGCTGCCGGCAGCAAAATAATAAAAGCAGTTAACTCTAGCAATATTATGGTATTCTTGTTTCTACTTCACCATGGGCGGTCTATGAGGTCCACAAATAAATATTTTAATACACTTCCTAATTTATTTTGTTATTATAAGCTTTGAATTAACCAAAGGTAATTTTTTTTGTTATAAGTCAAAACATATCACAAAGAAATCACGATACTATGTACTGCGTTATAATTTTTTTTAAATAATGATGATGATCTTCAGTGGATTATCCCCGTAATTGTATGCCCATTAACACTCTGAGTAGTTTATTTCGCCCCTGTCGAATTCATTATTCAGTATGGTAGGCTATTATTGGATGCAGAGGAATTTCTAAAATTGTTCTTACTCCATTATCTTTATTACAAAAATGTATAATTAAACTCGTCTTCAAAAAAGCACCTTGACTACCCGACTGAACTAATCTATTCCGAGTTCAACGTATTTAACGTTCACCAAATTTATAGAAACTCTTCTTTGAAATTCAAATTCCTTGCTGTTTCACATGAACACAGCACAAGAGGAAATAAAGCTAGTACCGGTACTTCAGTAGAACGCAACTGTTTCACTTCTTCTAGTCTCACATAGCTCTAGTTTCGATCCTCGTCTGTATAATTCCAAAATCAAGGTACATTCAGGTTTAGCCAAATGTAGCTATGTAGTCCTTAAACCTAAATTTTAAAAATCACACAAACTATTAATTTTCATCCCTTTTAAATTGGGTTTGAATTTGTTTGCCACTCTGTCTTCTGGTACTACTATTATGATAATTTCTGATTATTTTTTATTATTATAATTATTAAGTGCCAGTATAGTACTTTCTGACAATACATGGTGGACGGAAAAAATGTCTGTCTGTCTATCCGTCGATGTGTCTGTACGCGCGATAACTCAATATGCTTTATCGGATTTTCATGAAACTTAGTATATACATCCTATGGATGTTATAAATCCATAGGACGGACGCTATTTATCTTGGACTAAATCGGCTGACCGACACCGGAGTAACGACCGAATAAAGGTCAAATGATTTTTAAAAAGCATATCATAACTATACTACAAAGCAGCATGGCTAACTCACTGACATTATATTTTGCAAACTTTCAGATGATCCAGAAACTTGAAATTTGGCATGCTTATATTATCTCTATATAGTCTATATATAAGAGGCTTTGTCCTGACTGACTGACTTAATGACAGAGAATCAACGTAGAGCCTAAACTATAATAGGTAGACTTGGAATTTTGACAGTACCTTCGTTTCATAATGTAGGTGCTCAATAAGAAAGGATTTTGAAAAATTTTGATTTTAAATGCCAAAAATCAAATGTTTTTGAGAATATTTAATCCCTTTTACTTTCTCGCATATAATAATAATAATAATAATAATAATAATAATAATAATAATGATAATAATAATAATAATAATAATAATAATAATCTTTATTTAATCTGGCAGAGTTAAGGCCTTAGGGCCTTCTCTTACACTCAACCAGAGACAGAAAAGAAGAAACAAACAAATACACTAAATAGTTCTATAAGTAATTCTAATACACTAGATACATACATATACAGTAGTGAATTTAGTCTATGTTACATGAAATAAAACTATTTTAGTAAACTATTTTAGCGAGATGTGTTAAACTAGAGAGAGAGAGAGAGAGAGAGAGAAAAAATTAACTTATCTTACATCTACAATATACAAGAAACAATAAAACGCAAATGATTTATACCTAAACAAAAAGATTATCGTTTTTTGGAGAGATATTCGTTTAGCCTAGTTTTAAATGTTGACAGCGTACAGCAGACCCTGATGTTGGAGGGAAGGAGATTCCAGGAACGTGCGGAAGTTACAGTAAAATACCGGGAATATATGGATGTTCTATGGATAGGTATTGAAAGCAGAGAGTCATGTTGTGATCTGGTATTTAGTGAGTGATTTGAAGATAAATACTGAATACGATTAGCCAGGTAATGGGGAGTTGAGGATTTTAGGATTTTAAAAAGAAGACGTAGTATAGAGAAAGTATTGTGATCGTGACAAAAAATCGAAGTCGAGTTAACACCGGGAAAGCATGTTTGACGATGCCTAGAAACGAAAAACGTGTTTTTGGTTTGACGTCTGTCCGTCTGTCTGTCTGTCTGTCTGTCTGTCCGTCTGTCTGTGGACAAGCACAGCGGGTAAACGGTTCATTGTATTTACTTCATTTTTTGAATTAAGGACTTTTTCGAAATTTTGTCGAACCGCCCTGAAATTTAGTTTTACAACTGAATTATTAAGGGGACTTTTCATGAAAACTTTTTTAAAAATTTTGATTTTTGAAAAAATGGCTCTAACGATTTTAATAAAAATTTAAAATTGGAAACTCTTATCTATGACTAATAAAATGTCTATATCTGTATTTCTGCGAAAATTACTTAAGGGGTACTTTACTCGTATCCATTTTCAATTTTTCTAGATTATATCCATTACAGTAGGCGATACACGAAAACCTACCACAGTAAAGTTGTAGAGGAAATTAAAATGAACATTTTTTGTTTAACACATTTATTTATACATTTAATAGATATCAAGATAAAAACTAAATAAGTAGGCTTAAATGCGAATTTCAGAACATACATGTCAATTAAAATATGAATGACATTTTGTAGCCCCTAGTAACAAGAAAACTAAAGGCCTAATGTAATTATTGTTGTGAAATTCAATCAGTTTAGCTCAGTCGCAATGAACACACTAAAACCAATTACAGCGAGATGGTAGGCCTATGGGCTAACAGGGAAGAGGTCCTGAGTTCAAATCAAACCTCGTGGCCGCCCAAATTGACTTGGGTTTTTCATGGTTTCCTCGTTCGCAAAAGCAAACGCCGGGTTTGAAGGACTTGCTTATTTCCCATAACTCATCGCCGCTATGTCACTGGATATTATAATCGTTTAAACTGAATATCACAAAAGAAGACATCACTAAACAATAGAATCAGATGACACCAATGAGTTGCTACTATAGACTAATGGTTCACGCAACCATACTAAACACATGGTATAACCTACACGCAGTTGCGTGCAATATAACCTAAGTAGTAGTAGTAGTTGTGGCGAAATTCAAATATATGTCGCCCCTTAAGCTCCGCCCATTCGATATTCGCATTTGCACGGACTGTGTGATGTATTTTATTTTTGAGCGAAGCAGAGTGACCAACTGTCCTTTTTTATTGTCGCAAGTGCCTTGTATCTACCTCTACATATAGCTAAATAATGCATAACACTAACCACATAGTTTAGTGCGCGAAGCGGAGGCGGCAGCCGTAGCGAAGCGCCCTTGCATTTTCGAATAATGTATGATACACTGTTTGTAGGTTTCGAAAATGTGGCATATTATATCTCCCGCGAGGTTTGTCAGCCTGTCACCTCTCGTCTAGTGGTATTACGTCACATCTCCAACGTCCAATCACGAGTTTCTTCACAAACGAGGAGAGAAGAATTCGCTAGATCGTGGTATAAAAGAAACTGCATCGGTGGGTGGGTGTGGCCAATTCATCCCAAGGTGCGACTGATATTTGAATTTTCCCGCAGTAGTACTAGTAGTAGGCCTACTAATAATATGCAGTTTTACTATCATTTATTATTATTATTTCACGGTAAAAGCATTGAACATAAAGATCGACTTTGATGGTTTCCGTTCTAGATACTTCTTAGTTTTATGAAAATGTAATAAATAAAATTTAATTGTCCCTATAATTTACTTTTTCCTGTGCTAGCCTTTAACACGTATGTGCGAGAAAGTGTATGCAATATATTTTTGCACCATTTATTTACACAGAATTATCAAATCCAAATCACAGTTCACATGACAACAGTGTATTGTTGGCAATCTTTACATAAGGCTTTGGAAATAAATGAAACAAGACTTTGAAAATTAGAGAAGGTATTAACATTTATATTTGAGTAAATTATGTATCTCAAAATTTTGTAGAATATGTAAAATAATCAGTAAATTCAACCCTTTAATCGAAATGTTCGAATTAATCAATTCAATCTTTACAGCTTACAAGTTTCGCGGGCAAAGCCTTAATGAGAAAACGTGGAATGATTTGGGCGAAAAACACTATGAGGGTTTTTTTGGGGCTAGGGAACTGTAATCTGAGGTCTTTTTTCCCCCGGGTGGCGCACTTCGATCGTGAAATTCACCTCGAAACCAGGTTTTTATTTTTTTAAAATTATCAAGCGTTATACAGTAATAAAATTGTTTATGCATGATTTAGGTAAGGTTCATGAATCTATGGTTCATTTTAATCGTTTCATTTTGAATTTGTATATCCATATGGTAGCATAAGATTCGTTTTGTTCGTTTATTTTTATATTTTTAACGTTAAACAATATAATTAAAAATAAAATTACGCAATTCCTCCAATTTCTGTAAAAACGGTGTCGTTGTTAATAAATATAATGTTTTAATTTTTTTCTGTTAAATAAATGATTTAACCACAATATCTAACAGCGGAGTAAGTAATCGTGGGCGAAGGCGCAGGCACCTGCTAGTAGCTTATAACGTGTAACCAACGGAAATATTACAGAAACGTCCGATTTTGATTTTTTATCAACGAAAAGCATTCAAAATGGCAGACGCAACTTTAAGGTCTGTGCAGATCTTCTTTGCAGGCTTAGGTAAACGGTAAGTCGTATCAAAAAACCGACTGCACCAGCAGTTAAGGGTTTTGAGATATCTACAAGTTTGGTCCTATGGCTTTTTGTCGTAACTCTATCGGTTATACCTTAGATAGATTTAGATTATTTACTTTAAGTAAATGTTGTATGTTTTTCTAACATTATTTAATTTTTTACACACTAATAGGACAAATAGAATCATAGAATTTGGCAGAAATATTAGCACAAACCGCCATAACCGAGCAAAATTTGGTGTTTCTAGCTGCCATATAAGTATGGAAAAACTATCTGGATAGCCGTGACGTTATTCACATCTACGACACTCTAAATAATTCACCCATCAACATTACTGTTTGCCTCCTTCCACATGTACTAGAAACTTGAAATTTGGCAAACTTATAGATTTTGGCCAACAAACTTTGGGAAATATCCAAAGAGATAAAAATTTTAATTTTTAGTCTCCAAAAAAAAAAAAGCTTTGAAAGGTTTTGACTGCGTGTATGTACGCTTTGAAACTTTTTTTTCAAAATAAAGGAATATTGTTGACCGTAGAAATTTTAATATTCTAGTTATTCCACTTATTCCTTCACATATGCTAATTGAATTTTCTCAAGAAACCGTATCAATAGTTTCAGAAATATGTCCTATTAAGTCCATCTGGCACTTGGTATTATCAGTTTACCTGATTTATTAAAAATAAAATTACAATGTTACATACATTTACAGTAATAATAAGAAGGAAATTTTAAAAAGAAGAAAGATGCGTGAAAAATGCTTCCTTAAATTTGTAATTGTTCAGATTCATTAATTCAGGATTATTTTTTAACAAAGAAATTTTGTAATCTGTTACTAACACTAGACTACTAGAGCTGTGTTTTAGACCTGTAGATGTGAAACGCTGATGTCCAATAAGGTTTGTTCATTTCGTGGTTTAAATTTTTCGTTAACATAGCCTAGGCTAAGCAAATTACAGCTGTGTCTGTCTAACGTATAATAGTAATAATAGAAAATAATAATAATTATAATAATAATAATAATAATAATAATAATAATAATAATAATAATAGTAATACGTATACGTGATCTTTTTCGCATTGCACTCAATAATCCTTCTTAATGATACCCTCACGTAACACATCATAATTATGCTATGCAGTACTTTAGTTAATCAAGTTAAATTCTTGTAGTATAGGCCTATAGTAGCCTGTACAACCTTAAAGTCATCTGCTGTTTGTGAAATATTTGTAATAATTATTTTAATGTAAAGAGATATTATGGTTATATCAATGTGTATGATTCATAATTGTTGATAAATTGGCCTATACACACAATCTATCCAATTATAATGTTAACTATTATAAATTATGTTGTGTACCAATTACATAAAATAGATTTCTGAAAGTTTGTATACTGCACAGTCCAAAAATGCAGAAAAATCTGTACCGTTCAGGGAGTGCTGGAGTACAGAATCCTTGTTATATGGGTGGATCGTCCTAATCCTGAAGTAATATTTTGAGATGCATTTCGATTATTAAGTTATAATCCCATCTACAGTCCTTGAGTTACATCCGGGTCCTATCGTTGCCTGTGATGTTTCATTGAGTAGCCTACTAGTTATTTACTACTGTATATTGAGAGATAAATAAACATTTTCTCATAGGCCTATATTCTGTATAAAATTGCTCTGACTTCCTTTCTTTGTGATTCTGCCTATCCTATTGTCTGATTGTCTCTTCCTTTCTGTTTGCCTCACTATGTATTCGTCTTTCCGTTTATAATTCTGTCGATGTCTGTTGCAATTTTACCTATACATCCAAACTTTTTTGTCTTTCATTTTATCTATCTGTATTTCTGTTTGTCTATGCATCCAAACTTATATTTCTGTTTCCCTATAAATAAATGGTTTGCCTATCATTTGCCTATAAAATTCTAATTTTCTTATTTTTCCTGTCTATGTTTCCGTTTACCTCTACATCAAACTTTTTTTTTTCTATCATGATGTTATCTATATTTTCATTTACCTAAACATCCAAACATTTTTGTCTTTATTTCCGTTTACCTATATATCCTTTTCCAATTTTGCCTATATCTAATATATTTATGTGTGGTTTTCTGATATTTGTTGGTTTTACTGTTTGTGTGTGTTTTTTTCTGTTGTCTATTAAACTTCCGCCGTTCTGTCTATCTTTCTCCAAACCCTTTGCCTATTAAAAATAAACCGGGACAGATACTAGGAGTAAAAAGGCATTGTGCTACATTATGGTTTGCTTACCCCGATCAATGTTGGAACAAGGAATTTCTACACATGTTCGCTCTGTTGGTACTAACCACAGCACTGGCAAAAACATGCACAGGCACCGAGGTGTTCTGGATTGAAAGTACTCAACATTAATATGGTTATGTCGGCGGCCAGACCGACATTTGGGTCACCGCTTCACTTCTATGTAAGATGCAGTTTCTTTTTCATAACCACAAACAAACTTACTCATAGTCTTACTTCCCCACTTCCTCGTATGACTTAAAACGTATAGGATGTGAAGAGCATGTGCTGTTTTCAAATACGTAACCTACACCAAAATTTTCTTCTGTATTAAAAAAAAAAAAAATGCTTGCATTTCACTGTTTTTTGAAAGATGACTTTAAATGGAATCCCATGCCATAGATTACTATATTACTTATTACATAACTAAAGAATTGATGTAGCTATAGGTAGCTTTAATAGTGCAGTTAGGAGGCTTGGTGAATCGCCTAAGAGCTTCAGTATCATACAGTCATGGACAAAACAATTGAGTGGATAGGAGATTTTCAAGTTCAGTAATAAATCAATATGCATACTAAGACTGACACGCTAAAGCCACAAGTATAATGGTATTTCCGCATGAACTTAATTGAATGGAATGACTGACTGACTTTGATCAAATAAAAATAAATAAGCTTATATATTTCTTACACGAGTCGTATGTCCGAGAAGTTTAAAGCATATTAGTTGGTTAGCATTATTGCTAGCACTCTTGGATTGTGTTAAATATTCTAACTTAATATTTGACGATGTAAGTTATTTATAAGTTGGTTGTTCAGTGTCACCCACATGGTAGACTCTGATGAAAAGCATTTTCAAGGAATGCTACAATATCCTTTTATAATTAACAATTATTGTATCTCAGTAAGTCGGAAAACTAAGACACTCACGTATAGTACGTATCAAAACATAAAAACAGCAATAATTCTGCTTTCCCATGGCTTATAATAATCGGACTCCTTAGAAATTTTTCGCTCGCATAACTTGAGAATGTTCGCTCATGCATGAATGAAGTTTGCAAGAGGTAATGGAAACTTGTGGTTTTCTTTATTAAAACACGCCAACTTGGAAGTTCGTCTTCTTAATGTTCTCTTTATGGGCATTCCTTTCCTCCCAGAAGAATTTAATAAAATAAGCTTCTGCAATAATAAAGATCTGATTTGAAACATACAACTATCCCTATTCAAAGCGAAGTTTTTCCTCTCAGTATAATATATTATGTATAACATTATCTTCATGTAAATTGGTTATAAAATGAAGACAATATTGCATCGCATCCCAGAAGGAAACACAACCCAAGTAAAATATGATTAATGTACTCACGTAACTTTCTTTACCCTACGCATAAGCAATACACCTTTCTCACTTCACATTCTGATATAGAATAAGATGTCGCATCGCAAGGAACACGTATTCAGTTATTTCAAACTCATGAAAAGATTTATTGTTCACCAGCCAAGACTGAGATACTACGATTAGTAGGTTTCTTATAACTACTCTTGAGAGAATTTTTTATAAAAAGAATGTTTCAAATAAAAGTTTTAGCTCTTAGTATAAGCACTTCATGTACAAAATGTAAATTAAATCGTTGGAGCTGTTTTCGAGAAAATTGAGAAAAACAACATTTTCATCGTGTAAAGTGGCATTGAAAATAAGAGAAAGTCGTCGCCAATCTTCGTGTCACTTCCCCAGAAGGTACCTAACTAAAATACGAAATTTTGTTTTCTTAGGGGTTTTCGTTCCGTAGCTAGGCTGTTCAGACACACACACACAGGCAGAGAAACATGTTTCTCAAAATAGTATTTTTTTTATTCAGGGGACCCCAAAACGCGTATTTGTGTTAAAAACTGAACAAAAACTGAAATAAAAAACAAAATCATTATCACCTTCACACTTTCCTCTCCGAATATCCGGGACATAATTTATTGCGCAGTAGGACTAAAAAACGTTCCATCGCATTTTTTGTCACTTTTTTTGCATTATTAGGGCTTACAATAAACATCATATTTCTCAACTAATACAAAGCGTACAGGATGAATAACGTATCAGTGGATGAGATTTATTACCGACATCTGACATAGCATTGTTGGGTAGCACTCGGGCTGAGACAATTGAAAACTCTCTCCCCGCAGTAGGACCTTTTATTAAGTGCCAGTATGGTACTTTATGCAATTGTGTGTGGGGACGAAAAATGTCTGTCCGTCTGTCTGTCCGTCCGTGTGTCTGTACGCGCCATAACTCAAATACGCTTTTTCGGATTTTCATGAAACTTGGAAAACACATTTATAATGTCAATGGGAAGAACCCTATTGATATTGAACCAAATCGGTTCACCGGTACCGGAGTAATGCCCAATTTAATGCCTATTTTAATAAATTGTATCGGATTTCCATGAAACTTGGTATACCCATTTATGACGTCCATGAGAAGTGCCCTATTGAATTTGAACCTAATCTGTTAACCGGTACCGGAGTAAAACCCAATTTAGTGTCTACTTTAAAGGCGCAATAACTCAAATACGCTTTGTCGGATATTTATGAAACTTCGTATACGCATTTATAATGTCCATGGGAAGACGTTTATTGATATTGGACCAAATCGGTTGGCCAGTACCGGAATAATGCCCAATTTAGTGTTTTTATGTTAATATATAAGAAGTCGCGATAACTCAAATATGCTTTATTGGATTTTCCTGAAATTTTGTATACCGTACCCATTTATAATGTACGTGGAAAGACGTCTACTGATATTGGACCAAATCGGTAGACCGGTACCGGAGTAAAACTTAATTTAGTGTATATTTTAAGGACGCGGTAACTCAAATACGCTTTACCGGATTTTTATGAAACTTGGTATACACATTTATAATGTCCATGGGAAGACGTCTATTCATATTGGATAAAATCGGTTGACCTGTTTCGGAGTAATGCTCAATTTAGTGCCTATTTTATGGTAAAATACGTATTCGAAAGAATTTATATAAAAAAAATTAAAATCAGTTATCTTGACAACATAGCCTATTGTTTTACTGTGATCTTATAAGGCCTTGGAAATTAAAATACAGGTAGCTTTGACAAAAAACACTATTGATTTACTTGCGCTTATCCAACTAGACCGTTAAAATGACCCAGGTGGCCGAGATGGTAGACCTTTCTTCTTCCGTAATCCCTGCTTAATGAATAAATCTGGAGCTTAACTTGGAAATCAATTAAAAAAAGACATATTCTGCATATCATAATTGCAGTCATAACTGATTGAACAAAAACATACTGGCACTTTGTTACATCAGTTTACCTGATTTTATTCTAAATTAAAATGTGAAGTGAGAAAGCAGTATTCTCCATGCCCAAGGTAGAGAAAGTTGTGTGATGAATCACATCCTATACTTTATTTACGAGGATTTTATACTCCATTATTGAATTACGGAAATGAATAAATTATATCGATAGCCTCTCTAATTATTTGTCAAAGCCCTGTATCATGTAACTTCCAAAGCTACCTGTTAACATTGAAAACAAAATTGTCATGATAATTTAGTTGCAATATTTTCACAAATTATTATGATTTTTAAGGGAAGGGGTTTAAATTTTAGTGTTGCCTACGTTTCTTTACTGGTTGAAGTGGCTAAGTTAAGTGTGCAAAATTTTGTGGAAATTGCTCAAAGCATGTAGATTTGTATAGGGAACATACATACATACATACATACATACATACATGTTTCATACATAAGTTACATACATACATACATACATACATACATACATACATACATACATACATACATACATACATACGTACATATGTGCATACATACATACATATATACATACTTTCAATTTTATATATTAGATAATCATATTAACTGAGTGGGGGCGGACTCACATTCGGGAGATTGAGTTTCGGGCTCTTTTTCGGGATATTTGTGTAGGTTTATCTTCAGTAGTAACGGGCGTTACTTACCTCCTACCCCACAGTGATTTAGGATTGTACGGGAATGAATAACAGTCTCCGCCAGGCCCACTCCCCACCTCTACTCCTATCCTTGTTTCTCGCTGTAGGATACGCAGTGGAGGCTAACCTTTAACTTAATGTTTGTTTTATTCTCCTCCCTCCTTCGCTCCTGAACCTAAAAATGATTCTATTCATGGGTTAATGTTTCAGTGCCAGACATCAAAACATTCAGTTGGATTCATTCAGGAGCTGGTCTAGACGTTCGTTTTGAGGCACGCCTTCTAGCCACTTAAAGGAAATGTTCCCACACTCCACTCTCATTTCACCGCTTACCTAGGCCTAAGCGTTGTTCGTAGGATAATGCGTTCTTCGGGCTTAAATTCAAATAAACAAGAGTTGACTCACCCAGGACCGGTGTGGAACACAGATGATAAGAAGATTCAATGCCGACTTTAAATAAAGATAAACACTAAAAGAAAGAGAGTCGTCGTGTCACATCCTCATAAGGTATTTAACCCAAAATATGTAAAATGTGTTGTTTATAATTTTTCGCTCTCGAGCTGTGCTGTTAACAGACACAAAGACAGAAAAAAAAATAGTTTCTGAAAATTGTTCTTTCGGTTCAAGGGTCCTCACAATATGTATCTATGTTGAAAACGTGACATCGAATTTCAGGGTCGAACAAAATACTTCCTCCTCCTATAGTACCTATTTACGAGTAGAGGAAGAAAAAATGATAGAATTCTCACCATCCCAAATGTAGGCATTTCTCTTCCTATTCTAGCATTACAATGCAGTTTTGAATATACCGAGGAAATAAACAATATGAACAGATGACAAGATGGTGTAGTGATATGAAGAATGTGTTCGGTTATAAACCACTCCAACAGTGAGGAAGTGAAACTGGGCTTCCGGATAAACTGAAAATTCGTTACGAAATATTTGTTATAGTCTTGGGTCGTTTCTGCCTGAAGTTACGGTTGGTGGTTCATAAAGAGAGGAAGTAAGGAAGCTGATCGCTCATGTTGGAAGTATCCCAACAGCATGAAATTATTTTCATTGAAGTAGGCTATGTTACTACCGGTACTTATTTGTTTTTACGTTTCTTATATCCAATTTAATTGATTTTTTCAATACTTTTTTCTGAATTAGACATTGATATCGGTTTTTGAAAACTAATTTACCTTTCTTTAAAAATAATTTTATGTGAAACACTCGCATAACTTTCTCTACCCATCATATTGCGACACTGTATAACAATAAGTTGGAGTGCACATTTTAATAACATGTTTTATGCTATTCTGAATCATAAACTTTGTTTAACAAAACTCTCTCAGTTTATCTGAAGTACCACTTTACCGGTTGGGCTGTAAAATTAGGTGCAAGCCCATTAAAGGTAAAGAAAAAAGTGCTAACACATTACAGCTATTATTGAGGATATCATCAGATGTCACTGCCGTTCTCTCCCCTATCGTACAAATAAATAATTATCCATCCTTCATTTTAACCACTACAAGTACTACTACTACTATTATCGTGTATAAATGAATCTCTTAATTCCAAAATAGCATAAATAAGAATTTCAGCATTGAGAATGTGGTTCATAAACTAAACGGTTTTTGACAAAGCACAATCGTAAGCCAACACAATATTTAGTTTCACTCAAAACATAACTTACGAACTTCATTTCTCTCCATTCCCTAACGCTTGCAACTCCTAACTACAGCGAAGGATTTGTCAATATTGGTTCGTTATTTGCCTTTTCTATAACTTCAAGAGAGATATAAATTTATTTACTAATAGATCACGATTCAGAATTTTCAGCAAATGTTTCTGCTATGTTCAACTGTTTTCATTCGTGTTTATTTCGTGTTTATTACCAACCAATAGAGCCTGAATACCCCTACTTACGAAACTACCAAAAAGTTTTTTTGATTACTATTGTAAGCACAAGCGAACTGATATTATTTTCGTTTTAAAACTTACGATTGAAAATAACATAAACATCGTACGATGTTAGACCGCTATAAGAACTTCTAAACAGGCTCACACGAAATACAAAACTCCCTAGCGCCCGGTTTGCTACCTTCTTGCTTGCCTTTTTAGTTCTATATAACGGTCTTACACCACTATAAGTTTCCTTCAGAGCAGTGTTATACACTAAGCAAGATAAAAAAAAAAAGGAGAGAGATCAGAGTTTGTTTTTGTTGATGAAATAGCAGCTTATAGGTACCCTTCAGATTATTTATAAGAAAAGTGTCAAATAAAAGTTCTAGCTCTTAATAAGTTGAGATTTTCTACAGCATTTTAACAAAACATATAAAGCCGTTTAAGTGGTTCTGATATTAAGAGAAGGTTGTCACCATGCTCCAAGTCACATCCCATTATGATTTTTAATGGAAGTTTGCTCAAGAATGATAATATGATCATTTCGTCTCTATCACGAACATTTAAAGCAGACAATCATATAATTATATTCTCGCATGATATCATTAACTTCTCGTTAAAGTCAAATTGTAATCTGTAAGCACTCATCATGAAAACATCTATATGAAAGCCTCAATTGAATTACAAGATTCAAGGACTGAAGATGGTACATCCTGTACCGAAATGTACGTACTTATCCAGATAATCAACTTTACAGACTAAGAAGCGACTGACTAATTCTGCACATCCACACTCGTTAGTGTTTTCTATAGGAATTAAACAATAATAACTGACATTATCCATCAGATAAGAAGTGCAAAAATAGATAACTTGCTCATATTTCTCTACTTTTAATGAGATATATACGATCTAATTATACATCACCGCTCTTGCAAGTTAGGTTAGAATTATCAAAAAAATGAGTTTGACATATATCATCTATTGTAAGATATGAGTAATATATGGTACATATAATCTACCACTTGTCACTATTAGCTACTATCAGCCTTTTAGAACAAAACTTAGGCATTTGAGGGGTTAATTTCTCAACATTTTTTTACATAATTGTACCACACACATATGTGTTAAATTAATATATAATATAAGACTTTTCTTTTCTTTCTTTCTTTCTTTTTCGTGGTTTTACCTCTCCCTTTTAGGATTTAAGCGACCCAAACCGCCCGGGCCTTACAGGGCCGCGACCTGTCGGGAGAGGGATTACCTTTGGATCACATACATACTTTTTTGACCAGACAAGGACATGGAGGGCCTCCCCGGATGAGTGATCAGCCCAATGCCGGGGCCACCTCCGAGACAACACGAACACATAGGACGATACACACCATTCACACACACACTCACTCAGAACAAGGCGAGGATGAGGATGAAGATGATAATGACGGCCAGATGATATCCGGGGATCACAAGGGCCTAACGTTACCTGACATTTGTCTCATAGGTGAGGGAAAACCCCGGAAAAAACCTCACCTAGGTAACTTGTCCCGACCAGGAATCGAACCCGGGCCCGCTGCGTGAGAGGATTGGACGCATCCCCTGAGCCACAGCGGTGGACTTAAGACTTTTCAACATTGTATATTTGTAGATATCTGTAAAAACAAGTTTTATACATAGCTTCTTTTAACAAGTCTTAAAGCTTAATTTTTTCTACTGATGTTGTAAATATATTTTAATGAATTGGTATTTTATGGTGATTTTTAATGAACTCGTGGCTTTTCTGTAAAGATATTGACCACCAATCTATGAATAAATTAATCAATATCAACTGTTTTTTATTATTGGCTTAAGCCATTTTTAATCTGTCTAACTGGTTATCTATAATATACTTGGTGTGTTACTAATAAATATTAGGTCTATTTTAATATGATATTACATACGTTTAATCTGACATATTAACGTTCATACGTAATTAAATTATATTTTATATTCCTATATGCCAACAGGTTTTTCTAACCTAACCATCTTTATTAGTACTTGCCAATATAACAAAATACACGGTGGTTAATAGTTCACTTCAATTTTCTATTTTTCTGTTCATAGTATCATAATTATATCATTTTTTCACATATCTTATAAATAATAAACGATTTTTATTAGTATTTCGCTTCATTAGTTGATTAACTTTTACTGAGGGTTTAGGCTAAAAAAATTGTCTTATAACTCCTATTCAAAAAGGAATTTCTTTGTTTTAAATTTAGCTTAAGAGCTACATACATTTTAATAACGTGACTTTCTATTAAATTTGTTTCTGGTATGTTCATCTGTTTCAAATAATAATTTGTTATAAAACAAATTGTTGGCAACCAAAAGAGCCTGAATTCCGTTACCTACGAAATAAAACAGTGTTTATTACTATTCTAAGCACAAGCAAATTTAAATTATTTTCCTTTTAAAATTAGATTCAAAATAACATAAAACGGTGTAACTGGCTCACACGAATAACAAAAATTGTTAGCGCTCGTTTTGTTAATTTCGTGCTTGCCTGTTAAATAACGGCCTTCCTGTTATAGTCGACAATACACTGCTTGCAACGATCATTTCTCTTTCCTCCAATTAAATTTCATGAATGAATGAAGTTCACTGATGAGATGTGTATTGTGGATCTTATTGTGGAGTCTGTGCATTTTTCTGACATTGTTATTACTAAACGTTCTTTTTCTGTTTAGGATAAGGTAAATTTTATTTTTCACCAAATTTTGCATTTATTCTAAAGATCGGTCTCAGCAGAAGCATGAACATAGGCCTATTGATCCGCTAAAGTTGCGCGAATCCGACCAATTACATGGACTTAAAATCAACAGTAAAAATGCCCACATATATTTCACCGCTACCCACAAATGTCTTCCTGAGCCCAACTCGGACATCATGGGAACCAGTTCCTGAAGATGGCTGCCGTATGAAGTTGAAAGCTCTCCAACAAAGTAATTCACTTTACCAAAATAGTAGGGAGTGCCATTGTAAAATTTCATCTAAATTATTACTAATTTATACATCACTACAACTGACAGAATACAAGAATATATTTATTATTTTGCACTATACTATATTAAACCACATTATTATTAACATTTACAGTGTTAGGGCAATGGAAAGTTAAACCTACTTAAAGTAGCGTCATTTAGGCCGAGATTTCAGCGGTGCTACAGATGGTCGAGAGGTGCCATATGGCTACATCGTAGTTGGAAGAGGAAGGAATTACTCTCATAGTACACTTCCTTCTCACGGTTCCATAAATCGCCGAGCGATTTCTTAATCCCATTACTACAAGCACCCAACATCGTTGCAAGTCAGTATGTTTAGAAGAAATTACAGTAAATTTTTGACAGAAATTTTCGTGCATTTCATATATTCAGGGGGTATTAAGACTTACTGAGAATTCCACGGACCAGAACATCGTTTAAAAAATGATCTAAAAGTTAAAATGTTCGGTTCTCAGAAAACGCACATTTCAAATATAAATCGGATTTTAAAAAAAACACTAGCAATTCGTGCTATATATAATTCAGCTAGATTCATAATGTTGTTATGACTATTTTAAAAAGATTGCATCTACTTAGCCACAGTACACACAAATCTATTATACGAATGATTTTGCATTTTGTTGGCATAAAATATTTCTAAACGAACTTCTGTACATTACATAAGTCATACATTTCTAGTTAAATCAAACATGCACTTACAATAATATTAATTATGTAAGTATAAGATAAGCCATATAGGTTAGAAATTAATTACTGCGAAACCATATTCAATCTGAAAACAATTCGTCAGGAATTACATTAGGCCAATTACATTACTTGCTTATAAGTAAGGAGCGTTTAAAGTTAAAATGCTAACATTAATAGATTAATGTAGAAAAGGTAATCAGTAGCCGTACGTTTTGATAGAATGCGCAATCTCTATATCTTCTATCTATCTATATTAATAAAAATGAATTTACAAAAGGGTTGTTGCCGCATCACTTGAGAACGGCTCGACCGATTTGGCTGATTCTTTTTTTGTTGTGTTCGTAATTGTCACGACAAAGTTTGTGTGAAAGAAAATGGAAAATCCACGGGAAAAGTCGGAAATGTGAAATGAGGCAAAGTTAGAGAGTTCTGATGTCAATTGTTTACATAACGAAAGTATTGTTTACGATGTTTACATAGGGCTTTGGATACTATATTATAATACTGGGCTTTAACAAATGCTGATACTATCGAAGTATTTAATACATAATTGTGAAAATAATTCTTGACGAATAAAATCCACGAAAATAAAGCAGTCACATAACTTTCTCTACCCTCGACATGGAAAATATAATTTTCTCACTTCACATTTTGATGTAGAATAAGAGGTCGTATTGCAGGGAAAACTTGTTGAAAATGTCAGATGCCTGCGGGCCTTGATGTTATAATAGTATATTGTGATACAGGTGCCTTAAGCGGTACATATGGATCGAGGAAAGAGTTACGGCGGTTCGATGGTTGGTCGGTGTTTATGGGCGCCACAGTATAGTGCATATACTGAATATTTCTGTCTCTGTTTGTTGAACCCGCCTCCGGCAGTCAGTCGATCGTCGAACTTCCCTCTAGCTTCAGGGTAGGAAGCGAAGAACACCTTAATATTCTTACTTGAATAATAATGCAGTTTCTCTGAACACTGAAGGAATTTGCTGTTTATTTAGCACGTTGAATATACAATAACTGCCGTTAATTATTACAAAATTTGTTACAAAACAATTATTATTGTTTAGAAGTTCTCAGGTAGATCGTGTTGATGATACAATCGCTTCGCGGTATAAAATCTTAAATGCTCGCGATTATATGCAAAAATTCTTCTAAGTTGATTAATTTCGGTGCAAAAATTTTATAAGTCCAATTAATACTGTGATATAATCCAGTGGGCACAATGCCACGGAATAGAGTGATTTTAATACTGTGGGCACGAGGCCACGGAGTAGAGTTGAATAATACTGCGGTGGGCACAAGGCCACGGAGTCTTGTTGAATATTACTGCGGTGGGCACAAGGCCACGGAGTAGAGTGATTTTACACCGCCACGGTAGGCATAAGGAAAACTCTCATGAACAAACTTTACCACCACTCTTATTAATTATCATTCGTGAATCCCGGCACGTGGTACTATAGATATCTTCTTATTTGCGATTCTTCCGACCAATAATAATATTTTAGCCGCCCACGGAACTCAACTGGATTTCCCTTTGTATCAATACCCACATTTTAGCATCTCGGATTTCTAAGAAGGTTTAAGTGGGAAATCCGTATAGCGTTTGTATCATCAGTCAAATCAGAAGTTTCGACCTGAACATAATAGGCGACTTCTTAAAATAACTAAGTGTATCAATACCCTTTTGTTTCCATCTGGGAAGTTGCAGTCCCGGCGTACCTGGCTACCTGCTTTGCTTTATTCCGCATCCGTTAGGTATGCTAAGGTAAATTCCTGACTTCCTTGTCTCTTAATTTCTCATCACTGCAATATCATTTTAATAAACATTTAAAATGATATTGTTAAACTTTTTCCCTTTGCTTTATTTCTAGTTATTAATATTAATAATGAATGTTTCGTCTTTTCACGGTCACGGGCTATGAGATTTTATGATTCTATTTTGAATTGATTTGAGCAATTAATCTGTCATTTAATATATTTAATTTGATTATCTTATTTATTTCTTTTTGCTGAGGTATCTGAACTGCAATAGAGTTTGAAAAAACGAGGCACTTGCGCCGAGTTTTTTCGATTTCCGTGATCCGTTTTGTGCTTACGGCACGAGTATTGCATGCTATTTTTTGCACGATGATTATTTATATCAATTTATTTATATTAATTGAGATATTAGCTGAAAATGTTATGTTTATACACTATTGAAGATGGATGTTATATTTCAGAAAGTGATTCGTATATGTTGGTTGTTATGGGAACCGAATAATTGTCCTGTTAAAGTCGTCCCAAATTGAGGGGCTTTGGTTCCGGTCTCCCATAAAGGCTTGTATTATGATGGTTTTACTTACGGCACTTGTGCTTTTTGTAATTTTTACCGCACGGGGATTTCTTTTATTTTCAAAGCAACCAGATTGTGTGCGGGAATGTCAAGTTACGATCCACGGCAACAATATTCGTAAATACCACTAATTAGTTACGTCGTGCAAAATAGTATATTGCGATACAAGTGCCGTAATCGGTGCCTACGGATCGAGGAAATGGTTTGAAAGAACGAGGCGCTTGCGCCGAGTTTTTTCAATTTCCGAGATCCGTTATGCGCTTACGGCACGCGTATTGCATGCTATTTTTTGCACGATGATTATTTATATCAATTTATTTATATTAATTGAGATATTAGCTGAAAATATTATGTATAAACACTATTTAAGATGGATGTTATATTTCAGAAAGTGATTCGCATGTGCTTGTTGTTATGGGAACCTAATATTTGTCCTGGGGGGCCTTGTCCATAAAGGCTTGTATTATGATGAGTGCCGTAAGTAAATTCTTACCGCACGGAAATTTGTTTTGTTTCCATAGCAACAAGATTGCGTGCGGGAATGTCAACTTACGATCCACGGCAACAATATTCGTAAGTACCACTAATTAGTTAAGTCGTGCAAAAACAAATTAATCTACCAGGGTGAGCTTACAAAATTTAAGCGAACGATGCTGTTATTTTCAAGTTATGACAAAAAAATTCAAAGCCACCTGCAATTGATTTGACAATTGAAATGTAATACCGAAAACTGATGTTTCGTTGCGTTAAAAATAACGTTTTCTGCCAGTTTTTCACACATAAGTTGCGAACGAAAGCGAAAATTAAAAATTCCGGCTTCGAGGTGCATTTGGCCATCCTTCAGTCCATCTGTCTTTAAAATTTCAGATCTCTGGGTGTAGTAGATTTGGCTGGGCATCGCGCACAGACAGAGAAACAAACACTTCATCTTAATATATAGACAATCGCTTCCGTCAATTTTAGGCTATGAACTCCCAATTATTGTATGGTCTGTTCTCAAAACATTCACTTAGTCAAATATGCCGTAAATGTTTTAATTAACAGCGATATACACAGTATTTAAAAATATAAACATGCTCTTAAAAATCTGACAAATTGGGCCTAATAAAATTTGCAAAAATATTTTAATATCAAGGAAATATGATGCATTATCGCAAAACTAAGAAATTGTGCAACAATATGCAAAATGGAACCATCAATTTTCCGTAATTTCTCTCATGTCTTGTATAGGTAGGGGGGAAAAAAAGCGGACCTACCAAAATACCTAAGTTGCCGATATGAGCCACTACCCATGCCTAGCGACATTCACTGGATAGAAGGGAATGCATTGAAATTTGTTGTAGTGTCGATAAATTGCTTGAATTGAGAAATAATTTCGTGTAATTTGCATTGCTTGTGAAAACAAACGTTTCCGTTACATCTCTTACATTTATTTACGTATCACTAGGCTCTGAAATCAGCTACAAGAGTCAGTCCGCTTTTTTCCCCTACCTGTACACTTTGTAACACTTGCATGTAATATCGTGCATTACTAAAATATGATTTTTCATAAACTTCCTGGGCTTACTATTAAGTGATGTTCGTAAGAAATAAGCATTGTAAAGTATACGTGGAGGCCTAACAGATTTCTTACGAAAAACAATGAAGAGCGTCATGTCGTATACAGTGGCGATTTTAAAGCACACGAAATAATGTGAGAATGGAGCATGCTAGTTAACAGAATTAAAGCAATTAGAGTATGCTTGAGATTTCTTGGTATCGTTCAATGCATGGGAAGTGTACGTTACGTGCAGAGTTAAATTCATCAAATTCTGGAGCCTTCCCACCACGGCTTTGTTTGTTTTAAATGTATGATTAATTTAGAACATAACCAACGCAAGATATAAGTAAATATAATAATCAACACTTCTCTAAAACAGAAAATTCCATGCCAACACTTTTTCTTCGTGAATTTCTATGACGCGTTGAAGTAGCCTAATAACACTTTTTATATACTTGGATATTTGTCACCTGTTGACGTACTTTATTTATCCTAAAACAGTAATAACACAACTTTTACAACAGACTGTATTTATAGCATCATTCATATTAAATTCCTTTATTGAGTAAGATATGAAACCGAACAATAATTGGTGGTCGCTATGCAAACAAAGAGTTTTGCGGTTTAGTCAAGCTAATTTTAATCTCAAAATATGTTTGTAACATTATTCCAAGTGCATCCTTTGAACTATAATTTGTTGGACTGTTTTGCTAACAGTAGTTTTTAAACATTAATTTAATGGAGAAATGAGTCAAGGATAGGAGTGCAGAAAAGGACCAAATGTTGCGATTTTGCCTACTGGGTTTTCACATGGACTCAATGTTAGTGTATAGATTCTTTATTTTGCGAATTTATTGGTTTAGGGGAATTTGCGCGAATGGCCTAATAGCACATTTTGTTTGGCTGTGGCCGACAAAGGACCAAACTGTGAGATTTTGCTCTTACGTGTACGCAATATGCCGAGAAATGTTTAAAATACATCGGGTGTTGTGTACAGTTTTTGGCAGGGTTACAGTAATTGGCAGTCGCTTGTTGTTTTCAGTTATACTAAGGTAAATTTAAGTGTTAAAGTTTGCCCGACTGGAATATTTTATTCCTGATGTTGTAGGCAACAATGCAATAACCAAGAGTTCACTCCATTTTTGTCCACCTGGTTACATTTCAAGTTGATGTTACTCACGCTGTTTTCGTTGGTATAAAATAAAGAAAATCTTAAGGAGCAGAGTGCAGTTCCCATTGTAAGTACTGACTTATAATTCATATAATGTTTTGCACTTTAATTTACATATGATTTTTGAGCATTATTATAGGGTTTACCATCCTCATTAATACTGTATAACCTAACAAATTGACACTAAACATGGTGCCAATATCTGTAACAATTTCTTTTCCTTATTTCATTTCTTGGCACCCCCTGCCAATATCTGTAATTTCGTAGTGTATTATTTTTGCCATAGTTTCTTATTTGCGTGGATGCATGGATAGATTATGTATAAATGAAGCTGCTCTCCGTTGAGTAGTTACAGTTGTTGGCAGGGGGTGCCAATGTACTGTATATCTGATAATAATGAGTAGTACAGTTGTTGGCAGGGGTGCCAATATACTATATATACCATAGTAATCTGTCATCTACAGATATTGGCAGGGACATGCACAATATTATTTTAGGCCAACGTGAATATTCGGTCCTGTGATTCTCACTGATTGAAGCAATTTATTTCTATTCTACAGATACCAGGATGGCATCTAAAAATAAAAAAAAATATACTTCTTCAGATCTGGAGGCTGCAATAGATCAAATAAAAAGGGGACTTTCTAAAAATGCTGCAGCAAAAAAATATAACATTCCTCGAGCGACTATACAGTTCCACATGAAGCAGGCATCTGTAAGAAAAGAGCGTGGCCCGTCTCCTATTCTATCTGAAGAGGAGGAAAATACTTTATCTAGTGGATCATTGATAGTAGCAATAAGGGATTTCCTCGGCGCAAAGAAGATATAATTACTAGCGTGAAGGAATTTCTTGAGTTAAATAGTAGACCAAATCCATTTAAAAACAATAGACCGGGAGTTGGTTGGTATAGGGCGTTTCTAAGAAGGCACCCTGAATTAGCCTGTCGAACAAGTGAACCTGTCACAGCAGCAAGTGACTGCGTAAGTGAAAAAGACATTCGAAATTGGTTCAGCCAAATTTCGGAGTGTTTAAAAGCTGAAAATAATTTTGAGATACTTCAGAATGGAAACGGGGTTTTCAATGCAGACGAGATATGCTTCATACTCAACCCTAAAAACTCAAAGGTATTAGGACCCAAAGGAGCTAAGAATGTGTATGAGGTAGAACAAGGGAGTTCTAAGACTTCTTTAACAGTTATGTTCAGTTTCTCCGGAAGTGGAATGATGGTTCCTCCCATGGTGATATTTCCCTATCAAAGGATACCAGCAGAGGTTGTAAATTCTGTGCCTGATTCATGGGGTATCGGCCGCAGTGATACAGGTTGGATGAAAGCTGAGGTGTTTTATGAATATATTGCCAATGTTTTCACGCCTTTCATTAAAGAAAAGAACATTCAAACTCCCATAATTCTTTTCGTGGATGGACACAAAAGCCACCTTACGTGTCAAATTAGTCAATTATGCACAGAAGTTGGAATCATCTTGATTGCCCTGTACCCCAATGCAACACGAATTCTTCAACCAGCAGATGTGGCAGCATTTAGGCCTATAAAAGAAGGTTGGCGGAAGGGAGTACACGAATGGAACATAAGCCATCCAAATGAAGAACTAAAGAAGGATCAGTTTTGTCCTGTTTTAAAGTGTGTGTTGGATAAGCATGTGAAACCAGACACACTTCAAAATGGATTTCGAGCTTGTGGCTTATTCCCATGGAATCCCAATGCAATTGACTACAGTGCATGGGAGTGAAAGTAAATTCCCCTATTGTCTCCAAAATATCGTTGCCAAAAATGGAATATGAAGAATTTTGTAAGTTTGTGGGCCAAGAGTTAATGGAAAAGTTCAAGAACATTGAAAGAGAGTGTGAAGATGTCCATAATAATGAGTTTTTCATTCTGTTTAGAATATGGAACGAATTTTTCAATAAAGGTGAACCACTGACTTCTAGTTCACCCCCAAATGGTTCTTCAACCAAAACCCAAGAAGAGGGTAGTATCTGCAGACCTGATGAAAGACAGCCAAGAAATTCTCATCAACTTGCTCCCACCACAGGTGACATCGAACCAATAGCTGGTCAATCAAAAACATCTCAAGAAGCAGAAGTCTTCCAATCAACACCTAAAAGATCTGTGGCATCTGTAAGTAGGCAACTATTGTTCTCTAGTCCCAAGACAGGGGAAAAACAGATTTCAGTTTCATATCAGGTGAAGCAAGTAACATCTTCGGGACTGAACGAGATTCTGTTGTGGCCTGAATCGCCTAAAAGGAAAGGAAAGCGCCAAATACAACGCCAGCCATTTGCCATTACAAGTTCGGCCTGGAAAAAATTACAGGAGGATAAGGCAGAGAAAAAGAGAAAAGAGCAACAAGACAAGGAAGAAAGGAAGCGGAAGAGGGAAGAGAAGAATCAGATCAACAGGGAAGGATGTAAGAAGAAAAAACCTATGAAGAACACCACTCCTGAGAAAGAAATTATGTCTTCTCAAAAGCAGGGATTATGTTACGTTTGTGCCCGCAATATTAAAATTGGAAAAGAAGAGCATTTGGAATGTTCTATGTGCACTAAACTCTTCCATTTGAGATGTTTACCAAAGAGTCATGTACAGCACATGAGGATGATTCTGATGATTTTGTGTGTCATGTATGTTATATTGTAAATAAGAATGATTCCGATGATTAATCTCTGTGTATTTCCATGAGTGACAATGACAATGACAATGGTGAAAATTAGATTGTAAGTTAAACATTTCGTTAAAAGCAGCCAAAAAATTGTCATGCCAATAACTGTATACACACCTGCCAAGAAATGTAACTTCCCTGCCAAAAACTGTAATTTTGAATGTGAAAATTTGGGTCCTCCTATTGTAAACATTTATGTTGTATTTCTTAAGAATGTTTTGTCAATTTACTCATTAAAGTCTAATAAATACTTAGCACTTGACATTTTCAAATAAAATTAGAAAAGTTGGGTAGTATATAAAATATTTTAAAATATGGTTCTTAAACCTGCCAAAAACTGTCACTTTCCCCCTCTTCAGAAAATATACCGTTACGTCTATACTTATAATTCAAGCTCTGATTGTAATATTTTCCTGCACTTATAAAAAGCATATGATTTACATTTCTTAAACTTTTCTTAATAATCAAAATGAAAGGGAAAAACTATTCAAGACATTTAAACCGCAGAGTTATGTACGTAGGACTTCTTAAAATCTGATGCAATTTTTTCTTGTTTCACAATTTATTTTTTCCTACTATTTAAAGATAAACATGTCATATTATTTCAAATACGGGCAATTAAGAGCAGTCTACTAAACTGTAGTAGCGCTGCTATGAAAAAGATTCATATTATTGCATTCTTAACTTTTACACCAGAATAGACCCAAGAAAAGTTACCTTTTCAAAAATAGTAACATTATCAGCCTCTACATTAAAACGTGCATTATTCAACATACAGTAGGCCCACCGGTATCTAAAGTGTTCATCAACATTCTAATCCCTATTTGAAATGTAAATAATGTTCCTCTAATGTTATTACTTCTCAAATGAATGCAGCTTATAGAAAAAGGTAATACCTTCTAACTTCAGATTTTAAATTTTAAGATATTTTGTCTTTCCGGAAACCCTGATGAAGCAGCAGATGATTTAATTTGATCAGTTTCACTCCACAGATACCGGGACTCTCCATGTCTTCCTCTCTTTCTATTTCTTCCTTTCCTCTCTTTCTATTTCTTCCTTTCCTCTCTTTCTATTTCTTCCTTTCCTCTCTTTCTATTTCTTCCTTTCCTCTCTCTCTCTCTCTCTCTCTCTCTCTCTCTCTCTCTCTCTATTTCCATAAAATCAAAATCAAAATTATAGGAAAACAGAATGGAGAGTTACAAGATAACGGCTAGGGACATAATATCTTGTTTAGATTCTGAAAACGTTTCATTAGACTTAGAGGGTGCCCAAGGCAAATCTTTATTTCTAATATTTAAAAAATGATCAGAATGTGTATTTTCGGTTGGGTTGAATTATAAGCTACTTCTATTATTTGCAAGTAATAAATTTTACATATAACCTATGACTTTAATATGAATTATAAATGGTATGAAAATTGCAGATACATCCTTTTTTGTCTAAAATTATTGCATAAACTAAGAGCTAAAGTCATCACATGAATCAACCGATTAAACATTTCTTTCATAAGCATTGTACTGATTTCTAAGTATTTAATTATCTATTGCGCAACTAACAAGTCGGTAGATTGTATTTAAAAATTCCAAAATCAACTTCATATGTAAGTCAATCCTTTTATAGTAAAATGTGATAATGTTCTGTAGTAAATGTTGTTCACTCAGGTAGATAAAAAATAAATATGATTTGCACGTGCGATTTGTATAAATCAGGGAGCAACTTTAATGACAACGACGAAGTATAAAAAGAAGAGGAAGGTGTAGAAGAAAATGAAATACATAAATACAGAAAACTCGATGAAAAATCAGAAATTCTGCTAAAATTCATGCTTTAAATAGCATTTTTCATTTTTTTTAAATAGTACTTGCACCCTATACTGAACATCATTACAAATATACTGAAGATAAGACACTGAGATCTGAAATCTTCTATGTTAAATTTCCCATCTTACCTCGAATTATATCACTCTAAAACAATATGAATTAGATTATTAACCTTTAAAAAACAAACACAATCGACCTATTACAATGGGCATGGTTCTAGTTTTTCAAGGAAAATATATAGGCTTACCACATTTCATCAAAATGATGTTTTATTTGTTTTTCATAGCACAGCTATCTCGCAATGTGTTTGGCTAACGTATGAGAAAACCTTTGAAGTCCCTACAGGCTGAAACCTTTTTCTGGGACTGTGAGCGGAATCATGGGATGGGATGGGAGAAACAATCCGCCCACGGCGTAGGGCCTACTAGGCAAGGTGACACCGCGGTGGTTTTCCATTGCTGTCCGCGGAAAAGTGAAAATTTCTACCAGGATTCGAAACGTGGATCGTTTGAGCTGTAGACATAGAAGCAGACGCTAGCGTTGACCTTGCCGGAATCTAGGGAAAACTACTCACCCGATGGAAATTTATTAAGTCCTTATTTTTACGCTTTTCAAAGATAAACATGGTGCTAAATAATAATTACATAGAACTCTGTTTCTCAAACTGTGTTCCGAGATGATCTCGGTGATCTTGGTGGCAGTGATTTACTATTGAAATCCCTTCTAGTAGCTGATGTCCAATTTCTTTCGGGAACCAACTATTTCATTCCGCTAAGCGTGACATGTAGGAGGTAAATCATTTCCGTAACATCTCTGGGATCTGTTATGGGTAGGTTGAGTGCGAGTCTGGAGTCTAGCACGCAGCTGACTCCCCGCCCCTTCCTCCAAACACTTCGCCAACGAACAGGCGAGACCATCGGAACAGGTTTCAGAGCACAAGAGGCGCCTTTTTCAAATAGCAATGGTCAATCTACAATACTTATTTCTCATACCGTATTTAATTTTTTGTCGTAACTGAAATAAAACTGTCGTCTTTACTAGCTGTTGTTCAAATAGTTTTCACCTCTGTTTATACCGTGAGCCTATCTATTCGTATTTCTGAAGTGCCAACAGCCAGCCACCTTTTACCGGTGTAAGGGGTTTTAAGCCGAAAATACGAAGTATGAAAGAAAGAAAAAATCATAAAATCGTATACGATACTTACTAAATTAATTTGCTAGCGGTCCCGGGTTCAATCCCCGGGCCTGGCGGGCGTGTCATTCGTGGTGGACGAAGCCGTGACCTTTGGGGGTTTTTTCTCGGGGATCCTCCCGTTTCCCCCTTTCATTCCACCAACACTCTCCATTTCATCTTCAAAACTCCCCCTCATAATCATCCCGTTTCCTTTCCCGGTTTCCGGTTTATCCTCGCCCCAGCACCTGCTGTGGGCCTCTCCCGTCCTCCCGTCGCTTGTGGTCCTGAAGTTGCTGGCTGGTGTGCTGCCAACCTGGGGGCACTATAAGAGGTACCGAGGCAGCGGCACACGTGGCATGGTAGAGGTATCTGTTGGATGTAGGGGAGTTCCGTGGGGGCTCGCGGTGGGGTCTGTTGTCGAGGGACCGTTGGGCTTGCAAATCATTCCATTCCGGAGGTTGGCACAATGAGCCACAAGGCTGAAGTGCTTAGGGTAGTCCCAACCCGCCTTCCCCCTTCAGGGACCAAATACAATACAATACTAAATTAATTCATTAAAGTTTCTTTAATAGTAATGCCCAGATAGTGCAATGCTTCTTCTTAATAATGCTTAAAAAATAGCATAAAACAAATTTTTGTATGGAAAATATATTTTCGTACTTTCATCTTAAATATTTGGTATTTTTAATGAACATAACATGCATTATTATTGTAGATGTTAAATCTATTTCATTACAGCTTATACGACAACTCGCTTCGCTCATTGGGGGCTGCGCCCCCAAACCCCTGCTGAGGTTCTCGGGAAAGGTTTTTTAAAAGATCAATGGAGATAGAGTGCGTGTATTTAGTATGCTGTATTGGCTATTACCTTTTTTGCCACAATAAACCTGAAAAAATAAATGTGGGAAGACTTTGGGTTTTTTTTTCGGAATTTTCCCATCGGTTGCAAGCTAAAAGGTATCAGTTTGCCAAGTGTAGTTTTCTAGATCAACTGGCAGTGTACATACATTTATGGTGTATTTTATGGAGTAAATTTCAACTGAAATGGACATGATACAAGATGAAATAGCGACTAAGATTCATGGTTTGTAAAGTATTCAATTTGGCATTTGCCTTTACGACCACGGAAATCATAGAAAAATACAAGTAAAATTGGTTGTAATATGTTGTAAAGAATGCGGGATTTCATCTCCGAGTTATTATTAAAGAATATAAATTATATAATTTCTTCAACAGATAGAAGAAACTTTTGTTAGTTCTGGACAAAAATATGTAAATTGTATTTAATTGTTATGAACCTGAGACTTCAGAACGCAAGTCCAAGACGTTACTATCTCGACCACCCCGTTCGGTTTACGGAAATAATTATTTCTAAACTTTCAGAGCCATACGTGAACACAGTTTGACAATACCGTTGCCATGGAAACCGAGCCCTTTTTCGGGGATTTTTAGGGCTAAAAATTTTAAAAATTTACTTTTTGGAATTTTCCTGTGGTTTACAGCCTAAAAGCTATATGTGTACCAAATTTCAAGTTTCTAGCTTATCTGGAAATGGACAAACATTAATGTCAGTGAGCCGAGCCGAGCCCTTTTTCGGTAGTTTTTAGGGCTAAAAATTGAAAAAATAAACTTTTTGGAATTTTCCTATAATTTATAGTCTAAAAGCTATACGTGTACCAAATTTAAAGTTTCTAGCTCATCTGGAAGTGGGCAAACATTAATGTCCGTGAGACGAGCCGAGCACTTTTTCGGGGGTTTTTAGGGCTACAAATTTAAAAATATACTTTTGGGGGGAATTTTCCTGTAATTTACAGCCTAAAAGCTATACGTGTACCAAACTTCAAGTTTCTAGCTCATCTGGAACTAGGCAAACATTAATGTCGGTCAGCCGAGCAGAGCCGAGCCCTTTTAAGGGAGTTTTTAGGGCTAATAATAAAAAAAAATAACTGTTTGGAATTTTCCTGTGAGTTACAGCCTAAGAGCTATAAGTGTACCAAATTTCAAGTTTCTAGCTCATCTGGAAGTGGACAAACATTAATGTCGGTGAGCCGAGTCGAGCTCTTTTTCGGGGGGTTTTAGGGCTAAAAAAATAAAAAACTTAAATATTAGGAATTTTCCTGTGGTTTACAGCCTAAAAGCTATATGTATACCAAATTTCAATTTTCTAGCTCATCTGGAAGTGGGCAAACATTAATGTCAGTGAGTGAGTGAGTGAGTCAGTCAGTCAGTCAGCCGTGTGGCTTTATATTATAGGGATAAGGTACAACAAATTAAAATATCAACATTTTAAGGAGTAAACCTATTCACGAAATAGCTTAAATGAAGATTTGAATTATTGTTATAAACATGTTCTATTGAAACGAACACGTTAAAATTGTTTACACTCGATATTTATATTTATAATATTAAAAACACTGTTAATGAAATTAAAATAAAGGCATCCTCAGGAAATGAAAATTATGCATCAGTACACGCACTTATGGGGACCGATCTGTGAAATATTTATAATTTCTACATTTTTCATTCCATTTTCTTCATTTGTTTTACCTGACCCCGGAAGCATTTAGGATAATCCCTAAAATTTTGAGAGCTGTTAGTTTATTTAATCTTGAAAAAATATACTCATATTTTGTGATTTTATTGGGTTTCATGGTTAAAGATCCTTGGAGTTCAATTTTCAAAATTTTGGAACCGAATTGCAAATTTGCATATTTCATCTCTACACACGTCAAAACCAAAAAGTGATAGTTTACTATTTCTTTTAGAAATAAAAGTTAACGTTATTTTACTTAATTTTGTCGAGTTTAAATCATAAACTATATATTATATTATAAAGGCATAAATAGCTAATTGTTTTTAATTAACTATTCGTTGAGTTAATTTTACCACTGATAAGTCTAAGAACTTGGTTGAACATTTCAAAGCAATTGATTAAATATTGCTACGCAAGGAATAATTTAAAGTATTTATTCACATAATTTGAGCAGTTTTTTAATACAGTTTAGGTCACCGAAAAAAATAACAAATGCATGCTTAAAATATGCGGACTTTTCGTTTCTCAGTTCTACAAACTAAAGTAGAAGCTATTCATCTCCTATAGTGAGATATTTCCCACCTTCCAGACCACGAAGTGCCCTACTGTAAGTTTTTGCATTTTTAGAGCGCCTTTATGTTTTCTCCAATAACGTACTAAAATGCGAACTGTTCTGCGAAACATTAAACTTTTACTCTGTATTTTTGTGCTTTTCATTTGTACAACGCTGTGTAATTATTCTTCTTCACTATCTTGAAATTTCAGCACAAGTGCACTGTATTGTTAAAAATCAACTGTAATACCATAGTGCCATCCCCTTCTTTTGTGAAGCAGGTAGAGCAGTTTTGCGAATGAACAATACCTATCATGGAATGCGAGACTACTGACTACTGAGCAGCTAGCCCTGCACATCCCCCACCCTTCGCTGCATTGCTAGGATCGCTCACTGTCCAGCTAGAGAAACCCAGAGATGTTACGAAAATGATTTACCTCTAGGGCGGTATTCCACTATCCAATTCATTGGACAAGAACTTCATGAAGAACTTTCAGGCGATATTTGAATGAAAGATGCGTTAGTACACTACATCCAATAGCTTTGACCAAAACCAGTTTTCTCTGTATAGGGAAAGCTTGAATTTCGAAGATTAAATCATTAAAAAATTATTTTTAATGGCATTAGTTTATTAGTTTTATATAAATGTTTTGTAGCATAATTGCAGAAATATCTAAATGACAAGGAAGTCAGGCCGAATCGTTACTTTCTTTAAATTGAAGGTTATGTTAACGATGCCACGAGTTTAGGTTCGCTTGCAATGCCAATATTTATATCTTCTGGCATGTCGCTTTCGAAATGTGGCTTAAATAGTATAAAATATGCTCTGCCATGAAAGTACTGTTTGAATGTTTGTGATTTATAATGCGGACATACATTGGGTCTGCTCAATACTAAGTAAAAAATGCAGGCTACATACAGAAGGCTTGATTTTCTATGGTGAATCGTAAAACAGTAGGCCTATAAATAATGGCATAAATTTATTGGTTTATAAATGTTTTTGTACAGTAACCCCGCATTTGAGAAATATCTAAATGACAAAATCAGGCTGAATCATTGTTTACATTGGTTATGTGAGACGAGTTTAGGTTAGCTTGCAGGACTTTTTAAAATATATTCCTATGTAACTACTATAGCACGTAGTACATAATTTTTTAAATGTGGATTAAATACTGAATAATCATTTATATAGGCCTACTTGAAGAAAATGAGGTATCAAACTATTTTGGTGCCGTTTATTTCTCAAAACAGTCGATTTTTAGCCGCCATTTTGGACCCCTATGCTATGAATGCCGGGAAATCTTTGATCCAATGTAACGACATGCAGAAAGTCTTCAAATGCTCGTCCAATACGGTTGCCTTGAAGCAACGGGCGGCCATCTTCTTTTTTCTAGACGATTTGATCAAATAACTTGGATAGTGGAATACCGGCCTAGGCTCTGTTGTCAACCCTGTTTATGATAAAATGTGCGTTCATCGTTGCGAAGGCTTGCTGTACCCCTTGTGCTACTTTCGATAATGATAATATGTAACGTTGTGCTTCTTCCTTTTGTGACACGCATCTGTATGAAACGGGATTTTCGTATTATGCTTCGATTAAGACAAATTACAGAATAATGTCACATCTGACAAGGATCCAATTTGTCACCCATTACTACTAACTTCAAAAAGATCTGTGATGGTTGGTTGATTGGTATATGGTTATTTAACAACAAGGATATACTGCAACAGGCCTGTGACCGTCGCCTGTATGCCGGCATTTTGTCCCGCAGGAGTTCTTTAACATGCCAATAAATTTACTGACACAGGCCTGTCACAATTATGCACACATAAATATCATCGACCTGGGACGGGATTGAACCGCGACCTTGGACATTTGTGATAGTAAATAACAATAACATCAATCATTGAATTTCCACATTCCAATTTTTTGCTTCCATTAGTATGACTTCAAAATTTGTTTGGTGGGCCTAACTGCTTTCTGAAAATTAAATTGGATCACTTATGAAAAACAGAACTCTAGACGAAGAGGTCATAGTAAAACAATGTTCGTTATTTAAGCAACTTGAGTGTGATTATAAAATTGTGCCATTTATTTTAACCTATCCAAAGAAAGTGTTGATTTTCTACTGTGAGTATGCGTGTTCCATTTATATATTTATGCTCTTTATCTAAAAGAGTACCATGGTAAAAAAGAGTTTGGGAAACATTGCAATGGAAATCCCAATATAATTATTGTTATTATTATTATTATTATTATTATTATTATTATGATCATCATCATCATCATCATAATCATCATTATTACTAATGACATGTAAGAAGAATGGAGAAAGAAAGGCTACCAAGAAGGGTAATAGGAATAGTGTCCACCTGGAAGAAGAACCAGCGGCAGGCATCGAAACTCATGGATGGAGGAGGTCAATACAGGAATGAAAGAAAGAGATCTAGCCTACAAGAATTGGACTGGATTGACAGAAATTAATGGAGGAAAAAATAAGACTTTAGGCACAAAAAGATGTTATCATTGTACTCTCTATATAAATAAATTATTATTTTTACTAAAGAAACCTTTGAATTAAAGTTGTCATGAACTTAAGTGAAATTATAAAACAAATCGTAAGTCCCTGTAACAAATATTTCTAAACACAAAGTATTTCGCCAATGATTGCAGAAAAATAAGTGTTAACCTTGCTGTTTGATACAGGCTATGTTGTAGAAAATGAATGATAGGTTTAGTGGGAAAGATAAAATAACTGCGACGGAACGAATGAGGGAATTAATGACAGGCTGTCCGAACAATGGAAGCATAACTTAATAAAAGTATGAATCAGTCTAGGAATTAAATTAAATAATTTATATACATCCTGAAGATCGTAATATAAAGAGTAAATAATAGCAACAAAAACAAAAGCGGAGTTCAAATATGAATGATGGTAATAAACTTAATAATTTTACTAGCTACGTGTGTTTAATGCAGAAGTAATATTATAATTAATGACAGCATTTCTAGGTCTCCGGAGCAAGACTTGACAATCCTGAGAAGCCATTCCACTTCCCACGCGAGTCAACCACAGGACGTCCGGTAACACGATCTGCACATCTCTGTACTGCCTACCTTCAAGGTCTGGGCCGAAACTCGCGTGTGGTCCATTTCCCAATATCTCCGCTTTTAGCAGGATAACTCTTTTTGAGTCTTGTTTGAATTTCTGAAGATCGCAGTCTGCTATTGATATTATAATAAAAAATATATGTTTAAAAGATTATTATCCTACTCATGTTATATACAAGGAATTAAACCACTGAAAGTATAACAAATTTATGAATGCACTCTACGAAACCAATGATCATGATTTTGCTACACGAAGACGCGTAATTTCTTGCCCAGGTTTTTAACCTAAATTCTTTTTTAAACTAAAACAGACCTAAGGCATAACTCCAATTCTGACTCGAGATTGTATAATAGTGTAATTAAATTAAAAACAAACGTTATAATCATTAAATAATAAATTATTTCAAAGGGAAGCCTAAAAATTATTACAAATTCGAAAGATACTGGAATTAACTTGTAAAACAAAATGTTAAAAAATAGGAAAACGTATACATGATTCAAAATTTTCAAGAAACTAAGTTTTTTATAACAATTATAGAAAAAGTCATTGTTAACTACACTCCCAGCCAAAAGTTGTAGTTTTTTCGGGAAAGTCCTAAGTAAACTAAGTAAATCGAAAATGTAAGTGTAAATAAAAATCAATGCAAGAATATTGAACTTATAAGAAAGAAGATGACAATGATAAAATTTAGCGGGCCTGTATATAAACCCTTTTCATCGGATATATTTATATATACATCAGACATATTTGATATATACATATATATAAATCAACTTATAAGCATATAAATAATAAGTACATATGCATATGTATTTATGTGCATATAACTTATACATAATATAATTCCATAACATTAAAAACAGTTAAAACAAGTAGCTTGCATATATCTTCGTTTCCGTGCAGTCGACAGTACCATTAAGCGGTGAGCAATTCTTGGTGAAATATATTCTTTTAGGTTGTGTCACCTAATTGTTATTTCAACCTATATTTAATTATGTGCACTAAGAAATAAGCCTTCACTGAAGAAAATTCCATTGGCACATTCGGGAATATTAATTTGAATGGTTAGTCCAAAAATTTGGACAGACAATTTTAACAATACTCTTCTTAAGTAAAATAAGTTGGGAAAGAATAATATTTTGATAGCTCCTTCCCATCCTATTATGCCATACGCATCATAATATACTGTATTAAAGGTAAGTAGATTATTCTTAAATCTTGTATGTAGATTTGTATGGGAGCATACATACATACATACATACATACATACATACATACATACATACATACATACATACATACATACACATACTTACATACATAGGCCTACATAAATACATACATACATACATACATACATACATACGTACATACATACATACATGCATACATACATACATACATACATACATACATACATACACACATACATACACGCTCTGAGAAGACGTTACCAAAAAACAAAAAACAACAATGAACTTAGGGAAACCCGCAAGATCAGCTACCTGGAAGAAAAACGAATATACCAAGCAGCAATACAAAACGAGAAATTTAACTCATGGAAACAATTTTGCTCAACGTCATCAACCATTAATCCTTGGAGCGAAGTATATAAGCTTGCCTCAGGGAAAACAAGAAGAAGTTGCACACTCACTACTTTACAAAAGCCAGATGGATCGACTACTTACGATACCTCAGACACCCTGAACTGCTTGATCGACTATCTTATCCCTGAAGATAGTGAGGAAGAAGAAACGGAACATCACAAACACATCAGAAGCATAATAGAGGAACCCTACTATACTCCAGAGGATAGAGAGTTCACCCTACAAGAAGTAAGACACACTATAAAAACTTTCAACCCCAATAAGGCCCCAGGCCCCGATGGTCTGACTTCTGAAATAATAGGACTAGTTTTCCACACCCTCCCAAACTTCTTGACCGCAATATACAATGAATGTCTAAGAAGAGGTTGTTTCCCAAGAATATGGAAGGCAGCTACTATAATTCCCATAGTTAAACCAGGAAAAGACAACTGCTCCGATCCATCGAAATTTCGACCAATTAGCTTACTCAATACTAGCGGGAAAGTACTAGAAAAACTTCTAATCAATAGGATTATGCACCATATGCACACGAAAGAATTATTAAAAGAAAACCAGTACGGCTTTACACCGCAAAAGAATACGATAGACGCAGCACTTGAAGTTAAAAAATTCATAGAACCAGTACTAGAAGAAAGGAATATAGTAGCAATGGTCAGCCTCGATGTCAAAGGTGCCTTTGACGCCGCATGGTGGCCCGGAATCCTCACGAGCTTACGAGATTACAAATGCCCCAGAAACCTATACAAGCTTTCACAGGATTACTTTACTCATAGAACCGCGACCATGTCCATCAACAGCGAATCGGTTCAGAAGAAAGTTACTAAGGGTTGCCCACAAGGATCTTGCTGCGGGCCAGGATTCTGGAACATCATATACAACTCCATCCTGAACCTTAACTACACCAGCCACACGAAGGTAATAGCATTCGCTGACGATCTGGTCTTGCTGGTCAAAGGAGAAACAATAAGAGAAGTAGAAAATTACACAAACATCGAATTAAATAAAATCGCGGTATGGGCAAACAGAAACAAAATGAGATTCAACGAAAGCAAGTCTAAAGTTATGCTAATGACACGCAGAAAACGGAAAGAAGAGAAAGAAATCAGTATCTACCTCAACTACAAACCACTGCAACAAGTGAACACAATAAAGTACTTAGGAATCCTATTTGACTATAAACTAACATTTAGAGAACACATAAACTATGCTACAGAAAAATGCACCAAACTCATATTCATGCTTTCAAAATCTGCAAAACTAAACTGGGGCCTCCAGCACAAAGCCTTGATAACCATATATACGGGAGCACTTCTACCCCTACTATTATACGGAGCTCCGGTATGGAAAAACGCAATGGACAAAGCATTCTACAAAGCAAAAATGGTACGGGTCCAAAGACTAATCAACATAAAGATTGCAAAATCCTATCGCACAGTGTCCAACGATGCACTGTGCGCAATTACGGGAATAACCCCGATCCACATCAAGATAGCAGAACTGCTGAAGATCTATAACCTCAGTAAAGACAACCTATGTGATCTCGACATGGAAACAAAGAACTGGACTCACCCGGCAGACCACATGGACTGCAATGAAAGAAATGAGGAAACTCACCAGCTCAAAATATATACTGACGGAAGCAAGAGTCACCAAGGAGTAGGCTCAGGAATTGCTATATACTTAGGAAATATATTAAAACAACAACTTAAATACAGACTAAACGAAAGATGTACAAACAATCAGGCAGAACAATTAGCGATACTCAAGGCTTTACAACACATAGAAACAAATTATACCGAACATACAAAAGCAACGATCTACACAGATAGCAAAATAACAATAGATTCACTTACAAATAAAGATAATCACACTTACTTAATAGAAGCAATAAGAAGAAAAACTGTCAAAATGAACAAAGAAAATTGGATCATCAACTTCAATTGGATTAAAGCCCACGCAGGAAACCAGGGAAACGAACTTGCAGACCAGCTGGCCAAGGATGCGGCATCAGACAAGGATCTAAAAGAATGTTACAAGAAGATACCGAAAAGTGTAATATCCAGTGAAGTGAGAGCTCTTAGTGTTGCCATCTGGCAAAACGAGTGGGACAACTCAACCAAAGGAGTGATAACAAAAACTTTCATCCCAAAAATAGCAGAGAGACTAAAATACAAAATTAATTTAACCCCTAATGTAACTGCAATGATAACTGGTCACGGCAAGACTAGAGCTTACCTACACAGATTTAAAATTATAGAAAACCCCACATGTCCTTGCGACGACGACCTGCAAACAGTAGACCACCTATTATATGACTGCAAATTAATCGAAACAGAAAGAGACTCACTAATCGCAACAGTACTAAAGACTGAAAACTGGCCCAACAAAAAAGAAGATTTACTAAAAAAATACTTTAAGAACTTTAATAAATTTGCAAACAGTTTACCTTTTGGCACCATATTGTAATCAAATTTTATCTTGATCAAAGTTAGTTTATGAACAAACAAAATTGTAAAATAGAACAAAAACAGTTGTAGAAGATAAAGAAATACATGTAGTATTACCTGTAATGGAACATGTAGTAAATAAAGTGAATTTATAAAAAAAAAAAAAAAAAAAAAAAAAAAATACACACATACATACATACATACATACATACATACACAGTTTAAATTTTATATATTAGATTATTTATATATTTTTTTTACTTTCATTTGTTTCATTTCCAGATTCCCGATGATGTCATTGAGATTTTTCAATTGGCCTAATCCTTCTGGTGGCACTATGGCCCTGGGGTCGACTCAGCCTCTAACAGAAATGAGTACCAGGAGCAATCCTGGGGGTAAAGGCGGCCGGTGCGTAAGGCTGACAACCTTACCACCTTCATGTGCCGAATGTCCAAAATCTGGGAGCCTCAACCTCCTGGAACCCTCTGGGCCTCCATGGCCTGTACAGGGATCACTTTACCTTTTTTTTGTTTCATTTCCACCTGTTTCTATTTCTAAATGGTTGACATAAATATCAACCTATTTGTAAAACATAATTATTTTTTTGCAATTTACAACTGTTTAAATTTATTTTGGAAAACATATTTAAGTTTTTTTAATAATGTTAGTTTTTGTCCGCATTTTCATATTTATCTTTTTCTCTTTTACTAACAGATATATTTAATGCAGCCTCTAAAAAATACGAGCTTCGCTGATCTGGGGGATTTCAAACAACGTTCATATTTAAGATTTTAAAAGGTATTCAGTATTTAGTAGAGTAATAATATGTAATGTAATGTGACATTTTTTAATTTAAGGAACAACCAACATAACCATAGTGAATGACAATACCGTATTAAATATAATTTATTAAATATTATCCCGAAGAATACATAGCCTACTCTACAAACTACCCCGTTGTTTTTCACCACCTACATAGAATATTTGGACCGCCGGCGTGGTCTTGTGGTTAGCGTCGCTGACTACAGATCCGTCGGCCCGGGTACCTCCTCGGATTTTTCTGAGGTAGGGAGGTCTGGCAGGGGTGCACTCAGCCTTGTGATTCAAATTGAGGAGCTATTTGATAGAGCAGTAGCAGCTTCGGTCATGAAAACCACCACTAACGGCCGTGGATGTCGGCATGCTGACCACATGCCCCCCAATCCTTCCATCTGCCAGTGGTAGATGACGCGAATATTACAAACTGAATGTGATCTGTAACTGGATTCATACCTGACAAGTGATTTTATTCTTGTATTTTGCGATACAGAGATTTCAAATGTAAGAAAATAAATTTTAATTTATCTTAAATAGAGAATAGGTTGATTTTGCAAAGCTTGTCTGATATGCAATATCTTGTCGGGTCTCAGAGTTGTTTACAAATGAAGATGAAAGCAGTGTGGGAGAGACCTTGCAGCGGTGCGTAGGTTCAACTCCTCGCGAATGTCACGGTCAAGGACAGTGCCGGACAACAAATCCCGCCATCACGTGTTTCCGAACCGACTAGTTTTAAATCACTTTGCAAGTGACTGTCTGTTAATCCAGTGAGAATAAGACACGAATATTGCAAATAACATTCAAATCACCACAATTTGAGTTCCATTTTAAATAAAGTGGTATTTAAATTTCTTCTGGCTCATTACACCATAAATGTTGTAGTTTCTTTTCTCTGTACGTAGAACTCACTGTTTTAAAACTTAGGTAACAAAGAATTACTAACTCCAGTACTAAAGTCAGCGGACCTGGGTTCGAATTCTGGTCGGGACATGATACCTAGGTGGGATTTTTACGGAGTTTTATTCCCTTGTGGTCCCCGGATATCTTCTGCCTGTCATTATCGTCTTCATCCCATGCTCCTCGCCTTGTTCAGAGCTAATGTGTGAGCGATTGGTGTATTTCGTCCTGTGTATTCGTGTTGTTTCGGAGTTGGCGCCGACATTGGGCTGATCACTAATCCGGAGAGGCCCTCCATGTCCTTGTCTGGTCAAGAAAGTATGTATGTGATCCAGAGATAGTCCTTCTCCCGACAGGTCGCAGTCCTGCAAGGCTTGGGTGGGGTGGACCGCATAAATGTCCGTACAATGGAAAAGGTAAAACTAAGAGAAAGAAGGAAAGAAAGAAAGAGAGAAAGAAAGAAAGGAAGGAAGAAAGAAAGAAGAAAAAGAAAGAGAAGAAAGAAAAAAGGAAAAGAAAGAAAGAAAAAGGAAGAATAGGAAAAGAAAGAAAGAAAAAGAAAAAGAAAGAGAAAGAAAATGAATGATTAAATGAAGGAAGGAAAAGATCATTAAACTCAGCGGGGCTATTTGGATTTGCTATAAAAGAAAATGATTCCTTGCAAATGTGGAAGATCATTAATGAATTAGTCTATTTCCTTCTTAATGAACATACATTACCATAAAAGAAAAATAACCATGAAAACAACCTTAAGGCTTCATGTATCTACTAATTACTATGTCTACAAGGAGATTCATAAAAACTCTCTCCTAACTGCAAGTTAAGCTAATAATTGCGCCAAAGATTAGGCCTAAACTGGAAGCTTAGATGTAACACTTTCTTCTAATCTCCGGTTTTAACTTGGAAGGAGCATTTTATTAGGTGCTTTTTAACTCTTAGGCCTAAGAGTCGGAGAAATTGTAACGTTCGAGCTAGAGTGAGTAGTTTTCTCATTAATATTTTGATGGGTAAACATAACTAATATTCACATAGGTTTTAGTTGTTATAGGCCGATTTCTAAAAAGAATTCCCTTGCAGAAGTTTTATGTCAGTCCGCCCCTGATGGTTGCGTCACTGCCAATCTACAATAATAGAACATTTCAATTAGCCCTGTGCGTGAACATAACTCCTTGAACAACCTGTGGATAAATCCTAATCATGGCCTCTAGATTATTGAAATGCATTCTTATTAGGTCTTTTTTTGTCATTTTATGCAATTTTATGTTTTTAGGGCATTTATTTCAATTTTAGGTCATTATTTTGTCACTTTCGTATCATTTGCTTCCTTATTTAGTCATTTTCATGTATTTACATTGATTGTATTAACTTTCTTCGTTGCTGTCTTTGAAGTGTTGTTTGTTTAATGCAAGAAGGAAAATTTCGACGTTAAAGAGTTGAAATGTCTCAGTAGGAAGTGAGAATCAAAAAACGCCAATTTTTTAAATTATATTACTATTGTTATTAGTAGGGCTAGGATTTTTATGACCTAAAAACAATCAAAATATGCAAAATAAAATATGCACTTATGACCTAAAAGTTACAGAAATATGCTTCATAAAAAAACAAATATGACCTAAAAATATTACAGTAATTACTAAAATAAGTAATAATTTGAATTTTAAAATAAACAAGTACATCAGTTTATGACAATCATTTATCTAAATGCACACATGAGAAACAAGCTAAAGTAAGAAAATGTGATATTATTATGATTCTTTCTTCATTCACTTTATGAGCCCCGAGTTGCAATGTACAACGAATAGGCCTACCATGTGCAAATTTCCAAATAAAAAAATTCCTATTGTCAGACAATAAAGCCTTGTACTTAGAAAAACTTCTTTCAATTTCAACTAACACAATCAGAGCGTGTTTAAAGAGAACTACAACATTTGGAACCAATTCTGAGTCATTAAAAGAAAATTTTCACCCGACAAAATCATTGAAATTGAATGCAATGTTTTTTCTAACATATTTTCAATTTTCTTTGACACTTGTTGGCCTACTTCACCACTAACAACATCAAATTTTTTCACAGTTTTTTTCACTAGTTCTATTTGCTTCACTAGTGGCACTTCTGATTGTTCCAAAGCAGTTGTAATGGAAGGAAGAAACCCAAAATTCAATGTAATGTACGTAAAATATCGGTATTAGACATTAATTCTTGGGCTAGTCTAATAGAAGTGGCATCTTTGCTGTCAAATGAATCAATAATGTTTTTCACAATCTTGAAGTTCTGGCAGTAATAGTTGCAGGCATTAATCCAGGACCACCATCTTGTCAAAATGAGAGAAGGCGGCAAGGAAATGTCTGGAGCTACCAACTTAAATGATGCAACACGTGAAGGGGCTTTCAAGAAGACTTTTTCACACACCGAATTAAAATATCAACCTCATTGAAATGACTAGGGCCCGGATGTTTATGACCTAAAAATGTTAGAAATATGCAAGCCTTTATGACCTAAAAAATGGCGAAATATGACTAATAATATGACTTAGAGACAATTTTTTTTCAAAATCTTGTCGGTTTTTTCAATTAAAATTTTATGAGAACACATTAATAAATAATAATATTAATTTTTCACTTATCGGACCCTTAGTTTTAGGCGTGATAAACCAAGAGTATTGAGATTTCGATGAAGCACACCATGCAGCGAAATCTTTTCAATAACTGAGGGATGGTTGTTCCTTCCTATCACCCCTTCCCCTTGGCACCCCCAAGAAGAACTTCTACCTGCTCAAGTTATTTACAGAAGCAGTTAGTTGACCTTGCTATGAAAACTGACAATAGCCATCCTAATATCTCCGTTCGCTTTCTTTGCATCTGTCCCTTTTTACGCATCTCTCTCTTTCTCCTAATTCTCAGAAATATACGTAGGCCAACGTATATTTTGTGAAAGTATTTTTAGAAAGAAAATACTGAGAAGTTACAAGCAAGAATTCTGGGGTGTTCAAATCCCATCTCTGAGACGGCTGTAAGCAAATAAATGAAAATGGAATAAAAACAAACAAAAGCATGGGGAAAAATGAAAAATGATTGAAGATATGACCATAATATGAAAAAAGACGGAAAAATGACAAAAAAATACTGAAAAAGCTAAAATATGACATTATATGCCCAATGAAAATTGCATAATTCTGATCACATTAGATGATATCATGTTTAAATTATATTTGCTATGGTAACATCACAAAGGAAAAAAATATGACATGTCATAAACATCCGGGCCCTAGAAATGACTCTCTGCAGCTTTAGTAGCTACCTGCTTGTTGCCGACAATACATAGATTCTAACTGATACCTATAGTAGCGTCCATATTATCGAGGTCAAACTAAACAGGGAAAGAAGGTAGATTTGCCATTTTTCCAGGAAACAAAATGCTTTATGTAATTCTGAGAAATTTAACAACTCAAATGAATATAGAAGAAAGAAATTCTATGAGAAAAGTTCTTTACTTCATGAAAAAGTGAAAATATGACCAATATGACAATTAAATTATTAAAATATGCTGTATCACATGAAAATGGCAAAATATGCAAAAATATGACTTAACAAATTAGTCACATTTAATTACTTTTTTCATAACGAACATTTATTACTATTTAAGGAACATATCAGTCTTACCAAAAAAAAAAAAAAACATGCTCTATCATAAAAATCCTAGCCCTAGTTATTAGATTGACTTGGCACCAGAGTCTGCCACCCTCAATAAACAACAATACAATCCGGCAGACCGCGAAAGGATGTGCCGAGTTTTGACTCGCCAGTGCCTCAGTGCCAGTATAAATTTCCGTGAGAAAAGAACATTCACACCATTGCAGTTATTTACAGTTTTTACAACTATGTACAAACTAATCTCTAACTTTGTGTTATATAATAATTTTTTTTATAAATAAAATATCAGTTTTTAGGTCATTTTTTATAATTATTAAGTATTTTCTTTAAAATGTAGGGTCTTTTTTTAGGTCATTTTTCAAACAATCTTAGGTAATCAGAATCCGGGCCCTGGGCCCTATACTATAAAGCTACAAGAGATCGCAAATAATATTAGCTTTACAAATACTAGAGTGAAAATATGGAATACTATAGAGCTATTACAGTTGTAATTTGTAGTTAGTAAAAGACAGCACGCCTTTACAAACCACGTCATCACTGACGTCATGACCGGGAAGGGAGGGCCGCTCTTGCACTCATCTGCGTGCCTTCGACTGCAAACTCTCTTATTCTCATATTTCTCTTTTTAGACGAATTAGGTCTCGATATTAATGTTATCAGTATCATCATACCATTTTTCCGAACCGAAAACTACAACAAATATTATATAAACACATCTCATAGACCTACAAAGGCTATTCGAAGTCACGAGACGCGAGATGGAGAAGCCTTACCTCTTCAGATTGCCAATATGGAAGCAAGATACCTAATGTCGTTCGTGGCTGTGTGGTTATAGTACTGAACTGTGGTGCGAGAGGTTGCCGGTTCAAACCCCGGTCGCGACTAATTTTTTTTCATAATATTTTTAATTTTAATTAGTGTAGCGGTACTGTATTAAATATTAAGAATTCAATGTCACTGCCCTGTATAATTCTTGGTGAGAATTATATAGGGTAATGACAGAATTCATAAAGTTTTATTCAGTAGACTGTAGTCTGAATCATTGTGACAATTTATTATATTATATAAAGACAGTGGACGTGAATTTTTAAAATGTTATACGGTAAACTTTATTTACGTTTTAAAAATATTACAAAAGAAAAAAATACACACACACACACAAAGCAGTGGAATTCTGTTAAGTCTTGCATGGAATAGTGTATTTAAGTTTTTTAAATATTCTGAAAGCAAAAAAGTATAACGTAGTGGCAGTGAACTTTTAACATGTTGAACGATACAGTGTATTTACGTTCTTAAAATATATGAAGCAAAGTAAAAGAGAAAATAAAGATGTGGCAGTGTATTCTTTTTTAAATTCAAGTATTTATAATATTATAAAAGCAAAAGAAAACACAATGTAGTGGCAGTGAATTCTATAAAATGTTATACGGATCACTGTATTTAAGTTTAAAAAATACGTAAATATGTAAGATAGTGGCAGTGAATTCCTAAATTTGTTATATGGTACTATGTATTAAGTTTTAAAAAATAACAAAAACAACACAAGGCAGTGGCAGTGAATTCTAAAAATAGTATACCAATCACTGTATTTAAGTTTTTAAATTACTATAAAATATATAAGGTAGTGGAAGTGAATTCTTAAATAATGTTACACTGAATTAAAGTTTTAAAATATTATAAAAGCAAAAAAGTACGAGACAGTGGCAATGAATTCTATAAAATCTTATACGTAACACTGTATTTAAATGTTTTAAAAACAAGGCAAAAAATAATTATAAGGTAGTGGTATTGAATTTTTAAAAATGTTATATGATACACTGTATTTACGTTTTTAAAACACATTAAAGCAAAAAATAATAGGGTACAAGGTAGTGGCAGCGAGTTCTTAAAAAAAATTACGGAACATTGTATTTACGTTTTTAAAATGTTATGAAAACAAAAAATATAAGCATATGGCAGTGAATTCTTAAATTTTATACATTTCAATGCAAGGCTTTAAAAATATTATGAAAAAAAAAAAGAAGTCACCACCGGGGTTTGAACCTGCGACCTCTCGCACCATAGCTTAGTTCTATAACCACTGAGCCACGAACGACACTAACAAGCGTGCTTGAATATTGCTAACGTAAACCGGTAAGTCTTCGCCCGTGTCTCACCTCCACACTTTAAATCATCTTTGTAAGCCTATCAGACGTGTTTCTGTAAAATTTATTGCACTGTTCAGTTCGGAAAAATAGTATCACGATACTGATAACATTATTACCGGGACCTAAATCGTCTGAAAAGAGGGAAATCGGAGAAAAGATGTTAGAAGCCCAATGGCTGACGTCTGCTTGGGCACTGGTATTTCCTTCTACGAGTCTTCATCCATTTGTAAAAATGCTGCCCAGTTTTACAAGTGCCGGGCTACAGTAATAGTTATATAGGAAGCTATCCAATTCAACAGTGACGTATTCGTTTGTCTCCGATTCTCTTGTAACTAGTATTAAGTTTACAGTTGTAAAGCTTTATAAAATTCCATACTTTCGAATCGCTAATAAAAGCACTTGTAATACAAATCCATACTTTTATAGGATAGGGCCCTGGTGATAACTCTACCAAGGCAATACAGTGGATCCTCGGGAAGAACGTGAATCCAATATTCACTGGGGTCCACTAACCTTGGTTGACTAATACTCTACTGTTAGTTATGTAACTGATTTTCATAGTAAGGCTAGAAAGTTATTCGTGTATTTGCAGGCTTTTACTCATTTTGCAGCTATTTGCAGGCTTTTTAGGCCTATATAAGGAGCAGGACAAGTATTAAGGACAAAAACAGTGTCCCAACTTTAGAGGTGATTTTTCTCTACATTTTCCACCCGCATATTTCACTACTGAAATTGATCCTTGTGTAGTAATTTTAATCAATTACTTTGAAATTTTCAACAAAGCCCGTTTGATACATTGCAAATAAAACTTACAAAATTATTTTTTATGTAAAAATTGTGTGCTTTTATGATACACTGTTTATGATTTAAACTTAACAAAATAAAATAAAATAATCTTTAACTTTTTAAAATAAATAATAAATTCTGTAGTAACATTTTTTATTAGAAATGTCAGGATATCATATCTGCAATTTGGTTCCGAAATTTTGAAAACTGCACCGCAAAGACCTTATGCCATGAAACCCTTTAAAAAACACAGTTTTTCTCAAGATCTAATGTATCTACAGTTCTGTAACCTTTTGGGTTCATTGTGGTATTTGCTACCTGAGTCTGGTAAAATGTGGAAAAAATCACTCGAAAATTGTAGTATTTTTAAATTTTACAGGTAGGTCCCCTTAAGTGTTTTGAAGAATTTTGAAAATTGGAAAGACTCACCTTCCGCTCATTTTTCAAATTGACCCTTGATTCTCCAATGTTGCATTTACTATCTACCCTTGTATCGCAATATTCCGTTAGTTTACCAGATTTGTCTAAAGAAAGAGATAAAATCAGAGAATAAGACAGTAATGCTTGGTTATTTTGAATTTATGTAAAGAACCAAGGTTTGTGTGTGTGTTTTTTTTCGATTTGTATTTTGTTATGAATATTTAGCCCAAGGATCAGTGATCAATCCAGAACAAGAATATGTGGAATTTCAATTGATCGCAAGGGTCTATCATCATAATTTTATCGTTATATTTTTATCACTGTCGTTTTATCGCACCTACGCGTCCCTTTTTTCATGAAACCTCACAAGGATTGAACCACTGCCTTCTAAACTGTATTAATCGTGTATACAATCATAATTCTCGAGACGGCGGTGATAAAAGGTTTTGTCCTGACTGACTGACAGGAATCAACGTAGAGCCTAAACTATAACAGGTAGAGACTTGGAATTTTGACAGTACCTTCGTTTCATAATGTAGGTGCTCACTAAGAAAGGATTTTGAAAAATTCTGATTCTAAATGCCAAAAATTAAATGTTTTTGAGAATACTTAATCCTTTTTTACACAGAATTGTCGAAACAAAATCACAAAACATATTGTTGCCAGTTTTATCAGATGGGTTTGGATTAAATGAAATGGAAGTTTGACAAATTAGAGAAGGTATCAATACACGGCCTCCTTTATTGCATGCCTCCTTTAGGAGGCCGTGATCAATATAATTCATAATTTTTAATCTTTGAAATAATTATCGCGGGCCATCGCTTGATTTTGTAAGTCCATCCTGGGCGATTCATTTGTTTAGAATATCAAGGCCCGCAGACATATGAAATTTTCAAACTACACGGAAGAGGGATAATCAATATAGGCCTAAATATGGTCAAACATTGTTCGATTTGGACGAAACTCACTATACAGGGGTATTCTGGGCCAAGGAACTCGAATCTGAGGTCGCTTTTACCTGTCTATGCTACCTAATCGTGGTATGTAGTCCACGCGATTTAGGTGTTAATAAATATAATGTTTTAACTATTATGCTCTTAATTTTTAATTCTTTTATAATATATAGTATTATAGTATAATACTAGTATAATATATTATGATTATATTATATTATATTACTATGATAATGTATGTTTTGTAATGACTATTCCATTCATACGCTGCCTGTTTGATGTTGACCAATAACGTTTAGCAATTCCTCGGATATAGACCAGTCACGATCGTTTATTCTATAATATGCTTACTCGGATCGCAAGGATGAAATTTTGTCTGATAAAACGTCAGCTTGTTACTGGACAACGTGCCGTGACTAATACGTCACATGCTGCCAGTGGACATAATTAGAAACATTACTTTATACAATATAACTTGTTTGGAAATTGAAACAATAGAGTATAAATGTCCATTGATTAAAACCACAATTTCGATTCGGTGCATGCCAGTTCGTGTGCGTTTTGTTGCAAGCGACTACGACGGCACTCTCACTGCCTTCGTGATCTTAACGAAGATCTTTTAAGATCACGAAGGCAGTGGCACTCTTCATCTTTTGGTACGCACTATTGGTAGCATTGGGAACTCGGATCGACTCATCGAATAGATTCATGGACTGTTTGTTCATCTCGTAGTCTATGCCGTGATTGTACAGCTGACAAAATATTGTCATTAAAGTAAGAAAATGATTATTACTTACAAAATCTGTAATCTCTTGTGAGACTCGTGGGATTACCTATGATAAAACATCAGATCGTTACTTGACATGTAAGGCATCAAACGTGCAATTATTAATACATCTCATACTGCCAGTAAACAAAATGAAAACACATTACTTTATACAACATAACTTGTTCAGAAATTGAAATAATGTAAATGTGCATTGACTAAGAACACAATTTCTATTAGGTGCAAGCCAGTTAGTGTGCTTTTATTTCGTTCTGCTTTTAGCAATCTACGACGACGATCTCCATCTTGTGAGACACACTACTGGTAGCATTAGCAACTCGAATCGATGCATGGACTGTTCATTCATTTAGTATGCTGTGATCTCACAGTGGGCAGAATATTGAAAACAAAGTAAGAAAATTATTATTATTTACAAAATCCGTTACCTTTTGTTCATGGAATAGTCTTAATAAATCCTACCCGAAATTACGAGTTTCGTCAAATAAATGTTTATCTGACGATGCTATTACGTATGACAAAAACACCGATATGTTCTATTCATTTTCTCAAGATAATTCATCGATAAAATCTATATCTCTCGTTATATTAGCTTTGATTAATGCTAAAACTATTTCGGTAGATTAATTCAAATATGTTGTATCTAACTGGTTAAAAGACAAAGCTTTTTATTCAGTACAAAAATTCTTTGATTTTTTTTTTTAAATTTATTCTGCAGATTTACAATCTGTTCAAATAAGAACATTCAGTAAATGGTATAAATGGCACAGTAATGATGTCAGAGCTGTAAAATACAACTCTTTAAGGTAAGTCATTGAATAACAACTCTTTAAGGTAAAATTCTTTGATGAAAATAAATTATGGGATCTGGATTTTAACTTTTTTAAATATTTTATTCTTGTAACATCAGTAACTTAAAGGCAGAATAAATTATTATTATTATTATTACTATTGTTATTATTATATTATCGCACATCGTGATTACTTGGCTACAAAAAAAGTGCCTCTAATCATATAGAATTGGTGAGCGACAAGTAGAATCTCTCCAGAGAAAGTGCAACGTTACTTTAATATGGGAAAAGACGATAGAAAGGAACAGCTATTTCGCTATATAGAAGGGCTGCCTCAATTTAAAGTGGTGGCTGTACAATTTCATGATTCATTCAACCACACGACCGAGTATATGGCAATCTGATATAGCTCTATGGAGGCTAGAGGACACTTCGGTCATCCTGCTACGCAGTTGCAATTCCGGATTTCTTACAATAGGAGGGGAAATAGGTACAACCAGAATGCTGGATCGTACTATTTTTGCAACAGAATTAATCAATGTAAATATTAGATGGAAATTTACAGTGAAGTGTTCAAATCTGTAGCAAGATTGAGATCGGAAATATACACACAAAACTTCACTAAAAAGGTATATTTACCCAGAATGATCATTTCAACGGGTCTTCCCGCCATCATCAGCTGATTCAGACTGGCCCTCTGGCGGCTTCATCACTGCAAGCTGTTTACTATTAGTTAGCACGGTTAGGGGAATCTAATAACTAGGGCTCGGAAGTTGATAAAATCTAATTTTTTCTGATACAACACAGACAATGCAGGATTTGGTATGCCTATAAATTCGTCTTGGCTCAAATCGAACAAAAAGGCCAACTTTTATTTTGCATTTTTTGAATTTTTCGGCATTTTATTTTCTACTGGTATTTTTAATGAAATGTTCATTCTTTCATTGTATTTTCCTTATTTTGTCTTCAGAATGAACTTTTCTAACATTAGTCTACAGACAAAGCGATCTCATACTTCCTTAGCTATAAGGCATTCATTATTAAATATAGCTAACATAACACTAATAATAAAAAACATAATAAAAAAAGTATATAAAACACTTAAATCTTGTCCGTTTATTATTATTTATTATTATACTACTGTATATCCTTTTTAAAATACATATTTAGAAATATTAAGTTATTATTTAAATTTTTCATATCATATTTTCATAAATTTAAGGTTATTTTATATGTCATCTTTTAGGCAAAAACAACTAAACTGATTGGATGAAATTCTGCATGAACATAGTTTTTATAGGACTATAGTCGTTCACTCACCTCCGCTGTTTCTCCTAATACCCTAATCGTTCTTTCTTTCTTTCTTTCTTTCTTTCTTTACCTGAGTTTTACCTCTGGACATTTAAGCGTCCCAAGCCGCCCGGGCCTTAAAGGGAAACGACCTGTCGGGAGAGGGATTATCTATGGATCACATACATACTTTTTTGACCAAGACAAGGACATGGAGGGCCTCCCCGGATGAGGGATCAGCCCAATGCCGGGGCCACCTCCGAGACAACACGAACACAGGACGAGACACACCATTCACACACTCCAAACAAGGCGAGGATGGGATGAAGATGATAATGACGGCCAGGTGATATCCGGGGACAACCCGACATTTGTCTCACAGGTGTGGAAAAACCCCGGAAAAAACCCTAGGTAACTTGTCCCGACCAGAATTCGAGAGAGGAGCGAACACATCCCCTACGCCACAGCAGTGGACCTAATATCTTAAATAACATCCAATATGGGTAAAAATGAACATAAGCCATGACACACACGTACACAATAAACAGATACATATCAATATTTCACGGCCTACTGGTAAAACCAAAGATCATATTTCTTCTCTATCTAGAGCTTGTTTCATAAAAGCTCAGTTTGTATTGTTGCGTGAAATTATTACGATCAGGAGAGAAAAGGGAATCATAAAACAACAATATTGGGGCCTTTTCAGCTATTATTACAAACATTTGAAGAAGAAGGCATGGGAGGAATTGGTGATTAGGCCTATACTGTAGCAATAGTTGTAGTTACTTTTACGATGCAAATTACCTTTATACTTTTATGTACAGAAATGCATCTATAACATAAGGTTTAAATGTGAGGGAAGAGAATTCCGGATCTTGTCCCACTATTGCAGTGCAGTTATACAGGCTGCATCTCTACGCCTACCTGATTGTTATATGCCCTCTTGAAGTTCACGCCACAACCTTGAGCATGGCCATTTGCAAGGATGTCCACATATTGAAATGTAACTTCACCAGGAATTCGCTGATATCGCATTTGCTCTGTTAAGACAAGGTGACTGCAAATACGAAATGGCAGATATTTCCCCTTACACTGATAATATTAGGCCTATAAGTACACTGATAATATTATAACAAGTAATCTGAAGTTTACTTTCTCTACTCTATCCAGCCTTTTTGTCGGGGGCCGCATTGTTTCAGCACAACCTTCCTCAAACTTTTTTTTTCTCCACGGAACACAATAAATTCCGCTGAACCCTTAAATGAGTGTAATATAATTTTCATAACTAATATTGCCATTTGACACACCTATTCAGAACTCTCTACACAACATTTTGAATTTTGTTTAATGTTCAAATTTTCTATAAATTCAGTACAATGCAATGTTATAATACCTTTCACTAAATGAAGGAACTGTGATTTTTGCCATTCTCATTTATCACAAGTGTTTATTATTTTTTTTATTATCAAACCTGTATTCTGTTCAGTGTGAAAATGTGTAGGATACCAGGCACTTAATGTATTATATTTTGCCTTAGGCACTTGAAATTTATTACCCCCGCTAATATATTAAGATTTTACAATTAATGCACCAAAGTTTAAGGAACAGACCTGAACTACGAAGGCTTAAATCCACCTGTTGAACGATCTAGCTCTGGAAGGCGTAAGTCCAGCTGTGTAAGGAAGAGGCCTAGGTCCGAAAGGGGTAAATCCAGCTGTTTAAGGAAAATGCCTAGTCTTCGAATGCGAAAGCGTAATTCAAGCTGTCGAAGGAAAAGACCTAGCTCTCGAAGGCGTAAATACAGCTGTCCAATGAAACGGCCTAGCTTTCGAAGGCGTGATTCCAGGTGTTGAAGAAAGATACATATTTCTCAAAGGCGTAAATTCATATGCTGAAGGGGGCCTCGAAGGCACAAATCCATCTGCTGAAGACGTAAACCAGCTGTCGAAGGAAAAGATCTAGCTTTGGAAGGCATACATCCAACTGTCGAATGAAGGCGTTAATCCAATTGTCGAAAGCGTAAACCATTTTAGCGAAAGATGAGCCTAGCTGCAAAAGGAAGCCCAGGTGCTCAAGGAAGAACAAGCCTAAGAAGAGATGGAGAAGTCCATTAAGAGCTCAGTAAATTTTTATTTTATGTGCTAATAATTTAGGTGAAAATTCGAGGAATAATTCCTCTTGACATGTAGAACGAACCCTGAAAGTCTCCTAATTTTTCATGTGAGCTTCAACCAAAAATGGTGGTTCAAAGATGGCCTCCAAGCATTTTTTACCTTGTTTAATTTTTTCCTTATAACCAAGAAAAATAAATATTTTTTAGTTATAAAAACTTATATTCTCTTCAAGGATTACTGTTTCGATGTAGGCCTATAACATAAAATAACCAATTTTAAGAAATATCCAATGAGTGCAGATTTTTCTGACGTCAATACCTGGAAAGTTATTTGTGGAATAGTTTGCCAGGTAAAAGTGAAGAATGGGTTTTGGTTACTACCTTACTGTAGCGGTGTTTCGCATTAATTTGTTTTCCTCCAAAAGGATGTTTCAGGAGTAAGGTAAAGCTAGGAGAGATTACGCGGGCGGAGAGATTGCGCACTCATTGTTTCAATGGGAGGGGGTAGAGTGCGCGCGCCTTCACTTGAGGACGCTTTACCGCTTCAGTAGCTCAGTGTCTGGTTAAATTTGTGGACCTCTACGTTCGTTCGTCTGGCATTTGTGACTGGTATACTTCTTTGTTTTTCCAGGTAAGTGTCTGAATTTTCATCACAGTTGCTCTTAACTTTTATAGAATGACAATCGATCACAATATTTCAAAAGTAATCAATTTCTGAGTTAGCTAGTAACATAGGCCAACCGTACGATACACCATTGTTTGGTTCTCGTAACGGCAATGTTGCTTTGAAGGTTGCGCGATCTCTCCTACCCAAATAGGACAGATTACGCATTCGCTGCGTAGGAGAGATGGCGCATTACTTCCATTGATTACCATTGTAGGAGAGATTGCGCAGGGAATTTACCTGTATTATTTATGCACGAATAGTAATAAACACGTATTTGGATATGATTAAATGTTGTTTTTATTTTATACTACTATTAGACTTAGTAGTATTAGATTTTATACTTAGACTTATCAGATTTTTTGTTTCTTTGCTTTAGGTTAAAATGCCGAACCTCTACAAGAGGAAGTCAAACAAAGGAAGCTGGAGCGAAGAAAACCTGTCAGCGGCTGTTCAAGCTATTCAAGATGAATCCATGACAATTCGAGGAGCTAGCAAGAGATTCAGTATTCCGGAATCTACCTTGAGACATAGGCTCAAGAAAAAAGATTTTAAGAAGCGATCAATGGGTCCAGATTCACAACTAGGAATTGAAGCAGAGAACAAATTGGCTTCTCATATTAAAAAACTCCAGTCAGTTGGGTTCGCACCAACACAAAGGAATGTAAGAATGCTAGCATATAATCTTGCTGAAACACTGGGTAAAAAACACACTTTCAACAAAGAACAACAGATTGCTGGAAAAGTTTGGTTTTCCTCCTTCATGCGAAGACGTCCTGACTTAAGTGTAAGAAAAGCCCAAGGTATTAGCAGGGCAAGAACAGAAGGAATGAACAGAGAGGAGGTCAAAGATTATTTTACTCTTCTCACTTCCATATTAACAGAGAATGATCTTTTGGAAAAGCCCAATTGCATTTGGAATTGTGACGAGATTGGAATACAGCTGAACAATGAGCCTGGGAAAGTGATAGCAGAGAAAGGGAGTAAAGATGTTCACGTTGTTACTAGTGCCGAAAAAGGAGAAACTGTTACCATTTTAGCTTGTTGCAACGCAGAGGGGCAGTTCCTGCCACCTTTTTGTATTTTTAAAGGGGTGTATGCTAAACAACAATACATCAAAGATGCTCCACCAGGAACAGTACTGAAGATGAGAAGAGAAAGTGCTTACATAAATGGTGAACTTTTCATGGAGTGGCTTACTGAGCATTTTATTCCACGGAAGCCTGCTGGAAAAAATTTGTTGATCCTAGATGGTCATGCGTCGCACATGAATTGCCCAAACATGCTGCAAATGGCTTCTGATAACGACCTCATTATCTTGTGTCTACCGAGTCATACAACTCATTATTTGCAACCTTTAGATCGAGTAGTCTTCAAGCCCTTCAAAACTTATTTCAAAGACGCTTGTAGGAAAATGGTAACAGCTCGATGTGGGACAGGAAAAATTTCAAGAGAGGATTTTGGCAGCCTGTTAAATTCAGCATGGTCTCGCTCTGCTAATGTTCAACTTGCCACTTCTGCATTTCGTGCAACAGGAATTCATCCGTTGAATATCGACATGATTCCAGAGCACGCTTATCTCTTAAGTTGTGACCAAGAAGTGAATCAAAATATTTCAGAGGTAGAACTCAACAATCTTCAATCCATCTCAACAGCAGTTGATCATCTGAATCCATCAAATGAAACCAACAATTTACCTGTCGTCGACCAACCAGCCCCTCCAGATCCATTAACCTCATTCACTCCTCAACCATCAACCTCTCAGCAATCCAATGTTACAACCAAAGAAACCCCGACAAAAGTTCTGGAAAAGCTTTCACCTATTCCAAGAAGTTTGATACCCTCAAAATCGAGGAGGAAACAGAGTGCAATGAATGTTACTGATCCACACAATATAAGCGAAAAAAGGATTAAAAAGGAAGCAGCAACAAAAAAGAAGAAAACAGCAGGTCAGGATAAGCAACCTGTAAGCAAATACTCATTGAAAACTTCTCAAACACAAAAAACTAACATCTTGAAAACGAAGAAACGGTTGGATTTTGAGGCATCTTCCACATCAGAGGAAGACAACGACGAAATGGAACTACTTTTGGACCACGTCAGTGAAGACAATGAAGACGAATGCACTGAATGCCTTGAACTGTACCAAGAAACGACTTCAATGTCTGATTGGGTAAAATGTGTGATCTGCGGCAGGTGGATGCATGAAAGCTGCACCATTTATAAAATAAAGTGCATCGACTGTGGACGTCGAGAGATTCGTCAAAAAATAAGAAAAAGTAGAGTTTTCACATTCTAATAACGAATTGTTTGTATTTGTATTGATACATCATGTTAAAGTGCATTCTAAGTGTGTTATTATTGTCTACAATCTCTCCTACCCATGCTGCGCAATCTCACCTTAGCAGTGAGGAGAGATTGCGCAAAATATTCTTTTTTTGTTCTTCACCGTTGCCATGTTAAAAATAAGTAAAACAGCCAAACAAAAATTATAATTTATAAACAAATGACCAAAGTTATTAGACACACAGATAAATTAGAAAAATAAATAATACTACCTTCCTAATTATTATTTTTTGAATTGTGCGCAAACTCTCCTAGCTTTACCTTACTCCAATTTCATAATTTTGCTTTTTCAGCTTGAAAGCTGTAGATACCACCTTTCTGAATATTGCAGAATATAGGAAGAAAAGGACGTCCTTTATTGGTTCAATAGCTTCTTGTATTTTGGCTATGTTGTATCATTTGTATCATTTTTACCGTATTTGGTTGATTTAAGTCGTAAAAAATACAGTGATGTTCTTGGGACATCGCATTCTATTAGAATGTAAGTAGATCTCTATCAGTATCTGTTACTGCGACTGATCTGGCTCTGGACTGATATTTATTAAGTTCTATTATGGCACGTTCTAAGATTACATGGTGTCCATTTGTCTGTGTGCATGAACGCGCGATAACTGGAATAAGCTTTCAGATTTTCATGAAACTTAATATACACACTTATAACGTCCATAGAACGAACGTTATTGATGTTGCACCAAATCGGTTGACCGGTACCGGAGTAACAACCAATTAAGTGTCAAATGCTTTTTAAATAGCAAATCATCACTATACTAAAAGCCGCATGACTATTGTATTGTATTGTACAGAACCCTACGTAGGGGGTTGAGGGGGTTGGGAACGCCCCTAAGCACGTAGGCCACATATAAGGGCCTCGGTAATGGGATGACTGACATGCCCAAAGGACCCCCGAAACAGATTCCACCGCGAGCCCCCACGGAACTCCCCAACATGCAGCTAGAACCAGAAACCATACCACTTGCACCACGCCCACAGGATCCCTCAGGCATTTGCGTGCGTCACGCCCCCGGTCCCTCACGAAGAGAGTTCGTAGGCTCGCGGCACTCCAGAGAGTTCCCAGGTGTGCAGCACACCACCAGCACACCACCAACAACAACATGACCACACGCCACGGGGCAGGACGGGAGAGACCCGCAGCGGACGCTGCAGCGGGAGATGGACCGAAAGTCATGAGGAGGAGTTTGAAGGTGAAGGGGTGAGTATTGGTGGAATGAGAGGGGGAAACGGAAGGATCCCCGAGAAAACCCCACGGCTTTGACCACTATTCTCTGTCCCATTTAAGAACGATCCTGTTCAAAACAAAGAGGCGTGGCTGTCATAGCCCGCACGTGAGAATGCACGTGTTCACAGTATTTAATGTTAATTTGTTTATTCTAAGTACAACTCACCCGCAGGTCGTCGTGAACAATGAATCCTTTGTTTTGTTTGCTAATTGATATACTATAATGATGACGATGCCAGTGAGAGTTTGTTATTTCACGTGTAAATGTTGATATTATTGTTGCATGAACTTACGAACACTCGTTAGCCACGCCCTGGTAATGGCGCATGCTAATGAATGACATTAACCAATCACGTTTTGTCACATGATGCGAATTTTCCGCGAACTCTCTGTGAGTTCTCCTCCCCTTTGTTTTGACTAGGATCAAACTAGAATGGGATCAATAATACAAACGACACGCCCGCCTGCCTCGGGATTTGAACCAGGGACCGCTTGCATGCCAGGCCTACGCGCTAACAATGAGCCACCGCGATGGCTGCCGCAAGGCTAACTCATTAACTGACATAATTGTTTGTCCACTTCCAGATAGGCCAGAAACTAATGCTTATTGCCTGTAACCGACGGAAATATTTCACAAATTTCAGATTAAAATATATATATCATAGGTAATCCCATGAGGGATTACGAGCTTATCGAAATATTTGCGAGAACGAAGTTTGATCACATTTATCTGATTAAACTCGTAATCTCGTGTAGGATTTACTAATACTATTTCATGAATAAAATGTAACGGAGTTTGTAATTAATAATTATTTTCTTACTTTACTGTCAATATTCTGTTAGCCGGAAGATCACTGAATAGCCTACTAAATATTAACAAAGAAATGTTATTACAGAAATGCATATGTACATATACAAAAATTGTCTTACAAAACAAAAATCAATCAAAACTTTTTTTTGGCCCCAGATGAGCGAAGCTCGTGTTTAGGGGCTAGAAATGAATAATTATATTTGAGAGAAGCAGAGATATTTATAAAATGCAGAGCATAAACAATAAAATTTCAGAAAATCAGTTAACCATATATATATATATATATAATATAAATGGAAGAAAAGTTTATTGTAACAAATTAAAAGACAAAACAATTATAAGTTCGTATTATTAGGCCTAATATTAAACAGTTTTTAACTTTCATCTTAAAATGGCTGAGACTGTATTTTATGAAATCAGGGCGCTCAGGTGAATGAACAGTCCTTTAATCGATTCGATGAATCGATCCGAGTTCCCACTGCTACAAATAGTGCGTACCACAAGGTGGAGGCGCCATCGTAGTTGTCAGTGGCGTAGCTTGACTTTGGGTTCTGGGTAAACTGGATTTCAAAATATGAATTTATACCTGTTCAAATGATACACGAATTCCCAGTGTATAAAATAATAAAATAATGTTAATATAATGCACATGGATTCGATTTCGTATATACCTATATAAGTATATAATTATTACTAGTATTACTATTACTAGTTGGCTAGTAGTAGTATTAGTATTAGTACCACAATCTTTATTAATTTTTATAGAATTTTAGTGGATTTGGATTTTAAACTAAACTAAGTTACATAGATTAAAAAAAATAAAATAAAAGATTCAATTTTAGAAAAACGCCTAAGTCAAGCTTAGAAGTTGGTTTTTACCCTTTAGTTCATACAATAGTGTCGAAAACGGTGTTATCCATACCTATTATATTAAAACGTGCTACACGGAAATAATCACAATTTTAAGATAAACTAACTCTGCACTCAGTCCAATGACTGAGGAATGTAATGTTTATGTTACCGTACCCTTCCCTTTATTCAATCTATTGTCCGGCTTCATATTCGAGCGCTCTTCAAGAAAGCAGGTATCTCAAGAGACTACTTATGGCATAATTTCTTTCCTTCTTTCAATATTACTTAACTTTACATAATATTATCTCTACACAGTCAATTATTTAACAAGGTTATAAAGTCATGCGAGAGTTGTCAGGTATGGAATAAGCCGCGAGAAAATAGTAATTTCTATGCTTAACTTGTGTGCGAGTTTTCTAAGAAGTGAAATAAGTTGCGAGAAAATTGTAATTTCAGTGCTTAAGTTAGACAAAATTACGTGACTATTCTAATAGCTGAAATAAGTCGCGAGAAAATAGTTACCGGCACTTTGTTGCTTAAGATACAGATCGTTGTGTGAGTTTCCCAAGAGGAAGAATAAGACGAAAGAAATTGACAAATAAATTACTAGGGTAAAGCAAGTCGTGTGAGAGTTCCCTGAGATGGAATAAGACATGAGAAAATAGTAATTTCAATGCTTCTGTTAGAGAAAGTGTGTGAGTCTTTAAGAAGCTGGAATAAGACGAGAGAAAATAGAAAAAAATAATTAGGAAAGAGTAAGTCGTGTGAGAGCTCCCTGAGATGGAAGAAGACGCGAGAAAATAGTTATTTTAATTCTTATGGCACAAAACGTTCTGTGAGTTTTTCAAGAGGTAGAATAAGGCTAAAGAAAATAGCAACAATTTTATTACGGTAGGAAAAGTCGCGTGAGAATTCCCAGAGATGGAGCGAGAAAACTGCAATTTTAACGTTTAAGGTAGAGAACATTGTGTTGTGTTTTCTAAGAATCAGACGAGAGAAAATGGTAACAATTTTATTAAGGTAGAGAAAGTCGCGTGATTATTTGAAGAGCGGCAGAACACGTGCTGGGGTTTGTAAAATCCGTTTTCGTGAATTTAACATTCAAATTTGGCGGCATGATGCAGGAGGTGACGTCACAGCTGCGGAAGGAACTCTTCGCCGTTTTCAAAGAGACTAGCGTTCTCAAAATCCTCTTCAGTTTCTTTGGTGGTGACTTTATGCCGCTTTTGCGAAACAAATTGGCCTGTCTTCGCAACGAATAAGTTAACATTTAGTGGGAGAAGTCATATAACTCGCACTTGATGAAACTGGACTGGCTTGAAGCATCGCTAGTCGCAGCTCGCTCGTCTTTACTGCCGCATCATGAGATTTTGAGACTGCCTAAGCACGCGACACCACAAATTGACGCTTTATGCGTTGTGATTGGGGAATGCACGGCGAAAAATATTTTGATGACACGGCTAATGAGTTTATAATGATTAATGGCTTTGTTGTTGCTGCCTTTATTTATTTGTTTATGAATCCACTATTTCCTTATATTATTTAGGTAGACTCAGTCTCAAAGTCTACCCTTACGCTACGCCACTGGTAGTTGTTAATACCAAAAAGCTTTAAAAGCACTTGAAATGGCTTGCATCGATTCGAAATTGTGTTTTTGATCGACCATACTATAATACGCTTATTACGTGTAACGTAACAATATCATAATGATATTCATAAAGATACAGATTTCCATTATGACATCGGTGTGGTATCGATTATTATCGAATACGGAACGATATTGAGACATTGAGGTGTATTGAAAGCTGTGTAATAAATAGCCTAAAATCAATTCTGTTCGTGTTAATTTTAATCTTGTTACTCGTTTAATAAATGATAATAAATAAATGCCATACATAAATCATTAATATTTAATCAATTAATGATTAATAAATGCCATAATTGGCTTGTTGCATAATGCACTATTTTAATCAATTTATATTTATATTATTCAATTTCTAAACAAGTTGTGTAGTATAAAATAAACTGTTTTCATTCTGGCAGCATGTGATATATTAATCACCGCACGTTGATGTCTTACGTGTCCAGTAACAAGCAGACGATTTATCACATAGCCTAATATTACATCCTTGTGGCCCTAGGAAGAATATTATAAAATAAACGATCGTGATTGGTCTATATCCGAGGAATTGAGAAACGTCATTGGTCAATATCAAACACGCGGCGTATGAATGGAATAGTCCACAAAAAAACATTCAAAATGGCAGACCTTCTTTGGAGGCTTAGAATAATTAAATGGTAAGTCTTATGAACAAAAAAACTGATTGCATCAGCAGTAACGGATAGAGCTATAAGTTTGATCCTCTTAACTCTTTGTCGTAGGCTATCTCTCGGTTATACCTTAAATTGAGTTCTTTTTTTCAGTAAAATTTGTACATTTTCCTCATATTATGTAGTTTTTAACACATTTGTAGGACAGATAGAATCATAAAATTTGGCAGGTGTATTGGCACATACAACAGTCATAATAGTGCAAAACTTGGTGTTTCTAGCTATCCCATAAGTATGTAAAAACTTGCTGGATATCCGTGACGTCATTCACATCTATGACTGTAAACTTGTGATTAACTTACAGCTTTTAACCTATAATCGATGGGAAAATTTTAAAAGGTTCCATTGTTTTAATTTTCCATAATAAACTTTGAGATTTTTGGACTCCGTATTTGTACTTTTTCAAATGTTTTGACAAAAATAAAGGAATAGGCTATCCTCACCTGTTGACTTGAGGAATTTGTTGCAAACTCATTCTGTTAATTTTCTAGTTATCCTACTTATTCTTTCACGTATACTTATCAAACTATCTCAAGAAACCGTGGTCTAAAACTAAATATTTTCTTAAATAAGGCCTATTGACTCCATCTGACACTTTGTTATATCAGGTTACCTGATTTTATTTTATCTTGTAAATAATGAATATCACATGTTGTCTCTGTTGATTTGGTTCTATTTGAATTCGAGTCTTAATGAATGTCGATATTGCTGGAGTATTCTCAGTGATCTCTAGACCTTCACTTATTCTCAAATAGAGTTCATTAACGCGTAATTAAATCCCGCCATTCAGTTTCATCAGACTTTCAGGAAAGTCTCTCACTGCTTTCTCTGCATATAATTTGAACTCGTGAAACTTTCACCGAGCATGACATTCTATAATCGGCCGTGGGTCCTGTGTGAGTTGTCTCGAATATGATATTAGCAGCTTGTGATGAGTTATGCTTCTCTATTGTTGTTAATATATTGTAATTTCAAAAAGAGAACAATGTTTAATTTTAGACTTAAGTTATTCATATTCTACACTATTATTATTAGACTATATTGTTATTATTGTATTATTATTTAGGATTATTATTATTACTGTATTATTGTTACTACTACTGCACTATTATTACTTCATCTGCCCGTATCATAGGTACTATAGGTAGAGGAAGTAGCTATTGTTTTTGACCCCCAAATTCGAAGTTGAGTTTTTAACATAAATGCACATTTTGAGGTCACCTAAATCCAAAAACACTTTTCGAAAACTTATTTGTGTGTGTCTGTGATTTTCCAGAATGGAAAATCGTATGAAAACAAAGTTTTGTATTTGGCCTAGGTACCTTCTGATGATGTGATATGAAGATTGGCGGCTCCTTTCTCTTATTTTTAAGGGGACTTTACATGAAGAAAATTTAGTTTTTCGCAATTTTCTCGAAAACGGCTCTAACGATTTTCTTTAAATTTTGTACGTGGGGTGGTTATGCCAAAAGCTAAAAGTTTGATTTGAAACTTTTTTTCGAAAAAATCTCTAAAGGTTAGTTATAAGCCACCCATTCTGAATACGCTCTTTTTGTAAAGTGGCCTCTTGTAACGTATGGAAAATGTTTTATTTGTGTTAGGTACCTTCTGGAAATATGACACGAAAATTGGCGACGGGATTCTCTTACCTTTAAGTGGACTTTATATGAATATTTCGTTTGTCGCTATTTTCTCGAAAACAGCTCCTACGATTTAGTTTAACTTTTATACATGGGATGCTTATACTAAAAACTAAAATTCATACATGGGATGCTTATACTAAAAACTAAAACTCTTATTTGAAACATTTTTCAAAAGAAATTCTCTGAAGAGTAGTTATAAGCTACCCACTCAGAATACGCGCTCTTTGCAATATGGCCTCTTGTTCTATATCAGAATGTGAAGTGAGAAAAATATATTCGCTATGCTTAAAATAAAGAAAGTTACAAGAGTTCTTTAATCAGATTTTATTTGGGGTATGTATCCTTCGGGCATGCGACGCGATGTGGTGACAACATTCTCTTCGTTTTTACAACCAATGGGAACCTTTCTGTCAGCGACTCCCGATAGATGGCAGCAGGGTCAAAAGAGGTCCAAGCATGCCGTCTGCTGTCCATTGAACATAATGGAACAGACTATTTAAACATCAATCAGAATGCCAGAAAACATGTTGTGGCGATCCTCTGTGTAAAACAGAGGTGTACACATATGCTTTACAAAATATATGGTTATAAAATATAAGGAAGATTAAACGGATGCTAATAGTTAATAGTCTATGATTTCCTTCAAATCTCCTCGCTCAACACTTTCAAATCCTCAGAATTGACTCACTATCTTAGTCATTTTTAAAAAGAATAAAACTTAACAAGAAGTAGTATTCTCATTATCTACAACAGAAGGCCATGTTTCAAATATCTTCATCAAATGGACAAGATTCACTTATGTTCTGTTGCTTTAAACAGAAAGTTCGCCCAGCAGGAAACTCAACCATTTATTCTCTTTCAAACTATGATACAAAATTACTTCTATGGACAGTATTTGATAAATACAACTAATTTAATTTATCAACTTCATAACAAAAATTCACATATTTCTGTTCCACATTTTTTATAATTTGTATAATAAAATTATTAATATTTTGTTTAAATTCGTAAGTTTTTTCATTGCAAACATTAAAACAAATCGTAAAATTGAAACAATTTCAAAACTGAATTATTCTTACAGACATTGGTTGTTCCTGTAAATTGAAGATTAAAATATATATATGTATATATATATATATGTATATATATATTAAAGAAGTCGTCAAAGCATATTTTTCCTTTCTATAGGCCTACTGGCAATTGGCACTGGCTATTTTTTCCCTCTAAATACAAAAAATAAAAAATAAAAAGATAAATAAATCAACTACACTGTTATTATATACAACTCACTTTTATAATGCACATTAATGATATTAAAACACTATATTAGAACTGGAATTACCGATGCACGTAGATATTTTAACTCGAATCGAAGAGAACATAGTATTTTGAATTATTAGCATATGAGAACCCAGTACAGTACAATGAATAACAATTCCCTGCGAGCCATAATTCTGAAACTTATGCAATATAATTCTAAAACAAAAAGTATGAACCTATATTATGGATGGGCGTTGACGTTAAAAATATTACGCATTTAGGCCTATAGTAATAATCACAAGAAAATCATTTCCTTATTACCTTATTTTGACATTCCAGCTTCTTTAAAATTACGTTGACTTCATGAAAAGAACATTCTATTACTAATATGATACACTATTCAAATACTTTTATTTTTATTTGTTTTCCACACAAAAACTTAATGACAGCTATAATTCTGGGGCATGTCTTATTCGTATTTATTAAAGGATAAAGGATATTATTAAAGGATATTATTAAAGGATATTATTTAGAAGCAAGCAAACGTAACCTAAATTTATTTATAAAATATTAATGATAATAGGAACCAAATATTTACACATTTGTATCCAAGTTCTTTACTTTCTATAACTACTGTGTTATATTAATCAAATATTAGCATCTGTTTACCACACAGTAAATCCATAACCGAAAGCTGAAATATATACAGAATATTGTGAAAGCAAACAACCATGAACCTAAATTACTTTTTAAAAATGACTTACAGTATAAAGAATTTTTTTAACATATTTACGGCTATGGTTATAAATCTAAAGAAGATGGGATGTTTTCTTTGTGAAGTACTGTACAACAAGTTTTAAATGTTTCATAAAATTTGAAATATTTCTTCACCATTTAACGAATACAAATGTCATCGCGATATACAGGAATAATTTTAATATTTTGAATTATTTGTCACTAAGCTACACATGTCTCTGCCACTGCAAAATAATTATTGTTCCTGTTTTTGCTGACACACCCCACGGGTTCTTTTCGACTTAATAATTACAACCAATTATTACTTCAGACAGACATTAATTATTTAATTCTTTTAACAAATCAATATTTTTTCTGGCGATCTCACACTCTCCTAGGCAGAATATAGGTATCTGATTTCTGGAATATAACTTAAACGTTATTAATCGCCAGTTTTTATAGGAAAGCCAACATTTTTCACATCTATTGATACGCATAAGTATATGGCAGAACGAGATGGCAGGACCTCCTCAGACCCTGCTGCGCTCTGGTGGACAAATTTTTAACTGCACGTAAAAGGTTCCCATTGCATGAAGAGTAAGCCATACATAATATGTTATACTAAGAGACTAAACTTTCATTTCGGCTGAAGAAGTTATGTGAGTTTTACATCAGATTATTATTATTATTATTATTATTAAATTTCCTTTAACCACCTCCCCTTTCTTTAATCTTATACACCACCGCATTAAAGGGAGGAATAAGATCTAAAGATCACGGGTATTCAGAGAAATCATGAAAGGGCTCTTTGTTGTGTGGTCAACAGAGAGCAGAGGTTCCCCCAATACAAAATTTCTTTACACAAAGAACATATACCATGTACGTTGGGAGTAGATGTTTCAATCCTGATTCTTTGCGAGTAGGAAAAATTCACCCTCAAATAGGCTGTTCACAAGGCTGATTAAAGAACCTTAGGCTGTTCATAGAATTCGAATTCTCGACCTCCAAAATGCGAGTTCGCGACGGTATACCTTGTCCCCCACACCCGGTATTATTATTATTATTGTTGTTGTTATTGTTATTATTATTATTATTATTATTATTATTATATAAAACGTAACACCGCTTGCCTTCTTTATCTTTCCAGTATCACTTCTAAAGACGATAAAACTATGAAAATTATATAAAGTATTCATAAATTAAATTGAAAATCAATTGACGGTTTCACAGTTCACATGTAAAAATTATATAATAGTTACAAATTTATCATAACATAGGTTGTCCTATTGGTAGGAATGTTTGATTGAACGATATTGTTCTGCAATCTCCAATTTCATAACTCACCACCTTTTTCTCAATTGAAAAAGGCTGTTATTTTTCCCATCTACTTATTTCTTTATTTATGTACTTATTTAACTACCTGTATTTGTTATTTACAACAGAGCAAATCTCCAATTACAGTAGAAAGAAAAATGTTTGATCTAAAGAGCCCTTAAAATATACTTTCATAATGATCTAGTCTAATTGTGAGATCCCTAAAACGGTCTGAAGCTTAAAATTTGATTCTATTTCAGAGAAGAATATTTATCTTGCATTTAATATTTTTAAGATAAACTTGTTAGGCCGTAAAATTAAAAAAAACTGACGCATATGTCAGAAAGTTTATGCATTAAAACGACAATTTGGAAGTAATTGATCTCTGATTCTGATTAATTTTTAACAAACATATCATTCGGAGAAAAGAAGGCAAAGAGTAGGTTGTCTCATGATAGGCACCATGGAATTTTTTTATTGTTATTATTTTTACAATTCTGTGTACTTCAAACATCTGTGGCTTGAAACCGTTAATTCATACACTTATAGAATATTTTTCTCTTCATTTGTTTTTCGTTATTTCTACATACAACGAATTTCTACAACCCATCCTCCAATTTTATGTGATGAGGTTGTAACTCTCACTAAATTGTTTTGACTTTGTGATTAGCCCTTTCATTTACGTACAGTGCATAATACATGATACCATTAGGTAGAAAGCAGTTAAGACTTACAACCTCCTTGGATGATCGTTTGACGTTAACCATACGAGTGGACCATACTCTCAACACGTACAGGTATGAAAATTACACAGGAAGAAAGTTTGTGTATGTAAAGTAAAACCTATGTGTGTTAAAGGTGAAGTAATATTGAGCTTGCTTATGTGGAAGTATTTAAATAAATTCCCACTTCCTCGATCTCGGTAACAACACAGTCCATTGTGTAAACTACGTGTTAACTTATTGTAAATATCAAGACATGTGTGAAAGGGTCAAACACTTTCACATAAATCAACACCATTGTAATAGATAAGCACACGTTAGGTTATTATCATCATAGCTTTCTGGCTCCACGAGGAAACGAGAATATTAAGTAAACTCTGAAATGGTGTAAGATTGTGCCGCTCGTGCAGGTTGTTCAAAATTGGCTCAAGGAACAATACGAAGAAATATTTTGTGTGAGAATTATTATCATTGTTGAATATTTTATTAAGTAATGTAGGGGTATTTATGTAACATTGTTTTTTATTTTTTCGCTTGGGTCGGAACTACCGAAACTTATAGCGTTTGGGACAATTCGTGCATTGCATTTGGGCCTGAGAAAGTCAACTTGTTACGTACCGTTCGGGCATCTTAATATTTTCCCTCTCATTTTTTGCAGACTTGTTACTGCCATGAGGAAGAATAATCCTGGTATTGTTACAAATGTTGCTTTGTTTAGCTTTAAATAAATATTTTAAAATGACTTTTGTCGTTCCGTCAAAATAGTCCTCCATTTCCGTCCCTATAATACGCTTTTTATACTTTGGCTTGGCAACCAGCGTTTTTAAATACTGTAACAGGGGCATATTTCCATCTCTATATGCTTTACACTTTTCTATAAGCGATTTTTTTTCATTATTACGAGGTAGCTGCGGAAAATTCTTATTGATTGAATTAATTTTAAGTTTTGATTCATGTTGCACTAATAGAATGATATTAACTACAGATGCGGGCTATAAAATTGTTCAGTTTCACAGCATTCCCAGAAGGTAGTCGGCAGTAGGTACAAACAACTTGGTCGACCCTAAAGTATTACTTCCTTCTTCTTCAATAAATCTGATTCCGCTATTATGAAACCGGACAATTACTTTCCTTCTAATCAAACTAAAGTTCCAGATCATAAAAAAAATTATCATAAGTCCAAAATACCCAAAGCGAACTTCTTATTTATTTATTTATTTAACCTGGCGGAGTTAAGGCCATAAGGCCTTCTCTACCACTCAGCCAGGGGAAAAACATGAAATACATAATGATAATAATAATAATGATTAATAATAAATAAAAAAAGAACTGATAATACAAGAAACGAACATTAAATACAAAGAAAAAATTAGAACTTAAGTACTTGAATAATATGAATATGTAATACAAATGACTAAAAGTAAAGAAATAAAAAAATGATGAAAGTCTAAACAAATACATTCTTAGTTATTACAAAATATAATGAAAACTTAAAATATATTACTAATTAGCATCAATTCCTACATGTTATTGTATACTAAATTTATTAAATGGCGCTTGAACTGTGAAGTCGTTTGGCACCTCCTGAGATGGCTAGGCAGTGAATTCCAGTGACGAATAGCTGTTGTTGTAAACGAATTCGAATAATGTGTAGTTCTGTAAAGAGGTATGGATAGTAAGGGGTCAAGCTGAGAGCGCGTGCCCAAGTTATGGTAGGAAGAAAGGTAATGAAAGCGACTGGAAAGATAGCTAGGTGTTGAGCTGACTACTATAATATAACACTATATTCGAGGTACTTTTAATCCAAAATACAGTATTAGGAAACATGTATTTGTGAATTGTCTTTGTGTGCCTCTGTGTCTGTGGACAGTGCTGCTCGAAAAAAAAAAATCGTATAAAAATGAAATTGTAAATTTGGATGGGAAGTATATTTACAGTCATAATATTCAACCCTATATGAGCTTATTATACGAATTATTTGCATAACATAGTACTTGTTTTGTTGAGAGAAAAAGAGAGATTTTTATTTCTTTATTTTCAAATATTAGTCTAACAAAACACCAACTTAACATTAAATTCTGCTGATATTTGTTTATGTATGTATTTTTTTAAATAATCTACTACTTAAAATAGGAAGGTATTTTTCTTTGGGTTATTAATTTAAGTAAAATTAGCTTGGCATTTTTAGCTGAACCTTTCCTCAGAGCTTGGCTTACGGTAAGCGGTATCCGCTGCAAGCCTCCTATTCATATACCTTCCATTCTAATTTTCATACTTTCTTTACAGTACTCTCAACATATTTTGTACAGTACAAATGAACCTACTGAAAAGAAAGAAGATAAATATTATAATGAGAAGGTCAACAGTGTAGCCTACACACTTGTAATGTCACCATATCCAAAGTGGGCACTCTACATTTCTGAAGTGCCACTATAAAAGTGAAACTGATGGAGGTCTACAACCCGCGATATCCCTGACCCACAAGATGCAGATGTTCTGAGGGTCACCCTTGAAAAGTAGGTCGCATATGTCGCACCTTACATAGAGTTACATTGAAAGGTGCTGCTACGATTACTAGGCTTGAATCGTTACAATTACTGTACCGGTATAATACCATTCTATTATTGCTCATTAGCTAATGTTTTAACTATCACTCCATTTGTAGTCATGCCTTGGGGGGAGTAAGCACTTATCTATATGCTCAAAATGTTAATCTATTTACATGTTCTGAAAAGGATAGATTAAACCCTAGAACCTTAAAATATACAGTCGTAAATTTATACCTAATAGACTTATGTATTTTGTAGTATGTGATAAAAATATACCGGTATGGAAACCACCGTTAACGGCCGTGAGTGTCGGCATGCTGACCACATGTCCCCCAATCCTGCCAACTGCCTTTGGTAGATGACTCAGCGGTCGGGTGGTAGGCCAAGCTCCTCCAGGGATGTAGCGCCACGGAGTTTAGTTTAGTTTAGATAAAAATATAGAGAGGTGAGAGGTCTATAGTTAGTTTTATATATTTGACATAATATGAATGATAAACAATTTTGTATAGGTTATCTTATGTGTGACAAACGTGAAACACATTCATTGTAAATTTGTAAAAATAAACTTCTATAACAATGCCACGAGTGCATTCTGTTCATACTTTTCTTAAATGTAGCCTACTGTTTCCAATTCATAAGTCTCACAGGTATATATTTGAAATTTCAGAAGTGTAGTTTGAAATAGTTCCTTATATATACAGCTGGGATTTCTATATAAATACACGTATTACTCTTTATCTTTAGACTGTGGAAAATCGAGTCCATGTAACTCCGTATCAAGAATATTTTAGTATTTTGATTACACATATTTTTACATAGGCCTATTTATAGGCATTATAAATATTCTTGTAATATTAAATAAAATTTCAGGTAATACCGTAGTTGACGGGTCCCTGTGCGCACCAAGCCATATTGCCAGTGTTATTGTGCGGTCGGTAAAGACGATTTCTACCTAGAATGCCGTGAGTCAAGTAAGCAACGTTTTTCATCTTCCCCGCCGAATTCGAAACATTCAGAATCCACAACGCCGATTTTAAGTAGTTAAAGATTTAATGTTAAAAATAGCGCAAAAGCCCGTTCTTCTCACAGGTGAAGGTTAAATAACCTCGTTCTGCTCGCGGGTGATAGTTTAAATTGGCATAGGCACTGTAACGCTGTTTAAAATTGCCGCGATTCCATCCCCTCCGACTACACTCTCTCTGACGTAAGTAGTGCACGACTTCGCCGCTGCATACCGAGCCGTAATGGTGGGCTTGGTTCTTGGAGTCAATCAGACTGTATTTGGCAACTGCCTAGTTAGTGTGGGAGCTGCGAGGACGAGTCGGACCCTCCGGTTGGCTGTGTGAGTAAGCGATGTCGTCACTATTTATTACCTAAAAATTGATTTCAAGTGCCTTCAGCACATTATGCCTATATTCATATTTTGGTGTTAAGATAACTGAGGTAGGAAAGGACAGAGAAAGATGTATTTTCAGAGTTAGTTAACCTTAAGTACTTATAGTCATGGGCCGTCTGAATAAGGAACAACATCGGTACCAAGTTTATTATTTCAAGGCATCATGAAAATGCCCATGTTAGAATATATGCGTTTGAGATCAGTAACGCTGTAGGGTTTTTTTTTTTTTTTTTTTTTTTTTTTTTTTTTTTTTTTTTTTTTCCAATTATGTGATTTTATTTGAACTCTACTAAACTAAAAAAAAATTACATAGACTATTGACAGTAAAAATAAAAAACGTTAAGAACAACAAAAGAACACTAAAACAATTAATGAAAACAACACACACTTAATCTTCCAAACACTCGTAACAGTGAAAGTCTTAATCTTCCAAACACTTTGTTGATTAGATTAAAGGTTTCCAACGTGTGCGTCGAAGATAGTCCAGGTACATTTCTTTATCAGTGGAGCCAAAATTGTGAATAATGTACGTTACAGTATGTCCTATGAGTTGCATAATGTTCTGGTGCGTGTTTTTCGGGGTGCATAAAAAATCAGGAAACAGAAACATTCTAGGAGTGAAGGACAATTTTTGCGCTGTTAATATGTTACGGGTGTATGCCAAGAGAATACGCCATACAGGTAAGACGGTTGGGCACTCTGTAAGACGATGAAGTAAGTTGTCAATTTGGTTGCAAAAAGTACACTGATTAGAAAGCGTCATTTTAATTTTAAATAATCTGTCTCGTGTTGCAATAATATCATGAATCACTGCAAACCATGTTGAACGTGTTTCCGCCGGTAGACGAGTTGAGCTAAGATTTTGCCACAAACGTTCAAGTTTAATATCTGTTGGCGCTATGCGATGCACTCTCATTTCACTATGTGTCCACTGTGTCTGTAAATGCGCATAAATTGTAGAAGTTAATTTCGTTGTAGGCAAGTTGTCGTCTAACTGAAAGAAACTCCAATCCTGCAGGAAATCACTCAGGTATTGCAAGTCATTAGGTATTTGTTTTTTGTAAAATGGATAACTTAGGTCCAAAGTATTAAGCCAATATTTGTACCACAGACCTGAGAAGGATGTCCGTTCCAAGTTTTTACTGCATCCGCTTCTACTTAGAAACAAGGCCTTGCATTTTTCTTCAACGTTCACAAGTCCAATACCACCTTTGTTCGGTGGACGGTACAGAGTAGATAGCGGTACCCTGAATATAAATCCTCGCCATAAGTACCAAGAAATGGCACAAGTGATTTGTCGTACACAATCTTTTGGAATGGGCAGAATTTGTGCAACATACCAACATTGTGATAATATATATGTATGCACAACCCAGCTTCTTTTGTATAAACAAAGATTGCGAAGACATAAGTCTTTAGCTAGGATTTTGATTTTGTTAACTATCTGAGCCCAATTCAGTTTTTGCATTTCTGCGATTGAGGTATTATACTGAACACCTAGTATTTTGTGTGTATCCGTCATGGTTATATCAAGGTCTCGTAGTGGAGTTTGCCACCCGACTGGTATAGCTTTACATTTGTTGACATTAACTGTTAGACCAGATAATTTTTTAAAGCTGTGGAGCTCTTCAGAGAGTTTTCTGCTATCAGTGTCCTGACTTAAAATAACAGTGACGTCATCCGCATAAGCTATGACTGAAAGATTGTGCTCTTGAAAGGAAATACCCTTAATCTGACTGTCTAAGTTGTATATTAAGGGATTGAGGGCTAAGGTAAATAACAACATTGAGGCAGGACACCCTTGTCGAATGGATTTTGTAATGGAAAAGGGTTGAGTAAGGAAACCATTGACTTGGATAACAGCTGAGATATCAAAATATAAGCATTTAAGATAAGAGACAAAAGTATTACTAAAGCCATACTGTTTGAGGCATTCAAATAAATAATCATGACGGATACTGTCAAAAGCGCGTTGGAAATCCAGGGATACTAGTAGACCCTTCACTTTATAGATATTTAGATAAGCAAGATCCCTCTTGTTCTCGAAATGCTAGTTTTTCACTAAGAATTATTTTATACATGTTCTAAATACCCATATTTTGCTATATCATTGTGTGAAGTTCTCCGATAGAAATATTAGTATTCCCATTTCAGTTATGCTTGCTAAAAGAATTTTCTAGTGGGCGTGTTGTCGCCATTTGCCTACCCCGTTGCATCTTGGGTAGATCTGGTAATGTAATTGCTGGCCCAGATGATATATATTATTCCTTAACTTCAATTTTCATTGTCTCAGATTTAATGTTAAATTTCAGTACCCTATATTAATAAATTTAATTGAACTGTTTTTTGTATTGCATTTCTTAACTTGTGATCTTGCCTGTAAAAAGTGTATTGCGTATAAATTCTTCTGGTTCCCTTCTTTAGTCTGAATGGTCAGAAAGATATTAGTACTCTGATGTTTGAATTTATATAAGTGTTATATATTTTTATGTAAATTATTATTCAGCTATTTATGAGGTGGGCTTAGTTAATATATTGTTCTGGTCCATAGTTACTTCACGTAATATATTTTCTGGTTGCGAGTTATACATTGTGCAGCTAATTTGCATAATTATGTGGAACATTCTGGGGCGTTCAAAGTTCGCCATGTTAGGTCACGCCAGGCATTTCTTGTATATTTATGGACATTAGCCCCCCCCCCTTTCTTGCATAGTGATACACACCAGATAGATTTGCCTTATATTTCTTTTGAGATTTTGTAATTATTAATTCTTTTTTTTTAGCTACAAACTAATTGCTATTAAAGTATACGATTAATTTGGTACAAGTAGTGCAGCCCTTTTTCTAATAAATAAATTTTCTAAATTTTCTGTACCTAGAGTTTCATAGTATTTTCCAGACTGTTCTTTCAGGCTATATTCCGTGTAGCCGTCTTGCTTATATTCTCTGTTTTGTATTTCACTTTATTCGGTGATTTGCTAATTTGAAATAGCATTTATATTTTTGGCTGTTTGCTGGCTGATTTGCTTAACTTACCTTGTTTAGTTTTTGCCTTTCTTTATATATTTATTCTTTCATACCATATTGCTTTTTCATACCAAAATTTCTGCTTAGTTAATTTATTCTTGATTATATTTTGGTGCTATTTTGATATTTAATTACACTCAGGTTTTGGATTTTCCTTACCGTATTTATTTTCCTTATTCCAAATTATTTATTTCTATTGCAAATTAGGTCGACCACTTCACCCTTCTTCCGTAGTATTTTTTGGGCAAATTCAAAAAACATTCTCAGTTTATCTTCCCTTCTGTATATTCTAAAATTCTTTAAAATATATTATCTACTATTCCCTATTGGATAGGCCTAATTATACTTCATGAGTAAATTTTTCTAAAGTGATTTCTTGTCATTTGCTGATTATAAAAGACCTTGAAATATTCCCTACTCTTGGCTATTAGGTAGGCCTAATTAGTATTTATTCTGGAAATTTTTCCTTATACAAATGGTACAGAGTTGTGAACCTTGATTTTCTTTGGCATCCCTTTATTCTAAATTTCTTTGCCTGGCATTGACCTTTGATAGGCCTAGTCTTTATTAGTGATCCATGCATATTTATTTATAGTATACCAACTTAACCTTTGGAGTTTATTGGATTTGCAATTTTGGATTTTTCTTGGTACATGAAAGATAGCTTAATGTTTAGTGATCTTGGGCATTTAATAATCAATTTCTAGTCATTACTATTTATTGTCATTTATTTATAGTTGATCTTATATTGTACATTGGTTATATTATACATTAAATCCCATTGTTGGAATTTTGCGAATTTATGATCATGTGTTATGGCCCTCTTGCTCTCCCATCCTTCTTAACCTGTATTGGAGATAGATCTTCGGCCTTGCTGGAAATTGTCCACATGCTCTTCCAAGTTATATTAAAGTGAGATATTATTAATATAGAAGTTTTTGGTACCTGCAAATAAGTATCAGTTATTACATATATATATATTTTGGATATCAGATTAATTCCATTTGTAGGAGTGTCTTCATTTAACCTAGTGACCCCTTTAATTAAACTATTCTAATTATTTATTAAATTCTATTATAAATTAAATTAACTCTAGCAATTTTTCTTTCTCAAGCAACATTATAAATTATTATATAACCTAAAACTATTTCTATTAATCGTTGCATGGTAGCAACTTCTCCAATTCAGGTGAGGGAGGAGAGTATATATGTTCCACATATATTACGTTTATTAGTTACTTTTCATTCTGCATTTGTCCAAATTCATTATGGCGGTGAATGCTCAGATATCATGGGATTTTCTTCGCAAAGATGAAATTATTTTTGAAATAAAGTCTAGGGGTGCATCAGCTGATGACAGTGCTGATGTTGCCTCATTATTGTGTATTCTTAAGGAATTAGCTACTCAGCAATTGCCTTCTGCTCAGTTGTTGAAGATTGAGGACCCAGTTAGTGAATTACGTTTGCTTAAACGAAAAGTTACAGAAATTGTAGATTCTGCGACAGAAATATTTTCTGACCCTGATTCTTCTACTAAACAAAGAAATCGTCTTAAACATAGAGCTCGGCATATAGAAAATAGAATTATTCTCCTACAGCAGATTCCGGACACTGGCTTAGATCTGGGAGAGCTTAATAGATTGAGGGAAATCTTACTGTCCCCTTTTTCTGGTTTAGAGGTTGATGAATTTGATCAAATTGTAGCATCTGAGAGTGCACCTCAAGGTGGGGCCTCCTCATCCGAGATCTTAGTAAATTTGGAGGTTCCGGCTGTTCAACATAATTCCCCTGTTATGACACTACCATCTGCGGCTTCACCCTTGTTACCTCCTCAAGGTAATTTTCAGAATTCTTTGGTAAATAATGCTCAGCAATTTCCTCAACATGGGAATTTATTAGTGGGACAATTTAATAATTCTGGTTCTCAAAATTTAAATTTATCACCCGACTTTTCACAACTCTCTTTCACTCCACTTAAGATGCCCCATCCACTTCAAAAGATGTTAGATTTACAAAAGCAATTCACTGTTTCTACTGTAGATGAGGCGATTAATTTTCTGAAGTTTTTAGTGAAATTTTCCGAATTAGCTAGATCTTTTGCCATTCAAGAATTTGTTATGCTACAAATGCTGCTCAGTCTAGTTTCTGATCGTGTTTTGGACATATTACAATCAGTGTTGTGTTCATCGAAATCTGTTCGCATGTTCCATTCTGAAATTCTAAGGCAGTTCATTCCTTCTAGGCCACGTCGAGCTTTAGCTTCATCTCTTTACTATAGGCCTCAGCGCATTGATGAGAATTTTTCTGATTTTGTTCGTGACATTAAACTCCACGCAGCTCTTTTCCAAATTCCCGATTCTGAAAACCAAATTGTAGAAATGATAATATCTGGATTGAATCCCGTTACTCGATCATACTTAACCTTTGCTCCGAGACCTTCCACTTTTGCTGATCTGTTTGATCTTTCTGTGACTGTTTCTGAAGTTGAGAGTGGGGATGTTTGTCGAGTCTCATCCAATGCTGTTTCCCCATCTGGACAGGTCGTTTCTGCTTCTAGTAATCGAGCTAATTCTATTAGAGATTCCAGTATTTCAGTTCAAGCTAATGTTAATAGAGATCCTCGTTCCTGCCATTACTGTGGTAAGATTGGGCATCTAATTAGAAATTGTACTAACCGTATTAGGGACATTCAGCGTCAGCCTTCAGCTCCTGTTACGGAATCCACTCTTGTCCGTAAATGTACCTATTGTCATAGAGCAGGCCATTTGGTTTCTCAATGTAGGACTAAGAGTGCCGATATGATCCGTCGATCTTCGGCTTCTTCGTCTAGAACGAATTTTCAACCATGACTAGAACCTCCCTCCAGCCATGTAGTATTTTCTGATCATGTTAAAGATCGAGATAGACAGCTTATATTATCTATGGGTTGTAGTGGTAGAGTCCCCAGTCATTTGCCTGTTCTTCCTGTTTTTCTGAATAAGCTTTCTACTAATGCCTTAATAGATTCAGGTGCTGCTAGATCATGTATTAGTAGGAGCATGTTGGATAAGCTTCGCATTCCGGTTTCTGCCCTTTTGCCTTATTCTGACTATGCTATTAGTGCTGATGCTTCACTTATTGCTATATTGGGGAAAATTTCTTTGAAGGTTAAAATAGCTAAATTCTCTTGGAGGGTTACCTTTTTGGTTGCTAATTCTCTTGTGTTCCCGGTGATCTTGGGGGCCGATTTTGCGCACTTCTCTGGTCTCACTTTAGATTTTCAACGTAGTGTGGTCTACTTCGCCTTTGAACCTAACTATCAAATCAATTTTGCTATTTCGTTTCTTAAGCCTTCAGCCCAAGTATCCGGTGCTTTTGTTGATCAGAATTTGCTTCAGACTGATGATGTTTCTGAGCAAAATGTTGACTTGGATCATTTGCTCCCTGAACAACGTACCCATGTGCTCCAGATTATTTCTGATTTCCCTCAGGTATTGAGTGACCAGCTCGGGGTTACCAATGTGTTGGAATATCAAATACAAGTTACTGATAGGGTGCCTGTCCGTCTCCCTCCTTACAGACTTTCTCCTCCTAAGCTCATGGTCATGAGATCCAAGATTAATGACATGTTAGATAAGGGCATTATCCGACCTTCAACTTCTGCCTATTCGAGTCCGATATTTTTGGTCCCTAAGGGCGAATCGGATTTCAGGCCTGTCATCGATTACCGTGCTCTTAATCAGAAAATTATCATAGAATCCATGCCTCTGCCAGATATTCATTCTGCGGCCCACTGGTTCGTCGGAGCTACGGTATTTTCATCTCTTGATCTCAATAGTGCTTATAATCAGATTCCTTTACATGAGTCTTCTCGTCACCTCACGGCCTTTTCCACAGAGTGGAATCATTTTGAGTTCTGCAGACTTCCTTTCGGTTTAGCTACTGGGGCGCAGGTGCTGACCAGGCTGTTAGATAAGATTTTTTCAGATATCAAATTCGTCTATGTTTATCACTACCTTGACGACCTGGTCATTTACAGCAAGGATTTTGCGTCCCATATGGAGCATCTTCGGGAGGTATTTCGTCGATTGCAGGAGGCCGGCCTTACCGTCAAGCCAACTAAGGTGCAGTTTGCCAGACCGCAGCTTAGTTTCATCGGGCATTTGATCTCTCCGCAAGGTGTCGCTATTGACCCAGAGAGGACGGTGGCGATTAGGAATTTTCCTCCTCCATGCAATGTGAAGGCAGTAGCTCGCTTTATCGGCATGGCCAATTTCTTCGCCAAATTTATTCCCAACTTCTCGGCGCGGGCTGCGCCCTTGAATCGTTTACGACGTAAGGGTGTCGAATTCAAGTGGACGGAGGAGCACCGCCTCGCTTTCGAGGATATTAAGAGTGCCATCTCCAACCCGCCCATCTTGGCCATGGCTGACTTCTCGCGTACCTTCGTCGTTCAAACTGACGCCTGTGCTGCCGGGCTTGGCGCCGTGTTGCTTCAGGAATTTCCTGAGGGACGGAAGCCAATTGCTTATGCTTCTCGTTCACTAACTGCTCAAGAACAACAATTTTCCATATATGAGATGGAAGCTCTCGCAGTTATCTTTGCCTTGGAGAAGTTTCGCATGTATGTCGAGCACGTCAATTTCATCTTGGAGTGCGACAACCAAGCCTTGTCCTGGTGCTTAGCTCGCCCTCGTAAGACGGGCCGACTAGCTCGATGGGCAGTTCGCCTATCAGCGTTTAAATTCTCCACTGTGCACATTCGCTCTTCTGAAAACATCTTGGCGGACTCCTTGTCCCGCATGTTTGAAGGTTCCGCTAGGGCTTCTGTGGAAGAAGTACCGCCAGTTCAGGATTCTGGGGTGTCATCTATACCCCCCCAGGAAGTTATTGCCCCTCTGTTGACTGACTTTCCTCTCGCCTTCTCAGATATTGCTCAACAGCAACTGTTAGACCCCGATTTGTCTGTCATCATCGACAAATTGAAAGCTGGGTCTGCTGTTAGTAACTTTTGTCTGGTTAAAGATACCTTGCAAATTCAGGTTGGGAGACTTAGGCGTCATAAGCTTGTCCTGCCTTCCTCTCTGAAGGACATGGTTTTCAAATATTTTCATGTCTCGCCCATTGGTGGTCATCTGGGATTGAAGAAAACTCTTGCTAAAATTCAAATCTCCTTCTGGTGGAAAGGTATGTTTTTGGACATCCGTGATCGGGTCAGATCCTGTATTATCTGCTCGATGTCTAAACCCTCTCTCAATACTCGCATGGGTTTATTGTCGTCCACTGTTGCACAAAGGCCCTTTGAAAAGATATTCGTCGACTTCCTGGGAAAACTTCCACGTTCAAAAAAAGGAAATACATTCATCTTTGTTGTCGTCGATGCCTTTTCAAAGTTCTGCTGGTTGTTTCCCATGCGAGACTCTCGTACAGAAAAAGTTATCTCTAGCCTATCTTCCATATTTCAGGTGTTTGGCTTTCCGGAATTTCTGGTCTCGGATAATGGGCCACAATTTATTTCCAGGCTGTTTAAAGACTTTTGTTTCCGTTCCGGCATATCACATATAACCACGACTCCATACTACCCTAACCCCTCCCATGCTGAGCGGGTAATGCGAAACTTGAAGAATGCGCTTATTGCTTACCACCACAAAGATCATTCACAGTGGGATGTGAACTTGTCGTGGTTACAATTCGCATTCAACTCTGCAATACACGAAAGTCATGGTTTCACTCCTTTTTCTTTGCTCTGTTCATTTTCTCCCAATCACCCTCTCAGTAATGTGTGGCATATTTCTGACCTGTTGCCTGACTCCCCGTCTCCTGATGATTTGGCCAGCACTTGGAAAGCTGCTAGGAGAAACTTGTTGAGAGCTCATGATAAGCATGCTGCTGTGTATAATAAAGGTAGAATTCCTAATCCGTACTCCATAGGTGATAAAGTTATGGTAAAGAACTACCCTCAGAGTAAAGCATTGTCGAAGTTCGCTAAGAAGCTGGCTCCTCGCTATGTCGGTCCGTACCATATAGTTGACATTTTGCATGGCGGAGTCACCTTCTTGGTCGAACATCTTAATGATAAGTCTGTTAAAAGGTGTCATATTTCTCAGGTTAAAAAGTGTTAGTTTTCTCTTGTTCCTTATCCAGGGTTTTGTGTAATGTTTAGGATTTAGCTAGTGTAATGTATTTGATGCACTTGTAATTGTGGTGCAAATTGCAATTGTCAATCTTTGTTATCTATTCTTGTCCTTTTCTTATATTCTCATATTTATGTATATTCTTTGCATATGTAATTGCTTTAAAAGAATCTTTTGTGACGATCTCGCTGCTCCCACGTTAGCCGGGGGAGATGTCTTCTTCCCTGCAGTCTCAATTATTTTAAGGGGCCCCTTATAAAAAAAAAAAGAAAAGAAATAAGAAACTAAATAATCTAGATTATAAACTCGAAAATGTCAATGTAACTAATCAAAATACAGTCTATAAAAAAAAAAACAAAAAAAAAAACTAGGCCCAAGATAAAAGAAAAATAATCAAAGATTATTATGGTTGAATGTGACCATATTTTAAGATTGTAATTAACAATGTAGATTGCACATACCAAGAAAGTAAAAAAAAAAGAAAAAGATATACTGCAAATAATCTCCAAAATTGGACACTTTCACAAAAAAGGGATATGATATAGAAGGAAGCATTTGTGCGGCGATATCTATCTCTTAATTTGGACATTTGAGAGATAAATTCTTCAGTGAATCTTACAAGTTTTCATGCATAGTGAACCTATTTATCCACCAACACAGATATTGAGACACTTATATTTGTGGGTTGCACCGGTCCCCCTCCCACTGTGGTATTGTGTGTGTTGGACTCTACTCACCATTTTCAATATTTTCTTTCATGTCTGAGACTGCTCTATGAAGATTTCACCGACATGGGCAGTGTGATGCTGCGGAGCTCCTGCTGGCACACTTCGAGGTATCTGCAGTACCTCTTGTTGTGTTTGTGCCTGACTCATGGGGTAAGCTGCCCCAACTTGCTGTTTGTCATCCGACATGGGTGGCCGGAGTCATGAGCCACTATTTCTATCAGCAGTCTTCTTTCTTCGAGCCCGCTCCATCTTCTGCTATGAAGTATGCAACTCTCTTCTCATCTACTCATCGCACCTTTCTTCACTCAAGAATGGACCTTGTGTGATTTGATGATTCGTGCGCCTAATCTGAATATTGGCGACGATCTGTTGTGAGTGCTTATGAGATTCTCACTAAAAATATGGTAATTCTCGGTGAGTGGAAATATTTGGCTTAAGGCATGTGTTATTGCCGGCCAGTGTTCTTTAGTCTCAGAAAAATGCAGATAAATTCTTCATAATATGTGAGTAAGTTTGCTATATTATATCATGGTATTGTTTCTTCGTTTGATTCCGTCAAAGACATTCAAGAGAACTTATACATCAAGATATGAACTTTTCAAAAAAAATATTTACTTCAAAATTTCTTGTTGTTTTAAAGACTATGGGTTATTATGAACTGTACTAGGCTGAGATTTATGGTGTTCTGATAACAGGGTCTAAGTTGTTCTACTACTGTATTACTTGTATGAATTTTGGGGGTCATATGTGTTTTCTGGGTTTTCTAACTGTTTTGGTAAAAAAAAAAATTCTTGCAATTTTTTTTTGTGTAGTCAGAGGGGAGGGCTGTAACGCTGTTTAAAATTGCCGCGATTCCATCCCCTCCGACTACACTCTCTCTGACGTAAGTAGTGCACGACTTCGCCGCTGCATACCGAGCCGTAATGGTGGGCTTGGTTCTTGGAGTCAATCAGACTGTATTTGGCAACTGCCTAGTTAGTGTGGGAGCTGCGAGGACGAGTCGGACCCTCCGGTTGGCTGTGTGAGTAAGCGATGTCGTCACTATTTATTACCTAAAAATTGATTTCAAGTGCCTTCAGCACATTATGCCTATATTCATATTTTGGTGTTAAGATAACTGAGGTAGGAAAGGACAGAGAAAGATGTATTTTCAGAGTTAGTTAACCTTAAGTACTTATAGTCATGGGCCGTCTGAATAAGGAACAACATCGGTACCAAGTTTATTATTTCAAGGCATCATGAAAATGCCCATGTTAGAATATATGCGTTTGAGATCAGTAACGCTGTAGGGTTAGATCCCTCTTGTTCTCGAAATGCTAGTTTTTCACTAAGAATTATTTTATACATGTTCTAAATACCCATATTTTGCTATATCATTGTGTGAAGTTCTCCGATAGAAATATTAGTATTCCCATTTCAGTTATGCTTGCTAAAAGAATTTTCTAGTGGGCGTGTTGTCGCCATTTGCCTACCCCGTTGCATCTTGGGTAGATCTGGTAATGTAATTGCTGGCCCAGATGATATATATTATTCCTTAACTTCAATTTTCATTGTCTCAGATTTAATGTTAAATTTCAGTACCCTATATTAATAAATTTAATTGAACTGTTTTTTGTATTGCATTTCTTAACTTGTGATCTTGCCTGTAAAAAGTGTATTGCGTATAAATTCTTCTGGTTCCCTTCTTTAGTCTGAATGGTCAGAAAGATATTAGTACTCTGATGTTTGAATTTATATAAGTGTTATATATTTTTATGTAAATTATTATTCAGCTATTTATGAGGTGGGCTTAGTTAATATATTGTTCTGGTCCATAGTTACTTCACGTAATATATTTTCTGGTTGCGAGTTATACATTGTGCAGCTAATTTGCATAATTATGTGGAACATTCTGGGGCGTTCAAAGTTCGCCATGTTAGGTCACGCCAGGCATTTCTTGTATATTTATGGACATTAGCCCCCCCCCCTTTCTTGCATAGTGATACACACCAGATAGATTTGCCTTATATTTCTTTTGAGATTTTGTAATTATTAATTCTTTTTTTTTAGCTACAAACTAATTGCTATTAAAGTATACGATTAATTTGGTACAAGTAGTGCAGCCCTTTTTCTAATAAATAAATTTTCTAAATTTTCTGTACCTAGAGTTTCATAGTATTTTCCAGACTGTTCTTTCAGGCTATATTCCGTGTAGCCGTCTTGCTTATATTCTCTGTTTTGTATTTCACTTTATTCGGTGATTTGCTAATTTGAAATAGCATTTATATTTTTGGCTGTTTGCTGGCTGATTTGCTTAACTTACCTTGTTTAGTTTTTGCCTTTCTTTATATATTTATTCTTTCATACCATATTGCTTTTTCATACCAAAATTTCTGCTTAGTTAATTTATTCTTGATTATATTTTGGTGCTATTTTGATATTTAATTACACTCAGGTTTTGGATTTTCCTTACCGTATTTATTTTCCTTATTCCAAATTATTTATTTCTATTGCAAATTAGGTCGACCACTTCACCCTTCTTCCGTAGTATTTCTTGGGCAAATTCAAAAAACATTCTCAGTTTATCTTCCCTTCTGTATATTCTAAAATTCTTTAAAATATATTATCTACTATTCCCTATTGGATAGGCCTAATTATACTTCATGAGTAAATTTTTCTAAAGTGATTTCTTGTCATTTGCTGATTATAAAAGACTTTGAAATATTCCCTACTCTTGGCTATTAGGTAGGCCTAATTAGTATTTATTCTGGAAATTTTTCCTTATACAAATGGTACAGAGTTGTGAACCTTGATTTTCTTTGGCATCCCTTTATTCTAAATTTCTTTGCCTGGCATTGACCTTTGATAGGCCTAGTCTTTATTAGTGATCCATGCATATTTATTTATAGTATACCAACTTAACCTTTGGAGTTTATTGGATTTGCAATTTTGGATTTTTCTTGGTACATGAAAGATAGCTTAATGTTTAGTGATCTTGGGCATTTAATAATCAATTTCTAGTCATTACTATTTATTGTCATTTATTTATAGTTGATCTTATATTGTACATTGGTTATATTATACATTAAATCCCATTGTTGGAATTTTGCGAATTTATGATCATGTGTTATGGCCCTCTTGCTCTCCCATCCTTCTTAACCTGTATTGGAGATAGATCTTCGGCCTTGCTGGAAATTGTCCACATGCTCTTCCAAGTTATATTAAAGTGAGATATTATTAATATAGAAGTTTTTGGTACCTGCAAATAAGTATCAGTTATTACATATATATATATTTTGGATATCAGATTAATTCCATTTGTAGGAGTGTCTTCATTTAACCTAGTGACCCCTTTAATTAAACTATTCTAATTATTTATTAAATTCTATTATAAATTAAATTAACTCTAGCAATTTTTCTTTCTCAAGCAACATTATAAATTATTATATAACCTAAAACTATTTCTATTAATCGTTGCAGCACTAGTAATTAAAGGATTAATATTAAAACGAGCGCAAGAGCCCGTTCTACTTATAGGTGACAGTTAAAGAACCCCGTTCTGCTCACGGGTGATAGCGTAAATTGGTGTAGGCAAACAAAAATTAATTACATTTAGGCAAAATTTTTTTCCCACTTGAATTACATGTGTTATCTATAATTCGACCCTTCTGAACACGAATATAACAATAATAATAACCGGTTCCTTCCGTCCTTCAAGAAAATACCGATTTTCCATTACCGTCACACAGCTCACGCAAGAAAAGTAGGAATGTTTCAAACAAAAATTAATTACATGGAGGCAAAATTTTTATCCCACTTGAATTACGTGTTATCTATAATTCGACACTTCTGAACACGAATATAACAATAATAATAACCGGTTCCTTCCGTCCTTCGAGAAAATAACGATTTTCCATTACCGTCACACAGTTCAAACCAGAAAAGTAGGAATGTTTCAAACAAAAATTAATTACATGGAGGCAAAATTTTTATCCCACTTGAATTACGTGTTATCTATAATTCGACACTTCTGAACACGAATATAACAATAATAATAACCGGTTCCTTCCGTCCTTCGAGAAAATAACGATTTTCCATTACCGTCACACAGTTCAAACCAGAAAAGTAGGAATGTTTCAAACAAAAATTAATTACATGGAGGCAAAATTTTTTTCCCACTTGAATTACGTGTTATCTATAATTCGACCCTTCTGAACACGAATATAACAATAATAATAACCGGTTCCTTCCGTCCTTCAAGAAAATACCGATTTTCCATTACCGTCACACAGCTCACGCAAGAAAAGTAATTACATGGAGGCAACATTTTTTTCCTACTTGAATTACATGTGTTATCTATAATTCGACCCTTCTGAACACGAATATAACAATAATAATAACCGGTTCCTTCCGTCCTTCGAGAAAATAACGATTTTCCATTACCGTCACACAGTTCAAACCAGAAAAGTAGGAATGTTTCAAACAAAAATTAATTACATGGAGGAAAAATTTTATTCCCACTTGAATTACATGTGTTATCTATAATTCGACCCTTCTGAACACGAATATAACAATAATAATAACCGGATCCTTCCGACCTTCGAGAAATAACGATTTTCTATTACCGTCACACAGTTCAAACCAGAAAAGTAGGAATGTTTCAAACAAAAATTAACTACATGGAGGCAAATTTTTTTTCCTACTTGAATTACATGTGTTATCTATAATTCGACCCTTCTGAACACGAATATAACAATAATAATAACCGGTTCCTTCCGTCCTTCGAGAAAATAACGATTTTCCATTACCGTCACACAGTTCAAACCAGAAAAGTAGGAATGTTTCAAACAAAAATTAATTACATGGAGGCAAAATTTTTTTCCCACTTGAATTACATGTGTTATCTATAATTCGACCCTTCTGAACACGAATATAACAATAATACTAACCGGTTCCTTCCGTCCTTCTAGAAAATAACGATTTTCCATTACCGTCACACAGTTCAAACCAGAAAAGTAGGAATGTTTCAAACAAAAATTAATTACATGGAGGCAAAATTTTATTCCCACTTGATTTACATGTGTTATCTATAATTCGACCCTTCTGAACACTAATATAACAATAATAATAACCGGCTCCTTCCGTCCTTTGAGAAAATACCGATTTTCCATTACCGTCACACAGTTCACGCAAGAAAAGTAGGAATGTTTCAAACACAAATTAATTACATGGAGGCAAATTTTTTTTCCCACTTGAATTACATGTGTTATCTATAATTCGATGGTTTCTGATAGTTTTAGGATCGAGTCGCGACCCACCTGTAACGAATCCGCGACCCACTAGTGGATCGCGACCCACCGGTTGGGAACCGCTGGTCTAAATCATTAAAGTTTTACATCTTACTCTATGTCAGTGCATTTTACTGACAAATGGCCTAAGATGATGATATGTTGCTTGTGACTAATTTATTGGGAGAGCTCCAGTCAGGAGAAATACATTTTGCAACACTCCGTGCTACATAATTTTATTTTAGGAGTTGTCTAAAACCGAAATTTAAAAAAAAATAAGTGTATAGAATATTATAAACTTAAAATAATTGTTTACCAGGAATATAATTATGGTTTCTGGCCATCCACGATGGGCTTGTCAACTTTCAAACCCATTCTGTTATTCTTGAACAATCTTCGGTGAGATGCAGATGCATATAAACTTTAACAGTTTTTTGTTAACTTGGATGGCGGTTGAATTAGGCTACAAAATGTGATTTCTTGTACAGTTCTATATTTATTTATCTGTGGTCATACTATTATTACATTATAAAACCATTTCATAAACATTTAATAGAGGTGGGAGCGTGAAAATTTTAAAACCTTTGAGCCCACTCAATGTTCTTCAAAAGTTGGCGCTACTGGACATAGGTATGATTTATTCATGCACATATAAATGCCACCGACCCTGATCGGGATTGAACCCATGACCTTGGGAACAGAAAACAGAAAACGTTTCAGACTTTTTCCGATAAATCTGTATAGCCTATTTAGTTCTGAATAAATACAAATACAGTAAGAATAAAAATAAGGGAAAATGACTCCAAACCCTTGTATGATATTTAAATAAAAAAAATTATAGGCAGTCTCATTATAAGTACCTAACCTTACAACTGATTCTTTCTTTCTTAAATTAAACTAACTTGAATATTACTTTTCTTTTTCTTAGGAATAATATTCTGAAGGCAGTTTAGTTTTGTAAAATTATTTTTATCACTAAGATGTAAACATTTAAAGAGTATAGCCTTTTTTAATGTCGTGTAATAAGAGAGACTTAAAAATGCTAATTTTAACGAAGAATGGTGAATATTTCACCCATTATCCCCCCTCAAGTTTTCAGGTAGGATTTATGGGAATATCAAACTTTTGAGACTCGAAATACCGAGACACTATATTTGTTTCAGGTATGAGCTAGAAAATGGAATAAATCTTCATAATGGATATTTAAGGATATGGCAATACATACCACTTATCGTTCAATCCGTCAGTTTATCATAATATTTGAAAATCTGGTAATATTCTTATAGGAATTTCAGAGTTCATGGTCAATAGAACAAAAATTGAAATCTCCTGCCATGACACTAGTATTTATCGCTCTCTTATAAAAAGCACTGTAACGTCGAGCGTTGCACAATTCGTTACGGTTAAGATAATATTATGTCACTTGCTGTAACTAATAACATGCTGGAATTTGACCTCACTTTTTCATACATGACATGATGTATACCTTCATTTACTACTTTAGCCCTCACAAATAGAGCAATTAATGGTGTTATTGTTACATGTTAGTAAAGGTAAAATTAGTGGTAGTAGTATAATAACAATAGAAGCAGAAGCTTACTCTGGTAGAACAGGCTATAGCTAGAATGATTTAAATCAATTAAATGAATGGAGTGGATATAATAAATTAGGGTAAGGTGGTACATTTTCGAACACTTAACAAATATTCTTATTTTATGAACACAGTAAACTTAAGACAAGTTCAACTGTATCGTAATCACAAAGTTGGCAATGTAGTTGACCCTTCAAAAAAATATGGAAGTCAGACAGCTGTAAAATTGGTCATGGCAATCAATCTTTCATTTCCAGAATATCGTTCGAAAATGTACCACAGTAGGTACAATTCTAAACACCAGTGGGCACTATTTCGAACAGTGGCATTTTCAACGAACGAATTGCTTTCTTCCAAATATTATATTTTATTATTATTATTTATCAATAATATGAGTGTAATAATGAAGTGTCACGTTTCGAATAGGCAGATGACAGGTTTGGGGCATGTGGTCAGCATGCTGACTCCTACGTCAGTTATTGATGGCTTACTGAACCGGAGCCGCTACTTCTTTATGAATTAGCTCTTCGGTTGGTGTCAGGAGGCTGAATGCACCCCGTTCCAAATCGCCCTACCTCAGAAAAATTCGAGGAGGTAACGGGGATCGAACCCAGACTTGCGGGTCCGTAGTCAGCAACCACTAGACCATGCAGGCGTGTCTGTCATAACATCAAGAGCAATAATAAAAATACTTAACAACTCCAGAACGATTTCTGTTTGCTATTCTGTATTGCATAATTGCTGAGATGTAATAGCAATCCAGAGGAAGTGCAGTTCATAAATCTTCGTTGAAATAATACCACTGTTGAAAGCTATGTGAATGCTATTCTTTAAATATTTGACTGGCACAGTTAATAATAATAAACATGCAGAATGCTGTGATGGCAAAACAGCTTTTCCATGCAAGCGATCGCGGGTTAAAGTACTGTTCGAAATTGTACCTAAAATCCGTTCGTATTTGTACCTCGAGCTAGTTTTTGTAAATTATACATAGTTGCAAATTCCGCTCACGAATGACCATTGTTGTGCCAATGACTTACGTATTAAAGACTACGCTATTTGTTGGTATGAGTTAAAAATTGGTCCTCAACAATGTATTCCAGTAACACAACGTGGGATTATAAGCAATTTTATAACGTGCCATTTTTCCAGCATGGAGTTCAGTATGGACGCTATATTTTTAAAAAGAGGTTGGCTAACATTTGAAACCCAAAAATGGATAAAAATCTTAGTCCGTTCAGAATTGTACCATGTTCGAAAATGTACCACCTTACCCTACCTTTAAACATAAAAAATGCAAAATATTGACTTTCTCTAGATTTAAAAATAATATTGCATGGCAATATTGTATTAATGGTATTCAGTTGAACAAAATTACCACTATGAATGATTTAGTTATATTATTTAACTATAACTTAACTTTCTAGAATCACATGAATAATATTATTTGTAAAACTCTTAAAAATCTTGGATTTATTATCAGGAACTCATATTGTAGCATAAGTACATTATTTAGCAGTGGCGTAGCGTACTATAAATAATTAGGGAAGCTGATTGCATACATATGGAAAAGCAAAGACTAGATTAAAATCCTTTCCTTAATTTTTGAAGGTCAGCTCTATTCTACTGTTTCTCCCGATAAATAATTCTATGACGTCATCTTCGAATGTGTGTCTGCTCCTCAATCCATTCAGCAGAGCCTTCTCTATGTTTAACAATGCGAATGCCACTAATCTTTTCTGAGTTTGAGAATTTCTCAGGTAATTTTTAATCTTTTTTAACGCAGAGAAAGACCTTCCACTTGTTGTACTTGTAGCTGGAATTGTTAAGATTAGACTGCACAGTTTGTATGTTTGAGGAAAAACTGCTCTTAAGTCGAGGGTCCGGATATATTCATGAAGATCGTAAACAGTTTCCTTCGCCATATCAGATTCACAATAAACAACAGAAAGTTCACTCCTCAATACAGCAATGTCGAAATGCATTCCATAATTTTCTTGTAAGCATTCTAGTGTATATTCTGGAAACTGAGCTTGAAAATTCTGAAACTGCTTACTGTCAAGGAGACTTAAAAATTCAGCTGGGGACCTCTGCATACCTGGTTGAAATATTCAGAGATACCACATCAATTACTTCGTAAAAAAAGTATTTTGTATGAAGATTTCTTATCTTCACCAGGAATTGAATCTATGCGAATTCTTTTAGATTTTTGGGAGCAATCCTGTTCAGACGAAAATACTTCCATTTTTTCCCAGACAGAATCAAAATTCTCACGAAGTTTCTGCAAATGACGTTTAAAGTGTTCAATCTTTCGCATTCAGAAAGAAATATCATTTAGTTTTGTCTGAGGTACTTTGAATAGTGAATCAGAAAATGGAAATATTAAGGAAAATATTTCTAAAAAGAAATTGAAATCGAATCCCTTTATAGTCGTCAGCAGACCTTGGGCAGAAACAATGGTTTCTGAATCCTATTCACTCTTATTTTCAACAATGCCGTCAAACAGCTGTTCAATATGGGATCTGTCTTAATGAATCATTTTTACTAAACGACTATGTGTAGGAGCAAACGCAGGAAACATTTTGTATAGACGTTCATTTAGGGCAATAGACTTCGATCGAATGCAGACTAAATTTCTTTGTTAATATGTCTTCAATTACACAATAACAAGAATCACTGCTGTCACCCATGATGATAAAGAGAACCGCCCACACCGCACCTTGCCACAACACCACATGCGGGCCTACCCTAACGCATGCTGCGCTAATGCGGTGGAATACAACACTACAACCGCTTCCAAATCTACCAATTTTAGTGGCGGGAAAACTCCAAAGCTTGCATTTCCGTACAGCCTAGAAGACTGCTGTTCAAAAGCAGCTTCCTAACTTGGGCTGCCGCATCAAACTGTGCAATAAGACTGCTGCATCTCATGTTGTCTCATTTACGGAACACAAGATCTGATGAAAAGAAGGTACTTCATCTACGAATTCAATGTCTTGCATTTACAGACTATTACACGATAAACATTAATTTAATTTTTGCCTACAATCTTGGGGAAGCACTGCTTCCCTAGCTTCTTAAGTAGCTACGCCCCTGTTATTTAGAGTATTTAGACTATATAGAACCGTTGTCAGACCAAAATTAGAATATTGCTCTTTAATTTGGAATCCTACTACCATTAAATAAAGGAAATTGAAAGAGTCCATTCAAAATAAATTTCTAAAATATACGTATTTCAAACAGTTCAACTATTATCCTAAATTTGAATCATACTAAACTATGTTACAATATTTCAATATCCCTGAACAGTCGAAATTGTCATGCATTGTTGTTTTTACACAAATGACTTAACAACGAAATATATGATATTAATATTCTCAGAGAAATATATCTTTATGTTCCACGTTATAGATATTATAAATTGCGTAATCTTTTTTTCATCCCAATAGCAAACACTGATTCCCATAATAATTCTCCTCTTTATAATGTGCTCTGATTATACAATCAATTGCACAACATGGACAATATAGGTATATTTAATACTTACAAAAAGCAGTATAAAAATATGTGTGATAAAAATTTGAACTTAAAATAATAATTATTAAAATATACTGCATGTCTTTTCTTTACTTGAATCTTTCTGAAATATATATTTTCTTCCAAAATGACAAAATTATTATATTACTATTATTTATGTTTTTGATAAGTTCCCTTGTGTAATTGTCATATATTGTTTGTGTTTCTGTTTTTTTTTTTAAGTTATAGTGTTAGTTTAATTATTTTGAATATTACTTTAAATATTTAATATTAGCATTGTACATCTGGTGTATTTATATAAGCGAGATTATTGTAATTGGGCATTAGCCTGTAATATTCTTAGCAAAATAAATAAATAAATAAATAACGACAAGACCGTTAAAGCTCACCAGGGATTCCGTACGATTATGTAAACATTCTTAAACTGATTAATATAGTGAACAACACTCATTACTAGAGTTAGAATTTTATGTAGTTTCATTTGGAAAATGTATTTACATAAATATGTAGTGAAAAATGGATTATGTATCAAACTATTTTAAAATTATAAGAAATATGTCATATCACATAATATTTAATACCTTTTATATATGGTGATGATGTAAGAGACAATAATGCATTAACTTTTCAGCATAGTAAATAATTTATTTTCTAAATTCTGTGGGGTCATTGACCTTTAAACGTCAAACGATGTAACGACGGTAAATTTGAAGAAAGGAATATTTTCTGAGGAAATCCCCTCATAGGATCTACATTAGCTTCGCTTAATATGTGACATAGACTAAATATTCGTGAAGGCAAATACCTTTGACAAGACTCAGTAAAACAGGCCACAACCAAAGCAACCCCAGGCGGCAACCGTGCTCTAATCCCACCCCGACCAACCCTCCATAAACATATTGGGGTACAATAGCCGAAAAGGAGGCAAGGAAAATGAGTAGCACGTGCCAAAGCCTTAAGATGTGCGTTGTTGCCACAGTGGAGCTGATTTCCAAAAGTATGAAATAGTCATAATTAGACTTCGGACTTTTAGGTCGCTAAAAATGCTGTTTTAGGTACCTAAAAAAGGCTCTAAAAATTGGAAAATAGGTTCTAAAAATCGTAAAATAGGCTCTTATAAAATCATTAAGTTGCCAACTTTCTGAAATATCGCAATTGCAATGCAGAATATTATATTTATTGAAGTCACCATTAATCAATAATCATGATAAAACACAGAATAGGCCCATGGTACCCAGAATTATATAGACCTATTACTAGGGGCTGTATTACTACCATAACAGTGAAAACCTAATCCCTTTGCCCAAAAGCTACGCATATCATACTATCATATTCAACCCCTTGTATCCCTCAGTGATTCAGAGAACTACGTTTTTTTTTTTTTTTTTTGTTACTGGGTGTGGGAGTCGGGAGAAAAACACTACATTTTCTTGGGAATTCCAAGGAATTTTTCTACTGAAGACTAAACATTCCTTACTATTTAACCACGTCACAAATGTGTCATGTACTGCACATTCCGAGCTAAAAATTTAGTAGGAACTGAAAATAAATGCTAGAATTTGTAACAAAAAATTACTTATTTTGAACTTTAGAGGAAAATCAAGCAAAAAGGCAAAATTAGGCTCTAACGTAAAAATAGGCTGTTTTAGGTCCTATAAAAGTATCAGTTTTAGGCATAGTCACTTATGAAACATGCATATACAAGTTTTCGTCCATATATCACCTAAGGATTAAAATAGGTTTTTACCTAAAATCCGAAGTCTAGTCATAATATATAAGTAACTGTGTATCGCATAATAATTATTATATGTGTTACAACTGCTTTAGAAACCAACTGTGAAAATGTAATATACGCATTAAGAACCCAAATGCATGTTAGTAAGTTATACCCGAGGGAATCCTAGAGTCATAACATATTTAGAAGTTCCACAATAAATAGGCTACCGCTATGCATTTATTTTGCAAGGAACACATAGGCCTATCTACAAATAAAAATGGTTTGGTTGGTTTGTTATTTATGCTGATAGTGTATCATTAATCGACTCAACCTCCAACAGAAATGAGTACCAGGAGGAATCCTGGGGGTAAAGACGGCCGGTGCATAAGGTTGACAACCTTACCACCTTCCTGTGTCGAATGTCTAAAAATCTGGGAGCCTCAACCTCCTGGAACTCTCTGGGCCTCCATGGCTTGTAATAGGGAACACTTTACTTTAGTGTTTCATTAATATAAAGGCGGTATATTTTAGTTCTACTTATTATTGTTATTGTACGCTGGGTAATAAAGACGTTATTTCTTTTGTTCTTATGTCAGCCAGAGAATGTGGTAAAATCAAGTTCCAGAGGATGTAAACAGAAGCAGTATATATACTTCAGATGTGAAAAAAAGAAAAGAAATGGTTGAAAAATAAATACTTTTTCAGGATATGCTAGGTAGTTCAATAGTCTCGAAAATCGCATTATTCGTGAGGCAAATTTGTGTATGAAATGAGTAGCTTATAACTATCCTTCAGAGTTTATTAGGAAAAAAATTCAAGTGAAAGTTTATGCAGTTAGCATAATATAATGCATAGTGTAGGCCTACCTTACATAATATATTATGTATATTATACAATTCATGCAGAAAATTTAAACAAAATCGTTAATACCATTTTCGGGAAAATTACGAAAAACGAAATTCTGTTCATGGAAAAGTCGTAAAAAAATAAAGAGAACGTCGTTCTCTGAAGGATAATCCAAACAATATCTGATTTGATGCATTCCAAAAACGTTCGTTACTCTAAGCATGGGCAATACACCTTTCTCACTTCATATACAATAAAAGATAATATTGCAAGGAGTGCATAGTCAGTTGATTCAAAGATTTATTATTCACCAGGCATGACTGACTTTGTATGAACGGTACCTGACTTATAACTACTCTTCAGAGAATTTGTTTGAAAAAATTGTTGAAATAAAAGTTTTATCTCTTGATATAAGCACCTTATATGCAAAGTCAAATCGTTCCAGTCGATTTCAAGAAAATCACGAAAAATGAATGTTTCTTAGTGTAAAGTAATGTAAACATTAAGAGAAAGTCGTCACCAATCTTCGTGTCACATTCCCAATTACCCAATTATAAAATGTCAAACACTAAGTTGTATCAAGTGGCCTACGTGCTTAGGGTCGTTCCCAACTCTCCTCTCCCCCATAAATACATACAAATTGTATGGAGATATAGATATAGATTTAACAAGAAATGCAGAATAAGCGCAATTGCTAAAACGTGCTGAAGTCTTGAGGAAATAACATGACATTGCAACAACGCCTGACTTGGCTGGCAGGTAGTGGCAGGGACATTTTTTTTTTTTTTTTTGTGTGCCCACTCTTACCCCCGGAGTGCCAAGCAATTAAGCCTAAACCTCCGGTCAGACCAAATTTTGGTAACCATATGTGATGTGTGTATACCTATTGTGCCCTTATGTACATCCGTAGGGGATGTTGATGGTGTGACGTGTTTGGGCTGAGTACTTGTGTCTTTGTACTTTGGCGCAGGATAGACCTAAGTGCGGATAGGTCTTATGTGCAATATTTCCGAGTGTGTTTCTTTTTAGTGACATGTAGTTATGTATTCTAGAGATTTGTAGTGCGTGTATCTGTTTGAGGGGATTATTGACCAGTCCGGCATTCGCCTAAGAACGAGGGAAACCCCTCAAAAACCTCGTTCGGACTGGAGCAGTGGCCAAATGACCCTCTACTTTGGTGTGTTAATTTACTATAGACTTTTCGAGAAGTGCTGTTTTTGCAAAGGTTTTAAGGGCTGGGAAGGTGTTTTTACGCGTCCAGAACGTGAGGTCCGGTGCCCAGGCTTCCTCTTCTGCCCTAGCGGCTTCGTGGAGGAGTAGTCGAGCTTCTCGATATCGAGGACAAGTATACAGCATATGATACATGGTGTATGGTTCGCTGTCCTCACAAGCGCATAGATCGTCGTCTGTGAGATTGAAACGGATTAAGTTAGCGGCAAAGTTGCCGTGGCCAGTTAATACCTGTGTGACGAAGTGGTCCAATTTAATCCATGGCATTTTAAGTCTATTTCTGATATTTGGGAAAAAGTCACGAGTGATTCTACCATTTTGGGCAACTACCCATTTTTGCTGCCAAATATCTTTTAACTGTGAGTGAATGCGTTCATAAAGATGTGATCGATCTAAGCTCTGAAATTCCCTTGGTCCGATTTGAAGGGCACCTAATTGAAAATTAATTTGCTTCCGCACTTTGTACCTGGCTATCCGTTCCTCAAGCAGAAGATCAACAGGAAGAACACCAGCTATGACTGGTAGAGCATCATTCGAAACAGTGGAGTAGGCTTTAGTTATTCGCAAGAGAGAATGTCGCTGGGCAGATTTGAGTTTACGGATGTGATGTGTGTTAAGTTTAGTGGCCCAAGCGTTTGCAGCATACGAGACAATAGCCTCAAAAATAGCAGAGTAAAGTATACGATAGTTAGTGAATTTGTATCCCCACTGCTGTCCAGAAAGTCTGGCTAGGGCCTGAAATAGGTTGTTAGCTGTAGCACTGATTCTTTGAATATGAGCGGTGAATTTATTACCTTCTTGTAAAGTTATACCCAAATACTTTGTTTCTCGAACATATGGGATCCGGTCTTGTCCTATCCTGATGATTGGAGGGTGATTTCCTATTTTCTCCTTGAGGAGCATTGAGTTTGTTTTAGTTTTAGAAATCTTTAGCTTTGCTTTGTGGGACCAAGTTTCCAGAATTGTTAGTGCTCGATTAGCTTTGCGTTCGAGATCTGTTCTGGACTCACCTTCGATAATAATTACTGCGTCGTCGGCATAGGCTATGACGTCAGCGTCTTGAGTCTGTTCAAGTTGTCTGAGGGCTTCATCAAACACCAGGTTCCAGACCTTGGGTCCCAATACTGAGCCTTGGGGACACCCTTTGGATGCGGCCTTTGTGAATGAATGAAGGTTATCCCTTAGCGTTATTCGTCTGGACCGAAAGTAGTCACTGAGGACGGCATATATGTTCTGTGGACAGTTTATATTACGAAATCTCTCCAGGGCGTGTGGCCACCAGACGTTGTCAAATGCGCCTTCTATATCTACGAAGATGGTAAGCACGTATTTAGAATTAGATGTGGTTACTATTTGCTGGAGCAGTGAAGCTGCATCCTCAGTACATCTTCCAGGGCGGAATCCAAATTGCCTGGGCGAGTATGATTTTTCTAGAGAAGTGTCTATTTTGGAAGCTATGAGATGTTCAAAGATCTTTCCCATGACAGGGAGAAGACAGATTGGTCTGTACGACTTGGCCAGAGATGGATCTTTGGTGTCATTTTTCAGAATAATTTTGAGTAGTCCCATTTTCCAGGCGTTGGGAAATATACCAAGGCTAAGGCACGCATTGTATATCTGGAGAAGTTTCTCTTTAAGGAGCGGACCTCCTTTCTTAATGAATTCTGGGTGGATTTCATCAATGCCGGGGGCTGTTCGATTTTTGGTTCGGTCTATAGCTATTTCAAGATCTGTTGTATCGAAAGGGGTGGCGTTGTACTCATTCTGGTATGGTCTTCGCGCAGCCCTGCGGAGTATCTGCTGTTCTAGAGTTACCCCTACATCAGAATCATCGGGGACCAGGGCGTCTGTCAGAGTGGTGGCCACAGTGTCCCACGTGTCGGCAATCGTGCCATCTGGAGTACGGAGACTATGGATGACTGTGCGCGGGTGCAGTTTTTTCGTCATAAGTTTATAGGCAATCCCCCATGAGTTGATGACACTTTGCTCTGTGACAAAGTTCCGCCAGCTTTCTACTTTCGCGAGATAAATCGCTCGTGAGTATTCTCTACGTGATTGCGCGTATTCTGCGTAATATCTGTCCCGGTTAGGCAGTTCGCGAGCTCTATTGGCCTTTTGGAACTTTCGCCTTTTCCTGTTAGTGTCTCGCCTGAGTTGATCAAGAGCATCGCTCCACCAAGGCACAGCTTTCTTTCCAGGGAGTGTCATGGGAATACTTTTTCGTGCTGCTTGGGAAACGGCAGCAGTGAGTTGATGCACCTGATGAATTACTTCCATAGTGGAGTTTAGGGGAGAGTTGAGAGGAGTTAGGTTAGTTTCTACGTTATTATAGAAAGCTTGCCAGTCTGCATTTTTGAGATTATAGCGCCTGGCATGACGTATTGTATTTACAATAGTGTCTTCAATAATTATTTCTAGAACATTATGTGCACTGGACCCGATTTCTGGCTTAATGGTCCATTGAACATTGCGGCGGCACATGTCTCGTGAGATTAGCGAGACATCGATGTGCGATTGGCCTATCCTAGTTTGGAAGGTGGGTTCAGTATTCTGTCCATTGAGTGTAAACCAGTCCATTTCCGCAAGGAGCTCCGCCATAAGCTCTCCGTTATGGTCCGTGTAAGGGACACCCCATAAGGGGGATTTGCCATTCGCATCAATACCAACAACAATGTTGGCTTGCGATCTTCCTATTTCCCTTAGCTTGTTTAAGACTGGATCAGGGGATTCAGCGGGTTGGAGGTACGCACTAACTAGTGTAAATTCGTCGATTACAGTAGCTATTTTGACGCACGTTAAATGGGGGATAGAATAGTGAGTTTGCTTAAGGCACTCAATTTCCGGGTTTAGGATTACTATTCCCGTCCACGGGTATTCGTCAGGGGAATTTCCAGTGATGATTTGATGACAACAGCTAAATCCAGTGATTTTATTCCCGTGGTATGCGTAAGGTTCTTGTAAAAGAAGGATATCTACGTTGTGTGTGTGAGCTTCCGCGCGAATTTGGTCAGTGACTACTCTGGCCCTGTCAGTGTTGATTTGCCAGATCTTGATTGTTTTCTCAGCCATCGCCGTAGTCAGTCATTTCCTTAAGTCTTCTAATCGCGGTTTCCCGCGAGGGACAAAGTGGGTCAGTCGTTGAGTGTCGAGCGTCTTTTTTATAGCGGGTGCACAGAGCGCAAGTAGGGGGGTCAATCTGTTTGCGAGGGCACTCTGTGTACCTGTGCCCCTGTTTGGCACAGTAGCCACACGTCTCAGCGTCCGCTCTACAGACCTTGGCAGTGTGTCCAAGATTGTGGCACCGATAACATCTCGCTGGTACAGAATGGTCTTCCACACGACAACTGTGGAAGCCTAGGAATATCCTGCCCTTGTCAATTAGCGAGTGTCGGACTGCATGGTGTGTTTCAAAGACCCAATGGTCTCGGTCAGTGAATTTCCCGAGTTTGAATCGGAAAGCCACCATGTCATCAATTACTTTAAGGTCAGGATGTTCTGGCAACGAGTTGCTGATTGCCCGTTTTAGTTCTGCTTCAGTTTTTCCGCGAGGAACGTTTTTAATAATGATTTTGGGTCTTCTTTTCTGAGGTTGCATGGTACGGTAGCCCTTGTCCTTTAGAGATTTACAAGTCATTATTTTCTGCACCTGGTCTAAGGAGGTCGTCTCCAAGATCAGTCTGGGTCCCCTGGCTCGTCTGAGGCCAACGATCTTCCAATCTTCTGCTGTGGGGTCGTCAATGTCTTTGAGGAAGGATTTTTTAACATCGTCAGCAGTCTTCAGTGTAGGGTCTGCGTTTTCAATTAGTACTACATGTTTTCCCTTCCTAGGAGAAGGTGATGGATTTGCTATGACTTGCTTCGGAGGATTGGCGAGAAGCGCCCTGTTGTACGTTAATGGAGGGTTAGTCGTCTTAAGTATTTTGTTTTCACTTCTTAATTCAGCAATTTCTGCAATAAGGTCCTGTTGCAGTCGAGCAATTCGACCCAGTGATGTGAGGACCTTCTCCTTCCTATCGCGGGAATCCTTGGAGAAGAGCATCAGGGTGCTGATTTCCACTAGGATATCGAGCACACTTCGTTCGTCTCCCTCCTCCTGAGGGAGGGTAGATAGGTCGAAATCAGGTTTGTCAGGCATATGCGACGAGATAGCGCTGGTTACAGAGTGAGCATCGTCTTCCCTATCCCCGCGTTTATTTTGGGTCTGTCGGGGGGTTCGCTGTGAAGCAACTGCTGCTTGCTTTTTTGCCTTTCCGTTAGTCTTGCAGTCCATTTCTTTGCGTTGGGTCATTTCATTAGTGGTTCTTTGGGTTTTTGTTTGGCGGGTTTCCAAGCCGCGAGATGAAAGTTGGCGATAGACAGACATAAACAAAATTATTGAGGGTTAGTTGAGCGGCGCTCCGACACGCTGCAACCTGAGGGATCACTCCGGATGAGAGCGTGAAATGCAAGGGGGTTCTAGCCTAACTGCCGCTAATCGGCGCGCGGTAGTCTTTCTGGCGCCGGCTTACGTGCTGACACTAGCTTCGATCCTAGCAAACCGGAAGGGGCTATCTACCTCTGGGGTAACATTCTCCTCGAGCCGGCGGACCTACACACTAGCCACGGGTTACGTGCATGTCCCAGAAAGGCTACCGTAGAATTTTGATACCCGAGTTTACACGAACGCCTTGAGACACGGCCCGAACGAAACTACTTCCCCCGGCGTCCTAAACTATGGGGCCTAGGTTCACGATCCGGTTGGTGCAGCGCAATCACACTTCAGAGGACAGGGAACACACCATACAGGCCCTAACGACGAGCGTCTATCTAACTCGCCAGGTGCAGCGTTCGCTTACCCGTATGGCACCGCATATGGTTAGGGGTGGGCAGATCCTAATAATCACTACAGATGAGGGTCAGACTTAAAAGAGGGCCGTTCCCTTTGTAGCCGCCTGGGTATCGTTTGAGCGCGACCACATCTTCAAAAGGTCTCTTCAGCTGTTCTTTTGGTCATACTTTTCAAAAGATGTCAGCCATGGTCATCTTAATCCATCTATTGCGGCAAGTGGCAATAGGCAGAGCTTCAGTTCTAATTTCAAAAAAGCAATTCGTTAATATATCGAAATGGGTTATATATGTAATTTCATGTAATATCACAGAAATATCGAAAATGCCTATAAGTATATAAAAATATGTTAAATGAAACTTCACTGAAATAGTCATTTGGTGAATTATGGACATGTATGGTTTTCCACAATGTGAAGGTAAAGAATAAATATTTAACTATATATAAATCCCAGCCCTAGTCATTACAATGTTGATGTATAGTGTTTTCAGACGCAACTTAAATCTAATAAGTTACTTTGAGGGGTAGCTAAAAACATTCTGTATGAAAACTTGAAATCTAGTATAAATTCGTTAACAACTATGGTCTAAAACAGCTGGTATTAGATCTCAGTAGATTTCACTGCAGAGAGTTTTATATCTAAGAATAAGTCCTAGAAGGTGTATAAACTTAATTTTAATTCTACATATTAGTCAGAAAGATCATACCTCATCCTACTCGAATAATACACAACTACGGTTCAAAATCACGTACACTTGCTGACCGTAACGTTGGCATAAAATTAAAATAGTTTATCCATTGTTCACAAGGAAATTGTACTTTTTTTAATTGTCGCAGTCCTCTACCACATCCACAGCAACTAATTAATGTTCATTTCTAACCTTTCTAACCTAACCTAAACTAACATAATCAGTCAAGTGTGAAAATGAATATTCCTGCAAGTTCACTGCAAATTTTGAACTTGTTCTTTTCTTTTTTTTATAAGCGTCTTTTATTTCAAATTGCCTACCCTAGGCACCCCTCTGAATTGCTATCTGGAGCCATGTTCAAAAACCGTTATGAATGAAGTCAAAATGGCCCCATTTATGACTACATTTCAACACGATTGGGGTGAAGTGAGACCCAGTCCTACTTGTGTCCTACTACAGTGCGCCAGGGAATTTTCTCCGCAGCGACTACGTGCTGGAGAGGGTGCTAGCAACAGCAGTCATGTTGGCAGCAGAATGCAGGAAAGGCAGGCAGGCAGAAGCCATTGACACTTTTGTCAATGGGTGCTTTGTCTTGCATCAGTGGCAGCTATTCAGGGGAAGTAGGTGAAGTAGCACTTCACCAGTATTTTTCCTTTACAATACGTATTTTTAAAGTTTATTTTCCATATCACGAACGTTGGTTTTTACTATAAATGTATTTGTATTTTTTAATTTCCCGACACGCCGCTACCTGGTGTCAAAGCTAGGAGACAATGAGATCCTGCAAGTGCTTCAAGTCGGCCGTGGGGAAACGGAACTGGTTTACCATTCCCTCGGCTGCATGGGTAGTCTGATCCACTAAAATTGGCTAAGGAGCCACTAAGGATGGCAAGCAGCAGTTTTCTCGCTTATCCCACGTCCCCAAACCGACGCGAACAGACTACCCACGAAGCCGTCCCTCTTGTTCAGGCATTTTCTTCGCCAGTACCTCACACTGTCAACTCGGAGAAACAGGTGGGCACGTTTGCACTTGAATACAGGGTTCATAAAGCACATATATTATCCATCACAGCCTTGATGTTAATACGTTGAACACTACAAATATAATTACACTGTAATTGTTCTTCTAATCCCAATCCATTTGCCACTTTATACTCCGATGAGAACTGACGTTTCATTCCTACAATGCATATTTTTTCGTAGGTAATCATACGACATGGAACATATTAATCACTGCATATTAATGCCTTGAAGTATCCAGTAACGAGCTGAAGTTTATCAGGTAAAATTGCATCTTTCCGACCCTCGCAAGCATATTAACTTATAAGATAAGCAACAGTCATTGATCGATTGCTAAAGATTATTAGTCAATACCAAGTCCGCATCGCATGAATGGAATATTCTGAATAATCTGATTAGGAGAATAATAATTACGATAAACATAGATAGATTCGCGGCGGAGAAGCAGGATCGAATTTATCTCACGAAACTCATAATCTCTTATTAAGAGTATTCCATGAATAAAATGTATCAGATTTTATAAATAATAACTACATTCTTACCCGCATTGTTTAAAATCAAATCATCATTGTGCCATCTGTCAGTTCACGACGTAGGCCTACTAAATGAAGAATAAAAAATGTTGCCAGATACTAACTAACCTGACAAGTAGCCTATCTTGTTTAGCGAATGTTTCAATTCGGAAAAACTTCTACTGCAGCTAGAAGAAAAGCAGCCATTCTGTGATGATATCACCGACAAGTTTGCTGCCTTAAAGGGCTACCGAAGGATTGTTTTGGTTTACAAGGCATATGGGTCATTCCATATTAAATCAACAAATGGGTGTTGCCGCACCATTTTTGATTTTGATAAAATTTTGTAGGTGATGTGTACCAGTCTTCTGAACCCCTAAACAAATCTTGTTATACCTTTAAAAAATTTTACTCCTGAGATATAGGCATTTGTTTGGAGCACGAACAAGCAAAAAATGTAATTTCAGACCTATTTTCTGAAAGCCGTAGAATTTCTATTTGAATCAGTAGAATGATCAGATAGGGCTCATTGGAAAGCTTAAAGAATGGACTTTCATTTGTGCATACTAAATTAGATTTAAGTTAAGTCTAAACATACGTTTTTAGGGCTCTAATCTTCGTCCGTGAATTGTCGTTTTGCGTAAATTTAGGCATTAAAAAAACAACGAAGGACTTGGAGTAACAGGCCAATTTTTTTCCTGTTACACTTATGTACGAGGAGTATGTGTAGAAAAAAACTGAGCTGTTACTGGTGGTCCTTCACCCTGAAAAATTTGCTTAAACTTCGAAAAAAATGTAAATCGTCCTTTTTCTCGGTCCCAAAAAGTAATGTGGGACAGGTGATAAAAATCTGAAAATGCCAGGATGAGAAGCCCTTATAGTGTACTTTAAAATAAAAACAAAATCATTCTGTGACAGGAAGGGATAGAGGAGCTACAAGCCTTTGAAATATCAAGAAAACAGCACTTGACCGCTACTGAAAATAGGCTAAGCAGATAGGATAATTACCACAAAATTTAATTTAAATTTACATAAAAGACAAAACATTTATTTACAAATGAGAATTTTCCTCACTTATACAAATTTCTGATTTGTTGTAATTTTTCTAGCAAATTTCCACATTTGATTTCTTTTTAAGCTACATTGATAACAATTTCAAGTACTGTATTTTCAACTATTTTATTTAGAAACCATTCTTATCCTGGTTTTTTGGATGTAGGTAATGCATTAAACACTAATAGCTGCATAAAGCTATTTAAGGTTAGGCCTGCATCAAATTAACCTTTTCTGAATGTTAACCTTTTTCTCCATTAGGTCCTCTAACAGATACACAGTACCTTTTCCTTGGCATCATTCTGCTGTACTTATCATTTTCGTAGAAGTCTTGTACAGTTTTGACTGAAACTTCATCAAGTTTATTCCTAGTCCTGTTCTCCCTATTCTGTGGCAAAATCCCGTTCTTTTTCACTAAATTTCTTGACTGGTGGGCTAAGTATTGGCTGACATTAAACTCACTCTGCACTATACTAATACTCCAACTACTAGGAGCTAAACTTAGAATGTTCTTTCATTTTTTTTCTTTAAGCTTGTGAATTAGTTGCTTGTACTCATTCGCTAATCTGTCAGGCTGCATGTTCATTGAAAATTCCTCATTATCAGTTGAAATGTTCAAATCAATAGACTTACTTAACTTTCCTGATATACTAACCTCATTTGTTAACACTGAGGGTCTAGCATCAATTGACAGCTTCTGCGCCTTAACAGGAGAAATACCAAGGGCTGAACAAGCATCATTAATTGTTTCAACAAGAATGGTTTCAGGTTCATAAATGTCTGGGCATTCATCTTCACTGTCAGTACCGGTCTCTGTGCCTTGATTTGGATTTTTAATTTTTTTTAAACATTTTGTGCACAATACCTTCCCTGGGATTAATTTCAGCTCAGGATTGCACATGGAAAGTGTCATTGATATTTATCTGAGAGAGATTTTTAATAGGTTTTGAGTGAACACTGTAGGGGTCAGAGCAAGACCGTACACAAAATTTGGAAGTATCTGTCCAAAAATTCAGCCTTGTGAAACATTTTATATAATCGCAACCAGTTCTAATTGAAAATAATGTTTTTTGTTCTTCAGTGAACTCGGAAATAGTATTGAGTACTGAAGACCTAGAGTAAGATAATTTATGACATACCTCTCCTTTATAAGATGCCAACAGAACAAGAACACTCCATCATAGTAATATACTGGTAACAATTTCAATAGCATGTATTCAGCACAAAATAACAATGGTAATAATTTTAAAAAAATAAACTAATCAAAAGATAATTAAGCACAAACACAACCTACATGCTGTGAGTCAGCTCAATAAGTGAATAGTGGACAGCATTCAACAGAGGGGCTGGATCATATGAAGTTATGCATATTCAAACATGACTTGGTCAGCAACCAGACTCCAATGAACAGTGCGTGTCCATAACTTATCAGTTATCAGTTAACATGTAATTCAATATACTGTGTAGAAGAGTAGAGTTTAATCCAGTACCTACACCTAATAAACCAGGATAAGAATGATTTCTAAATACAGTAGGCCTACTTGAAATTGCCATCAATGTAGCTTAAAAAGAAATCAAATGTGGAAATTTGCTAGAAAAATCACAAAAGTCAGAAAGTTGTATAACTGAGGAAAATTCTCATTTGTAAATAAATGTTTTGTATTTTATGTAAATTTAAATTAAATTTTTTTGTAATTATCCTATCTGCTTAGCCTATTTTCAGTAGCGGTCAAGTGCTGTGTTCTTGATATTTCAAAGGCTTGTAGCTCCTCTATCCCTTCCAGTCACAGAATGATTTTGTTTTTATTTTAAAGTACACTATAAGGGCTTCTCATCCTGGCATTTTCAGATTTTTATCACCTGTCCCACATTACTTTTTAGGACCGAGAAAAAGCACGATTTACATTTTTTTCGAAGTTTAAGCAAATTTTTCAGGCTGAAGGACCACCAGTAACAGCTCAGTTTTTTTCTACACATACTCCTCATACATAAGTGTAACAGGGAAAAAAATTGGCCTGTTACTCTAAGTCCTTCGTTGTTTTTTTAATGCCTAAATTTACGCAAAACGACAATTCACGGACGAAGATTAGAGCCCTAAAAACGTATGTTTAGACTTAACTTAAATCTAATTTAGTATGCACAAATGAAAGTCCATTCTTTAAGCTTTCCAATGAGCCCTATCTGACCATCCTACTGATTCAAATAGAAATTCTACGGCTTTCAGAAAATAGGTCTGAAATTAGATTTTTTGCTTGTTCGTGCTCCAAACAAATGCCTATATCTCAGGAGTAAAATTTTTTAGAGGTATAACAAGATTTGTTTTGAGGTTCAGAAGACTGGTACACATCACCTACCAAATTTTATCAAAATCAAAAATGGTGTGGCAAAAAATTTTCTTAACATTTGTTGATTTAATATGGAATGACCCATATGTAAATTCCGTTATTAACATAAGCATGTGACTTTTTTTCTCTTCACCTAATTGTCCGGCCACGAGCCGCCACTGTCTTGCATCCATCAGAGCATATTACTAATCAGTGCGTATTGCGTAGTGCGTATTTAGACCGCTGCGGAGAAAGTTGCCTGGCGCACTGTATATTAAAGCGTTAGAGGCTAAGTACTATGCAGTTATCTTTTTTAAACCACTGTAAATCTACAAGATCAGTGTGCATCGAAAAGAAGCTGTGTCATGAAACAAATCGTGGGTGCGGATGGTCATCATCAGGCTTTAAAACTTAGTGCCCGATCGAATATGTTAACAGCAACCGTACTGTACAGACTTTGCTCGGCGTATGCCCTAGCTACCATATGCTAGTTCACGTGATAGTAAACAAACCGCAATACAGATATAGGAAGACCACAAAATAACTTCTCATTATCTAAACTCACATTACAAGCATGCAAAACGATACTTTCTCCTGTTTGTGTATAATAGTCCCTCCCAAATGTTTCAATATATGTTTGCGTTTTAGAACACTTTACTTGCGGCATGCCGAACACGTATTATAAATTTAAACACGCACAATGACAAGGTACACTGTTGACCAATTTGAGAGGCACCGTATTACGAGCGAATTCACTTCTCGGTACTACTATCAATGACTGTCTTATCAGCCTACGCAATCACTCTCCACCCCCTATACTCAGGTTGTTGGTAACCGGAATCAATTCCCTCTGTGGGTTCGGGCACTAAGTTTTAAAGCCTGGTCATCATAGAATAATTATAACCAGGGTTCGGTTTAGGATAAGTTACCCAATTCAAGAAAGTTAAGAACGCCCGGATCATTGCTTTTTGGAAGTTGAGGCGAATTGGCGATGAAGCGTGGCGTTACCCGTTACCTCAACATGTAAACATTCAGTCATAATAGGGCACAAAATAATTGTTCACATGTACAATAATAAATATAAGCAATGCACTTCATGTCTAGAAATGATTTGCCTAGCATTATGTTTGTCAATTTACTTTATAATCTACATGTTTTAAAGAAAATGAAATAAATATACAACCCATGGTTTTTGATCTTGCACCATTTTTTTAATCTGCTTCAGTGATCATCAGAACAATGTCTCTAGGAATTTTTCTTATGGTCGACTCCCGAGAAACTGTTTAGCCATGTGTTTTTCAAGAAACCCTTTACAATATTTATTTTCGACCTTGTTGAAGGTGATGTTAGTATGTACCAATATTATACGTAAATGTCCAAAACGTTCGGTTTGTTCCATTGTCTGATTTGGATATTGAAGGACTGACTTGAATGTGTAATTTAATATTTCCCATCTGACTTTTGCTATCACAGTGTTTTTCAAATAATCGATTTCTACCTTTTCGTGTATATTTTGTGTGCAATTTGCAAAATGCAGTGTTGTTTTCTTTCACATCTGAATCTCTGTAGGTTCCTTCTGAAGAGAGCGATTCATGCACTCAATTTTCGGCATGTTTCTCAGTACTGTGAATTCCAGGACACTATACGAGCTACGAAACAAGAACGCATTTCGGGCGGCGCCTCCCACACTCGTATCACACACCTATGACAACAAGGCAGTGTTGCCCAGTTGGCGCGCCGCTTCAGCCCGCTACGAGATTTCATGTTCACTATTTCATTGCGCCCATGGAAAATATAGCAAATAGGGAATTTGTGTTTGCATATTCTTAAAGGGGATAACATTTTGAATGCGACTGTCTAAGAGCCAAGTTTCTAGCCCCAGTAGTTCTCGAGTTATCGCGCCGAGAATACACAATGCTGGTAAAGCAATAAAAATAAATATCCAAACCAAAATGTCATGATTATACATGTTCCTGGTCATGAATGAGGCTTCAGTATGTAATCATATTAGATAACATGACATTAGAATCCGGGCCCTGATTATTATTATTATTATTATTATTATTATTATTATTATTATTATTATTATTATTATTATTATTATTGATAAATTCAACCTATTCCTTTTAAACGAAATAGTTCTGAAGTTTATTATTTTTTTCGGAATTCTTCCCCTCATTTCTTTTTCTTCGTTAATTTGAATAGAATGTTTGTAGTGGATCCTATGTCTTCATTATGTCTCTTTTACATACTTTAAATAACCTGAAAATTTTTCTTAAAATATTTGCCTCTATTGACAAACGACGACATTAAAAATTATAATAAAATCGTTATAATAATATATGATTATTTATTAAATTGAGAATAAAGTATTTATAAAAAGGTAAGTGATTCCGGTAGGTGCCGTGGAGACTCGTAGGGTTTTCGCGAGGTTGAGGCTCCCAGATTGAGATATCGGCACAGGAAGGTGGTATGGTTGTCAGCACCGGCCGCTTTTTACCCCCCAGGAATACACCTGGTAATCATTTCTGTTAGAGGCTGAGTCGACCTCAGGGCCATAGCGCCACCAGAAGAAATAGGCCAGCCACTACGCCACGGCATACTCCAATAAAGTATACAGTATACAGTAATAATATGGCTAAATGCAAATAAATCTTTGTTAACTAAAATTCAATTGATATTATACAAGGGAATTAATTAGTTATTAATTTATTATACATTTCTATCATAGGGCTATATCCGGTTCATCCTTAATGAAATCTATTTTGTGTGTTTGCCTGTTTCATTACAAAGTACCGGTACCAGTAACATATAGGCCTACTTGGGAAAACCCATTTCAGCTGTTCTGTTTGTTTCGGCCAACCTAAGTGCTTGCCTCAAATTTGTATTTTTATATTGCACTTTAAATAATAAAAAGACTGCTTTAAACCACGTTTGAATAATCTTGACCACCCTTGATAGGTATTATTTAGTGATAAACTTATCTCCCTTGTGGGACTTGACCTACCATTCGACCGTTGGATCATCTGTCATAGGCAGATGGCTGTTATTGATGGCTTTCTGTACCTGAGCCGCTACTTCTTTATCAGGTTTTATCAGTTGGTGTCCAGACTCCCTTACCTCACAAAGATTCCAGGAAGTACCAGGAATCGAACCCAGACCTGCGGATACGCTGTCAGGGCATGGACATGCTTCTTTTTTGAGGGTCACTCGATCGAGATATGGATTCAGCCCCTGATCCGATGAACATTGAAATGGAATATTTTTTTCTAGGGATCGAACTCTGGACTACACATGAGAAGTAGCAGCAATGGACCATTACTGTTCGTTGCTCCCTGCTTACATTATACAAATTTTGTTTATTGTAAATACCACGTGTAAACTACTGATCTAGCTCGTATCACTCATCAGCTGCTTTAACAACGCGCGCGTATTTGCCCTCTCTTTCTAGCTCTCCTGAGCGCTCTCTTTCTACCGGGTGCACTATGTGGCAACCAATGCCACCTCTGCACGCTGATTGGTCTGCATTCTTGTTTCGTAGCTCGTATATAAACCATTTCCCGCTCGCTTTATTGCCATAAGTCAGTTCTGCTTAACGACACTGGATCCATAATATCTAGTAACTTTTACTAAATTCGAAATATGAATTAAATTTTTTTAAATACAGGGAGGCCAAATGAACTATGAACCGGCTGCGCGGTGTTTTGTTGGTTCTCGATGGCGGCGCGCGTTCCCGTCATAGAGTCGCGTTGATGCAACCATACAATAATTTCCTTACTACCTTTAAAAGCTTTGCTTACCAACGTTACGAAAGGAGGTGCTGAAAATGGCCACTGTCGTTGTCCGTACATTTTTGGCACCTCTTAAGAAAACATCCATGGCTTTCTGTAGTTCACGTTGCGAAATTCTGGCAATTTCCTGACGGATATTTTGTTTCCATTCTTCTAGGAAGTGTGGGTTTGTCTTGTATACTTTATGTTTGAATTAACCCCCAGAGATAAAAGTTGCAGGAAATTATGTCGGAGAACCGAAGAGGACACAAAGCTCCACTAATAACTCTGTCCTCAAACACATTTTCAATCAATTGTTTTCATCGATATATTGGTTGTATGAGCTGTGGGAGAGTCTTTTTGGAAAAAAACAAAAAAAAAGGCAAAGGCACGCTCAATGTCTGTTAATTCTCCGAAAAACGGGGGCAGAATTGTATTCACGTACGTAGGGGCGTCAACTGTTGCCTCGTAACAAAAATGGGCTTTATACTCGTAATTCGTTATCCACGCATGGCGCACCATACACCAATTCTTTCGTTACGGAGGGATACTTCATCAATATTAGGTTTGTCGGAGCTCCAGTAACGATTATTTTATGTACACATATCCATGAAATATGAAATTGTGTAAGGTGATGGCTGTACGTGTTCTACGTGTTCCGGCCAGTGAGGACCCCAGCCCATCTTCAAGATTTTTTATGCCAGAATCTACTGAGCCACCAAAGAGAAAGGAAACAAAAAGGGCAAGTAAGTTCTGTACCTCTGCCTGCGATAGACAGAAGACTTTTGGTAATGCAAGTAAACATTTCACACTATCATTAATAAATCAAAATTTTCAGTGTCTCAGAAACAAGATCTATGAATTAGAGGTCATGTTAAATGATGAATTGCCAGATCTAGATATAATATGTGGTTCAGAGCATTGGTTAAACGAGAAAGAAATTAACTCATATCAGCTACAAAATTATAAAATTTCAAGCTCCTTTTGCCGTCAAATTTATAAAAATGGGGGCACTATAATATTGATCAGGAATAACTTTCCCGGTGAGCATACTGAAAAAAACTAACATATCACTTAAATGAAGAAAAGATATTCGAACGCTCTGTGAACAGAATTAAAGTTCCAAAACACCTCCCTGACAATAGCCTGCATTTATAGGTCACCAGATGGCTGTATCAAAACATTCCTAGAGAAATTTGAAATTCTACTGAACTCGTTAACAAATAAAAACACCCAACTCATCTTGTGCGGTGATTTTAATATAAATTTTCTTGACGACAGCAGCATTGTCTTTTAGTTCAGATCGTTAATTCTTTCATATAACTTAGTTGAAACCATAACATCCCCTACTAGGATAACCTCCACTTCAAATACATGTCTTGACCAAATAATTATTAATTACGATTCTCTTCAGTTTGTGAAAACAGAAAACATTAATTTGGGGCTCTCTGATCACAATGCAACATTCTTACATCTGGTGATGGAAAGGGAAATACAATCAAAAAACATAAATTCGGTACACTATAGAAGAACATACACAGATACAACCATAGCATATTTTCAATTCTTGCTAGAAAAGGAGAGTTGGCATAATATGTTAAACGAAGAGGATTTAGATAAAAAAACCATTAGAATTTATGAATGCTGTAACATATTGTTTTAACACTGCTTTCCCAATTAAAAAGACCTTACGGAGTGTCAATCACAATAAAAAGCCCAAAAGTTGGCTAACTAAGGGAATTATAATCTCGTGCGAAAGGAAAAGACAACTACATGAATCATGCTTGGCTACTGATGACATTAATCTCAAACAACACTATAAAACATATTGTAAGGTATTACGGAAAGTAATATGTGAAGCAAAGTTAAAAGCTAATAAGGATTTTATAATGCAAGCGGGTAATAAAAGCAAAGCTATATGGGAAGTAGTTAATCAAGAAACTGGGAAAAAGAAATGTGACACAAGAAACTACATTGAAATATTGCAGGGCAATCACTTAGTTAATAGTCCACACAAAGTAGCCGAAATATTTAATAATTATTTTGCTAACGTGGCAGAAAACCTAAATTCTCCATCCACACAAAGTGCTAGACGAAGTTCTCAACAAGCACACCATATAAATACTATCTTCTTAAACCCTGTTACAATAGAAGAAACGTGCAAAATTATGAACTGCTTAAAGAATAGTCAATCTTGTGGTTTGGACGAAATACCGGACATCATTCTTAAAAAATGTGCTTCTCAGCTGCCACTACCATTAACAGATATCTGCAATACTTCGCTACTTACAGGAAAATTTCCTGAAATCTTAATTGCCACAGGCTTACCAAAACTCTTAACAGTTTATCGCATAGAGGTACTACAATGTATAATCATCTTCCTCCGTGCATTAAAGCACTAAACAACAGGAAATTCAAAACAGAAGTAAGATTATTACTATTAACACACTTGCCTACTAATGTAGGTGAATACTTGAACCTCAACCTCTAACAAAATTAATAATTACATAGTTATATTAGTTATTTTTTGTGATTATAGTATATTTTTAGAACAAATGTTAGATTTAGAAGATTATCTAAAGTTAAAAAAAATGACAATGTGTCTCCCTTGAAGATACTGCTCTCTCTTTCTTTCTGTCTCAGGTAATCACAGAATGAAGAAGACAGGGATCGTGCTAGTGACCAATGGACCCAAGTGGACCTGTGAATTTCATCCTACTATGTTGTATTAATTGTATTAATGTTTAAATTTAAATTTTGTTTTGAAACTGATTTTATAATTACAAACATGTAATTTAATGTAGAATTTCTGTGTAGTTGATTTGACGCGTCCAATAACATGTACATGTTCTGAAGGACTAAATAAACCTAAACCTAAACCTAAACCTAAACTATACGGTAGTGAATCCTGGGTTATGAAGAGAAAACATTCGATTCATGTTCAGGCGGCTGAAATTCCACTATCCAAGTTATTTGGTCAAACCGTCTAGAAAAAAGAAAATAGCCGCCCGTTACTTCAAGGAAACCGTATTGGATGATCATTTGAAGATTCTCTGCATGTCGTTACATTGTATCAAATATTTCCCGGCGTTCGTAGCATAAGGGTGCAAAATGGTGGCTAAACGTCGACTGTTTTGAGAAGTAAATGGCGCCAAAATAATTGGTTTGATACCAAATTTTCTTCAAGTAGGTCTATATATGATTATTCAGTATTTAATCCTCATTTCAAAAATGACATACCGGTACTACATGTCACAATAGTAATATAGGGATATATTTAAAAAAAAAAAAAAAAAAAGCCCTGAAAGCTAATCTAAACTCGTCCTACATAACCTTCAATATAAGAAATTATTCAGCCTGATTTTGTCATTTAGATATTTCTTAAATATCATTTATAAGCATTTATAAAAAAAACATTTATAAACTAATAAATTTATGCCATTATATAATATATATATATATATATATATATATATATACATATTTTTTACGATTAACCTTCGAAACTCAAGCCTACATTTTCTCCTTAATATTGAGTAGGCCCAACGTATTTGCCGCTTTACAAATCACAAACATTACAACAGTACTTTCATCGTAGAGCATTTACACTATTTAAGCCACATTTTGAAAGCGATATGCCACAAGATATAAATATTGGCATCTATCATAAAAAGGCATTGCAAGTAACTCGTGCCATCAACATAACCTCCAATTTAAAGAAAGTTACGATTCAGCGTGACTCCCTTATCATTTAGATATTAGATTAGCCTTTCCACTATTTAAGCCACATTTCGAAAGCGACATGCCACAAGGTATAAAATATTACCATAAAATATTATTAAAAAAGGCATTGCAATCAACATAACCTTCACATGAAAAAAATACGATTCGGACTAATTTCCTTGTCATTTAGATATTTCTTCAATAATGCTACAAAAACATTTATATGAAAATAATAAACAAATGCCATTATATACGGTAGAATTTTTTATGATTTAACCTTCGAAACTCAAACTTTCCCTTTAGCCTCGTCTATGGAAAACTGGTTTTGGTCAAAGCTGTTGGATGTGGTGTAATAGCGCAACTTTCGTTCAAATATCGCCTGATATTGGTGAAGTTCTTGTCCAATGCTTTGGATAGTGGAATACCGGTCTTACGAGCAGTCAGAGGCTGCACTAAGTTGGACAGGATTCCTAACGAAAACATTATACATGAACTGGATATTTTTGCAGTAAATGAGAAAATAGAAGAACATAAACAAAAATGGAAGGAACATCTAGAGCGAATGGAAGTAGCAAGGATTCCAAAGATGGCCTTACAATAAAAACCTAACGGAAAGAGGGACATAGGACATCCAGTTAAAAGATGGAACCGAGGCCAGTACAGGTCGATAGGCCTAATCTATGAAAGGCAGAAGAAGAAGAAGAGGAAGAAGAAGATATCCAGGAAGGTGGAACCAGGCCTCGTCCAAGCGTAGGCAGCGGTGGGAAACACCCAGTAGAAAAACACCGCGCAGCTGGTGCATACTTCATTAAGCCTCCCTGTGTGTTCTATTCTATTTAAGAGAGGGAATCTTGCAGCAGTGAGCGTGAGTACCTAGAAACACAACCGAGAGTTTTATTTTTTATGTAATTTGTTGAACAGTTCCCTTTTGATGGCTTCAATTTTTAATTTTAGCGAAATTTAAATAGTTATATTGTTGACTTATGTCCTTGAGTGTATAATGTTGTAGATATTTCTTTAGAGGAAATCTTATTTTACTAAACAGATGATATTATGGCAGCATTTAGTTTCAATCCAATTATATTTTATGTTAGACTGGTAAAATAACAATGTTCCGCATTTCCATAGTATCCGCTGAGTCTGCCTCTCACTGCAAGCTAAGAGAATTTGAGTGTTTTATACCAAATGGCGCTTTTTAGGAGTGTAATAGGAGCTCTGAACCGTCTACCTCGATTTAGAAAACCTTTAGAAGCACAAAACTGGCACAAGAGTGCACAATCTCAAAGAGTTTTGTCCAAAATGATGGCAAGAAATTTTGCCGCAATGCCTGGAGGAGGTGGAGGTTCATATAAAGTTAATGGAGATCAACCAAAATTGAAAGGTGTAGTAATAGGAGTTTATACTGATAACTGTGAATTCAAGTTTACAAACAACGGTTCAAAATATAATTCCAGTTCTGGCGGGAAAGTAGAGAGCATACTCAACGCAAATCCAGATAGTCTGCCTGGATTAGGTAAAGCTATGATATTACAAAATGTGGACGAAGATTATTATGCGGTGGCAGTAGTTGGTTTAGGAAAGGAGGATGCTGGATTGAATTGTTTAGAGCTTTTGGATGAATGCAGAGAAAATATCAGGGTAGCGGCTGGCATAGGAGCAAGACTGCTGTATGAATCAGGTATAACGGAAATAACCGTTGATAGTTTTGGGATTTCTGAGGCAGCAGCAGAAGGAGCTGCTCTTGCAGTCTGGAAATACGACGACCACAAAGACAAAGAGGACAGAAAACCACCAGCACAGCTTGAGCTCCTGTACGAAGATGACAAAGAAAGTTGGGAACGGGGTTTGTTTAAAGCAGAACTGCAAAATTTTGTGAGACATATTAGTGAGACACCTGGAAACTACATGACACCAAGTGTTTTCGCACGGTTGACTGAAGATTTCCTCTGCTCCTGCCCCTCTATAAATGTGGACATAAGGAACGAAGAGTTTTTGCAAAAGAACGGACTTCATGCCCTTTTGCATGTAGGCAGAAGTGCTGAGCATAAGCCACTCCTCCTGGAGATGCGTTACTGTGGCGGAAAACTGGAGGATAGACCAATTATGTTAGTTGGGAAAGGCACAACATATGACACAGGAAGTTTGTTTCTGAGGAAGTATGATGAGATGGCGGAGTACAGAGGTGACGTGGCAGGAGGTGCTATTGCCGTGGCAGTAATGCGTGCCATTGCTGTTTTCCAGCTTCCTATTAATGTTTGGTGCTTAGTACCATGTTGTGAAAACGTTCTTAGCGGCAAGTCCATTCGTCCTGGAGATGTCGTGTCCACCTGCAGGAACAAAACTATCCATATAGAAAATCCCGACCACGAGGGAAGAATCATTATGGCGGACGTCATGTGCTATGGAGGGAAAGCAGAACCGAAACTTATGATAACAGTTTCCACTGAGACCACAGGCGTGCGAGCGGCTCTGGGGGCTGGATGCTCTGGCGTCCTCACAAACAATTTCACTCTTTGGCAAGAAGCTCGCAAGGCCGGTACTATAACAGGTATATATTCCATACTCTTATTATAATACTCATACACAAGAGAAAATGTTCCGTAAATATTTTGTCTTTTAGCGCCGTTTAGAACTTTTAAATTTTTTCCCATAAATACAGGTATATATTCCATACTCTTATTATAATACTCATATACAAGACTTCAGTATTCTGGAGAAAATGTTCCATAAATATTTTGTCTTTTAGCGCCGTTTAGAACTTTTAAATTTTTTCCCATAAATATGTTGTCTTTATCGGCGTTCAGAACTTTTAAAAAAATTAACTAACTTTTAGATTCCCATCATACTGTATACAAGCATAATATACGGTCTATAAAATTTGAATTTTACTGCACGTTGTTAAGATCGCATACAGGCACATAATGGTCATCGTAGTGCTTATCAAGATGATTAAATAAAATATGGCATTTAACCCTTTCAGACCTGAATTTACATTAATATAAGCACTAATTGACTGATATCGGTGATTTTAGGTATAAGTTTGAAATCAATGAAGAAAATGTTCTCGTGAACGGAAAGTCTAATACGTGAATAAAATTCATCATATTGTGACATAAAGCATTGCTCTATTCATCTTATATCTCTATCTTTAGGCTTATGTGATTTTTTTAGTAACGCTTTTCGTTCATTCAGCCATCAACTTGGCATTTAACAATTTATTGTATTTTGTTGCTTATCAGCAGGCTTTAAAACTTAGTGCCCGAACCCACAGAGGGAGTTGATTCCGGTTACCAACAACCTGAGTATAGGGGGTGGAGGGTGATTGCGTAGGCTGATAAGACAGTCATTGATAGAAGTACCGAGAATTGAATGCGCTCGTAGTACGGTGCCTCTCAAATTGGTCCACAGTGTACCTTGTCATTGTGCGTGTTTAAATTTATAATACGTGTTCGGCATGCCGAAAGTAAAGTGTTCTGAAACGCAAACATATATTGAAACATTTGGGAGGGACTATTATACACAAACAGGAGAACGTATCGTTGCGCATGCTTGTAATGTGAGTTTAGAGAATGAGAAGTTATTTTGTGGTCTTCCTATGCCTGTAAACCGGTTTGTTTACTATCACGTGAACTAGCATATGGTAGCTAGGGCATACGCCGAGCAAAGTCTGTACAGTACGGTTGCTGTTAACATATTCGATCGGGCACTAACTTTTAAAGCCTGCTTATCAGTCGTAGCTGTCCTAGGATTGTAAATGAAACAGAAATTCTGCTATGGTCCACTCTCTTGGCTTTCTTTAGCGTGCATATTCCAAGTTTATTCATCCGAAAAACATTCTGGAAGATATTCCACTGGCAGCATTGAAAGGATCTCTGGCCATATTTCAAAACCTTCCATATAGACCAAATACTTAATTTGTATACCTACTTGTGTTGCTTAAGTGTGCAAGTGCAATTCTAATATATGGATTCTGGCTTATTAGTTTTAAATTTATATTTGTTTGTTTTCTTATATGTTTCAATGAACTGTACTATGTGTCGTAAGGCAGCCTTAAACAACTATTGACTGCCTTACGACCATACTACAATACTCTGATTACATGTGACGTAACGGCATCAAGATGATACCCATTACGATATTGATTTTCATTGTAACACAGGTGTGGAACGGAACGATCTTGAAGCCTTGAGAGCAGCAAATGAAACAGCCTTAATAAACAATCTGTACTAAAATAATATCAGTTCTGTTTAATTTTATACCAAATTGAGTTCATTTCGTATTGTAAAAATTCGTTCATTTCAAGAAAACTGCAAGCTTCTTTACTATTATTATTATTATTATTATTATTATTATTATTATTATTATTATTATTATTATTATCATCATCATCAACATCATTATCATCATCGTCATCATCTTCAATATGTCATAACAAGTCTCAGCCTATGAACGGCAGCAAGTTTCTACTTACCGTACGCCATCAGCTGTCATCTGTCGTAGAAGGCAAGAGGTAAGATAACTTGCTAACAGCTGATAGCCGCTGTCAGCCGATTTATTTTATTATTATTATTATTATTATTATTCTAAAATCTTAAAACTTGAACATGTATTTATGGTCGAGCAAGAACAAGTAATTAAGGCAGTCGTATGAAAACGCGTTGCTCGTGTCGTAAAAACACTAGTGTCTTAATAAATGTAATTAATTCCTTATCCGGGTATGTTCCATTAAAGTGGATGTAATATAACATGCTCTGTTCTTGCATAATTGGCATAAGTCTTCTTCTTTCTATTAAAAGTATTGTATTAATCAACACTATTTTATAATGACAAGGGAAGTGTTTTAACTTTAAAGTGGAGAAAGAGGAAAAATTGTAATAAAATAAATAATTATATTCTTCAGGGGACAGAGTATGGAGACTTCCCCTGTGGAATCACTTCAGTGAGAAGCTGACAAGATTAACGCACGCAGACCTCAGCAACGTTGGCGAAATGCCATCTATGGGAGCTTCCTTCTTGAGAGAGTTCTTGCCTCCATGTTGTGAATGGATTCACTTCGACATCACAGCAGTGGCTCTGAGATGTGACGGCAGAGAAATCAATTACTACTCTGAGGGACTCATGATGGGCCGACCCACGCGAACGATTGTCCAGTTGATGTACCAGCTATCTTGCCCTTGCGACGGAAAGCCAGTCTTCGAAGACCCTTGCCCAAAACTGGAAGTATGTCCACCGCAAGAAAAGAAGTGAATGCTCTTCCAGACTGTGATTCAATTGATGGATAATCGGAAAATTGTTGTATTGTCCTCGTCTTGTAAAAACGTTTTTGTGCTTGTTTATGTCTTTGATATTGCATTGTTTTCTTTATTGTCTTTTGTGGATTGAATCTTGTGTGAAATTGTTACTGTCCTCTTGTGACGATAATTTAATATATCGTACCAATTTTATACAAGCCCAAGTGTAGTCTATTCTTAAAGAAACACTTAAAGCGATGGTCTGATGAAAATAGTAAATTCCGTATTTTAATTTCTCGCATTTACGCATATATATAAAACCGAAGTATAAACCGAAATCGAAAAATGTTTCACGATATCTAGAAGCCGAAAAAATATTTTTGCACTGGTGTCTGTCTGTTTGTCTGTCTGTGTAGACCCGTTGCGGGTTAATTGCATTTCCTTCTATTTTGGATTGTTTACTTTTATCTGCAACCCCTAGACTTTGATTTCTTTAACAAAAATATTAAGAGGACTTTTAATGGAATCTTTTTTCGTAATTTTGATTCTTGAATAATTGCTCTCACAATTAATAAAAATGTAAATTTCGAAACTTCTATTTATGACTAATATAGTGGCTATAGGCTATCCATTTTCTGTATAAGTTACTTTTCCCATTTTCAGTTTTTCTAGACTAGCTTTAGCACAGTAAAGTATTAGCCTAAAGAAAAATTAAAATGATATTTTTTGTCATACACATTTCTTTATAAAATTAACAGAAGTCGTGATATAAATAAAATAACTATGACTTCAATGCACAACAACGGAACATACCTTAATTAAAATATGAATGGTGATGGAAAGATAGAGTCAGACTGAAAAATTCAATAACATAGCCGGGATTTGAACCAGGATATGTAGCTCTCCGTTACGCTGCTCTACCAATTGGGCTGCCATGGCATCGTGCCGATACAACATTAAATTTTCCAACTGGCTCACATCCCGATACATGACCAGGCATTCTCAATATATCGGGTGGTATACCGGGTTATGTGAGTATTCTCCCCCAACAGTAAATAGCTTACAAGTCCCATGAAAGGTGTTGGATAGGGGAAAAAAATTAAGGAAGAGAAGAACGAAAGAAGCAGAAAAAAAGAAGAATTGCAAATCATTCGCATAATTTCAAATACCATTTAATATTGCAGCCTTTCATAAATTACTACTAAACCAAACTAATTTGTTTTTAACTCTACACTCCATGGACTGGTAGAGTGTACTATCATATCACTGTTTCAGAAATAAATTCTTGGGATCAAATCTTGGACTGCAAATCATAATATTAGCAATTAAAGCAACCAAATCATCCACGAGGTCACCAGGTGTTATGCAGTCACTGTATTATTATATGCCGTGGATGCGTTTGAAAAACTGGTACATATTACATCATTACATTCTCTTTAAATTTTACAAATTATATATTTAACTCGTACTGATTGACCAAAACAATTTTCTTGATTATGAATAAAGTTTTCGTATATATATATATATTTAAATATTATATTTATTTCCTTATACGCTATGCTTTTATTTCATTTCAGTATTTTGTTGAAAATGAACTTTCCTTTTCAGAAATTTTTTACTATACAATTTATCCGATATGCATTACTGCAGGGTGGGCAAATTTGATTTCTAGTATTTCCTCTTCAATTCCTTAATTTCCAAATTCCCAGACTGCACCAGGCTAAACCTTCTCATTTTTCTTTGGTCTTACTCAAATACTTTTCCAATTCCTAAACAGATTTGATTTCCAAATAATTATCTAATGACATAATTTCTTAATTCGCTTTACAATCGTATCATTTTATTTCATTACAACGGTTTTTAGTTACCATCCGCATTATTTATACATTTGTTATGCTTTCTGTCTGCCATGACCAAGCAAAACCCTTGTTATTCACATTTTGGAAGGGAAGTAAAACTATCTGTTCGGTGTCTTAGATTTATGATAAAATTAAGAAGCCATTACCCTCAAACAGTCCCTTGGTAAAATTATAAGCCTTTCCATACCCAAAATAATACGAGGGTAAGTCAACAAGTATCAGCATAAGGAATGTTTGACCGTTATGACTCTACTGAGTGTTGCGCGGTTGCATATTAAACATGGCTGCACCGCTCAACATTTGCATCAAAGAAGAACAGCGTTCAGTGATTCGTTTTTTGTCGTCTGAAAATGTACCAGGAGCCGAAATCCATCGAAGACTTTCCGCATAATAGGTCGGACAAGTGAGAAAGACGAGGAAAGAACAGGACACCCATCCACATCCACTAGTGACGCCAACATTGAGCAAGTCCACATCATGATTCAGACAAACCGAAGAGTGACTGCCGATGAAGTGACAAATCATATGCAAATTAGAATTTTATAGGAGAAAAATTCCTCCGACACTGGGACTTGAACCCAGGACCTTTGGCTATTCATAGGAGAGAGGTTCTATCCGGCGCTGTGAATTGAACTCCGGCTTAGCTCAGTTGGTAGAGCATTGGCGCGAATAGCCAAAGGTCCTGGGTTCAAGTCCCAGTGTCGGAGGAATTTTTCTCCTATAAAATTCTCATGTAATGTCCAACAGAGACAATATTCTGTGGTTCATGAAAGCTTATATATCTATATGCAAATTAGCCATGAAGGAAGCGATGCATACGTGGCTTGCTACTCAGCCGAACCCCCCCTTTTTTTTAAAGATATCAGGAAGCTTGTGCAACGATGGTTCAAGTGCATTGAGAAGCAAGGGGACTATGTTGAAAAATGAAGTAGTTGAAAGTTTTGTATTGATGTTGCAATAAATTTAAAAAAGAGAGTGCGGGTACTTACCCTCGTGCTTCTTACGTTTGGCTATGGGTGAACTTATTCTCCTTACAAGCCTTGATAGAATTAATAAACTATAGAAACATGCTGGTTAAAGAAGTATCATTGGAAGCCTGCAGTAACCGGCATCAGCTATTAGCCCTAGCTCACATACAAACTTGGATGATGCTGGATAAAGTCTTAATGCAAGATAAGTATTTCATGAATTATTGGATTATTGGATTAATGGACTTCCATGGTATAAGGAACTCAGCTAAACATATTTTAACAATGCTATTACCGTAAGTTGCCTGTGTAACTATGTGTGTTGGGCCTGCCCAACTTACTTACCAAATAGACTGTATTACCGGTTTGAACCACCATAAATACGGGACCCGGGATTTTGGTTAAAATGGTCAAAATAAGGTATTTCCTGCAAAATACTGGGATAGTTAGAAACCCAATTAAAAAAATTATTGACATTTTGAATCGTTCATTAACGATATTTTACTTTCATCTCCGAACGTGCATGTTCGTGAATTGATTTTTGTATTATCTCTGCGTAGCTGTACTTAAATGTGTTTAAAGTTCCATATTTTCCGTTTTCATCGTTTTACATGTTTGACAAAATAGGCTATATCTCGCATCCATATTTACTGTATTTTCACTTAGCAATAATGAAAGTTACTGTTATTGGTTTAAATTGTTTATAACAATTGATAAAGGACATTCGTTAATGTTTTCATACATGTTTTTACAACAACAAAAAATGGAACAGCTATCCTACAGGTCTAAGCAGCAGTCCTATAACATCCATACTTTCAAGATATTATTTCTTGACATTTTTATTCAAGAATTTGTGACATATATATTTCATAATTCTAGAAACTTAAACTCAGTTTTCTGAATCGCCATATCAGTAGGAAACCATCCTTATGTCTTAAACATTTTAATTTTCATTTTTTCCGTATAAATATATTTTCAATGTACGATATCCAAAATCACTATCTCATTTTGTTGTAAAAATGTATAAAGAAGCTGACTCATAAGGACTTTAATTTAGTGTACTCAAATTATTTGTTCGTAAAATATTGCTCTGAGTAGGATATAACTTAGTGGGCTATATGCGGCATAAGTTAAGGAAAACGTTTACTCAGATTGAAAATAATTTTTATAACGACCAGGGTAAATAGCTAGTACAAACAATAGGCTAATATTGGAAACTAGCATGTGCCCGCGGCTTCGCCCGCGATAATTATTTCAAAAATTAAAAATTAAGAGCATAATAGTTAAATCATTATATTAACACCTAAATCATGTGGACTACATATCACGATTAGATAGCGTCACCTGGTAAAAGCGACCTCAGATTCGAGTTCCTTGGCCCAGAAAACCCTGTATAGTGAGTTTCGTCCAAATCGAACAACGTTTGACCATATTTAGGCTAATATTGATTATCCCTATAATAATAATAATAATAATAATAATAATCCTCTTCGGTGTAGGTTGAAAATTTCATATTATGTTCGCGTGCCTTGACATTAAAAACAAATGATTCGACCAGCGTGAGCTACAACATTCAAGAAATCGCGATGCTTTTATGTCGAAGGTATGACAAAAATAGCCAAAGCCTAGTGTAATTGATTTGTATTACTGAAAACTCATGCTTCGAAAACGCAAAAACTACACGTTTTCTGCCCGTTTTTCACTCATAACTCTCGAAGGAAAGCTAAAATAAAAATTCCGGCTTCGAGGTGCACTTTCCGACCCTTTAGTCCATCTATGTTTAAAATTTCAGATCTCTGCGTTCGGTAGATTTCGCTGGGCATCGCGGACAGACAGACAGACAGACAGACGGAGGACAGACACTTCCTTTTATTAAGTGCCAGTATGGTACTTTATGAGATTGTGTGGTGGACGAAAAAATGTCTGTCCGTCTGTCTGTCCGTCTGTCCGTCTGTCCGTGTGTCTGTACGCACCATAACTCAAATACGCTTTTTCGGATTTTCATGAAACTTGGAAAACACATTCAAAATGTCCATGGGAAGAACCCTATTGATATTGAACCAAATCGGTTCACCGGTACCGGAGTAATGCCCAATTTAGTGCCTATTTTAATAGATTATGGCGCCTTTCTAATAGAAAGGCGCCATCACTCAAATACGCTGTAGCGGATTTCCATGAAACTTGGTATACCAATTTATGACGTCCATGAGAAGTGTCCTATTGAATTTGAACCTAATCTGTTGACCGGTACCGGAGTAAAACCCAATTTAGTGTCTACTTTAAAGGCGCAATAACTCAAATACGCTTTATCGGATATTTATGAAACTTCGTATACGCATTTATAATGTCCATGGGAAGACGTTTATTGATATTGGACCAAATCGGTTGGCCAGTGCCGGAATAATGCCCAATTTAGTGTTTTTATGTTAATATATAAGAAGTCGCGATAACTCAAATATGCTTTATTGGATTTTCCTGAAATTTTGTATACCCATTTATAATGTACGTGGAAAGACGTCTACTGATATTGGACCAAATCGGTAGACCGGTACCGGAGTAAAACCCAATTTAGTGTATATTTTAAAGACGCGGTAACTCAAATACGCTTTACCGGATTTTTATGAAACTTGGTATACAATTTATAATGTCCATGGGAAGACATCTATTCATAATGGATAAAATCGGTTGACCTGTTTCGGAGTAATGCTCAATTTAGTGCCTATTTTATGGTAATATACGTATTCGAAAGAATTTATAAAAAAAATGAAAATCAGTTATCTTGACAACATAGCCTATTGTTTTACTGTGATCTTGTAAGGCCTTGGAAATTAAAATACAGGTAGCTATGCCAAAAAACATATTGATTTACATGCGCTTATCCAACTAGACCGTTAAAATGACCCAGGTGGCCGAGATGGTAGACCTTTCATCTTCCGTAAGCCCTGCTTAATGAATAAATCTGGAGCTTAACTTGGAAATCAATTTTTAAAAAAACATATTCTGCATATCATAATTGCAGTCATAACTGATTAAACCAAAACATACTGGCACTTTGTTACATCAGTTTACCTGATTTTATTAATATAGATATTGGCAGACATTAAAACAATCTTATGTGAAACATAACTTCCTCGCTCAGTAAAAGTTTTGCCACTTAGTATAATACGAATATCATGTAGGCTATGGCATTCTCTTAATGAAAATTCGTTGTAAAAATTAAGAGAATATCGTTACTACATCACATCGCATCCCCGAAGGATACACAATCCGAATAAAATCTTATTAACGCGCTCACATAACCTTTTTATACCATAAGCATGGGCAATACACCTTTCTCTCTTCACAGTCTGATATAGAATAAGAGGCCATATTGCAAAGAGTGCGTATTCAGTTGTTTCAATCTGATGGAAAACTTTATTGTTCACCAGGCAATACTGAGTTTCTACAAACAGTGGGTGGCTTTTAATAAGACTACCCTTCAGAGAATGTTTGCAAAAAAAAAAATTCAAATAAAAGTTAGTATAGGCCTAAGCACCTCATGTACAAATCTAAACAAACCCGTTTTCAAGCAAATCGCGAAAAATTAAATTTTCCTCATGTAAAGTGACATTAAAAGTACGAGAAAGTCGCCTCCAATCTTGGGTCACATCCCAAGAAAGTACATAATCTTTAAAACAAAATGTTATTTTCTTACCCTTCATGAGCTAGGCTGTTCACAGACACGCAGACGTACAACTCAGACTTGTTTCTGAAAATAGTATGTTTGGATTCAACAAACCTCAAAACGTGTATTTATGTTAAAAACTCAACTTCGAATTTCGGGATCGAACACAATACTTCCTCTGCCTATAGTGCCTATGGTATGGACAGAGTAAGTAAAACTTACGGCTTTCACAACTTTTTTCATTTATTAAACATATAAGTTAACTGTTCAATACGGTGTGCATATCGCCCATCCTTCTCAATGATTATTAAATAATTACATTCCATGTCATTGGAAATATATTTCAATAAAGTGACAGCATTTTTACAATAAGTGCTTCCAAAGAGTTTCAAACTACTAATAACGCAACAAACTCTGGCACGTTTCAATAGGCTTAACTCTGTTACATGTAATTGGTTTTGTGAACAATTAGAGTTAACTCAGAGTTGAAGAATAACATTTTTATGAACGAAAACAAGATTTTTTATAAGGCAGTGATGTATTTTAAGATGAAATCACGATTCTTCTTCCGTCCATGACAAGTATAGCCAAGGCCCTCAATCGGGGTCAATTTCCTTCTTTGGCTTCAGCACTTGTTTCGACCTTAACAATACGAGTTCTTTAGTTCAGTTAAATGCTACTTCGGTGGGGCTGAACGGGATGTTAACTTCATTATTTATTTTATTTGTCGAACTTCCTCCAAACAAAGGCTGCCCCCACTCGACAGAATATAACATTTAAATGAGTAGGCTACATTCCACCAATATAATCTATTGCTAAAAATGAAGTTATTGCTATCATTTGTAGGCTACATAAAAATGGTTTCTCAGAATATAAACAGAATACTTCAATTCAAGGAAAGACACTGTTTTATATATTTCTGGTCTTCAAGAAAATCACTGCAAAATTTATAAACTGACGAGCAGTGGCGGCTATTCAGGGGAAGTAGGTGAAGTAGCACTTCACCAGTATTTTTCCTTTAAAATATGTATTTTTAAAGTTTATTTTCCATATCACGAATGTTGGTTCTTACTATAATGTATTTCTACAATTTTGAATTCAACGCTATAGGAGGCAGTAAGCTCCCAAGTCCTGCTAGCATTGAAGCTGAACAAGTATTCACCTCCCCAGATGCATGGGTAGTCTGTTCCACTAAAAATTGGGGTGTGGGCTCATGGAAACCAGCAGTTTTCTCGCTTATCCCACTGTCCTCTTGCTGAGGAGATCAGACTACCCGTGAAGGTGTCCAACAATTCTCTCAGTCTCCACCAGACTTCTCTGTAAAGAAGTCACGTGATATTTTGAGAGGCCGCGCTTGTTCAGGCATTGTCTTCGCCAGTAGCCCACACCGAGGCTTTGAGGAAGAACTGTTGCGGTCATGAATCCTCAATATGATATCGTGTGCGTGTTATTGGAGACGCCATTTTGTCGCTTTAAGAAACCTGACAAAAAGGAACTTTTAAAATGTGGACGTCCCACCGAAATTCTGGGGTTACGTGGTACAAAAGAAGTGAAAAATATAGGTAAATGCTACAATATTACTTTCAAACCATCGTGGTTTAAAGAATTTCTATGGTTGTGCTCTTCTCCAGCTCTGCAGAAATTGTTTTGTTGGCCATGCTTGCTTCTTAGCAATAAAAGCAACGTTTGGAATAGAGAAGGATATGCTGGCTTATTGAATATGACACGATCGTTACGCAAACACTCAGATTCGGCAGAGCACATCAAGTGTCAGGTAGATTTGAAAACTTTAGAAAAAAATCTAAATACAATTTCAGAAGCTCTACAGAAAAATGCCAGACTGTACACCGCGCAGTAGGTTTATAATGAAAACGTGCGTCTGAACAGACTTTTTCTAAAGTTAGTGATTGATGCAGTACTCTTTTTAAGTAACCAAGAATTAGCATTTTGCGGTCACGATGAAACAATAGACTCAATAAATCGTGGGAATTTTAAAGAAATGTTGAAGGTGCTGGTATCAACGAGTCCTGTAGAAATACAGAACCAGTATTCCAAGATAAAAAGTGTATTCAGTGGCGAATCAATAACCATTCAGAATGAACTAATTGAGTGCATTTCAGACTACATCAATGACTTTGTAAAAACTTAATTGGAAACGGCTGTTTTTTTCCTGTCCAGGTGCATGACACGACAGATATTACACAGGTGTCTCAGTGTTCTGTAATAGTGAGATTAGTTAATGATGAAGGTGCCGTAGTGGAGCGTTTTTTAGGATTCTATGATGTAAGTGCCGTCAGAACATCCGAATCTTTGTTTGGTTTATTGGACAACAACTTGAGACCATTTGGCTACGAACAAAAATTAGTAGGGCAGTGTTATGATGGTGCAAGTGTGATGTCTGGCCATTTAAACGGACTTCAGAAAAAAGTTAAGGAGAAAGCTCCTTTTGCAGTATTTGTACACTGTTTGGCACACCGCCTAAATCTAGTCTTACAGCAGAGTTGCAAAAATATACGAAAGTGTCGCATATTTTTTTCTTCAATTACTGGAATTCCTGCTTTTTTTCCACCACTCGGCAAAGAGAACCTACGCAATTACTTCTGCATCGGGACCGCGCATTCCAACTGTAACATCTGTTCGCTGGAGCTCCAACTCGAAATTATTGCGTGTGATTGTGGATGACTGGGAAAAGTTGAAAGAAATTTTCGAAGCCATAGGCGTTCCTGTGAAAAGTCTGATGATACTTCCTCTCGACTTGCTAGATGTTTTCTTTACGACATGGATAATTTTGACTTCACATTTCTGGCAGTAGTGTTTCATGACATATTTTGTTTGACAGATATATTGTTCGATGTTTTGCAAAAGAAGTCATTAGATGTTCACTTCTGCAAATCAAAAATAAGGACTACTTGTGATATGCTAAGAAGCAAGAGGAACGAACTGTATTTTTTCAATTCTCTTTGAAAAGGCCAGCAAAATGACGGATCTGCGCCTAACACGAGAGTACAGTTCCCGTTCTCAGGATGAATGTGTTCAGATGTTTCGAGCATTGTATTACGAAATTTTGGATAACATTTTGGTGGAAATGGATGAGAGATTTCGCGACTGTGAAAAAATTCAATTTGTTTGCCTTGCTGATACCACACAATTTGAAAAGTACCACAAATATTTTCCATCTAGTGCCCTTGAAAACTTGCAAGATTTCTTTGGACCTGTGTTTCTTAACTCACATCGCTTAAAAAACGAACTCTCTATTTTCTATGCCGATGAGAAGTACAGAAATATTTCCGCCTGAAAGATGTTAGAAATGCTTAATCAGGATATGGAAATTTTTACGGACACTTACAAATTGTTCTCCCTTATTATGTCCATCTCTTCTACTACAGCATCTGTGGAAAGAAACTTTTCGTGCCTGAAACGTGTAAAAACTTACATCAGGAATACAATTTCAGAAGACAGACTTTCTTGTTTAGCGAATATTTTTCAATTCAGAAAGAACTTCTACTGCAGCTAGAAGAAAAGCAGCCATTCTATGAGGATATCACTGACAATTTTGCAGCCTTGAAGGACCGAAGGATTGATTTGGTATACGAGACATAAGTGAGTTCAGTTTTTAACATAAGCATGTGGCATTTTTTTCTCTTCACCTAATTTTCCGGCCATGAGCCGCCACTGCTGACGAGTATACTTGCCCCGTGTACGAATCATTGGACCTCCATTTTGTTCAGGTTATATTTATGCTGGTAATACAGAGCGGTAGCAGCCTTCTCAGTAAGAACGTTATCAGGATTGGTTCTTCACTTCTTGTAGGGTCCATGATGTAGGCCTATCCTATTTCCGCAGTTTTATAGATAACCATATTAATTCTTCTTATGGTGGCGAATAAATATCAATATTTGTTTCCCCATACTTATTCTTTTAGAATAACGATGATATTAGTTATTACCACTTGTGTGTCAGCTTATATATGTGGGGTAAGCCGTGGCGTAGTGCTTGAGGCAGTGCGGTACAAATCGGAAGGTCGCGGATTCGAACCAGAAAAAGGTCGTTGGGAATTTTCAATTGGCCTAATCATTCTGATGGCCTATGACCTTGAATCGACTCAGCTTCTAACAGAAACGAGTACCAGGAGAAATCCTGGGGGCAAAGGCGGTCGGCGCGTAGGGCCTGGGAGCCTGAAACTTTTGGAGCCCTTAGGGCATCCACGGCCTGTATAGGAAACACCTTATTGCATACATGGGCATTTACTGGTTCGAGAACCACTTATGGTTCTTCACCTTCCCGCATAAGACACAAGATGGCATTGCGGACATTCGGTGCACGTGGTGGATTATTCCCATGTACGAGTCATAATCTCTTTGCAAGCAGTGACGGGTCGCGAAACAGTTCCAATTGAAAGGCGTTATGGCACACTCTAAGCCTTCGTATAATGAAATAATTGCATAATTGCAAATACAAAATTGTTTGTATTATTTGTTTCTTGTAGTGTACATTATAAAGTGAAATTAGTGTTTCCCTAAGAATGAGCAACCGCCACTCCACTTATTGTCTGCTTGTGTCTCCATCTACCCGTTCTTTTCGAACTATGTGTAAGTTGACAAAAGTTTCCGGGTTGCGTGTCAATGGATAGGGGTTTGCCCATCTCTGCCTTATTGTATAAGGGTAGTTAAAACTCCTCCACCAACTAATTAACTTTAGAAGCATGTTGTTCAATGACATGAAACTTGGTGTGTTGGGAGAGCCGTATATGGAGAGCTCAAAAACGTTATAATCGAATTTTGCGTTCTTCCGGTAGTAACTGTAACTGTTATTTTCAATGGAATACACAATTTATTTTTATATTTTCGAATAGTGCTTTGCAGGAAGTATTCACACGAGATACTTCTGTGCAATTTTATAGTTGCTAAATCAAGAAAACAAGAAAAGTGTATGGAATAATAAAGAAATAAAATGCTCCTTCCTTAACAAAAAAAAAAAAAAAAAAACAAAGCTATGTCACTTTTACCTTCTTACATGTGAGTTTTACTTCTGCTGTGGCCATGATCATGAGGAATTTTCTTAATGTGCCCCGCATAGAGCTTTTTGTTAAAAAGAGCAGGTTTTTATTCTGACAGCCAAATCACAGTAAACAAGCGTTTTACTGGTATTCCATTTCTGTTTTCTTGATTTAGCAACAACAAATATGCATAGAAGTATCGCGTATGGGTACTTTCTGAAAAATGCATAATAAGCACTATTCAACAATGTAAAAATATGTTGGTTAAACCGGAAGTCCGCAATATTCAGTAATAACGTTTTTGAGTTCTCCATTTAAGGCTTTTTTTTTTGTGTGTGATGATAGTTAAATATATTTAAGTACCAGGTCGCCAACTGGACCCATGCCTTTACAGTGATTTACGGCTATTCTAACACACTGAGTTTCATGTGACCGAACCACATGCCTCAAAACTTATTTAGGTGTTGCGGAACTTTTAACTAACCATGTGTCTGTGTATGTAAGTGTATATGATAAGGGTAAGTCAATAAGTATCCGCAATTTTTTTAAAATTTATTGCAACATCAATAAAAAACTTTCAACTACCTTATTTTTCTTGCTTCTCAATGCACTTGAACAATCGTTGCACAAGCTTCCTGATGCCCTCGGAAAAAAATTGCGGCTGAGTAGCAAACCACGTATGCACCGCTTCCTTCGTGGCTAATTTGCATATGGTTTGCCACTTCATCGACAGTCACTCTTCGATTTGTCTGAATCATGATACGCACTTGCTCAATGTTGATGTCACTAGTAGATGTGGATGGACTTCCTGTTCTTTTAATTTTTTGTTTAATCCCATTGCTTATTGACTTAGTTTCGTATATTTGGACAAACCAAGGAGGAGTTCTATTATGGCCCTGTTTTAATGATATTGGCATGACTGTTTTGAATATTAACACAGTTAATTACATACAAAATATTCATGCCCTTTGAATAAAGCATTATCGTACTAAATATACAAACTTACAAATACTATCATTCAACTATTGTTTATCTTATAACATTTATATATATGTTGATTTGGATATGTTATGCTCTGTCTGTATTGGCAGTCTGTATCTACAGGGAGTTGTTATTTTAATAAATACATATAGCAAAAAATATTTATTATACAGTTTGCTTAACAACAGTGGTCATAATCCAATGACCAATTGCCAAAAAATACTTTAAAAGTTTGTTGCATTAAAACTTTAAATTAGATTATAAGTTTAAAAAACATATCACATATTCATTGGTCCTCTTGGTGCTTAGTTGATTAGATTTATTCCAGGCATTCTACCAGTTTTGAGTTGGGTATGTAGATGAGATGGTGTTCATTATCCTTGGTTTATTATGATAATTTATTTATTTATTTATTTATATTTATACAAAACAAAACAAGTCCACCCGAATGAGCAAGCGCTCGTGCTCGGGCACAGTTCAGCCATTTACATTACAAAATACAAATTACAAAATACATAAAGAAAATATAATTAAATCAAAACCTAAAAAATAATAATAATAAAGAAAGAACAGAAAAGTAAAAAGAAAAAAGGAAAAGTAGTAAGAACAAAAATTGAAACCCTGAGTTATTACAAATAAAATCGTTCCTTAATTGTCTACTAAATACTGAGTGAAGTAACTTTTGAACTATGAAATAAGATTTTTGATAAACTTATTGAATTTTTTGTTGTTCATATGTACTATTTCTGGATGTGGCCTAATTATAGAGTTATAGAGTCTTGGACAAGGGTGTTTTGGAAAGTAAGTTCTGTTAATTTATTTTTGGAACTTTTAATACACACAAGTGGAAAGAAAACCTTTAGGATTTTTTCAACATAGCCTAATTTCCTCTTACATCCAGACATTTGTCATACCACTTCACAATTTTTGAAGTCCCCTCTGTGTAGAACTCTGCTGCCTTTGATTGTCCAACAGTAGATGTCAGAGTTGATTGTTGTGCCTCATTCCATGAAGTTCACGTGATGTAAGAGTACACCTTAAAAATATGTTCCAAATACAGTTGCTATGAGATTTTTGTTGAATATGTACTAAACTGTTGAAACAAAACGACAGTCAATGGCATGAGCTCCACAGTGGCGAAGCGTGACCGTTGAAGTAAGGGAAGCTCCAATGTATTTTTATCTTGTATAAATTCTGAAGAAGGCATAGTGATTAGGGTACTTTGGCATAAGTCTCCGAAACACGATAAACAATTAAGCCTAAATTAAGCTTATATTTGTAAGCCATATTTGTGCATTGCTATGCGCATAGACTCAATTTAGTATAACGGATAATTGTGCTTTTGTTGCAATATCTGTAGCTTCGTTCATAATAATTCCAACAAAATTAGCATCAGATATTTCCTTCTTTATTTCTTCTGTCATTAAATGTGCAACAGATAGAATAATATCATTCTGTATGTCACTGGACAGCCCAGAAAAAACAGTTGAATTTGACAGATGATGAGACAGCTCTACATCAAAATCTCCAAATTCCTTTAAAAGTTCAACGTAGTTTCCTCTGTTCAAAGAACTTTCGGACTCGTCATGGCCTCGAAAAGCAAGCTCTTGCTTTCCCAAAAAACACACTACCTTTATCATTTGAGAAAGTATTCTTCTGTTCCGTTTAACATCCTCATTATGTTTGTCTATTGACAGCCGGAATTGTTGACACGATTCAATACGTGTTTTCCCGAACTATGTAAACTGTTTTAGGCACATTATATGGTTTTGTGTGACCTGATGCCTTTTTATAGATTTTTGCAAATTATTTAAGTCATCAAAACCACTATGATTCCAAGCATTCCTTTCCTGCGAAAATAACAAGCATGGCCTACAGAATAATTTTCGCAGTCCATGACATCCACATAACCACGGAACAGTGTCATACATGTTTTCGTTGAAATGACGCATAAACGCCTTAACCCCTTTACTCTGCATACCGATGTCATTATTAAGCGTTTCTTCGGTTTGCCACTCTTAACAATAGACAGTTTCTCCTCATAAGGGAATGAACTGAACGTACTTTTCAAAAGCCTTTCAATTTCACAGTCACACGTAGGCCCTTCTTGCACTAGATTGCCGGTAGTGTGACTGCAAGCATCAGGACTGGCCATGGTCTCAGGACGTTCCAAAATCTCACGGAGCTGGCACTCGCCCCTACACTTCGTAACCCTAGAAGCGGACAAGTTAGTTATGAACTACATTCATCTTCGCTGATGATTAAAACTAACAAGATAAGCCCATTTCTATATTCTAAATACTAGTTCATACAAGTTAAGATAATCCATTACTTAAAAATATACTTTCAGTTCCTTTTTTGATGGTAAACTAAATAAAAATGATCTCTTTTCTCTATAAACACAATTTTCTGCGAGTGACAAAATATTGCACAGCTTACCGAGGAATTCCGAGTGTTTCCGATCAGCCGGCTATCGTTTGCCTGCCCACCTGCTTTTACCCCACCACTCTGCTCAGTAAATAATGCGCAGTCACTCATCTCCGTGCAGCGTTACCGTTGAAACTTCGAATGGTTCTGTATGAACATATAGATTAATTTAAATCCAGGACGATTTAATTAATAATATTTCTCTTGGAAATTTAGGGGAAGCGGCGCTTCCAGCGCTTCATCGGACGCTTCGCCACTGGAGCTCCACTACCACCAAACCACCAAAACCACCAAAATGCCTTCAAACATATTTAATAAAGAAGCTCATAGCAACTGTTTCTGGGACATCCATAGCATCTTTAAGTTGTCTAATCAGCTGATTTAGTTGAAGATGCTTCAAAGCTGCCATATTTTATGTTTTCTTTCGAAAGGTTTTTAATTTCAATTGATAAAATTTAATGGAAATTGCTATGCATATGTATGGTACACGTTTTTTTTGGTCAAATTTTAAAAATTTGCGGATTGTGCTTGTGAAATCATTAATAGTTGCTTAATCCACATCATTGGCATTCCTTAGTGGGATGTTCAACTGCAGTTTGTGGATTTTGTTAAACTTGAATTGTTCCCAGTTGTTTAACCTTGAATGAGGTGAGATGACCAAAGAGCTAGTATATCAAGAACGTCAGGCAATATTGTGTTATTGATTAAAAATAAGTAGGTACAGATGGAAGAATGATATGGATCTATTGTTGTCACTCACTTGAACGAGACTGTTTCTATTAAGTGTTGACACAGCATTCCTATATCCAGTGGTGATATTCAAACAGTTGAACAACCGGTTCTCTTCAGGGTATTTGATGTTGATTCAAAATAGCCCATGTGCTATTTTGTTATTTTTGTCTTTTCATACTCATACTAAACTTAAGCAACTTCCTTAAAACATAACCTTACACAACAAAAGAAGACCACAGTCCGTTTTATAATCGAACATCGAAAGCAAAGGGAGCGAGTGTCGAGACGATCGACCGTGCGCAAGTAAGAGAGTCTGCCAACTTACCGCACGCCCGCTACCTATGGTGGTAGTCCACCGCTAGCGAACACAAATGGCGTGTTATGGTTCTAGCAAATTCATATATGTATTATCACTGTTGTGGATTGGCGTGAATCTGATCTTGGAAAAAGGCAATCACTCATTGTGAAGCTACCGGTTCGGAGAACCTACAAGATATTTAACAACCGGTTCTCGCAAACCGGTGCGAACCGGCTGAATACCACCACTGCCTATATCACATGCTGGCTATTTAGATTAACAAAAAGAAGAGTTAGTTGAGAAAGAAAATAGATTATTTAATTTCCTGCAATGAGGTTTATGTGCAGCAATTATTGCCATCTGATTTTTATCTTTTAAAGTGAGTTTTATGGTGCAGGCTTCAAGACTACTGGTAGTCATTGTAATAGCTGAATGTATGGGTGTCCATTCTTGATTGCATTCACAAAAGTTTATTATAAAACTTCAGAAACAGTCGTCCAGATCACCAAAGTAAGCTCAGTTTGCAAGTCAAGTGTTTAAGTGTTATAATAAACTAGTCATTGTAGATAGGTAGGTTGAATGGTTATTTAGGTTGCTTATGTTTATAATGGGTGTAATACCAGAAGCTGTTGGTGCATTTCTGTCTTCTCTATATACTCTATGTCCAGGAATTATACATTTTTCTCTCTTAAAAAGATGCGTTTCTGATATATAAGCAATGTTTATATTATGACTCGATAGCAATTCCAAAAAGGTATGTTTTTTACTCTTTATTCCATTGGAGTTCCAATTTAAGAATCTGAGTAAAAAGAATGAATCCTTTTGGTATAGCTGTCATTTTTCAAAACTTTGGTAATCACTTATTACAATAAATTCTTTGATTGTGGGAAGATATGGTTGAATAAATGAAAGGATAGTGTTACAGTAACTTATTCAATAAACTATATATCAGTTCATGTGATGTATTTGGTAAAAAGCTAGGAGAGAATCTGTTAATGGAAATGCTATTGGTTTTTTGGGACCTGCTGAGGTACTGAAGACATAGGAGAAGAAGATTGTTATGGTAGCAAAGGCAAATTACTAGAATCGTTGAACGTAGGAGGTGCAGGTTGTGTAGAAGATACACTATTTTCAGAAGTAAATGAGCAGGGCATTTTTGTTTAAGTGATAGTAGCCTATATATGTGTTTTTTTTTATTCTATATTCTTTTATTCAGTTTGTGGGAACATATCGTTATATGTTATATGTCAATACAATTACAAATGAGAATACAAATTTACAGTTATAAGTAGAACCCAGATTTGTATGCATAATCAAATAATAAAATATGCATGCATGGATGCATGAATAATTTTTAAAATATGCACAATTATATGCAAAAACAAATTAACAAAATCAAATAAACCGTTTTTAGGGGGATAATCTTACTTTATTTGTGGCTGTTACAGTAAGGAAAGTTGCCTACTTGCCTTGAGGTTTTCAAATATGAAGTTCTAACGTCTGACAGTGAGGAAGATTTCATACAATGAAAATGTTCTTTCTACATTGCATGATGTCACATGTGCATGTGAAAAACACCACAACTCTTCTTAAGTGAATTCCTCTTCTATTACAGCTTTTTCACCATTTTCCTGATTTGACAGATTGTTTTGTAACCAGGATTTTATTTAATACCTGACTGAGCTTATCAAATGCAATTTTAGCAACATCATGAGTTTCTGAAGGTAGTACGTTTAAAATGTTATTTATACGAGAAAGTGAATAGTCTAAAGAATTATTTCGAGCCTCCATCTGGGTTATAATTTTAGGTATTTTGGAGAAGTGGCTATGAATAAGTTATATTGGATCTTTTTCTCAATGCCATCTTCATCCATTTATAAATAAAGAACATATAAATAAATATATATATATATTAACTATCTAAAGGGGAAAATATAATAAATTTGGAACTCCTTCAGAATAGCATAGCCAGCCATACTCTGCCATTAGCGACCATGCCCCTCCGAGCCATGGGGAACAAAAGAGAAACGATCAGTGCAAGGGTAAAATTTCCCGTCACAGAAAAGATTCAGTGTGAGTATATTGCTCCTAAACTAATACAAATGTTCCTAACCTAACATAACTGTCACTGACTTAGAAAGATCCGTTTCACCATGGAAATAGAACAGAACGGCTGCCTTCCATTTTTGGACATATCCATATACAAAAAACAGGATGGTACACTAGGACACAAAGTGTACAGGAAGCCAACTCACACTGATTTGTACTTAAATGGTCAGAGTTTCCACCACCCATCCCAGAAACGTTCTGTCATTTCAACTTTGGTACATCGAGCCGTTGCTATTTCCGACGCTCAGAGTCTGCCCACAGAAATATCTCATCTAGAAACCACATTCCTCCAAAATTCATACAGCAGCAGAGAATTTAGATTGGCCCTGAAAAGGACCGATAAAATGGAAGGACAGAAAAGAGCTGACCCAGATGGTAAACAATGACTCAATAGAGCTTTCATCCCTTTCTGCGGACCTCTCTCCTATCAGATCGGGAGGATTCTACGTAGACACAAAATCCAAACGGTGTCGCTTCCTCCACCAAAAATAAACGACCACCTTAGATCAGTGAAAGACAACCTAGGCCTGAAGTCTTCTGGAGTCTACAGCATTCCTTGTGAGTGCGGGATGGAATATATTGGCCAGACTGGACGCACTGTGGCAGACAGGTGCAAGGGACATCATAGGTGTACCAGACTATTCTATCCGGACAAGTCTGCTGTAGCTTAACATAGCATCGAGCAAAATCACAGAATGCTATATGACCAGACCAAGATCCTGGACAAGACGAATGGGTATATGGACCGGCTGGTTAAAGAGGCCATTGAAATCAGTCTCAGTAACAACATCATAAACAGAGACAAAGGCCTTCCTCTGAGCGAGGCTTGGAAACCGGCCCTCAACATTTTAAAGAAGAGACCCACATAACCTGTGTTCCCCGTGACGTCCGTCTTTTTCGACTAGGCGAATTTTTCAAGAGAGTTTTACTGACGCTGCCATTGGCTGGAACCCACTAACTGCTCCGGCGTATATAACAGGCCTCTTCCGCCATCTCACCACTTTCCCAGAAGAAGGACTCAGAGATATGGAGTCCAAAAGCTCGGAGTTTATTAAACCATTGACTCGGCTGTCAACCTGTGAAGAACTTTTATATATTGCTTGTCAATTTTTTCTATTGTCGGTGTATTTAATGGAGTAAATTTCAACTGATATTAAACTCACCGGTGTTTGTGTGATGAAACTCATTGATTGTGATCATACTCATCGAACTTTATGTACGATGCTTCTTAGATGACAGACATGGCAGAGCAGGGAAGCAGATGACAAGTGCCACTAGCACAAAAGATGCACAATTGTGCGATTTTCTTTTTTCATTCATAAATAGAGCTTATTTTCGTGCGAAAACTATGAACTGCTCTTGATCAGAGTATGAGTCCTATAAACATGAAAAGTGATGAGTTGATTTTGTTTCAAGACGAGAAAAGAAAAAATTCCACATAAAAATCAATTAATGTTGGTTTCCAAGTACCGCCAAACGTTATCCATAACTGCCCGGTGAGGTTAGGTACCTAATTTAAATGAATTTAATATGCTTATAACATTATTTATAAGAATGGTAGCACTCAGTTATTAGTTCCCTGCCCACCATATATTATTATTTCCACTTCTTGCAAATCCATGATACAATAATTATTATACAACTCCGAATACTCACCGGTGGACTTACAGATTGCTTTAAAAAGTGCCCTATACATCATGCAATATTATGTTAATTTATGTCAAAAGAAAGTATTTAGACTCTAGCTTAAACGAGAAATTGACAGAAACCTCAAGAAAAAGTTCCAAAGACTGTGCTACATGTTAATTATAGTGTACTAATGATCACAAACAAATGATTTGTTATTTTTAAAAAATATTAAGTAACAATGTGCGCAAGGACATGAATCTGCGACGACTTTACCCTTTAGAATAGGATAGGGTAGGAGGTGGGTTGAGAACGACCCTGAACACTTTTGCCATTCGGCCCACCGTGCTATCCTCCGGTAATGGAATGGAATGATATGTATGCCCAATGCCCCCCCCCCATCAACAGACCTCATCGCAAGCCCCACGGAACTTCCCTAATCCATCAGATACCTTTTCTATGCCACGTGTGCTGCTGCCTCGGTACCTCTTGGGAAATAGACCCCCAGTTTGGTGGCACACCATCCAGTAACTTCATGACCACAACAGGTGCTGCAGCGAGGGCATACCGGAAACAGGAAATTGTATGATGATGATGGGGAAAGTGAAAGATGAGGTGGAGAGTGTTGGTGGAAGTTTGGAGGCCCTCGAGAAAAACTCCCTATGCCCGGCTTTGTCCACCACGAATAACACGCCTGCCTACCTCGGGACTTGAACCCAGGATCACTTGCATGCCAGGCCCATGCACTAAGCATGAACCACCACGCTGGCTACTTTACCCTTTTAACCCCTGCCGAACAAAATTTCACCGTACGCCCATGCTTCTGTTGTATTGCATATGTCAGTGGCTTATAATCTGTTGGCAGAAAATAACTCGAATTATATCTGTCCTTACTCAATATTTGCCATAAAGGTACAGCCTACCAATCTGTCCAAACATATCAATAGAAAAGATACTGTAGTTACACAAAAAAAATTTATTGTTCCTACTGGGATAATTTGAGATACTATGATACAGTATACAGGTGATAAACTATATTTGCCAAAGCATCTAGTAAAACATTTAAAATATTTAAAGCTCGAGACTATAAAAGATAATATTTAATACCAAACTTTCTGAAAACATTAACAGTAAATTTTGAAATAACTCTTCTACCATGAAAACAACAAGTCAATCACTTCCCAATTCTGAATTCCATACTTTCCTTATAATATATTCTAAGCATGGCTCAAAGTGACACTTCTTTTCCTGTGGCTTTGTTCATTCTCTGTTCAAACCTAATAGTCGGATCTAAAATATATACCTTGTTTGTCTGCATGGTCATTAACCATGATATCAATTCTTTTAAGGGAATCAGGTCAGAGATGCATGGGACTTCTTCAAAGACTTCACACTTTCAGTTGTTTACTGTGAACTGGTAACCTTCTAGTAAATATCGGATATGTTGGATTGAAAGGCATGCTGTAAATAACTCTTGATCATAAGCACTGTATTCAATTTGAATCAAATCTAGTTTCTGTAACTCTAATTTCATACTGCTTTACACTATCTGCAGTATCAGCCGGAAAGAAACTAGTAGTGAAGGCTTGTGCAGTTTCTAATGCTGTCTGGGTAAAGCCATGTTCAGTCTCAATCATTTAAATTACAGCATTACAATTTCTTGGTTTACGACAATATTTATAAACAACATTCCAAGGATTGCTACTAGTTTGGGTGGAACAAAACTGTCTCCAACTATTTTTTTCAGCCTCATAAACTTCCTTTGTATATCATTTTTTTGTTTTCTTGTATTGTATTTCATATTCATTACGAAGAGCTTCACATTTGGTTCTTTTAAATCTTCTCTAACAAGCAAGACAGCGTTTTCATATATATCTAGTTTAGTAGACCACCAATAGTTCTTAACTTTCTTATCAGATAATTGAGGTAAATGCAAATCACATATGTTTTGTATTGTATCTTTGAGTTCATCAACAGTTTTGTTTAAAGACTCTGATGTATTTGAATTCGCTATAAGATCATTTAACATTATTTGTTTTGTATCTGCATGTAAGATAAAGTTGATGAGGAATAGGATTATTGTCTGTATCATAACTTAACTTAATTGTAATTAGTTTATGGTCAGACAGATTTGGCATATCACTGATCAACCATTCAGTCACATAAGGCAGTAATAAAGAATTACAAACACTGATGTCAAGGTACCTACTTGAATAACTGCGGTTATATGATGGCACATCACTATTATTGAGAATAGTAAGATTATGTGAGCAGCAGAAGTCATAAAACTTCTCGGTCATCATTTATGGAGCTATGCCAAGCATTGTGTTTTACATTTATATCCCCAACTATTAGCAATGGTTTTGCTTTCATATCAGTACATAAATTATTGAATAATGTGAGTGCATTTGTTGATCTCGATATCACCATCTAAGTATAAACTGCACAGATATAAATCTGTATCTCCAAGCTTCACACCAGTCACCACACAGTCTTTTTAGAATGTAGACAAACTAATTATTCAAGTTTAGTTAAGTGACATTGTAAAAATTTAACATAAATGTTTGGACAGTTGGACAGAGTTGCTTTTGATTGAACACGTTGGTTGGTATGGTTTATCATAATGCTGGATACACATGATGAAAGAAACTTGCATACATTTTACGAAATAGGGTGGATACAGACATGATGAAGCCTAACTCAAAGAAGACTTACAAAATGGGGAAAAAGTCCATCTCAAGAAAACATCAACTGTTTTGGTCAAAATAAGGTCTCATAAGTCATTCTTAAATGTGAAAGCTGCAATCGTCTTCTAAACAGTCACATAATATTGGAATATCCTCTTCATCTGGAACAATAATATTAGGTACTGGTACACTAATTAAGAGTTCTTTATACCGGTACCAATTCAGATTTGCCTCTTTTACCAATTCTCACCTAGGAGTTTGACTAGTAGGCTCTTCACATCTTCTGTCTTCTCAACTGACAGGATATGATGGCTGAATCTCTTTCTAGCAGAATCTTCTACACTTATCTGCATTCCAGCGTCTCTTGAGCACTTACTGGAATTCTATGGAACCCTCATTTCTTCAATAATTCAAGGCTTTAACCTAGCACTCAAGACTTTTATCTTTTTCTTTTCTCCTTGCCAGCTGCAATAAACACCCGTTTCATATTAGGCTACTAATATTAACTCACATCTTGAAACACTGTGACAGTTCCTTAACATTATACAATTTCCAGTCTGGATCTAATAGTTTTACCTCATCTATTGTATTACAGTAGAGTCCTGCAAACTCATCACTCAATAACCTGGCAGTTCAGATTACTCGGGAGCCAGGATGGGAGTATCAAACAATTTTATGGCAAGAAATGAGGTAAACTATTTTGTTGTACAGTAATTTGACACATAACATTTTTGTTTCATAAAAGAGTAACTAACTGTATCTGTACTAACATGTTTTATTATGATTTTTATCGGTGTTTGTTATATTTGAGACCAATAAACACATTTTTAATTTTCACAATAACTTTTTTAATTTATAAGTCATTATATAAATTTGTGTGGATCAAGGACGGAAAAATTCTAGTAAGGAAAAATGAACAGTCTAACATCAAAAGAATCTACAAGTGTGAGGACCTTGATAAGCTCTAAGTAACATATGTTGTAAGATTTAAACCGAAAACAAATCTGTATATATTTTATCAAGTATATATTTTTATTTTTGTCCCCAACAATGGATGGTTTATTAGATGAATTAAGCAACTATTCCGACAATTCAATAACGACAGTCTTGGAAAATGCCGATTCCTGCTCTAGTTTCATAAACAAAACAATCCATGATTTCAAAATTTTTCACTTAAATATTCGGAGCCTTAATAAACATTTTTTAGAATTCTGCACTGTCTTGCAAAGCCTAAAACAAGATTTTGATTTCATTATACTAACGGAAGCCTGGTTAAGTCATGATATTGGGTTTGATTTACCCGGTTATACAAAAAACGTTAAAATGAATAAGTACAGCAAATGCGATAGTTTAGTGGTCTATTGCAAGAATAATATTGACTTCACTCTCACTGACATAGAAATTTCAGAATGTAACTCTTTGCATTTAAATTTTACGTTTGGCAACAATACATTTTCATTAACAGCTATTTATAGATCACCGAACACCTGTAAATATGATTTCCTTGATAATTTTGAACGCTTTTTAATAAATTCAAAGCAAACAGATAACCATCTAATTGTTGGCGACATAAATATTCAGATTATTGAAAATCATTTAGATATTACTGGAAACAGGTATATGGATATGTTACATGCACATGGTTTTGTAAATTTTTTAAATGGCATTACGAGACCAGGCTCGGAAACTTGCTTAGACCATATATTTTTTAAAACTAAAAAGAAATGGAAATTTATACCAGGAATTTTCTGTAGCGCCGTAACTGACCACTATGCCGTTTTTTCTCTACTAAAAAATCCTAATGGTCACATTTCGAAATCCCCAGGTACTCAACAATCTTTGCCCATTTCAAATAACATTAACAATGAAAAATTAGTCTCGCTTATTGAGAGAGAAACCTGGGACTCTGTGTATAAATGTAAAGATCCAAATACTTCTTTCCAGTTATTTTATAATTTAATTAAGAAATACATAATAAGTAGTTCGACCAGCAATCAAAAGCTTCCTCATAAATTCAAAAAAATTAAGCCATGGATCACTGTAGGCATAATCAAATCTATTCGTACTAGAGACAAGATTGCGAGAAAAGTAATTCATGACCCAAACAATGAAAATTTGAAAATTTATTATAAAAATTATAGAAATATGCTGACTCTTGTTATAAGAAATATGAAGATTAGTTATTATAAATTAAAATTTGAAGAATATAAGAACAACCCTAGGAAATTTTGGCAAACTGTTAATGAAGCCACAGATATAGGTACTGAAAAAAATAAATCGGTTTCAGAATTAATAAATGAAAATGGTACTCACATAACAAACAAAGAGGATATCGCAAATGAATTTAATAAATACTTCTCAAAAATAGGGCACAGTGTAACCTCAAACGTTAATAAGGCATCGTCAGACTCTTCGGAGTACAATAAAACAGCCATGAATCCAATCACATCTATGTTTCTCAGTCCTGTTAATGAATGCGAAATTATTAACATTGTGAAGACCTTAAATAATAATGTAGCTCCAGGCATAGATGGAATAAAAAACATTACATTGAAATCTATCATTAAATATATTGTAAAACCTCTTGTCTATATTTTCAATCTTTGTTTCACAGAAGGTGTTTTCCCCAATACTCTAAAAAATGCTGTGATAATACCTATACATAAATCCGGGAAAATGAATGATTTAAACAATTATAGACCAATATCACTTCTTCCGGCCTTTTCCAAGATACTAGAGAAATGCATAAAAGTTAGGCTACTAAACTATTTACAAAAACATGAAATTATATCAAAAAATCAATTTGGTTTCCAGAGCAACATATCTACTGACGATGCTTTTATTAACGTTACAGGTAACATTATTAAAGAATTAGACAAAGGTAATAATTGTTTAGGAATTTTCTTGGACTTACGTAAAGCTTTTGATACTGTTATTCACTCGATACTATTAGATAAACTGAATAAGATAGGAATTAGAGGAACAGTTTACAAATTATTTGAATCATATCTGAGCAATAGATGTATAATGACAAAGGTTGACAGCCATATAAGTGAAATATCAAATATTGATATTGGTGTGCCACAAGGAACGATATTAGGACCAATCTTATACTTAATATATGTAAATGATTTGCTAAATTTAAACCTAGATCAAATAAACGGCTTCATATTTTCATACGCAGATGACACTGTTGTGATTTTCAGTGGTCATTCATGGGAAGTAGCATATAAATACGCTAATACTGGTATGAAAATTATAAAAAAATGGTTCGATTCTAACCTTCTGTCACTAAACGTGGATAAATCAACATTAGTTCCTTTCTCATTAACATCTACTGGTCAGATAGCGCGGAAAAAATGTACAAATTTAAATTTAATAATACATAATTGTAATTTTGATGTGAATTGTAAATGCTTACCACTGAAAGAAACAGCCGTTGTGAAATATTTGGGTATTTTTATTGATAAACACCTTAAATGGTCTCACCATGTTAACTACATCTGTAATAGACTACGCCGAACAATTCATAAATTTGTCATTTTACGCCACTGTATGCCCATTACTGTTTTACGTTCCGTTTATCTAGCACTTTTCCAGTCCATTATTCAATATGGCATTCTCGTCTGGGGAGGATTAGCGAAAACTACCCTTAAGCCCCTCTGCCTTTTACAAAAAAGAATAATAAAAATCTGTCTAAGAAAACACATTGATTACCCAACTAGCCTAATATTTTCGGAATTTAATGTTTTAAGTTTGGACCAAATTTACAAATTTTCTATATTAAAATATTTTCACAAACATCGTATAAAATACTCTTCCAGTGATCATATCTACAAAACTAGACGAAATACTAATTTACTCCTATTAGAACCCAAATGTCTCACATCGGCAGGATTAAAGCATAGCATTAATTTTGGACCGCGCTTCTATAACTCAATTATCAGAAAAAATCCTGATCTCTCAGCATACTCCACTGTTAAATTTAATAGATATGTAAAGAATTTTTTGTAATTTTTTAGCTTTTAAGTAATTTTTGTTCCACTCCTTTTATGTATTTATGTTTTTATGTTTAATGTTTTTGTTTTACTTTCTTTTTTAGTTAAGCACATTATACACTCTATTTCTTTGTCTCTCCTCTTTCTTCACTTTGATATTTTTGAAACGGCACCCGAGCACGAGCAGTCTTGCTCATTCGGGTGTATTACTAAATGTAATACCTCTTGTAATATCTCTTGTAATAAATAAATAAATAAAATAATAAATAAATATTCTCGATAACTTGACATTTCAGAACCTCTGCAGCCTTTCAGCCCATATTAGGCCCAGTTTTTGGGACTTTAGTGTACCGGTATATCCCTCTACATACTCTCTGCTTTTCAGATGGCTTTTTTTTTCTTTTTTCAATATCTTCTCTTGTGTCCATGTACAGGATATGTTAATTGAGGAAGATTAATGTCATTTGTTTTTCGCAAGAAATACATCAAAGTATACAACACATGATTATTTTTTTCTGTGCTGCACATCCATTTAAAAAAGTCATTATCCTCTTCTTGTCACTCAAATTCAACTCACTCAGATGGTGGAGAAGGGCACATGACATTTCTTATGATACCTCAAACTGCGTGGTCTTCACTTCCACAATGCATGATCCTCCTATAATGTTCCCATGAAGTGTCCAACAAAGACAATAATCTGTGGTTCATAAATGCATATATCCATATATAAGAACCAATTTGTTAAGAATAATATGCTTCTCATATTGGGTCTTAGAACTGACTACCTTTGTAAGTCAAGCATCTGTTGGCCATTCTTTAAGAAGCTGATAAAATGCATTTGAGAATAGTATGTAAGCTCTCTTTTTCATCAAGTACTGTGTTTTAGTTTTGTTGTCACATTATCTTCGAAAAATGCAAATTTTCGTTACAGCAAACAGTGGAATAACAATTAATCATACGTAATTATCTTCCAGCAGAATTCATCTATGTGTGGTAAAGTTTTAAAAATGCTATCTTCATAAATAACTAAGTTATTGTTAAATAAACAACAGTAACAACCTTTTTTTCTTCCTCCTGAAAAGTTGCATTTTTGGAGTTCACATTGTCTGACTCTAAGCCCTTGAATTAGAAAAAAGTTTTATTTCTGTACTCGGCAGCTAAGAATTCTAATGAATTAAATGTAAAACATGTTTATAAAAAGGCCAAGCAAGAGTACAAGACCACAATCAGGAATTGTAAGTTTGATGCAAATGTCAAATTTATTGAAAATTCCACAAATAAATTAGCTGCTCGGGGGAACAAAATGGTAACTGCCACTGCCATGACACAAGTAATTTTTGACTTTCCAGCTTGTGTGGTGTAACAGAATGGTAGGTGATAACTATTGATCTCTATATGTTCAAACGTATTGAGTACAAAATTGAGCTGAAAATAAAATTATTCAGATATCTAGGTTAATGAGAAATTTATTTTTTCTCTTTTTCAACACACCCCATTTGGCACTTACCATTTTGTTCCCCCGAGCGGCTCAAATGTTGCTTGGCTTGGAAGTTTATTAAGTCCACATCTGCAAAACAATATAGATCCTTAGTCGACATCACTGCTAATGAATATATTGTATTTTTCATTGATCTGCCAGTAAATATTAATTCTAATTTATTACCTCCTCAAACATTAGCTATGGAACTTCTGGCAGGTAATGTTCAAGTTTGCACTACTTTCATGTGGAGAGAAGTGCAACCCGACCAAGTATTCAAGTTACACGCAGTATGAAACATTCTAAGACTAGAGACTATTAAGACATGACAAATCATTTTTTTTTAAACAAAAGGTTCTTTTATTCTGATTCCATTAACTATAGCCATAAACAATTGTTTACTAACAGGCATCTTTTCAGAATCACTTCAAATGTTGAAAGTTATACCTATATTATAAAAAAAGGAGAAACATCTGATCCCAATAATTATAGATCAATTTCTCTTGTTCCCACCTTTTCGAAAATATTCGAAAATGTAATGAAAACACAGCTCTGCAATTATTTTGAAAAGAACAGCTTATTCTTGAGCAATCAATATGGATTTAGAAAGAACTTGAACACTACTTTGGCACTATAAAAATTAGTAGAGTACATAACTGAAGCTTTCGAAAAACATAAAATTGCATATGCCACATTCTGTGAGCTAAACAAAGCATTCGATTGTGTTAATAATGAATTATTAATTAAAAATTTAAATTTTTATAGTATAAAGGATAAGCGAGGCGATGGGCTTACCACCTGTCCCTCTGCCCTCTCTCGGAAGATAAGCATAACAAAATTCACATAGGTAACAGAAACCTCTACTCGGAGGCCCCTTCGCCCCAACATTGGAGATATAGGAAGATAGGACAGGAGGATAAAGGATAAGAAGTTAGATATATTAATTTCATATTTGAATAACAGGAAACAATACGTTTCAGTGGATGGGAAAAAGTCAGCTGTTATATGTCAAAAATATGGCATGCCACAAGGACCTGTGCTAGAACCTGTATTGTTTATAACAATGATTAATGACTTGTTATATAACTTTCCTGCTCAGAAAATTGCATATGTTGATGACACTACATTCTTGCATAGTCATAAGGATTTTAATGAACTTAATGTACTGCCATGATTATCTTAGATGCAGCGAAGAAATGGTTTAATGAGAATGTCTTATTACTGAATGACACAAAGACAGAATTTGTATTATTTTCTTTAAAAAAAGTAGCCTACTGGAACACAAAAACTTTTTAATATACTTGGCATAGTTATAGATAGCACTCTTACCTGCGATAAACATATTGAATTCATTTGCAGAAAGTTATCACGTATTTTATTTCTTCTTCATAACTTAAAAGAACACATTCCACTTATATGTGTCAAAGGGACATATTTTGCTTACTTCTAAAGTATTTTAGAATATGACCTTCTGATACGAGGCCATAACTGTCATTCTCAAAAAGCATTTATTTTACAAAAGAAAGCATTGAGAATATTAACAAATTCATCACCCAGAGCTCATTGCAGACCATTATTTATAGCTCAGAAAATAATGACGTTGACTAGCCTATATATCTTAGATGCTGTTTTGTTGGTAAAGGATAATTTGGCTGCCATTCTGGTCAGAACTATCTCTCATACTTATGAACTTAGACATGAAATTCGCTTTGAGGCATCCAGATGCAGTCTAAATAAAACACTAAGCAATTTCTCAGGAATAGGTAACAAGTTTCCAAACGACATCTATCAATGGGATAGAAACATATTAAGAAGTCTGATTGGCTAACTCAGAGGGCCTCCTATAATGTTGATGAATTTTTAAATATACAGTTAGATATACAAACCTAATTTAATACTATGACAATGTCAATAGCATTTTTTGCTTGATGACATGCTTCTTTATTATTGTTATTATTATTATTATTATTATTATTATTATAATTATTATTATTATTTTCTTTTTTATATTTATTTATTTATTTCCTCCCCCCCCCACTGAATCTCAGTTATTGCTGGAATTTTGAGTGGATGGTCCCAAGAGACAAGTCCATTCAAATTCTATTGTGATGACAAGAATGCTGGTCAGGTTACAGGTGCTAAGGATGATAAACTTTTGCAACTTGATGTGTATGGAAGGCGAAAGTCCTATCATTTCCAGGCTGCTCCTGAGCTTCTCAGGGATCAGTCCTGTTGCAGAGATGATGATAGGTATCACGTATACTTCTTTTTGCCTCCACATTGTCTTTATTTCTTCAGCTAGAATAGTGTATTTGCTGATTTTTTGTTTCAAGTTATCTGTACCGTGTGAGAGTTAGGGATGGTAACATCTATGAGATATTTAATGGATGTGGAACGGGCAGTTAAAACAATGTCCAGCTTGTTGCAATTTATTGGTGTGTCAGTTATTATACTTCTATTCCAGTATAGTTGATATAACGGGTTTTTCAGGACTGCAAAGGGCTAATATTTGTAGTATGGCATTTTATCATCGTTTAGTTGGTATTTGTGAGCAATGGACTGGTGTAGGATTTTGTCTACTTGGTCATGGCAATGGAGGTAACTAGTCGGTGCCAGTATACTACAACCATATATTACATGCTGAATCGTTTCCCTTGATTCTTTGCATTTTCTGCAGATATCTTCAATATTTTGCTCATTCAGTATGACCTTCTTGTAATTGTTAGTTGTTATAACCTGGTCTTGAATCGCCAACATGAAACCTTCAGTTTCCACAAACAAATCTGCCTGAACCAGCCACTTGTTTGATGCTTCTCAATCGACATAATCATGGCTGAGTTCGGCAGGGTGCCGGCATGGAGTGCTTTGCTTAGCCATTTAGTCACTAGCTGATTGAGGTATTCTTGCTCTGATGGGATGCAAACATCATTTCTGTTATGTAGATTGAATGGGCTGTACTCGTAATCTGCTAAGCAAACAGCTATTTGCAATGGTGCAGACCTTGTGAAGAAATAGTCTCTCAGTTTTGCTATCTGATTCGCATGTAGTCAGTGTATGTCAGTAAGCCCTCGTCTGCCTGAACTTCTCGGGATACAAATTCTCTTGATAGCACCTTTGAGGTGATGCGCCCGGTGCTTGGTTAAGATAACCCTTGTTTTAACAGCTATTCCATCAAGATCACTTATAGTCCATTTAACAGGGACAAATGTAAATGTGAGGGTAGGTATGGCATAGGTATATTGCTTGAAATGTGTTTTTTCCGTTCAGCTTTGATTTCAGGATATCTGATAGCCTTTTATGGTAGTCATAATTTTTGCCTTAATTTCTTTGTGGCAAATACGTTTTGCTTGCATGAGTCCTAGGTATCTGTTTCATTCATCACTTCTATATGGCCTCCTCCCTCCAATTCAAACCCAGTTGTAAGTGTCTTACCTTTTTCTACCTTAAGAGTTTTACACTTATCAAGACCAAAAGTCATTTTAATATCATTGGAAAAAAGTTTCCAATGTTCTAAGAAGCTGCTGCAACTGGTGCTCTGTTCAGGCATATATTTTGATGTCATCCATGTACAACAGATGACTAAGTAGGTGTTGGACTATAGTTGCATATTTTATCTTAAATCCATACCCTGTTGAGTTTAATAACGTTGAGAGTGGATTGAGTGCCATACCAAACCATAGAGGGCTTAGGCTGTCTCTTCTTACAGGAATAGGATCTGTAAGCAAGCTAGTTCCATTACAATTGACTTGGAGTACTGTTTTCCATGAGGACATAAGAGAGCGTAAAAGTCCTACGATTTGCGGATCTATTTTAAAGATTTGCAAGACTTGCATTAGCCAAGAATGGAGCACTGAATCAAAAGCCTTTTTGTAATCGACAAAGACTGTATATAAATTTCTACCCTTTGCATCTGCTTGTTCTATTACTACAGAATCGATTATTAGTTGTTCTTTGCAGCCTTGCGATCCCTTAATGCATCCCTTCTGTTCCTCCACTAGTATATCATACTCTATTTTATTAATATGAGTTGATTAACACACTTGGACTTCACTTACCATTCATTTGTTAGTACGTGTTTCATAGGCCATTCGCTTGTATCTTCAACTATATGTCAACTGTGGGGTACGCCGTAGCATAATGGTTGAGGCGCTGCGCTACAAACTGGAAGGTTGCGGGTTTGATTCCCGATGAGGTCGTTGGAGTTTTTCAATTGACCCAATCCTTCTGGTGGCACTATGGCCCTGGGGTCGACTCAGCCTCTAACAGAAATGAGTACCAGGAGCAATCCTGGGCGTAAAGGCGGCCGGTGCATAAGGCTGACAACCTTACCACCTTCATGTGCCGAATGACCAAAAATCTGGGAGCCTCAACCTCCTGGAACCCTCTGGGCCTCCATGGCCTGTATAGGGATCACTTTACCTTTACCTTTTATATGTCAACTGTGTTAAGTTCCAAACCATTTATAATATTTATAATGTACTCTGCTAAATGGTTGTATATTGTGGTAGCTAGACAAAATGTCAATAACTCATACATGTCTTGTAAACCATGTCTTCTAGCTGCAGTAGAAGTTATTTCTGAATTGAAACATTCGCTAAACAAGATAGGCTACTTTTCAGGTTAGATGGTATCTGGCAACATTTTTTATTCTTCATTTAGTAGGCTACGTCGTGATCTGACAGCTGGCACAATGATGATTTGATTTTAAACAATGCGGGTAAGAATGTAGTTATTATTTATAAAATCTGATACAATTTATTCATGGAATACTCTTAATAAATCCCACTCGAGATTATGAGTTTCGTGAGATAAATTCGATCCTGCTTCTCTGCCGTGAATCTATCTATGTTTATCGTAATTATTATTCTCCTAATCAGAATATTCAGAATATCCCATTAATGCGATGCGGACTTGGTATTGACTAATAATATTTAGCAATCGACCATTGACTGTTGTTTATCTTATAAGTTAATATACTTGCGAGGGTCGATTTTACCTGATAAACTTCAGCTCGTTACTGGATAGGCCTACTTCAAGGCATTAATATGCAGTGATTAATATGTTCCATGTATGATTACCTATAAAAAATATGCATTGTAGGAATGAAACGTCATGATCCACATTCTCTTCGGAGTATAAACTGGCAAATGGATTGGGATTAGAAGAACAATTACAGTGTAATTATTGTAGTGTTCAACGCATTAACATCAAGGCTGTGATGGATAATATATGTGCTTTATGAACCCTTTATTCAAGTGCAAACATGCCCACCTGTTTCTCCAAGCTCACAGTGTGAGGTACTGGCGAAGAAAACGCTTGAACAAGAGGGACGGCTTCGTGGTAGTCTGTTCGTGTCGGTTTGGGGACATGGGATAAGCGAGAAAACTGCTGCTTGCCATCCTTAGTGGATCCTTAGCCAATTTTAGTGGATCAGACTACCCATGCAACCGAGGGAATGGTAACCAGTTCCGTTTCACCACGGCCGACTTGAAGCACTTGCAGGATCTCAGTGTCTCCTAGCTTTGACACCAGTTGGTGGCGTGGCGGGCAATTAAAAAATACAGATACATTTATAGTAAAAACCGACATTCGTGATATGGAAAATAAACTTTAAAAATACATATTGTAAAGGAAACATACTGGTGAAGTGCTACTTCACCTACTTCCCCTGAATAGCCGCCACTGCCATGAGGTCCTGTTAATTTCTTCTGTAGTGTTTCCTTGAGCATCTAAAGGCCCTGATGGGTTCTTGGTCTATACTGGGATTGTGAGTCAGTTGGAGAATTTAATGTTGTACTGACACGTTGCCATGGTAGCTCAGTTGGTTAGAGCATCGGCATGGAGAGCTGAAGATCCTGGTTCAAATCCCGGCTATGGCATTGCATTTTTCATTCTGACTTCACCTTTCCATCTTAGCCTACACACGGCCAGTGTGAAAGAATTATCATTCCACTGTGACCTACTCTTGGTCTATTGGTTGACTATCTGTCGGCTGGTTGTTAGTTATACTCCCTGAAGCGGACATAGCTTTCACTTCAGTCGATCTTTTATTGTCCAGCTTTCTAGCTACTTCAACTTTTATTTTACTGATTTGTAATTCCACCATCCTTTTATTGGTATATATTACCCTCTTCTGGGCCACTAGTCGTTGGGCACTAACCAGGCTACTTAACTCTGTATAGATTTGTGAGAACAGTTCTAGAAATATTTCTTTATAGCCTATTTTGATAGTATCTAGTTGTGTGCAATTGAAATAACAATGCATCACATTGATGTTCATTTCATCTGTCCATGCGAGACATTGCTGAGGTTTCCCTGCTTTGGTAGTTGCTCCAGGTAGAGGCAGGGGTTGTATCCATATTTATTACCTCCTTTTCATTAATTAAATCAAATTTTTCATTTCCATCTTTCATCGCTGTCCCACGAGTAGCTAGAGAAAAAGGAGTCAGCAGCTGCAGAGCTCCGCATTACTGCAGTGAGGCCTGCAGGTCTTACTGCAGGTCTACCGGAGGTCGCCTGGTGTCTGAAGAGCATCGTTTGTGACTGAAAACCCTCAGTCATTCATCCCCTTGGCATGTTTGCATCATTTGTGACTGAAAACTCTCAGCCACTCATCCCCTGGGCACATTTGCCTCCACCTTGGGATTAGGGATTTGTGGGGTTTACTCCCTATTTCATAGATGCTTCTTCCACCTCTTTGGCCATGTTGGGATTTTAGTCCACCTAATGCCCCGAGAGCCGTTGAGCATCTAGGTGAGGTTTCCGGCTGCCCAATAAGGATATAGATGTCATCTCCCACGTTGGGACTATTCTTTGTTCCCCTCGCCTCTTACCAACAGGTTAGCTAGTACTACTAGACTCCCTCTGTTGATCGTCTGGTTCATTGGGTACTTAGCCCCCCACCCCGTCAAGGTGATAGTCCAAGGGGGGGTTGTTGTTGTTATTGTTGTTGTTATTATTATTATTGTTGTTGTTGTTGTTGTTTGTAATTATGTCAGATGCTGGTGATCTAAAGCCTAGGTTAAACTTTGTCATAAAAATGTGACAAAATATTGCCAAGCTGACTTGAAATTCAACTATTGCATCACTTATGAACAGACAGGTGCGACTTTCGATCACCACACCTTGCGTTTCTGTCACATGCTCACCATGTTTAATTTCTTAATTTGTTTGACTTTACTAGCACAGATGTGAAAAATGTCTTGCAAACCTGAAGTGGTTTCTCTGCTCTGGTTGGTAGCACAAACATCAAATTACAAGCATGTAGTTATTTGTTCACTATTTGCCATGGACATCTTCTCATGACTAGTTGCAGAGTGAGTTTTGATGCAATAAAATGATCTAGTACTACTTAGTTTGGACGAAAGAATACTTTTTCTCTCGCAAACAGTCTGCAGATCTAAAATTATTGCACTGAAGTTTTTTGTTGTCTTGTACACAAGGCATGGAGAAGTTATGTCCAACAGGTGCACTTTAATTTCTTTTCTTCTCTTGCATTTGAAAGCTTCCCATTCTTTCTGGTACCTTGATTAGAATCTCACACTTTCACAGTACCATCAAATTCCATAATTGTTTTACAAATTAATTAGGATTATAGATTGAAACTAATACTGCAAACATAACCCACCATAAGTCCATAGCACGAGTCAGCTGTAAAGGTGTAGGCCTACATCTTGACCATGCGTTCTTTCATCATCAACTGCTGTTCATAGGAATCAACGATGGTGTTTTTTAACCAGTGATTGCTCGCATCGTTAGAAAAATCTTACCATTGTGGATATTTTTTAATAACTTGCTTATGTCTTACATGAGAAATTTGTTTTGCCAACACTGCATTCTACATAGGTGTAACCAGAACTACCGTATTCATTAAACTTAATGAGCCAAGTTGGGGGAAAAGAAAGAAATACCAGTCTTCCTTAGCTTTTATTACAATGGTAGGTGTCTTTACCCAGATTCACTACAAAACATTTTCTTGCAAAGTAAATTTATTTAACTTTATTTCAAAATACAGAATAAAAACAATTTCTTACTACAAGTAAGAATCAGCTTGAAAAATTTTATGTCATAACCGGGATTTGAACACGGATCTCCAGCTTAACGCGCTGATGCTCTACCATTGAGCTACCATGACAACATGCCAGTACAACATCAAATTCCTCAACTGATTCAGAATACAAGGCAGACCACGGGAGGTTTCTCCGTTGAGAACACACATCCAATGGTGTCCTACATTTGTAGGTACTTTGAAGCCAAGTTATTATTTATATACTATTAATTAAGTGGAGGGAAAGGAAATAGACATTAAATCCATGTCTGGGATATTAATACAAGTAAGAATCAGCTTGAAAAATTTTATGTCATAACCGGGATTTGAACACTCTTACAACAGTCTTGAAAATTGTGAACTAATGGCGAAATGTAAATGAGTCAACCATAATGAACAAATCATTGAACTGAATGAACGAATCATGATTCAGTTAAAGAAATGAATCTATTTCTTTGTGAATCATTTATGAAAGCAGATCTGCTTCAAGAAATGAATCGAAACCTCTTTGAATCGAAAGTGTACTCAATCTTCAAACACACTGATTCAGTGATACCTTTCGTGAACTCAGTATTCTGAATCACATTTCACTCAGTGACATAACCAGACTAATTTTTTGGATGGGCCCAGATATTATGAGGTTTAGAAAGTATCTGCCCATAACCTGACAATACTGTTGCAGTCAACTCTCATTCTTGGAAGTCTTATTTAATAATTGAGACGGATTCAAAGAATCCGCCTCATTATTTCCTCTTTCGCTGGCTGGGTGGCGCTCTTGTTCCGCGCATGAGCGGCCATTTTTTCTTTGTCTTACGAGCATCCGTGTTGGTTCCGGGTACAGAGAGTTCAGTGTGTGTACCTGGGGCCGTGAGTGAAGTTAGTTTTCGTTCGTTGTGTTCGCCTGCTGTGATGGTGAGTACTGACTTTCTGCCGATATGATAAAAGCAATTCCTGTGTAAGCTATCATGCTTAAATTGTACGAAATATCTATTCCTTTACGTAATATTCTATCCCTCTGTGAAACCACGTAACAAGTTACTGGCTTGCTTGTTGAAGGCAAGAAATGCATTTTTCAATTTAACTATTTTCTCCGATCTTTTGGGAGCTAATTCCAGAACTATGTCATTGGCCTACCCATTAATTGTGTCTTATGGCAAGTTCTAGTAAAAACGTCATGCAGATGTGTAAATCTAAAACCAAACTGCTACCTCTTCGTCCGCCATTATATGATGAAGTCACGTCATGCTTACGTGCTTAGGTAGTGTGAAATTTTATCTAGGGAAGTTGGCTTCTACGCTTTGAAATTAACGTATTATTTGTGATCAAAGTAGGATTATTGTTAGTGAAATTTCTATCCTGAAATAATTAGATGTAACTTATAAATATATATAGACGCTCTGCTCACCGGATACGTTTGGCGTTTTCGTATTAGGGTGCTTTTTGATATTTGCCCACTGAATAATGGTATAGGCCTTATCTACAGTTAACGTCATAACCAAACAGCTGTGTTTTTTCCCTATGCAAAATTGTTATGCTGTCCTTATTTATAGTAAAAGTTGTAGAACAGCTGGCTCATTGAATTTTTGTATAGGCCTAAACTATAATTAACTTTCATAGCCAAACAGCTATGCTTTTTCCCTATGCAAAATTGTTATGCTGTCCTTATTTATAGTAAAAGTTGTAGAACAGCTAGCTCATTGAATTTTTGTATAGGCCTAAACTATAATTAACTTTCATAGTCAATAGCTATGCTTTTTCCCTATGCAAAATTGTTATGCTGTCCTTATTTATAGTAAAAGTTGTAGAACAGCTGGCTCATTGAATTTTTGTATAGGCCTAAACTATAATTAACTTTCATAGTCAATCAGCTATGCTTTTTCCCTATGCAAAATTGTTATGCTGTCCTTATTTATAGTAAAAGTTGTAGAACAGCTGGCTCATTGAATTTTTGTATAGGCCTAAACTATAATTAACTTTCATAGCCAAACAGCTATGCTTTTTCCTTATGCAAAATTGTTATGCTGTCCTTATTTATAGTAAAAGTTGTAGAACAGCTAGCTCATTGAATTTTTGTATAGGCCTAAACTATAATTAACTTTCATAGTCAATAGCTATGCTTTTTCCCTATGCAAAATTGTTATGCTGTCCTTATTTATAGTAAAAGTTGTAGAACAGCTGGCTCATTGAATTTTTGTATAGGCCTAAACTATAATTAACTTTCATAGTCAATCAGCTATGCTTTTTCCCTATGCAAAATTGTTATGCTGTCCTTATTTATAGTAAAAGTTGTAGAACAGCTGGCTCATTGAATTTTTGTATAGGCCTAAACTATAATTAACTTTCATAGCCAAACAGCTATGCTTTTTCCTTATGCAAAATTGTTATGCTGTCCTTATTTATAGTAAAAGTTGTAGAACAGCTAGCTCATTGAATTTTTGTATAGGCCTAAACTATAATTAACTTTCATAGTCAATCAGCTATGCTTTTTCCCTATGCAAAATTGTTATGCTGTCCTTATTTATAGTAAAAGTTGTAGAACAGCTGGCTCATTGAATTTTTGTATAGGCCTAAACTATAATTAACTTTCATAGCCAAACAGCTATGCTTTTTCCTTATGCAAAATTGTTATGCTGTCCTTATTTATAGTAAAAGTTGTAGAACAGCTAGCTCATTGAATTTTTGTATAGGCCTAAACTATAATTAACTTTCATAGTCAATCAGCTATGCTTTTTCCCTATGCAAAATTGTTATGCTGTCCTTATTTATAGTAAAAGTTGTAGAACAGCTGGCTCATTGAATATTTGTGTAGGCCTAAACTATAATTAACCTTCATAGCCAAATACCCATGCTTTTCTTCTATTCAAATTCCTATGCTGTTCTTGTTAATAGTAAAAGTTGTAGGACTGCTTGCCCATTCAATATTTTTACAGGCCTAATCTATAATTATATGTCGTACCCAAGCAACTATGCTTTTCTTATATTGTATTTTGATATTTAGTCTCTATTAATAGTGAAAGTTGTAAAATCGACTGCCTACTGAATATTTGTATAGGCCTAAACTATTATGAGATTTTATAGCTAAACGGCTATGTTTTGGTTATATTCACATTGCTATTCCTTCCTTATTAATATTTTAAGCCGTAAGATTTGTCTGGCCAATGGAATGTTTATATAGGCCTATTATTGAACCTAGGCCTGGAGTAATATTCTGACTAGTCTCTGAATATCCGGATAGCCATAACCTATTGTTGGACATTATAACTGGAGAACTATATATATATTTATATTCAATTTTGGTATTTTTACTTTTGAGATTCTATTGTTAAATTTTCTGTCTCTCTTAAAGTTTGTTGGCTTAACCTTTCATGCGTTTTGTAGTTGAGGTGGATGCTTCGCTATATTCAATTTTGAGTCAATCGCTTATTAATTTGCGATTTGGTAATTCTGCTTGTTCTATTGGGTTAATGGTTTAGCCCTATATTTAGGATTCGCCCCCTTTGATAGGAAATTGAAGTATTCCAGTCCATTATTAACCTTTATAGGCCGTGCTGTCATTGCATAACTTATCCTCCATATTGAATTAAACTTGCCTGAAGAGATTTATTAATAAGGTTCAGAGCTCGAAGTTAAACCTTATATTTCATTTCTGAGAATTGTAGTGAACTTTTAAGTTGGGTAAAAATTATCTTAGTCTTGGAACGTTGGTAACTGATAATTGGCGTAAAACACATTTACGCTTCCAAGTATTGAATTTTCTACTCGGTGTACTTGCAGTTCTTTAGATATTGTGTGTCGGGTAGTGTCCCGTTTTAGTAATTCTCTATATACATATAGAAGTTATACTCCCAGCCAAATCATATAGTTTAACGAAGTCAGGCTGTACCCAACTGCAGCTTGCCGCAGGGCCAAGATCAGAACTTAAATAAGGACCAGGACAAGCGCAAGGGAGAGGGAAGATACAAAGGGTTCTGAAGGTATTAAGAAGAAGGTTAGGTTTGAACAAAGGTTGCAATACGCCAATCAACAGAGATAGTAATTAAACTAGTGCCTGGGACAGAATAGAAAATACCAAGGATCACCCAGGACAGAAACTCGGAATTTCAAAAACACTAACAATTTTTATTCCATCCAAGGGAATAGAAAAACTTACAAACAATTGCAAAACTTCAACAGCATGAATATTAAATAATTTAAGATACCCAATCAATAAGGATATACAATCAATATTTATGAGTTTAAATCTCTATAATAATTAAACAGACAATATACTAAATACAGCCTGACTTCGTTAAACTATATGATTTGGCTGGGAGTATAACTTCTATATGTATATAGAGAATTACTAAAACGGGACACTACCCGACACACAATATCTAAAGAACTGCAAGTACACCGAGTAGAAAATTCAATACTTGGAAGCGTAAATGTGTTTTACGCCAATTATCAGTTACCAACGTTCCAAGACTAAGATAATTTTTACCCAACTTAAAAGTTCACTACAATTCTCAGAAATGAAATATAAGGTTTAACTTCGAGCTCTGAACCTTATTAATAAATCTCTTCAGGCAAGTTTAATTCAATATGGAGGATAAGTTATGCAATGACAGCACGGCCTATAAAGGTTAATAATGGACTGGAATACTTCAATTTCCTATCAAAGGGGGCGAATCCTAAATATAGGGCTAAACCATTAACCCAATAGAACAAGCAGAATTACCAAATCGCAAATTAATAAGCGATTGACTCAAAATTGAATATAGCGAAGCATCCACCTCAACTACAAAACGCATGAAAGGTTAAGCCAACAAACTTTAAGAGAGACAGAAAATTTAACAATAGAATCTCAAAAGTAAAAATACCAAAATTGAATATAAATATATATATAGTTCTCCAGTTATAATGTCCAACAATAGGTTATGGCTATCCGGATATTCAGAGACTAGTCAGAATATTACTCCAGGCCTAGGTTCAATAATAGGCCTATATAAACATTCCATTGGCCAGACAAATCTTACGGCTTAAAATATTAATAAGGAAGGAATAGCAATGTGAATATAACCAAAACATAGCCGTTTAGCTATAAAATCTCATAATAGTTTAGGCCTATACAAATATTCAGTAGGCAGTCGATTTTACAACTTTCACTATTAATAGAGACTAAATATCAAAATACAATATAAGAAAAGCATAGTTGCTTGGGTACGACATATAATTATAGATTAGGCCTGTAAAAATATTGAATGGGCAAGCAGTCCTACAACTTTTACTATTAACAAGAACAGCATAGGAATTTGAATAGAAGAAAAGCATGGGTATTTGGCTATGAAGGTTAATTATAGTTTAGGCCTACACAAATATTCAATGAGCCAGCTGTTCTACAACTTTTACTATAAATAAGGACAGCATAACAATTTTGCATAGGGAAAAAGCATAGCTGATTGACTATGAAAGTTAATTATAGTTTAGGCCTATACAAAAATTCAATGAGCTAGCTGTTCTACAACTTTTACTATAAATAAGGACAGCATAACAATTTTGCATAAGGAAAAAGCATAGCTGTTTGGCTATGAAAGTTAATTATAGTTTAGGCCTATACAAAAATTCAATGAGCCAGCTGTTCTACAACTTTTACTATAAATAAGGACAGCATAACAATTTTGCATAGGGAAAAAGCATAGCTGATTGACTATGAAAGTTAATTATAGTTTAGGCCTATACAAAAATTCAATGAGCTAGCTGTTCTACAACTTTTACTATAAATAAGGACAGCATAACAATTTTGCATAAGGAAAAAGCATAGCTGTTTGGCTATGAAAGTTAATTATAGTTTAGGCCTATACAAAAATTCAATGAGCCAGCTGTTCTACAACTTTTACTATAAATAAGGACAGCATAACAATTTTGCATAGGGAAAAAGCATAGCTGATTGACTATGAAAGTTAATTATAGTTTAGGCCTATACAAAAATTCAATGAGCCAGCTGTTCTACAACTTTTACTATAAATAAGGACAGCATAACAATTTTGCATAGGGAAAAAGCATAGCTATTGACTATGAAAGTTAATTATAGTTTAGGCCTATACAAAAATTCAATGAGCTAGCTGTTCTACAACTTTTACTATAAATAAGGACAGCATAACAATTTTGCATAAGGAAAAAGCATAGCTGTTTGGCTATGAAAGTTAATTATAGTTTAGGCCTATACAAAAATTCAATGAGCCAGCTGTTCTACAACTTTTACTATAAATAAGGACAGCATAACAATTTTGCATAGGGAAAAAGCATAGCTGATTGACTATGAAAGTTAATTATAGTTTAGGCCTATACAAAAATTCAATGAGCCAGCTGTTCTACAACTTTTACTATAAATAAGGACAGCATAACAATTTTGCATAGGGAAAAAGCATAGCTATTGACTATGAAAGTTAATTATAGTTTAGGCCTATACAAAAATTCAATGAGCTAGCTGTTCTACAACTTTTACTATAAATAAGGACAGCATAACAATTTTGCATAGGGAAAAAGCATAGCTGTTTGGCTATGAAAGTTAATTACACTGGGTAACAGCCAAAAAATCGTCCGGGGTTTCTCAGCGGAATTAGACTAATTTTGATGCCCTGAGTCCGAAAATGACCTTGGTTTTGCTCAATCAGGTCAACTTTTTGAGATACAGCCATAAACCTGCCTGACGAGCTATACATACATATGCTAATATCATATGTATGTATCACCTGTTTTGAGTTCAGTCATTTCTCTAAATTCGCTGCATAAAAATTAGCAGGAAAATAATCACAATTATTATTAATATTATTATTATTTTATAATATTATAATATAATATAATAATATTATTATTACTTTCTGATGGCTTCGGCGCGACGTTCATGCAGGAATAATCCTGACGTTTTCTGCTACATCTGCGGAGAATACACGCTGTCAGCGGACAGGAAGAACAACACAAGATTTGTGAAGCACGCATACCAGGCTTACTTTAAAGTCAAGCTAGGTGACCAAGATAAGTCATGGGCTCCGCACACGGTGTGCAAGACGTGCGTGGAATACCTCAGGCGGTGGACTAAGGGCGCCAAAACTTCACTGAAGTTTGGGATTCCGATGGTTTGGAGGGAGCCGTTTGACCATGCATCGGATTGTTACTTCTGCGCCATCAATACTACTGGCATCAACCGGAAGAATCGGCACAGCCTCCAGTACCCCGATCTTCCATCTGCCCGCCGTCCAGTTGCTCACTGCGAAGAAATACCTGTACCAGCGTTCACACAGCTTCCTCACATCGACGACGAGGCCACCACTTCAGACGACGTAGGAGATACAGAACAGGAGTATGTAACACAAGACGGTCCGCAGCCCTTTTCACAATGTGAGCTTAATGATCTGGTTCGGGATCTCAGTTTGTCGAAGACTTCCTCAGAGCTGTTGGCCTCCAGACTCAAAGAGAAAAATCTACTTGGCGAGGACGCGCGTATCACTTTCTTCCGTAGAAGGCATGAGGAGTACATGGGCTACTTCTGCCAGGAGGAAGACCTCGTGTACTGCCGAGATGTCGCCGGTCTTCTTCATAAACTCGGCGCTCCTACATACGATCCGACAGATTGGCGACTCTTCATTGACAGCTGGAAGCGCTCTTTGAAGTGTGTGCTCCTCCACAACGGGAACCAGATCGCCTCAATCCCTCTTGCGCACTCCACAACTCTCAAAGAGAAATATGAAGCAGTGAAGTATGTGCTTGACAAAATCCAATATAAGCAGCACCAATGGATGATCTGCGTCGACTTCAAGATGGTGAACTTTCTACTAGGTCAGCAGTCCGGGTTCACGAAGTATCCATGCTTTATATGTATGTGGGACAGTCGAGACAGAGTCCAGCACTATGTAAAGAAAGAGTGGCCGGCGCGAGAGCAGTTAGTACCTGGGGCGAGAAACATCATAAACGAACCTCTTGTTGACCGGGAGAAGATATTGATCCCACCGCTACACATGAAGCTTGGGTTAATGAAACAGTTCACGCGCGCTCTGGACAAGGATGGGAGGTGCTTCAACTTCATGTGCCGAGCATTTTCTCGACTGACCATTGAGAAGCTCAAGGCCGGCATTTTTGATGGCCCACAGATACGGCAGCTCATAAAGGACACTGAGTTCCAAAACTCCATGAACACGCTTGAGTGCGCCGCCTGGAAATCGTTTGTGCAGGTGGTGAACAACTTCCTGGGGAACACGAAGGGAGCAAACCACGCCACACTCATCAGCAGCATGATAGAGGCCTTCCAAAAACTCGGGTGTTTGATGAGTATAAAGATGCACTTCCTCTTCTCACACATGGACAAGTTTCCTGAAAACCTTGGGGCGATGAGCGACGAGCAGGGAGAAAGGTTCCATCAGGACATGCGCCAAATGGAGGAGAGGTACCAGGGGAGGTGGGACGCAGTCATGCTGGCGGACTACTGCTGGTCGCTGAAGAGAGACAACCCAGCAGCTGCTCACACACGGAAATCGAAGAAACGCCGAAATCTGCCTTGAACTCTGAACTTTTGTGTCATGTAACGCTCATTCTTATTATATTATGATAATTATGCTTATCAAATTTCATGTAGTAAATAAATAATGAATTAATTTGGATACGTTGACTTTTATTCCTTGAGGGAAACGGAAAAAAATCGTCAGGGGTTTATCAGCAGAAATGAGTGTTTCTTACGAAAAACAGATTTTTTTGAAATTTCTGTAGAAAAAAATCCTGACCTGATTGAGCAAAACCAAGGTCATTTTCGGACTCAGGGCATCAAAATTAGTCTAATTCAGCTGAAAAACCCTGGACAATTTTCCAAAAGTTTTTTTTTGTTGCCCTGTGTTATAGTTTAGGCCTATACAAAAATTCAATGAGCCAGCTGTTCTACAACTTTTACTATAAATAAGGACAGCATAACAATTTTGCATAGGGAAAAAACACAGCTGTTTGGTTATGACGTTAACTGTAGATAAGGCCTATACCATTATTCAGTGGGAAAATATCAAAAAGCACCCTAATACGAAAACGCCAAACGTATCCGGTGAGCAGAGCGTCTATATATATTTATAAGTTACATCTAATTATTTCAGGATAGAAATTTCACTAACAATAATCCTACTTTGATCACAAATAATACGTTAATTTCAAAGCGTAGAAGCCAACTTCCCTAGATAAAATTTCACACTACCTAAGCACGTAAGCATGACGTGACTTCATCATATAATGGCGGACGAAGAGGTAGCAGTTTGGTTTTAGATTTACACATCTGCATGACGTTTTTACTAGAACTTGCCATAAGACACAATTAATGGGTAGGCCAATGACATAGTTCTGGAATTAGCTCCCAAAAGATCGGAGAAAATAGTTAAATTGAAAAATGCATTTCTTGCCTTCAACAAGCAAGCCAGTAACTTGTTACGTGGTTTCACAGAGGGATAGAATATTACGTAAAGGAATAGATATTCCGTACAATTTAAGCATGATAGCTTACACAGGAATTGCTTTTATCATATCGGCAGAAAGTCAGTACTCACCATCACAGCAGGCGAACACAACGAACGAAAACTAACTTCACTCACGGCCCCAGGTACACACACTGAACTCTCTGTACCCGGAACCAACACGGAAGCTCGTAAGACAAAGAAAAAATGGCCGCTCATGCGCGGAACAAGAGCGCCACCCAGCCAGCGAAAGAGGAAATAATGAGGCGGATTCTTTGAATCCGTCTCAATCTCCTCCCTGGCTGGATCAAAAATTTAAAAGGCCGGAAGAAGAGTATAGACGTAAAAGAAGAAAATCCCACCTGTGAAACCTCAAAACAGTAAACCAACTTACACAGCCAACCAAGAAAATGCAAAGAACACATAATAGGATACACTGGAACAAGTGATAACTTGGCTTAAACTATACACTAGCACAAGCTATGAAATAACCCTTATTGACACGCAATACAGAGCGTGAAAACTTATACCTTAAGAAATGTTCATATCTTGACGCTATCATTTGACGATGTCCTTCAAGTATTCATAATTGAAACTGTTTTACACCATGTAAGAACCTAAAAATAGAACATGCGGCTACATATATATATTGGCATAATCACTTCAACACATTTGTATTAGAATGTCTTCTTAGGAATATAGTCTTGTTTTGGGTGAGTCCAAAAATTCTTCATGGAGTATACATTTTTAACCTTAAGCATTTTGGTTTTGTGGTTACCATTAAAGGTATATTGCTTTTACACTTCTGACATTTTTCAAGACTACTCTTAAACTGTAGGAGATCATACCAGCTTAATATGGACTGGCATATAGACTACAACACTCACTGAAACTATGATGAGAGCAATACACACTCTCGCATTTCTTATGCAAACACTATATCTTGCCTTAGCAAAATATTTAAACAAGGCTGGCAATTTGGTGGAGAAACACTTTTTATATTTTAGCTTATATGGTAGATCACTCATCTTACTCTCGACGAAGCTAACGCCCACATGTCCAAATGTGGCACCAGAACGAAGATGAAGGAAGAAGATCAGCCAAGGTCCATCTATTGGCTGAACACATCATTTCATAGGCAAGAAGGAGATCACTGAGTAGAAGAAAAGGGGGGGGGAACTGGAGAATCGAAGCGTGGCTCGAAGATCGGAGACTGCTGAAAACTATGAAGTATGACGAGGCTCCGGCCACCAGTGTCTAGTGGCAAAACACATTTAGGGCTGCAGTCCCTATGAGCGACGTACCAGAAGAGAGTCCCAGAGCGTGGCGCGCACACGCCCAGAGAATACACAGCAGGAGCACACTTCAGCACCAGCCAGGAGCACGGGACGGGGACGATGGCCCCCATCCACAACCAGAAGCAGAAGCCAAACATGAAACATAGTGTTGCAACCATTAGCACTGAAGTCAAAATATGTAAGCCAGTAGATATAAACACTCCCGCAATCTTGATGGGAATGAATAATAAATGTTTTCAGGAAACATAGAATGTATCTATCATAATTAAGTCCATCCACTCCATAGGCACTTCACTTTTGATACGGAATCCCATACGGGTTTCCTTTTACTGATTTCTCTTTACACAGAAGCTGATGAATAAATAATGTTAGTTCAGTTCCATGTTTAGTTTATCCAAGGGTATATTAGATACTTCTTCAATAAGTAATTTGCTTTAGTAATATGTAGACTTCTTGTTTCATATTATAGTCTCTTTTGCGTTTAAAACTAGGTTTTACACCTTTTATTTTATGTAGCGATTTCAAGTTGGGTGTGAAACTGAAGTTTCATACAGTAGTCTTATATATATAATTTTTTGAACTGAGGATTTATATAGTAATCCTTTTGAAGGCGATTTATTTAGGTAAGTGTATTATAGTGTAGTCTTCTATATTTTTGTTTTTTTTGTGAGGCCTCAGTATATAATCTTATCAGACTAGAGGGGCCCCATACTTTGAGTACCTAGGAGCCAGAACGCTCAATGCACACCCACTGAGACAGTGAGCACCGACCAATCCGCCAATATGACTAACAATTCCTTACAAAAAACTCTATAAAATTTACTAGAGAATTTCTTAAAATTCTTCTCAATGTGAAACCACAAAACATGAATATTATCATCATTACAAATTATTTTAAATAAGAGCGGTCCTTTTAGAGGGACCTCAAAAGCCACGAAATGCACAAACTATACACATATAAATACTCATATACACAATTACAATGACTTAATCTGGGAAGCATGGCATCTACGCTTCGACGAATTTCAAATAAAAACTCCTCCTTGCGGAGAAACTCCCATGATAAGTGCGTTCTTAAAAGGCATGATGGTAGATCAAAGAAACTAAAGGTAGTTCAAGCTTCGAAACACAGGAGGAGGCAGACTCAGAGTAAACGCAAGGTATAATTACACTAGACGCCACCTCACCCAAAAAGGTAAACAAATAGTATAACCTACATCGAAAGGGATGCAGGGCATCCAACCTCCTCTCTCCCCAAAAATCCTGCTACCAACTGCAGCTTGCGGCTTTTAAAGGGGGGGTAAACCGCTGAAAGAGCTGGCTGGGAACACCAGGGCCAAGATCAGAACTTAAATAAGGACCAGGACAAGCGCAAGGGAGAGGGAAGATACAAAGGGTTCTGAAGGTATTAAGAAGAAGGTTAGGTTTGAACAAAGGTTGCAATACGCCAATCAACAGAGATAGTAATTAAACTAGTGCCTGGGACAGGATAGAAAATACCAAGGATCACCCAGGACAGAAACTCGGAATTTCAAAAACACTAACAATTTTTATTCCATCCAAGGGAATAGAAAAACTTACAAACAATTGCAAAACTTCAACAGCATGAATATTAAATAATTTAAGATACCCAATCAATAAGGATATACAATCAATATTTATGAGTTTAAATCTCTATAATAATTAAACAGACAATATACTAAATACAGCCTGACTTCGTTAAACTATATGATTTGGCTGGGAGTATAACTTCTATATGTATATAGAGAATTACTAAAACGGGACACTACCCGACACACAATATCTAAAGAACTGCAAGTACACCGAGTAGAAAATTCAATACTTGGAAGCGTAAATGTGTTTTACGCCAATTATCAGTTACCAACGTTCCAAGACTAAGATAATTTTTACCCAACTTAAAAGTTCACTACAATTCTCAGAAATGAAATATAAGGTTTAACTTCGAGCTCTGAACCTTATTAATAAATCTCTTCAGGCAAGTTTAATTCAATATGGAGGATAAGTTATGCAATGACAGCACGGCCTATAAAGGTTAATAATGGACTGGAATACTTCATAATGATAGTAATAATATATGCAAGATTAAGATAAACAATCCTGCAATCCATACAAACGCTTCATAAGGTGAAATGGAGCCATTGAGATTTCCTAGCAACGAATCTTACGTTCACTGGTGTTGGACCCTTTAACAAGTCCCAACATTCCTCTTTCTCAGTGGATAGTTTTGCTAAATTATAAAGTAATGTGCTTGACATGGTTGTCCTGGTGTAATTTTTTATTCATCGTAATGCAGTTGTCAGTGGCGGACGCAGAGGGGGGGATTGGGGGGATAGATCCCCCCCCGAAATTTGAAAAAAAGGCTATAATATGCACTCTAAGTGGCCAGTTTTATAAACTAATTATATATGTAAGTTAATTAATTTTTTAAGTATTCTTTCTACATATTCAAATCCCCCCCCGAAAAAAAATTCTGCGTCCGCCACTGGCAGTTGTGATGAGACAGATCAGTATAATTTGTAAACTTGGAGTAGGTCCTGGAAGACCAAACCCATGCTCATGTTCTGTACTTCATAGTACAGCATACACACATGTTTGTATTAAAAATTCATTGAATTTCACCAGGGAACACTGTTTTCTAGTATTTCCTTCTTTATGTTTATCTTAACCCTTAATCATGGACAGTGGCACACCCAAGGGGGATGCTTTGAGGGTAAAGTACCCACCTTAACCCAATTTTTGTTAAAAAATAAATAAATAAATTGGTGATTGCTGAAAATCCTTTAAAATGAATCCTGAATTTGTTCGTCTTTTACAGTCAGCAATATTCATGTGTTTAAAAATGAGCAGGTTTTGTAGTTTCTCAGAGGGAGGAGCTTAGTCCCTCGGATAGTACGAGAAATTGAAGTGGCCGCAGAATGTGTTTTCAAGGTATTATTAAACAAGGGACCTTGAAAGTTAGATTTTGTTTTGTGAAAAATAATAATAAATAATTGCAGTTTTTACATTCTTATAATAATGAGCCTGAAGAGTTACATGTCCTTTTATCATCATGTAGCAAATTCTCTTTTTTTGCATTATTAATTTATTGTCAATGAAATTGCATTTTTAAATTGATCTAAAGTGGTGTATTTTCAAATAAATAATGACATTTCCAAGAAAGCAATGTTTTCAGCAATCATTCTCAGGTTTGTATTACATGTGTAATGAAAATGCTTTTTTTTTTTTTTAATTTTAGTTTAGAAGATCAATTGCATTTAAACTTAAAAAAAAAAATTACACAGTGTTTAGTTTAGAAGTTTGCATATATTGCATAGTTATAGTTTACATATTCTACTAGCACCCCTCTGATTAATTTCTGGGTGCACCATTGACCTAACACAAGAGTGATAGCATTTCACTTCCAGTGTATTGTTATTTTAACATCGATTAACTCAGCAATTCTTGCGATACACAATCACCTAAATCAATCATACAAATAAGTTCTTGAGCAGTTAGTGTGAAGTTTTGTTCAGTATTTATGTTATTGGTGTTCATGATATGACTTTATCTTCATTTCATCCTGTGTAAGAAATATAAGAATACGCTAAGGTCCTTGAATAATATTCTTTTGGCCCTAAACATTTTTCTGTGCTCTTAAATATCGTAATAATAATAAAAATAATAACAATATTAATAATATGGTAACAAACAAAATATCAGCGATAATAATAAAATAGTACATGACTTCATTTTGTCTACAATATTGTTTTACTGTATCTAAAATCGACATTATAATGCTTATTCAAAATGCATTATTTCATTAGGCCTATTTTGTTTATTTTATTGTGTATTTTTCTAATATCGATTTTACAAACATTAATTGAAATGTGTAGTTTTTAAAGTAGTTGACTGTTTATGGAATGCCATGTAATATTATTATTATTATTATTATTATTATTGTTTTATTATTATGCTATTACTATTATTTTTATTCTATTATTTCATTATTATTGTTATTTTATTTTGAAAAAGAAAATATACCAGTATTTGCTTTTACAAATGTTTTACACCGAATCTTATAGAGAGTTTAATCTATGCGCTTGAATTTATTTAATAGTTTAAAAGAGAAAACGCATCTATATATATATATATAAACGAATGTATGTCTGTTTGTCCTTTATGCATACTACACCATTCATCCGATCGCCAAGAAACTTTGGGAAGTTGTTGAGTAGGCCTACACTCCCATGAAGGTTTCTGGCACAGTACATTTTTAATTTTAGCTTTCGTTCGCGAGTTATGAGTGAAAAACGGGAAGAAAACGTGTATTTTTTGCGCTTTCGAAGCATCAGTTTTCGGTAATACATTTCAATTGTCAAATTAATTGCAGGTGGCTTTGCCTAGTTTCGTCATGCCTTGGAAATAAAAGCATCGTGATTGCTTGAATGTTGTAAGCCTACGCTGGTCGATTCATTTGTTTATAAAATCAAGGCATGCAGACATCTGAAATTTTCGTCCTAGACGGAAGAAGAATAATGAATATAGGCCTAAATGAGTAAACATTGTTCGATTTGGACGAAACTCACTATGCAGGGATTTTCTGGGCCAGGGAACTCGAATTTAAGGTTATTTTTCCCATGCTACGCTTTCTAATCGTGGAATTCACTCCAAAGCCGGATTTATAGCTGTTTCATTAATTAGGCTATCAATCGTTTAGTTTAGACCTTTGAATGTTTCGCGAGCAAAGTGTTAATAAATATAATGTTTTAATTATTTTGCTCTTAATTTTTAATCTTCCGATTAATTACCGTGGGCGAAGCCGCGGGGATCTGCTATAAGCTATAAAAAGCTATATCTAGCGTTTTCTGAGGGAATAGTTTGAGTGTGATAAGTCGTTCTTCCTCATTTCAAATCTAAATATCTATATAAAGACCTAGAGTTTGAAAATCAAAAGTCCTTCATAAATTATTTTTTAATTTACAAAATACAAAACCCGAGCTACGCCGGCAGTGGCGGATATTCAGGGGAAGTAGGTGAAGTAGCACTTCACCAGTATTTTTCCTTTACAATACGTATTTTTAAAGTTTATTTCCCATATCACGAATGTTGGTTTTTACTATAAATGCATTTATGTAATTTTGTATTGCCCGCCACGAGTGGTGTCAAAGGAGGAGGCGCCAGTGAGCTCCCGAGTCTTGGAAGCTCGAAGCAGAACAAGTTATTAAAGTCCGTTTGGTCTAAGTTGGCACAGTTGAGAAAATTGAGACAGAAGATGTTTGGCAGAAGTCAGGTATTGAACAGAAAGAGCTAGAAACATACTATTGTGGAAGGTTACTCACTCCATATTTTGAAGCTGTCACTTTGACGAGGGTGGCAGAGGAGATATACCCATCAATGTAACTGCAAGAAGCAGTGGTGGTCAGTGAGGTTTATGTCACTTTAATCAGGATCTGAATCGCTAAAATCATAATAAATTTGCCCAACACCAAAACTATACTGTATTTGACCCAACGAAATCCATTAATTTTTTAACCATGAACACAAGCATTTTTCCAATGCACAGAATTCACTTTTTTACTTCATTGCTATTTCCGACAGTGATATCGTATTTTACCAGTACCCATATAAGTTCAATCCGGTCATGAAAACCACCATTAACGGCCGTGGGTGTCGGCATGCTGACCACATGCCCCCAATCCTGCCATCTGCCAGTGGTGGATGACGCAGCGGTCGGGTGGTAGGCCAAGTCCCTCCAGGGATGTAGCGCCAAGGAGTTTAGTTTAGTTCATATTAATTCAATAGGGTTTAAGTCACAATGGTATGGCAGTAAACGTATAACTGTGTGGTCATGTTGTTTCATACTGTGCCTATCTCGTAATGGCTGTGATTGTCTTGACTGATTTAATTCAGTCATATAGCACTGATTTTCTTGACACGGGATCAGAATTAATATAGCCTCCACTTAAACAAGTTTGCATGTCTGATTTTCACACGGAGTAGGTATTACGACGAGCTTCATAATCTGTAAGGGTAACTAAATCATAGATGAAATGGGCTGGACATGTTGCACGCATGGGGAGGAAAGACATATATCAAAAGTATTGAATGGGAGACCCGAAGAGAAAAGACCTCTTGGAAGATCTAGACGTAGGTGGGAGGACAATATAAGGATAGATTTAAGGGAAGTAGAATTTGCGAGGGATGGTTGGATGGAGTTAGCGCAGAATAGGGTTGAATGGCGGGCTCAGGTAAACGCGGCAATGAACCTTCGGGTTCCATAAAATGGATAATATTTCTTTAGCTTCCTGAGGAATTGTCTATTGCCATTGAGTAAGTAAGTGTAGGTAGGCACGAGGTTTATTTTGAATTGTAGCTAGCGTTATCCATTAGTGTTATTGAATTTGGAGGAATATTAGGAATAGAATTTTGATCAAATCATTTTTGAAGTGCATTCATCTGTTCCTTGATTTAAATTTGCAATACAACATGGAATTAAAGATAAAGCCAGATCAGAGTACCAACTATTTATTTACTCCTAATATAGAGCTCTGCGCTTTTAAGATGGCCGCCGAGAATGAGGTATTATCCACTTCCGGTTATCTCAGAGGCCTGTGTTTACAATACAGTTCTGTGCTTGTGTCTTGTTTTGGAAATAATTATGCCGATTAACTGCTATGTTTTCGGCTGTTCAGCCGTTGCAAACAAAAATTTAGGACTTAGTTTTCCAAAAGAAAGGGCTGTTTTTCAAGAATGGATGGTAAAATTACGCCATGGAAAAACACCTTCCCAGTATTCTCGTGTTTGCAGCTGTCACTTGACAGAAGATGATTTTAATGTTCCTATGAGCAGTTTTGCCGAGTATTTCATGTTTTTTTTAGAGTGATTAAGATATTTTTGATATAGTCGATGTTGAGAAAAATATATAAGCCTATGAAATAATAGGTCTAAGTATACTTGACCATCTTAACCTCGTTTACGCTCATAATCTAGTTTCATTTCCATGTTAAATTCGTATTTCATCTTTTCAGTGTAATTTTTGTTGCCAATTCATTTGGTCATTTATTTTGACATTTAAGAATGTCAATGTCAATCGAAATTTCTCCCGTAACCGATAAAATGGTCATTCTATATTGTAATTGAGTAAAAAACAAACTATATATAAATATTTAGGAAAACTTGGAGCCGGGCTTTATTTTCTAGAGTAGAATGTGGGCCTAGGCCTAAGGATAGCTTAAATGTGTCTGAAAATGTCCATATTTGTTATATGCCTGTAATAGAAACTCTTGTAACAAGTAGATCAAAACGTGATAAAGAAAAATGTAATCACAATGGGCCTATTTTTAATTATAACACTAATTTTGTAAATGTCATGTTTCTTAACATTCAAGGTTTTCTAGGTAAATCAGATATGTTATGTATTATGTCATCAGACAATAATTTGGAGGTAATTGGGATGGCGGAACACTGGCTGAGCCCAGAAAATATAAATTTGTCAAATACTCAAAATTTTAAAGTAGCCTCTTATTTATTCTAATGGTGGTTCAGCTTTTTTTTTATTTAAAACAAATCAAAAGACAATAGCAACTGTACAACTAATCATTTTTATTGGTATTTTGCAGAAGAGGCAAAAATACTGTTTGATAATAAACATTTACATTATGAAGTAGCCCCTCAGAAAATGCTTTGTTAAATTTTGTCTCGAATAATGATGCCCTTCTTAGTCCAAATAACAAAGTCACACCTGTGAATATCAGTCAGTAACATCTGTGCCTGTACTTGTGCATAATATGTTTCTTATTCACTAACTCGAACTTGATGAATTTTCTAATTGCTAGAGTCCGGCCAGCTTTCATACTGCTGCCTGCCCTACGCTTTTCGAACCAAGTGGTTATGGAGTCTTCGTCAAAAAGTTTAAACCTTTCTTTCTTGAATTAATTTATCTTGAAGAAATTTGTCGAAGGAAAATCGTGGGTACTTTCTGATTCTATAACCTCAACTTCGAATAAGGCAAAGTTCCTGTCCGGATCTTTCTCTCGCCTGAGCAACCTACAACCAAAACAAGCAGCGTCGTATATTAGACTGTGTGTTCAATAAGTTATGAAGTTCATGCATATTTGTAAAAAAAAAAAAAAAAAAAAAAAAAAAAAAAAAAAAAAAAAAAAAAAAAAAAAAAAAAAAAAAAACATGAAAATAAATCGTGCAACAGTATACAAAAATATTTGTAACCGCAAGCATATTGCACCATATTAGAACAGTTAGAAACGTTTCAGAAGACAGGTAGCTTTGATTTCTCACCTTGCAATCCTTGATAGCTTAAATGTGTCTGAAAATGTCCATATTTGTTATATGCCTGTAATAGAAACTCTTGTAACAAGTAGATCAAAACGTGATAAAGAAAAATGTAATCATAATGGGCCTATTTTTAATGATAACACTAATTTTGTAAATGTCATGTTTCTTAACATTCAAGGTTTTCTAGGTAAATCAGATATGTTATGTATTATGTCATCAGACAATAATTTGGAGGTAATTGGGATGGCGGAACACTGGCTGAGCCCAGAAAATATAAATTTGTCAAATACTCAAAATTTTAAAGTAGCCTCTTATTTATTCTAATGGTGGTTCAGCTTTTTTTTATTTAAAACAAATCAAAAGACAATAGCAACTGTACAACTAATCATTTTTATTGGTATTTTGCAGAAGAGGCAAAAATACTGTTTGATAATAAACATTTACATTATGAAGTAGCCCCTCAGAAAATGCTTTGTTAAATTTTATGTCTTGAATAATGATGCCCTTCTTAGTCCAAATAACAAAGTCACACCTGTGAATATCAGTCAGTAACATCTGTGCCTGTACTTGTGCATAATATGTTTCTTATTCACTAACTCGAACTTGATGAATTTTCTAATTGCTAGAGTCCGGCCAGCTTTCATACTGCTGCCTGCCCTACGCTTTTCGAACCAAGTGGTTATGGAGTCTTCGTCAAAAAGTTTAAACCTTTCTTTCTTGAATTAATTTATCTTGAAGAAATTTGTCGAAGGAAAATCGTGGGTACTTTCTGATTCTATAACCTCAACTTCGAATAAGGCAAAGTTCCTGTCCGGATCTTTCTCTCGCCTGAGCAACCTACAACCAAAACAAGCAGCGTCGTATATTAGACTGTGTGTTCAATAAGTTATGAAGTTCATGCATATTTGTAAAAAAAAAAAATACATGAAAATAAATCGTGCAACAGTATACAAAAATATTTGTAACCGCAGGCATATTGCATCATATTAGAACAGTTAGAAACGTTTCAGAAGACAGGTAGCTTTGATTTCTCACCTTGCAATCAACTCTTGCTTTGTTAACTATGAAATATTTGTTGCACTATCTTCGGATAACATCTTTTTTAACTCCTTCACTGTAAAATTGGCGAACCGTCCCGAACTCATATTGAAAACTCACAAGAATGAGGAAACCGGAAGTTGACAATACCTGAATGTGGAGAGCAGCGCGCTCAAGTGGCAGGAGGAAAAACTACAAAAGCCCAGACACGGCCGTGGCCCAGAGCTCTATATTAACCCACGTTTCGCTCAAATAAATATTATGGCGGTTAGAATTATGTAAGTCTTTGAGTTTCCGTAAGTAGGCCTATGGAAACCGTCTTGCTCCCACATAAGGTCTTTCTATAAAAATGTTTCTCTCCTGGTTTTTTTTTTTTTTGTACCGGAATTTCCATTGCTTTAATACCTTACACATGTGTTTCAATTTTCGCATTGTCGTTTAGAAAAGCGTGATTTATTATTACGGTATCATTATAAATGTCACTGGAATTAAATAATGCAGTAAATCCCAAAGTCGAATAAAGGTGAATATTACAATGTACTTTCAAAAATATAAAATAAATATTTTACACCAACACCATTCACAGTAACAAGCCGCCACGTCTGCTTTTCTACACGACAATATGAGAGCTGAAGCACGCCTGTCAATTACTTAACGGCGAATTTCTTGTTTTTCTACATTTTTTCTATACGACTCTACACTATCCTGAGCTCAGTGGAATAGTGGAGTGAGTAAATTTTGGCTACCTGGTGAATTTTGTGCCAAGATAAAGCAGACGTAGGCTACATATATATAGCATTTTATAGCCTTGATTCACTTCCCCTGTTGCATGGGTAGTCTGGTCCACTAAAATGATGTGGGTTCATGGTGGAAGCAGCATTTTTCTCGCTTATCCCACATCCATCCTGAGGGGATCAGACTGCCCACGAAGGTGTCCAGCTCCTTGTTGAGACCTTTGCACTTGAATAGGCCTACATGTTTTGTAATTCGAAATTACTCATAACTTACAGAGGACTTTCGATTTTCAAACTCTAGGTCCATATAGAGGTACAGTATTTAGAATTTTAAATGAGAAAGAACAACTTATCACATTCAAACTATTCCCTTAGAAAATGCTTGATATAGCTTTTTATGGATATAGAATTTTGCACCTCATTGCTTCTTCACACCAAGCCTGATAGGGGTTGAAATAAGAAGAACAGAAATTCTGGTAACATAAAATTGTATTGCCTTTACTGAATACTTTACTTCTCACTCTCATGTTAGCATACAATTGCTGAAATCAAAAAGAAAATCAATATCACTTTCATACTTTCCTCCCCAGAAACCTCGAACATAATACCAGTAATATACTAGGATTAAAGGACTAAAAGTGTTCGTCCTATTTTGTCTCCTATTACATGTTTAGGGCCTATTATAAACATCCATACTTCTTAACAAAAAATACAAAGCCTAGGCCTACAGCTATAATAATGTATCAGTGGATAGAATTTATTTACAGACTTCTGATAAAGCATAGGCCTACTCATTGGCACACTCAGGCTGAGGCAACTGAAAAATGCTAATGCCTAATGGGCCTTTTGGCCTACTTAAACATGAGAATGTTGATAGCCTATTATTGAAATGTGAACAAAAATTGTTGTGTTGTTTTGTATATTACAAGGCTCGGAAAAAAGTAATGGCCACAGAATAAGTTATTTAATTCAAAAAAGGCTTTCTGCCACCACCTTCTATTGCACATGTGGAAAACATTGTACTCTAAATGCAACTGCCATCACTGCAATATCTGGGGAAAATTTGCCGATGCCTATATATAGCCGATAATTATTAAATGTCAATAGACTGTAATGTTTTATGTAAAGTACTGCATATTTATGTTTGAGTATTAATTATGTAGGCTTAATTCATGTTACACACCTGATGATTTTCCTCAATTATTTTCCACTGATGATTTTATTTGAAGGATTTGCACCACATATAACTTACCCAAAGTCCTGTGAAGTTTGCTGTTGGCATGTAATAGTAACACTTTTTTAATCCATTATATCAAAGTACATTGATGTAGGATATGTCAAACTTTACCTACAAAGAAACATTGAAGTTGTAATGATGTTGTCTAGTGGGCTGTCACTGTACTCCTGAAGGGTTGAAACAGCATTTAAAAAGTCAGGCTCACTCTGTTCTCATTGGACCAGTATAGGGGACAGCCGAGTTGGGAGGATCCATGCAAATGGAAAAGGCTTTGGTTTGGGATGGGATAGTACTTTGCTACCATATGCCAATTTTGCTATTTTAAATTTTAAATTTCTATAACTCATATGCAGGCTCGAACTGGCCACATGTGATACGAGGAATTTTCTCTCAATATTTTTCTGAATGGATTATTCCGAAAGTTGTTTTTCTGTTTTTCCACTTTTCAGTTTTCAACCAAAAATGTATAATTTCTTTCTGATATACAGCCCTTCAATATTCTTCTGTTCTGATGTGTCAACTTGGCTGATGTGTTTCATAACTGCTTGCAGCTAGTAGTAGGAATGAGCCCCCCCCCCAGTTCCTATTCCCATTTCTGTAATAGAATTTCCAAAATGTAAGGCTGGCTTTTAAACAAAGGTGTGTAATAAAACTTTGAAGTTTCTCCCGACGAATGCAATGTAGAAACTATTCTCGGGTTTCCAATCGGGTAGTAAGAGAAGTAAATTTTGAACTTTCGGTGACTGTCTGCATCATCATCTTCGGAGAAGTGAGATGCAGAGGTTATGGCGTTGTATATATACTCATAGTAGGACTAGTCAGATGCAGTCGTGGATCCTGATTGGTCAGTGGAAGTAAATGGTCTCTGCCTCCATGATTGGAGCAAAGAAATAGCAGGTTGCCAGGAAGCAGCCGATTGATGTTACTGGGGTTCAGTCTGATGTGAAAGGCTTCTTTGATGAGACGGTCCCAAAAGCCCATGCTAGAAGCCAGTACTTCTGTGTTGAGGTAGTCCATCTCGTGGCCCATGTCGAGACAATGTTCGGTGATGGCGGACTTTTCATGAGTACCCACTCGTACCCATGAAAGAAATAATTGAAAACCGTCACTCAGCAAAAATGAATTAATTAAAACAGGACATCAGAGTGCAAAACTTGCATCACTGCCTACTGAAAAGCGAAGCGACATTCCAGCAGAAGCAGTAAAAGATGGAAGTTTGGTGGTGGAAACAGGAGTACCAAACCTAGACAGCGAGCAAACGACAAAAAATGATGATACTGTTAGCTGGGCCACTGTCGTAAAAAAACGGGCAATAAAGGAAAATAAGGTACTGCTAACCGGTACCAACAAATCGGATAGCCTTAAAACTGTAGTCAAACCGAAGAGAAAGAAGGTGATATTTGTGTCCAGATTTGATCCTGAAACATCAACTGAGGAAATAGTTCAACATGGTCGTAACAGCAACCTAGAATTCAAAGTTACAAAACTGCGTACAAAATATGACTCTTACTCGTCATTCCACGTAGAAGTCGATGAAGAAATATTTGGAACAGTAATCAAAGCTGGTCATTGGCCAGATGGTTGTTTAGTGACTGAGTTCTTTGGAAAATTAAGGCCTGAGCAGAAGTGGAAAAATAATGGGGACAGCGAAACACAAAAAGGGCAAAGTAATGGATTCAGAATGCTAGAGGTTGGGGAGTGGAACACACAAAGCAGTTCTAATACAAAGAACTACTATGAAGTAGAAACAATATCTGGTTTGAGTATATTGTACTGGAACGTGCAGAGTCTTGTGAATAAGCTAAGCTACATTTCTCTACTACTTTCTGAGTGGGAAGTTGACATCTTATGTATAACAGAGCATTGGCTATGCGCCTATGAATTGGCCATACTTGATGTCCCAGGATATGTGCTATCAGATTTCTTTTGCCGGAATAGAAGTGACCAGCATGGTGGTTCAGCTATTTTTGTTAAAAATGGTCTTGAGGTCTCTAAATTTGATCTCTCTACTTTATCTTCTGTGTTTGAATTTGAAGCCTGTGCTATTACGCTTAATTCATTTAATATCTTGTGTGTGTGCTTTTACCGAATACCTGACCACAGTAATCATGGCACCGACAATTTTGTGATAAAACTGCATGATCTGTTCAACCTAGTTTATAAACACAGTGTGAACAAACAAATTGTTTTAACTGGTGATTTTAACATAGACCTCTGTGTTGATAGCAACAAAGTAAAAGAAATATATAATTGCTTCGACAGCTTTGGTGTCAGGCATTTGATCGATGAACCAACTCGACCTCACAACAATGGGTCTGGAGGAACTTGTATTGACAATGTTATTACGAATATTGATACCGACAAATACTCAGCCAAAGTAGTTCATACAATTCTATCAGACCATGATGACATTCACTTCAACACTAATCTAAAGCCAGCAGAACTCAGCCATCTAACCCTGCATTTACATTTAAAAGATCACTTAATGCATCTAAAGTACCTTATTTCATGTATTTATTAAGTTTAGTCAGCTGGTTAACATTGTATGGCTTAACGAATCTAAGTGATAAAGTTGATTATTTTCTGTCAATCTTCTCTAAGATCACTGATGCAGCATTCTCTTTTGTACGATCACGTATTGGACCAAAAAGAGGGAATAACAAAGAGTGGTACAATGATGACCTCCATAAATTAAAAGAAGAATGTACCCTGTATTACAAAATGTACATACACAATGGCAAGAAACAATATAAAGATAGATGTAGTGAATTACAAAAAAAGTATAAAAAAGCCCTTTATTATTATTCTAATAAAATCAATGCTTCAATCAATAAACCTAAATCTACTTGGTCAATTATTAATGATTTGCTAAACAAGAGTGATAGGAGTTCTACTCCAAATATTGACCTAGACGCTGAAAATTGTAATTCTTATTTTATTGACAAAGTTCATGACATTGTCAACAACATACCAAGTGATTTAGATCCAATGAATCTCATGAACAACTTATCCAAGCCTCAGATCAGTTTCCTATTTAAACATGTAAGTGTTGAAGATGTTTACTCTGTCATATTAAATTTAAGTAATAGTTCATGTCTTGATATATATGACTTAAACTCCAAAATCTTGAAATTAGCATCTGTTTATATTTGTGAACCTGTAACGCATATATTTAACAAATGCATTGAGAAGGGGTACTTTCCTAATGCTTTTAAAGTTGTCAAAGTTATCCCTGTTCATAAGAAAGGGAGTAAATCCGATTATGGAAACTATAGGCCTATAAGTATAATACCAGTACTATCAAAGGTCTTTGAAATATTACTAAACAAACAAATAACCATGTATTTTGAAAACAACTCTATATTTACACCCTCACAATATGGCTTTAGAATGGGACATGGGATTTGAAGCTGTACTTGCATTTATTAAAAAATGTTTTGAAGGCATCGAGAAGGGTGATCATGTTGTAAGCCATTTTTGTTATCTATCCAAGGCTTTTGATACAGTTTCCCATGACATATTAATTCATAAACTTGTTTATTATGGTTTCAGCGAATCTACCTTAGAATTTATGCATTCATATTTGAGTAATAGGTAGGCTATCAATCTGTTCTCTTTAATGATAATGTATCAGATTATAAGCTGGTAGAGTATGGTGTACCTCAAGGCTCTGTCATGGGTCCTGTCCTTTTTATAATATATATTAATGATCTTCCCTCTACAGTACGGGAGAACTGTCTCACTACCTATCTTTTTGCTGATGATATAGCACTTGTATCATGTGACAGAAATGACTCTATCTGTATTGACAATGCTTCTTCTGACATTACTAAATGGTGTGATGCTAATAACCTGAGTCTTAATGCTAGTAAGACTGTTGCTCCAATAGCCTACTAAGGAATCCTGTAAGATTTTTAGGATTATATATCCAAACTAATTTGGAGTGGTATTCTCACATTGACTATGTTGCCAAGAAAATAAGTAGAGGTATATTTATGTTGAGAGTACTAACTCATAACATAGACACTAAGTCGCTCTTGCTAGTGTATCATGCCCATATTAGAGATGTACAAATCTCGATTTTAGCTTGCCCTTACCCACTTGAACGCCAGGCAAGCAAGTTGCCAGCGTCACAGCTAGCAAGCAGGCAGGTTTCTTTAGGCTTGCGTGGGTCAGGTTAAACCCAACTTATCTAAGCCAGAATAAGCTTGCGACATTCCTATCAGCTAAACAACTGTAGTTGCAAAGTGTAGGTAATACTTTCTTGCTTTTCGACATGCTGGTAGAAGAAATTCATCATGCAGATAAATAAAAGGTGGATAAAGTATTAAAAATCATTTAAGCGTCTTAACACATTCATTATTTTTATTATTAGATAAATTTTGAAGAAAAATCTACCTATTGCAATCGATATCATGTTATGACTTTCAAAAAATTCTTTCATATCTTTACGTTTCCTGCCTCCCTAAGTACGAAACCACCGCCTGTTAAAAAAATTGTGATATATATAGGCTATATATATTTATATATAGATATGGTAGAAGAAATTCATCATGCAGATAAATAAAAGGTGGATAAAGTATTAAAAATCGTTTAAGCGTCTTAACACATTTATTATTTTTATTATTAGGTAGATTTCGAAGAAAAATCTACCTATTGCAATCGATACCATGTCATGACTTTCGAAAAATTCTTTCATATCTTTACGTTTCATGCCTCCCTAAGTACGAAACCACCGCCTGTTAAAAAATTGTGATATATATATATATTTATATATTGATATGTATATATATTTATATATACATATATATATATTTATATACATACATATATATATCTTTACACGCTAGCGGCCGTAATTTTGAAGATATTTGAACCAATTTTCATTATGTTATTTCTAGGCCCAATAGTTTGGACAAGTTCGTTGATGAGCAAAAATGGCGCAAGGGGGTGGTCGGGGGAGGGGGTTGAAATTTTAAAACATTTATATCTCGGCCCCTATGAAGTAGCCTATAGAGGAAAACTTTGCTTGAATAAATTAGAGTACTCCTTATGGAGTTCACAGTGACACCAACGATTCGGGGGTTTGGGGGGGTACGAGTGGGGGTAGGGGTGGGGGGATGGAAATTCGAAATTTTTGAAACTACATCTTGTGGGGTATCGTTGAAAAGCTCTTGATGAGTACTCTACAAATCAATAACTAGTTTCTTGATAGTTCTCATATAAGGCGAGATTTGAATGTTTGAAAAAGTTCTCTTTTCTCTTTTTTGCAGTTATTATTGCGGGTTTGTCATGCCAAGGCTAAAGAAGAAGAGTGCTATGCAGCGACAGTAAATTAAACCAAAAGCACTTCGAAATCTACCTTAGCCTGTAGGCTTGCCTAAAGGGATTTTTGTTATTGTTATTATTGATTTTATGTTTTCTCGAAAATGTTTGAAAATTTTTCCCATGCCGGACTAGTACCTTTGTTCATGGATAATTCAAACTCTCCACATTTTAGTTTCTCCTCGGCTTCCTTCAGGGTAAAATTCTCCATTCTCCTTTTGCTTGCACTCTAAACACATCTGAAGTTCCTCAACTATGTAACTGCACGACTTACCAGTGCACTGATATACCCAGTTTTATATTCTTTCTGCCAGGCCTTGCAGTTTCCTTAGGCCCTGTGAAACCCACCAAGTTATGAAGAGCTTGTGACTCATAGCGACACTGCTTCTTATCATCGTTGTAATCTGGCTTGCTCTCTTGTCAAACAAGTTAAAAGCTGTGGCTGGTTGCAGAATTTCAAAGGGGCAAGCAAGCTAAAATCAGAATATTTACACCTCTGGCCCATATACACAGCGAACTTAGTTATGGAGTCCTATTGTGGGGAGGACATCCTTATGCCAACAAAATATTCATCTTGGAAAAAAGAGCAATAAGAATTATCTCTAGAACATCGCCTACAACATCCTACAAACCACTCTTTACAGAACTTAATATACTTATATTACCATCATTGTTTGTTTTGAGCTGTCTTCTCTATATAAAAAAGAATGTACACTTGTATAATAAATGCTCTACTGTCCACAGCTACTCTACCAGAAATAAAGAAAACTTGTATATAAATAAATGTAAATTCAGCACCACCCAGAAAAGTTTTGAATATGTTGCCCTTAAACTATTTAATTAATTGCCGAACAACATTAAGGAGTTATCTTATATTCCTTTTAAAAGGACAATTAAATCTAACCTGATGTCAAACACCCTGTACAGTGTCAAGGACTTCAATGACATTATCTGGTGAAATGTGTACTTGTATATTCTACCTCATTTGTGTTTATTGTTATTGCTAATACGTTGTACAATGTCTGTGGCAAACAAATCTAATCTAATCTAAATCTTGCAAACTTGCAAATAATAGTCCAACAGATTTGTATGTTTAATATTTTAAATTTCATTTTGTGGAAATAAGGAGACTCCATACAGGAATAACTAACTTCCTTTTTAAAGCTACAGTCATCAAATCTTTTATCACTGACATAGCTCTTTAATTGTCAGTTTCTGAAAGCAGATATTTGTAGCTTAACATATTTTCTCTTTATAGGCTATATGGATTAAACATGATAGGCATATTACCATCAGGAAGATGCTTTTTATTGGGTCCTAGCTGTATTCATTATATTGCCCCATTCCAGGCGCGGTTCTACCTATAGGTCACAGGGTCACGTGCCCCCCCCATCCCCATCTATGGTAATACCGGAGTTGACGGGTCCCTGTACGCAGCAAGCCATGTTGCCTTCATTCTGGCAGCGTTCCGTAAGGACAAGTCCACCACCGCCGCCGCCAAATTCGAATGTGTTATATTCAGAATCCACAACGCCGATTTTGAGTGGTTAAAGATTTGATATTAAAAATAGCGCAAAAGCCCGTTCTTCTCACAGGTGCTCCCGGGTGATAGTTTAAATTGGCGTAGGGACTAGTACTTAAAGGTTTAGTATTAAAACGACCGCAAGAGCCCGCTCTATTCACAGGTGACAGTTAAATAACCCCGTTCTGCTCGCGGGTGAGGGATTAAGTTTGCATAGGGACTAGTAGTTAAAGTTTAATATTAAAGCGAGCGAAAGAGCCCGTTCTACTCACAGGTGACACTTAAATAACCCCGTTCTGCTCGCGGGTGACAGATTAAGTTTGCATAGGGACTAGTAGTTAAAGTTTAATATTAAAGCGAGCGAAAGAGCCCGTTCTATTCACAGGTGACACTTAAATAACCCCGTTCTACTCACAGGTGACACTTAAATAACCCCGTTCTGCTCGAGGGTGATAGTTTAAATTGGCGTAGAGACTAGTACTTAAAGGTTTATTATTAAAACGACCGCAAGAGCCCGTTCTATTCACAGGTGACAGTTAAATAACCCCGTTCTGCTCGCGGGTGACAGATTAAGTTTGCATAGGGACTAGTAGTTAAAGTTTAATATTAAAACGAGTGAAAGAGCCCGTTCTACTCACAGGTTACACTTACATAACCCCGTTCTGCTCGCGGGTGATAGTTTAAATTGGCGTAGGGACTAGTACTTAAAGGTTTAATATTAAAACGAGCGAAAGAGCCCGTTCTATTCACAGGTGACACTTAAATAACCCCGTTCTGCTCACGGGTCACTCTGTATATATTTTTATTATTTCCTAGCCGGTGGTCCTGGTGTTATAAAATCTGCACACGGCTTTTTCTACTCGGTATATTTTTTACCATTTTTAACTAACTCATATTTCTTTCTGCAGAGCAAAGAATGAATGAACGTATTATGTATTTTTTCTATGAGAACATCTCGTTTGTTGCCATAACTTGTACAATGCCTACAGCATATTTTACCGACTTCTTGCATGTACCTAATAAGCCTATTCAGATTTTTCGGATATTTTGTTTGTTTGAAATTATCGTACGTAATAATAAAGGTTCTTACCCTGACTTTACGACATGGAAATCACACCGATTAAAGAAATAATTCATTATATGGAGGGACATTTTTTCTCCGACTTGAGCTATATCTGTTCCTTATAATTCGACCCTTCTGAACACGAATATAACAGTAATATTAACCAGTTCCTTCCGTACTTCGAGAAAATTCCGATTTTCCATTAGTGTGACCCAGTCAACGCAGAAAGAATATGGACGATTAAAAAGAAAAATTCATTCCATCGAGGAAATTTTTTTTCCCGACACGAGTTACATGTTTCATCTATAATCCGACCCATCTGATCTCGAATATATTAATAATAATAACCATTTCCTTCCGCGCTTCGAGAAAATTGAGATTTTCCATTAATGTTAGACATTTCTCGCAGAAGAAGGAGGAACAATTCAAAGAAATAATTCATTATATGGAGGGACATTTTTTCTCCGACTTGAGCTATATCTGTTCCTTATAATTCGACTCTTCTGAACACGAATATAACAGTAATATTAACCAGTTCCTTCCGTACTTCGAGAAAATTCCGGTTTTCCATTAAAATCACATTTTTCGCAGAAAAAGTAGAACTATTTAAATAAAAATTGATTACAAAGAGTAAAAATTTTTTCCCGACATGACTTACATGTGTTATCTATAATTCGACCCTTCTGAACACGAATATAACAATAATAATAACCAGTTTCTTTCGCACTTCGAGAAAATTCCGGTTTTCCATTAAAATCACACATTTTTCGCAGAAAAAGTATAACTATTTAAATAAAAATTGATTACAAAGAGTAAAAATTTTTTCCCGACATGACTTACATGTGTTATCTATAATTCGACCCTTCTGAACACGAATATAACAATAATAATAACCAGTTCCTTCCGCACTTCAAGAAAATACCGATTTTCCATTAGTGTCACACAGTTTACGCAAGAAAAGTGGGAATGTTTCAAACAAAAATTAATTACAACAAGGCAAAAATTTTTTCTCACTTGAGTTACATGTGTAATCTATAATTCGACCCTTCCGAACACGAATATAACAATAATAATAACCAGTTCCTTCCGCACTTCGAGAAAATACCGATTTTCCATTAGTGTCACACATTTCTCGCAGGAAAAGAGGAAACTATTCAAAGAAAAATTCATTCTGTGTAGGATAAATTTTTTTCCAACTTGAAATACGTGTGTTATCTATAATTCGACCCTTCTGAACACGAATATAACAATAATAATAACCAGTTCCTTCCGCACTTCGAGAAAAAAACGATTTTCAATTAGTGTCACACAGTTTACCCAGAAAAAGTAGGACCGTTTCAAAACAAAAATTCATTACATCGAAGGAAAATTTTTTCCCGACCTAAGTTATATGAGTTATCTATAATTCGACCCTTCTGAACACGAATATAACAATAATAATAACCAGTTCCTTCCTCACTTTGAGAAAATACCGATTTTCCATTAGTGTCACACAGTTTACGCAAGAAAAGTGGGAATGTTTCAAACAAAAATTAATTACAACAAGGCAAAATTTTTTTCTCACTTGAGTTACATGTGTTATCTATAATTCGACCCTTCCGAACACGAATATAACAATAATAATAATAACCAGTTCCTTCCGCACTTCGAGAAAATACCGATTTTCCATTAGTGTCACACATTTCTCGCAGGAAAAGAGGGAACTATTCAAAGAAAAATTCATTCTGTGTAGGATAAATTTTTTTCCAACTTGAAATACGTGTGTTATCTATAATTCGACCCTTCTGAACACGAATATAACAATAATAATAACCAGTTCCTTCCGCACTTCGAGAAAAAACCGATTTTCCATTAGTGTCACACATTTCTCGATGAAAACGAGGGAACTATTCAAAGAAAAATTCATTCTGTGTAGGATAATTTTTTTTCCAACTTGAAATACGTGTGTTATCTTAATACGACCCTTCTGAACACGAATATAACAATAATAATAAGCAGTTTGGTCCGCACTTCGAGAGAATTCCGATTTTCCATTCGTGTTACACAGTTTACGCGTAAACTGTGTGTCACGAATGGAAATTCGGAATTTTCTCCTAGTGCGTATGGAACTGGTTATTATTTTTGTTCTATTCGTGTTCAGAAGGGTTGAGTTATAGATAACACATGTAAATCAAGTGGGGAAAAAATTTTGCCTGCATGTAATTAATTTTTGTTTGAATCATTCCTACTTTTCTTGCGTAAACTGTGTGACGGTAATGGAAAATTGGTATTTTCTGGAAGGGCGGAAGGAACTGGTTATTATTATTGTTATATTCGTGTTCTGAAGGGTCGAGTTATAGATAACACATGTAACTCAAGTGAGAAAAAAATTTTGCCTTGTTGTAATTAATTTTTGTTTGAAACATTCCCACTTTTCTTGCGTAAACTGTGTGACACTAATGGAAAATCGGTATTTTCTCGAAGTGCGGAAGGAACTGGTTATTATTATTGTTATATTCGTGTTCAGAAGGGTCGAATTATAGATAACTCATATAACTTAGGTCGGGAAAAAATTTTCCTTCGATGTAATGAATTTTTGTTTTGAAACGGTCCTACTTTTTCTGGGTAAACTGTGTGACACTAATTGAAAATCGTTTTTTTCTCGAAGTGCGGAAGGAACTGGTTATTATTATTGTTATATTCGTGTTCAGAAGGGTCGAATTATAGATAACACACGTATTTCAAGTTTGAAAAAAATTTATCCTACACAGAATGAATTTTTCTTTGAATAGTTTCCTCTTTTCCTGCGAGAAATGTGTGACACTAATGGAAAATCGGTATTTTCTCGAAGTGCGGAAGGAACTGGTTATTATTATTGTTATATTCGTGTTCGGAAGGGTCGAATTATAGATTACACATGTAACTCAAGTGAGAAAAAAATTTTGCCTTGTTGTAATTAATTTTTGTTTGAAACATTCCCACTTTTCTTGCGTAAACTGTGTGACACTAATGGAAAATCGGTATTTTCTTGAAGTGCGGAAGGAACTGGTTATTATTATTGTTATATTCGTGTTCAGAAGGGTCGAATTATAGATAACACATGTAAGTCATGTCGGGAAAAAATTTTTACTCTTTGTAATCAATTTTTATTTAAATAGTTATACTTTTTCTGCGAAAAATGTGTGATTTTAATGGAAAACCGGAATTTTCTCGAAGTGCGAAAGAAACTGGTTATTATTATTGTTATATTCGTGTTCAGAAGGGTCGAATTATAGATAACACATGTAAGTCATGTCGGGAAAAAATTTTTACTCTTTGTAATCAATTTTTATTTAAATAGTTCTACTTTTTCTGCGAAAAATGTGATTTTAATGGAAAACCGGAATTTTCTCGAAGTACGGAAGGAACTGGTTAATATTACTGTTATATTCGTGTTCAGAAGAGTCGAATTATAAGGAACAGATATAGCTCAAGTCGGAGAAAAAATGTCCCTCCATATAATGAATTATTTCTTTGAATTGTTCCTCCTTCTTCTGCGAGAAATGTCTAACATTAATGGAAAATCTCAATTTTCTCGAAGCGCGGAAGGAAATGGTTATTATTATTAATATATTCGAGATCAGATGGGTCGGATTATAGATGAAACATGTAACTCGTGTCGGGAAAAAAAATTTCCTCGATGGAATGAATTTTTCTTTTTAATCGTCCATATTCTTTCTGCGTTGACTGGGTCACACTAATGGAAAATCGGAATTTTCTCGAAGTACGGAAGGAACTGGTTAATATTACTGTTATATTCGTGTTCAGAAGGGTCGAATTATAAGGAACAGATATAGCTCAAGTCGGAGAAAAAATGTCCCTCCATATAATGAATTATTTCTTTAATCGGTGTGATTTCCATGTCGTAAAGTCAGGGTAAGAACCTTTATTATTACGTACGATAATTTCAAACAAACAAAATATCCGAAAAATCTGAATAGGCTTATTAGGTACATGCAAGAAGTCGGTAAAATATGCTGTAGGCATTGTACAAGTTATGGCAACAAACGAGATGTTCTCATAGAAAAAATACATAATACGTTCATTCATTCTTTGCTCTGCAGAAAGAAATATGAGTTAGTTAAAAATGGTAAAAAATATACCGAGTAGAAAAAGCCGTGTGCAGATTTTATAACACCAGGACCACCGGCTAGGAAATAATAAAAATATATACAGAGTGACCCGTGAGCAGAACGGGGTTATTTAAGTGTCACCTGTGAATAGAACGGGCTCTTTCGCTCGTTTTAATATTAAACCTTTAAGTACTAGTCCCTACGCCAATTTAAACTATCACCCGCGAGCAGAACGGGGTTATGTAAGTGTAACCTGTGAGTAGAACGGGCTCTTTCACTCGTTTTAATATTAAACTTTAACTACTAGTCCCTATGCAAACTTAATCTGTCACCCGCGAGCAGAACGGGGTTATTTAACTGTCACCTGTGAATAGAACGGGCTCTTGCGGTCGTTTTAATAATAAACCTTTAAGTACTAGTCTCTACGCCAATTTAAACTATCACCCTCGAGCAGAACGGGGTTATTTAAGTGTCACCTGTGAGTAGAACGGGGTTATTTAAGTGTCACCTGTGAATAGAACGGGCTCTTTCGCTCGCTTTAATATTAAACTTTAACTACTAGTCCCTATGCAAACTTAATCTGTCACCCGCGAGCAGAACGGGGTTATTTAAGTGTCACCTGTGAGTAGAACGGGCTCTTTCGCTCGCTTTAATATTAAACTTTAACTACTAGTCCCTATGCAAACTTAATCCCTCACCCGCGAGCAGAACGGGGTTATTTAACTGTCACCTGTGAATAGAGCGGGCTCTTGCGGTCGTTTTAATACTAAACCTTTAAGTACTAGTCCCTACGCCAATTTAAACTATCACCCGGGAGCACCTGTGAGAAGAACGGGCTTTTGCGCTATTTTTAATATCAAATCTTTAACCACTCAAAATCGGCGTTGTGGATTCTGAATATAACACATTCGAATTTGGCGGCGGCGGTGGTGGACTTGTCCTTACGGAACGCTGCCAGAATGAAGGCAACATGGCTTGCTGCGTACAGGGACCCGTCAACTCCGGTATTACCATAGATGGGGATGGGGGGGGGCACGTGACCCTGTGACCTATAGGTAGAACCGCGCCTGGAATGGGGCAATATAATGAATACAGCTAGGACCCAATAAAAAGCATCTTCCTGATGGTAATATGCCTATCATGTTTAATCCATATAGCCTATAAAGAGAAAATATGTTAAGCTACAAATATCTGCTTTCAGAAACTGACAATTAAAGAGCTATGTCAGTGATAAAAGATTTGATGACTGTAGCTTTAAAAAGGAAGTTAGTTATTCCTGTATGGAGTCTCCTTATTTCCACAAAATGAAATTTAAAATATTAAACATACAAATCTGTTGGACTATTATTTGCAAGTTTGCAAGATTTAGATTAGATTAGATTTGTTTGCCACAGACATTGTACAACGTATTAGCAATAACAATAAACACAAATGAGGTAGAATATACAAGTACACATTTCACCAGATAATGTCATTGAAGTCCTTGACACTGTACAGGGTGTTTGACATCAGGTTAGATTTAATTGTCCTTTTAAAAGGAATATAAGATAACTCCTTAATGTTGTTCGGCAATTAATTAAATAGTTTAAGGGCAACATATTCAAAACTTTTCTGGGTGGTGCTGAATTTACATTTATTTATATACAAGTTTTCTTTATTTCTGGTAGAGTAGCTGTGGACAGTAGAGCATTTATTATACAAGTGTACATTCTTTTTTATATAGAGAAGACAGCTCAAAACAAACAATGATGGTAATATAAGTATATTAAGTTCTGTAAAGAGTGGTTTGTAGGATGTTGTAGGCGATGTTCTAGAGATAATTCTTATTGCTCTTTTTTCCAAGATGAATATTTTGTTGGCATAAGGATGTCCTCCCCACAATAGGACTCCATAACTAAGTTCGCTGTGTATATGGGCCAGAGGTGTAAATATTCTGATTTTAGCTTGCTTGCCCCTTTGAAATTCTGCAACCAGCCACAGCTTTTAACTTGTTTGACAAGAGAGCAAGCCAGATTACAACGATGATAAGAAGCAGTGTCGCTATGAGTCACAAGCTCTTCATAACTTGGTGGGTTTCACAGGGCCTAAGGAAACTGCAAGGCCTGGCAGAAAGAATATAAAACTGGGTATATCAGTGCACTGGTAAGTCGTGCAGTTACATAGTTGAGGAACTTCAGATGTGTTTAGAGTGCAAGCAAAAGGAGAATGGAGAATTTTACCCTGAAGGAAGCCGAGGAGAAACTAAAATGTGGAGAGTTTGAATTATCCATGAACAAAGGTACTAGTCCGGCATGGGAAAAATTTTCAAACATTTTCGAGAAAACATAAAATCAATAATAACAATAACAAAAATCCCTTTAGGCAAGCCTACAGGCTAAGGTAGATTTCGAAGTGCTTTTGGTTTAATTTACTGTCGCTGCATAGCACTCTTCTTCTTTAGCCTTGGCATGACAAACCCGCAATAATAACTGCAAAAAAGAGAAAAGAGAACTTTTTCAAACATTCAAATCTCGCCTTATATGAGAACTATCAAGAAACTAGTTATTGATTTGTAGAGTACTCATCAAGAGCTTTTCAACGATACCCCACAAGATGTAGTTTCAAAAATTTCGAATTTCCATCCCCCCACCCCTACCCCCACTCGTACCCCCCCAAACCCCCGAATCGTTGGTGTCACTGTGAACTCCATAAGGAGTACTCTAATTTATTCAAGCAAAGTTTTCCTCTATAGGCTACTTCATAGGGGCCGAGATATAAATGTTTTAAAATTTCAACCCCCTCCCCCGACCACCCCCTTGCGCCATTTTTGCTCATCAACGAACTTGTCCAAACTATTGGGCCTAGAAATAACATAATGAAAATTGGTTCAAATATCTTCAAAATTACGGCCGCTAGCGTGTAAAGATATATATATGTATGTATATAAATATATATATATATATGTATATATAAATATATATACATATCAATATATAAATATATATATATATCACAATTTTTTAACAGGCGGTGGTTTCGTACTTAGGGAGGCATGAAACGTAAAGATATGAAAGAATTTTTCGAAAGTCATGACATGGTATCGATTGCAATAGGTAGATTTTTCTTCGAAATCTACCTAATAATAAAAATAATAAATGTGTTAAGACGCTTAAACGATTTTTAATACTTTATCCACCTTTTATTTATCTGCATGATGAATTTCTTCTACCATATCTATATATAAATATATATAGCCTATATATATCACAATTTTTTTAACAGGCGGTGGTTTCGTACTTAGGGAGGCAGGAAACGTAAAGATATGAAAGAATTTTTTGAAAGTCATAACATGATATCGATTGCAATAGGTAGATTTTTCTTCAAAATTTATCTAATAATAAAAATAATGAATGTGTTAAGACGCTTAAATGATTTTTAATACTTTATCCACCTTTTATTTATCTGCATGATGAATTTCTTCTACCAGCATGTCGAAAAGCAAGAAAGTATTACCTACACTTTGCAACTACAGTTGTTTAGCTGATAGGAATGTCGCAAGCTTATTCTGGCTTAGATAAGTTGGGTTTAACCTGACCCACGCAAGCCTAAAGAAACCTGCCTGCTTGCTAGCTGTGACGCTGGCAACTTGCTTGCCTGGCGTTCAAGTGGGTAAGGGCAAGCTAAAATCGAGATTTGTACATCTCTAATATGGGCATGATACACTAGCAAGAGCGACTTAGTGTCTATGTTATGAGTTAGTACTCTCAACATAAATATACCTCTACTTATTTTCTTGGCAACATAGTCAATGTGAGAATACCACTCCAAATTAGTTTGGATATATAATCCTAAAAATCTTACAGGATTCCTTAGTAGGCTATTGGAGCAACAGTCTTACTAGCATTAAGACTCAGGTTATTAGCATCACACCATTTAGTAATGTCAGAAGAAGCATTGTCAATACAGATAGAGTCATTTCTGTCACATGATACAAGTGCTATATCATCAGCAAAAAGATAGGTAGTGAGACAGTTCTCCCGTACTGTAGAGGGAAGATCATTAATATATATTATAAAAAGGACAGGACCCATGACAGAGCCTTGAGGTACACCATACTCTACCAGCTTATAATCTGATACATTATCATTAAAGAGAACAGATTGATAGCCTACCTATTACTCAAATATGAATGCATAAATTCTAAGGTAGATTCGCTGAAACCATAATAAACAAGTTTATGAATTAATATGTCATGGGAAACTGTATCAAAAGCCTTGGATAGATAACAAAAATGGCTTACAACATGATCACCCTTCTCGATGCCTTCAAAACATTTTTTAATAAATGCAAGTACAGCTTCAAATCCCATGTCCCATTCTAAAGCCATATTGTGAGGGTGTAAATATAGAGTTGTTTTCAAAATACATGGTTATTTGTTTGTTTAGTAATATTTCAAAGACCTTTGATAGTACTGGTATTATACTTATAGGCCTATAGTTTCCATAATCGGATTTACTCCCTTTCTTATGAACAGGGATAACTTTGACAACTTTAAAAGCATTAGGAAAGTACCCCTTCTCAATGCATTTGTTAAATATATGCGTTACAGGTTCACAAATATAAACAGATGCTAATTTCAAGATTTTGGAGTTTAAGTCATATACGGATGAAATTCAAGTGTTCTTACTTGCTTTATAATAAATTAAACTAACTCTCCAAAATACGTCTAAGGACGCCCCCTTACCCCATATGTTCATCCCACGTGACAATTACTCTACATCTAATTGGAAGTGACGAATCTTATCTATAGCCAATAGGATACCGGTGCATCCCTAAGCCAACCTACGACTTTCACTTCTGACAATACTAGGAACTCACTGAACAGCATTGTTTAAACTCCAAGAAGGGTTGATCTGATACCATCAGTTTCCTCTGTACTAAATAATATTAATATTCTTACTTCTATTCATACAGCACTCAAGGTATTGACAGACCCGTTGTCCATTCTCATTCCTTAACACACTTACAATAGAGGCTACTGTGTGTACTGTTATGTCTTTGTTCGAGGGAGATACCTGAAAGCTATTATGTGCGTTATTAGCACGGGGCTGGAATTACCCGGCTACCTGGCCAAGCTTACCATTTTCTATGAACAGTGCAAATTGCATTAAATACATAAATATTCAATTTGTTAATGACTATGAATTTTAAGAGATTTGTTAATAATAGCAATAAACTTTTCTCCAGATTATGCATATTTTGATACCAAACAAGCTACTGAAATATTATCATTTAATTAATTGTCATTTATATGAGCATAATCTACTTTATATTACTTTATATAGGCTGGGTTATTCTGGACTGCGTCAAAGGGCGAGTGCAAAAATGCTGTTTTCCTACCCTCTTCCGCAACTCAAATAAGCTAAAGCCGGAAGTTTTTTCTTGTTGAGTGTTAGTGCGTGCTTCTGATTTTTCCTTAGTTAGTAAAGTATTTTTTACATAGGGATAGTTAAATGAATGAGATAAGATACAAAATAAAATTCTAAATTTCGAGGACCGGTTATTAGCCAAATAATTAGGCCGGCCTAGACCAGAGCTAATAAAGACAAAAACAGAGTGTACAAGAGTAATTTCAATAAAATGTATATGAAAAGTGCGAGTGGATGTGCGGGTGTCTGACAACTAATGCACTATTTTGTTTTCCGTGTATTCTATTCGGTGGAGAAGATGCATGGACTAAAACTGGTAAATATTTACCCGATAGATGTAAGCACAGTTTGTCAAAACGCCATTTACACAATGAAATGAGTCTCGCTGTCTTAGGGAAGGCTGATATCAGGGTGCAACTTGATGATGGGTATAGAACATGTGTCCGTAAGCATAATGATGTTGTTGACAAAAACATATATATTTTGTCACGCATTCTTGATGCCATTAAATTTTGCGGGAAATTTGAATTGGCCTTGCGTGGGCATAATGATATAGAGAGTTCTGATAACCCAAGTGTTTTCAAAGGTATCATTAACTACACCGCGACACTTGACAATGTCCTTAAGAATAGTATTGTTATACAAAAAATGAAACAGAAAGGTAAGTTTTAGCTTAAGTGCGAGTTCTGTTTTCCTCTAACATCTATGGCTTATATTTGTATGTGACCCACCCCTATGGAACCTCACGAGCCGGCACTGCCCCATTCATTATTGCATTCATTATTGATTGATAATAATTAAAGATTACAAATGAAATACAACCACAAACACAAGTCAGTAGTAATGTGCGAGGGATCTACCCAGGAAACCTGGGTTTGATTCCTGGTGTCTATACATTTTATTTCCTTTTGTGGTTTGCTTTCTTTGTTTTAAGTTTTTTTTTTTGCCCTCCACTGCTCCCGGAGCCATCGACCATAGGCCATACTCTGATCCCAACAACTTTTCGGCATTTCGGCATTTCCTATCAGCTGGCTGCTTGATTCGCACTAATAGAACGGTGTAACTCTGTCTGTATTGTGTCAGCTGTTTAATGGGGGTAGTGTCTCCGATCCGGTATTCACCTTTTAGAGTGAGGAAAATCCCAGAAAACCTCATTTGGATCTGCCACTGCAGGATGTTAACCCAGGCACTTCAGGCAATTGCCTAGAATGTAGTGCTCGGTTTTCCCTGGGAACCTGAGCAATCTCCTAGAATACGTCTCATTTTCAGTAGGTCTCAAGATTGGTGTGTCTAGATATTGTCTATTTCTTGTTGTTTCCGAATTGCTATCACTTGTATGGTGTAATCTTTAAATAATTCATTTGCTTGTTTGGTTGTCCAGAACGTGAGTTCTTGCGGCCATCTTCCTCTGGCTTGTGTTACTCTGTATCATGGGCACATATATAATGCATGGTGCATAGTGTCCTCTTCGCAGTCTTCACAGTAGCAGATTAAGTCCTCTGCTAATTTGAACCTATATAGGTTGGCTATAAAGTAACTAATTCCAGAGTAAAATTGTGTTGTTGAATAGTTTACCCACAAGTGTTTCTGTGTAAGTCTAACTCTAATGGTGGGAAAGTAATCTTTTGTTATTAATCCTTTTGGTGTATCTTTCCACCATCTTTCCCATATTGTAAGAGTGTGTTCTCTAAGCAGGGAGTTAAGCTCCTTTTTGTTTTTCATATTATAGGTTTAATTTGTTATTTCTACTTCTCCAATCCTTGTTGGAAAGTGCTTTCTAAGCTTGTAAGAATTGACCTTTTCTTCTAGTAGTAGGTCGATTGGAGTTTCTCCAGCTATTACTGCGAGTGCATCACTTGAGATTGTTGAATATGCTCATGTAACTTTAAGTAAGGCTTTTCGTTGAGCGGAAAGCAACTTATTCTTTTGTCTGAGTATTAGGTATGGTGCCCATCCATGGGCTGCATATGTTATAAGGGATTCGAATACTGCCTTATATAGCCGTTTGTAATTTGTATACTTGTACCCCATGTTTGGCCAGATAATTGTCCTAGCGCGTGAAATAACATTACCGAAGGAGCTCAGATTTTATTTACTTGTCCATCTAGTCTGTTGTGTTCTTGTAGTTCCACTCCTAGGTACCTAATCTGGCGAGCGCATTGTATTGTTTTGCCTTGTGTTCAGATTGTCGAGGGTCTTCTTGGGTGTAGTTTCCCTTTTAGGACTACTATTTTAGTTTTCTCCATTAAGATCTTTAGCTTGGCCTTCTTGCACCAATTGGTGAACGCTAACATTGTTTCTGTTCCTTTCCTTTCTAATCTGTGTTGACTTTCATCCTCTATCAAGAAGACTATGTCATCTGCTAATGCTATGGGCATAGCTTCTTGATTTCTTTCTATTGTCGTGATGCCTTCGTCGAATATGAGGTTCCAGAATTTTGGTTCTAACACCGAGCCCTGTGGGCATCCTCTGGTTACAAATTTTTGTTTACATTCCGAGTTATTCTTTATTGTTACTTCCCTATTATTTAAATAGTTTTTTATTATCAGTACCATACATATCCTATTTTATGGTGTATTCTGTCTTCACAAAATTATAAAAGCATGTAAACTCTAAAAATATATCGCCATAAGTTATCAATCAGGGGCAATGGACAGCTTTCATACGAAACTTTCACTATGTTTTCATGGAGAATTCAATTTGATCTGAACATGCTTACCATATTCAAATTGTCATGAAAACGGGAATTCTGATCAAATTGAGTCTCAAGGTCGTTGCACCTAAGAGTAAGATTGGATAAGATTGAGATCATATTCAGCACCATGAAAATACTACCGGTACCATATTCAATTTAATCTTAATACGGTAAAGCAGGTGTTTAATTCGTCCTCAATATTCTCTTGGATTTCGCATATGTGGCAAGGAGGGTTTCATTGGTTGTGTAACGTGGGGCCAGCAGATTCTGTGGATGCTCTCAAAAACATTGTTTTCAATACCGTATCAAATTTTTTTCAAGAAAACAGGATTGGATTTGAATGAGATCATATTCAGATCAATTTGAATTCTGCATGAAAATGTAGTAATTGCCTTATGAATTAACGAATTAGGCTGTATGCATAACATATTAAGGTAACTTATTTTATATTTTTACATTATGATTCTCATATCCATTAATTTATTAAGGAATTATCTTCAATAAACGTATGCATTATATACTGAAGGAATTGAATGGATTCATAGTGAAAGTAAATAATATGGAATAACTGAGGATGGCAATCAGCTGTTTTCCGAGAGGAAAACTTCGACAACAAAAAGTCACTAAAATCACTGCAAAGTAACTAAAAGTACTATACTGCCATCTTCAAAGTAACTAAAAGTACCCTCTATGAGTAAAGTATACAGGGTCAAACTGGGAATAATATTTGGTTCTGTCATCCAGAGAACACCAGCGCCTCCATCCCCCATATCAATAATCCCTCATCCATTCCTCCATTCTAGCACGACTGCTACCCTACTTCTTGTACTTGCTACAAAATGATAAAACAAGTATTTTAAATAATTTCAATTACATTTTCAACCATATTAACACATATTTTCTGGAAGAAAAAATATTCACTATATTTTTGTACTTATTTGGATACTATTCACTGTAGAATTTCTTAAGTACCTGTGGTTTTGTTTAATATTTTTAGTCTATGCTGAGTAAAATTCCAATAGAGCTAAGTGTTTTTTTAGGCCAGACACATTTATAGTAAAACCGTGTCGTGTATTGGTCAAATTGTGCAATTGTTTTAGAAATTCCAAAAGATATACTCACACATAGTGAATACTAAAGAGTATATTTCCATCATTAATATCAACATCATTAATAATATCATCATAGTTTCTAAAACTACCACAGCAAAAAATATTCCAGTTTCTGTTGGCTCAAATTGCATTTCAATCTGTAGGCACAGCTTTTACTCCTCTGACTGTTTTTTATCTTCTAGAAATATTAATAATAATACCGGTAATGATAATCAGGTGCCTTCCAACAAAAATTAGGACAGCACATTGGGCATTTGGGCTGTCCCCATGACCAGTCCGACCCTGGAAGTTTATATTAAAAAGAAAAAGATAATCTGGTATTCATTATCTTGGAGGTAAAGCTCGCAGTTAACCTTCCAGAAACACGTGGTAAGTTATTCTTCAATGGGATTAAATTTACCAGAACTGCTAGCTAACATGAAGATATGTGCGGTATACCAGAAATGTGATATAATAATCTTCTTTTTCTCTTCGTGGAGTAGGAGAGCCTCCTGTTCTGTCCTCAGTCTGCCACCTTGCTCTTGTTCGATCAATATCTCTTCTCCCTCATGGTTTGTAAATCAGTGCCTGTTTCAGGAGTCGTTCCTCCTTCATTCTGCTCAAATGGTTTGATCAGCAAGTCCTATAGTGCGACGGACTTTTCTTTACTTTATTTTACAATTTAAACACAAGCTCTGCTTCTTCGGGTGGTGTATCAACTTTTTATGTATATTTTTCGTGTAATTTGAAACAATAAATTGTAAATTGTAAATTGTAAATTTTATTAATCTTTTTTCAATAGTATACCTTTACGTAATCTGCTCTGACGTCTGATAAACTATCGTGACAGTGACCCAGTTACCCAGTTACGTAAGTGCACCTGTTTTAACATTCCAAGGTACGACACGCGTATGCTAACATTCCAATGCTAATGCCACTACAAAACATCCTACAGGGTGTTCTCAAACTTCTTCACTGTAATTTCACTCTTATAAAAATTCTCTCTTTTGTTGGTAGAACCATTTATATAGGGCGCCATCTACCAATTCATTATCTAATTCACCAATTAACAAAGAACCACAATTAATTGCTTTCTTGATTATATATATATTTTCTTTAAGTCCAGTCACAAAATATTTTATATATACAAGGTTATATATATGGCTCTCGGCTTAACTTTTAGACAGTGGAGATAGGGAGAGGTTCTTAATATTTAAAGGGGTTACTACATTTATTTCACCACGTAAATAATAAAGCCACTTTAACTATTTTTTTCAACAAATAACAATAATATTTTATTCAACAATAGTCAGGTTGTTTGGTAATTGTTTTACAGATTTAACTTTTAATTACACTAGTTTTAATCCTTTATATATTTATGCCAAAGATCTATTCACCAACAATGTATCTGTTACAATTATAACTGTTTATATACTATTATTATCCCAAAATCAACATTTACAATAAGAAACACCAGGTTAAACTTCCTGCTCTTAATAAGGTTAGTATTCTGAATTAATCTCAGTGTTATACTGGTTTACTACCTTCTAACCAAGTAATTTCTGAATTTCTGTTACAGGTTGATTTCCGAATTCTACATCAAATATTTCTTTCATCAAACTTCACAACAAAGAAACCTTATCAGATCCCACACTGTAAATACTTCTTTTAATAAATGTTCATTTTCAATTATAATGTATTTTATTTTCCTTTCCCACTGTACTAGGTTGTCCTTGTCCGTCCAGTCAAAGAACTATAATAGAATTATCAGGTCTCTTTTCTTTTCTGTTTACATTCACCTTAAGTGATTTTACAATGCTACTCACTCTTTCTCTTAAATTCACTTCAACCCTTAAGTTCTTCAACCCACAATACTTTCATTTCTAGTCGTAATTCATTCAAATTCCTATCTACTTCAATTTCACTAACCCTTCCGTTGTATAACCTTTATACTCTCTTGTTACTTACTTTTGGTTTTGTGTACATTTGTGTTTCTGAATTCCCCTGAATTCTAATTTGAAACCCACCTACACCCTTTTCAGTAACTTCTATCTATCCTCCAACTTCGTGAAATTATTTTCTATTCTAACCTAACCTTGAATTTGAATTATGCATTCTTTTCCTCCAATTTAATTGCAAAGTGAATTTCCATTAACCCAACGTTCTTTTCTCTAACTCACTATAATTATCTTGACTCAATGTACTGTATTATTCGGCGTAGCTTATTCAAGTTCCTTCCTAATACAAACTCACAAACTTTCCCTTTACATTCAATTATGTCTTCCCGTTACTTAATTTCAATCTGTGCCCATTTATGTTTCTGAATTCCCTTTGAATTCCAATACGAAACTAATTAACACCGCGTAAGTAACCTCTCTCTATTTTCTCCCTCTCTCACTTCTTTTTCTTTTCATTTTCTCCTCTTTTAACCTAACTCTGAACTTGAACTACACATCTGATAATCTTTACTTTCATTCTTAAGTGAGTCACTACCAACCAAACTTCTTTTCTCTCATTCCTATCTTTCTCTACTTTCACACTTGTTCTACTCTATTCCAAATCCTTCTCCTAGTAAATCTCTTTATTAATAAAATCAGGTAAACTGATGTAAAAAAGTGCCAGTATGTTTTTTTAATCAGTTATGACTGCAATTATGATATGCAGAATATGTTTTTTTAATTGATTTACAAGTTAAGCTCCAGATTTATTCATTAAGCAGGGCTTAGGGAAGAACAAAGGTCTAGTTTTCTTTTTAATCAGATTAAAATCTTCCAGCATCAGCTGAACTGTACAGATTTTTGATATCTTGACAATCGCACACTCACATAGAAATACGAAAAAGAAAGTGAAATTGGCTGGTTTCGGGATTTGAACCATGGAACTCCATAACGTGAGGCCAAAACGTTACCATCTCGGTCACCTGGGTCAGTTTAACGGTCTAGTTGTAAGTTATAAGCGCATGTAAAACAATAGTGTTTTTGGTCATAGCTATCTCTATTTTAATTTCCAAAGCCGTAAAATATCACAGTAAAACAATGGGAACCTTTTACGTGCAGTTAAAAATTTGTCCACCAGAGCGCAGCAGGGTCTGAGGAGGTCCTGCCATCTCGTTCTGCCATATACTTATGCGTATCAATAGATGTTAATAATGTTGGCTTTCCTATAAAAACTGGCGATTAATAACGTTTAAGTTATATTCCAGAAATCAGATACCTATATTCTGCCTAGGAGAGTGTGAGATCGCCAGAAAAAGTATTGATTTGTTAAAAGAATTAAATAATTAATGTCTGTCTGAAGTAATAATTGGTTGTAATTATTAAGTCGAAAAGAACCCGTGGGGTGTGTCAGCAAAAACAGGAACAATAATTATTTTGCAGTGGCAGAGACATGTGTAGCTTAGTGACAAATAATTCAAAATATTAAAATTATTCCTGTATATCGCGATGACATTTGTATTCGTTAAATGGTGAAGAAATATTTCAAATTTTATGAAACATTTAAAACTTGTTGTACAGTACTTCACAAAGAAAACATCCCATCTTCTTTAGATTTATAACCATAGTCGTAAATATGTTAAAAAAATTATTTATACTGTAAGTAATTTTTAAAAAGTAATTTAGGTTCATGGTTGTTTGCTTTCACAATATTCTGTATATATTTCAGCTTTCGGTTATGGATTTACTGTGTGGTAAACAGATGCTAATATTTGATTAATATAACACAGTAGTTATAGAAAGTAAAGAACTTGGATACAAATGTGTAAATATTTTGTTCCTATTATCATTAATATTTTATAAATAAAATTAGGTTACGTTTGCTTGCTTCTAAATAATATCCTTTAAAGGCTTACGAATAAGACATGCCCCAGAATTATAGCTGCCATTAAGTTTTTGTGTGGAAAACAAATAAAAATAAAAGTATTTGAATAGTGTATCATATTAGTAATAGAATGTTCTTTTCATGAAGTCAACGTAATTTGAAAGAAGCTGGAATATCAAAATAAGGTAATAAGGAAATGATTTTCTTGTGATTATTACTATAGGCCTAAATGCGTAATATTTTAACGTCAACGCCCATCCATAATATAGGTTCATACTTTTTGTTTTAGAATTATATTGCATAAGTTTCAGAATTATGGCTCGCACGGAATTGTTATTCATTGTACTGGGTTCTCATATGCTAATAATTCAAAATACTATGTTCTCTTCGATTCGAGTTAAAATATCTACGTGCATCGGTAATTCCAGTTCTAATATAGTGTTTTAATATCATTAATGTGCATTATAAAAGTGAGTTGTATATAATAACAGTGTAGTTGGTTTATTTATCTTTTTATTTTTTGTATTTAGAGGGAAAAAATAGCCAGTGCCAATTGCCAGTATAGAAAGGAAAAATAAGCTTTGACGTCTTCTTTAAAATATATATATATATTAAATCTTCAATTTACAACAACAACCAATGTCTGTAAGAATAATTCAGTTTTGAAATTGTTTCAATTTTACGATTTGTTTTAATGTTTGCAATGAAAAAACTTACGAATTTAAACAAAATATTAATAATTTTATTATACAAATTATAAAAAATGTGAAACAGAAATATGTGAATTTTTGTTATGAAGTTGATAAATTAAGTAAGTTGTATTTATCAAATACTGTCCATAGAAGTAATTTTGTATCATAGTTTGAAACAGAATAAATGGTTGAGTTTCCTGCTGGGCGAACTTTCTGTTTAAAGCAACAGAACATAAATGAATCTTGTCCATTTGATGAAGATATTTGAAACATGGCCTTCTGTTGTAGATAATGAGAATACTACTTCTTGTTAAGTTTTATTCTTTGTAAAAATGATTAAGATAGTGAGTCAATTCTGAGGATTTGAAAGTGTTGAGCGAGGAGATTTGAAGGAAATCATAGACTATTAACTATTAGCATCCGTTTAATCTTCCTTATATTTTATAACCATATATTTCGTAAAGCATATGTGTACACCTCTGTTTTACACAGAGGATCGCCACAACATGTTTTCTGGCATTCTGATTGATGTTTAAATAGTCTGTTCCATTATATTCAATGGACAGCAGACGACATGCTTGGACCTCTTTTGACCCTGCTGCCACCTATCGGGAGTCGCTGACAGAAAGGTTCCCATTGACTATGTTGTCATGATAAATGATTTGCTTTTTTTTTATATAAATTCTTTCGAATACGTATATTATCATAAAATAGGCACCGAATTGAGCATTACTCCGAAACAGGTGAACCGATTTCATCCAGCATCAGTAGACCTCTTCCCATGAACACTATAAATGTGTATACCAAATTCCATAAAAATCCGGTAAAGCGTATTTGAGTTACCGCGTTTTTAAAATAGACACTAAATTGGGTTTTACTCCGGTACCGGTCTACCGATTTGGTCCAATATCGGTAGACGTCTTCTCATGTACATTATAAATGGGTATACAAAGTTTCAGGAAAATCCAATAAAGCATATTTGAGTTATCGCGACTTCTCATATATTAACATAAAAGGCAATAAATTGGGCATTCTTCCGGTACTGGCCAACCGATTTGGTTGAACATCAACAGACGTCTTTCCATGGATAGTATAAATGCGTATACGAAGTTTCATAAATATCCGATAAGGCGTATTTGAGCTATTGCGCCTTTAAAATATACACTAAATTGGGTTTTACTCCCGTACCGGTCAACAGATTAGGTTCAAATTTAACAGAGTACTTTTCATGGATGTCGTAAATGCGTATACCAAGTTTAATGGAAATCCGATACAGCGTATTTGAATTGCCATAATCTATTAAAATAGGCACTAAATTGGGCATTACTCCGGTACCGGTGAACCGATTTGGTTCAATATCAATAGGGTTCTTCCCATTGACATTATAAATGTGTTTTCCAAGTTTCATGAAAATCCGAAAAAGCGTATTTGAGTTAGAGCGCGTACAGACACACGGACGGACGGACGGACAGACAGACAGACAGACAGACGGACAGACATTTTTCGTCCCACACACAATCTCATAAAGTACCATACTGGCACTTAATAAAGCAACTAAACATTACAGGCCAGCATGCCATCCAACATCACCTGAACAAAACCCAAGTGGGAGAAGCCCAAATAAGGATTACTCTTATGCCTCTTATAATTTCTTCCTTACTCTCCTCGCGACCTGTCTTAAAAAGTAAAAGCATTTATAAGCATCTCCAGTTAAACCTAGCTACGTATTCGTTAGTGGTTCAACCACTTATAAACACCCTAAGTGTAGAGATTTATATTTACTGTTCCCTTCTTTCTTACTTCTATCTTGAGAATATTATAGGAGAAAAACTCCCCCGACACTGGGACTTGAACCCAGGACCTTTGGCTATTCGCGCCAATGCTCTACCAACTGAGCTAAGCCGGAGTCCAATTCACAGCGCCGGATGGAACCTCTCTCCTATGACTGATTGCCCTAATGGTCTACCTCACAGACAGACAAGTTATGTCATATGCAGTACTGTGAGGCACACTAATTAGTGATTTTTTCTCCTATAATATTCTCATGTAGTGTCCAACAGAGACAATAATCTGTGGTTCATGAAAGCTTATATGTCTGTCTTGAGTGTCAACTGTACAATAACAGTGGGAGCCCGGTCACAAAAATCACTAATTAGTGTGCCTCACAGTACTGCATATGACATAACTTGTCTGTCTGTGAGGTAGACCATTAGGGCAATCAGTCATAGGCGCTGTGAATTGGACTCCGGCTTAGCTCAGTTGGTAGAGCATTGGCGCGAATAGCCAAAGGTCCTGGGTTCAAGTCCCAGTGTCGGGGGAATTTTTCTCCTATAATATTCTCATGTAGTGTCCAACAGAGACAATAATCTGTGGTTCATGAAAGCTTATATGTCTACTTCTATCTTAACTTTTCCGACAGGAAGTGGAAACTTTGGATTGCTGTGTTGCCATTAAATCTTCTAACATTCTACTAGTCCTGTTTAACCAATATTTCTACAATCAAAGCCTTCCTTGTTTCTCTAGCAATCTATTAGTCAAACATGAGTTAGAATCTACAGAACTAGAGTTACCAATACTCTTTTATATTTCCAAAAAACCAAAAGAAGTGTCTGATATTAATAGTTTTTATACTCATCAAGAAGTAGATTAGTGTTGTTCTTCATTCTTCTTGTCATTCCTTCTTCTGTCGACTATCCATTTCCTGTTGGATCCCATTCCACATCTAAGCGTCACTTAGACTCGGCCCATTTCCTCTTCTCCCAGCGGATGTTCGCTGCCGGCGGCCACGACATAAGCCAACTAACGTTCAGGCTCCTTCCCATCCACAGCTATCTCCACATAGCCATCAGTCGTTGGTTCCCAGTTTAGATGGTCGTCTTCCAATTATGTCTGACAGGGAACGTCAGGCCACTACGTCGTTACGACTGCCGCTCACTCCAGGCCTTGTCAACCAACTCTACAACCATCTACTTCAGCTTTCCAATCCTGATTCTCGACGCTGACTGTCTGGTTCTTACTGACGACTCCCTTCTCCTCTCCTCTCCAGACATTAATGGTCTTCTTTTTAAATTTCCTGCGCGCGCATGCGCACTTTCCTCTTCCTGCAATTCAAACAAAACTGACACAGTATCGATAGTTTCTATGGTTTCCTTTGTTTATGAATGGTTCCCTCGTGGTCCATAGCACTTTTTATACGTAACGTAAACACAACGTTACAATAGTCCCTATATACCCCTCCTCTTTGGGGTGATAAACGAAGATGCTAGTTTAAGATGGCAATCCCATCACTGGGCTTACCCATCAACAGGTTCATAACCGGTTCTGGGGAAATCTTATGACTGACAATCCTCAGCAAACTAAACAGGACGTAGCCTATATAACAATAATGACCAAGGATATAATAGTAACACACATAATTCTTCCTACATTTTATGATTTGATTTTTATGAATGTTTTAATGAATTAAAGTATTGCATTATATGAAAAGTCCCTTGGTTGCACAGTTTTCATTATTTTTAGTGATATTCAGTGATACCAGTATGTTTTCTTATGGACATGAGAATAAATATTAGTCTTTGTTTACTTGTAAAAGACTTGGATAAATGACTAATACTACAACATTTTAAAGCTCTTCTGCTTAGACTTTCTGGTTATTGTTGACCTGAGTTGTGCAGTGAGTATAGTGCTGGCTTTCTGTTTTTAGGTTGCAGATTCAAACCAGGCCCAGGTTGATGGCAGTTATTTATATAACGTAAAATAGAGTTGTGGGTGTGTTAGTCCTTTATACAAATCTGTAGTTTTATTCCAATTGAAGGTTATCGGAATAAATCCGGAGAGATAGGAGCAAAGAAAATGTAGGAAAAAATCTCTGATAGTTGGAGGACCGTTTAATTGAGAGCAAAAGTGGACTGAGAATCGAGGACGTTGAAGTCAGGGATCCAAGGAATTATAATTGGAGAACAATCTATAAAATGTTATTAAAAACTTTGCACTTTTATTCACACTTGTAACTAATGGGTAATTAGAATATGAAACTTGAATAATAACTGAAAAAGAGCACTTAGAAGAACAATGAACAAAATGGCGCGAAAATGGTTTTGCACCACGAGGGCGAAATTATGTAAAATTGTAAATCACCAATAAATTATGTATTAAAATAATTGTAGTGATTAATACTGTAATTTAAAGGTGTTCAAAGATATCGGAACTTGCTTATTCACTTAATGTTAGCTTCACGGATGAGCGATGATGTCACCACACTAACACCTTGTAGAACTTGTAGACGAGATCCAATAAGCATTGAACTTGACAAATGCTTAAATTATAATAAGCGACGCTATAAGCCAGCGTCACCAAAGAAACACCGGCTCCGCGCAATGCACACATAATCAAATCTGATGCAACAGGAAGATTGCAAGCGGGAATGGAAACAGCGGATTAATTGAATTAGAACTAGTCACTATACATACATAAAATAATGGAAAAAACACTTAACTTGCACTGACATTACACCCCGCGTTGAAGCATAGTTTTAATAAAGATAAATCACCAAGTGCAAGCTGAATGTATACATGTGATATGTGTTAAAACACTGACTTATTACATATCTCACAAGAATATAATAATAGAAAGAAGCACTGATTCTACACTATTTGTATTGAAACACACGTAGCATGAATTGAATTAGGTAAGTAGGTGATGTATGGAGTCCAAGTGAAACTGAAGACATCTTGAAGGCCGTAGAAAGTGACCCAAGACGAGCAGCGACAAGAGGAAAACATCAATAACTAGGTAGAATGGAAAATTACTATCTGAGAATACATTGGAACAATGGAAAGATACATGATAATTATATAAAGAATGTAGGCAATTATCATGAATATGATGGGAGAAATAATTCCAATGAAATGATAACAATAGTTACTAAAATAATACATGGAATGTAGAGATAAGGAAATGGTAGTGGAAATTCAATGTTCAGCATGACAATAACTGAAGCCAGTCATACAGTAAGAACAATTAAATAAATAAACCCATGTAGTAATTGTGGCTTGTAATAGGGATCCCATGAAAGAGGACTTCTACGCAGACAACATTAATCAATGGATTAATGTAGGTAAGGGAAGTCGGGTAGAATTGATTCAATGCCAGAGGACTATTATGCACATAGTCCTAATCGATTGATCAATGCGAATAAGGGAAACCATGAATAACATCAATGAAAAAACACAAGTGGAGAGGGACGTGAAGTTCATTGAATGTCATTGGAGAATTGGCAATAACACAGATCCTAGACAAAAGGAAAGTGTTACAAAGGAGAAACTTCACCTAAAGGCGGTCAAATAAGTTGCACAGGCAAAGCGTCTGGATACGAGATCGGTCCAGTGCCTTGAATGAAAACGTGAAGAAATTCAAGCTAGCGTAGGTACCATTCTAGAACTGAAAGACAAAGAGAATCTTTCAAGTATCAAAAATGGATAAAAGAAAATGACAAACTACACACATCGCAAGAATACGACTTGGCGTAGCAGAAAGCTAGATAAGAAATGGAATTCATTTGGAAAACTTTGAATATAAGATCATAGTAAGTGTCATATGCTACTCGTCTTGGGATAGAGGACACACCTTTACTATGGGGCGCTTATATTCACCACTGGAAGTACGCACTGTTATCACTCGCACTAATCCATCTTCACCAGGATGAGTAGCGGTGATTCTTCCATTGAAGAGGAGGAATGTTGTCTGCTTTTAAGATGACGACTGTGCCAACTCGAACGTTTTCACTGGAGCAAGACAATTTCTGCCTCTGTTGTAAGGAATGAAGATATTCTGATGACCAGCGTTTCCATAACCGTTGTAAATGATCTTGTAGAAGTTGCCATTTTTCAACATATTTCTTATCTTCTGTAGCAGGATGCGAAGGTAGAGATGTGAGAGGTTCTCCAATTAAGAAGTGACCAGGAGAAAGATATGACAAATCAGCTGGATCATCACTAAGACGAATGAGTGGTCTAGAGTTCAGACAAGCTTCAATCTGAGTTAGAAGAGTGCAAAGCTGTTCGTATGTGAGAACTTGAGCACCCATTACTCTCCTGAGATGAAATTTCATAGATTTCACTGCTGCTTCATGTAAACCACCAAAGTGCGGCGAGCTCGGTGGGATAAAACTCCAAGTATATTCATTATTTGCAGTGAAGTTTTGAACTGCAGTTTGAAATTCTGTTGACTGTAGCAACAATCGGAGATCTCTTAACTTGTTTGCGCCAACAAAGTTAGTGCCATTATCACTGAAGATTTCTTTACATAGTCCACGACGTGATGTAAATCTTCTTAGAGCGGCTATAAATGCATCTGATGTGAGATCAGAAACTACTTCAATGTGGATAGCTTTAGTGACCAAGCATACAAAAATGGCAATGTAAGCTTTTACAGTAGTTTTGCTGCGAGGAGCACCATATCTTATGTTGAATGGTCCAGCATAATCCACTGCTGTACGGAGAAAGGGCCTAGCAAGAGTTATTCTGTAGCTAGGAAGATTTCCCATTAACTTCTGAGAACATTCTGCCTTTAACTTGAAGCAGTTAAGACATCTATGCAGAATAGATTTCACTACTCTTCGAATACAAGGTATCCAGTAGGCTTGTCTTAGGGAAGCTATAAGCAGTTGATGTGAAGCATGCAACAGCTTACGATGTTCATATTCCACTACATTCCACTATCAGAATGGTTAAATGATGTCTAGAAGGCAATATAACCTGATGTCTTGCATCATGTGTAAGATCTGCTTTCTCCAACCTTCCACCCACTCTTAAAATAGTATTCTGATCTAGGAATGGAACTCATGAATGGATTGAACTTTTAACAGATGTTTGCTTGCCATTGTGAAGATCTTTCAGTTCCTGAGCGAAAGCTGCTTTCTGAGAAATTTTAACACAAGTATGCAAAGCGTGCTGGAGTTCTTCTGCTGCAATAGGTCCATGATACTTATTTTCATGACGGCAGGCAGAAATAAACCTATTCATATAACAAGTCACTCTCTGAAGGCACCTAAGATCAGAAAACCTTGTGATAAAGTTATCTTCTTCTGAGGTGAACACCATGCAGACAGAAACAAGTTGCTTGTAAGAATCCTGAACATTTAATTGTTTTGGTTGTTCAGGCCATGATGTTGTTGGTTGTGATAGCCAACTAGGACCATGCCACCACAAATCGATGTCAGATAATTTTCGGATGACACACCTCTTGAAACGAGATCAGCTGGGTTGTTTTCTGTAGAAACATGTCGCCATGCTGCAGTTTCAGAAAGCTCTTGAACTTGCGACACACGATTGGATACAAAAGTTTTCCACTTTCGTGAGTCAGATTTTATCCAAGACAGCACAATAACTGAGTCAGACCATAAATAGTTTTGTGATGTTTGAATATTAAGGTCATTTAATACCTTGCTGTATAGTTTAGATAACAACAATGCACCACAGAGTTCAAGACGAGGAATGGTTTGCCTTTTAAGAGGGGCAACCTTAGATTTGGAGCACAATAATTGAATTGTAACTTCACCTTCACTGTTCACAGAACGGAGATATATACATGCACCATAAGCATTTTCTGATGAATCACAGAAGCCATGGATTTGTACATCTTGCAGTGTACCAGATGTGAGCACAAAACGTGGAATGCGCATTGCATGTATAGTGCCTAGAATGTCACAGATCTCAATCCATTTCTCTGCTATGTGAGACGGTACTTCTTCATCCCAACCAAGCTTTTCCATCCACAGTGATTGCATGAAAATCTTTGCATTAATGACAATAGGACTGACAAGGCCTAGAGGATCAAAGATGGAAGAGATAACTGATAGGATAGTACGCTTAGTAAGTTTACATTGCGTATGAGTTTGGAGAGAAGTATGGGATTGTATCTGGAAATTATCAGTAGCTGGATGCCATAGTAAACCAAGGGCATGTGCATTTTCACTGTTATCAAGAGACAGGGGCAGTTGGGTCTCTCGATGAGATGAAGGGACAGATTCCAATAGAGCTTCATGATTGGAACACCACTTTCGCAATGGAAATCCGCCACTGTCAAGCATAAGTATCAATTCTCTTTGAAGGCGTAAAGCTTCTTGGAGATCATCATGTCCTGCCAAGCAGTCGTCCACATAGAAGGAAGTTCTAACTGCTTGAGCAGCGAGAGGATATTTAGCTTCTTCTTCTATAGATAGCTGATGTAGGGATCTTATGGCTAAAAATGGAGCTGATTTAGTACTATAAGTCACGGTAGTTAATGCGTAGTCTTGTATGGGTTCATTAGCATTAGAACGCCACACAATTATTTGAAGATTCTGGTCATCTTCATACATTCTTATGCGTCTGTACATTTTAGAAATGTCAGCTGAGAACGCATACTTGTAGGTTCGGAAGCGAATTATGATTGAAGACAAATCATCTTGTACTGTTGGACCTAATTTCAGAATGTCATTTAGTGACTTGCCTGAAGAGGTTTTTGCAGAAGCATCAAAAACCACTCTAGTTTTAGTTGTAGAAGACGATGGTTTGATGACTGCGTGATGAGGTAGATAGAAACACTTTTCACCTGCTTGTGGGGGTGAAACCTTTCTCATGTGTCTCAATTCTTCATATTCTTGCATGAATTTTTGTGTAATCTTCTTGCAGGACAGAATTGGTTTGGAATTTGCGTTCCAGATGGCCTAAGCGTTTTATTGCTTGCTGTCTGGATTCGCCCAATGCATTTTCAGATTGATTCTTGGGTAGTTGTACCACAAAAACACCGTCATCTGCACGAATAATGTTTTGTACGAAATGTTGTTCACACTCCTTTTCTTCTTTAGTAAGCACTGGTTTAGGAAAATCTTCTAATTCCCAGAAGCGTCTTAACTGTGTGTCAACATTGTCAACTGTCACAAACAAATTGTGTTGAGCAAATGTGACTTTCTTTGCTTTGATTGATGTCTTGGGAACGGATCCGCTAAGTACCCAACCAAGCTCAGTGTTACTAAGTATGGGGTTATTTGGAGTGACAATTCTTTCATTGGTAAACAATTGATAAAACAGGCTAGCACCAATGAGGAGTTGGACATCACCAGGGATGTAGAATTTAGGATCTGCCAATGCAATTTCACTAGGAATATTGAATTTGGTAGGATCGATACGGACAGAAGGAAGTTTGTTTGCAATATGAGGGATTACTAGACAGTTCACTTCAGCTTGGAAATTATGGATCCTCGATCGCATATTAACCTTGACACTGTGATTACAAGAAGAGGTACCATTTATGCCTCTTTTGTGAGTATCGACAGTTGTTGTTGAGATTTGCAGTTATTAGCTAAATCTTCAATTATGAAGTTTAACTGGCTTCCAGAGTCTAGTAATGCTCTGCACAATACTAAATTTCCTTGTCTATCTTCAAGATGCACTGCTGCAGTTGCTAAAAGAATTTCCCTTTGACTGGATTTTTCTTTGATAGAACAATAACTAGCAGGCAAATTGTCTGAAGTTTCTGAAACACTAGTAGAATGGTGAGAAACCTTTTTCTTGTCACGCGCGTTATTATGTAACAACCTGCTGTGCACAGATGTACCACAGTTACAGAAGGATTTGAGCTTGCGATGATCTCTTTTGTGATTAGAAGAAAAACAGTTTGCACACAAACCTCTGATTTTTACCAAATCCCATCGTTGTTCTAAACTTAACTGTGAGAACTTGTTGCACCTATGTAACTTGTGAATGTCTTGGCAACAAGGACACGAATCACTGTTAATGGCAACATACGATTGGCGAGTTGTTTTAACTGACTTCTTCTGTGTATGTTTTTCACTCTTTTCCTTTGATGGGTTGGACGTGTTGTTAGACCTGGCTAGCACTTCTAAAGAGTGAGCTTTGGCTTCTAGAAAGGTTATTAGCTCTTGAAGAGATGTGAAACTCTGTGAATCAATTTTACTTTCCCATTCCTTGCGTGTGGTTTCACTCAGATTATCTAACATTAACTGAGTCAACATGACTTCATGCAATGGAATTTCAAGATTGAGAGCTTCCACAGCGTTAAGATTGCTCTGAAATTTGTTTAGCAGATTTCGCAGTTCTGTAACGTTTTCACCTTTCATTGTTGGTAATGAAAGTAGATTTCTTACATGAGCTGTGGCGATTACTCGCGTGTTACTATATCTAGAACACACTAAGTCCCATGCTATAGGAAAATTGTCATTAGTTACCGGCAAATTCTGAACGAGCGTATGAGCGTGTGCCTTTAACGAAGATAGCAAATAATGATATATCTGAATATTATCCAATGCTTCATTATTGACTACGAGACTGGTGAATGTGTCGTGAAATTGTCTGAAATTAGTCACATCTCCAGAGAAGCTTGGTAATTGAATTTTTGGTAACTGTATAATTCTATTGTTGCACTATCTCCAGAGAAGCTTGGTAATTGAATTTTTGGTAACTGTATAATTCTATTGTTGCACTATTGTAGCACTTTGTAATTGTTACTCATATCTTCGTCATACTGTGCGTGAATGTGTAGTTCACCTTCAGCTTCAATGATAGATTCAATTTGAGTTTGTATAACTTCGTAATTTTGCCATACTTCATTAAGAATGTCATATTCAACCTTCAGTCGAAATACATAACTTCTTCTGTAATATTGTCACAGTACTTTTGAATGTACGTGAATTTTCGTTTGAGAAAACCACGTTTCTTCGTTAACTCCTTAAGATCACTTTCCATGTTGATGTGAGAAATTTATTGCAGTTTAAAGTTGAAATTCTACCACCGATGATGTACAAGTCAGATGTTCACTGCTTTCTTGATGTTCGCTGCAGACCGGAGTCCCAAGTAGCTCGAAATGTTTGATCACTGCCACTAGATGGTGTCATTGGCCGAGAATACAGGAATGATGATTTCACGACGATCGACCGACACGGTAGTTAATGATATACAAGACGAATTCGAGAACAATGCGAAACAAACAAGTACATGTGTGAAATAAATAAGATTGTTTCCTATATAATCCTGCCCGATAGAGGAACAAAATGAAGTTTATCGGAATAAATCCGGAGAGATAGGAGCAAAGAAAATGTAGGAAAAAATCTCTGATAGTTGGAGGACCTTTTAATTGAGAGCAAAAGTGGACTGAGAATCGAGGACGTTGAAGTCAGGGATCCAAGGAATTATAATTGGAGAACAATCTATAAAATGTTATTAAAAACGTTGCACTTTTATTCACACTTGTAACTAATGGGTAATTAGAATATGAAACTTGAATAATAACTGAAAAAGAGCACTTAGAAGAACAATGAACAAAATGGCGCGAAAATGGTTTTGCACCACGAGGACGAAATTATGTAAAATTGTAAATCACCAATAAATTATGTATTAAAATAATTGTAGTGATTAATACTGTAATTTAAAGGTGTTCAAAGATATCGGAACTTGCTTATTCACTTAATGTTAGCTTCACGGATGAGCGATGATGTCACCACACCAACACCTTGTAGAACTTGTAGACGAGATCCAATAAGCATTGAACTTGACAAATGCTTAAATTACAATAAATAATTTAGCGGAATAAATAAAACTTATAATGGAAGTTTTATATCAATAGTTCCCGGTATAAGACAAAGGGCGCAAGTAGCCTTTGTAAAATCGCGGGAAACAGAGCAGAACAGAGTTCGTCTTACCCGTGTGTCTGCAGATCTAAAACTGAAACACCAAGCGACGCTATAAGCCAGCGTCACCAAAGAAACACCTGCTCCGCGCAATGCACACGTCATCAAATCTGATGCAACAGGAAGATTGCAAGCGGGAATGAAAACAGCGGACTAATTGAATTAGAACTAGTCACTGTACATACATAAAATAATGGAAAAAACACTTAGCTTGCACTGACACCAATCTCAATGAAATTTTGCATACATAGTCTTTAAAACAAGAAGAAAAGCACTGTCTACATTTCATTTGGCAAAAACAATTATTATGCCTTTAATATCACATAAAACATAACATTATGCATTTGCTATGTTGGACAAATGACAGTGCATAAACAACAATCATAAGACTACTTCAATTTGAGTAAACTTGACTAATCTTATTGTTGAGTGTAACATAATTTGTAATAAACATAAAGGTAAAAGTGCTTCTATCTGATTATACCATATAGCCTATTTGTGAAATCCAGGTATGTAATAACTTAATGTGCATTCAGCTTTAAGTTCTATACGTCTATATCTGAATAAATAACGTTAGAATGTTCACCTGTCTGTCTGTCTGTCTATTATACAAATCTATAATTTTATTCCGGGTATGCCTTGGTGCAGTTGGTTGAGGCACAAGAATACAGACCAGAAGCTCGTAAGTTTGAATCATGATGAATCTTTGGGATTTTTCAATTGGCCTATTCCTTCTGGTGGCACCATTGCCCTGGGGTCGACTCATGCTCTAACAAAAATGAGTACCAGGAGTAATTCTTGGGGGAAAAGGTGGCGGTGCTTTAAAACTGACAACCTTACCAAGTTCATGTGCCGAATGCTCAAAATTTGGTATCCTCAACCTCCCGGAACCTTAGATCTTTCATGGCCTGTAAAGGGATTACTTTACTTTTGCACATGTAGCCTTCGGACGCTTCCCCCTTTATTGCAGTTCACGAAGTTTCTCCTTTTTCCAGAATTATTGAAGTTACACCGAAAAAAGGAAGAGTTTTGTTCATATATAATCTTACAGATGATAGATGGAAGACTAAGTAAGGGTCTAGAATTTGAAAATCAACGCCATAAGTTTACTTTGAAGTAAAAGCAAAATAGAAACCTAGGCAATAGTGTATGCATAAATGTGAAAGCCCCATGTGTGTAGGCATGTAAAAGAACTCCTGCAGTAAAAAATTCTTGCACACCGGTGATGTTCGCAGGCCTAAATTGTAGTTCCCCCCCCCCATGTTATAGCCATATAAACAACCAACATTTTGGTTATTGTGATATTGTTTTTATTTGAAGTGATTATGCTAAAACAACAGTAGGTCTAGCTAAAAAGTGTATTAAGGAATCGGTTCCATGTTTTACAATTGCATACAGTTCCAATATTGTCATCTAGGCCTACTCTAGAACTTATTTGCAAAATTTGCAAAACTTGGCATCAGGAACTTTTTAAAGGTATAAAAATAGTTAAGATGAATTCTTTTGACTTTACAGATCTTCAGCTTCATTTAAATAATAATTATTTACGATGTAAGACCATTATACAGAACTTAAGAGCCAAGCACAAAGTTAAAAAACGTTTTGTTATTCATGTGAGCCTGTTAAAGTTCTTATAATGGTCGAATGTCATACTACATTTTATGGTATTTTGAATCATAGATTTTAAAAGAAAAATAATTTCAGTCCACTTGTGCTTCAAATAACTAGTAATCAAGAAACGTTTTGGTAATTTCTTACCTGTATGTATAATATAGCGGAATTCAGGCTCTTTTGGTTGCAACAGTTTGTTTTAAAACAAATCACTGTTTCAAACAATTGAACATCACAGAAAGAATTGCATAAACGATTGAACTATTGATAAAGAAATGTATAATTTCTCTTGAAGACAAAAGTCAATAAGGAACTAATATTGACAAATCTCTTGCTGTGATAAGGTATTACCGACTTTGAATGAATGAGGAGAAATGAAAATTATAAGTAATCTTTTCAGCGAAACTAAATGTTGTGTTGGCTTAGATTTTGTTCTGTCAAAATGCCAGTAAGTTATATAATTTGTGGACCAAATTTTTGATGAAAATAGTTATATATGTTATTTTGATTTGTAAATGGTTGTAGGTACACAATAATAGTAGTCTAATAGTAAAGGAAAAATAGTGTTTGTTGTATGAAATGGATAATAATTATTAATTTATACAAAAGAGGACAGAATGACAGTGACATCTGAGGATATCCTGTACAATCTCTGTAAATTCTAGAACTTTTTGAAGTGAAACTTCTTTAGCGGCGGTACGGGGTAAATCGGGAACTTGTGTAACGCTCAAAAATCGTCACAAAATTAATGTAACGCTGAAAACCGTCACAAAATTAATGTAACGCTCAAAACCGTCACGAAATTAGTAGTGTGTTTTGGAGCAGACTACACAGAAAGTAATCAACTCAATGATTAGGAGTAATCAAAGGAAATTTTTCAGTCCTAGTACGAGGACCTGCAAATGGGAATAGTAGTAGTAGTAGTAGTAGTAGTAGTAGTAGTAGTAGTAGTAGTAGTAGTAGTAGTAGTAGTAATAATAATAATAATAATAATAATAATAACAATAATAATAATAATAATAATAATAATAATAATAATAATAATAATAATAATAATAATAATAATAATAATACTTACTTGCTCAATGGCAATAGACAATTCCTAAGCAATCTGGTTTATTATCTATTTTATGGAACCCGGAGGTTCATTACCGCGCTTAAAAAAACCAAACAATAAAAAAAATCAAAGATTCAAAATTTGAAAATCCAAAATTAGAAAATCAAAGATCCAAAATTAAAAAGTCCAAAAATTCAAAATTAAAAAAATTAAAAATTAAAAAATCCAAATTTCCAAAATTTAAAAAACAAAATTATAAATTAAAAAATCCAAAAATCCAAAATTTAAAAAATAATAAAATTCAAAATTTAAAAATTCAAAAATAAAAAATTCGAAGATCGAAAATTTAAAAAATCCAAAATAAAAAATTCAAAGGTCCAAAATTAAAGATCCAAAATTTAAAAAAGTCCAAAACCCAATATTAAAAAGTCCAATAATGCAAAATTGAAAAAATCCAATAATAACAAATTAAAAAAATTAAAATTAAAACAAGTTTGACTTCTGTCGCGTGGCGTTCCACGCACACTTTTTTTCTTTACATTAAGAAGCACACCCGGTAAAAGGAAACTTTACATACATGGAGACAGTTCTGTTAAATAATGTTTACAATCCTAAATAACATAAACTTTGTGAACCAAGCGAGGTGACCGAGATAGTAACGTCTTGGACTCGTATTCAGGTGGTCCCAGGTTCAAATGCCTTGACCGGCCTATTTGACATGGGTTTTCTCTTGGTTTCCCCAGTTGTAAAGGCAAATGCCGAATTGGATATTTACATACTATGAATCATTCTCACTATTTCATCCTATATCATATACATTTAAATTAATATCAGTTGAAATTTACTCCATAAAATACAGCCAATAGAAAATAATTGACAATCAATAGTTTTATAGCTTATTTACAGACACAGATCCAAACTCCTGATATGGCCTCAAAGCTGAAAGGAGTATAAATACACCTGAATTTAAAAAGAAAAGTGTGCGTGGGTTTTTGGCATTTTTGAATTTTGGATTTTTTAATTATGGATCTTTGAATTTTTAATTTTTAATTTTTTTAAATTTTCGATTTTTGAATTTATTATTTTTTTATTTTTTAAATTTTGTATTTTTTTTTTTTTTTTTTTTAATTTTGGTAATTTGGATTTTTTAATTCTGGATCATTTATTTTTTAAATTTTGGATTTTTGGACTTTTTAATTTTGGATCTTTGATTTTTTAATTTTGGAATTTTTTTATTTTTTAACTTTTGAATCTTTGATTTTTTTTATTGTTTGGATTTTTTAAGCGCGGTAATGAACTTCCGGGTTCCATAAAATAGATAATATACCTTTAGTTTACTTAGGAAATGTCTATTGCCATTGAGCAAGTAAGTATTATTATTATTATTATTATTATTATTATTATTATTATTATTATTATTATTATTATTATTATTATTTCTACTACTACTACTACTACTACTACTACTACTACTACTACTACTACTACTACTATTCCCATTTGCAGGTCCTCCGTACTAGGACTGAAAAATTTCCTTCGATTACTCCAAATCATTTTTAGTTTATTGTTTTCCGTGCAGTCCGTTCCAAAACACACTACTAATTTCGTGACGGTTTTGAGTGTTACACGTTGCAGATATTCTCAATTCGATTCCGATTCCGATTTCGTGCAAAAGACGGGCCGCAACCCGCACAATAACACCCCCCCCCCCAAACTTCAAAATTTTTTAATAAAAGGGCCCTCTGACCGCGTAAAACAAAATTTTAGAGCAAGAAATTGGATATACAAAATTACAATAGACTGTCTTTTCGGCTACAACAATAGAATCGAACATTCCTAACCACCCCTACCTTACAGCTATGACACCACCTCCAAATCATACTCAAAATCATGGGGCAAATGGGCTTTGCCTAGGTACCCATTGCCTACTACATAGTAGTGGGCATAAAAGAGGAAGGAGCCACGTATCAAAAGTACGTTGCAGATATTCTCAATTCGATTCCGATTCCGATTGAGTGTTACATTAATTTCGTGACAGTTTTCAGCGTTACATTAATTTTGTGATGATTTTTGAGCGTTACACAAGTTCCCGATTTACCCCGTACTGCCGCTAAAGAAGTTTCACTTCAAAAAAATAGTGATTGATATATAAACTATTTTTCAGTATAATGTCTACTTAATGAGTTTCAGCTTTCATAATTTCATTATCAGAAAATTGAAATTCGAATTTTCATCTTTCCAGAAAAGTGTATTAAAATGGATTAAGAAAATTTTCAAGCGTTATGATTAATTTTTTATCTTAGCAAGATCCATGGAACAAACAAATAATGTCCAAAGTGTTACAATGTCATAATTGCAGTAATACAAGTAAGAATCAGCTTGAAAAATTTTATGTCATAACATAGCTAAGCTCCATAGGTTTGGACAGCAATTAGGCTACAGGCCGTAATTATTCACTATCATGTAAGTGAAACAAACTGCTCCTTCACAACAGAATAGTAACATCCGTCCCGCCTATTCCGAAATATATAAAGTAAGTTATATTATTTATATCATCTATAATTCTGTGTACAACATAAATAAACTACACGTGGAACGACTCTGCTGAATCTCCCCCTGACAAGAGTTCTTTTGTGTTAATGGCTGTGGGAATCCTAAATCCTACCTATTAACCCGAGTGAGCATAGCCAAGGTAGACTGGTCATATTTAAACATATTATCAGGGAGGAAACCTGATTGGCGCCCTCACGAACATACCAGTCCTTCCACTTAATTAATAGTATATAAATAAAATCAGGTAAACTGATATAACCAAGTGCCAGTATTTTTTTTAAATCAGTGATACACGCAATTATGATAGGCCCATGCATAAAAGTTAACTCCAAAAACAAAATGTGCCGGCAATAATAATAATGATGCAATAGACCTACGATTCGCTGATATCTCTGTTTCAATTTAAAGCAGCCTTAAAGGTTATGAATGAATAATAAGCATATGAAATCTATCTGTCAGGAATTATATTAGGTATATTGCTGCACAGGAACGAATAAGAAAAATACTCACAGTAAAATATAGCCTAATCTAAATATCGGTAGTCTACATAACCATAGAATACACATTATAATATCAATATTCAACTGGTAGTTGTTATAAATCGTTTATTTAAATTATTATTTAGCCACACTGACATCATTATGAAGGTTGCTAACAATATGAATAAACGATTGGCAATTTGTTAAGTTTTTTAATACATTGTGGGCCTTGAAAGAATATTGATTACAAAATTAATATTGATATACTCGTTACTTCGGTGCCGGTCAACCGATTTGGCCCTAATTCAATAGGCTTGTACCCAAGAACGTCATAAATTCGTATACCAAGTTTCAAGAAAATCCGATAAAGCGTATTTGAGTTATCCACGCCTTAGTGATATATTACCATAAAAAGGCACTAAATTGGGCATTATTCCGGTACCGCCCAACCGATCTGGTCCAATATCAATAGACTTCCTCCAAGGGACATTATAAATTCGTATACCAAGTTTCATGAAAATCCGATAAAGCGTATTTGAGTTATTGCGCCTTTAAAATATACACTAAATTGGGTTTTACTCCGGTACCGGTGAACCGATTTGGTCCAATATCAATAGGGTTCTTCCCATGGACATTATAAACGTGTATACCAAGTTTTATTAAAATTCGACAAAGCTTATTTGAGTTATCGCGCGTACAGACACACGGACGGACGGACGGACTGACGGACGGACGGACGGACAGTCATTTTTCGTCCCCCACACAATCTCATAAAGTACCATACTGGCACTTAATAATAACTAGGCTTCAAAGTACCTACAAGGGTAGGACGCCATTTGGATGTGTGTTCTCGACGGAGAGAAACCTCCCGTGGTTTGCCTTGTCTTCTGAATCAGTTGAGGAATTTGATGTCAGACTGGCATGTTGTCATGGTAGCTCAATGGTAGAGCATCGGCGCGTTAATCCGAAGATCCGTGTTCACATCCCGGTTATGACATAAAATTTTTCAAGCTGATTCTTACTTGTATTTATATCCCAGACATGGATTTAATGTCTATTTCCTTTCCTTCCACTTAATTAATAGTATATAAATAATAACTAGGCTTCAAAGTACCTACAAGGGTAGGACGCCATTTGGATGTGTGTTCTCGACGGAGAGAAACCTCCCGTGGTTTACCTTGTCTTCTGAATCAGTTGAGGAATTTGATGTCAGACTGGCATGTTGTCATGGTAGCTCAATGGTAGAGCATCGGCGCGTTAATCCGAAGATCCGTGTTCAAATCCCGGTTATGACATAAAATTTTTCAAGCTGATTCTTACTTGTATTTATATCCCAGACATGGATTTAATGTCTATTTCCTTTCCTTCCACTTAATTAATTGCAGTAATATCTTGCTTGTAAGATATTCTTAATTCTTCTCTTCTAACATCATTCATAATACCTGGAAAAGTTTTTTACTTCCTCTGCCCATACCATAGGTACTATAGGTATTTTAAACCCACAAATTCGAAATTGAGTTTTTAACATAAATACACGTTTTGGGTCTCTTGCATCCAAAAATATTATTTTCAGAAACATGTCTGTATACGTGCTCTTTGCAATATGGCCTCTTTTTCTATATCAAAATATGAAGTGAGAAAAATGCATTGGCCATGTTTAAGGTAAAGAAAGTTCTGAGAGTGCATTATTCAGATTATATTTGGGTTATGTTTCCTTCAGGGATGTGATGTGTTGTGGTAACAATATTTTCTTCATTTTTACAACCTATTTGCATGAAGAGAATGTCGTACATAATATATTATACTATATTTTGTGAGTTTTAACTTGGCTCAAGTATGTGGCCTGCTGTTTGGATTAGGAGTGATAGGGTTTCCCCTCAACAAAAGATACTTTAAATGACTATCGGCTTTCTTTTGTTAGGTTTTAATCATTTCACATTATAAGTTTTCAGCAGCGAACTGTCATTACTGCATTTGAAAAGTACTGGTAAATAATGTTAGTGTTGCCAGCTCATATAGGCCCATTCTGTCACTGATTCTAAGGGCAACATGGACGGGGTTTGTCATTTGCCATCAAGTCCCTAAACCAAAGAGAAAGTGAGTGAATCTATCTTTTTCTCTCTAAAAATGCTTACCAAATCTCTCACACTTATTTTGGCAGAGGAAGTTATGTATTTCACATCAGACTTTTTCAGAATCGTTCTCGGGTAGTATAATATGTGTTGAAGAAACCAGTCATTTGTTTGTGTAATGACTGTAGATTTAGGATTTCTTTAAACAAATTAAGCTTTCTTATTAGATATTGAATTAATGTTGCATAAGGTAAATAAGATTAAAATAAGACAAACAAGCTTCAGTTAATTTCATAAGCCACTTTATGTATTCAATATACAATAAAAATAAATTAATTTGGTTTGAACAGTGAGTCCAATGATACAAAAAATTTTGTTTTAGAAGTAACACATCAATGCATTGCTTGTGGTCATTCATTGCAATAATCTATTTTTTAAAAATATGCTTTCCTAATAAATATAACTTATACACTGATTCAAATTCAGTAACAGCATTAACATCCAGTCGTTCTTCTTCTTTAAGACTTTTATTACATAATTTGTAATAATATTGTACCGTATCTTACATGTTAGTTTATTTTAGTGCAGTTGATATAAAATATTAAAATGGAATAAAATCTATGTATAATTCTTTAACTGTACAATCAACATTTTGAACATGTGAAATTTACTCTCATGTAGGATTTTAACAAAAATTGTTTGACTTTCAATGAATGAAGAGTGATCCTTTTGAATTGTCAGAAAAGTAAGATAAGATAATTTAGAGGTTAGTGTACACATATCTGAACAGTTTGTTGTAATAAAAAGCAGAAAAGATATCAGTTTTGAGTGATTGAAGGTTTACAAACATCAGCCACATGGTAACACTAGCCATAAATTGTACGGTATGCCAATACAGGCACGGCGAGAGTCCTGGAGCTCAATTTTTGAATTGTTCAATCAAATTTTGCGATGTTATTTTTGCATCCATTGCACCCATGACTCCTCCCTGTATCCACGCCTGTGTCAGTATGGTTGTGTGGTATGCAAAATTTGCAAGTGTTTGTATATAAACTGAAAAAAGAAGACAGACACTTCGTATCTAGGATTAAAACATATTTTTCACAATGATTCCTGTGTTCACAATGAAAATGCAAATGTTGCCAACATGCGGTAATCATGACATTCATATATAACTATAGGTTATGAATAATAGATTACACTGACCAATATTAAACTGTAATAGATTTTTTATTACAATGGTACGACACTGACATTTACATTAAAATGATGGGATGGCCAAAAACTACAAAAATAATGATTCCGTCCCATTCAAAACGATATGTATGATCCTGTACCATATCCAAAATGGCAATGATGTTGAGTGCTAATGTACTGGGACACTAAACTGTGACTCTCCTACACGTGCATGTACATATTGTTTTATTTTTCTGACATTTCAAACAGATCGGCTGGTATTGAAATTTATTTCAGAGTTTTGTCTCTGAAACTTTCAGAATATATACAAATGATAATAGTCCAATCAAATTGTCAAGAATGGATGCAAAATTTAGGGTAGAGCTAATTTTTTTATATGATGTCTGGGATGGTTTTGAGAGTAATTTCTGACATTTTGCCAACAAAATTTTTTGCCGCCGGAGCCGCCATCTTGAAAAAACTTCAAAATTTTCGATTTTATTTCTGTGTTTGCCCATTATCTGCCAAAATACGCACCTGACAAAAATGTTTTATTATCCATCCTAAAAGTAGACTACATTTTCTACAGTTTGAGATCAAATTGAGTTTTCTACCATGAATAGTTTCGGAAATACAGCTCTCTGAATTTCAGCAACATTTTGCAAAAAATAAAAAAATCTGAACTTTCAACTAGTTTTTGCTCGCTATCTTCTAAATGACCAAACCTATAGTAAAACTCAATATGGAAAATTAAACTAGAGGTAATTTGAAACTTGTCGAGTACTTTAAACTTACCCTACCTCTTACAGGTCACAAAATACAGAGATTTAAAAATATATATACAGCAACGATTGAATAAATGCATGTGCGTACAAGTTAGGAGCAATAACGGCACAGAACATTCATTTATATACAAAAAGATTTTATTTAGCTGGAGTTCTGGTGAAACATTGCATTGAATAACTTGTTTGTTCATAGTCTTCGGCACTTAGAGGGACTTGGGCAGTTGACGTATGCTATTTCGTCCATGATGTTCACAATCTAGCCAGTGTTGATAAAGTTCTCTTCAGCATCTTCATCCAAAAACGAATTAATTGGCTCATCAGGAGTGTCGTCATCCTCACTGTCGAAGGACAGGACATTTAGTAGGCTATGTTTTCACACGACTGCCCATTGCAATGTTTGCATATCGTTGTGCACTTTAATCCAGCTTTACGACACCCACAAGCGTTTAAACACCCCTTCTTGCAGGTACAGGAAATACTTTTCAGAATTGATTCTGGAGCTGGCTCCTTCTTGGCTTTAAGGTGTGTTCACCCAGCCCCACTTCAAAGGGTCTTTGTATTCACTGAGCCATGCCTGAACTTGGTGGTATGTTCGCATGGCATGAAGTTGAGCCGCATCACTGGTTGGGGGCAAGTTCGCTAAGTTAAATTTCATTCTTCCTGCAGCTTTTACAAATATTCCGTGCCGAAGTTCGTCAAGTGTTTGTGTAGCAGGGTCTCCTCCATATAAGTGAACCAAAAAATGTTGGCCCACTTCAGCCACTTCTCATGATGTAGCTTGAGGGTTCAGAAATGCATTAGCCTCCTCTTCTAGTTCAGGATGTTTCAAAATCAGCGAACAGAAGTGGGTTTTCCCGTGGCCAAAAACTGCAGATGTTGTGTCACAACCACTGAAAGCATGGATGAACAGCAGCATGTTGGAGAAGCTGTGGCAGCTTTGCCTCTTCCGTACTTTTAGAGATATGTATTCTTTATATGAGGGGATGGTAATGCAGTGAGGAAATAAGAAGGTCTATGTCCTCCCCAACTACAAGACAGTGTCGTATTGAGATGCTTTTGAGAAGGCAGTGCTAACAATCAAGTCATCTGCATCTTTAACAGCCTATTCCAGCTTTTGCCAATTCTACGAAGCGCCTCTTGTTGTTTTCATTGGTGAGAAAAGTTTCTTGTGAGCTTTTCAAAACAGTAGTTCTATCAAAGACGACATCTGGAGATGGACTCGTAGCCCGTCGGAGTCTCAAAATTCTTTGTGCTTGTTTGATTAGCGTCTGAAGGATAACCATCAAAGATAACTGAAACCTTTGAGTCATAATGTGTCTGCAAATATTTCAAAATGCCTAAGGTTGCCTGGTACAAACACATTAAAACAGATGTATCCGGAGAGAACAGTATGCGGAGCAGTGACAAAGAGCCTCTTAGCGCCATTCCTCCGATAACATGTTTCCATTTTCGGAGAACTGTATCTGCTATAGGAAGTAATTTTTTTCAGAGGACACTGCAAAAGTGTTCTTTTAAAATAAAACGCCGTTCTTTCCAAATTAAAATGCTGTACCTACACCAAATTTTCTTATTATTTTCTTTTTACATTTTTTTTTTAGTCTTTTATCATTATAAATTCTTGGAAATACTGTTTTGGTTGTTAATTACAATGTAAAACTTAACAGTAAGACAACACAGGTTTTTTACTGATGAACGCCATTTAGAATATCCTAGGCAAAACTAGACTTTCGTACCTTCGATTAGTTTTCTGAAATGTGAGGAGTTGTAGATACCTCTGTATCTGGTGACCTATAATAGCTATGAAAACATTAAATACTCAACTTGTTACAAATTTACTCTACTTTAAAAGTTAACCTTCGAAATTTTACTGAAGGTTTGGTCATTTAGAAGATAGCGAGCAAAAACTAGTTGAAAATTCAGATTTTTTTATTTTTTGCAAAATGTTGCTGAAATTCGGAGAGCTGTATTTCCGAAACTATTCATGGTAGAAAACTCAATTTGATTTCAAACTGTGGCAAATTTTGTCCACTTTTAGGATAGATAATAAAAAATTTTGTCAGATGTGTATTTTGGAAGATAATGGGCAAAAACAGAAATAAAATAGAAAATTTTGAAGTTTTTTCAAGATGGCGGCTCCGGCGGCAAAAAATTTTGTTGGCAAAATGTCAGAAATTACTCTCAAAACCATCCCAGACATCATATAAAAAAATTAGCTCTACCCTAAATTTTGCATCCACATGACTTTTTTTGTGATAATTTGACTGGACTATAACTCATAATATTGTTTTTATAGTTGTGTTTACGGATGGGTTACTGAACATTGTTCTAATCCATAGACTTCCAATAGGTTAACAACTCAGTCATGTGTGTAAAGATATTATACAACATCTCTATTCCTAAATTGATGGTGTGACAATCGAAAGAAGAAATATCACTGGTATTTTTTCTGTAAATTATTTTGTCATCCTGTAAAATGTCCTGTTTTTTCATGTTTTTGTGTTACAATTAGGATAATTATCTTTATATAATATACAAGAACCCCAATTACAAGTATATTTTATGTACATAAATAATAATTATTGTTCAAGCAAAGTTTTGAGCATGGGTCAGTTGACCAAGTATGGAAGACTTTCTAGAGCATTTTATTATGCTCTTTCTCTCTGGAAGTTTTACTCTCGTATTATTATTAGTAAAATCTGAAAGCCACTTTTCTACTGGTTTATGTATTCTTATAATATTAGGTTTCAGAATACAGTCCAGTAGTTTCAAAGCGTTTTGAATTTTTTTTTTATAAGGACGAAGGTTAAAAATACAAGTTTGTTTCTGTTGTTAAATCAAAGAAAAATAATTTTTCTATCAAAATATTAAGTAATAGTTTTAATAATACCTACATATTTAATATATTTCAAGATAGTGTCTTTTGTTTAACAAGTGGATAATTGGGAGCACAAACAATTATTTGAATGTTGAGTTAAGTCTTTCATTTCTTTGTTTTAACAAACGCTTATCACAAAGGACAGATGGCACAGTGGTATCAATAAGGATGCACGGCTGCAATGCCAACTCTGCCAGATGAAACAGAGCTATTGGTCCTGTGAAGCATCTCATGATGATGAGAAGAAGATGTGTGAGATGGCATCAAGTGATGAGGTTCTGCATAGCTATGCCTGTATCTAGAAGATGTCACTACATCTGGGGGTGGTGGACCTGAAGACTTCTTAGGATTAATGTGACCCCCATTAGATGACCCTAGATTATGATGCTGAAGTCTTGCCGTATCTCTATCAAGACCTGGAAATCTCTCATGCTCAGATAATTCTTGATACCCAGCATGTCTGCCATTTGATATTCCATTAGTGTGGTTGGGGCCAGAAAGATCTGACCCACCACCATCTTGATATGAACGTCTCTTAAATTCTTTTGCAAGCTCATTTGAGTTTCTTCGTCGCTCTTCTTCAAGCACATCAAACATTGACCTTCTTTTTTTTTCACCACTGATTGGGAAAGGGTTTGCCCTGGGAAGACGTCTCTGTGGTTCTGGACTTCCAATGCCATCCTCTTCTGGAATTCTATGTCTTGGAGCTGGCTGAGGATTACGCACAGGGCTTCTGTATCTCTCCAGAGGTATATCAGAATTAGAATCTTCATTAAAAGTTGGCAAGTTATGACGAGGAGCTGCTCTATATCTTGGGATGTCCAATTCTTCTTCCAATGAACGTGAATTACGTGGCTGAGGTCTGGGATTTCTTGTAGGACTCAGGAACCTCTCTCTTCTGTCAGGACTGAAATCCTGATCCCTTCTGGGTGCTCTGGTCGGGCTTCTGTACCTCCTTCTATCCTCATCTGGATATCGCCTCAACATCTCCTCTTGGGGAGGACTGTGGTACCTAGGCTGAGGTATAATTCTAGAGTCATCCATTACTCGTTGTGACATGTTTTTAGGATCTTCATTTCCTCTTGGTGGAACAATTCTTATATCATCATTTCCATGACTCCTTCCACCCCGATATACCTGCACTTCTGGGCGTCGTCGTACTGGCACAACATCATCCTGGTGATTGTTGTAAGAGTCCCGTCTTGCAACACGTCTTACAGGACTGCCACAGTAGCCTCTTTCAAAGATATCTTCCTCATCATCCAGTATTATTTCTGGTTCTGGTGTGCCAAAATCATCCCTGACAGGAGGTGAGTAGTATCCTCCCCGCTGTGGTCTGTCCTCTAGTTCGTCATCTGAGTCCCTACTTCTAGACCAGCTGCTATGTCTTGGGTATGGGTTACCTGGAAATTAAAATAGAAATAAAACTTCATTATTGTTCTCCACACATCGTAAGGTACATATCAGTTACAAACCTATAAACGGGATGACTGTATATTGAGATCTCAGAATTTCACTACTTAAACAGGAAAGCTTCATGATTTGCGGATTCTATGTATTGCCATGCATGAATAAGAAAATGTTTCACTTCTCACTGTAAAATGTGCAATAATAAAGAATTATGAAGGTCTGCATGTGGAATAATTACAGTATATTTCAAATCAAATAATGTAGTATATTATACTTCACTAATTTTAACAGGACCCAGAAGCAAAATTTCAAAAAATGTTAGATAAAACTTTTTTATTCTTTTTACAACAATTGGGCATTCTATTTTGGTAACTGGAGACATTTTTATATTTGAATCAAATTAACTATGACATGACTTTTTTTTTAAATGGACATGCAACCAACCAAATTTTAAATTTTGATTTTATCATTAATTTTTGTGCATGTCTCATTAATTATTCAAAATATTCCTCCATGAATGAACTATTTAACTATTTCGTTCAAATTTTCACATATGTTTATGAAGGTGATTTAAAATTTGTCATATGTGTCTACTCATACGATGGTGCTTTAGGTAGAAGAAGTATTCTGTTGGACCCTGAAATTGGTCATGGACATGTCAGTGTATGTGTGTGTTTTTGTGAATAGGATGGCTTAAAAAACTGTGTAAAAACGAAATTCCATATTTAAGTTTAGTATCTTTTAGGATGTGATACAAAGCATGGAATGACTTTCTTTTACTTTTATTATATCTCCATTCTACATGAATAATTTTTTATTTTTATTTTCTCGACGTCTTTGTTTAAATTTTGTACACAAATTGCATATATTAATAGCTAAAACTTTTATTTGAAATACTAGCTAATGAAACACCAAAGAAATTATGCATAATACAGGGGTTAGAAATTGTATTGACATATTCAAATTACTAGAAAAACAAACATTTTTTCATAGGTACTAATTTAGTGTTGACCGTTCAGGACTAGTTGTTAATTTTAAGATATGAAAGTGTCAGGATTATTAAATATTATATAATATGTTCTGTCATAACAAAGAGAAACGAGATAAACATGGAAAATAAAAGTAGACAAAATTCAGAAAATGAATGCTATTACTCTCCAATATGCCTATCTTGTTTTCTTGGAAGCTGTTTAAGTACTTGAAATTAAAAATGTATTAAACATTTAAACAGTCACACTCCCAGTAGTCCTGTGGATGAAAAACATTGTATTTAACACTTCAGTTCAGCAGGGAAAAAGTTCTAGAGAATTCCAAAATGAAGAATTTATATAGATTTTCAGACCCAGGCCGTGAAATTTCCGGTTGCCTTCTGAGGCGGGCAACAAGATTCAATTTTGAAAAACTGCTATCTTATGTACTTTTATTGTTTTAGTTTCAATAGTTTTTTTAGGTTTAATACTTCAAATTCAATAGTAGATATTGCCGCAGACTGTCACTTTTGACATAAACAAGATGACTGAATGTTTGTTCTTAGACTGAAGCGTTAGGATATACCCGGGATTTAGAGATATAATTTGAATCTCCCATGCGATTCCATTTTCATTCTAAATGTGTGGGTAAGTTTGGCAATGTTCCGTCAAGTCAAAAGCGAGAGTACTTCTTAAATCTTTTTTAGAAAAAGAGCACTGGTTAGTACCATGCAAAAAATACAAATTAGTATTCAGTCTTTTCAAATGTGGATTGAATACAGTTACAATGAGTTGTTTATTTGTTTATTTATATTACATGTTTAAAAGGGATGTATGCTGTGTTTTAAAGAACAAATAGGGAAAGAGTTTTCATAATTCCCAAAGGACTGTAATGTTATATCTTGTGTAACAATAATAGTGACTAAAATTCTAAAATTCTAAAATTCTTTAGGCTTGAAATTTCATGCCCTCATTTAACCACATGTTACATTAGTTATTAAGATGGGCAAGACATATAGCTCGAATGCGATGGAAAATACCAGAGTAGCGAGGGCTCTCCGAGAGAGAGCGAGAGAGAGAAAGAGAGAGAAGAGAAAGAGAGAGAGAGAGAGAGAAAGAGGGAGAGAAAGAGAGAGAGAGCAGTTGCACTGTATACTCTACTCACTCTCCTCACACATCTGTCGCAATTCCATATTTATGTAAATAAGCAGTGGCGAATATCTACTTCATTCTCATTTGAAACAGCATAGTAGGCTATATTAAGCAAAAATAAATAAATAAATGTAGACATCCAGTTCAATATAGTGCAAAATGGAAAGGTGGGTTGTTATTGTTATTGTGTTACTAAATTTAAGTATTTCTTTAGTAAACAAAACTTTTCCCGAGTATTGCAGGCGTGTTATAAGATAATAATGGATAAACCTTTTAGTAAAAGGGCCGTGAGAAAACCTTAGACGTGGATGGGAGGCCAATGGTCAATCTTAGGAAGTTTGGAATGGGACAAGTAACTTGGGCAGAAGATACAGTAGAGAAAAACAGAGGATGTTGGTTGCTGCGGTGTTGAACTCGCGAGTTCTTCACTGCCAATTAGTTAGAAGGACGAGAAATGTGGGTTGCAGTATGTTTTTGTATAATGCGGGATCTGTGATTTTGGTTAAAATACGGATTTCTCGGGAAATAAAAGGTAGGCTTATGTGCTAACTAGTCTTCACAACTTTATTCCGACTCATGACGAGAAGATAATGTATGAATAATTGTAACTTATAAGTCCTGTTTTTGTGTTTTGTTAGTAAAAGAGTTCAATGAGAATAGGTTTATAACTGAACAGTTCTGGTCGCGAAAACATTATGTGACTGACTGTACAGTCAGTTGAATGTCCTGATGGCGGGTCGCCAGTGAAAGTTCGAAGAGACAAATGATGACCGTGTAGTTAACAAGGATTCGGTTTGTGCTTGCAATGATACCAGGTTCATACGTAAGTTATAGTTCCAGACTTAGGACTTTAATAGCACTGAGATTAGGTAGAGTCTAGAGTAATTCTTGCTTTCAGATCCCGGAAGTTTAACCTGCTGAGGTGAAACCTTCACGACTTTCAAATATAATACTTTACTCTTCCTTTGAATCAAGTCATTCGTTGCTGTTATGCTAATACTGATAAGAACCAAACAAATTAAAAATATTCTTCTGTGGTAGGGAGGAAAAATCTTCCTCTTTTATCTACGCGTTATAATTGAGGGAGGTTATACCTCTATCAGTATATTGTATAAAATATTAATCACTAACAAGTGAAATGAATGTTGAAAACTTGGATTATTGTAAACTTGGATTATTGTATGCGACAATTTCTGTGAACCGATTGAGAGCCGAGGAAGTAGCGTCGAAGACGCGCATTCAGGAAGATCCGGATTGCTTGCCAGTTTAACTTTGTTTTTCATGTTTCTCTAATCGCAAAGGCCCTCTCCCGGTAGTTTTGTTGACACATAAATCTCTAAACTAAATGGCTATAAGCAATTGTGAAATGAGGCTTAATAGCCTTTTAAGTCCTTATTACTTTCAGTGAATATTGGATATTTTATTTTAACTGGGACACCGTAAGAGATAGGCAGTAAAATATTTCATAAAAATACTCAGAGTTCACTAAAATACACAACTCGACCAAAACATAAATTTCCCTATTGTCAACCGTTTTCAAAATATGTAAATAATTTTGCACTGAATGTTGCACCTATGAATTAGCTGTTTATTGGAGGTGCCCCGTATTAGAAGCACGTGATTGACTAGGGATCAGAACAAAGATTATAAAAAGCGTTTTACATGAAAATTCTGTGTTGGCGCATGTGAACCGTGCTGGTAGCAATTAAGAGCAATTTGCTGGTAGGGCAATATTTGATAGAAATAAAGTGAAAATGAGCTACCTTTTTGTCACCTTGATCTCATGACAAACAAAAACGCGTGATAACAGCTAGCTCACTACCTTGCATATGAGCATGTAGGAATAATTACTAGCACTGAACTTGAAATCATTTCTAGCCAAACATTTTATCGTAAAAAGATAACGGAATGGAAATATCGCATTTAATGTGCCAAGCTAAGAAATTGTAAGGGTAGAAAAAGTAATGTTCTTAGTATCCATAATGATATGTCCAGTTACAGTAAATGAAGGATGTGTATTATATTACACTATTAATAGTAATAATAATAGTAATAATAATAATAATAATAATAATAATAATAATAATGTTCTTCTAGCAATAGAAGCATGGTGATGGTGATGGCGATGACGGCAGTAATTTGTTCATTTCCCTCTTCCCCTTCACAAAATTTCAGCGGACGCTCATGCACGTAAAATTTATCGCAGCCAATTCATCTAATAAAATGAATAAATCGAAAATAGAAGGTTAAAACGAACAAAAAACTAATAGCAATGACAATAGAAAGGTACATATCAATAGTTACACGGCCTACTTATAAGCCTATACTCTAAAAACACAAAACACGCGAAATGACTTACATGTAGAGACTGGGTTTTTTTCGTTTTGTTTTGTCGAAAATCGATCTTATTTTTAAATGATTTCATATTATTTTTTTAGAACTGGATTTAGGCACTTTTTAAGGATGTCTTAGTCATTTTTAGAGTTTTTAACGTTACCATAATACAATTAAGAATTTTGGGATTTTTCTTTTTCTTTTGTTTTGTTTTTAAAAGACGTTATGGCCATGGGAAAAACATCTTTGCATGTACCGGTAGCCTATGTCAACATTTTTTAAAAGAAAACTGAACATGAAAAAAAAATTCATGTCAGTTAACTAAAATAGGTATAATGATGTCAAAGAAAAATAGTGGAGCGAGGTATCTTTATTTCCGGAAATAAATAGGCCTATTGTTTAAGTGTGATGGGAGAAAACTTTAAAAATCGGAAAATGGCACTAATCAAATATTGAAATTTCGCACTATTATATATAGTTTTCAACTTTTATTTATTCTATTGTACATCACCTTTGCTCCTAGACTTTTTTCCCCAACCAAACCTATTAGTTAAAATCGTTTAAATGTTTTAAAAATTCGCGTTATTGTCAGATTTTACGTTATTATATGAAACACTCCCCTTACATTTTGGTTTATTAATAATATACATAATGCCTAGAAATAGCTTCCCAAGTATTTCAACGCAGAGCGTTTTATCGGTAACGCGGTACCTGTATGTGGTTAAATGTTAAAATAAAATAAAATATTTGGATATATTTCTTACTGTATTATTATAAATTCCCCCGTAATGCCTGGTGAAACAACAAAAATAATAATAGTGGCGTGGTCTCAAGTGATATAGGCTTACATAAAAACCACAATAATATAGCAAGGAAATTGTCTTTTTCAAGCGATATAGGCTTACATAAAAACCACAATAATGTAGCAAGGAAATTGTTTTTATCAAGTGACATACCGGTACTTAACAAGCACAATAATGAACCTACCCCTGGAGTTCGAAGAAGTTGGCGCAATAGGCTGCTCCTGATTTCGTCTGCGCTGCAATTGCCTTTCCTGCTCTTCCAGGCGCTCCCGTTCCAGCAGTAGGAATTTCTCCTTGGCATCCTTGAATCGGTCTCTCGGGGAAAGCGGGCCAGATGACAGTTTCTTATTATTAGATGACGACGATGGAGAAGGTGATCTCTGCCTTTCTTCAGCAGGTCGACGTCTTCTAAAGGCTTGGAGATCTGGAGGTGTTCCTAAAATATATATTAAAATTTAAATACTAAGAAAAGAAGCAAACGATCGTATAATCATGTAGGCCTAGTAAAATGTAAAATGTAAGGGCAAGTAAGAACAAATATTAGGTATGTTTGTTGGAATTCGTGATGACATAGATATATGGGAACAGGGTGTCCACTTTCTGGAAAGTCAGTGAAAGTCAGGGAAATTGAATTGATCAGGGAAAGTCTGGGAATTTTGTAAAGTAAAAGAAAAAGTCAGGGAAATTTGAAAAAAAATGGGATAGTCAGGAAAAATAACGAGCCCCAGTGAGCGAAGTGTGAGGGGCATGTGGTTTGCTCCAGTCTGCTGTAATCCAGAATGTGTAAGAAATTTTCTTTTCAGTAATCACGAGCTAATCATTTCTTATTTTACTATGGGATGAAGGAGGCTGGATTCTTTTTTATTTCGTTTAGAAAGATCCTTGAAAACATTGATTTTCATGGTCAGGAAAATGTAAGCTTTTGGTCATGGAAAGTCAGGGAAATTTATTTTAGGCCTAAAACTTCTTAAGGGGAGTTTGTACTTAATGCTAGCAAAAACATAGGAAATATAGTGTATATACAAAAGTCATAAATCAGGTGTTGACAGTGAGACTTGTAATGCTTCGCAAGTGCTCTCTGTAGTTTAAAATAGTAAAAAATTGTTGTTCTAGAGCCTTGCTGTAAGTCCGCTTTATTCCATTTTTCCTCTAATTTTTACTCTACCACAATCAGTGTAATATGTCCTATACTACTGCCAAAAGCAGCATGAAAACTTCATGACCCCAAAAAATACATTTTTCCTAAAAAAAATAATCGAAAATTCTGTATACGGTATGCAAGTATTATTGCATCACTCTGCTAAAAGAGAAATGTTTCGAAGTGCGAAAAATGTAATTTTACAGGATAGCGGAAAGAAAATTTTGGGAACTTACTAACAACAGAGTTCATCATTAGAATTAATTAAGTTACTTGAAAACTAAACGTCCAATTTTTAAGAATTAAACACTACTCTGTTAAGCAACTATAGAGGAATACTATGTCACTAATTTTGATTTTTTTTGTCCCTATTCACGACCGTTTTCCTTTAAAATGTATAGTGAACCCTAAGACGCCTATTCTTTATACTCTAGTTCCACATATTTTCTTGTATAAGCTTTTTATTCTTTCACTGCTATCGACGTATAAATTAATTACCGGTACCTAAAAAATTGCATAAAATTAAAAAAAATAAGATTAGTAAAATAATACTTTTGTAAAATACAAAGATGTTATCCTCTTGTAATGTTTGTCAATCACTTCATTGTTTATATTATTATATAAATTCAGCTCTGAATGGGTTAAATGCTTAAATTATATTCCTGGTTATAGATCCTGACAGTAAATGAGAGGACTGGATAGATACAGTAGATCATAATATAATCTATAAATTAACAACTCACGGGGTATACTTATTTTTGTTTAAAAAAGTTTGTGATTATAACTCTCTTTGGTCAAGAATAAACTTATTTGTATTGAGATTCAGTAGTAGGCCTAACTACAAATTAATAAAGAATATCCTACATAAAGCTCATGGGGTGTCATGTGTTCAGTTCGAAGACTAAATCAAGCAATACATTTCTATATTTGCCCCTTCTATCATTTTTCTGGAATATCTGTGTATAAGAAATATATAGAATACATCCTCCATTACATTACAGATTATGGTAGGACATCTTTTAATTGGAGAATACTTTGGGGCAGACGATTGAAAATACCGGTCATTACCTGGGTATTATTTCAGGGGATATAAGCATAGCATCTTCAAGGACTATTTACAAGCATATAAAAGAACTCCAGCAGGACAAAATTCTGACACACCGGCGACGTTCACAGGCCTTAGTAGCAGTACACCCCGTCGTTAAATAGTACCCTTAACATCCATCCATCTAGTTTTCTGGAATAAATTTGTATGATTCATATAAACTAAGTCTGTAATTTTTCATGACGAAAGTATCATGATGCTTTTACTGTTGTCATCAGATAAAAAGAACCAACGAATTGGAATAAAGATCGGTGGAAGCATAATAATGGAGACTCCTGGTCAAACGTAAATGCTGGGACGCAGGGTGTGTGTGAGTATTAAAACAAACTCAAGTTGATCATACTGTGAAAACATCCAGCGTTCCCTATTTTTTTGTGTGTTAATGTTTAAAAAAGAATTCATTATGGAATTATTTTGCACACAAGAACATTATTAAGTATTTAGACATTGCAAAGTTACTTCTTTCTCTTTGAGTTTTACCTCCCCCGTTGTTGGGACGTTTATGTGGTCCAAGCCGCTCGGACTTGACAGAACCGCGACCTGTTGGGAGAGGGAGTTTTAATGGATCACATACATACTTATTCGATCAGGCAAGGACATAGAGGCCCTCCCCGGATGAGTGATCAGCCCAACGCCGGGACACTTTCGAGACAACACGAACACTTCGTCCAAATCACACCAGTCACACACAAACTTATTCCGAACAAGGCTCGGTTGGGATGAAGATCAGAAGATACCAGGGACCATGAGAGTCTAAAGTTTCCCGTCAATCTCCTCACAAATGGAGTTAAACCCCACCTAGGAAACTTGTCCCCAGCTGGAATCGAACCCGGGCTCTCTGTGTGAGGAGGAAGTTTTGTCTATTTTAACTTTCATGTTGGATGTACAAAATACGGCGATTTAATGCCTTACAAATCCTAGGAGTGTGGTAGATCAAATACATTGTTTACAATGTAGTACTAAACTTACCTCATTCTCAAACCACGCGAAAACAAAATGAAACCACTTGAAGAAGATAAGCATTTCACAAGTAAGATGCGAATTAATAATGCACGAAACATGTAGGCTTAGGACACATACATTCTAACCTTTGCTTATCATTATCGGCTATCATGTTTACTTAATGTTAAAAATCGATTCTTTCAGAGTAAGTTATATTGAAACCTTATCGAAAAGTATAGCTTAGGCCTATGTTAGCGGAACTTTATGGAAATGCATGCATCTGCTTATGTATGACATTATAACGTAGACTTAATATTGCAGAAGTTTAAGACCTATTTTAAACTCCATTCCACTTAAATATGCAGAGATAAATGTACTATATTTATGCCTTCTTTGATGAACCATTCATAAAACACGCTACATGTAGAATACCTTTTTTTGTTTATGTAAGACTCAACCTATTTTGCTGTCAATTCGAATGATAGACTACTCTTATAAACAGAATTGATGCTCGTAGTCAGTAAAAGGAAGGTCTGATAATTATTTGACGAAAGAGAAATGCATTAAAGTATAGGAACTCCGCCTTGTCGATATATAGAATTTTTAAAACGTAAATATGGTTTTGTTTGATCAACATTAGAGGAATGGTGCATGTTATAGAAATAAAGAACCAATATTGGTCGATTTAAAGTTCATACACGTTACTGGTTCGTTCAACTTGAAGAAAGAAAAAAAAAACTTATAGTGCTCTCGTTTTCATCGTCCCCATTCGGCGAGTCAATCGTCGGCATTTGACAGGAGTATTCCTTAACGTTATATTCCACGAACAATATATCTTAACGTATTCAGTTGTCAACCTGTTTCGTTCATATGTCCACTGGTATAAATTAAAGAAAACACTCAGCATTAGCATTGTGGCCTGGGATATATTAAAAAAAAGCCATTCTTAACAATTCTGAATGGCATGTTTTACAGCTTACAGGATGAAAGTAACAACAATGATTGTTTTATGGATATTCCGAAGAGAGTCTAGGTTGAGCTAGTGTTATGGCATACAAATAACGAAGTCATCAACTGTTTAAAAAAGGAGGACATTTTGAAAGACAAAATTTGTTCGTGGACATAAAATTGAGGGCTTGTCCGCAAAAAAGAGGACGCCTGGGCACCTTATATAAAGCTCGCACTTGTGATTGTTTAGTTACTGGTTACTGTTACTGTTAGTTACTGTTGTGTAGGTTTTGATAAACATTGTGGATGTTTAATGAAACTCACCAGAAATATTGGCTACAGGAGAGGACGGTGAAGAAGGTGATTCAATGCCACTGCTATGCACACGCCTCGCCCTGGGTAGGGAAAGGTCGGCTCCAGGACCTCTCCAACTGCTGCTGCTGCAACTCCGGCGCCCCGGCGTGGGCTGAACCAGGAATAGCGAATCCTCCGAGGGTTGCTCATTCCATTCCTCGTCTGAAATTTCAAGACATTCATGTTATTTTAGCTGTTCTTAAATGCGAACATTCCATTCTTAACGTTATAACTTCTTTTAGTGAAATTAATTAGTTAGTTTTAATCCAAATAAATTCCTTAAACAAATCTTTCAGTTAATATTTGTGTAGGTGGGGAAAATGTAGTCATCAAGAATGCTCTGGAAGCAGTTAGGGAAATCTTTTATGGAGTGACTATGTAACAATTGTGACAAGATTTTTTAATTATTAATGATTAATTAATTAATTAATTAAGCCTTTTTAGGCAGTGCTTTTTCCGGAGGGGGTGGTAAACGCCATTATTAGTACTATATTAGTATCAGTGGACCACCATTACAAATATGGAATCCAAAGGACTATATACACAGTGGTTGAAACACAATGCAGAGGATACAAGATCCCGGTAATTCGTACACGGACTTGTGGAAACTATGTAAGGGAATGCCCCTTCTTTTTTTATTGGCATTTAAGCACTGTCTTTAAGTGAATATAATTTAGAGGCGCTGACCAGATTTTATGAAAATAGACCACGAGAAGTCCTTATTTTAGAAAATACGTTTAATACATCAATGTGTTTTCTAAAGTAAGGACTTCTCGTGATCTTGCTGATACGTCTTGTCATTCCGCTCAGATGTTCCTAATTACAGCTATTTAGCTAAGACTACCAATATGATATTATTGTTATTGTTTTGAGAAGTGATTTAACGTGTCATATTATTGGGCATGCTAGTGTGCTTTCAGTCTAGTACTGTTAGAATGTTGGACAGAATGCAAAATCGAAGAAGTCTTCCTTACATCCAGTTTAGAAGCTCAATATTACAATCAAATTACAGATCCTTATAAAATATCAAATACACCGAGATAGTTCAAAAGGTTTTGACAAAGAACGGGAACACACTGGTTATAATTCATTATTAGGTGTGTTCCCGTTGCTATTTTTCTTTCTTTTTATATATAAATTCACTGTTATGAGTCCAAACTGATTGAAACTGAGTTAATATTGATTCATCTGTATTTTCAATTCAATTATAGGGAGGTCCGTATTTATAATTTAATAGTACCTTTAATGTAATCACTAATCACATTGTTCTAACTATAGTGTAAACGCAATCTACACACATTTATTACAATTTTTAATTGAATACTGTGATTTTTATTTATTTTTAAGTGTGTTACTCTAAATGTGTTTTTATATAAAAAACTAAACACTCTACTATAGAATGTGGCCTCTCAAAGGATACTTTTTTCGGATGTATAAAAGGGATACTAAATTATAGCTATTGCACTATGTATATGTTCTGAACACAATGTAGCATTATTACACTATCTCTTTTACTCTATTTAGAGAGCTACAATAGGATACTTTGAATTACAAAACCACTTTCCAAATGTTTTAAATATTTTTTCAACTTTAAATGTTATGACTATGTGATTTATTTTTTATTTCCAATTATTTAAGCTTTTATTCTGAACTGGTTTCAAAAAGCTATTATAATATTAAGATAGCCCTTTGCGAAACTTTCCAGTTATGCAGAAAAATAAAATTCAGCTATCAGTCAACATTAAAAGAGAAGGGTGATGGTTATTTGGGGAGGAGAAGAGTGATGGGCGGCTTTGCCTCTTGGGGATGGGCACCACTGCTGAACGTAGACAGCAAAAATTCACTCATGAAGTTATGGAACTGAGAATCCTTTAGAGTCCAAAACGTTTAGTTGGTAAAGAAGCAACAGTGAAGCGTGAGAGCGCCTTACTATTGTAATATAAATTGGGCTAATTGTTACTCATGTACATGTACTCATTCACATTAATGTAGCCTGTGTGTAAGTGTCTTTGAGTTTTAATTCTAATTCGTGTTCTTCTTTACTTTATTTTACCTCATGCTACCTCAAAGGAAGAAATTTTAAGACGGGCGTAGTCAAGTGACATAAAATATTTAACCTACTTCTTTTTTCTCTTAACCTTTTTACTGTTACAGTAATGCTTTATGTAAAATGTGAGGGCTTTTATCCACGTGTCAGGAATATCAGTCACGAAAACCAGAATGCCAAAATCATACATATATTAAGGACTTTTGTTTCTTATATAAAACGACACACATGTGATAATTCTATTTTTTCTATATTTATTAAGTTCATATGGGTTTGTCACCCCTTAGTATTATGGAAGGTGAATTACTTGTGACAGGCTAATATTTTTTCAAGTTAGGTTAATGAAAGTGTTAGTGGTCCAGTTGAATAGGCCTACCAATCCTAACATCAAGTTAAATTCTAAAGAGCTTCAACATTATAATTCGCTACTTTCTCTAGCTTATGCTAAACAACTATTTTTACGGTAGTTTTTTATTATTATTATTTACAATACAAGTTTACATGACCAAAGTTGCAGTCCATTCATGTCTGTGAACTGTGAGACGCTTTGTGATGAGTTTTAACCATTATTTCAACACACGTGGATTTTGTACGGGAACATCAACCAGGTCCAGCTGTTTAATAACCAACGGGAGACGGTGTCTGCCCAGATGTCGTAAGTCAGCACGCGCACGATATAATAATCTTTGTAGGCCTTCTGTCGTTGGACGTTCTTCTCCTGTCATATAAAACAAGTATCCCATTGCTAGCCACGTTTGCGCAAAGACATTTTGTTTCTTTGAGATTTGCAAATTTAGGATGGCACGACTTATGTCATTAATATTTTCTGAAGGTGCCAATTTGGACATCTGCGCATAGATCCACCTCCATACTGGTTTGGATGGCGAACAGCTAGAAAGCCGATAAGCGTCCGCACGATTTACAAAGTGGGGAGGACACGACATTGTGGCGGAATTTCTTGTCCTCTGTGGCAATTATGCCATTCAGTACATCATATGCACTCGCTTTCCAGTCGGTCGAAATATGATTCGTAGAAAACGTTTTCCAAATAGTGGACCAGTGCATGTTCGGGTATTTGAGAACGATATTAGGAGGCTTTTTGTTTTGCTGGAAAATATAGTCATACAGCGATTTGGTAGTGGGGGCACTCGCTGGAGCACCGAAACGGTTGACCATGTCTGTGAGTGTTTGAAGGGCTGTTTTGAAGGTAGTCAGTACACTATGTCCATGATTGGTAAAAGCGCTGGTAATGACTTTCCAGAAATGGATGTCCTGTTCGTCCCCGACACCACATCGTGCTGCAATGATTGTTTTCAAGATCTTGCTCTGGCACTTAGCAGCAACAGCTATGAAGCCAAGACCCCCTTCTGTGGATTTTAGTCGGAGTTGATCTCTGGAAATACGATAGAAATATCCTCTCCTCAAATAATATCCTATAGCCAATTCTATTCTCTGCGAATAGGACGAAGGCATCGGAAGAATGTGTGCTGCATACCATATTTTGGACAGTGCGAAATGATTGATGTGCCATACTTTTTTGATGATGTTTAGTTTTCTGGTGAGCTGTCGCGATAATGTTGCTCTGATGGCATTGATCATCATTAACCAGCTGGTGTGTATCATCTGCTGAAAGGACGGACTGTAAGTAATTCCTAGAATTTTAACTTCATACTTGATAGGTACAGGTAAGACAGCCTGTGTCGTGCCCCATGACCCTAAAGGAAGCAGTGAGGATTTAGCGATGTTCAGTTTTGCATTGGGTGCAGCTTCATACATGGAAATGAGCGGAAGAAGGGACACCTGTCCCGGCGTTCTAAACAGTACGGTGACGTCATCAGCATAGGCTCTAACTCTAAACAGGGAATGGGGATTGACAGCGGGTTCAACTGTTTTGTCGGATAACCGGATAAAAGGTTCCAGGCAGAGAGCAAAGAGAACCATCGACAACGGACAACCTTGTCTTACAGATTTTCTGATTGGTACTGGAGTCGTGAAGTATCCATTGATTTGAATACGGGAGCAGGAATCGTTGTATAAGTGCCCTATTGTATTTAAGATTGTCTGGGGAAACCCCATTTTACGTAGAACTGTTTGAATGTAGCTGTGACTCACACGATCGAAGGCCTTTTCGAAATCTAATTTCAGTAGTGCAGCAGACTCTTCTGCATGCAAATTGAAATGTATTATGGTATCTCTAATAGCCGTAAGAGAGTCAACAATACTTCTTCCTGGGATGACACACGTTTGACCCGTCTCGAAGAGAGTTGGCAGCATTGGTCTCAGTCGGTTACTGAGGATCTTCATGAAGAGTTTGTAGTCTAGGAATGAGAATTATAACGCCTTCCGTGAATCGTGGAAAAGCTTGTGATGGCTCGAGCAGGCAATTCATAAGTTGTAAAAGTTCATTCTTAACTAAGTGCCAAAAACGGCTGTAGAATACATATGTAATGCCATCCGCTCCAGGGCAGGATTTGGAACTAGCTGACTTGACTGCTTCTTCGAGTTCTGGCATTGTGACGGGTGCTGCTAAGTCTGTTTGCTGATCAAGGCTCAAGTGTCTGTCTATTGCATGTAAGAGTCGAGTCTGTGCTGCTTCATCAATAGGTTCTTCACTGTAAAGGCAAGTGAAGAAACGTTCAGCTTCATTTAAACATTGGCGAGTGGAAGTCGTAGTCTCACCATTATCTGTTGTAAGACCACTGATGTATCTTGATCACCCTTTGTCTTCTCTTTTGCTACATGGTAAAGAGAAACCCTTTCTTCTGCCACTATGGAGGAAATGCGAGGGTGTACCATGCAGCCTGCTAGAATAGATTCCTGGACATTTTGGATTTTCTTTTTGGCAGCATTCATACGTGATGTGACGTCACGTCCCAAACTCTGTTCTTGAAAGAGATCTTGTAATGTGGCATAGTAGAATTGTAGAGTACAGTGCCTCTGTCGAGCTTGTTCTCTGCCATGTCTTTTAAAATATATCTGTATACCAGGTTTGAAAAAATCAGTCCACTTTTTAATAAATGAAACAGGAAATCTAGCGGCTTTTCGTTTCAGTTGATCCCATGTGCGTGCAAAATCGGACGTGACTCCATCGATATTGAACAGACTATTGTTCAGCTTCCAGTAGCCGGCCCCATACAGTGGTATACTGGTTTCCATATGCCTGGTGGTGAGTAAACAATGGTGGCCACTGAAAACAGCCGGAACCACGCGTGCACCTGTTATTTCATGCTTACACTGGCTATTTATGTAAAATCTGTCGAGCCTGGAGGCAGAGTTGTTCCTATGAAATGTGTATTGCATATTATTCCCATGAACAATCTCCCAGGCGTCATTCAGATGGAGGTCTTGACAAAGCCTTCCCACGGCTAAAGAGGTATTGTGGCCGTTACGTTGATCCTTTGTATTGACTACACAGTTGAAGTCACCTCCAATTAATATCCGTTGATATAATTATGTGACGTAAGAAGAATGGGAGTTGAGTTAAGACAAAGTCTTCCCTTTCTTGACGTCTATTGCTTCCTGATGGTAGGTACAGATTAACATATAGTGTACCAGTATTTGTTAAGGCTGTCGTAATTCGACCGCTGGGATGAGTTTCAGTGTGCACTATGTGGATACCAGACCTGTAGACAATAACTGTACCCAGAAAAGCCTCGCCCACATTAACAATGCACTGATAATTTGGACCAAAAAAGTGAAAATTATTCATAGCAACTTCTTGTAAAAACAGAACATCTAAATCATATGTTCGGATAAAGTATCGTAATAAAGACTGCTTGGCACTACTGCTGATACTGTTAATATTCAGCGTGCCACATGTTGACAAACACGTCATTAGATAGAGAATAAACAATAAGGTTCCCTGGTTAGCATTAATTTAAAAACGTGTCGATCCCGCATGTTTCTGTCTGAAAACACGTCCTTTTTCAAGACAGTACCAAGTTTTTCTTACAAATATTAAACATATGCACATTTTAATATTTTTTTACGAGTAGAAACACCAAATTTGCCCTCAATGTTTTTATAGGTGTGTTCCCGTTCTTTGTCAAAACCTTTTGAACTATCTGAATACTGTTCGTTCCCTTCAGTAGTAGATTCTGCATCCATTTCCTCATTCCAGCTTAGGTTTTTTTTTTTTTTATATATTTATTTATTTATTTTATTTATTTATTTATTACAAGAGATATTACAAGAGGTATTACATTTAGTAATACACCCGAATGAGCAAGACTGCTCGTGCTCGGGTGCCGTTTCAAAAATATCAAAGTGAAGAAAGAGGAGAGACAAAGAAATAGAGTTATAATGTGCTTAACTAAAAAAGAAAGTAAAACAAAAACATTAAACATAAAAAACATAAATACATAAAAGGAGTGGAACAAAAATTACTTAAAAGCTAAAAAATTACAAAAAATTCTTTACATATCTATTAAATTTAACAGTGGAGTATGCTGAGAGATCAGGATTTTTTCTGATAATTGAGTTATAGAAGCGCGGTCCAAAATTAATGCTATGCTTTAATCCTGCCAATGTGAGACATTTGGGTTCTAATAGGAGTAAATTAGTATTTCGTCTAGTTTTGTAGATATGATCACTGGAAGAGTATTTTATACGATGTTTGTGAAAATATGTTAATATAGAAAATTTGTAAATTTGGTCCAAACTTAAAACATTAAATTCCGAAAATATTAGGCTAGTTGGGTAATCAATGTGTTTTCTTAGACAGATTTTTATTATTCTTTTTTGTAAAAGGCAGAGGGGCTTAAGGGTAGTTTTCGCTAATCCTCCCCAGACGAGAATGCCATATTGAATAATGGACTGGAAAAGTGCTAGATAAACGGAACGTAAAACAGTAATGGGCATACAGTGGCGTAAAATGACAAATTTATGAATTGTTCGGCGTAGTCTATTACAGATGTAGTTAACATGGTGAGACCATTTAAGGTGTTTATCAATAAAAATACCCAAATATTTCACAACGGCTGTTTCTTTCAGTGGTATGCATTTACAATTCACATCAAAATTACAATTATGTATTATTAAATTTAAATTTGTACATTTTTTCCGCGCTATCTGACCAGTAGATGTTAATGAGAAAGGAACTAATGTTGATTTATCCACGTTTAGTGACAGAAGGTTAGAATCGAACCATTTTTTTATAATTTTCATGCCAGTATTAGCGTATTTATATGCTACTTCCCATGAATGACCACTGAAAATCACAACAGTGTCATCTGCGTATGAAAATATGGAGCCGTTTATTTGATCTAGGTTTAAATTTAGCAAATCATTTACATATATTAAGTATAAGATTGGTCCTAATATCGTTCCTTGTGGCACACCAATATCAATATTTGATATTTCACTTATATGGCTGTCAACTTTTGTCATTATACATCTATTGCTCAGATATGATTCAAATAATTTGTAAACTGTTCCTCTAATTCCTATCTTATTCAGTTTATCTAATAGTATCGAGTGAATAACAGTATCAAAAGCTTTACGTAAGTCCAAGAAAATTCCTAAACAATTATTACCTTTGTCTAATTCTTTAATAATGTTACCTGTAACGTTAATAAAAGCATCGTCAGTAGATATGTTGCTCTGGAAACCAAATTGATTTTTTGATATAATTTCATGTTTTTGTAAATAGTTTAGTAGCCTAACTTTTATGCATTTCTCTAGTATCTTGGAAAAGGCCGGAAGAAGTGATATTGGTCTATAATTGTTTAAATCATTCATTTTCCCGGATTTATGTATAGGTATTATCACAGCATTTTTTAGAGTATTGGGGAAAACACCTTCTGTGAAACAAAGATTGAAAATATAGACAAGAGGTTTTACAATATATTTAATGATAGATTTCAATGTAATGTTTTTTATTCCATCAATGCCTGGAGCTACATTATTATTTAAGGTCTTCACAATGTTAATAATTTCGCATTCATTAACAGGACTGAGAAACATAGATGTGATTGTATTCATGGCTGTTTTATTGTACTCCGAAGAGTCTGACGATGCCTTATTAACGTTTGAGGTTACACTGTGCCCTATTTTTGAGAAGTATTTATTAAATTCATTTGCGATATCCTCTTTGTTTGTTATGTGAGTACCATTTTCATTTATTAATTCTGAAACCGATTTATTTTTTTCAGTACCTATATCTGTGGCTTCATTAACAGTTTGCCAAAATTTCCTAGGGTTGTTCTTATATTCTTCAAATTTTAATTTATAATAACTAATCTTCATATTTCTTATAACAAGAGTCAGCATATTTCTATAATTTTTATAATAAATTTTCAAATTTTCATTATTTGGGTCATGAATTACTTTTCTCGCAATCTTGTCTCTAGTACGAATAGATTTGATTATGCCTACAGTGATCCATGGCTTAATTTTTTTGAATTTATGAGGAAGCTTTTGATTGCTGGTCGAACTACTTATTATGTATTTCTTAATTAAATTATAAAATAACTGGAAAGAAGTATTTGGATCTTTACATTTATACACAGAGTCCCAGGTTTCTCTCTCAATAAGCGAGACTAATTTTTCATTGTTAATGTTATTTGAAATGGGCAAAGATTGTTGAGTACCTGGGGATTTCGAAATGTGACCATTAGGATTTTTTAGTAGAGAAAAAACGGCATAGTGGTCAGTTACGGCGCTACAGAAAATTCCTGGTATAAATTTCCATTTCTTTTTAGTTTTAAAAAATATATGGTCTAAGCAAGTTTCCGAGCCTGGTCTCGTAATGCCATTTAAAAAATTTACAAAACCATGTGCATGTAACATATCCATATACCTGTTTCCAGTAATATCTAAATGATTTTCAATAATCTGAATATTTATGTCGCCAACAATTAGATGGTTATCTGTTTGCTTTGAATTTATTAAAAAGCGTTCAAAATTATCAAGGAACTCATATTTACAGGTGTTCGGTGATCTATAAATAGCTGTTAATGAAAATGTATTGTTGCCAAACGTAAAATTTAAATGCAAAGAGTTACATTCTGAAATTTCTATGTCAGTGAGAGTGAAGTCAATATTATTCTTGCAATAGACCACTAAACTATCGCATTTGCTGTACTTATTCATTTTAACGTTTTTTGTATAACCGGGTAAATCAAACCCAATATCATGACTTAACCAGGCTTCCGTTAGTATAATGAAATCAAAATCTTGTTTTAGGCTTTGCAAGACAGTGCAGAATTCTAAAAAATGTTTATTAAGGCTCCGAATATTTAAGTGAAAAATTTTGAAATCATGGATTGTTTTGTTTATGAAACTAGAGCAGGAATCGGCATTTTCCAAGACTGTCGTTATTGAATTGTCGGAATAGTTGCTTAATTCATCTAATTAACATAGGTTAATAGGTTATTAACATTATTAGGTAATAGACTAGTATCTTTAGATTTTATGTCTATTACGTTATTGTCTTTTGTACTTTTTACCTACAGAAGTTTTTTCATCTATCTCGGTGTCATGTATCTGGCAACTATGTGATTGTTCTTTTGGGTGATTATCTCTTTTAAAGCTACTTTTTTGTTTTTGTTGATTTTGACGTTGGCTTTTGCGACGTTTTTTTGACCTGACCAGAAACAACAGATATGTCACTGTGTTCATTTTCGCTAATGTCCATATCATCAGCTGATTCAGTATCTTCGCCCTTCATAATATTTTCTTTGTTGGAGATCTGTTTCGTATTTTCGTTGCCTTCCTTGGTGGTACATTCTTTAACTTTCCCTTGTTCAATAATTAAGGCAGATGTTTGTTTTTCTTTCTTTACGGATAAGTGGCATTTCGACACCTGTTTCCTCTGTTGTCTCTTCAGCATTCTCTGTTACTGTTACTGAATGCACTAGTAAATTGCTATTATCACTTGACTCTCCCTTCTTTGCCGTCTCTCGCAAACGTTTTTTAATTATCAGGGGTTCTTCATTTTGACTGCCATTGCTATAACTTGTAGAGGCGTGGGTAAATTTCTTGCTATCAAGAATAATACCAGTTGAAACATTTGTTCTTAAAACTGGAAATTCTTTTTCGTTTAATCTTGTCCATGCCGTGCATTCAATTTCGTTTGGAGTTTGAACAATGCCTCTTTTACGTAGACAGTCATTATTGAAATGTCCATGGACATGGCAATACGCACAGGTCGGAGGCTGTCCTTGATAAACGACTAATCCTTTATGCCCTCCGAAATCTACAAAACTAGGAATATGTTTCCGTATTATCAGTTTTATAGATCTCACTCCATTACTTTGCCTACTTTATAACGATATGAATTTGTCCATATATCTTCAGATATCGTTTGAATGTTTCCATACGGACTAAGCTTCTCTTGTATTACGTTGTTATGCATTTCTGGCGGTAGATGGTAAATTTTAACAATTCTATAACCGACTCCGGCATGTTCAATTTTAACTTTAACACGTTCCCCACTTGAAAACACAAAGGGAGCATCACCTTCTGTTTTCTGTATCAGATCCTGAACAAGACTATCTGGTTAAAGTTTTATATAAACACATCTTGTTATGTTGTTTAATTGTATCATCGATACATTCTCAGTTGGTATCTTCAGAGTATCAAAAATCCAATCATGTATTTCAAATGCAAGAGTTTTCGGAGCGTCATTTCCAAACCTTACATTGACAGTATTTTTCCTTTCAACAAACATGATTAATAAAACCTCAGGTAATCCTGTATTTGGACGTTACTTATTATTCGTAGGAAATAGGCTTAAATATCGTTATGATATGAATTATTCTTGTCGTGAAGTTGATTTTGGTGATGAAATAAAGCAATAGACTGTAGTAGACGACGATGCCATTAGCAACAAAAATAACCATTATAAAGCCGAATAATAATAGTAGTAATAATAATAATAATAATAATAATAATGATATTAATAATAATAACAAAAATATTTTCATATCTTTTAACTGTACAGTTATAGCATATGTAACAATATAGTACTTAAGTTTCCTGCAACCATGTCATAACTGTTTGTAATCCTGCACATTGTACGCGTTTCCCCATTCATGAATAATGGAGGAAGAAATCGCCTAAAGGTAGGAAGACACAAAAATTTGCATATTGTGCACTTTCCTGCTATTATTATGCCTAATAGCTTTTTATGGTTCCAAAACTCCCGAATTTAGGGGTAAAAAGTATGATCACTTTATATTTTCGGAGATGAGTCAAATCTCATTGACGACATTCTCTTCTCTTCCTGCCATATTACGTACTTATTTACTCAATGGCAATAGATTAGTCCTGAGGAAGCTAAAGGAATATATTTTTCATGAATCCCGAAGGGCCGCGCTTACGTGAGCCTACCATTCAACATTTCTATGCAACCATCCCTCGCAAATCCTCCCACCTACATCTAGGTCTTCCAAGTGGTCTGCCATATTACGTGAAGATAGTGATCATTTTTCGCAATTTTGTCGAAAATGGTTCCAACGATAATTTTAATTTTATATTCGCATACTGTAATAGCTTAATTGCAAAGGGCCTACAAGACTTAAAACATTTTTATACAGAAATTCTCTAAGGGGTATTGATAAGAAAGTCTCATATTCCACAATTCAGGCATTCTAGCACTACCTTGCAAGGAATACAGCTTTGCACAGTGCTGATATAGGCCTAACTGAATGCGTGTATCGAAATCAAGGCGTACATGCGAAATGCAGCCACCCCACGTGGGAACGTGAAGCGAGGGAATCTCACTGTCTATGTTTAAGCAGATAAAGCCATATGCGTGTTTGAATTTGATTTTAAAAATAATGAAACCAATATTGGCGTTGTTTACTTTTCATTTCAGCTTTATTGTTGCACGTTTCAATTACTGGTAGGTCATATGTGGCCAAAATCTGTGGGTTTACCAGCAGGTGTATAAATATTGATGTTAAATTTCTATGGTTGCGTGTGTTATGGCTGATGCTAATAATTAATTTTAACTGATTAATTTTGAAAAACCGAATTGACTTGCCACCACGAGATTTGAACCCGGGGACTCTTACATACTGGTATTTGTGGTAATGCTGATGTATGATGAAGAATACTGTTTTAATTATTGATATATATTCTATTTTTCAAATTGTAGATTTTAATGTAGCAATTGAGACAATTTAGCCTGGGTGGCGTGGACTGCGAAAAAGTTGGAGGTAAAACTCAGGGAAAGAAGAAATTGATACAATTTACAGCCTAAGCACATAACCAGTAACAGAAATTGAATGCTGAGGAAATAGTTTCCTGGAGAATGTGGGACAGTAGTAGGAGCTTGTACTGTGACTCTCACACCGGCTCATCTATGTGGGTTACAGTAAAAATTACACATATGTTCCACATTTCAAAGCTCACAAGTCAGACTGCTGTATGTCAGATATAATCTCAAAGTTCTTGCGATGACTGCAAACTGTATATGTGCAACTCAAAATAAATTACTTACATTATCTGTACAGAAATAGACAGATCTAGCACATTGTGTTTTGGTGTCATTGTTTCCGCATCATTATGATGTTGGAAAACATTAATTTCAAGATGTAGCATCATTCCAAAATATATTTACTCTATTATCAGATGTGTTTATTGTTTGGAAGTGTACTTTACAATCTAAATCCTAATGAATGCGGATAGAAACACTTAGGCGATAATAGAACCAGCATTGATAAACAACCCCATGTATAACATTGAGGAATTTAATAATGTTATTGTATGAATTTATTTTATTTGACGATGCCATACATTAACAGTATGTGAAAGGCTGAAATTATTATCTATCTATCTATCTATCTATCTATCTATCTATATTTTAAATATGACTTACATAGGCCTGTCCTAAACAAACATAAAATGCAATATTGCAGTTCTCGTGACGAAAGTGAGTTTTAACAGAATTGAGGAAAGTTAGAAAAAAAGAGATGAAGTAGATTTTTTTTTTTCTATTTTCGAGATCCCGTTATAGGCGTTCACGCCACACACGTGTCGCATAGACATTTTTCTACGATAGAGGAAAAAGCCTTAAAATTTATGTGAAATAATAATTAAATAGAACCAGACTCCAAATATACCAACCTTAAAACCTTACTATGTTATCGTGGTGCACTGCCATCTTGATCTCATACATGATCACGTTGTAGCGATCGATTACTTTTGCCTGGCGGATCTCAAAAGTTGTCAGTCACTAAAATTCTAGCAGGCGCAACTATAATAGTCCTGGACCCTGATCTAGGGCCTGTTATAATATACATGTGTAGTAACTAGTGCGGTAATGAATGCTGTAAGTTAGGTTACCAGCACTGGGCATAGGAAATTCGACTTTCCACCAACAGGAAACGGATGAAAAATAACTGTCGTAGAAAATATAATTTTTAACGATAGGATTAAGTAGTAGGCCTACACTAATCTTCCCGAAGAATTAAAAACATTCCAGTAGGCCTACCCGCGTTTAAAACGTTGATTTTAAGCCTTCTTTATAATAACGGTTTCTATTTAATTAAACAATACTTTAATTTGTCTAATGTTAATAATATTATCATTAAATTTTATGTTAACTTTCATTTTATTTTGCTCTGAGATACCTAGGGCCTATATATGAAATATGTATTGACAAATATAGCCTAGATCATTTCGTGTCATAACAGTAACCATAGTCTGAATGTAATGTTATAGTTTTTTTACCAGACCCTTTTCCTCAGTGACTAATCTGGTATACGGATATGTAAAATTTCGGCCAGTCGCCGTTACCTTTTGCCTTATTACGTCCTCTGCCCATACCATAGGTAGGAAGTATTGTTTTCGACCCCCCAAATTCGAAGTTGAGATTTTAACATAAATACACGTTTTGAGGTCCGCTGAATCCAAAAATACTATCTTCGAGAACATGTCGGAAAATCTTATGAAAACAAATTTTTGTATTTGGGTTAGGTACCTTCTGTGAATATGACACGTAGTTTGGCGACTATTTTGCCTTACTTTTAAGGAGACTTTACATTTTAAAAAATTCGTTTTTTGCGATTTTATCGAAAATGGTTCTGACGATTTTATTTACATTTTGTACATAGGTGCTTTTATTATAATTTATTCTATATGAGAATGTGAAGTGAAAAAGATGTATTTACCCATGCTTAGAGTAAAAAGGTTACGTGAGTGCTTTAATCAGATTTAATTTGATTTAATGCTACCATCTCCTTCGGGGATGCGATACGATATGGTAACGACATTCTGTTCATTTTTATAACAAATTTACATGAAGAAAGTGTCATACATAATAGGCCTATATTATACTAAGAGGCAAACCTTTATTTGGGCAGAAGAAGTTATGTAAGTTTCACATAAGATTTTTTGGTCATGAATTTTATCGCACCTGCGTTCAAATGTATTTGTGTGTGAATTCGTGCCAGTGCTTTGAAATATCGTTATGGCTTCTTTGATCTAAACTCTCTATATAATTTAAAGTAAGACAGCTGATTTTCGTAACGTAAGTGTGGTTAGTAACCACTTGCAGCGATACCATCACCGTAATACATTGCTGGTCCGCTTACACTGACACAAATAGCGATGGGAACCGATATATTTAATTTAATTTTGTATGTCAATTATTCATTACATGGCTGTTAATTCTGTAAGTATTCGCTAAATGCCCACAATAAATATAGGCCTAGTTTGATATCCTGATTCTCTCAAGATAATTTTCGGATATCTCGTTACTCTACTAGAGTAAAATATTTGCTGAAGTAATGATAATTACATGAAACGCAAAAACTAACTCAGGTAGAAATATGAACAGGCCTAAACTGTAAGCCTAGTGGGCTACTAAAGATTTTACTTTATTTTTATGAAACAAGCCCCTGGTTGTGACGCGCTGTTTTTTTTTTCTTTCATTCTTCTTCTTATCCCGCCCTCTGGCAATCAGACGACTACATGAGTGGACTAGTGGTTGGCATTGCTGATTACAAATCCACTACTCTGGGTTCGATCCCCTGTATCTAGGAGTATTCTTAAGCAGGGAGGTCTGGAACGGGGTGCACTCAGCCTCGTGACCCAAACTGAGGAGCTACTTAAATAAAGAATAGCAACTCCGGTTCAATAAGCTATCAATACGGCCGTGGGAATCAGCATGCTGACCACATGTCCCCAATGCTACCATCTACATAGGTAGATGGCAGCCCTATTCTCTCAAAGGGATGAAGCGTTATGGAGTTTAGTTTAGTTCTGTCAATGAGATAAAAAAAAAGCGTTGCCACCTCTTTTATTACATTAGAGTTCCACACTATAGGCCTAAGATTTTAGGTAACGACTGTCATTAAGGTAAATAACGTAAGCACCGTTGTGTTTTAGTTGTGACACACATCAATGATCAGTAACTACGACAGGAATGTGTAATGTTTGGGGCGATGCATCCAGTGTCGGATACAGGTGAGTAAAACGCTTGACCCGTGCCACCTTGTGCCTGCACTTTGCTGTGTTGGCATCCAGAACCAACCCAGCTTCAGGCTGTAGGTCAGGGGTGTGCAAGCCACACACCTCGGGAAGTTGCGTAAAACCTCATTCACATACCAATGCAATATTTACTCTGACTCTTGGTTATTTAATGGTATTGGTACAGTGAATAAAGTAAAATAACATAAAATGATAAGAAAAACAATTTCGTTAATAAAAATATAGTGGAGCCACTGTAAAATGAGTAACAATGACACACCTTACTGGAATACCTACTCACGCAATAGCAGTAAGTAGGAGCCAGACTTTTTAGTAAAATTAATCTGCTGATATCGGTTTTTACTTCCTTCTATTTCAGTAGATAATTCACGAAATAAGTTATTTAATACATTACTACATTTGATATTGTAAAAGTTTACTTCTTTATTTACAATAATGCTCATACAAAGCGACGAGAAATACAACAAAATGATTAGCTTTATGAAACGATTATTTTAATTTTGGGTCATTGTATCCGTGCTATGTCAATTTTTATTTTATCCGAGTTCTATTATTTGTATCACTTTGTCTATGTGATAGCCTGTAAAGTTTTTCTTAATAAAAAGAACCATTTGCAAATAGACGTGTCCACCATATTTTATTAAATGGAATCGGTTGAATACCGCATACCAATCATTGTTGTAATCGACATATTTATCTAGGTATAACTTCCGAATACTCATAGAAAAACATAATAAGAGAATATGCTAATAAGAGAATGAAAAATAAATTAAAACGTAAAAACATGTTTTTTAAATCATATTTCGTGCACATTTCTTGTATACATCCAGGAGTGAATGTATTTCGCGCGTATGTACATATTTTGTAAAATCCAACAGATTTAGCGATATTTCATGGATACAGTTTTAATAATAGGGATATTTTAAGCATCTATAAAGCTAAATAAAACTAAGGAAAGCATTTTTTTTAAACTCCGTAACTTCGTACTTATCGCTATTACCAAAAAATACTGTTTCTAGCAATAGACAGTTCTTAAGCAGGTTAAAGGAATTTTATCTACTTTATGGAAACAGCAGGTTCATTGCTGCGCTTAGATGAGCCCGCCATTCAACCCTATTCTGTGCTAACTCCATACAACCATCCCTCGCAAATCCTACTTCCCTTAAATTTGTTCTAATATTGTCCTCCCACCTATGTTTATGTCTTCCAAGTGATCTCTTCCGTTCGGGACTTCCAATCAATAGATTTGAGATATGACATTTCTCCCCCATGCGTTCAACATGTCCAGACCATTTCATCCTCCGTGATTTAATTACCCTTCCTATATTCGATGAAATGTACAGGTTATGAAGCTCGTCAGTATGTAGTTTTCTCCAGTCCTCATTTTCATCTCTCTTAGATCTGAATATTTTCCTAAGCACTCTGTTTTCGAACACTCATAGATTATGTTCTCCCAGTAGAGTAAAGAACCGTGTCTCACTTCCATATAATACGACCGGCAGTTTGCAAAATGAGATTGTGTAGTCAAAGTTAACTGGGCGGAGATAGAAGTTGGGAAAAGTGATTAAATGCTTACAGTTCATAGCTCCGTATATGGAAAATTACAATTTCGTCTATATAATAAAGAGAAATCCACGAGTTTATGGTGAGTTTACTCGTAATAATTACTGCTTTACATGAATAAATAATTATTATTGTCTATAATAAATATCAGTATGAGAGGAATGCACAAGAAGAAAAATAAAAGACAGAAAGTATGTAATACTGAAACAAATTTGTATATATACATATGCATTCATGTAATATTTTCATATAAAATTTGTGTATATTGTAAGCCCTATTTTAAAAGGTGCTTGTTTCCTAATGGGAAAGAAACAATCAAATTAATTAGTTATTTTATTAAGAAATAAAGAATGAATGAGACAGAGAAAAAGAATTAAGAACAAAGAGAAGAATTATGTGAATGAATAAATAAAGGAAGGAGGAAAGTTGAAGAGAGGCATAAGGAAATAAAAAGAAAGAAAGAATGAATGAATAGAAAGAAAGAAAACTGAAAGAAAAGGGAAAAGATAGAAAGAAAATAGGAAGGAGATAGAATTATGGAAGTGAGATGAATGAAGCAGAAAGAAACAAAGGAGATAGAAGAAGCAGTGTAAGATGAGAAGAAAGTAAGAAAGGGAAAAGTAATAAAGAATAAAGAAAGAAGTACAATCAGTAGCCACGCGGAGAAAGAAAATGGTACTCCATAAGAATAGACAGTAGAGAAATGTCGAGTAATGAAAATGGCTAGGTATCTCGTGCAGTATTCTTAATGCATAGCACAGTGTTCAGGCTTGGCCGCTTTCTAGATAGTACATAGTTCCCTTATATAGAACTCAAACCACCTTTCACTCCGTTAGCTCATCAGACAAATTCGGAACGCGTATGCAACACCTGCACTAATTACAGTTGTTAACCAAGTATTAGAATCGAAGGAAACAAAGAATGGCGTTTAGATTGTTCACAAACAGTGTGAGGTTTTCTTTTCGCGATGTTTCTTTTAAGGATAGTGTTAAGTTGATACGCCGTGATTTCATTGAAATGAGAGAGAATAAAACCCCAAAAAAAGAAATGAACTATGTACATAATGTATTACGTATGATGTATATATTATAGTACATATATTTTATACATAATATGCAAGATGTAATAGCTGTAACAGTTTTTATAATGTAGATGTGTGCTCATGAAACCACAGAATATTGTTTCTGTTGAACAAGTTTTTATAAAAAAGGACTTTTTTTCTGGAATTAAACCATCAATTCTAAAAATAGTTATTTCATTATGTTCTATATCACATGATTTTTTTCGTTTTTTGAGCTTGTGCTCAGATTAGAATTGTAGACGTAACGTCCACCATCCTAAAAATTTGAGATATGCCCATAGAGTTATAGATAAAAATGTTCTCTACATTTGTGTTAAGTCCAGTAAGTCATAATCAAAATTGTACGGTAGTTATGAATGTGTGCCTCATGGGTTTATCCATCTCTAAAGCTATGTTGGGCTGGGATAGGTGTTAAGTCATTCTAATTCTCAGTAACAAGAAAGTGGACTTAACTCTATTTGCCCGCGCACCCCGGTATTGTAAATAATTGAAAATTTATTTTATCTCCAACCCTAATATGCCTTCGAGTGAAGTAGGGTTTAATTCAATTTTTATATTAAATAAATCAATAAATAAATGAGGGCATTTTAATTATTCTTTTTAGTTTCATCTTATATACATCTTGAATTTATTATAGTCAAGGATGCCCAATCCTTATTGCTCACCCTCCATTTTCATGAAAAGTAAGCCCCCAACTTCGTATCGCCCCAACCTCATAAAAAGTCACCCCTCCTTACAAATAGTGGAATATACTCTGAAACTTCTTCCCAAGGTAAAAGTATTGTTGTGTTTATAATCAGATTCTTGATTTTGCCATTTTATCCACAACACCATTACTTACAAATCTCTCTGGATTGTCATTTCATAGAGTTTTGTACATACTATTAATTAATTTACACTGCTGTTAAAACTATTGCTAGGGACATAATCGTTAAAGGCCTAAATTAAGTAGCTTGATTTTATGGTTATTTAACGACTGGGATGTAATAGCTTGCCTCAATCTTTAAAGAGCATCATATTTTATTTTAAAAAGAAATTAAAAGAACTATTAGTTTCTATTGTCTATATTCATTCTCTGAAAATGTTTTAATACTATGTAATACCATGTAAATAGTTTCTTTTATTTTTTGTAACTCCTATATCTGTAACTTATGTACGCTGACGTTTCCCACAGCTTCATAGCCTACTCCTAATGGAAATAAATTGTTATTATTATCCTATTATTATTATTATTATTATTATTATTATTATTATTATTATTATTATTATTCCTAACTTTTCAGTGCAAATCCAATCTAATCTGACCTTACCTGCCACTTGTGGAAAATGAAACAAATATGTATTATGTAATTTTCTTCTCCTGTCAGTCTTTTATTATTATTATTATTATTATTATTATTATTATTATTATTATTATTATTATTATTATACAGTAACTGAACATTCCTTTTGGATGCTGGGAATTTGTAGATACTTAAATGATTGCTAAAGATTATCGTTTCACATTCTTATAAGGTGCTTGGTTACTAATCATATAATTCCACATGCAATTTCAAACGTAGTTACATCAGATTGAAAAGTTATTACGGAAGTATTCCATCTTAAGGTTTTTAATATTCAGTGCGCGCTTTTTGGATCTGCCGCTGGAAAGTGTTTTGTGGTTTCAAAGCTATTTGCTTGTTTAAAAACCTCATATTTCTTCACAACCCTTCTTTTATTGCTTGCGTTTATAAATCACTAGTGATGTTATATGCTATGGAGTTAACTTCAGTCTTTAAATGAGAAATTAGTTATGGCAGACTTGAAATACGGAATTAGCTATGTGAGCGTTTGACCCATGACTCGGCAATAGCTATTGGGTTCACTCATCTAATACACTTCCTATATTTCAACGTTCACCTCTGTTGAGATTAGTCGCTTTCGTTTTCTGTTTTGCCTTTCTGCATCATAATGAGCAATTTCTATATTCTGATTTGTAGCGAATGATGTAACTGGGGAAATTTAGTGGTTGCGTTATTGCAACATTTAATGTATAGATGTACTTATTCTTATATGAAGAAGAAAGTTAAAAATATAATTAAATTTACAATGCATTGATTTTCAATTAGCCCATGTTATTTGTTGTATCTTAAAAACGGGTGAACGAACCTTCATAGTAGGTGAGATAGGCTATGGTTAGGCTGATTTTCTTGATGCTATTAAATTTGCGCATGGTGGGCATGACAAGTGTAAAGAATTGGGGGGTTGACATGAGAAACGTAGTTCGTACTGTATTTTAAACGTATGACTATATAGTGGAATCAAATGATCGCTATATGCTCCGAAACTATCCTTCAATTAATTCTAAAACAACATTGAGCTTTAGTACTTAACTTGATTCATTTTTCGGTTGAGGGATCATGCTTATAGATTTCGCGAAATTCAAATCCTTCATTAGCTAAAGTTATAGACATCGTCTTATACTGAAGGAAATCTGTGATGATCGCTTTTCCATTCAGGAAAGTATTCTGGAGAAGGCAAAAGAGACTGTGAGGAGACATTCTCGGGCTATCTACTATATTTTCTAGTTATCATTTCTCCCTCACATTTTGTTTATAGACTTGTCCTAGATTCAGTCTAAGTTGATTACTTGCTTATCAGGTTGAATATGGAAGCTAGAACAAGAAGACTATTTAAATAATTTACTACAAAATATATAAAAACCAACCTGCCTTACGGCAATTTTAGCTCACTGATCATATAAGATTTTAAAGGTCGAACAGCCCTATATTAAGTAACGTGTTCACCCAATATATTGTTAATACAACATCCTCTTTTTTTCATTAGGTACTGTCAGAATGATTACGCTGCTATTCTTAAGGTAACTTAATATTTCATCCAGAAAAATAAATCAAAAAATAAATTAGATAAAATTTGTTTTATTTTCCAAATAGGCCTACATCTTCGACACATTGTCTTAAATATTTTATAATTTAGTGTGTATTTAATACATATTACTATTAAGTGTTTATTTTTAAGGTATACCATTTAAAAGTAACCATCTACCCGGTTGTATTTGTCGTGAATTAAAATTTGTAATAATGTACTGTATTTGTATTTACTGAGTAATTCTTTAATCTGTAGGTCCACTTGAGACCTACAATGTGAGACTTGTAATGTGAAACGTCTCAAATAAAAAGTTTTAGCTTTTAAGTATGTAATAAGACTTCTGCGTGAGTGTGTACCACACTACTTTTATGTAACTATACCACGTATAACACGTGATAAATTAACATATAATATGATACTTATAATGTGAAACCTTTCAAGATTGTACACTTGTAAATAATTTTAAATAAGTCTTATATTTAACATTCCTTTTAACAGTCAACTAAACTTATTTAGATATAAAATTTGCAAAAAATATATTATAAGTAATTTAGCAATTCTCTTACATTTTAGTGGATTCATAACCATTCAATAATGTGACTATTATTCTTTGAATAAACCAATTAATATTAATGGTTTTCTATTACTGACTTAGACTGTCTGTTCTATCTAAATGAGATGTGTATCTAAACGAGGTATTATATCAACAGTTTTTTTGATCTGCTTCACTTTATTTTACTAATGTCTCTTACATACAATCTGACCTATTAACGCTATACATAAATAAAAATTTAATTCGTTGTACTTTGGATTTTATATACTTTATGGTCTTCTAACCTAACTCTCCTAACTAGTTATGACAACATTGTGGCCGGTGTGAATAAAAACGAGTAGGACAAGTAAATACTTGAACATATCAAAATAACAAGTAAACGCCAAAATTGAAGTGAATAAAACAAGCATTTACTCTTACTCGCGAGTAAATACTTGAGAGGCTAGTAAAACCCGGAAAAATGCCAATTTTGGTGTGAATAAACGCAAGTAAATACTTCTGTAGGAAGTAAATACTCGTCTATTCGCAAGTCAACCCGACCCCAGACTTGCAGTCGTACTTGTACACGAAAGATGGCTGCATTTATGAACCTGCGTGGTGTGAAACGTTATAGAGACCGGCGTGATATAAGTCCCGATCTATCTAAGGGACTATTACGGTTTGAGAGCGAAAACGTAGATTTTCTCACTTCGCACTTTCTTGATGAAAACACTGATGCAAGGGGTGGAGGATTAACTGCACGGAAAAAGATGGAAATTTTTCTGAGATACGTTAGTGATCCAGGATTCCAAAGTGGTGTTGCCAACGACATGGGGGTTGAAAGAAGTACAGTCAGCAGAACATTTTCAAGTGTATTGGATAAAATAGTGTCGAAGTCTGAAGATTGGATTACATTTCCACGCACTATTGAAGATATGGATCAGGCCAAGGCAGATTGGGCTTCAAAATTTCGCATTCCGACTGTCATTGGTGCTATAGATTGCACTCACGTGCATATTATGAAGCCTTCGGAATTCGGCGACGAGTATGTGAACAGAAAAGGAAAAACAACAATAAACATTCAGATGACTTGTGACGCTAATGAAAAAATTACAAGTGTGGACGCTCAATGGCCAGGGAGTGTACATGATGGCAGGATTTGGCGAGTGAGTGGAATTCAGGATGTGGTGCGCCAATATGATGGTGATGTTTGTCTCCTTGGTGATAGCGGATATGGAATTACTCCTTGGTTACTGACTCCTTTTGACGAACCAAGAAATGCTCGTGAGCGGAATTACAATTCGACCCATGCTCAGGAAAGAGTAATAATTGAACGAGTTTTTGGCCAGATGAAACGTCGTTTTCCCATACTCTCGAGCCAAGTTAGAATAGCAGTCAAAAATGTTCCCAATGTAGTAATAAGTTGTGCAGTGCTTTACAATGTAGCAAAACATTTGAATGATCCTTGGGAAGTGGAAGACGGAATCGAAAATGGTGTGGCTGAAGAAAATGTACCTCTATATAATTTGGATCGGAATGAAGTTATAAATAGACGACGTGGTCAGCAAAAACGATTAGAAATTAGTAATAATCTGATGATGTAAATACACATTTTTGACATGGAAATAAATTTAATCCTATTTCCTTTACTCCAATTGCAATCGCATATGTGAAAAATAAAATAAAAAAGTAATAAAAAATATATAAAAAAACAAAAATATATCTTTTTAAATAAGTATGTCACATGTGCGCATAGGCCTACAGTATGTCAGGTTTAACATGGCCTGGTGGAAAAGCAAATGGGCATATACCACCAGCCTATGAGCCCTCCACCGGTCATGCCATACCCGACAAACTGTGTACAGCTGTGTACGTGACGTACGTCACGTGACTGTGTACGTGACGTATTTAATATACTTATTTCTTTTTGTATTTTTGTTTTTTATTTATTTTATTATTTTTATTTTTATTTTATTTTTTTTAGAGAAAAGGAATATTTCAGGAAAGGAAACAGGATACAATTTATCTCAACAACAAAAATTCTTTTAAGACATCGTCTTCTTCAACCTCAACGCGTTGTTCAACGGACTCCGTTCGTCTGTGTTGTGCAGCTCTTAGGTTCAACTCCGTTATCATCAGTTGTTCACGTTCAGCCTGAAGTCTTGTTAGCTTAATTTGTTCAAGTAATAATAAACGCTGCAGCTCACCAGTTGTCAACTTTGACGTCTCTTCAGTTTCAGTTGAGAGTTTCAATTTCTTATCTTTTTTCAACTTCGCCGCATCGCTCTTACGTATGCAAGTCACTGGTGTGATGGGCTGGTTTGATGCTAACATGTCAACGGGGTCATCTTCGTCTTCCCTATTCTCATTCTCCTCATTGAGTTCAGACGTAGAACTTGCTCCCAATCCAACGCATGAAGCCCCAGGTATTTTGCAATAAACTGGGTTCTCGTTTGAATCGCAAATTTTTAGGAAATCTGCCTCCCATGACAACAATGTTATTGGTTTATTTCCAGTTGCGTTGACATCAGTTTTTTTCTTGACTGCGGTTTTCATATTGTTCAATAGCTTTTTTAACTGTCCAACACTAGTTTGCTTCCCAACGTTTTTCGAAAACTGGTCGGCTAAACATCCCCATGCCTTCTCTTTAGCAGATGCAACTTTAGGCAACATGGATTTATTTAGCACAACACTAAAGTCTTTCAATAACGCTACAAAAATAGCTCTATTGTCACAACCGGAAGTCACACTACTTTCATCCATAGCTGCAAGAGGACAAAACAAACGGGAACGACAACTGACTTGTGAGTAAGCGGCGAAAACAGAACAAGTCACAACAGGAAATGATGCGTAGTCTGTGTGGCGCTACAAGTATTTACTTGCCTTGTTTGTGAATTCAATTGTCTCGCGAGTAAATACTTGCTAGTATACCCTCGGGTTGACGAGTACACGGTCACAAGTAAACTCGACGCTTTATTCACATCGGTTTACTTGGAGTTTAAATACTCGTTACACTTTACTTGTCAGTAAATACTCGTCGTACTCGTTTTTATTCACACCGGCCAATAAAATGCGAATTAATACTTCATATCATAAATTTTTTTTGAGTTAACACTATAATCACATCAGCTTTTATATCTTATAGGATTTTTGGTCTTTCGCTTCTTAGTTGATTATCTTTTATTGAGGGTTTAGGCTAAAAATTTTCTTACAATTATACTTCTAAAAATTACCCTCAAATACAAGATGAAATTTATTAACACGTCTTGATTGTTGTTTATTTACTCGTAACTTTTCTGGCTGTAATTAGTATAATATCCTAAACGATTTGCCATGAAAGAGTTAACAAAGAGCAATTATAAATTTAGAAAATTTATGAATTAAATTGCAGATTTTGTCCAATTGTAATAGAAAGCTAATTGTATTCTTACCATTTTGTACTATTAATATTTAACGAGGGATACGCCGTAGCGTAGTGGTTGAGACGCTGCACTACAAACCGGAAGGTCGCGGGTTCGATCCTCGGTGAAGTCGTTGGAGTTTTTCAATTGGCTTAATCCTTCTGGTGGCACTATGACCCTGGGGTCGACTCAGCCTCTAACATAAATGAGTACCAGGAGCAATTCTGGAGGTAAAGGCGGTCGGTGCGTGTGGCTGACAAGCTTACCACCCTCACGTTCCGATTCTCTAAACTCTGGGAGCCTCATCCTCCTGGAACCCTCTGGGTTCCATGGCCTGTTTAGGGAACACTTTACTTACTTTAATATTTAGCGGTACCGATTCATTATTTACGTATATATAATAATTTGCAAAATAAAAATGTCAAATCGGCTTGGTCTGACAGTAAAGTAGTCTACTGAGTTTCTGTTTCTGATTCCTCGGATTCGATACGGCCCAGTTCATTGATATTATGTATGCTAAACGCGACGGTTTCATGTCTGCAGACTTACAGGTATGTCAAAGAGCTTTTGTGGAACAAAATTTCGGCTTACCAGCGACGGTTACAGGCCGAAATAGCGGACCACAAAAACACACATTGAATGTCGAGAAGCATAAATAATCACAACGAAATAACTATATTGAACGTTGGAGCAAGGAAGCAAGTTTTATTCTTACTACTTTTTGTATGTCCTTAGTAATAAATATGTAATAATAATATGCAACGTTAAAAGTTAAAACAATTATTCTTAATTTTTTCCCGATTTGTGTCTTTACGCTACAACGATATTCTTGTTTCACAAGAGGTGAAAGATCATAAATCCCTTATCTCTGAAAGCAAAAATTCCTCTGTAGTTGCATGATAAGATCAAAATGGCAGTGAAAAGTACTTGTCATTCAGTTCAATTAGATAAGGTGAGAATTTCTACGGCTGTTCCATTCACCTCATCATTCAGGATGAAACAGTCAATAAGTTATTGGTTTTCTCTTCCCTAATTCAATTCCGGCCCTTCACGGTTTCACTTATTTGTCGTTAAATGTGACAGTCCCATATCTATGATAATGTTAATCCTTGACAATTATATTAATTCCCTGATATTATTAACAGTAAAGCTAATGAAACGATTAACTAATTTCTTTCAAACGAACTTTGATTAAATAATGCCTAGGTAGGCTAATATTGTTACAATGTATGCTTTTAAGTGCTATTGTATGCTTCTAAGTGGATAGTTACGGGCGGAATGAGTAATTAAAATAAAATTATCTGATATCGGTTGATTCAGATTGTTATTTCTGGACCCTGGTTTGTATTATCCTGTATGAGTTAGGATTTCTTGCCCATGTTATACAAGGGTTGGAGCGTAAGTCATGGCAATTATTTTTTGTTCTCAAAGTAAGGCGATGGTACCATGATGTTTATGTCACAGGAGAGTGTGACATCTAGTACAGTATATAGACATATCATTTGGTAGCATTGTGATGTACGGTTATACGAACAGAGGCGATGGTAATTTAGTTGTGAGTCAGCCGCCATGCAGAATGGATACAAGAAGTGAACAGCATTCTTACGTCAAAATAATCATTATCCGAGGGAGAAATGCCAGAAAATATCACAAGGAGTTGATGGAAGCTTTGCGGAATAATGCCCATCCGTACCGAACTTGAAGGGATCTTGGAATGGGTATGTGTGCTTTCATGCTTCCAACTACCGCAATACATTAGAGTAACACGATGCAGTCGGGTATAGATGCTTATGGGTGTCTGTTTCCTTCCCTATCTTACATCTAAAAAGTAAAGTAAAGTGATCCCTATACAGGCCATGGAGGCCCAGAGGGTTCCAGGAGGTTGAGGCTCCCAGATTTTGGACATTCGGCACATGAAGGTGGTAAGGTTGTCAGCCTTACGCACCGGCCGCCTTCACCCCCAGGATTGCTCCTGGTACTCATTTCTGTTGGAGGCTGAGTCGACCCCAGGGCCATAGTGCCACCAGAAGGATTAGGCCAATTGAAAAATCTCAACGACCTCATCGGGAATCGAACCCGCGACCTTCCGGTTTGTAGCGCAGCGCCTCAACCACTACGCTACGGCGTACCCCTATCTTACATCTAGTACCCATAATTTGCATGATATATACATTCCATTCCCTGCCTTTTCATTTGTATATTTTTTTAATTTTTAAATGCTCCCACATTTTCGGAAGAAAAAATGTTTGCCATTACTTATTTCAGTTTTGTAATAATATTGTTTCTTAAGACTCATTGTATCTGGAACTGGATACGTATCATGGTGATGACAAATGAGAATATCTTATAATTGTATGACAGGTGAATAGGTGATATTCATGTTGATTCAAAAAGTATCCATTGTACTTACTTGTAGGTGAACACAAAGCAGAGTAACAATGGCTGAACAATGAAAGGCGTTATTGTTTTCAAATATTTAAAACGCAACAGAACATGGGTCCATGGATAATAAGTAGGAAGAATAATATGGACATTGAACATTATTTTCGGTTCGTCCAGCTTGGGTTCCATCCCCAGAATCTCCTCGGATTTTTTAGGTGGAAATATTTTATTCCGGGTGCATTCAACCTCATGAGGAGCTACAATACTTGGAAACCAAATAAGACTCTCCGTCCGTCAGTATGTTGACCACATATCAGTTCATTCCTGTCATGTGTCAATGAAATCGAAGTCAAAAGTGCGTAGGTGACTTAACGGTCGGATTTTAGGCCCAAATCTTTCATGGAATATGACACCAAGAAGCTAGTCATTATTCTCTTCAAAAAGCTCTATAGCATACTTATAGACGAATTTATTGATGTAGGCATATAATAAAGTATATGAATGACTGACTTAATGACTGACAGAGAATCAACGTAGACCCTAAACTATATTAGGTAGAGACTTGGAATTTTGACAGTACCTTCGTTTCATAATGTAAGTGCACATTAAGAAAGGATTTTGAGAAAAAATGTATTTCAAATGCCAAAAATCAAATGTTTTCGAGGATATTTAATACTTTTTTACACAGAATTATCAAATCCAAATCACATTGCATGTACAGTTCTCATGACAACAGCGTATTGTTGGCAGTGGTCACAGGTAGCTTTGGAAGTAAATGATACGGGACTTTGACAAATTAGAGAAGCTATCGATATAATTCATTGGTATAAATAAATATTGAAGAATGAAATCCACAAAAATAATGCACAATGTGATGGAGTCACATAACTTACTCTACCCTGGACATACGAGGTATGGTCATATGTATATTATTATATCCCGGGTTTTTGGGGAGGGAAGTATGAAAGTGAAATTGAATTTATTTTTAATTTCATCCCCGAAACGGTCGTATGGTAACATGAGAGTGAAAAATAAAATATTCCGCAAAGGCAATACAATTTTATGTTTCCGGAATTTCTGTTTCTTCTTATTTCAACTCCTACCAGGCTTGGTGTGTAAAAGCGATGGGATGCTCAATTCTACGTCCTCTATGAGCCATAAAAAGTCATATCAAGTGTTTTCTGAGGGAATAGTTTGAGTGTGAAAAGTCGTTCGTCCTTACTTCAAATTCTACATACCTATTTAAGAACCTAGAGTTTGAAAATCGAAAGTCCTTCATAAGTTAATTTCGAATGTCAAAATACAAAAACCCAAGGGACGCAATAGATAAAGGCTCTAACTAAAGTGACTCACCACCTATTTTTATCAGGAATTGAATATAAAATTGCTTAAGCAAATGAGTTTTAAAAAAACATGAAAATAATAAGTAATATCTTTACACTAAATTTATAAAATGACTGATCCTAATAATTTGGCATCTTGCTTAGAAACCCATGCTAATAATAACATTTTTTAATACCTTTACACTAAATTTATAAAATTATTGATCTAAATTTGGCACCTTACTTGTATCTGATCTGTAACTAAATCATTTTCTGTTAATTTTGTAAACATGTTCCTGGAAACTAGCAACGTACAGTGCTCCTTTCGGTGTAAGTGAACTTGTTTGGTTCAACAGCTGAATGTCAAAACAAATAAAGAGTGACAATAATAAATAAATAATAATACAAAATTAAAGTAATAAATTAAGGTAACTAATTTTACAACATTCTATTTCATACTATACTTTACTATTCGAGATTAATTTATTGGAATTTATTATTCGAAATAAAATTATAGTAAATTCAACACTCAAGGAACGCTATACTAATTGTGTTCTTTATTAAAGAAACATATTCTTTATTCATTTTAAGAAAATATATTGTCTGTAAACCACGCCGTTTTAAATCTGAAAAAAAAAAATACTCGACCGAAGATGTCTTCCACCACTTCTGATGTGAACACCGGTAATTTCAAGAGCATGGGTTTGCACACAAATACAGACACGCATAATACAAAACTTATAAAAGTTTGGTCTTGATTACCTGTAAATTGCGCAGATAAACTTTACAAAGACGCTAAATAAAGTTTCCCAATAAAAGAGCTAATAGGTTTGGGAAGTGAAGTGTGAACCTGGACACGTGCTGATTTAATTAAATTGCAAGCAAGTAACCCAGATGACCGAGAATCGGACGCGTGGCAACAGGACAGTCCGGTTCCACTTCCTGTCTGTCTGTCCGTCTAATGAGTGCCGACACCTTCACTTGCATGCTCTCTCCTAGTACATTGGAAACATGTAGTATTAATTATTATATCTTCTTAAATCATACACTTTATGTATAGTTTTTAAGAAAAAAACGTATAATGGTTGTTTACAATAAATTCTAATCATGTTATAAATTAATTCTGTTAATCGACTATTTTGCATGCACAGTACCCTAACATTAGATGTTAAAGGAACAATGTACCTATTAAACAAATTTACAAAGATATCCTTAATAATTGTTTTATTACACTAATGTTAATAATGTTAATAATAACTGTGCGGTTGAAAATAAATGGAAAATTATTAAAGAAGATAGCATAAACTTTAAGCTATTTCTTATATATGTCATACTTTTATTATTTAAGAATAGATTCTCTCAATAGCGTCAAAATGTCATCGATGTTCTAAAGAATATTAATGGGATAGGCCTATTCTTAAAACCGGGCAGTAAATAATGCATACAATTATTTAATTGCGTTTGATTTTTAAAAAATCCTATTGGCTATCTACAGGCGTAGTCTAGGTAGATTCGAGGTTCATATTTCGATAAGCTTTCAGTAATTTAGTATTCAGAAGATTTCCAACAATATTGTGTCTACTAACGGAGTAATGATTTTTTTTGAGACCTCATGGTGGTCATCATTTACAGCGAGGGTTCGTCATATGAAAATTGTTTCAGACAAAAGTTTTATATATAATATATACTCAGTATATTTTACAGTATATATATATATAAACTTTTGAGTTGACAATGATTTGGGGTCCAGAGACACCATGGAACGAAAAGATAGGTAGAAATTTTCCTGAACTCGCGCCATGGTAACGGAAGCAATAGTCTTTCTTCGAAATCTATCTAAAACAGGAAAAAGTAAGTAAGATTTGTAAATATAAATATAATATAATTGTAAATATAAAACAGATTTTTAAACAGCTTTCTGAAAGTAGTTCAATGATTAAATATTACTCGCGTTGGAAGGGGTTGTGCCCAGCTGTTCTAGAAGATTCATACAGAGACTTCAGTTGAGGTGAACTGATGAATTCTTTTCTATCATAATAATATAAACAAAAGTCTGCAATAGCACAATGTATAATGAATATAAAATTCTGTCTTTTGCGTTCAAATTCCTATTTGTTCTAGAGAAAATTTATATTGCAATGGGTATTAATTCTTAAGACCTCTAATTTGAGACATGATGAGTAAAGATTCCGATTGTTCTTTTTTATTTACATCAACAATCTACATTATAAAATGCAACAAAATAACTATTTGCTCAATCTTATGAACATAGCTTATTTTAGAAACTAAACAGTTTTATGGAAAAAAAATTATAGGCCTTGCAGTTGCGAAATAATCACTGTAATCTGTCCAGACCGGCCTGGAGCAATCGGCAGACGAACTGATTATTTCCTCCTTTCCCGTCCGACTCGGCGAAAAGAGGCCAGTTAAATCAGTGTAACAGTGATAGTGCCAGAGATGCTAACAATGGTCACAATGTATTGTGCCTAAATGTTCAGTCATTATATAACAAAATTAATGAAATAGAGTTGTTACTGTCCAGTGGTGATTATTTAGCCTTTTGTGTCAGTGAGCATTGGCTCACGGAGTCAAACAAAGACTTTGCTCAAATAGACGGCTTTTTACCAGCCGCTATATACTGTAGACGTATTTATAGACACGGTGGAGTTGCAATATATTTGAAAAGTCGGTAAACTTCCGGGTCATAGATGTCAGCCTGTTTTGTGTCGAAAATGATTTTGAAGTGGTAGCTGTTAACCTAATCAATTTAAAGTGTATTCTTGTATCTTTTTATCGTTACCCACGAGCTCTACAAATATGTTTGTAATACAACTGGGAAAACTATTAATAACCCTAAGTATGCTAAGTATACCTATAGTCATCTGTGGAGATTTTAATTTAGACATTAACACAAAATCAAATGTGACTGAGGATTTTTTAAACATATTACGTGCATTTAATTGCTATTGTACAAACAGAAATCCTACTAGGGCAAATGCCTGTCTTGATAATGTGATAACCAACCTTCCTCGTGGATTAGTCAGGTCGGAAGTCATTAAAGCAAACATATCGGACCACGATGGCTTGGCCATCAACATTGATAGGTCTACTCAAGTCACGCCACAGAAGGATGCCCCGGCAAAATATGTCGAGACCCGAAGCTTCAATGACATAAATTTGAACAATTTCATTGAATATTTGTTAACATCAAGTTGGACAAATTATTTAAACACAAATACAAATTTGAGCTTCGATGCCTTCGTATCCTGGTTTCTACATGGTTACAACATATGTTTTCCTATCAAGAAGTTCATCAGAACACCACAACCCAGTAAAGCACCTATAAATAGAGGTTGGTTTACCCAGGAGCTACTTGTTCAATAAAGATATATAGACAGTTATTTACAATGGGCTTCCCAGTACAACATGAACATAACAGGTCTAAAGGAATTATACAATAGTGAAAAAAAGCACTACAGATCCCAACTTAAAATATCTAAGTATAATTTTAATGTGGATCATATGAAAAAGGCTGCAAATAAATGCAAAGCAGCGTGGGGAATTATAAATAGCACTAGAATGGATAAGGGACACAAGCAAGACTTTGGACTTCAGCCTGGGGACTTTAACAAATATTTCATTTCATCAGTTGATCATATAAGCAAATCAGTCAAGCAGTGTAACATCTATGCATTAAGCTTCCTACAAAATCACGGAGTTGTAAACAGTACCTTTTCTTGGCACCCCGTGTCGTCAAAGGACATATTGCTATTAATGCATAAATTTAAATGTTCGAATAGCAAGGATATTTTCGACATCAGTGTGGACTTCCTCAGATTAGTGATTGTCTATATCGCTGACCCATTGGCATATTGCATAAATGAGTGTCTAACCACAGGTGTGTTTCCTGGCTCTCTTAAAGTTGCCAAGACTACCCATATTTAAAAAAGGCGATCCAACTAAGCCTGACAATTATAGACCTATTTCCATTTTGCCAGCTTTTTCCAAAATATTGGAAGCTATAGCCTAATAAAGGACCAGTTAACATTGTATTTTGAAAGCAACAGCCTTTTTTCTGGATCACAATATGGCTTCAGAAAAGGAATGTTAACACTGGATGCAATAGAAAATCTTGTCAGTTCAATTATTAGTGGTTTTGAAGAGCAAAACAATACAAGTGCCACTTTATGTGACTTGTCCAAGGCCTTTGACTGCGTTCCTCACGATCTAATTATCAGTAAACTGCTGTACTATGGCGTTAAAGGAAAGAATTGGCATTGATCGAAAGCTTGTTAGTCAATCGCTTACAAAAGGTATTCTACAATGGAAAGATCTCTGACCCAGCCAAGCTTGAAAGAGGTGTGCCTCAGGGATCCACGCTGTCCCCGTTGCTATTTATAGTAATGATGAATGACCTGCCATGCAATATAGGTACAAAGGTGCTGCAATTCGCCGACGATACTACTCTGTATGAGACCATGAGAAATGTGAATGATCTAAGTTTGACAATGGCCCAGGCTCTTGAATCTGCAACAAATTGGTTCCAGGTGAATGGTTTTGGGTTGAATATGTCAAAAACCCAACATATACTGTTTACATTAACAAACTCTAACAATGTTGAGCCTACAACAGCAAAACTATTAGGCATTACCCTGGATGCCAAATTGACATGGGATCACCACATCTCTGCTGTCTGTACTAGACTGTCTAGAGTAATTTTTCTGTTAAGGCAGCTCAGAAGTTAAGTTCCTAAGGAATTCTTGAAAAACGCATATTACTGTTTCTTCAATAGTATTATGTCATATGGTATCCTCATATGGGGGAACAGTTCCAGCGTCTCCAAAATCTTGATAGTACAAAAAAAGGCCATCCGTATCTTAGCGGGAAAGGGACAGGATGCACACTGCAGACCCCTGTTCATAAGTAAAAAGATATTGACGGTTATAAACCTGTACATATTCCAGTCTTTGATTTACGTAAAACGCAACATAAATTCAATGCAGGTCAGATCCGATATCCATCAGTACCCAACCAGGAACAATTTCCGTATCAACACGCCAAACGTTAGACTGGCCAAAAGCAAAAAATGGTTTCAGATTGCGGCAGTGGACATGTTCAATTGTTTGCCTCTTGAAGCTCACAATTGTAGTTATAGCAGATTTAATTGTGTGTTACGCCGTTGGCTGACTGATAACCCTTTTTATAGAATTGAATAATACTATATATCTGTAATAAATAGGCCTGTAACTTTCTGATGCCCAGACAAGTGTAGGTTTACATGTGTAGATATAGGCCTAGTATTGTATTGACAATGTCTATAGCACCACTGGATGTTTATGACTGTAAATATATTGGATTGAATTGAATATTGAATTTAAAAAATCGAAAAAATTAGTTCCGAGCACCCCAAAAACAACGTATTTCATAGGAGATACGTGCTTTAGATCTGAAAATGGAATTGAACAATTCTCAGTAATAGGTTTGCAATATTTCAATATCCAGCATGTAAAAAATATACGAGTAAATGCATAGTAAGTGCATTGTAAAAAAGCAAGGAATTTGGATATGTTTTATGGATGTGTTTTATTTTATTATTTCAATTTTCGGTGCATATTGCATGACATTAACATAATGCATAAGTTGTATAATTTCTTCTTCTGTATTCCAAAGTAGGGTTGTGCAAGTCAGCGCAAAGCAAAACTACAAAGTTCAGACTTTCGGAAATATTATGGATAACATCCACAAAAAAAAAGCTTTTTGAGCACAAGCAAACTGAAATTATTTTACTTTTAAAATTTATCGTGCGAAATAACATAAAACGTTGTACAATGTACAATTATAAGAACTTAACAGGCTCATACGAATAATAAAACTCGCGGTAGTGCTTCTCTGTTAAGTTCTATATAACGTTCTTACATCGTAAATAACTATGTTGTTTGTGTCCAATTAGTAATATTAATAAGGTAAATATGATTACGGGTAGTGATAATACTGCAGTGCAATTGAACAACAATACTTTAACTAATTCTATTTTCTTGTTCAGTTCACACGATTCTAGAACTAAAGAGTACAAGCAATTGGAAAAATCGAGGCATTGCAGAAGTAGAATCAGAATTCACATGCACAAGACGAAAAGGGAGTCATAAATTGATGAAATACAAAATGATTAGCCTATCTGAGAACAACAGTAGAGTCAAAGCAATGGTAGCTAAACAAGTCCACATGGATTTAATTAATGCAATGTTATTATCTATTACAAGCGTGAAGTCACATTTGCTGCTCACTGGCAGCTTAGCAGAGAGCAGACATGTGTTTATATGGGAGTGCCAGTATGAAGTAATGGCTGTGGATTTAAATACAATGAAGAACTCCATGGGTGGATGTGACTGTGTACCATATATATCCAACCAGGAAACATCGAACTTCCCTACGCATTCAAGTCATCGCTGTATACTGTTACCATCTTAAGATCTTGCTCTCCTCTCAACAGAACGATTTATAGGAAAATATATGATATTTTAGGTGTTTTATGAAGAGAATCTCGGTTTTAAAATACTGGCACTCTACAACAGGATTTTACCCTATTATTTTACTGCTATTTTATAAACAGACTGAAGATGGCATTTTAAATGCCGTATTGCAGTTCAAGTTATAGAAAAAGGACCTAACCTAGGTCAACAAGATTTTATTAGTTTAACTAGTGTTTTTTAATTTCCGCATCACATCTGAACTTAAAAGTGAAAAATCTGCTTGCATTCGTTATGCTCAGATATGCTTGCCTCCAAAAGTTTGTAATTTTTTATATATATTTTGAGTTACACATTGCCACTTATGGTCATTTACATAGCTAGATTTTGTTAATAACTTGCAAGCTTGTAATATATTTTAGTACCTATTTGATGGTACCTATTTATAATAAGAAGGACGCTTATTTTTGTAAAGATAATTCTAAGCTTACGTTGGACTTCTTTTAATATATGATTGAGGGAATAAGGTTGCATATTACATATTCTTCTTAGTAAATTATTCCGTCATCAGAAAAATGAAATACTAAGACATCAACAGTATAGGTCTACTTTGTCATCAGTCTCCAAAATGACAACTCTTTGGTTGTAAAATTTCATTTTTAAGAAAGGCGATTAATGGTTTGTATTACTTAACAAAAGTTTCTTCCAGGGGGAATTGCCCGAAGACAAAGCACACCGTATGGAAATATATTCAGTTGCACCAGTGACAAATGTAACTTATTTACTTCAATGGCAATAGAAATTCCTAAGAAAGTTAAAGAAAAACTATATATTTTATAGAACCCGGTGCTTACCTGAGCCCGCCAATCAACCCTATTCTGTGCTAACTCTATCCAATCACCCCTCGCAAATGCTACTTTCCTTAAATCTATCCTAATATTGTCCTCCCACCTACGTCTAGGTCTTTCAAGTGATCTCTTCCCTTCGAGACTCCCAGTCAATATTTTTGACTTTCCTTCCCACGCGTGCAATACGTCCAGCCCATTTCTTCATCCGTGATTTAATTACCTGTGACAAATACAAAGCTATATTAATTCATGTGTCATTTCAATTTGACGTTGAAATATCACATCCCTCGCAAATTCTACTTCCCTTAAATCTATCCTAATATTGCCCTCCCACCTACGTCTAGGTCTTCCAAGTGATCTCTTCCCTTCGGGACTCCCAGTCAATATTTTTGTCTTTCCTCCCCCATGTGTGCAATACGTCCAGCCATTTCTTCCTCCGTGATTTAATTATCTGTGACAAATACAAAGCTATATTAATTCATGTGTCGTTTCAATCTGACGTTGAAATATCAAAAGGCGCTAAGTGCTTTTTCTTCGAAAATGATTTATTATTTGTCGTTGCAGGTCACATATCTACCGGGCGAAGAGTACCGTATTCATAACTATAGTCCGCACGGTTTCAAAAGGTATGTGAGCTGAGCCACTGCATGCATTACGAGTGAAATGAATTTGCGGGAGTATTAAAAAGTTATGTTGCATAGCTCGGACGCCCAAGACACAAGCGTGGGCAACAGAGTTTCCTTTTTTCAATCCCCAAAAATTCTATTGGAAATTCGTCACTTAAGCATGTATTTTTTCAGTTCACATGTCTTCTAAAACCATGCGGACTATAGACTATATAGATTTTGATGAAACCGCACGTTTCTTCTAGTGACACAAGAAACATACCTGCATTCGTGTTTGTTGTATGTTAAATGCAGCCTTTTTATACGTTTGGTGGCGCATTTTTTTGCATTTTTATCTCTAAACACCATTTTTAGGCATTTTCCCTGCATTTTAAATTTTGTGCATAAACTTTCGATAGCCTAAAAGTATAATGTTGTATTTTCTGTTTAATATCCTTTGATATTTTCTCTATTCATTTTTGCATTAAATTTATTTTTGTAAATATTTTAATCGACTTTCTACACTTCATATTTTTCATTTGAAATTTCACCCGTATGTAATTGATCAGTTCAGCCACCCCCAGTATAGTTCCGTTGCCATAACTCCTAACCTGGATAATGTACAGTTTACTTATAACTGCTTTTCATTCAATCAGTATTGTGAAGCGGGTTTCAAAAAGAAAAAAAAATATCTTTGCATCTAGCAAGTTGAATAACGGTATCTACTGTAGAGCTGATCTGGCTTGTAAAATAGGCGGAGGGCAGTGCAGTGACACTAGGAGGCTGAAAATAAAGTGTTCACACTGCTACTTTCAATAACTATTTGCTAAGATATTCATTGAATTACGACTAGTTTCACAACTGAATTAGGAAAAGATCATATACTCTAAAACGGTGTAGCCTATTTACTTTTGGTTAAGAAAACTGACGATGTTAGGTATGTTATTAGGTATGTTGTTATTGTTGTTGTTATTATTGTTAACATTATTATTATTATTAATGCTGCTGCTACTACCACTAATTGTAAGTAGCACTATTCGTGTAGCATATGTGATCAATAAATATTGGACATTGTTTTGTGATTAAGTATTATTAGCATTTTTCTAGCCGTTTATTTTCGGGCCGAAAAGAAAGCGGAGAAAGCACTGATATCCAAAAATAATGTTTTTAGTGTTCTAATAACTGTACAGTTAATTGAAATATGACCTTGACTTCCTGTAATACTAGATATGGCCTATAATGTTTTATGACTTATCTTAAGGTAACAATTGTAGAGAACTGATTAACTGTCTTCAAGTAGTAGTAGTATTCAAATGTTCTGGAGCTCTTGATTTGCCATCATTCGCTTGCGGGCTTCCCAATAATATTCAGCGATCTGGAATGGTGTCCCAACAATCTTCTGAAGGTCTGCGCAGACCATCAAGTGATCCTTGTTCATTACTGTATCTGTGTTCTTCAATAACAAGCGCAAATTTAAGAAATCATTCTATTCTGATCGAACATTTAACATACGTCCTATTATAGGAATTATACCCAAGGTTCACTATTTCAGATCCGCTACAGGCATGGCCGTCCGGAAGAGGGGGCAGGGTAGGGCCGCTGCCCCTCCCTGGAAATTTTGTTTAGACATAAACATCTAAATTAAATGACTATAAGCAACTAATTTGAAGTGAGTTTAAGTCTCCAAATATTTTTGTATGTCCCCGTTGTTTGGATGAAAACGAACTGTAACAGGTGACTAGATATGAGCTTGTAGGAATAATTAGGCCTACTTCCCCTAAGCTTGAAACCATTTATACACAAACATTTTATTACAATGAAGATAAGGCATTTTATATTTTATATGAATAGTAGAAATTGTAAGGAGTAAGAAAAGTCATGTGAGTGTATACATCAGATGTTTCCTTTGTATCCATGGCCTTAGTCCAGCTACAGTAAATGAAGGATGTTGATTATATAACAATAACAATAATAATAACAATAATAATAATAATAATAATAGCAATAATGTGAATAGTAATAATAATAATAATAATAGCAATAATAATATGAATAGTAATAGTAATAGAAACAATAATAATAATAATAATAATAATAATAATAAAGTGGTTGTGATAGTGGTGGTGGTGGTGGCAGTAATTCATTCATTGGCCCTCCATTGACAAAATTTCTGCGGACGCCCATGGCTACAGGTATTTTACTCGGCATTAACATGTTTTCTTTCTGATGAAAAATAATTGTTCCTGAGTCGTTTTGTACTTGAAAGAACTCCCAACCAGTACCTTCCCCTCATTGTTGGTTCTGGCGATGGCTAGCTTTCATCATTAGGAAGTAAAGGATCTACAGGATGGGCCAAAAGTCATGCACCATAGGGATTATACTATTCTGTGATTATGTTTTCAATATGAGAACCGTTCAAATCAAAACACGTCTGTAAACGGTCGCCCATGTTCCTTAGAGCATTGGACACCAAGTTTAGCGTGACAGCACGGCACTGTGCTACAATTCGCTCTCGAAGATGGTTTCCATCCCTGATCTTCACCTCGTACACTTTTGCCTTCCGGTACCCCCATAACTCAAAATCCATTGGATTTAAATCAGGGAATCGAGGAGCCCACTCTACTCGTCCTCTACGATCAATCCACTGTAAAACAAATTATATCCCTATGGTGCGTGACTTTTGCCCCACCCTGTACATATTTAGGCCTATTCTGGTTACATAGGCCTACACATACACACACGCGCGTTCCGCAATTTTTTTTCGAAAGTAAAACCAACAGCCTTGCGAACTAGTCAACAAAAGTTATTTTCATTTTCGTTATCAATAAAGTTGGCTGAAGTGAAAATTTTAATATTACGTCATGTGGTATTAAAGAACTTAATAAAATTCTCTGGGTGGGTCTGTGCATCCCAAAGAGTCAGAATTTATCAATTATTAAATTGAGTTATTGTGGATCCATTTGATAGCATTAATGTCTCATTCTATTGATTATATATTGTGATATTATGGATTTATTCTGAGTGAAATGAAGGTGCGAGGTCATCGTTCATTTATAATAATTATGGAACGTTGCGAAATTATGAAAAATGTATTTTAGAATCGTATAAGTGCCCCCAAAAGGTACACATGATTGTTCAGAGTTATTAAAAGTTTATTTGTAACAGTATTTAAAAACTTATTTTGTTTACAACAAAATAATACTACCTGTCAGTAGGCCTAATAATCATTAACTTATTTTGTTTATTGCATATAAATCCACCACTGTATAACTCTGTATAAAACTATGTGGAAATTACAAAATTGTCTGCATATTACTACAAGCAAATGATGAATAACTGATTTATTATTTTGCACGTCACCCTATGCATGCCGATCTGTGTTCTTTTTTTTGTCAGCGTTCTTACGTCACTAGTCTGTCAGGTCAGCGCCAAGTGTAGCGTGGCCAAAACGCGTTTGCGCTTCCGTCTCTTATTTACTTGGAATGGATTGTGACCCAAAGAGCTCAGCTGTTACAACATTCAATACATAATTGAAATATATGTAAGCTTTATGACTTTTTATAGTGAAATTATATTTCTCATGAAAATAAAAGGCAAATGCATATTAGATTGTTGGGGTAGAGCTGTTCTTAAAGTTTTCTCGAAAAAAAAAAGTAGGAAATTACCAGAGAGAAGCGTATTAGTGTGGTACGGGTATGTAGAAACGGCAAAGTATAACTCCATTCTGACCTCATGGTATTCCATATCATTTAAAGGGAATTTTTATTTTGGCTTCATTTAGAGGAAATCTTTGTGGCATCCTGTACCTTTTGTATATCCAAATCTGCGAAGTGTGAGGGTGTAGGTGGAAAGCTTGAAAATTGTTCACGCCCGAATTATTATTTGGTCGGTTTTTTCCTGCAGCTATCATCTTCTAACCCAGGGATCAACAAATTCCCCGACTTATGGAGCTACTTCGTAAACCCATCATATGTGACAAGCTACCAAGGCCAAAGGCTAAAGAAAAATTGCACATACCCAGTAGAGATTAATTTATTTCAATATACTGACACAAACGTTTATTAGAAATATAATATAACTTTCAGCAAAATTATTTAACGTCAATATCCATAAAAGATGTTGTGATGAACTGTGCAAGAAGTTCAATTTTCTTGAAATCCTGATAGCGTTTTTGAAATTGCTCCCTCAAACTTGATACAATTTCTACATTCCTTTTGTCACAGTAAGAACTCTCTTTTTCAAGTATGTCTTTCAAAGAGGGAAAGTGTTTATGACATCACCTGGGATGAGGTATTTTCTACAACTCAAGCATTCTTCAAAATGCCTGAACGTCAAATATCATTTCTTCCAAGCCCTTGTCTTTACCTTTCAGGTGAAAATTGAATTCATTAAGCTCAGCTTTCTACTATCCGTAGCTCCTGGGTACCCCTGTTCTAACCAAAGATGACCAGAAAAAAATAATTTATTTTTGAAGATTTTTTTTACTAGAATAGGTCTAAGTAAAATTATATTATCTTTTGCTTCAATACAACATTTCAGCAAACAGTACTTGAATACATGGATGTTCATAAACTAATCGTGTTTTGCTCAAATAAAACATTCATATGTATGTATATATATATATATATATATATATATATATATATATATATATATATATACATATGAATGTTTTATTTGAGCAAAACATATATATATATATATATATATACATACATACATACATACATACATACATACATACATACATTCATACATTCATACATACATACATACAGACAGACAGACATATCTCCTCAGAGGTAACGTATGATAAGTCCATTTTGTTAGTTTTCAGATACAAGCAAAAAAAAAAAACAAATTTCTGTATAGTATAGTTCTGTATAGTTTTCCGTTCATAAATCGTAAAGTTAAAAACCAACTGCTTTTATTTTTTGTACAGATAATCAAAATGCAGTACTTCATTAGCAAAAAAGATCAAAATAACCTCAAATGCTTGTGAAAGGGTACAACTGGACTTATCATAGTTTACTTCGGATATGAAAATGCTTATTCTGTACTTAACGGTAAAATTTTTGGCCGAAAAATGTAAAATTTTACCCAAGAACTCAATATTTCGAAATAGTTATTTCATATTGAATATAAAACACAGTAAAACGTTTAAAGAATACATACTTCACCTAATATGAACATTATTTATGTGCTTCGGAAGGAATCCAGTTTCTTTACTACTATTAAAATAAATAATCAAACAATTTCCTTAAAAGATAATTATTCTACATCATTAGACTACATTATTATTAGCTGTGAATCTGCAATAAGTCCATTCAGTGATCTGTTATTCTTTAATTAGAGAAAACTCTAATCCTGACTAAGAATGTGACAATTTTAAAGAAACTGGAGTTCACTGAATAAACATCAGTAGATCCTGACAATCTTTGCTAAGTTATTTGCTCCAAAGAGGTATCCCTATTGAATTTTAAGTCCAATCTAAGTTGGTCGTAAGGATACTGAAGAAATTTATGCCTGTTAAAACTATATTTTATAGTTTAATATGGAATAGCACAGGGCTTTTTTTCTTTTCAATGTGAATGATATTAGAGATGACAATTCGTTTTATTCTTTGATCCTTATTTCTGTTAACGAAAGATAAACATTGGATAAATTACTCGCAAACATGAAATTTTTAAGTATCTTTCTACGCCAGAATAGACATATTTGGCTTATTGGTTTGCCTATTTTGTTAAATGCCTGTGATTTATGACTTGAAGCATGTCTTCAGCAAGGTGTAGACACTAATAGCACAGTTATGCAGTTATCAGAACAAACTGTGATTTTATGTGTATCCCTTTCTGGAAACAGTTTTATTTCTTCTACTCCCTGCTTCCATTTAATCACATCAGACATCAGACACAAAATCCCATTTCATTAGGGTTGCCATATGTAACGGATTTCATTGGCAATCCGCGATTTTGTAGTAAAAGAACTTACTTAGACCGAAAAACTAATAATCCGCGATTCTGTTTTCATGTCGCAATTTTTTATAATTTTGGCCATCCTAAATTGTTGTTAGTCATAAATCTTCCAAAATATTTCCTGTTCTAGTTCAGTATTATTACTTTAAGAAAGGATTCCTAAATGAAACTGTTACATTTAATGAACCTAGTAATGACAATTTTAGTTCCGTATGAGATTTCGTATAGGTAAATTCATTTCAGAATTGTGGCATTAATATCTACTACCGATTTGTCGAATGATGTCCTGGTTTTTTACTCCTGAATTATGGCAACTCTACTTTTCATGGAACAAACGTAGGTGGTACAATGCGGAGTCTGAAGTTTTATTACATAAAATGAGCAACATTAGTCAGTAACAGGGTAGCTAGACATTTCTGCAAGTTCACAGATAAAATCATTATTGTCTTTCAGAGTTGTTGATTTACCTGCTAATAATAGCATATTTCGTAAGATTTTGAACTTCACGACTTATTGTAGATCTATCTTTTTCGGTTGTAGCTTCCTTAAGTATTGTCTTAAATCTGTCTCAACCTGGCTGGTAAAATCCTAAATTACATTCTGTAACCTTTTTTAGACAGAGAATTTTTCCTGTAGATGTTTTGTCAAGTATTATCTTTTTGCATTCCTGAACTTAGTGTGCACATCTTCAAATTTTTTTCGGTAAGTTCTCTTATGTAGCGCTTTTTGAAGGTCAGATTATTTTAAATGCATTCTCTAATTCATGGATACAGTCATTCAGTTTATTAAGAGAAGACTATTTTCTCTACAATTAGAATCATCAGCCCCACATCCTCTTTATGCCATTGGTGTTGCTAAAATATTTAAGAAAACAGTCACTCTTTTTCTCAATAATTTTGGAACTATGCCCATGCAGTAGTTATTTTTATCATCGAAAATTTCTTAGCTGATTCTAAATGCTTTACTTTACGCCAGCTCATTATGTCATAAGAAGTTTGAAAAATTACAATGAAATAATTATAAATTTCACATCCATAGGCCTGGCACATAATTAATACTGTGCAAAACTTACTGACTGCTATTTACAGTGCCTATTAACATCACAAATTCTACAGAAATAACATAAATAAAACTTTCATAATGGACTTGTTTTAGTATACCTTGAAAATAGCAAGAGATTCTTAGAAGTAAACATTGATATCTGGGACTTATTATGGTAATACTTCTACGAAAAAAGCCATTTTCCTTTGAAAAAATATATTAAATTCGAAATCAGTTATATGTAGGACTTAACTGATTGTGAGTATACCTACAGAGAGATCCCACCCTTAGAAATTCAGTGGTGCTAGGCCTATATCTCAAAAATACAAATTTTGGAGATATATATAATGAATCCCTTTTAATAATACCGTGCCAATCTAAATTGCTATTAAATTATTCAATTTCTATATATTTGATTAATTCTTTGTTATATATTGTTGTTAAATAGTAATTATAAATGCAATTCATCGTTTGGAACTCCCCTAGATAAGTTCCCGAGCTTCCCTAGATTTCCTTCCTCGCTAGAGAAATTATGGATGATTTCCAACTCATTCGTGGCATTGCCTATAATAAAGATAGAGTTCATCTATTGTTAATCTATTGTTCGTCTATTGTCAGAACCATTTGTACAGACTTAAAGTAGAAAATGTAAGAATGAGGGCCGTGATCAGAGGAACTTTCTTATGAGCTTGATTAAAATAACTCTTTGCGTCCGTCTTCTACCCATTTTAGCATTTTGAAACTTGAAAGTAGGCTATACAGTCATTACTTCAAAGGGAAATATCCCTAATGTGTAATATGATAATAACCTTGAATTTTGTGAAGAATATAAAAAATCTATGTTCGATAGGTGGCAAGAACCAGATCGATACTTACATATGATATTTTCAATGTTTGTTACAGTTTCCGCTAAGATGGAGGTATACGAAAAAGGGAACACTTTTCTACAGTTTATGGATGAGTTCGAGTTCCGATTTCCCAAAATCTCAGCAGGACGCGTACAACTCTCCAATCCGCCAGAAAACTTGTAAGTTTTACTTTAAATTAAATGGTGTTAATACAAATGAGGAGACCTTATTGGGTAAAAACTGTAGCTTATGCACGTCGAGTTGGACAGATATAAACTAAAAAAATATGTTAAGCTAAAAGGCCGTATGTAAATTCTTCAAGAAATATTCCTATCATTGCTCAAAGACGAAATTACTCTATTGAAGAATTATTATAATAAAGTAAAAAGTGCGCCCGAATGGGCATTTAATCTAAATTGCAAAGAGTAATATCTTGCTTTTTTAAAAGTTTAAACAAAAATTCATCTAAATTATTTAACCATGAATAGACCTAACAATATTTTTAAGGTGTGAAGCGTTTTGCCTCTTTGCGCTGAAAACTGAATTAAGGATTCGGAAGTGTTTCAAATTGTGGGGACAAGAGTTATAACACTCATTTTCATATTTTCAGAGTATTGTCCATTAAATTAGTTACTCAATAACTTAGTGTCACTTACTTTGCTTATGCTTGCTTAGTATTTCCACATACCTGAAACAAGATAAAGCCCATATTACTTAAAAAATAATTAAACTGACCATAGTGAGAAGTACAATGCACATTGTAAAAAGTGTAAGGATTTAAAAATAATTGCGGTAATGTTATATTTAGCTTTTCAAAGTTGTTTGTGACTACTAACCTCAATTGATGTCACAAACAACTTTTAAAATGTAAGTCGTTTTATTTAATTCAGAATAAATCCTTACCCATTTTTCTTAATTGAAACGTATTTTAACCTTTAAGATTATAAATGATAAATTAAATACAAGTAAAGCAAAACAGTGGGTTTGAAGTGGAAGCCCTATGTTCCGCAGGTGGTAAACCTCGAAAGGCTACATTCTAGAAAATATAGATATTATTATATTTTTACCTTTATTCGCGAATTCGTTTCAGTTCATGATGAGAAATTCGAGGAAAAAATCTTCGCAATAATAAGGAAGGCAATATCTATTATGCAATAAATGCATATGTAGGCCTATTTTGCTTACTAGTTGAGAAGATATGAATGGATGAGTAGATTGCTGCAGTACATCGTAGAGAAAGATACTTTTCAAAGGAATTCATTTCAATGGTAAAAAATCCATGTTACCAGAAATTTTGAAACAGAAATTGAAAGCGTTGATTTTTTTAACATGGGAACAGTCTACAGCATCGATTGCACAAGAGGAAACATGATTTTCTTGTCACATTGCCTGTAAGTTTTGCAATTGCTGAACAATTCTTAGAAATTCAACGTTCAGATTTGCTTTGATTAATAGATTGCTTCCTCAACACTAGCAATAGTTTTTAATACGGTACTCTAGTTATGTCCTCACCCTCTGCAGTTTGTAAATCCTGGTCACTAACGTAACGTAAGAAAATCCGCGTACTATTTCATTCGTTAGCACACCTTCTCCTTTCTGTTGGAGTTGTCCTAGAAAATGATCTGCCAGTCATTCCAAGTTATTTTTCTTGAATCTATAGACTACAGTGGTTTATAATAATCAACCTCAGAGGTAAGCCTGTGCTTTCTAAACACTTTTCTTTTACGTTCAATCACTATCATAACCTCCGATATTCCGATTTCGGTCTGCACTTATACAAACGTAGTCACCACCAGGGAAACCTAGAGTTCTCACAGGTTGCACTGACAGTGAACGGTTTCGTGATCTTATCAAACTGGGTGAATAGTGAATAGGTACTCCGCGACTGAGTGTTCTGAGTTCGCAAGTCTAACTCAATCTCATCTCCTAGGAAAGAACTTTTCATTCATTCAATGCGAAATTTGCTCATTTTATTGAGCAAGAGTGTTAGCTTACAGGTATCCGTATCACTCAATGAGATGAATATGAAGGAGGAGAATTAGAGCTCTGCTCTGCACCAGTACATAACTGGAAGGTTGGATCAGGCCTCAAGCCTACGTTCGTAGATTAGTGATCCCAATGCGATTAGTGGTATCAACCAGGGTCCAAATAATATCATTGAAAAGAACGTAAAACTTCTCATAAAGCTCCCACAATGCCAAACTAAGCTATGAGGGACAATGGGTCATTTGAATAAAAATCAGTAAACCCTTATAAATGTTTATTTGACATTGCAAGTTATTATTGGCTGTTAATAGTAATTGCTGATTTTCAATTCAATAAATGTTTACTTTTACTTGTAAGTAATGCATTAAAAATTCTGTTTACTGAATGTATAAATGAATAGTTATAGATATGTCCTCATACACTATTAAAGGAACGAACGAGTACAGTGCTCAGAAAATTAACCACAAATGGCCTGATTATATTGTTTCATATTAATATTCTACCCAACTTATGTCATGTGGGAGGGATATTGCTCATCTGCTGCAGCCTGTAGCGACTGATATTTGTAAATACTGCGAAGCAATGCTCAGTAATTCTGAAGATTCTGTAACTGTAAAACTTTTCCTGATGTATAGGTAGAAAAGCTGTCATGTTTTTACAAACCAATATTTTCAGGTAAAGTCTGTAACTAAGTTATCTTAAAAATATGTAAATAATTACTTGATGAGTAAAGTATTTACCGAATTTTATTCAACAACATTTTAAGTATTCGCTGAAAAAACAAGTGTTTACTTATTAAAAAAAGTAATAAATGATAAATAATAAGTAACCTCTAAAGTCATCTTAGGCCTATATTTTATTTCTGTATATAATACAAGTGATAGCATCTACCTATTTTTATTTAACTAACCCAATGTTTGGCATAAATTTTCCCGGAAATAAAATGTGTGCTCTTTCAGGGAAGGTTTGGAAAATGGTGTTTACTCATATTATCTTGTTATTTGCTGAAAAAGAAATTATGTTGCTAATCATATTTTCCTATCTAACTAACTCCGTGGCGCTAACATCACAGAAGGGACAAGGCCTGCCACCCGACCGCTGCGTCATCTACCACAGGCAGACGGCAGGATTGGGGAGCATGTGGTCAACATGCCGACACCCACGGCCGTTAATGGTGGTTTCCATGACCGGTATATTTTCTTATCTGGTATGGCGTTATTTTCGGAGCCCAACCCCGACCGAGTTCGAAGGATTTTTCAGAGAAACATAAAAGTGTGAATATTTTATGAAGTAAGAGCTATTATTCTAAACGTCTTTCATCGCATTGATATAGTGGTGTAAGCATTATAGTAAAAAATTCAAACTGCAGAGATGTTGGAATTGTGAATGAAGTCCTCGTACCGTTTACTCATTACACATACGTTAAGTAGTATGCGCATGGTGACACATTGAATAACTGTTGTGTAACGTTTGTTGCACACCAACTGTAGTGCTTTCCGATTTGGTACTTGACACATATTTATGCGTGTGACAAAATGTGTTTACATGCGTGCTAGTGTGAAATACAGAATGTTCCATAAATCATTACTTACTGCCATTGAGCTTTATTAACGCAAACTATTCTTAACATAATGCAGTGTCCGTTTTCTTAAAATAATTCGAAAATTTATTATTAGGCCTATGGCCTACATTCTTCAACATCAAACCAGATACACAAACTGTAGGCCTACTTTAGAGATCAAGAACATATCGAACACTTTTCCAACTTCTACGACTCTCGCTGTAACGTTTTATTGCTCATTTTCTGATTGCTTTATGCGAAGGGATTTTGTTTTTGTTTGTTTGTTGTTGTTGAAAGATATTACTTCGTGGGTTTATTGTCTTCGTTTGTGCTGCCAATGCACATTATGATAGCAAATTGGTAAAAACAAAGGAACTACATTACCTAATTGATGAACTTTATTATGAAGCTTAAGGTTTTCCAACTAGTACACGTTATTAGAAGTCTATATATAAATGTATTTCCGCCAAGTACTAGTAATTTGTAGGACTAGTGAGGACCGTGTGTTGCTGAATACGAAAAATTATATATGATGTTACCAGTTACAAGTTTATTTGTAACATAAAACATACAATACAACGTTTATCTGGTAAAAAATGTTTCGATGTTTACATATTAAAAGGTTTTAGTTGATGAAATGTACAAATGAAATGCCTAGTCACTGTTTGGAGCTAGTCCATTAGGTAATGAGCTCATTAATATTGACATTAAAAGTTCACAATTAAGTACCAGTTACACATTTATTAATGACATAAAAGTCTCATTTATTTATATAGACGTAGAGTATGAGGCAGTTTATAATGTAGAATATTTATCTGAGTATGTTATATGCTTCTTTTGCAATGTATATACTCAAGATTATCTTTATGTTGACAAGTGGTCGGACATAATATGTCATTACTAAGTTATTAAGATACATAGATACAACATGTTACGATGTTTACATCTTAAAAGTTATAGTTGATACAAAGTTCAACTGGAATGACCTTGTCACTGTTCAGAATTGGTTGATTTTAGGCAATGTCAATCTCGTGAATAAATTTTATGTTGACATGTAATAATTTGTTAATGAAAAATATATACTGTATATGTAATGTTGGTCAAAGCTAAGATTGTGACATGTGGATGACCAGTATTTCGATGTTTACATTTATTAAAAGTTTTTTAATTGATGAAAAGTTGAATGAAAAATTGTCATACATGTAATAATTTGTTAATGAAACAAAAATATATATATGTATTGTTGGTCAAAGCTAAGATTCTGACATGTGGATGACCAGTATTTCGATGTTTATATTTATTAAAAGTTTAATTGATGAAAAGTTGAATGGAAAAATAATGACATTGTTCGTAGTTGGTTGCAATTGTAATAGTAATAACACTTTTTAATGTTTTATATTATTTAAGATTATATTATAATCTTTGTTATGTTGATATACATATATTTTTTTTGCTTATTGCGTGTTACATGAACTACACATTTCAATTATTAAAAGTCTGAAAATAAAACGATATATATATATATAGGCCCTATATATATATAATGTTGGTTCAATTTAGGATATTAAGATACATAGATACAACATGTTACGATGTTTACATCTTAAAAGTTTTAGTTGATAGGCCTACAAAGTTCAACTGGAATGACCTTGTCACTGTTCAGAATTGGATGATTTTAGGCAATGTCAATCTCGTGAATAAATTTTATGTTGACATATGGTCATACATGTAATAATTTTTTAATGAAAAATATATATACTGTATATGTAATGTTGGTCAAAGCTAAGATTATGACATGTGGATGACCAGTATTTCGATGTTTACATTTATTAAAAGTTTTTTAATTGATGAAAAGTTGAATGAAAAATTGTCATACATGTAATAATTTGTTAATGAAACAAAAATATATATATATGTATTGTTGGTCAAAGCTAAGATTCTGACATGTGGATGACCAGTATTTCGATGTTTATATTTATTAAAAGAGTAATTGATGAAAAGTTGAATGGAAAAATAATGACATTGTTCGTAGTTGGTTGCAATTGTAATAGTAATAACACTTTTTAATGTTTTATATTATTTAAGATTATATTATAATCTTTGTTATGTTGATATACATATATTTTTTTGCTTATTGCGTGTTACATGAACTACACATTTCAATTATTAAAAGTCTGAAAATAAAACGATATATATATATATAATGTTGGTTCAATTTAGGATATTAAGATACATAGATACAACATGTTACGATGTTTACATCTTAAAAGTTTTAGTTGATAGGCCTACAAAGTTCAACTGGAATGACCTTGTCACTGTTCAGAATTGGATGATTTTAGGCAATGTCAATCTCGTGAATAAATTTTATGTTGACATATGGTCATACATGTAATAATTTTTTAATGAAAAATATATATACTGTATATGTAATGTTGGTCAAAGCTAAGATTATGACATGTGGATGACCAGTATTTCGATGTTTACATTTATTAAAAGTTTTTTAATTGATGAAAAGTTGAATGGAAAATTGTCATACATGTAATAATTTGTTAATGAAAAAAAAAAATATATATATGTATTGTTGGTCAAAGCTAAGATTCTGACATGTGGATGACCAGTATTTCGATGTTTATATTTATTAAAAGTTTAATTGATGAAAAGTTGAATGGAAAAATAATGACATTGTTCGTAGTTGGTTGCAATTGTAATAGTAATAACACTTTTTAATGTTTTATATTATTTAAGATTATATTATAATCTTTGTTATGTTGATATACATATATTTTTTTTGCTTATTGCGTGTTACATGAACTACACATTTCAATTATTAAAAGTCTGAAAATAAAACGATATATATATATAGGCCCTATATATATATAATGTTGGTTCAATTTAGGATATTAAGATACATAGATACAACATGTTACGATGTTTACATCTTAAAAGTTTTAGTTGATAGGCCTACAAAGTTCAACTGGAATGACCTTGTCACTGTTCAGAATTGGATGATTTTAGGCAATGTCAATCTCGTGAATAAATTTTATGTTGACATATGGTCATACATGTAATAATTTTTTAATGAAAAATATATATACTGTATATGTAATGTTGGTCAAAGCTAAGATTATGACATGTGGATGACCAGTATTTCGATGTTTACATTTATTAAAAGTTTTTTAATTGATGAAAAGTTGAATGGAAAATTGTCATATATGTAATAATTTGTTAATGAAAAATATATATATATATGTATTGTTGGTCAAAGCTAAGATTCTGACATGTGGATGACCAGTATTTCGATGTTTAAATTTATTAAAAGTTTAATTGATGAAAAGTTGAATGGAAAAATAATGACATTGTTCGTAGTTGGTTGCAATTGTAATAGCAATAACACTTTTTAATGTTTTAGAATCACAATTTATATGGAAATTGTTTAAAAGTCTTCTGGTAATTTGTCTTCTTCGTATTCAGCATTTCAGGTTTCAATTAGTCTAATTAGTCTAAAATGACATATTAAAAAAATCTAAGATTGATTGATTGAAGTAGACTAGGTGACTCATGGGAAGGAAATTGTGATGGGGCATGCTGTTAATTAATAAATTAATTAAAAAAAACGTTTGGTCCTAAAACTCCTGCCCTTGTAAATGTGAGGGTGCATGCGGGTGAAGGAACCTACCTGGCCTCAACCGCCTTCCCTGATGCTAAGGGTATATATGTCCAACCACTTGTCAACATAAAGATAATCTTGTATGTATACATTGCAAAAGAAGCATATAACATACTCAGATAAATATTCTACATTATAAACTGCCTCATACTCTACGTCTATATAAATAAATGAGACTTTCATGTCATTAATAAATGTGTAACTGGTACTTAATTGTGAATTTTTAATGTCAATATTAATAAGCTCATTACCTAATGGACTAGCTCCAAACAGTGACTAGGCATTTCATTTGTACATTTCATCAAATTAAAACCTTTTAATATGTAAACATCGAAACATTTTTTACCAGATAAACATTGTATTGTATGTTTTATGTTACAAATAAACTTGTAACTGGTAACATCATATGTAATTTTTCGTATTCAGCAACACATGGACAAATTACTAGTACTTGGCGGAAATACAATTATATATAGACTTCTACACTACCTAATCTGCTAAAGACATTATAGCTATTTTTCTGGACATGCAGTCTACCATGTTTATAACAGCGATACGGGCATTTCATGTAGGGCTAACAAACGAGATTCTATAAAGTCTCTGTCAGTCGCCGTGGGTGTGTCGGTAGCGCGCCTGCGGCCCGGGTTCGATTCCCGGCCGGGTCGGTGATTTTTCAGTGGTGAAAAATCCCTTTCCCGGGTTCAGTAGGTTAAGTCTTAGGTTAAGATAATGTACATTGTGCGCGATTCCTTAATTATAAAGTCTCTGTCAATATTTAGAGAAGAAGAAAACACAGCCTACCAATTAATCATTTCTGACAATGGTTCATATAAATGTAAAAATTATGGAAGCAGATGTTCAATTACAACAAGTAATGTGAACAAAACATCATTGATTGGAATATTTACTACTATGTATTCTTATATATGATGGTGCAATATGTCTTCTAAGCTACCGACGATGTTTTCTGCCATCTGATTCAAGGTTAGGCTAAGTCCAGTCCCAGCATCCTCAGTACTTCGGGCACTGCCCCAGATAGAAGTCCAAGGACAGTGAAATGTCGATCATCAGACCTATTCCTATATTTATATTTGAAGGTAGGAATACAGCTCTCATATAATATCCCATTCTTCACGATGTACATTGTTTGCTAGTTCTTTATCATTATATTGAAACCGTGTTGTGGGGTCAGTTTAGTTTCCTTGCTTATGAATTATGATCCTCAACTGTACTAACCTTATTTGCAGAAAATCAGTAACCTATATAGACTACATGTATACTACATAAGATAACGTGATGAAATCTATACGAATAGATTAAATTTATACTTAAAAGTCTGAAATGTGTATAGGATTTTCCGCCAAAATTTACCACTTTTAAGGAACTTCAGCCTAAACAAAGAGTGATCGAATGTGGAATACGTGTCAGCTCAATTATTAATAATTGATCTATATGAAAGTATATGAAAATATCTGTATTTGATAGCTCAGTTAGCTTTATTAAATACAGTAAAATAACAATTGACCCAGGCCGCGGTCGATGGATTTTTCAGGACGTCAAAATCCTGGGCACGGAGTCCTCCGGGAGGGACTTTAAGCTGGGGGCCCGTGTCGTAGATTTACGGCAGTAAAAGAACTTCAAGCCTAAATTATAGCCTTGGACAAAATTCCTCGGCCCTTTCACGTCCAAGTAATACCTTAGTTTCCGGAGGTGGGTTGATAGGCGATGGGCTTACCACCTATATCGGAAAATAAGCGTAACAAAATTAGTATAGGTAATGAAACCTCCACCTGGAGACCCTATGCCCCACCGTTGAGGTTACAGGAAACAAGTCAGTCAGTCAGTCAAAATAACAATTGACCTAAGAGGTCAAGTCGTAAAAATAATATATACGTTTTTATTAACTTAACTATGTGTTCTAAAATTATATCCGATTCCTAATTACATATTATATTACCTGTTAGGCCTATATTCCTAAAATTTATTGATATGCGAAAAGATTCAATTGTCACACGTATATTTATAGTTGCATGATACTTGTATGAATTATACTAAAGTGAAATACAATACATTTATTGAATGAGTTAAAAATAAACATAGTATTACGTCTATATGACGCTTTAGGTCTATGTTTTCAATCACGTATAGATTAGCTATCCTTGTAACTTAGTGGAAACGTGTTAAAGTTCGTTGCCTGACTAGAGTTATAATAAAATTAAGGTAATGATATCTTCTTCTAAGTATAATAATATATTTGGTCCTTGTTTATAGCTATTGTGAAAATAGCCAATTATATAAGTTGTAAAATATGATGTAGCTTGTTATTTATTAACTCAACTATTAAATTGAAGTCTGAAAGATCCTGGGTTCGAGTCCCAGTATCGGAGGAATTTTTCTCCTATAGTATTCTCATGTGAGATATCGTAGGTGACGTAAGTGAAGAGTGGTGATATCGTGAAGAAATTCATCGCGTGACTCTCGTCTAATATTGTTCAGCTAGGGTTGCCACAATAGAAGACGCCCAATTTGCCTTTAAAGATCAAGTGTATCTCGAAAATTAGTGTACAAACTACTTTTAAAGTGCATTTATATTAATAATATATTATGAAATTTATTGGAATAAATATTTTCTACACTTAACACTTAAAGATGTGTTCCTTGAGCATGATTTCTGTTAATTAAAACGTTATGTTTTCTCTGCTTACTCCAAAATACTATCACAGGTAGTACCAAAGTGAGTCCAATTTTGCCTATCATTTCTCGAATGTCTAAAAAAATGAATATGCGAATGGTAAATAATAAGACTTTTAAAGAATAAAATGCAAATTAATAAAGAACAAAACACGACATAATATATCGCTGTAGCAAGAGACAATAGCAGTTTCACTAATGGAAGAGGCATTTTCATTTTATTCAATAAACATACTTTGAATTTAATTACATTTATGCCAGTACCTTTTAAATTTGCAGGATTCTTATGGAAAGTATCGCTGTGTGGGAACCAATGTTAGAAAGGTAATGTACCTAGAAGACTTTCACTTTTGCTTTTGTTTGACGCGGCAGAAGGCCTTGACTTTTCAAAATCACGATTAACAAATGTTACATATCTTCATATCGTGAACAGTACCGTACAGTGACGGAGTTTTTAACACTTTTTCATTACATCTATGTAGGATGTATTCAATCCTGACTGTTTATTATTACTTTTGACACATGTAAATGAAGAGGGAGGGTATTCGTGTAACAGATATTCAACTTTGAATTCTAATGGGTAAATGTTTCTGCAGTCTTGATGTTGAAAAGGTAGTTTTCGAATGACCTGACTCTCTTAGCTATGTGGCAGCAGTAGGATTCAACTTAATCGGTATTACATTAGCACTCTCATATCCAGTTTTAATATTACGGTTGTAATATTCATATATTTCATTTTTCCCCTTGAAGGGTTTTTTACAAGTAAGAATATACTCCTCAATTATAATTAAGGAGTCTAACTTAACCTTCTAGTTATTAAAATTCATGGCAATGACTTTGATATGTCATCGAATGTTAAAATTCAATTTGTACAAACTAAAATTTACAATGTTTACGTTTGTTAAAAATTCAAGTTGTGTCTATGAACATAAGAAATAGAAGATTTAACTACGTATAAAACTAAAATTTTAAATATTTAAAAGTTATTGAATGCTAAAAGAAAATCCATACCAAGTAGGCTATGAACACATGCTTGTCTATGTCCCCTGTATACACAGGTAAAATATTTTGATGTTGTTCATTAACTCTCTGTATAAGACTGCCTGCGTGGTCTAGTGGCTAGCGTTGCTGACTACGGATCCGCAGTTCTGGGTTCAACTCCCCGTTTTTCCTCGGAATTTGAGTTAGGGAGCTCTAGTGTGACTTTTCATCAAACTAATAGACTGAAGATGGTATTTTGAAGACGAAACTCATATCAAACTATCTATAAAAAGGATCTAATCTTCCACATAAAAACTTTGCTACAATTTTTAATAGTGTTTTTACCAAAGACTTTTGCTGTATGACGTAAAATGGGAATGTTACAGGGCATTAAAGTCATTGCAATTTGGTGTTCACAAGTAAATAATTAAGCGAAGTAGGGTTAACATTTTCATGAAATTGACTTCACGCCTTCTTAGTGATCGATAAGAACCTGATTCTTCATCATTCATTAACAGCTATATCATAATTTAGAGTTTTCATAATCTGCAAATTTTACAGACTAATCACATGACTGGCCGCCACTGAATTAGTTTTTTATTTTTAACTCCAGTGTTAACAACGAAGTTCCCTTGATTCGCATCATTTCAAGTGTTAGAAGTAAAATATATTGGTGTTGTTCATTAACACCCTGTATAATTAATATTATTAAATGAACTATTGAAGAGTTTTCACACACATTCCTGTTCATCCCTGTTCCTGTAAGAAAAATCCAAAGAAACAGTCTAAAAAAACTCCATTGTTTAACATAAATTAAGTCAAACTGGCTTAAATAAAACTTAGTTTTTTCACTTTAATTTTGGCATATGTTTTCGTTCAAAACTTTCCCTTTGATTTAGTTTTAGGAATTTTTTTCCAAATTTTTCAGTACATTTCTGAAAGTAAGATAAAACATGTGTCATATTATTTTCAAAACCCTTTAAATGTAGTCTGAAGGATCTTTAAATGATTTTAAACATGTTTAAATTAAATAGCTGACCTTGGGCGCATTACGAGATAACTTTTACCAATTAAAGAAGAAGCCTGATATTGCCCGATGATTAGTTACGTATTTCATAGTCTGCTACCAGATCTTACTTTCTAGCTATTTCATGGATTTAGGCTTGTTTATGCCTATTTATGTTTTCACGCACTTCATACACATACGTAACGTATGCCACACGCATCTAATACATTCACATACAAGACTTTTCAGCTTTCACTAATTGAAAATATGATTGTATTATTTATGTATTTAAATTAGTTGAACTTTAACGACTTGGTGAAAAGCGTGCAGAGAGGTCATGTAGATGTAACCTCAACATGGCTGCCATGTTGGAAAACAAGTAAGCATCTATGCATCTTGCTGTCAGTAACTTCAAATGGATGCCATACAACATTTTTATGCAATTTATAAGAAATATGTTTATTCGAAATATATCTATAGTTAATGTCCAAATTAGATACCCAGTTGATGGTCCTGATCCCGTAACTATTTAACTTCCATGTGTGTATTAGAAATGAATAAATAAGTGCATGAATGCAGCTTGGATTACGGAAAATTATTGTAGGCCTATATTTATTGGTTGGGTGGTTGGTTTTATATTCATTTAACCACGTTCGCTCGCTATCTAGATTTCTAATGACGGGCGTTCTGAACTTTACGCCCGGTCTCATGGAAAGAGATTAAATATTCATTAGCCCCGGGTTTGATAACTTCGGGCTAAAATTTTAACTCTTCCATGAGACTCACGCGTTTCGCTATGCTTTTTCGCAAGATTATTTTTTTAAATTAGATTAAAATCTTCCAGCATCATTAGTGCTATACAGATTTTGATACGTTAAAATGCATTCAAACCTTCTCATCAAACACTCACAAACTCCCTAGTGCAGAGGGTTAACTAACACCATTTTAACACTCACGAGAAACAGGAACAGTAGCAAACTTTAAGGCAGTTTTTATGAATGCACTTCAGTACGCGATTTGTTTCTTTCTTTCATGGCGTATGGCGGCAACCATGAAAATTAAAAACATTTAAAAGATAAATAGAGGGATAAACTAGTCAATGTTTGTAAAAGTCTGTACTAATTACGCTTGTGACGAAGTGCAAGTAAAATATAATGCAAAGCAACAAATGGAGTAAACATAAAGGAGATGGATAGTGATGAATGGGAGAAAAAAGAGGGAGTTTAATAGCATTAACTTGGTCCTATATGTGATCATAACGTTTTCTTTCATTCATTAATTAATTATTTGTCTGTAATAATTACAGTACATAATAAATCACAGTATTAATCTGTTTTCACACATTCTTCTTTATTGTGTCTTCTTTCAAGAGTCACTTACATAAGGGAAATGTATATTTGCTCTTGCAGACTAAAGATTCAAAAGGGAGAATTCAAAGGTGAGGGAACAGTATAGAAGACTCCAACACACCAGCTGATTCACGTTGAAAGTCATTATTTTCATTTGAGATCTTTGTTTCCTTAGGTCAGCCGTAATAACATAGTTGCACTTTCTGAATAAACACTTTCGCAAAACAGAGATACGAGTAAAACTGATTGAAAAGAAATATGCGTATAAAATATACTTAATAAAAATGAAACAGGAGACTAAAAATCTTAATCAGGAATCTGTTCGTGAAAGAAATAAGCTATTACAGGTGGAAATTAAATTATTGTGACAATTAATAGGAAACAGAATATTTATAGGCCTTCTTCTCAATAAGTTTTTAAATGGTCAGCTTGAATTGACTTACATATAGTCGGCAGTACAAAGGGATGGGGATTTGTTTAATTTCACCAAATAGCAATGCAGTAGGCCATTACCTACGAACATTAATATTATTGTGCTATTATTGTATATAACAGGAGCTAGAAATGTTGTCGTGACACCTTCTTAGGAAATTTCCATTTATGCCTATACACGCACATTCTTCTTCTGTGATTTTAATTCTGTTCTAATGATTCTCCCCTATTTAATCAATCATCTCTTCAGTAAGCAATTCTATGATAAGCCCTTTGGTACATAAGTGTTTCAGAAAAGGCGATCGTGGTGAAATGCCTAGAAAGTTCATAACATATCCCGGTATTCCGATCCCAGACAGAATCTTTTAATTAATTTTAAGGAAATAAGTACTGTGTTGAAATAAATACCCAAGAAAAAATGCTTTATGGGAAGATTGATGAAACAGGAGAGGTTAGAACAGTATCAGAATCGAATTAGGCAGGATTCACGGAAGATGAATGTGTCCATGTAGGCCTAAATTTATTGCCGACTATACGGGCTCTCAGTTACCCCGAGTGTTTGCATGACCTGTTGGGAGAAGGAACCCGGTGAAAATAATAGATAGCCTACCGCTCTGTAATTGTTTAGTTTATTGTTATTACTAATATCTGTAATGTTATTGCTGCTGAAACAATGCTATTACTGTATTAAACTTATAATTTCTTTCCGGGACAATAGGACATACAGCAATTCTACATCAAATGCTTCATTTACAGCAGCCATTTTTATTTTAGCCACAAGTTGGACTTTTAACTAAAGGGAATGTAGGAGTTAACTTAACCCAGGCATAACCTTGTGTTAAAACTAACTCTTGTCGATGAAACACAATTTTCGTCAAATCGAAAGTTTAGAACGTGTAACCCGAGATTAATTCCTAACCCTTGTCGATGAAACCGGGCGTTAGAAAGCTTTCCCCCATACTGGACAGAGGAAGAAAATAGGCCTGCTTGATAATATTTCAGTTCCTTCTATTTAAACTCGTCTATAACACTTGGTTCAAATTATTATATAATCATCTTGTGGAAATTGCATTTAATAGAATGGCCCTTTTGTGGTTAGGACACTATACCTGGCCCTGTCTTGCACGCAACATGAATCGTGATGAAACATGAGTCACTATTGAATGTATGTATGAAACCACGCAGGAGGAGTATATCACGGTTGGAATTGATAGAAAAAGTGAAAAGAGAGATGATGTTTAGTCCAAGGACGGAATACTGGGCGGCCATGTTTCTCTTGCCGAGGGATTCGCTTCAGGAGACAGATAGCATCTGTATTTCCTTCATACAACAATAAATTTTTATATCAACATAACAATGCAGGTACCATAACTATCTGCAGCCCATCTCCTTTTCAAGCAGAGAACGAACTTATGCATTAAGGGTAAATTCGCATATACAGAATGTTCGAAAATTCCCATTACAAACTTTTAGAGCTGGTATATCAAACACGCAGCCCGCGGGCCACATGCGGCCCCTTGCTAACACACCTGCACCTCAAACAAAGGACACATAAACTGACCTAAATTTATTTTCAGTTTTTAAAAGCGATTTTGGGGATACTTGTTTTCTTTACATACCTTCTTGAAAAGTTTAAAAACTTCTGAAAGTTTTCCAACAGGCTTATGACAATGTTTGGTTCTTTCTAGGCTATGTGTGTGAACAGTTGTTTTCCATTATGAAATCCACAAAAACTTTTCAAAGATCAAGGCTGACTGAAGGATTGAAACTTTGAATTTGTTGTACCTATAACACAAAAACGATACGTTTTCGGACTGAACAAAACGCAATCTACTCAGTCCCCTCTATAAGCCCAAATATTTTATTTGAGGTTAATATGGTTATATAATTAAATAAAATTAATACACCTCCTCACTAATCCCTAGCTTTCCTTTTCTTTTCGTATCTACCATGTCACTTTCAGTTCAATCATCTTTATTAAAATATATTTACATTTTTGGGGGATAAAGGTTTTTTTTTCTTTACTTCCTTTGCCCGTAGGCTACCAAAGGTAGGCTACTAAAAGCAGAAGAAGTGTTGTGTTCGACCCCCAAATTCGAAGTTGAGTTTTTAACAAATATACGTTTTGAGGTGTCTGAATCCAAAATTACTATTTTCAGAAACATGTTTGTACGTGTGTATGTCTGTGAACAGCCTAGCTCCAGAACGAAAAATCGTATGATAACAAAATTTGTATTTGAATTAGGTACCTTCTGAGGACGTGATACGAAGATTGGCGACGACGGCTATCTTATTTTTAAGGGAACTTTACATGATGAAAATTTTGTTTTCGCGATTTTCTCGAAAATTTCTCTAACAATTTTTTTTTTAAATTTTGTACTTGTAGTTATAAGTAGACCTGGGATTTTAGGCTTTTAAAAGGGAAATTAGGCACTTAAAATCTGCTTTCAAAATGTGTAGACAGACAGAAAATAGACTTTAAAATATTACAATATACACTTACACTGTAACATGGTCTTTTTTTATTGCAAGAAACGTGGTATACCTATTCTTTACAGAATTAACAGGAAAATTAGGCATCACAAACTATATTCACTTAAACAGATATTCTTTCGCTGGTGACTTGACACAGCAGTCCTTCCCCCTTAATCCTCCCCCTTCCTCGTCAGTCAGCATTGCTTTAGCGAGAATTGTTTGGAATAATCAAGTTTCTGTGAAAAACCCACGTCTGCTGTTCTGCTTTTCATTGAGGGATGTCCATTATAAGATTGTAAAAATTACAGAAGTTGAATTTTATTTTAAATGTACAAAATAGGCATTTTAGGCACTAAAATAGTAAAATAGGCTTTAAAGGTTCAAATAGGCATTTTAGGGCACTATAAAACTCTATAAATGTAAGTGATTTATCATGAAACGTCCACATATTAAACAAATTTCGTGTTATTTCATAAGGAACAAAATAGGCATTTGCCTTAAAATCCCAGGTCTAGTTATAAGCAACACACTGTTTGTAGAAACTCAGTCTTGCCTGGTGAACAAACAGGTTCGTCAAGTTCAAACAACTGAATAGGCCTATATGGGTCTTTGCAATATGGGTCTCTTATTCTATATCAGAACTTGAAGTGATAAAGTTATATTGGCCATGCTTAGAATAAAGAAAGTTAAGAGAGTGAATTAATTAGATTTAGTTTGTGTTATGTATCCTACGGGAATGCGATACGATGTCGTGAAGACATTATCTTAATTTTTACAACCAATTTACATGAAGAGAATGTCGTACGTAATGTATTACACCAGAGGCAAACTTTTATTTGGGCAGAGGAAGTTATGCGAGTTCACATAAGATTTTTTTTATTTAGTGAATTGCATCGAGTAAGTTGTAATGGGAATGTCCGAACATACTGTATTCTCTTCTTTCTTCATCGTATATTTTTCTTTCTGTATCCTTTCAGGTACATAAATTGTTCTCCTAAAGCGAATCTCCTTACAATAAAAGAAAACAAAACTTTTAGTCCAACTTTAGCTGCATATTAATTAAAATAACCTGAAATGTTCACTGTTCGATATTACTAAGAAATTTAACTTCCTATTATAGCTTTTGAATTTAGCCTACAATTAAATATAACACAAAAATATGTTGAAAAATAGCATAATTTGTCTGTAGACAGTGGCGCCGACTCCATGGGGCCTGAGGGGGCCCGAGTCCCTTCAAAAATTCGTTTGGGGGGGCTCCGCCCCCCCAATAATTTAAGGAAATTATTAGTTATATTATGCTTTGTAAAATCACAAAATTATGTTGGTATTTTTTATTTTCCTTGTTTGACGATAGTTACCTTTTAAAATACATTCAGTAATGAGTTAAAACAAATAATTATTACGGTAGTAAGCAGGTTAACTGAAAACGTGTGGTGTGAATCATGATAGTGTTACGGTGCTGCGGGCACACTTAGAATTTGTCCCGGTGCGCGAACCTTCGTGTAAGGTCTGGCGGGCCAGCGATGCGGCCGCGGCGACATCAAAAGGACTGGAGCAGAAGTGCCTGGAACCATCCACCTCGCGTCGCCTTGACGCTTCGAGACATTACGACGCCGTGGCTATATAAAGCCCACCCTGCTGGAGCAGTCATTCAGTGTGGATAGTTTCGTTCAGTGCATGCTGCAGACGTGTTTAGCGTTCCGACTTTAATGTTTAGTGGACTCTTTTATATGACTATATTTTATTCGTTTACTTTAGTCTCTTAGTGTATTGTGAATTAAGTTTGCAATGGATAAATTTGTTACCAAAAAGGTGCGCTTGGAAGTTGATGATACTGCAAGTCAACCTCCGACAATAATTGTGTCGTCAATTGCTTCGTCGTCTTCAGGCGAGAACTGTTCACAGCCAAAACCTGGACAATCCGGTAAGGGAAGATCATTTCAGAAGCCTTGGTTGATCAAATATACATGGCTAGAATATGAAGCATCTACCGAAAAAGTTTTTTGCAAAACCTGCAAAGAGGCAGATGCTAAAAATCTATTACAATTTTCTTCAAAAAAAGAAGATGCATTTATTTCCGTAGGGTTTTCTAACTGGAAAAAGCTTTGGAAAAATTCCGTCTTCATGAAAATACGTTTACGCATAAAGAAGGTGTTCTGAAACTAAATGCCATCACTAACCGAATTGTGGCCTCCCAATTGAATGAACAGTTAGATAGTGATATGAAGAAAGGCCGTTTAGCTCTTGAGACAATTTTTACTACCGTGCAATTTCTATGCCGACAAGGCCTAGCAATTAGAGGGCACGAAGATGTAAACTCAAATTTTTTTCAATTGTTGGAACTCCGAAAGAATGACGTACCTGAGTTAAAAGATTGGTTAGGGCGTTCGGGGTATAAGTGGACGTCCCACGATATTCAAAACGAGATCATTGATCTACTAGGAAAGTCTGTGTTGAGAAAATTATTGGCTTCAATCAAGAAGACTGAACATTTTTCTATTATGGTAGACGAAACAAGTGATTCTTCGATTCACGAACAAGTGTCATTTTGTATTCGTACTGTCAATGATTCCTTAATTATCAACGAAGACTTTATTGGCTTATACGAGACCCCCAACACTGAATCACAAACTCTGTTTAGTATTTTAAAAGACGTATTTGCTCGTCTTGATTTGTCAATGGATAACTTAAGAGGACAGTGCTATGATGGTGCCTCGAATATGAGAGGCAAGTTCAAAGGACTAAAAAAGTTAGTTTTGGATATACAACCAAAAGCACGTTATGTGCACTGCACTGCTCACAGTTTAAACTTGGCAGTTGTAGACAGTCTCCGCCATCTTACGTCTATGAGGGATATTATGGCCTTAGCCAAGGACTTAATAAACACCGTAAGGGAATCCAACAAAAGGATGGGACTTTTCAGAAGCATACGCTGTGAGAGCACCAATGACCAAGCTGGTCTACGACCCCTTTGCCCGACTCGATGGACTATGCGAGCTTCTAGTATCTTGAGAATATTGAAAAACTTTGAAGAACTTCTAGAGTTTTTTGAAACATTTTCTGCAGAGGACAAAACAGAGGCAGGTTACAAATGTGCAGGCTACCTTGAGTCAATGTTACAATTCAAAACTTATTTCTTTTTACGTCTTTATTGCCATGTGATGAACCCAGTAGAGGATGTCAATGAAAAAATTCAATGCCCTCATCTAAGTGTTGCTGATCTGGAAAAAATATATGAGGGCTTGATTTGTATATTGAATGGAAGGCGTGATAGTTTAGAACACTTTTGGGAATTGTGTTTAAAAGAAAAACCTTCACAAGTTGATGATCCTTCGCTTCCTCGGAATCGACGTATACCAAAGAAGTATGAAAACAACGAAGCCAGCTCACCGCACACTTTCAAAACCCCAAAGGAATACTACAAAGCTATTTACATTGAAGTTTGTGAAACGGTGCAATCTTGCATTACTGAGCGGTTTGCATCAACTGGACTCACACAGGTCATTGCAGTTGAACAAGAGTGCTTGCTTTTAGTAAACAGAGGTGAAACAAATTTTGAAAAATCAACTGAGTTTTTCAAAAATGACCTAGACATTGAGAGCCTGCGCTTACACTTGAATATGTTATCCGATATCGCTAATAAAAAACAACTGGTCTTAAAAAACATGCGTGATGTGAGAAAGTACATTACACAAGAGCCTGCAGTTGGAGAAATGTTATGTGAAGTAGTGAAGTGCATTAAGCTTCTCCAAGTAGTTCCAATCACGACAGCAACAGCAGAACGGTCATTTAGCGCCCTTAGACGTCTGAAGTCATATCTCCGATCAACAATGGGACAGAAGCGATTGAACAACTTGGCTGTTCTTCAAGCCCACCGAGATGTTTTGGATGAATTGGATATCCGACCAGTAATCCATATTCAGTAATCCAGTCAGACGGTCGACATTTGCACCTTTCTAAAGACACTCTAGCCCTAATAATGGTATTTAGAGCAATATTAAACATCTTTATAAAATAGAGAATTAATTACATACAGAATGTTAAATTTTCAGTTTTGAAATATTAGTACTAGTTTAGTACTGTATTTCTATATTACTATAGTACTGTATTAGTTATTTTCAAATACTTAAATATTTTTAGGGTGTAAGACCCAATTAAAGCCCGTTATTTACATACTTTTTGACTGAAAGTATTAGGCATACTGTATTAACTTTATTAACTGTATTAAAGCATTAACTTTGAGGTATTGTTTTTATTTAATGAACCCTCAGCCTTATTCAAAGTAAGCTTAAATTAGCTATTTCACGTATTAATCAAAGTGCTATTACTGTGCGACAGCAATATTTTATGTTTTATTCTTTTAATGATAGTTTAGGATTTATTTAAATATAATTTCAGTCTTTTCAGAGCTATATATTCACTGCTCTGTAATAGTCTATAAGCATAATTATTAGTGTAAATTAAATTAGCTTTTTACGAAAATACCGTGCGTGTTTATGTTTTGTTTCTTTTTTCAAAGCCAAAAAGTGTTTCAGGCTTGTCGAGTTTCCCGGAGTGTGGAGTTATAGAGAGTCGAGTTTTCGGGGTTCTAATGTTGATCATATGACTATAAAATACTTAAAAAAAACTTTAAAACTCACTAATTTTCATCTAAAATTTAGAAAATTTCCCGGGGCAGGACCCCGGTATGGGCCCCCCCAATATTTTTTATAAGTCGGCGCCCCTGTCTGTAGACTACTATTCTAAGCACAAATCTCTCTATATGAGCGCTTAAGTGTATCTTTAATGCTGTTCTAGGCAATTTTATTATTTTCTTTCTTATGTACATAATCGATTATAGTTTAAAGTTAGCAGGTTGATTGGGTGTAATGCTCAGTACTGCTAGTTATAGAATGGAATGGTATGGCCAAATAGAGAAAGATAAATAGGTAAATTACAAATTAAATTTGTTAAAACTATAATCCTACCTTCGGTAAAATAGGGTTCATAAAACTGTATTTCAATCAATAAATAAGTGTATCTTTATTGTGCATTATAATATTAGAAAGTATTATGAAAACAGTGTAAACAACACAAGTATTGGAGATATATATATATATATATATAATATGACCATGAGAGAAAGTTATTGAAAGATGGAAGATAGATAAACTGAAAGAGGATGTAAAATTAAAATTTGAAGATATTATTGAAAACAAATTAAAAACAAACACAGAAGGAGACTCAGCAGAAGATGAATGGACAGTTTAAAAAAATGAAATAATTAACGCTGCAGAAGAAACACTGGGTGTGATGAAAACAATTGGAAGAAAACCATGGATGACAGAAGATATTCTCAATTTAATGGATGAAAGAAGGAAGTTTAAAAATGATAGCACAGAGGAAGGAATACGAAAATACAAACAACTAAGAAATGAAATAAATAGGAAATGCAAGAAGGAAAAAGAAAATTGGCTGCAACAGAGATGTGAGGAAGTAGAAGAAAAAAATGATCACAGGCAATATTGATGTAGCATGCAGAAAAATACGGCAAAATTTTGGAGAAATGAGAAAGAAGTGCAAGAACCTCAGAAACACGACAGGGGAACTCATTTTAACAAAAGAAGAAAGAGCTGACCGATGGCAAGAATATATAGAAGGTTTATACAGAGGAGAGGACCTAAAGGACACCGCTCTGGAAGAAGAAAAAGATGTGGAAGATGATGATAAAGGTGACCCAATATTAAGATCAGAATTTGATAGAGCTTTAAAAGACTTAAACTCGAACAAGGCAATGGGAATAGACAAAATTCCATCAGAACTGCTTCAATCTTTAGGGCAAACAGGAACTGAAAGCTTGTTCAGAATTATTTCCAAGATATATGATAAAGGCGAGATGCCTCAGGACTTCCAGAAGAGTATCATTTTCACAATTCCCAAGAAAGCAGGAGCAGAAAAATGCGAAAACTATCGTACAATAAGTCTCACAACACAAGCTTCAAAACTACTAACTAGAATCATTTACAGGAGAATAGAGAAAAAAGTGGAGGAAATCCTTGATTAAGACCAGTTTGGGTTCAGGAAAGCCAAGGGTACAAGAGAGGCAATTATAGCACTGCGACTTATTGTGGAAGGAAGAATGAAGAAACGCAAAGACACTTACATGGCTTTTGTTGACTTGGAAAAAGCCTTTGACAATGTGAATTGGAATAAGATGTTTACAATTATGAGAAAGACAGGTCTTAAATATAAGGATAGAAGAGTCATTCACAACCTATATCAGAATCAGACAGCTGTAATAAAGGTGGAAGGTGAAGAAAGGGTTGCAAGAATTAAGAAAGGAGTGAGACAGGGATGTAGTCTGTCTCCCCTTCTGTTTAATTTATATGTTGAGGAAGCACTGAAGGAATTAAAGGAAATGTTTGAATCAGGAATAAAAATTCATGGAGAAAAAGTAAAAATGCTGAGATTTGCTGATGATATTGTTCTGCTAACTGAAGATGAGGAAGACCTAAGTGAATTATTGAATGGTATGAATGGACTGTTAGAAAATAATTTTGGACTGAAAATTAATAAAAACAAAACAAAAGTGATGAGATGCAGCAAGAATGCCATAAGCAACATGAAGATCATTAAACTCGGAAATGGCAAAATACAGGAGGTGAATGAATTCTGCTACTTGGGGAGCAAAATTACTAAAGATGGACGAAGCAAAGATGATGTGAAAAGCAGGATATTACAAGCAAAAAGGGCTTTCTTTAACAAGAAAAGTCTATTGTTGTCAAATATTGACCTAAAAGTCAGAAAAACATTTCTAAAGTTATATGTTTGGAGCATAGCACTCTATGGCAGTGAGACGTGGACTTTAGGAAAAAGTGAAAGGCATAAAATAGAAGCTTTTGAGATGTGGTGCTATAGACGAATGTTGAAAATCAGGTGGACTGACAGAATATCTAACGAAGAGGTCTTAGAAAGAATAGAGGAGCAAAGAAGTCTATGGACGACACTCATTAGAAGAAGGGCCAGACTAGTGGGGCACATTATGAGGCATCCAGGCGTGGTTAACACTATATTAGAAGGAACAATAGAGGGGAAAAATTGTAAGGGAAGACCACGATTAGAATATGCAAAACAGATTATTGGCGATTTTGGATGTAAAAAATATGTAGACATGAAGAGACTGGCTCAAGATAGGAAGAACTGGAGAATTGCATCAAACCAGTTGTAAAACTGATGACTACAGACAGTTGACCATGCAATCGTTTATTTGTCATATATAAGTTTCATCAGAATTTTACATATGCATTGCCTTATTAAGTTTGCCGACCTAGAAAATAGTAGGCTTGCCAACCATAGTATCTGTAAGAAGGTTTACTTCGGTTAAAGGAGTTGAGAAATGTGGCATGGGGCTGCATTCAACTAATATAAATAAATAAATCTACTCTTTTTATGTGGTGAATACTGAACTAAAGATACAAGGACCCATGACAGATTTTGGTGAAATCTGTATAGGCCTATTTAAAAGCACATAAGCCTATATACCAATGACTGAAAAAAACTGAAAAAGAAGAGTGAATAAGTGTAGTGCGAAGAATTGTGCGTCTCCTCATCATTTTTATGTTTTCTCAATTGTTTGTGTATATTAAGGACTATAATTGTGTTTGTAACAAAGGACGAAAGAAACAGTTCACAGCCAAGTGAAAAGAAACAGTTAATTAATAATTTTACATACAAATTGTAAATGTAAAACTTGTAGTTTGTCTAGGGGTATAGCCAACGGCTCAGGTCCCTGGGTAATTTCATATTGGCCAGTAAAAAAAAAATTAAAATATGTACCGATGAAAATGATAATATGTATTAAAGGCTATAAGAATACAGGAATAAAATCCAGTCTGAAATTTGAATCATAGATTGGATGGATTCACAAATTTAGTTTTCTTCTTAAATCCCTTGCAATTATTGCATGTGAGTTATTTGATATTAGTTCTGAAACACAGTAATAAGAAAATGTCCACATCTAAACAAAGTAAGAGGCAAATATAAATGAAATATTTTATAAAAAGAATAGTTTAGCTTGAATGTGTCTGTGCCATAATCATAATCATCATCTTCTTCTTTAATCCACTTCCTAATATTATTTACACGATCTTTCAGTTTTCATTTTTATTTATATTTAATTGTGTTATTTACGGCTCCTTTTGCTTTAGTTCTAGCGATCAATGTATAAATGTGTTCATTTCCGTCTTTTCCTCAAATTGTATTGTAATCTAAAAGTAATTTTCTTAATAATCTATTACCATATTATTATTCTATTAATGATATTTATTTACACTTAATACAGACACCCACACATAACAATGCTCATTTGGGTGTTAATTTTATTCAGTATTTTATTTATCTTCTATTTGCATACATTTTAATAAATAAAAAAAACAAATAGAAGCGAACAAGAGTAAGTTATAGTCTTTATTGTATTATAGAAAATAAAGAACTGTTTAGGTAAAATGTTCGTGTGATTTAGGCTTTCCTTATTTGTATGTATGGCTTCAAGCGAGCCGTAAATGTATAAATTAGTTAACAGTTAAAAGTGAAAAAATTATATAACCCTGTAGGTTAGTATTGGATTTAGTTAATCGTTCTTTATTATTCAGTACTTTGTACTGGATCAGTTATAACAAACGAGTTTCTTGAGAACCTATTAATATAGAAATAAAATATTTTAGTTTCCGAATGTTGATTTCGAATCTACGATAACATTCACAAGTCATGCTTGGTCAAGTTCCTAGAGTATGCAATCCTGATCTGGGAAGAGAATGAACTGCCTCAGCAGGGAACTGAATTACCGATCTCTCTCCGCCCTTGCCCAAAGGCACGTCCATCCACCATGGTTGAAGTAGTTTGTCACGCTCACCCTTTCGTCCTTCCCAATGGCCATCTCAGGTTATCCAAGGAATGCAGTGTAAAAACACAAGATGTTTTGGTTGTACTGGCATATCGTTTAATAACAACTTTTTGTTGCATCAAAGTGATCCATGAAAATATTTATATCTGTAGGTTGTTAACAAGAATAGCTTAGTCAAAATATATAGCTTACGCCATATTGTTCTTTAAGCAAGAAGGTGCCTTGAAATGGATCAAAATACCAATTACTGCTTAATTTCATAGTTTGAAGTATGCTTTATGGAAATGTAAATGTATTTTGAATCAGAAGCCAGTTTAAAGGTCAGCCGTTGACAGCCGTTATGACAGACTACTTATAGACCTGTAATCTATTTATATTGTATCTTGTATTATAGACCTATTTTGTTCTATTCTGTTCCTTCTTATTTAATTCATAGAATAGAATTGATTTGAATTGAATTTAGGTTAAATAATGCAAGCTCTATGGTGAATGGTTTATCAACAAACAGTAACGTAGAGCTTTAAAATTTTCCCTGCAACTTTTATTTTTTTATTTTTTTTTATTCTTATGTCCCTTTTCTCTGAATCTATTCGTCCCGAAACATTAAAATTTGTACAGTATAACTTATTAGCATTTTACACTAGCAGAATTTGACATTTTTTCCAACTTCCTTGTACGATATGAGACTAAAGATAAGATTTGTTATTTATAAAATTTGCAAATATAAGGGCGTTCTTTTAATATAAATACTACAATTTTATAAATATTTCCATTTAAAAAATGCCACTTTGTTGCTATGGAGTGTAAATATTAGTGGGAAAAAAATTCATTTGTCCATCATTTACAGTAGGCCTACTTCAGGAAAGGTAGGGTATATTGAAATTGACAAATTAAATGAAGCGGAGATGAAAGGTACCTTCTCCCCTTAAACAGCCTTTTGTACTTTGATAACTTAGGAGCTTTGAAGCATCAACTGATCAGGATAATGTAGGCCTAAATGTATGAATGGGATACCTAAAGAAGTACAAATTTATGTCTTCAGCTCGTCATCCTAAGAGAATGACTTAATAAATTTATGATCAAATGATCCCAATTGCACTTCTTCATAATAAAATATGTTTAATTTTAAAGCTTGATGTTCTACGTGAAGTTGGACTATTGTTTCAAGATAGTTTATTCTCTTGTAGTAAATAGACACGTTAAATACGATGAATTTTAAGTGTACCATACATTAAAGAAGGCTAATTTTCATATCTCTAAAAAGTAAACATTATATCAATATCCTATGCACCTTATCTTATTAAGGTATATAGTAGACTGTAATAAATAGCAAATACTATATAGTCCGTCCACTGCCTCGCTTAACAATTTGTTGAAATCGTAAGCGTCGTGGCTTCCATGTCCGTTAACGGCGTTATATTGGAGGGAGTTACCTTCCATTTATTCACATGGATTTATCAATTTATCAATTTTCATCATTATGAAAACTCCCTGAGATTGTGAGATTGGGGTTATATATATTTGTACAATTTAAACTTAGTTTGCTTTTCTTATCTGGGTCAGCATGTCGAATAAAAAGATTAAACTCAACAGCTGCATCCAACACTAATTAAAAATCACATCATCTGTTAAAATTTTTTATTTATCAATCATTATCAACCCCTTTCGTTGATGAGACAATGTTAGACAAGAAGCAAGGCACACAGTACTTTGAACGAAATAACTTATTCACATTATCATTTTATTCTATTTATTTATTAAAGTCTTGATATTGATAGATCGTTCAAAATTAATCAAGAGTAACTAAATTTCATTTAGTTTCATTTTCATCTCTTCTAGTGCGGAAACTCTCAATTCCCCTCTCAGATATGCCGGTGACAATACCTGATCCCGCGATTACCAAAATGAAAATCCGCAATCCTACTTTCTCGGCCATCTCGCTCGTTTGTCTCACACCAAAATGTGTCTACCCCAAGTTTATCGTGTTATAGTGTTCATTTGACCTGAAAGCTCTATTTTATTAATGCACTATTAAGGCTATGGTGTCACTTGGATATAAACATCAAGTTCAGTATGGTGGTAAAATTGATACGTGTTTCGCTCGTGTCGCTTACAATATTAGACTAAAATAGTCTTGTTCTAGCAATGCAATTAAAAACATTAATCACCTAGCCCCTTGTGACAAGCGCGATTAATGGCCTCAGTATTCTAAGTATCGTGTGTCGAGAACACGAATAATTATTGACGTGAATGAATAAGTGGAAACTTTGGTCTTAAATAATACTAGACGTCTTCGCCTCATCCCATGATCTCTTACGGATGCTAGAGCGCCTGTACCAGATTTTGGAGGATAGCGGTGTAACTAGCATGTAGGTAATAATAATAACTGCTTTTGGTAGTAATAATACAGGCAACTGCCCAGGATTCCGGTCAACCTATCAAATTTGATATTTCCCGCGCTCGAAAACATGCAAGTGAAACCACAATTACGCTTGAATATGAAGGGCCTAGGGAGGGGTAAGTGGGGCGGTCAATCAAGGCTCAGCGTCACAGGAAAAAGTGTTGGCCTTTTAGGATAAGCAGAACGTTTATTGTTAATAGTTCTTTTTTTTTTTAATATTTAGAGATGATGAACTATCGTCTTGTAAAACAATATTACAGTTATATTAATGTCAAAAAGTGCACTCACAACCAACATAGGTTGCGTTAAATGCAATTACTTAGGGCTGTGTTCACCAACGCCGATAATATGTTGATCCTGGTTTTTAGACTGAAAAGCTGTGTTATTGTCCATTTTGCTTTCACCAGCTACAGTAACTTGATTTTTCTATAATATCCAAGCTAATGCTTTACCGGCAAAATATCGGCCATCAATACAGGATAAACCAAGCTAACTGCGACATAAAAATGGCGATTGGAACATCTGATCAACATAAGATATGATCACAGTGACGAGGAATATGAAGTAGAACATAGAATAAGGCACCCTAATGGATAAAGGAGCGTACGTCGTACTTGGACATCTATGACGGCATTAATTTCTGTACAAGATTTAAGGGGAAAACAAAATTTTCTGCTATACGCCACGCCCCCAAAAACAGTGAGACATCTAGTGACCATTTGTAGAACTACTAGCGAAAGACAGTGTGAGGGGAAAATTTCCGTTGCCATGGCAACGTGTACATTTAGCGTCCGGAAGCAACCAATAGTCAATGTTCTCCCCGCTGTTTCACACAACAACCGCCAGATGACGCTGGTTTTTCTTATGAAAAATTTAAGGGACAGACAAGTAGTAGACCAAGATTTCTAAAACCAATGTGATAAATTATGTGGGGAAACGCGAAAGGTTTACTATATGAATTAATGGAATAATCGTAGTTTTTATTATCCACGATACCGAGAAATTTTATCCGTGTTGGTGAATGGCAAATCCGACGGCGATAATTTGATATAAAATTCGCGTTGAGCATGAATTCGTAGATCATTATAAACTCTAAACCTTGGTGTCCTATAGTCAACAAAATTGAAAGCTGTAATGATAATTCTTTCACACTGGCCATGTGAAAGCTAAGGTGGAAAGATAGAATCAGATTGAAAAATTCCATGCCATAGCCGGGATTTGAACCAGGATCTTCCCGGTAGTATACCGGGACATGTGAGTCAATTGTATACTTTAATGTTGTACTGGTTCAAATCCCGGCTAGGGCATTGAATTTTTCATTGTGACTCTACTTTTACAAAATTAAACGCTGGCCATCGAAGAGTTTTCGCAAGTGAATACATCGACGTATGTCAGTATGATTGGAGCGGTCGGGGTGATCATTGTCACATCAAATGATACAATAAAGTTATCCTTACTGGCAGCGAAATGTGTTTAACCGATAGAACTAGGCCTATTATTATTGTACACTGCAGTCTGCCTATTATGAAGCTCATTGTTGTTATCATTATTGTTACTGTAATTAGCCTATTATTATTATTTTCTTGTTGTAGGTAAAAATGGAATATCACTAACATTATAAAGTAAAAGCTGGCATAATTTTACGGTATTATTCACGCTGGATATAGAATTCTCACCTATACTAATTTCACTTTAAGTTCAAAGTAGTTGTAAACGAAGCCACGTGACAAGGGAGCGCCTCATTGGCTGGTGGACGAATTTTAACTTTTGCTGCTTAGTATGCACACTCTTCTCTTAATAAAATAGTTCGGTTCAACCCGTACCTTCACTGGCCCCGCAAATCGATGGAACATGTGAACATGTTTTGTTCTGTTAGTAGGCTCAATTTAAACTTTGCAGGGCGGCCCTACCTTTCTCTTTTACGTCACTGATTGATGTAGATATATTGTTAAATTGCATTACATTATATTGCATTTCATTGTATTATATTAAACTACCGATTAATTATAATGTGATGCCAGAATGAGTAATATATTAACCTATGTGACACTAAGCTAGAGTATGAGAATCACATTATTTGTATTTTACGTCAAAATAATTTAATAAGCAGTGTTAGTTTTCAGTTCTGCACGTTGGCATTATTTATGCTTAAGTTGCAGGACTCTTGGAATTGGAATTTCTATTACCCATGCAAAATTCAAACCAAATTATAGTCCACAATTTGGTCGTTATCATCGAAGGACTTGTTTTTGTTTCAATTGAATTAACATTTATCCGTCTTTTCCGTGAGAGTTCAAGAAGTCTGCTCACTTTTGCATGACGTTTTGATTAGACTTGCATCAACACAATATTTCTTAACATACCGTTGTTCCATTGTTCAAGCTTTTATCTGCATATTCTGCTTAAGGTGACTGGATTCGAAACTAATTTCATGCTTTACTTTACATAGTACAGTATTTAGAAAATACCAGTTATGAGTTAATGTTAAATACTAAATGTGGGTAAAAGGTAAAGGTAAAGTGATCCTTATACAGGCCATGGAGGCCCAGAGGGTCCCAGGAGGTTTAGTCTCCCAGATTTTGGACATGCGGCACGTGAAGGTGGTAAGGTTGTCAGCCTTACGCACCAGCCACCTTTACCCCCAGGAGTGCTCCTGGTGCTCATTTCTGTTAGAGGCTGAGTCGACCCCAGGGCCTAGTGACACCAGAAGGATTAGGCCAATTGAAAAACTCCAACAACCTCATTGGGAATCGAACCCACGACCTTCCGGTTTGTAGCGCAACGCCTCAACCAATACACTACGGCGTACCCCACTAAACGTGGGTACAATGGTCTAAATTCACTATCATACTAACATAACAGACTTGTGTTAAGTCTTACATTGACGATATTAGGCCTAATGTACAATGTTGTCAACGAACTTCACTGCATATGCTAAGTAGGTTTCTCAAACTTTAATCATTTAAGAAAAGCTCTATTCTTCGTATCGATACTACATAAATCATTCTTATTTCTCAATTAAAGAATAATTCTAACAATAATTCTAAACAATTAGATTAAATGGTGTAGGCCTACAGTAATAAAATTAAATAAGATGTTTACTGATATTTTATTAGGTAATTAGGTCTATTTGGAACAAAGTCATCTGATTTATAATTTTACCCGCACCAATATTTAATATACAATATAATATTTTTTATATTCTCAGACTTAGGCCTACACTGATTCAGATTATAGTATTAAATCGTCTACCAAACATGGTTATTAACATCATCAAGGCAGTTTCTAAAGATACATCCGTACGATAAGGCTCAGTCATCGATATTGCACGATAATTGGGAGACTTTAGATAAAACAGAAGGAGTGCTTCAAGGAAACTAGTATGCTGTCCCTCATTCAAAACCCTCATGCGTAAGAATCAAGATAAAATATATCCGACATCTGATTATAAATCAACTAAATAATGCCTTTACATTGAAAATACATCTTTTACGAAGTCCTTATATGAACGATTAGTCGAAATGAACTGAAAGATCAAAAGGGAATTGTTGTTATGCTAAATATTAAACACAGTGGAAGAATTGATATAAATGGCAGCTTCATTTATAATAGCATTCCAAACTACTAACTCACCAACAAGGACTGGTGGTGGCAGCACCATACATACATAGTTACAGAATAAACACAAAATAAACAATATTAGATGTTCATTTGTTGGTTTACGTAACTCAAGCATGGATACCAACACCTCTCCTCGGAAATCAACAAATTCAATAAATCACAAATGACACTACACTATTTCCAAACTTTGGCTTCTTCACTAAAATCCAAGTCTGGTTCCTTTCATGGTTCTTCATCTCCACCTCCATTGTTTTCAACCAGGTGTCTCTATCCTCTCTACACATGATCTCTTCTGGGGTCCTGGGTGGCTCCAAAACATCAATTACACCATCCCTTACCTTGCAGCAATAATTGCAACACGACAGATTGCACATCCTTCTAGGTTGCTTCAAGCGTTTTGAACTCCTAAGTCCCTCCTCTGAAGTGGCATCATTGTAGGGCACTTCTCTCATAGAACCAGAGTCCTGTACCTCACCTGTGTCACCGGGGTCTAGCACCTCTCCTGTGCCACCAGAGTCCAGCTTCTCTCCTGTGGGACCGGGATCCAGCACCTCTCCTGTGGCACCGAGCTCCAGCTTCTCTCCTGTGGCACCGAGCTCCAGCTTCTCTCCTGTGGCACCGGGGTCCAGCACCTCTCCTGTGGCACTGGGGTCCAGCACCTCTCCTGTGGCACTGGGGTCCAGCACCTCTCCTGTAGGGAACTGGATTATATCCATTAGAGTTGGCTTCTCATCCTCCAGGCGGTAGCCTTTTATCCCTAGCAAAACTTCATTTCTCTCTTTATATTTCATGAATTCTTGTAGGGCATCACTTTTCTTCGCTGTAGCTGACGTTGTAAGGGCTTCAACTCTTCCCATAGTTTGCAGGTTAGGGTGGCCTAGTCTCTTATGCCACGTCATCTGAGAAACTCTTGCAGCTTTTCTCATGTTAACATTCTTTAGATATTCCTCATTTAACTCTTTTATTGATACATCTCCAACAGTAGTGACAAAATATAACCTTCCAATTCGATGTGCTTGAAAGATTAATTTTTCTCCCTTTAATAACTTATTCAAACCATTCTTCGATCTGAACTCAAGACCTTTCTCCTCTATCTGACCTTGAGAAATCAAATTATCATGTAATTCAGGCACATAGAGCACACCCTGAAGCTCTACATTCTTTCCTCCACATTCATCTGACATAGGAATTACAACAGATCCCAAGCCACTTATTTTCAGCGATCTCCCATCACAGACTTCAACAGTACCTGAGCATTCTCTAAAATTCTTGAAAATCTCTCTTCTATTTGTCATGTGGTCAGAAGCACCACCATCTAATATCCATACATCGTGTTTGCATTGAGAATACTTCTTCGCATGCAACACCACATGCTCCCTTGTAGTAACTGAAGCAGAAGCTTTCTTGGGTTCACTACTCCCTTTTTCCTTCTCTTCTAGTTCCTGAGTCTTGGGGCAATTTTTCGCAATGTGTCCTTCACCACCACATGCATAGCAAAAGTATCTCCCTTTGTACTGATTCCGTTGAGATATACTGTTATTCTGATTGGTAGAATTCCTTCCATCGGTATACTTTTTACCTTTAGTGCTCGGCGGTTTCCAAGTTGTCTTTAATGCTTGATGTGATGATAGGCTTTGTTTTCTCATTTCTTCCTCTTGTTCCAGTAATACTTGCTTTATGTAGGACATGTCCATCTTATCCGGCTGAGTCACCAAAGTCTTCACTGTTATTTCATATTCTGGGGGAAGGCCAGACAAACACAAATGAGCCAACTGTTTATCAGATATCTCCAAATCATTCTTCCTCAACAGTCGATTCATATTCATCATTGTATTGCTATACTCTTGAATGGTCATATCACCCTTTACCATGGTCGCCAATTCTCGTAACTTCATCATAGCACCATACTGAGTGTTCTGGTGGCAAATAGTTTCGAGTTTGGTCCATGCTTCACTCGCCTTGTTGAAATCAACTATGTCGTTAATGAGATCATCACTAACTGATCTCATAATAAGAGATAGCGCCATGAGGTTGGCTTTCTCGCGCCGACGGGTTTCTGCTTGATTTAGATGAGCTCCATCAACATCGTTATAACCCGTGATTGCTTCCCAACACTCTTTAATCAACATTTTAGATTTCACGCGCGCCATCCACGCCACATAGTTATTTCTTGTTAGCTTTGGAATATAGAAGGTTTTCTCTTCCATCTCCGCCATTTTGACCGTTGCAAAATTCGTCGCTGCACTGTTACACAATATGGTAGTTTACTAGATTCTCCACACTTTCCACTATATTGTATTACGTCTCCTCAATTCACTCGAACACTGCGCTCCTGGGCCCATAACCTGTTGTTATGCTAAATATTAAACACAGTGGAAGAATTGATATAAATGGCAGCTTCATTTATAATAGCATTCCAAACTACTAACTCACCAACAAGGACTGGTGGAGGCAGCACCATACATACATAGTTACAGAATAAACACAAAATAAACAATATTAGATGTTCATTTGTTGGTTTACGTAACTCAAGCATGGATACCAACAGGAATATACCTAAAAAAACTAATATATCGACCGAAAATGGTATATCCGTTGAAATGCGTGCATAGCTGTAGTTGAAGTATTTTGGCGTTTCTTCATATTTCGTCGACTATTCAACTCTTACGCCGCGTGTTTGATATTGACCAATAACGTTTGGCAATTCCTCGGATATAGACCAATCACGGCCGTTTATCTTGCAATATTCTTGTAGGAATCGCGAGGATGGTGTTTTATCGTGATAAAACCTTCTGCTCGTTACTGAAGACGCGAGCATCAGTGTGCAGTGATTAATAGTCAGATGCTGCCACTAAGCGGCACGAAAACAGATTATTTTATACAACATAACTTGTTTGGAAATTGAAATAATAGAAATGTACATTGATTAAGAACACAATTTCGATTTGGTGCAAGCCAGTTCGTGTGCGTTTATTCTATTCTGCTGTTAGCTTACCTGAATGAAGTTAACTATGTCTTATATGCACCATTGGTAGCTCTGATTACACCATGGTAGCTCGAATCGATTCATGGATGGTTGATTCACAGTATGTCGTGATCTCACAACTGTTAGTTTTGTTTTTATACAACAAAGCACGAAAGTAATTATTATTTATATAATCCGTTACATTATATTCATGAAATAGTCTTAATAAATCCAACTCGAGCTGACGAGTTACATCATCGATAAACTCGTCAACTCTCGTGGGATTACCTATGATAAAATATTTTTGAAATCATAAACGTTCAAAAATAGGATCTAATCTTCTTACGGTTGTAGGCTCTTGGATCGCTATAAAAAGTTTATATAGACCACGAAGGCATTTTATAACATAAAGTAATGTTTAAATTGATATATTATCATTTAATTGTATCTATTTATACTTTGCCATTAGGCAGCCCTCGACTGGGGGAAGTAGTAAAATGAAATAAGTTAGAGTAGGATTACTTCCACAAAGTCTCTGGCCTTGAAGACTATCCCAGCCAGCGAGCTTCTCGTTACGTCTCGTTATCAGCGTGCGCGGATTCGCTGCGCGTAAGATCAGTGAGCTACTGTTGAGCACAGAGTGAACATCATGCAGCACGTTGGCAGTCGTAGAAAATACTATAATACGAGTAGCTGAGTGGAGGGATAATGCCGCGTCGAGACAGAGGCAGACAACACGTGGAGTGGGATAGAAGAGTTGAGCCAATCAGGATGCAGCTACCTCCCCTAGGCAGGAACTCTACGAACGGTGAGACTCGCTCCTAAGGTATATACGTAAAAACCCAGAGACTTTGTGAAAGTAATCCTACTCTATATATTTATCTTATGACAATAATAATAACAAACGGTTTTATTTTATCTGGAAGAGTTGAGGCTTTGGAGACTTTTCTTCCACTCAATCAGATACAAAAATTTACATAACACATTTGTAATAATTCTTTTACAATAATTTTAATACAATTACACTAATACCTTCTTTACAAATGTCTATGCACTCTGTGTTCCACGACAACTATGTAATTAAATTAAATTACATCACCACCGTTTTGACGCATTCTTGGTCCCTATCTTGACTGAATATAAACAGCATTGCTACAACTAATTCGTATGGGTTTATTTTGTTTGTTTTATTTTATATTTTTGCCTTCATTAATTTTATTTATTGGTACAACCTTACTTTCCAAATCCTAATATTGAAGTGTGAACTTATAGGAGATCCTCATTACTGCTACCAAAAACTTGTGCTTACTTGGTTCTACTGGCAGGAAGGTATTCGAATTCCATAGAGAGGACGACGTAGATCGTGTCTCGCAGAAGGGGAGAGAGTACAGCATTGCGGCTGTATAGAGAATAACCTTTGGTTGAAGAACAGCACGTATATTTATTAACAATTGTAAATTGTTAAGTACTTAGTATTGTAACAAATAAGCATTTCAGAATTTATTCTTAATAATTATTTTCAATTACCCCAGCCAAAATTTAGGGCACACGTTTCCCCCAAAAAGGATCTTGCTTCAAAATCGTAATTTTACAAGAATTCCATATGTGAATATGACAGAAGTGAGGCTAATGTATATCTTAGTAAAAAAAATATATCTCTCGTCTTGTAAACTAGCATTAAACATCTATTAATACAGTACCCTATCTTAGTATGCAAGCAGAACTAACTTGTCTCAGGATGTGATACGGGTTCATATGGGTCAACTGTAGCAACCTGTCTCAGACCATCAAACATAAACATCAGCAGAGTGCACAGTCGAGTGCACGGAAATGTTCCAATGTTTCTTCTAGTGTTTTTCTTTATTTAAAGTTGGAATTGAATCTTCTTATCATCTGTGTTCGACACCAGCCCTGGGTGAGCCAATCTCTTATTTGTTTGATTGGAAGTCCGAACACACGCATTAGCCTATGAACAACGCTCGTGCGTGCGTAAAAGCGGTGAAATGGGAGTGGAGTTTGGGAACATTTTATGTAAATTGCTGGAGGGGATGCCTCACAACGAATGTCTACATTAGCTTTTGAAAGAATCTGGCTCGTATTGGTTTGATATCAGAAGTCTATCACTCAAACATTCATCTATGGACACATCGGTTTCAGGTTCAGCAGTTAAGGAGGGGAATAAGACAAACAATAAGTCGAGGGTTAGCCTTTGCTGCGAATCCTGCAACACGAAAAAATGATAGGAGCAGATGTGAAGTGTGGGCCTGGTGGAGCCGGTTATGTACTAATTTACCAACTTAAACTACTGCACATTATATCGGAAACATTCCTTCCACTCGACTGTACTTTCTGTCGTCTACCTCGGAAATAGGAATTCCTAATTTTTTAACGTATAAAGCTTAATTATACGGTAGTTTCATGAGATAACGATCTGATGACCTAACAGTCTGATGGCCGGTTCCACCGACATTCTTTAAATATACCCAAACGAAGACTTTAGTAACGCGCCATTGCTGTATAACGTCTGCGTTAAGTGGACACTGTTCCACCAACACTCTGGTCGTTGAAATAACACCCGTTTTCAAACGAGCGTTAGAAGACAGGCAATCTTGGCATCCCAAGCTTCTCATACATTCACCGTCGCTACTGCCAACATACAACGTTAAACCTGAGAGCACACACTGCACACGACTAGAAATTTTCATACTATATAATTCAAAATTATAAACAAATTGAGTGAGTATTTTTTCTTTTTATTTATCGAGATGCAAAAATCTTATGTTATACTGTTTTCATGCCCGATTCCTTCGCCGTTCAAAGTCATTTTTCCATTGGCAACGTTGGCTGCTATGTTTCCCAGTAGCTAGCAGAAAATAAACAGGAGTAGAACCCAATTATTACTAATATTAATGCTATTAATGCAGTATATTATACAATAATTTATGATGTTGCACTCGCACCATTAACCTATCATAACTTTATCATAATTTATTATATGCTAACCTGCAATCTTTTCGACTGCTATCGGTATCGAAAATGTGAATTGGGCCTAGGCTATACGCCTACTGCTGGTGAAATATTATTACAATATATTATACCATATCAAACAATTATTGAAAACTATGACAATGTGGTAAATGTACAGCGTAGCTCTTACCTTAATGTTATAGTCATAGAAGAAATATAATGAACACGGGAATAATACACACTCAACACACTCAAAAACGATTTGACTTTGGCCTAGTTTTTTTCTTTAATAACAAGGGACATTTTGCACTGTTATTTTATTGATAAGTAATCCAATAGAGATATTATAATAAATTTCACCTATCGTCAACCTACTAGTAATAATACAAGCTATAAACTGACAAATACACAGCGGCATTTTCAATGGCATGTAGGCGTAATTATGAGCGAAATACTTCAGGATACTGTTGAATGTTGAGCAACTGCGAAAAACATTTTATTTTGTAACCATTCTCCTGCTTCAACGTTACAGTGTCAACTGATCCTCTCCTCTGAGGGACTGGTTTGTTTAGTGGAATGTAAGAAAAACCCAGATCCTACTTTTGTGTTCAGGCTAGTGACAGCAGGAGGGTCCCATTCTGTTACCTGACTGCTCTAACATAGCAAAATAAATAAATGTTATATAAATATGTTATAAATGTTGTAATATATATATGTTAATGTTATATAATGTTATATAAATAAATATTGTATTCATGTTATTCTTCATAAACTATAATTAATGCATTAATGTACTGGGTTTACTGTTTAATGCGGATAATACTGCATATTGTAGCATGCAAGCAGGTTCAGCCATCTTGTTTTCAAACAAACGCGAGATTTAACGCAAAGAATTTCTGTCTTTAAGTTAACGCGAGTATTAACGGGCGTGAGGGAGTAACCAGGATCGGTGGAACGTAAACATGACACAAGCAGGAGAAAACGACGCGTTTTAGCCGTAACGAAGGTCGGTGGAACTCGCCATTAGTGTTAGGAAACAGGACGAGATGAATACATTTTAACTCTCTGGACGAGATGAAACTGAATGATTGGGCATAAAGCCACACTTAAATACACAAAATCGACAATTTATAATCCATTAATTCAAGTGTTTGCCAATAATCGTTCATTAAAAATATGATTAACCTTCTTCCTTTATAAGGTGACCTGCAGTTGAGTTTCTATTAGGACAATGCTCACAGCTATGTTGTTATTAAATGCTATTATAGCTTCAGTACTTCAGTACAAATACAAAGATGTACAAACCCCGAGGGTCTCATTGTCCTTCAGTGTAGTATTGTGCTGTTGCTAAAATTAAAACATATGGTGTCAATGTTAATAACGGTTGACCTCCATACAACCCTTGCTCATTCAGCTTCTCAACAACACGTAAAATTTCACCACAGCCAAGTTCGAAAGTTCAAACCTGTAGAGGAATTTCTGTTCAAGCTTTACCTCATTTTTACCTTAATGTGAAGAACCTCTTAGTTATGTGGATGAGGTTATACAAAGGCGTCATAATTTTATCTATGTCTATATAGTAGTAGTAGTAGTAGTAAATGATTTATTTTGCCTGGCAGAGTTAAGGCCATAAGGCCTTCTCTTCCACTCAACCAGGTTTCAGAAATATATACAATGTAGGTTTACATAAATAGCAAATTAGTGAATAAGAGACTTATGACTAATACTAAGACTAAGGTTAAGGCTAATCATAATAATAAATTAAATAAGTAAAAAGCATAGGTTTCATAAAAAGCATAGGCTTCATAGAGAGCGTAAGTGTCATCAAAGAAAATAGTAATATAGTAATAATGTTACAAGTAAAACAAGGAATATGTAAAATTATGTTATAATGGAAATTTAAGTCTAGCTGTAGATACGTTATAAGGAGACTAAGTAATGTTATATACAGTGAAAGATGGAGTGACTACAAAGAGCTAGTTCTGTTCAGTGGGCAATAATTCCTTAATAAGCGCAGATTTGAAAGAGTGTACACTCCGACTACCCCTAATATCTTGTGACAAGGAATTCCAAGAACGGGCTGTGGCTATGGTGAATGAATGAGAGTATGAGGTTGTATGATGACTAGGAATTGATAACAGAGAGTTGTGCTGCGAGCGTGTACCATGATTATGGTAGGAGGATAGAAATGTAAATCGGGGAGCCAAGTAAAGAGGTATGGAAAACTTAAGAATTTGGTATAATAAGCACAGAGAGTGGACCAAACGTCTATTTTGCAAACGAAGCCAAGACAGATGCTTGAAATATAGAGGGTAACGGTGAGTGCATATGGTATCATCATTGTGTAGGCCTATTTAACTCCCATATTTATGACTTCACACCTCCACTTTTGAAGCTTAAAGTAAAATCACGTTTGATAGCGTATAGCCTACCCTGCAATGAGAAACTAATGCAGACCTATATTTAGGGATGATGATTTTTCTCAATGGGGATAAAATGCGAAACCTCTCAAGAGTTCAGTTCTCTTGTAGCTTCGTTTATGATAGCCTAATTTGCCTGGTTTCCAGTGTGACTTGAATTTAAGATAAATTCAAAAACCGAAATGCATGCCATTCTCGTATCTGGCAGACTCGGGCGATCTTTTTTAAGCATCAGAATAATGCAAAAGATGACTGGCAAATTGTAACTGCATTATAAATATCCCAATTTCTTTAATTAAAACGTTATAATCTTATAAAATTCAAAGCTTTCTGAAAATATTGTAGCTTCTAAGCAAGAGATTCCGGGTTCGATACAATATTCCTACTCATTAAAGAAGTTTTAGTGCCAAAAAATTTAGTACCATTAATTGAATTATTTTGTTATTATTCTCAACTCGTTTTTTTTTATCAATATGATATCATTCCATAAGCCCCTATTTAGAAAATATTAATGGGGACGGCCTTTGATAGAATTCTCAATTTATGCAAAAAGAAAGAAATACCTATATTTTAGATATGAAAAAAGAAATAGAATGCGTTGCATTTATTATTTTAGGATTATCATCCTTTATTAATCATTCATTTTGTCTGTTCTTCTTGATAGAATCATTAGAATCAATTAACTTAAGTGGCACTGTAACAATTAAAATATTTACTGTTTCTTTATTGGAGAAAAATGCAGGTAGTGTAAAGTAGGCGACATTTTAATATATCTGTTTTTGTTTGTTCCCGCGTAGAAGTCACTAATTTTGCCAGAGTAGTTTGTATATCAGTTATTACAGTACCCCAATTTATTCTGTTTGTTACTGTTATGATTTATGGGTTTTCTCTTCGTAAATTATTATAATATTTAATTATGTAATCCAAGTAAAGAAAATGTTTAGGCCTACTCGTACAACTATAATAGTTCTGTGAAGAAAAAGAAATTCTTCTCTTAAATAACTCAAACACAAATGTTAAGGCCACGTAATGCAACCCGATGCATATTTATCTTCCTGTCCGATTCGTAACTCCTCATTAAAGAAGCATTAACCTCAAAATATGGGGATGGTAAATTAAAATAATTACCCTCCCAAGGCCGTCAATACTAACACCATTACCTCAATTCGTACTTTTTATCAAGCTTATCTTTTACAGTTATTAGACCAAAAAACATATGCGTGATTGTGAACAATACGTTTCGGTCTGCCTGACCTACAGTAGACTGGATGGTTATGTAGGCTAGAACAGAAAATGTGTAAACAGAAGGATTTTACATCAGTCTTGTCATTTGCTCTTAAGATGCTCAGTATAACATTACTTTCTCTTCCAATAAAAATGGTGTATCTCAACTCAAATATGACGACCTTATGTTATAAAGTGCAATTATAAAAATGCCTTTGATAGATGTACTAAATGCAACTCTATAGAGATACTCCTGTGGAAAGCAAAATGCTAAGTCAATCTCAATCTCTGAAAGATTCCATTATGTACACACTCACGTGATTATTTTGAAGTATCTACTTCATTTTTTTTTTTACAAATACTACCTTGTCACTAATAATTAGGGACCTTAAACTACCTTAATTGTAATTGTTCACACTGTGAACATTCTTCGTGGAATCAAACCCTGAAGAAGAATGCTTTGTCTGTAGGAGATACGGAAGAGAATTTTTGAAATAGAATTTTACTTTAAAGTCTACTTTCAACCAGGAATAAAATTATTATTATCATTATTATTATTATTATTATTATTATTATTATTACTATTATTAAGATATTACATTTCTTCAGTTCATTATCTGTGCTCTAACAGTATAAAAGAAACAACAATCATACTGTTGCAGAATTATTATAAATTATAAAACGTAGCCTGTAAAATATTCTCGAATGTGTTTTTTAAAACATGAAATACAAATTTACCAGAAGGTTACAAAGTAAAAATTGGTAGTGCATGAAACTTACAGCATTGAGGAATAACTTATTAAGGAATTATTGTTCTTTGAGTAATTATAGCATTTTGTAATCGAATAAACATTTAAAATTTTGTAAAGAACATAAAGCCCCACAGAGTGCTAAAAGAATGCAATTTTCATATTTTAATTAAATTATTCAATATGCCATAAAACATAATTTTCTTTAGGTTCACTTTGTAATAAATTTTGCAAAGAGTAAACAATACAGGCAAAATTGTAACCAATTTAGCTAAGTTATTAAATTCACTCTTTATCGTGAATAGTCACATAAGAAATACGGTTAGCTCAAAATTGTACACATGTGTGCACTAAGCCATCGATTTATGTTCAAGCTAACTGATTTATTCCCTGGTGGAATGTTTTCGGTTTGATAGTGGTTTCGTTCTACTCCATTTCTAACATTGAAGACCACTCTGAAGCTATAAATCATGAATCATATGCAAACATCATTAATTGAGAGTGCATTCTGTGAATCTGCATAATTTTTAAATGTGTAAGGTGCAAATTTGAAAGCTCCTGGGTCATGTCTTCACTCTATACAAATGTGACAGAAGTTTGATAAAGTTTTAAAATGTCTGTCTAAAAGATCCCTTAACCTACGCGAAAATTCAGTCAGTTTATGAATGGGGTACAAATCAAAACATGTAAAAATATTTAACTAAATGTGTGAATTAAAACACTTGAAGTTCATAAAAGCATCGTATTTTAAGCGTAGACATATAGTTATAATCTAACGACAATTATCTAGTTTTATCAATCGAAATGGTCGTTTTGACCAAAACCACGTTTTGTCATTTGATATTCATTAATATTAAGCTTAGTTACATATAAAAGAAATCTGTTGAAATCATTAATGAATTTACAATCATCCATATGTGGGCTGTTAATATTTACTGTCCATATGGTCCCTGAACCATGAAATATTGCTTGTTTATATTAATACTATTCAGTCATTTATTTGTTTCTGAGTCCAAGGAAATTTTGAAATTGTATCTCTGTAAAATTGTAATCACAGAAGATAATAGTTTTCTTCTATTTTCAGGTAGAACATTATAATTGGTCTAATACAGTAGTGCCATTTTGATATTCATTAATATTAAGCTTAGTTACATATAAAAGAAATCTGTTGAAATCATTAATGAATTTACAATCATCCATATGTGGGCTGTTAATATTTACTGTCCATATGGTCCCTGAACCATGAAATATTGCTTGTTTATATTAATACTATTCAGTCATTTATTTGTTTCTGAGTCCAAGGAAATTTTGAAATTGTATCTCTGTAAAATTGTAATCACAGAAGATAATAGTTTTCTTCTATTTTCAGGTAGAACATTATAATTGGTCTAATACAGTAGTGCCATTTTGTTTGAAAGTCTAATTGTATATTCAAAATCCACTTGGAATTTTAAATTAGGAAACCTCGAAAATTTCATTTAAACATTATAGGTAGACTTAAAAATATACCTATTAATTCACAATCGTATGCAAGTCACTCAAACCGGTTTGAACTTATCTTCCCATTAACACCTCACTCATACCTATTTACGTAATATTCGCTCTTTAAAATTATGACATCATATATATCTATATCTATATAGATAGATATAGATATCTATCTATATCTATATATAATGGCAACAGTAATTGGTTGGAGCGACGATAAACAAACAAAACAAACAAACAAACAAACAAACAAACAAACAAACAAAACAAAAACAAAACAAAAACAAAAACGAGATACACTGTTCTACCAAGAAAATGGTACCATTCCATACACTGAGATTTTCATGATGGAGCATAGATAATAGCGACAATGAAAGATAAAAGCAACGAAAAGTAAATAATCCGTTTCCTTCACTCATCTCACTGTTCGAAATGTAAGCATAGGCTATCGATTATTGATCGATTTTATGGTCTCCATAGTGATTCACGAAACTAGAACATATTTATCAATAATATTCCACAATAAACAACCGGGTCATCTATAGACCTATACCCGAGATGAGCTAAGAAAGAAACCTGAAGTAAAAAAAAACAGTATGTCTGTCTCACTCTTACGTCATACGAGTAATATGCTAGAGTGAGACAAATGTACTGACTTTTGTTTACTTCAGGTTTCCTTCTTAGGACGGTCAGACTTTAAGTTAATTAATGTTTTATACACTCTCGACAATTCGTTGGCACAAAGCAATAAACATATATTCTTTGAGATAAGCTCGGAGACGAAGGGTTGGACGGATTATCGAACTCTCCATTTAATTATCAGCTGTTCAGTTCACATATGATACTGCGTTTAGTTGAATGTTTCAATGTTTACTTCCATATAGCCTACCATATTGCAAACCAAAACGAGGTTGCCATACCATTTATTTTATTTAGGTTAACTCAAATTTACAAAATATAAACTAGCTTGTCAACAATATGTTCTAAATTGCACGGTTTTTTTAATCGTTTCTCCAATATAAACGCTATATTCTTTCAAGCATCGCTACCATCGTCGTTATTTTCTTTAACTTCGCTCCAATATGTACGCCGCCTGATCCGTGAACTTTGTAATATTGGGTTTGCCTATAATGTTCACTATTTCCTTCAATAAGAAATCTTTCTTTCTTTCTTTCTTTCTTTATCGTAGTTTTACCTCTCCCTTTTAGGATTTAAGCGACCCAAGTCGCCCGGGCCTTACAGGGCCGCGACCTGTCGGGAGAGGGATTATCTTTGGATCACATACATACTTTTTTGACCAGACAAGGACATGGAGGGCCTCCCCGGATGAGTGATCATCCCAATGCCGGGGCCACCTCCGAGACAACACGAACACATAGGACGAGACACAACATGCACACTCACACTCACACTCATTCCAAACAAGGCGAGGATGGGATGAAGATGAGAATGACGGCCAGATGATATCTGGGGACCACAAGGGCCTAAAGTTACCCGACATTTGTCTCAAAGGTGAGGGAAACCCCCAGAAAAAACCCCACCTAGGTAACTTGTCCCGACCAGGAATCGAACCCAGGCCCGCTGCGTGAGAGGATTGAACGCATCCCCTGAGCCACAGCGGTGGACAATAAGAAATCTAATAAAACGAAATAGAGAATAAAATTAAAATAAAATAAAATAAAATATATAATAATATTGAATCCCTTCTCTGATTAATTTCTGATCCTAAGAATAATACGATATTGTCGAAAGTAACCAATTTAATAAAAACGGCTACCATTTTGATAGCTACTTTTGTGGTATAAAGATTATCCGTTACAGTTGCCCATATAGTGTTAAAAACGAGCTTTGACTACAGAGGTAATACACTGGCGATGATGACAGTAACAATAATAACAATAACAACGAAGTTGTGTTGGCACAGATGCTGGGGACCTTGAGTCGGACCAGCGAGATATTAGCAACACAAAACACAGAACACGGTTCTGGGAGGCCATCGCGAGTCAAGGCGATGTTAGCCTACATTCCAATATGTCTTCAAAGGTTATTCTGCGGTATAGATAATCTAACGATCACTACTTCAGAACGTTTACAGTGCACTTAATCTGTTAAATGGGATATAAAACCTACTTCATAATAGTCTGTAGGCTATTATCCAAGCAATAGAGGTAATCATTTTACACATACCGTACTTGAAGAGAAAGAGTTTTTGCAAAGCGAACATGTTTAGGTTTACTGCACTTCGTATGGAAACAATTTTCGTAAAAATAATATTTACAGGCATTTGGTAAACTTGCATAACTGGTGATGAACTTATTATTTTCCTATTTTCTCTTTACATTTGTCTGAATTCTATTGTAACTGTGGCATCCAGTGAGAGAGTGGGCTAAGCCAGAAATAACGGAATCGAGATATTTTCAGATTTGTGTTTGACTTTCTAATGAAAAAATATTTCATCTTAACACTTGATTTATTTCTTCTTATCAGAATTTACGCATTTCAAAGTGCTTATAAAAATTAACTTCAGACCACAGTGCCAACTCTTTGTCACCTTCTTAAGGTTTTTTCGCAGTTTTTCGGTATTTTTAAAACATTTCAAAACTTTGAAACTCGGTACGTATTTGGTTTTGAAAAACGTTTAAACAATGCAATGGTAAGAAATTGAATGCTGTTTAACTTTTGTAATAAAATGTGTTGCATTATAACGCGTTCTTTAGGAGTTATAAGGAAAAAACTACAAAAACCCAAAAATTTCGAGGTTTTCGGTTGACCTGAAGTTTGCACAGGGTTCTCGAATTGGAAAACTTGGATTCTATACCACAGAATACCCACATACAACATATTAAAAAATTATTAACTTCGAATCGTTTTCCAGGTAATAGTACCTGATGACTGGACCATTACCGCGCTCTTCATATCAAGTTACTAATTCTTCCGAGCTGGCTTAGCCCACTCTCTCACTGGAGAAACGCCATTCCCTTAATTTATGAAAATTGTCTTTCAAGAATAGATAAGGAAGGAATCTACACAAACCTTTAAAATTAGGTTTACAGTTACACGACTATATGTACTGCACAGAGATGACAATAACTCAAATTTGATAATTTTTGGCATAGCCCACTCTCTCACTGGATGCCACAACTTGTATTTAATAAATAATGTTAGCATATCCTAATCATGATATACAAAGATTGTTTGCAATGCGCCGAAAACGCACGGTCCGGCGGTCTGGAAGCAAGTCGTCGGCCGGTAAATGTATCTGTATAAGTTACACATATTTTGATGGCTGATAACTGAGTATTAAGAAGGCATCGATAAAATTAACCTATATTCTGTAAAATAAAACATAATGTCTTTATTCTCAATTTTTATCCATTTATTTATTTATTAAGTATGTGGGGGACGAAAACATGTCTGTCCGTCTGTCTGTCTGTGTGTCTGTACGTGCCATAACTCAAATACGTTTTTTCTTCGGATTTTCATGAAACTTGGAAAACACATTTATAATGTACATGGGAATAACCCTATTGATATTGAACCAAATCGGTTCACCGGTAACGGAGTAATGCCCAATTTAGTGCCTATTTTAATAGATTATATTAGAAAGGCGCCATAACTCAAATACGCTGTATCGGAATTCCATGAAACTTGGCCTACGCATTTACGACGTCCATGAAAATTACCCTGTTGATTTTGAACCTAATCTTGTTGATCGGTACCGGAGTAAAACCCAATTTAGTGTATATTTTAAAGGCGCGATAACTCAAATACGCTTTATCGGATTTTTATTAAATTTCGTATATGCATTTATAATGTCCATGAAAAGATGTCTATTGATATTCGACCAAATCGGTTGGCCAGTACCGGAATAATGTCCAATTTAGTGCCTTTTATGTTAATATATAAGAAGTCGCGATAACTCAAATATGCTTTATTGGATTTTCCTGAAACTTTGGATACCCATTTATAATGTACACGGGAAGACGTCTACTGATATTGGAACAAATTGGTAGACCGGTACCGGAGTAAAACCCAATTTAGTGTCTATTTTAAAGACGCGGTAACTCAAATACGCTTTACCGAATTTTTATGAAACTTGGTATACACATTTATGATGTCCATGGGAAGACGTCTATTGATATTGGATAAAATCGGTTGGCCTGTTTCGGATTAATGCTCAATTTAGTACCTATTTTGTGGTAATATATGTACTTGAAAGAATTTATGAAATCCAAGTCAGTTATCATGACAACATAGACTGTTGTTTTATTGTGATCTTATAAGGCTTTGGAAATTAAAATACAGTTAGCTATGACAAATAACACTATTGCTTTACATGCCGAGATGGTAACGCCTTGACCTGACATTCTGGTGTTCCATGGTTCAAATCCCGAAACCGGCCAATTTGACTTTTTTTTTGTATTCTGCATATCATAATTGCAATTATAACTGATTAAACAAAAACATACTGGGACTTTGTTACATCAGTTTACCTCATTTCTTTTTAGAATAAAACTGCTTCACTATTGGGGTAATTTTATATCGGGATTACTAAAACTGAAAATTGTCTTAAAACAACAGTAAAATTCACATATTGCTGCTGCTTCTTCTTCGCAGGACATAGAAGTTCAGTAATTTTTATTAAACATTACACCAGTATTGAAGCAGTTTTATTCTTCTAAAATGTGACTCTACAAGCAAGATGCCTCGATGACGGTTCCATGTAACCGAAATGCCTAGACAAAATAAAAGAGGATGAGAATAAAGGTATTACGTAATTAGTTTCTTGATTGAGCTCAACGGTACATTCCAACATGACTTCTAACACTAAATTCTGTACATGAAAATCTATCCTCTGCGGGAATCTAGACTACATTTCGAATTTAGTACTCTGAAGACGAAATTATTCGTCTCTCATGCCCCATTCTTAATATTCCTATAGATCTTTTGGGGAGCCGAAATTCCGTTTTTCATCCCCAGTCAGAACAAACGCTTGACTACAAAATACAGGCTAACACAATTCTCTCCAGTTTGGAAAAACTAAATATCTGTCAATACTTAACTGATATTAAAAGTTTGGGTTAACTTAAAACTCCATAATGCAGTTTGCATGAGAGTTAGACGCATTCTCGCTACACTGTACAAGGGCGAGAGTCTGCAGGAAGGTCGCTCTTCAGCTTACGAAGCTGAAAATCTGAATTCGGTTCTCATTCAGGATTTTCCTTTACGGTGTTTTATATTAATATTTTCAGTAGGGCTGAGATAAGACCGAATAATATATATCGAAATGTGCAAGAGAAAAGTCCAAATATCAATCCAACCTATGCAGATTAACTCCATTAAAGCGTCATCAGGTGACATAGTTCCAGTCTGTAAAAAGTCTTATACATGCTAACTTCGGTTGTTTTTTCTAGTATTTTACTTTTTAGTGTACCTATAGCATGTTGGTAGGTGTTTACAACAGACATATTCGTACTGATGCTCTAATTACCTATAAGAAAATTAAAAAATTACCCTTTCAGAGCTGAATATTAATATAAGCAATCATCTGAATTCATCAGCGATTTCTAAATTTGAAATGAATCAAGAAAATTTTAGTAAATTTTAGTAAATTATATGAACGGCAATTCTAATATCTGGATAATAATCAATCATACTAATTTGATTATATTATAATATTATAATATGTACAACATTATGCTGCTAAGCTTATATTTTGGCTCTTACACGTTTTTTTGTGATGACGCAAATATACGTCGGTAGCAGTGAAAAGGTTAAGACAAATGGTAGTGGAAAATATAGGAACTTCGTGAAAAATCCTCACAAAGTCCTCACGCCATTATTAATATCGCGATCAGTATTTAGTCCACGTTCATCCGGAAATGGAGCAAGATATCAGACTATAATACCAACAGGGGCCAATAGTAATATTGCTACTTGGTTAACTCTGTGAACAAATTTCGCATTTAACTGATACACTTTTGTAGAAATTGCATGTCTTATGTTCATGTCCATCATAAGAGCATTCGCTGAAAAACATGTAAACAACTGTAGTATAGGAGCTTCGCAGACAGACATATTGAGCACAAACTGACGAAGCATTCATGCAATGTGTGTCGGTTGGTCACTTCCCAGAATTACTCAGTTTGTTATGCAAATTGCCTTCTCGCCTAACCCAATTATCTGATGGTTGTCAAACTCCACACAGAATAAGAAAAGAGTGGTTAAGCATTCTTCCATCAGTCATTACTAAGAGCACTCAACTTTTAATTGTATTGTCTTATCTCGTATTATTGGTTCTCCAGATCTGTTGATCCAATCCCGCATGTTATTTGTGGTCATTGGTTTTTTATTTATTTAATTTATAAATTTAACCTGGCGGAGTTAAAGACTTAAGGTTTTCTCTTTCACTAAGCCAGAGGGAATGCATGAAATACAATAATTATACAGCTTATTATAATGGAGAATACAAATTGACCTGAAATACAAAGAAAAGGAAAAACTACATAGTATATTGAATTAAAATAAATAAATTCATTGTTGGGGGAAATGCGTGACAGAAGAATTATACAACTTAATTATGATAGAGAATACATATGGCCTAAAACACAAAAGAAAAAAGAAAAAGTACATAATGCATGAAATTAAAATAAATATTGACTATAAGTGCTGTGAAATTATAAAATATTTACTTATTAATATCGCTTTAAACCTGCTAAGTGTTCCTGTACAATAACTTGATTAAATTGTACTTGAACTGTGATAACCATTATTGCCTCATTATCATGATACATTTTTATTATAACCACTACTATCTTATTAGTTATGTAATTTATATGTTCTTTATAAGGCTACTTGATTTAATAGGCATTATAAAAATGTTTCATTTCTTGAAAAATTATGCTTAAGCCTATTAAATAATGAAACGATTCAGTAAAATGTCTGACTTTAAATAAGATCTTGAAATATTAAGAAAAATATCACGCATTAGTTTTCTTATTTCTTTACTACAAAGAGAGAAGCAAATTATATTCAGTATCTTAAGTTTTAAAAATATCATGGTCAACACACATACATTATATATTTTTATTAAAAGTATTTATTCATTAAAATACATAAACTATTTTGTTGGTACAGTATTACTCTATAAGAATTACAACAAAAATTAAACCTGCATGATTTAAGTTCGTAGAACCCAATTAATCCTGAATATTATAAAAAGGCAGTGAAATAAAGTGCGGGAAAATGGCTTTAAAATTTTGCATGTAACGTAAATAAAAAATGTGTACAAACAAACAGCCTTTTCACAAATTACTGTCCTTATAACAGACTCCTTTAAAAAGCAAAAAAATTAACCGAAATCAAATTTTCTTTTGTCTAAAGGCAGACTAATTTTTTAAGCTTCTTAATTTTCGTCACTAATAATATTTCAAAATTTAAACACAAGATATAACGAATTCAGCTTTTTAAATGTCTACAAATTAGAGAGATCTAGATGTCTCCATATTTTTCCGATCTACAACAAAGACGATAAACATTCGACCAAAAATTTAACTGACATTTGTCAAGACTAACAAAATTCAGAAAGAAATGTGAGCATAAAACAATAAATTAGACACTTTCTCCATATATCACAGTATTTACTTCAATGCACTGAAGCAAATTACACTACATACTACAATTTCTATATAATTTATAGAAGCTTTATAGAAGCATTCATAACCCTCTCCAATGACATCATGATTAAAATGTAGAAATATCCCAGAAGTATGGGCATTGAAGTAATTCTTGCGCGTTTAGTAGACTTAAAATAAAATAAAATAAATAAAAAATAAAATATTTTTTAGTCACTGAGGATGGTAACAGGGTATGTAACTAAAATAAGCCTGGTGATGTCATATATACCGAAAAAAGTTTTAAATCTCATAAAAACAAGAATGTTCTGTACCTATATGAAAAAGAGTACACAACTAAACACAGCGAGGTAAAAATACATTTGATAGCCTAATACTTTTATATTGGCAAAAAAAGCTGTAATATTTATGGCTGTGAAACACCATATCATAAAGAACCTCAAATTCTTTCCGAATGCTTACAGTTTCTGTAATACGCGTATTTATTAATAAGAAGTAGAGAACATGAAACAAGTTTTAATCGATTACTTGAAGTTTTCCCTGTGTTAAATCATTAATTAATGTCCTCCATTAAGACGATATAGTTACGATTTACGAGCACCAAGCTCGATTTCCTGTCAACATTTTAAGATCTTCATTTTGTGCAGCAAAACGCAAGAATGATGTAAACAGAGCGCTGTTATGAAAACCAATAAGGTGACTTAAAACTAGCGGATAGTAGACTCAGCATAAAAGAAAACAAGTCAAGTCGCTTTCTAAACTTGGAAATAATTATTGTCTGTGTTGCTTCCGCTTCCGAACTTTGTTCTGATTGGCGCCAACTTCAGACGGCTGGCCGCAAATATGACCTGGAAAAGTCTTCACACATATTTCGCGAAATTACTTAAGCAATGCTGACATAATAAATGTAAATACGGTGTATAATATATACGGTATATAAGTATATATGGTAGCACGAATTGTTTCAACACATACTGAGATATAATATATAGGGCCCGAAAGTTTATGAAAAATCATATATTTTAATAATGCACTCCATTACATGCCAGTGTTAAAATGTGGTCAACACATGAAAGAAATAACAGAAAACTCATGATTTAATTGAACACATTGTTGCATATTTTGTTAGTTTTGTGATAATGTATCATATTTGCTTGATATTTAATTATTTGTGCATATTATTTTATTAATTTGTTACATTCTTAACTGCATATTTCTGAGAGATATTAAATATCGTGCATATCTCTGTTAATTCAACATATAGATTATATTTGGCTGTGTAACTGTTTTGAGAACCGACTGTTAATTTACAGTACATAGCATAATGTTTTCGGAATTGATTGTATAGTATTAAAGCGGCATTTCACTTCATTAGTTTTCCATTCAGTAAAATGTGTTATATAAGCCTTGTTTTCTTTTATAAAGTACCGTAATTCAGCTAACAAGGAAAAATTACTTAAATGATAAAGCATAGCCTACTTCATAGTTTCCGGAGCATATTTTACAAATTTTAGAGCACATTTACATGCATATTTCTTCTTCTGATAGAGTATTAACTTCCAGGCCTTGGCAAGGTGCATATTTTTTGGAGGATTAATTTGAAACTGATTAAAGGAACCATAACAGAGTGATGATCGTGAACATATGTAATATAATCATATTTTATGAAAGGTTACGAACCAAAGACAGAGAAATAATGGACAGGATAACATAACAATCGATTGACTGCCTTTCATCTTCACATCATATGTTATTAATCACTTCTAAAATTAGGATATAAGTATGGTACGATGAACATCCTGGTAGACAACATATTATTCTTAGCATCTGAAGAAACCAGTTTTAATATCGATCTGCACTTTTACAATTTATAAGTTCTAATTATATAATATCAGTGTAGCTATTATTTTCATCATAATAAACTTTTAGGAGCTGGATTCTGTAGGGTGTATAAGAACACTCAATGTGCTGATCTATTTAATATTGTTTGATTTGTTTCTACTAGTGAAGAAACAAGTTAGACTATTTCTAATGGAAACACCACCCTAACCAATCAAATAACTTCTTCGTATCATAAAAAATATTAACTTATATCCACCAACCCCTGTTACATGATGGTTGAGGTGTCATGTATATCCTACTCAAGCACACATGGTATCTTGGATCCCTCAAAATCCCATCTTCCATATTGCTATATATTCCAAGCGGAGTAGGCTATCTCTATCCTTTCCCCCTTAGGTAAGGCCCAAAGCCCCCATTAAAGATTCGAGGCCGCGAATAAAGCAGGAAGGTAAACTTGACCACAGGCTCAGAGAAGAAAGTGGGAGATGAGCGAAATCAACTATACCAACTAAAAGAACATGAACTAGGCTTGTTCATCAGAAGTGAATTCCGGATGCGGAGTGATGATACGAGCATATGAAATGAAGAAATAAAAAATGGTGGTGGTGAAGTTAAATTGGAAATGAAGATTACAAACCGAAATTCGCCAATGTTGATCAGAGAAACCCACAGAAACCTTCTTGACAAGTTGGCAGGGTTCGTGATCAGCTTCCGCGATTTTCGGAATGAAAAATTCCGACGCTACCACATCGCTTGGGCCTAATAGCATTACATAATGTATTTTTTAGTCGTTTATGTAACGTATGTACATACCCCTTTTTTATTCTCCATAAATCTCATGCTCCATTGCAAAGTAATACTACATTATATGATATTTTCTTTTACAACATTAATTTAGTCACAGTTTTGTCAAATTAGGCAATAATTTGTTACAATGCCAAATTAATATTGATATATAACTAATATAGATATATACAATCTTCCAGGTCTCTGATATATCTACTGAAGTTTGTTGAAATCTATACTTTTAATGAATTTCACGAATGCTTTTAAGTGCTTCTCTATGAGGTCACTATTATTCGTAGGCCTGTAAAAGATAATCTAATAGCAGTCGAAACTGAAAATAATTCACATTTCAATAATATGGTGCCGCCATCGCACATTCGGTGATTGATACTAGAGGAATATCAGCGTGGTAGGTTAACTGCATCGTTTGAGAGTCTACAATACAACTCTAAGCCTTCTAGAGCTATAAAACTACAATCGGTTCAAGTATATGTTCTCCTGGAAATGCAAGGACTTCAGACTATTTAAAACTAAAATGTATGATGAAATGAAGCTGGTCCAAATAATTTATCGAGTCGAGAAGCCTGTATACTTTAAAACAGAAGTAATAAGACAAATGTCTAAGCACTATTCTATGTACCTGTTGAACGTACATTACCAGACTGGCGACTATATCTTTGGTAGACTGTACATCATACACCTCCTTTCCCCTTCACTAGTGTGTATGATGGAATATTAATAGCCAGTGATGCAGACATTCTTGCATCTTGTCCTCGAACTGTAGGTCTCCATGACAACAATATTTTGTCGTGGTTACTGAGAGGCACGTCACTTCTTTTCTCTCTCAAATGTTATTTGAATATCTATGTAACCTTTCAGAACAAGGCTACTGTCTTCTTCATAACATTCCCATTATACGACTATTTTTTCCAGTTGCATTCCTAATATAGAAGCCTTGTCACAGGTCTATTATTGTTTCGCGTTTGCTTCTGGTATAATTTGAATGAAATTGAATTATTTTGTTTCATGTTTATTGGAACGAAGCTCCATCCTTTCCCGATATTGCAAATTAATCAAAGGCTTTCACGTGAACCTTTTAACAAACTAGACTAATATACAAAACAAAAACTAAATAAGATTTGCCCCTGAAGAAAATCTCCCAGAAAATGTACCATATCTATAATATATTTTGCGATGTTCGAACCCTACACGCATTTTGATTGGCTCTCGAAGACAGCCAGACTGTTCCATTTTTATTTTCTATCTGGAGGCAGATTGTTGTAACTATGGAAACTAACAAGAGTTTAAGAAATTAATATTTCTGAAGTACCACAATTTGGGACTCAATAGGGATTGAAAAGCTAAAGAAGAGCCAAGAACTTGAAATAGCGACGATTGAATTTGTATTATCCTTCCAGTTTGTAGCAAGACATCCCAACCATCTGCACCACGGCGTACCCCAATCAAATCAAATCAAAGCAATGAGTAAGATAGCGATATGTGGGGCCCTAGCATATTACATTGTTATATTGAGGGGATGTGATGTACCACATATTAGGAAGATTACATGCAGAATACTTTGTGATCTACAGGATCATTCAAGGAACAAGTGTGTAAAGAAGCGAAAAAGAATGAATCACAAATCTAAATCTTAAAAGACCGCTAATTTTGTTTCTAAGTTTAATGATATCCGTTGAGTGATAACCAAAGTTATTTTACACCCGCACAGTGAAAAAATACTATTTACATTGTTTTAACATCACATTTTCCCAGGCAAATATCAGAAATTTCAGACTTGAAGGAGGGGAGGGAAGAATACGACAGCAAATTCACCACATAGCCAAGACAAAACTAAAGCCATTTTCTTAGTATGATTTTTAAGTACACATGATGTGCATGTTGATTTAGCGACCGAACACACTGCAAACTTAAGGGCTGATTTTACCCTCAATGACCCTATTTCCCACTACTTACTGAACCTTTCTCTTGGGGATTTTTTTTTTTTTTTGAAATGCAACAGTAATCAGGCCCTTACAAAGAAAGCAATATTTGAGGCTGGAAAGAACACTAATTTGGTACCAGTTACCATCAATAGGGCTAAGCTACTGGTTTGTTATAACAATTGAATCTCAAACTGTTGTTATAAAGCGTGTTTCTAAAATAGTTTCATCGCTATAGCCAGTGACATTTAACGTCATTAAGATGGGAAATCTGTCAGGGACCAAAGAAAATTGTTGCTAAATGCGGTTTATCGTTATATCGATCTTCGTTATACAGATGTTTGGCTGTACAGGGGGTTTATAAAATCACTTACCATTTCTGTTATAACACTACAAGTTTTTATTTTTTTGCAGATAATCTAAAGCAATGTACACAATAGACGAAAGAATAGCTGTTGTTTCCTACCGACTGCGTGGAATGACGTATGATGAAGCGCGGGACAATTTCACGCGCAAATTTCACAAACCAGCTCCTACTAGACACGCCATTAAGAACATGGTGAACAAATTCAAGCGAACTGGTAGTGTTACTGACGAACAGCGAACTGGGAGACCGGCTGTAGCAGATGAAACTGTGCAAAGGATTCACGAAGCGATTACACGCAGCCCCTCAGCATCAACCAGAAGACTAAGCAGGGAACTTGGTATCGCACACACCACTGTGTGGAAAACACTGCGATTCAAATTGCATAAACATGCCTACCACATTCAAATTGTTCATAAACTTGAAGATGAAGACTATGCCGCTAGACCAGCTATGTGCTATGACTTACTGGATACCGGTACTGTTAGAAATGAAAATTTAATGCAGCATGTTCTGTTCAGCAACGAGGCAACATTCCACACTTATGGACAGACATAACTGTCGGATTTGGGGAGATGAACAGCCAAATGCCGATTTGACCCATTAAACTTTTTCGCCTGGGGCTTTATCAGGTGAAAATCACTGGTCTTGAACAATTTAAAAACCGCATTTATACCGCTGCGGAACAGATAACTTCAGATATGTTAGCAAGGGTATTTCGGGCTACAGAGGAACGATGGGATTGTGCTTAGATTTGCAGGGTCATCACGTTGAAATGTATTGAATTTGTGTCCAAAATGTCTAAATGTATGTCCATGTAATTTATAGTTTATAAAACGTATTTAAGTGGAAAAAGTTGACTTTATAAATACCCGGTGTTTTAAAATACATATCCAATGTTTAGCAATAAGTCGCAGGGAAAGTTAGAGTCGTACTGCGTTTGGTTTCATTTACCTTCGCTTTGCTTCTATTTACTGTACAGTCTTGCACCATATACAGTACTTCGAGCATTACTTTTTTGTTTCTTAGAAAAATATCTTACGCTAACTAATGTTTTATGCATGTTCAGTTCATAAGTGGCGCTGTTTTTTTATTTTTTTTAAATGTAGCTTTCTTCAATTATAAAAGTAAAACATCTTCTTCGCGACATCGTAGATTTTAGACAACGGAGATTCCTATATAGAACTACGAAACCTATTCTTCTATTGTTAATCTCACTAGAGTGAAGACTGTAGGCTAATCTAGCATTCGAATCTGCAATTCGGGAAACTGTCGTCCCCCCCCCAAGGGATTTGAAACCTCTACCTCTTCATGCTACCACCTCGGTCAACCCAGTAGGCTATTTTGTGGAGATAGAAGCCAGGTTGATTGGTTGCTTTTATGGTTATTTAATGAAGTACTGGAATTTAGGTCTGTGACCGTCGCATAAATGCATCGACATGGGCCGGGATCGAACACGCAACCTTACCCAGCGTGATACTGACTGCAATACTCAGGCGTGGAAGCCAGGTTGATAGAATATTTCGATAATATTCAAAATCAACGGGACCTTTCCATATAGTTCTGGTTAATATGATCTTTATATGGCATTCGGGTTGAAAGAATATTGCAATACTAGTCAGGTTGATAGGATTTTTCGGTACTAGGGAAAATAATGAGATACTTCGATGCTAGGCAGATTGATTTTCATTTCGATGTTGGTCGGGTTGATGAGGTATTTCGATCCTAGTCAGGTTTATAGGATATTTCGATGACATCGGGGTTAAATATTTTAACATACGAAATTATCGATCTTTATTATTATTATTATTATTATTATTATTATTATTATTATTATTATTATTATTATTTCACCTGTGTTTATACACCTTTTATCTTCGAGGCTATATCAGTAGTTCGGGATCTGTGTCTGTACAGTAGGGTAAGCCATGGAACTATTATTGACAATTGTTTCTATTGTCGGTGTATTTAATGGAGTAAATTTCAACTGACATTAATTGAAATGGATATGATAAATGGTGAGGATGATTCATGCTATGTAAATATCCGATTCGGCATTTGCCTTTACGACTGGGGAAACCATGAAGAAACCCATGTCAAATTGGCCTGCTTCGGGATTTGAACTGGGAACTCCCGAATGCGAGTCCAAGACGTTACCATCTCGGCCACCTCGCTCGGTATTATCGATCTTGTGAGGGCGTAAGTGTAATTTGAACCCATAAAATGTCAGATTTGAATTCGCGATCTGGAATCTTGAAAATTGTCATTAAGTTGAAAAACTTTCACTAATTTGCTGGCTGCTATTGACGGACAATCCAAGCAAATTTCTTTTTTGGGGAAACTCTTCCAGATGTTAAAAGCAATTTGCTGGACTGTGTACACTGTTCGCACAATTCTATAGCATTATTTTCGCTGAACTTGAAACCAGTTTAATCATGGACATTTGGAAAAGTATTAATGAAACAGGTTGATATTAACGATGAGGATGAAAAATTTGTGGGTCGATTCTCTAGTGCGAGGAGGCCTTGGAGCGATGCTGAACTGCGTCGCAAACAGGTTGAGTCTGTCGGGGTCGCCAACCTGGATCAGGTCCAAACCAGGTACATGTCATCTCCACACCATATACCGTACTCTCTGCATTTCTATTCCGCACTATCAACTGAAAATTACTATTAGATTATTTTCTTTCATTTAGTGATTTTTACCTTTATACTATAATTTTCAAATAATTTTATACTTGGACGATTAAAATCAATCGAAAATTCATAGTTGAACGGTCTTTTGTAGACGACACTTCAATTAAGTCATTACTCATTGTTAGGATATTTATTATTTTATAATTATTAAATCGTAATATATGTTATTAAAGTTATGTTGGCGATGACTTCAATTATATTAATCTGAAAAATATAGGCCTAATATCCTATCCACTGATACGTCACTCATAGCTGTAGGCTTTGTATAGGGAAGTTTATCATAGGCCCTAAACATCTACAAGAAGACAAACTAGGTTGGAACATTTTCAGTCCTATGCCCGAAGTGTATTATGTCCCAGGTTTTGGGGGAGGAAAGTATGAAAGTGATAATGATTTTTTTTTAATTTCAGCTCCGAAACGGTTGTATGGTAACATGAGTGTGAGAAATAATAATGTCCATAAAGACAATACAATCTTATGTAATCGGAATACATGTTTCTTCTTATTTCAACCCCTCCCAGGTATGGTGTGTAGAAACGGAATGCAACATTCGACATCTACTGTGAGCCATAAAAAGCTGTATCTAGCGTTATCTGAGGGAATAGTTTGAGTGTGATAAGTCGCGTTCTTCCTCATTTCAAGTTCTATGTAGGCCTACATATTATACAAGGCCCTAGAGTTTGAAAATCGAAAGTCCTTCATAAGTTAATTTCAGATTACAAAATAAAAACCCGGGAGACGCCGGGCCTTTTAAGCTAGTGTATACTATAAAAATGAATGTATGTGTGTTTGTCCTTTATGCATTACTACACCATTCGTCCGATCGTCATGAAACTTTGGGAAGTTGTTGAGTACATTCCCGGGAAGATTTCTGGCATACTACATTTTTAATTTTAGCTTTCGTTCGGGAGTTATGAGTGAAAAACGGGAATGAGACGTGCATTTCTTGAGCTTTGTCTATTTTTGCCAAACCTTGGAAATAATATCATTGCGATCGCTAAGGAAGGCAATGAATATCTCATATTATTGTAAACGCTAGAGAAGTTGATGATAAGGTAATATTAAATATTTATTTAACATGGAATATGGGGTCTTCTTATGAAAGATGGTTTACAGAAAAATTGGGACTATGAGCTGAATAAACAAAGTTTGTTTATATGGAAGGCAATGGATAAATCTTATGTTATTGTAAAAGCTAGAGAATATGATAAGGTGTTAAACCTTTTAAATGTTAAACATTTATTTAACATGGAATATGCTTCTTATGAAAGATAGTTTACAGAAAATTCCGGGGAAGTTGCTTAGTTCGGGGTCCTGGCTACAACATTTTTATATGTAATCGTAATTAAAATCTCTTAGGCCTATGTAGGGTCGTTAAATCTGCCTGAAATATAACGGAATTATAAGTCTGGACAAATGAATATAGAAACCATGACCTCAGGAGGCTTATTCCATCTAGGCTTAGGCTTCATCTATATAAATAAAAACGTATGTATGTCCGTCTGACACAAACATTTACGCACTTTTTTTTTCATCATGAGTTTAATCGATTTCAGTTCTCATCATCTTTCGAATGCTGAATTTTTCCATTTATTTTCTAATCGTGAAATTCACTTCAAAGCCGGATTTATAGCTGTTTTATTAATTAGACCTATCAATCGTTTAGTTTAGACCTATGAATGTTTCGCGTGCAAAGTGTTAATAAGTGTAATATTTTAATTATTTTGCTCTTAATTGTTAATCTATCGATTAATTATCGTGGACAAAGCTGCGGGGATCTGCTATAAGCTATAATAAGCTATAGCCTATCAAGCGTTTTCTGAGGGAATAGTTTGTGTGTGATAAGTCGTTTTTCCCCATTTCAAATTCTGAATACCTATATAAAGACCTTAAAGACCTAGAGTTTGAAATCGAAAGTCCTTCATAAGTTATTTTCGCATTTACAAAATACACAACCCGTGCGACGCCAGTCCTTTTAAGCTAGTACAGAATAAATCGTCACCAAACTCTTGTAATACCTTACACTTGGAGGAGAGTAACTGCATGATGTAGCTAACTACCGGATCTGTAGGCCCGGCTTTGTTACCGGTGTCATTGAGATAAGAAGGTGTAGAATAGAATGAAGTTTATTCAGCCTCTTTAAGACAAGTGAAGAGTTAATTGATAAAAAATAACGGTTCAACAAAAGAAATGTCATTAATAGACGTGGCAGTCGACGTGCAGACCAAGTTCCCAATTCCTTCCATATACCAACGAAGTTTAAGGGTGGAGTAGATGACGCAGCCAGCAGATGATAACCCTTGTCCCTAAATGGGAAGTAGCTTGTTTTTAGAGCCGTGCCACAAACAACTACAAGGTAACATAAAATTATATTAAACATACTGATTTAAAGAATGACTAGAAAAAATCTTCCATGATGAGAATATTTGCACACTTTTTATAAGAGCACAATATAAGAAATCAGTTAGTTATATCGTAAAATGTTAAAGCCATATATTTTGTTGCTGGATTTCTGCTTTAGGCTTATGGAAAGTATCAACCATACTTTAATTGTATTCTACTATATTTTTCTAATTTTATGAACAAAATTACTTAAAATATCACTTCTATTTTAGAGTTAACTAACAGGTGCCCGCACCTTTGCCTATGATGGTGTAGTCAACAGCTATATGTTTTATTTAAATTTATTAAGTGCCAGTATGGTACTTTATGTCTGTCTGTCCGTGTTATATCAGTTTACCTGATTTTATTTAACAGAAAAATTATTAGAACATTATGTTTATTAAAACTGATTTTTTTTTATATAAATTTCATTAACTATATAACTTTATTTTTAATTATATTAACATAGTAAATAAATAATTAAAATCTTGTGCTGTCATAAGGGAATAGAGATTCGAAGAGATACGATTGAAACTAATCACATCCATTTATCTTACCCCCACATGCAAATCATGCATAATCAATTAACACGACTGGTGCGGGGGTCTCTGCCAGCGATACCATGCTAGAACATGTACCAAAAGAACTATATCCTTAACGGAACTATGTACATAATTTATTCTATGCACATTGTGCGCTATTCTTATATTATTATAATTAAAAAGTTTAAAATCCAACTTCGAGGTGTATTTCACGATTTAAGTGCGTCGGCCTGGAAAAAAAGGACTTCAGATTCAAATTCACTAAACCTCCCCCCCCCCCCAAAAAAAAACCGGATAGTGAGTTTCGTCCAAATTTTTCAATGTCTTCTCATTTGGCCTGATTCATGATTATATCCACCTATGAAAAAATTCAGCTCTCTGTGTGTATTATAAATGAATCAAACAGAGCGTCTAACTAAATCGAAGCTATCGAGAAATGAGTATGTTGTGTTGCAAAAATCTGTTTCATCTATGTTCTTTCTTTTCCTGTTGCACAGCACAGCAGGGCTATATACAATTAATTTTACAATTGAAATACGTAAATCAACCAAAAATATACTTCGTTACCGCAAAAACCATGTTTTCTGCCATTTTTCGCTCATGACTCGCAAGCAAAAACTAAAATTAAAATTCTGGCTTCAAGGTGCATTCCGACACCCTTCAGTCCATCTATGTTAATAATTTCAGATCTCTGCGTGGCGTAGGTCTGACTGGACATCCCACACAAACACTTCCTCCTATTATAAGCCTGTAGACGTTCTTAGTAGTCTGCAACTAAATCAAAGTATATTCTCCACACAGCCTACTAGAGAAACGGATGTGGGCAGAACCATTCAGTCTCTGCATCCCTTCCTTTTAACATTCGATATTCCTGAAATATTAGTTACGTAATAATATAATAAAATATGGATTAATATATCGTCATTATGCATACATGGAAATCTCAGTTCACTTCTTCTACCTGTTCCCATTCTAAGGTTCGAGAACAGAAGAAAGCATGTCGCCACATTATGTAAAGAATCTGATTTGCATATTTGATTCACGGTTGTAACACACTTCCACAAATAAGGTGTCTATATCATTCTACTGGTAGTTCTGCATGAAAAGAATATGTAATGAGGTTTAACTTATGGATATATATTTCTATTAGAAATTGAAATAAGTGACCTTAACAACACTCACTCTAGAATTATCATCTCATAGGGAGTGTGAATCTCAGCATTAAAAGCCACTGCCTGTGACATATTTTAGTTGCAGTTATTTTATTAAATGCCAGTATGGTACATTATGAGATTGTGTGTGGGGGACGAAAAATGTCTGTCTGTCCGTGTGTCTGTACGCGCCATAACTCAAATACGCTTTATAGGATTTTCATTAAACTTGATATACGCATTTATAATGTCCATGGGAAGAACCCTATTGTTATTGAACCAAATCGGTTCACCGGTACCGGCGTCAAGCACAATTTAGTGTTTTTATTTAAAAGCGCCATAACTCAAATACGCTTTATCGGATTTTCATGAAACTTGGTATACACATTTATAATGTCAATGGAAAGACGTCTGTTGATATTGGACCAAATCGGTTGGCCGGTACCGGATTAATGCCAAATATAGTGCATTTTTATGGTATTATATAACAAAAGGCCCCATAACTCAAACATGCATTATCGGATTTTCATGAAACTTGCTATAAACATTTATAACCTACATGGCAAGAAGCCTATTAATTTTGGACCTAATTAAAGGTCACATGTTTTTTAATTTTTGTCTACCGGTATAATTTGACAGTTAACACTATTCCTTCACTTATGCTTATCAAACAACACCGTCAAACTGACTGAGTTGGCCAAATGGTAACGCCTTGGACTCGTATTCTGGAAGTCCCAGGATCGATTCTCTGAGCCGGCCGATTTGACGTGAATTTAATTTATTTTATTTTTTATTTTTATGTGAGTGCGCGATTGTCAAGGCATCAGAAAACTGTAGTTCTGCTGACGCTGGTCGATTTTAATCTGATTAGAAAAACTTATTTTCTGCATATCATAATTGCAATTATAATTGATTCAACAAATACATACTGGCACTTTGTTATATCAGTTTACCTGATTTTATTAAGCGCCAGTATGGTACTTTATGAGATTGTGTGTGGGGGACGAAAAATGTCTGTCCGTCTGTGTGTCTGTACGCGCCATAACTCAAATACGCTTTATCGGATTTTCATGCATCTTGGTACACGCATTTATAATGTCCATGGGAAGAACCCTATTGTTATTGAACCAAATCGGTTCACCGGTACCGGCGTCAAACCCAATTTAGTGTTTTTATTTAAAAGCGCCATAACTCAATTCGCTTTATCGGATTTTCATGAAACTTGGTATACACATTTATAATGTCCATGGGAAGAGGTCTGTTGACATTGGACGAAATCGGTTTGCCGGTACCGGAATAATGCCCAATTTAGTGAATTTTATGGTATTATATAACAAAAGGCCCCATAACTCAAATATGCTTTATAGGATTTTCATGAAACTTGGTGTACGCTTTTATATCGTCCATGGCAAGAAGCCTATTAATTTTGGACCTAATCGGTTGACCAGAGTAACGACTAATTAAATGTCACATGTTTTTTTTAATTTTTGTCTACCGGTATAATTTGACAGTTAACACTATTCCTTTACTTATGCTTATCAAACGACACCGTCAAACTGACTGAGTTGGCCGAATGGTAACGCCTTGGATTCGTATTCTGGAGGTCCCCGAATCGAATCTCGGAGCCGGCCAATTTGACATGGGTTTTTTTTATTTTATTTTTATGTGAGTGCGCGATTGTCAAGGTATCACAAATCTGTAGTTCTGCTGACGCTGGTCGATTTTAATCTGATTAGAAAAAGTTATTTTCTGCATATCATAATTGCAATTATAATTGATTGAACAAAAACATACTGGCACTTTGTTATATCAGTTTACCTGATTTTATTTTATTTTATTTTATTTATAGTTCTCATGGCGCTGTCAGGAAAATTTGCTGTAGTATTTCCATAGTGAAATAAACTAGCTTATCAGGAAGCTGCTACATGAGCTCTCGCCAAATTCAATTATTGTCGCAAGCAATCTTTATGAAAATAATGAGGTAGCTTCAGTAGAAATGAGAAATCATTCATTTACTTTACTTATTTGCTCTGAATGTTTAGGGAAGTCCCAAATTTCGCCAGTTTCGTTTTGCCATATGGTACTTACCTAGGGTAACCAGATCTATCTAGGCTTACACGAAAAAGAGGGCAGTACTGTGAGAAAACGAGGACATTGGAGGAAAATGAGGACAAGCCTAATTGAAGCCGCGAAGTATTGGATATAACACAGATGTGGAGTTTAGAAACGTCCAAGTATATTAATATAATGTTAATAAATATGAAATTAAACATTTTAAACAATTTCTCAAATTGCAGATAGCCTATTAAAAACGAGTGTGCAAAGTTCGTAGGTATTTCCCTAAGGATGATTTTCCTTGTAAGAGTTTAGGTTTTCTCAAAATTTATATATAAAAACCAGACAGGAGTGTAACGTATTTCTTAAAGTTATATCAAGAATAAATCTTTAACAGATTCAATTGTCAACCTGTTTAGTTCGTCCAGTGAGATGAAATTAAAGAAAGCATTCTCAACATTAGCCTTGTAGCTTGGGATACAAACAAAATTCAACAATCTATATAGATAAAAATCAATTGCCACATGTATGTTGCCGCATCACTTGAGAACGGCTCGACCGATTTGGCTGATTTTTTTGTTGTGTTCGTAATTGTGAGGACAAGGTTTGTATGAAAGAAAATTTTTGGAAAATCCACGGAAAAAGTCGGAAATGGGAAATGAGTCATAGCTTGAGAGTTCTGCTATCACATGTTTACATAACAAAATAGAAGTGTGACAAAAAAGTGTGACATAGGCACAGTTTGAGAGTTCTGTTGTCACATGTTTTCAAAAAAAAAAAAAGTGTGATTCTTGCAACCAAGCCAAATCGAAAGTGTGTATGTATGTGGGTATGTATGTTCCCTATACAAATCTACATTTCTTGACCAATTTGCACGAAATTTTGCACACATACCGAGTTAAGTCCGAGAAGTAACACGATCAACATTAAAATCCAAACAAGCCACTCCTTTCCTTGAAAATCTATATAATTTCAGAAAATAGTATACTGAAAAAAATGAAATGTAATTCAATTATTATCGATGTAATGCATTTGTGAAAATAATTCTTGAAGAATGAATTCCACTAAAATAAAGCACAATGTGATGCAGTCAAATAACTTTCTCTACGCTCGACATGGGAAATATCATTTTATCACTTCACATTTTGATGTAGAATAAGCGGTCGTATTACTGGGACAGCTTAAGGGTTTTCCAATGAGTATGCTATATCAGAAGTCGTTAAAAAATCCTATCCATTGATACGTTATTCATAGCTGTAGGCTTTGTATTAGTTGAGAAATAGGGATGTTTATCATAGGCCCTAAGCATCTAAAAGAAGACAAAATGGGATGGAGCATTTTCAGTCCTACGCGCGCAGTATATTATGTCCCAGGTTTTGGGGAAGAAAAGTATGAAAGTGATATTGAATTTCTTTTTTATTTCAGCCCCGAAACGGTTGTATGGTAATATGAGAGTGAGAAATAAAATTTTCTGTCAAGACAATACAATCTTATGTAACCGGAATTTATGTTTCTTCTTTTTCAACCCCTCCCAGGCATTGTGTGTTGAAGCAACGGAATGCAACATTCGACATCCTCTATGAGCCATAAAAAGCTATATCTAGCGTTTTCTGAGAGAATAGTTTAGTGCTATGTCGTACTTCTTCATTTCAAATTCTACATACATATTATATAAGGAGCGAGAGTTTCAAAATCGAAAGTCTCCATAAGTTAGTTTCAAATTACAAAATACAAAACCCGGGCGACGCCGGGCCTATTAAGATAGTTTATAATAATAGTGAATGTCATGTTTTACAGCTTATAGGAAGAAAACAACAACAATGATTATTGTTCCCGATCCCACGGTAGCTCGCAGGCGAAATAGGGACACGGGGAAACCTCTCCGGTTTGAAGGATGCTACACTAAGTCAAATTTAAAATATATTTATTGAGCCCCTTGAAATATACAAAGAGCACAATGGACAAAATGATAAGCAGACCCTTTTAAATACAAGATGGAATTTTGTATCTTGCTTTACAAATAAATTCCTCTTCCTAGCGGTGCCGAAGAAGATGAAATGTTGATGAATTCAAGGGGAGACGACTTAGTAAGCTCCTTCTGGAAAATAAGGCATGCTTGCCTTATAAGACTGATGAATAGCTCGGAGGACCAGAGCAGAGCAATTTTTATAGTCGCGCTTGCTCAAACGACTGAGAAAGAATTTCACTATTCTTGAAGTGAATGCACACTTTCAGCAAATTATTTTAAGGTCGACTTGCTGCTTCGACCGAGAATAAGAACCTTTAAATGTTGCTTCGACACTGCAACTAAAATTAAGCACTCTGAAATATTCACTTCACAGCAGTACTTACAGTAAATCCTTTTACTTAATGAGTTACGCATTCAAGTCCATACGGTTTGATCAGGGAAGTAAAAAACTTGGCTTCACACATTTGTAATTAAATCACAAATAAATTACTTTGAAGAACGTATTAAATTGCGTCTCTGCAATAACTAGGGCTGGGAAACTTCAAATTCCCAGCTCGACAATAATAACTAGATTCAGAATTCTGAACTGAAAACTAGCCTGGCGAAAGCTTCGAACGAGAGAATAAGAATGAATAGCAAGAATGACAGACGTCACGACATGTGACGTAAAGCAAGAATCCCATTGGCCAAGAAAAACAATAAATAATCAATCTTGGAAATAAATCAATTAAGTTACATTAAAATACTAAAACATAAATAAGAGAATTAATTAGCATTACTTTAAAACTGAATTGTTTCTTTAAAAACACAAAATTATGAATAAAATATACTAAAAAATAATCAGACTGAAACTTTGGGTTGGAGATTATAACATGACTATCCAAAAAATGAAAGATGCGACAGTCAAATGTCATTTCTGATGAGAATTGATGGGAGAAAGAACAAACAGATAAGTAAACATATTTAAAATTATATTGAAGACACAACAAGAAAATAAAACAAACGAAGTCACAAGCCTGTTGCCATAGCAACACGGCGAATGACCTCGCGAAACCAGCTAATGCCTCAAATCCGGCCAGACACGAATGCCAGACGGAACAATTATTATTGTATGTATATAATGAACAGAGCCTAGGTTAGGCTAGTGTTAAGGCACCCTTTACAAAATTTCACTCTAAACTTCAGTAAATCCAACGTATTTTCCAAATAAATATTCTAAAGCGTAAACGACTTACCAAATTACTATATTAATCCTCCTTGGTAATAAAAGTCAGAGAACTGCACACATATAGCATGAAACTGTACATGTGAATTACTGACATTTTGCAAGACCAAATATTTGTTCGAGAACAGAGGACCATGACATAAAAATTAGGGCATGACCCCCCCAAAAAATGTCGTCTGATCACCCTATACATACCACGAAGTAATTTTGTATTAAGCATTTTTAACGAAATCTTGAAATGCATTATGAGAGCTGAATATTAGCATTAAAGAAAAAAATACATAAATTTATTTAATTTTTAGTGTATGGGTATAAAATAATGCTCATATTTTACTAATTCCCTGAAGCACAAGAATTCACTGTTTTCGTGTGTGCTTCTCTTTCTGAATTATTGTATACCCTTCCTAATTTACTGCAAATAGCTGTTCATTATTTGTGTCATATGGATCAAGGCAGTTCGTGATTTAGGAGTATGCAGACTAATTTATAAAAAAAGAGGAGTGATTTTAAAAATCTTACATAAAGATCAGTAGGCCTCTAGGTCTGTTTTAAAAGTCACTACCTGATTTTATAGGACATGCTTACTAAGAGCTAATAATCTAAACAGGTATGGTTTTAAATATTTATTATCCTCACGACGTTCTTGTCTCATATTGCGAGTTATGTAAAAATACTCTAATCTTATGTAGCTTATCTGCTGCTAATTTATTCTATCTATTGGTCATAAAATACAGGAGCATAAAAGTGGAGGAATGTTGTTTCTAAAAACAAACATTTGTTTAATACTGATAAGTCTGAATTTGTGTAAACATGAGTCAAGTTTTGTTAAGATGGCAAACCTAAGAGCATAATGAATAGAGGAGAAAGTGTGATGACTGAGGTAGTTGACTGGTTCCGCCGCTAGGTAGCAGTTACTCTGCTTGAGATTCGCGGGAGCAAGATTACTACGGGCGGTATAGGAAAAATTGCAAACATTATTAAACAAAATAATACATTAATCTATTTCAAAATGACTCACCTTATCTAAATTGAATTGTTAGATACTTCTGACAATTTTCGGGCTGCTTTACACGTCTTGGAAGATCTCATCTCCAAAAATAAACATGGCCGTGTGTAACAGTAATTTCTCAGATTCCAAGTAACATTTCGTTCCACATCTTTAAAAAAATCGAAGATGTTCACAAGCAATGAACAATAGGTATGAAACAGCTAAGGGATGATTTGATCTAATATTTTGTTGCCTAGAAAATAGGGTAGATGGTATGTTAGTATAATTTGATGAGAATTTGTTAAAGAATGTACATTTGTATAGAAATAACAACGTATAATTAGGGTAGAAAACAGCTAAGGGATATTTTATAAATTAATATTAATATTACATTGTATAGAATATTACTGAGTATTAATTTGTATTAATATTGTATTAATAGTAATATTATTTATAATAATATTAATTTTCTCCTGGCTGTATGGGGTAAGTTATGTAGGTGAAACACGGTCAAAAGTGTAGATCTGTGTACAAATTATATGTGAACAGAGATAACATAAACTAAGGGATGGTTTGTGAATTGCAGGGTACGGAAAATTTCATAAGCAGCACTACAAAAAAAAATTAAATCCTCTTGCCTTAACTACAGCCCGCTATTTGCTCAAACCCTCGACCATTCGCCGTTCGCTGTAAATTATGTGCATCTTATGTTGTTAAATTATATTAATAAAAAAAGGCACAAGATATTAAACTAATAAGACATTTGCTATGATAATCATACATAACAATTACTAACATAAGTGAACAGAAAATATGATAAATAAATAATCCAATAAATGCATAAATAAAAGTTGTGCAGACTTACTAAGTTAGAAAAAGCTTCATTCACTCCTTTTCCTCAGCGGGTCAATCTTGCAGTATGGGTACAAGTAGTCAGTTAATATAGTATTATTATTGAGACCACGAATAAATTATGTACATTTTTTTACGTTATTGCTGGTATTTTATGGAAAAGATGCCTGTCTGATAGCTTTAGCTTTAGAGTAATTACTATTACTCGTTAACCATTATAGATATATAGGTGGTACTCAATTTATAATAAGATCCAAATATTTCACTAAACCTTACACCCTTAATCTCTTTCTGGACACAAAAATAAAATAATAAATGTCGCATAGTCAAATTTGCTTCACCCTCAACATTTCATGATCGTCCCACATCATTCAGAGAGCTGAGCGCCCGGAATAATTACCTCTCAATTACTCGTAAACCATTCAAGATATAAAGGTGGTACTGAATTTAAAATAAAGTTGAAATATATCCCTAAAACTTTCTCGCTTGAAGTTTTTACGGGACACAAAAATGAAAAAAATTGTCGCATAGTCAAATTCCGTTTCACCCTCCATGAATTTTGTGTAATTGGTGATGTTTATATAATGAAATAAAAACATTTATGTCCGCATTATTTAAGTCTCTGTTTTAACCATCAGAAGGACTGTGTTGTGCAGATTATTTCTGCACAAATTTCACAGAAATAGGACCAAGGGTTAATTAAAGATTGCGTGTTTAATCATAAGATGCCAAACTATCATGACGCAGCATTGAGAAGTTGAAACGCAAACGAAGGTGCTGCCAGTGTTTCAGTGGACCGCCGCTCTCCCTATACCCAGCATTGTATTAGCGACGAAGTCATCACACTTTCTCATTCTATTCATTATGCTAAGAGTAACGTACTAAAGAAAATATATTAAAGATTGCACGATCGAATGAGCATGTGCGCGTGTGAATGTTTGTGTACGGGTATATGTAACAATTTATGCAGTCAATAATTCTTACCTGATGAAGATTGGTTATCCAAATACCGTGGATCGGATTCCCTATCTTGGGTATCAGGGCTGGGAGCGTGGTCGGAGCCGATCCCACTAGACCCCCCGCTAGAGCCAGCAACTCTTCCTGGCTGATCAGTTACAGACTTCTGATTTCCTGAAGGGCCTCCATTCACAGCAAGATTCCTGGAATTCTTCACATTCACTCCTACTATGTTGGTATTGAGACATCGTCGTAAATCGATTGCGGTCAGATTGCCTTTTTGTCGATGTACAGTGTCATAATCACGAGGGGGTAACAGAATGGGTGCATGGTGCCTGGTCTTGCCATCTCCTCCGGTGCCCAACTTTTCTCTCAGTTCTGCTGCAAGCGAATCGTACAGATTAGCAATCCTCTCCTCGTGACGTCCTACGCCACTCAACCTCTCGGAGGATGATCCTCCTGATGACTCTGACTCTCTAGTGCTTGTGCTACGCCCGTCCGAACCTCCACCTCCGCTGTGCACCCTCCTGGCCGAAGGAGCTGGCCTGGAAGACTGTGTTGTGGGTGGCAGGAGGAGACCCTTCGCTCTCAACCTTGTCTCTATTTCCCCTAATTTCTTCTGATTCTCTGGACGCTCTATCAAAGTCTGCAACTGTCCTCTCAGGATCTCTGCCGTCTCTACAGAGTCACAGCGATACGCATGAACGTGAACTGGGCACTTGGTGACAGGATTGTAGAGTAGAAGAATGCAAGATACTATATCCTCATCCTGCAGGACACAAGTCACAGCATGATGTGGTATAAAATGTTTGATTACTTCGGGTTTAGTACTTTTCGTAGTAGGTTTTCCCCCAGTTGTTGTTGTTGTTGTAGGGGGAATGTTTTGAATGATCTTGAGTCCTTTGTGACTGACTTGGAGAGTGACTTTGAACGGTTCCACATCTCGTTCTCGCTGTACAAGATTTTTTACTACAGGGTGTATATACTCCACTCCACGTAAGCCCTTTGACTCTTGTGCACCCAAAAACCATACATAGTATGATGACTTCTTAATGTCCTTCCTCATCCTTAATGCCATTACTTTCACTAAGAACAAGACAGAATTTGAGCAGAACTCTAAACGTCACAATTTAAAATATAGGCAACACTTCACATTTTATACTTCACATCATTCCGTTTTTATTACAGTTCTAAGGCCACTATTTTTACTTTTCCATTTGTCTAATGGGGAACACATTAATCATCCATCTTTATTTTTTATGGTAATTACTACACGGTAGTGTTTTATGGCACTAGAAATGGATACAGTATAGAAGTACGCAAAAGCCATGTGTGCAGATCCTTTCACATATTAAAAACAATTGAAATGTGCGCCTGGAACTAGCTCTTGTCCTCCCTTAAGGCAGTCTTGCTATCACGTGACGTGATGGCCTCGATTTTGACTGGGCATTGCTGTCTCTCCTCTGTGTGTAGGAACTAGCCGCTGATCAAGTAGGAATTAAATATGAACTGCTCGCCGCCTCCTGAAACAAAGTATGATTCACATAAGCACAGTGGAACAGAGATAAATGCAAGATAAGTCAGTTCATTTCATAAAATAAACAAACTAACTCTTCACTCCATAGTTTCATTAAATATAAGATATACTGAAGGTTCTATGATAGAAATACCACTACTGCTATGTTACATGGATGTATTTCCCATTATTTTCTTAATAATCATAGGGCATATCCTGATAACTTTGACATAGCTTTAAAATATCACAGAAAGAATTGAAATACGTGAGATAGGTAAAACTAGGAATGCATAACAATTAGGATACATATTAACATTTATAAAGATGAAATGGTTCATCTCTATCTGTTCCGATTTGACGCATAAACTACTAAACTGAGATAGCTTAAATTCTGCCTAAACATAAATGTTTACACTCGGAAAGGTTAAAGGGCTACAGCTTGCACTCATCTAGACTATTTCACTTAAAATCACAACCATTAAAATCCAGTATTTATTAAAAAGAATATCTACTATCATGACTTAAGCTTGTTTATTCCTAATAGGCTGAACAACTTCGTCTGTAATCTACATTTCACTTCCGATATGATATAAATACGTATTTATATTAACTTATGACTTAAAATCATGAAAAGATTAGTAAACAACCCGATACAATATCTACCAACGTAAACAACTATTTACTGAAATCAGACATAAAACTAGTGCCTCACAACCCTTTGTTATGCTGAAGATAAAATTAATGATGACCATTATGGTCTATTGTTCTCTTTCAAGGTAGCGGCTTCTGCCGTTAAAATTGCCACTCAAAACTAATGCAGGAAAGAGTAAACATACTTATTCCTCAGGACGTTTACTTTGACATTAATATATCTTAGTCTTAAAACATCTAGTATTGTTTAATGCTTAAGTACGCTGTTCAGATGAGAGGATTATTAGTTATTAATTCCGAATTCCAAGATAATAAAAATAACGAAATGTTTATACCATGTTTTATGGATTTTCACTCCTTTTCCATGTCTCATTCTGCTCTAAAGAATCCTATATACCTCAACACCTAGCTGTCTTTCCAGTCTTTTTCATTGTTTATACCATGTTTAATGGATATTCATTCCTTTTCCAATGTCTCATTCTGCTCTATGGAATCCTACATACCTCAACACCTACCTGTCTTTCCAGTGGTTTTCATTACCTATCATCCTTCCCCTTCGGCACGCGCCTTTAGCTTGATCCCAACGCCTCTGTACAGAACTTCACACTATTCGTATTCCATTACAGCGATAACGTTTTGCTTCTGAAAGTTAGTATCCCCATTTGTCTATCCTCGTCTTGTTTACAGCGCAATGTGGATGATTACATTATTTAGCTCATTAATCAGTGCCCAATCCAATGTAAGAATATGTGGAATTCAACTGATTGCAAGTGTCTAGCTTAAAAATGTTATCGTTTTATTTTAACATCTCATTTTATCGCACCTATGTACAATTGTTTTTCATCTAAACTCACAAGGACAGTAGACTGAAACATCTTCATACTTGTAGGTGCTTTGATTAAACAGTTTATAACTGAACACAGCGATTGGGTATATAAGTTATAAGCTGCATATTTACAAAAGATACGAAAATAAAATATAATTATTTATAAGTGTGGTAAAGCACTTTAAATATCGTACAATAGTAAAATCAATATTAATAATGCGATAGTATTTTAACAATGAGGTTAATCTAAAAAAATAGCTAATTGAATGGCAAGTCGCACGAAACTCTAATATCGCCAATGGCGGAACGATCAATATATTATAATAATATATAGTTTATCATTATTATAATAAATAGACTGTCCCGTCATAGACTATCTCGTTTACAATGACACAAATACCGATTTGTTTGATTTATTTTCGGTTTTTATCATATTCATTGCATGTTTAATTCTGTGAATATTCACTAAATGGTGACAAAAAATTTAAATCGAGATCCTTTCTCTCAAGATAAATTCCGGATCTCTCGTTACATTACCTATGATAAAATTTCGCTGGGAATTTACAACCATTGCATAATTGACCTAACATTAATTCTATTTTTTATGCTTATGAATAACCATTTTATTAAGTAACTACTTCATAATCTTTATTATCCAAAAGATTTTTTGTTTTTACGTTCATTTCCTGAATTTATCGGGTGTTGTTAATCATATTTATGTAACATAACTTACAGCTGATTTAATAATTTAAACAATGGAATGTCGTATGACAGTATCCGACTGTTCTTCATTTGAGTTCCAGCATAGTGAATTGTTATGTGTTATGAATAAAGCGTTTTAAAAGTGATTGTGTAGACAAAAAGAAAAGCATGCATGAGTACTCATTGTTGTAGTTGTTGTTGCTAATATTAGACATATTATTAGCCTATCATTATTATATTACGAGGGTTGGTCGAAAAGTAACACAATAATTTTTTTTTTTTACAAAAAGTTTAATAGGTACAATTACAAACAAAGGCACACATGAAAGGAAATATTTTGTCTATTTTTCTAAATAGTCTCCAAGTTTTTTAACACATTTCTCCCATCGTGATACCAGTTTCAAAGTATCCTGTTCATAGAAGTCGGTTCGGTTGGAGTACAGCCATCTGCGGACTGCTATTTTCACTTCTGCATCTGACCCAAAGCGTTTACCGGTCAGGAATTTCTTCATGGGACCAAACAAATGAAAGTGTGGTGTCAAACTTCTTCACAACAATGCTCGCCCCCATGTTGCTGCAGCTGTTCGTAAGAAAATCAACAAATTTGATTGGGAGGTGCTCCAGCACCGTCGGACTTTTATTTCTTTGGTCCCATGAAGAAATTCCTGGCCGGTAAACGTAACAGGGTATCTTGAAACTGGTATCACGATGGGAGAAATGTGTTGAGAAACAGGGCGACGATTTAGAAAAATAGACAAAAGATGTCTTTTCTGGTGTGCATTTGTTTGTGATTGTACCTATTAAACATTTTGTAAACAAAAAAATATTGTGAGTTACTTTTCGATCCACCCTCGTATTATTATTATTATTATTATTATTATTATTATTATTATTATTCAAGACGTCCAACTGTACCATTCTTATTACTATAAGTACCTCGAATTACTGTTATAAAATAATAAAGGTCACATTCTAATTTTTAAATATATTGACAACCATAATATATTACTATCTCAAATTCGTTCCAAGGTGTTTTCGTTGTAAACAAGCAACCATCACTAATCAAAAGAACATTACCAATTCTAGTACAAAAACTTCATGATTCCTTATTCGAATGAGCCTATTCTTCCCTGTAAATCCCTGGAACATCATCTACTCATTTCTCATCATACTATCAGGCCTAACTGAAGAAGTGAATTTCTGTAAGGCAGTTTTGTAAGTGTTATTCTTTGTCATTAGTTTAATAGAACTAAGGACTCTTGTTTATTAATGGCTGTAAACCTAATACAATATCAAATGATGACTACTTTGGATGGGATCATTTCAATGTAACAAATAATTTTCACAATGAAGAGATGATTAGAGCTGCCGACATGTCTTCCGGAATGCTATGTTTGGTGTTGTGTGACAATGTGTAATAATATTTCATGCTGTTATTGCAAAGTGGCTGCTGTAATAGATTTAATTATGCTGGCATCTGAAAGCAATTAGCCCACTCGTGCAGTGTTTCTTTCATTAGTACAGTCCGTTATTCCAGCACCTAAGCTAGCGGACCTCCTCCTTTTCATGACCCATGAGGCCCAACGAACCAAATCAAGATATATAAACAGCCCATCCCTTTTCTGGGGACCATCGTGATTTGAAAATAAGATTTTTTGGCCAGTTCCGACACTATCCTATTAGGGTTGTGGTTGTGACACCCATTAGACACCCTACGTTATCCAGGTGAAATTATATGAGAGGCTGATTATAGGAATGTATTAGCCAAGGGGAGATCCTTAAACCTAAATCCTCACTATAGTAGGCTACTAGACTACGAGGGCAAGAAAATATATTCACTATGAAACATAATCTGGAATCGAACTCAAAACCTCTTCAGTTTTAGCAGTCTAAAGCATAGGCGTAACCAGGCCGACCATATGGGGGGGTTATAACATCCGCGGGGTCTGGGGGGTATGGAATATCCCCCAGGGAGAGGGGGGTCCGGGGGTCCTCCCCCGGAAAATTTTAAAAATCAAGACGCAAAATAACGAGTTTTAAGCTTCCGGGGGTCCTCCCCCGGAAAATTTTAAAAATTAAGACGCATAATAAAGAGTTTTAAGCTTCCATCCCCCGGAAAATTTTAAAAATTAAGACGCAAAATAACGAGTTTTAAGCTTCCCACGATTTATACTTGTATTAAGTAATTTATGGGCAGACTTAAAAAAATCATACAATTTTCCTTTTTTTAATCAATGGGGGGGGGGGTTCAAACCCCCAAAACCCCCCTCGGTACGCCTATGGTCTAAAGCACTGCCCACTAGACAGTGAGGCTGTAAGATTTTGTGGTAAAATAAATGATAATTCCTATTGAGCTGGATCAAATAAATAATATATTTTTATTCAACTTTTTACTGTACCTTGTCTTTTTATGGTTATAATATGACAATATTCTAATATTGGTTTTTTTGTTTCCAGTCAGTTTACAGTAGACTGATCTGATATACTGTTCTTCACATGTTACTTTTTATCCTGTTGTTCGGAAACAGGTGAGAAATTATTTTAAATATCCTGCTTTAAAAAAATAGCCTGCCAAATGGAAATATTCATTATATGATTTTGTGGTTGAAAGGAGATGCAAACTAACTCCATAATGTCAATGCTACCTCATTATTTCCTTAAGTAATAATCACACATCATAAGTAACAAACTGGGAACATTAATTATAATAGTAGGGCCTAATATGTTAATATGAAGTAGCCTATTAGTAATACAATTTTATATGCAAGTGTTTTCAATTAAATGCTGATTACTGTATTTTTTTTAGTGTCATCCGAGTAATTAGAGTATATAATTTTTTTTAGCATTATCAAGGTCGTTTTATCCTATAACATGAAAATGATATTCTAATAATGTATTTTTGTCTGTTTACATTCGGTTTCATTCCTTAAAGGGATTGCCGAAATGTTGAGAGTAGTTTTCTAAACTACTTATCCCAGAAACATGAAATGTTTCACAATTTATTAAATGTAAACTTAAACTAAAGGTTATCATTTCATTCTCATATCGCAATTTGTTTTAGAGATATTAATGAATTTAATTAATTTTTAATCCAAATCTTTCTCCTCCGACAGATATTAAAATATGAATCTGAATTATTTTAAGTGAGATTATTTGATACTTGCTTTACAAATTTACTGATGGATTTTCTGTGCTTTAAAACAAATTACTCAGAAAAATGAAAAACTGCCCTGGGATTAGGCTACACTAAATATTTTTTTAAAGAACTTAGACTTATACAAAAAACCTGATCAAACATTTATTTCACACATTAAAAAGTATGTTGTGAAAAAATTCATGCCATAAACTTCTATTTTTATGGGAGAAGATAGATTTTAAATGTAGCAAAATAACATGCAAATTAAAGATGAGAAAACGGCGATTAAAGTTTGCATGCACTAGCAGTTGAAAGTGCACTGGGATTTTAAAATGGTGTCAGAAGCACCTGTTCCATGTGTCCAAAGGCATAAAATTATTCACAAGTAGGTTAAGGTAAGGAAATTTTCGGATATAGGTTATTTGGTAATAATCTTGTAAGTCTTGCCACCAGATAAAAAAGATATATTTTAGTACACGCTCTCTAAAACAGCTGCTTGTCGGACTGGTAACATGCCGAAAAATTGCATTTAGCAACCAAGGCCGCTAAAATTGCATAAAACTGCATTCAAAGTGCATTCAAAATGCAGTTTTATCGGCCTAGTACTCTAAAGTCGTCATTTGAATCCATAAACAAAATCCAGATAGCACTGACCAAGTTTAACAAGGATTTAAGCATATAATTGGTCATAAAACAACAAATTTAAACCAACATGTTTCTTTATGATACAATCAGAAACTTTACCAAGGTTTTTCGCAAACACGGTAGCCTACTTCATCATAATATAACAACAAATATAAGCCAACAACTATTCACATCTTCGTTCACAACACTGCTTACCATGGATGCACCATAATAAATTCCTTTTCATTGTCTACTGTTGCCGTGATGTTGCTGGCAGCAGCTCTAATTCAATGTTTCTGGCTTGGATTGAAATTTCCTCGGGGTTATCATTCATATATTCACAAGCTTCTCATAAATACTAGTTCGTATGCATTATTGTTTACAAAAAGCTACTCATATAATTATAATGCATCTATACCGCATTTCGTATTGGTGCGTACAGTTCATTGTTGGTCCGCGATTCAGACGGCTGTGAGAATATGGCGTTAACTAATTGCTGACTACCTTTCATTATAATTAATTATGTACGGTATTTCTGTTTCATTTCATATAGGCTAATACAGACAGCTTTCAGGCCTACTAAAAAAATTGTATGCACCACGTAGGCTACGCAAAATCTTTATCGGACTCATCCAGTATTTCAGTCTCGGCTTATGCCTCGGCCGCTATAGGCTACTAGATTCGTCCGCTAAAGCGTTATTTTGCGTACTTGATACATAAATAGCTATTATGGCATGGCTCGCGGTGCACATCTTATCTCCCTCATTCTCGTACCTCTCTGTTAATTAAAACTTACAATATCACTAATTTCCTTTTCCTGTAAAAAAACCCGTAGTTATTAGAAAAATATAGAAGCGCATGTTTTTATTGTTTCATTGAACAAGTGCAAACATTTGTCAAATTTCATTGTTACGACGTCCCATCTGTTCTTTATAATCAATATTATTTTACTTTCTCGCATATACGTAGTATAGAGAAAGTATTGTGATGGTGACAAAAAATCGAAGTCGAGATAACACCGGGAGAGCATGTTTCATGAAGCCTAGAAACCGAAAAAAGTATTTTTGGAATGACGTCTGTCCGTCTGTCTGTCCGTCTGTCCGTCTGTCCGTCCGTCTGTGGACAAGCACAGCGGGTAAACGGTTCATTGAATTTGCTTCATTTTTGAATTAAGCACTTTTTCGAAATTTTGTCGAACCGCCCAGAAATTTAGTTTTATAACTGAAATATTAAGGGGACTTTTCATGAAAACTTTTTAAAAAAATTTGATTTGTGAAAAAATGGCTCTAACGATTTTAATAAAAAATTAAAATTGGAAACTCTTATCTATGACTAATAAAATGGCTATATCCGTATTTCTGCAAAAATGACTTAAGGGATACTTTGCTCGTATCCATTTTCAATTTTTCTAGATTATATCAATTACAGTAGGCGATACATGAAAATCTACCACAGTAAAGTTGTAGAAAAATTTAAAATGAACATTTTTTGTTTAACACATTTCTTTGTACATGTAATAGATATCAAGATAAAAACGAAATAAGGACAGCTAAAATGCGAATTTCAGAACATACATGTCAATTAAAATATGAATGACATTTTGTTGCCCCTAGTAACAAGAAAACTATAGGCCTAATGTACTTATTGTTGTGAAATGCAATCAGTTTAGCTCAGTCGCAATGGTCACACCAAAACCAATTACATCGAGGTGGTATAGGCAAACAGGGAAGAGGTCATGAGTTCAAATCAAACCTCTTGGCCGCCCAAATTGACTTGGGTTTTTCATGGTTTCCTCGTTCGCAAAGGCGAACGCCGGGTTTGTAGGGCTTGCTTATTTTCCATAACCCATCGCCGCTATATCACTGGATATTATAATCGTTTAAACTGAATACCGCATAAGAAGACATCACTAAACAATAGAAACATGACGCGAATGAGTTGTTAATATAGACCAGCGTTTCTCAACCTATGGTCCGCAGACATAATTAATTTAAAAATATCATAAAGCAAGTGGGAAGTAAAGAAGTAGAAATTTTTCACATAAAATGGACACTAGATGTCAAAGTTTTTAAAATCATCGAAAATACAGGTCATATTGCAAGTTTCCTTACTTTTGCAGTTACGGACCACAGTTTCAAACCCCTGATGCACTGACGTCTATGGTTCCCTCTTTCATTCAAAACCTTAAAAAATAAGACTGTCGGAATTTTGTTATTAGAGGCGCCATGCAGTTTTCAACAACCTATCTTTGAGAAGGGATTTTCAACATAATAAAGAAACCGACTTAATGTATCTGCTGATCTTCGACTAAATTTGACTAATATTGAGCCAAATATCCAGGAAGTCTGCAAGAGGCGACAAGCTCAACCATCTCATTAAAAGTTAGTAATAACATAATTCCTAATTATATTATCAAATTGGTAATACATATTAAAGTCTGTTCAAAATATAATTTTACTGTCAATAGTTTCATTCCAATTCAATAGCTGTGTTTCCGTCGGATTAAAAAAAAAAGTATTTCGTTATAACGTCCTATAATTTAATACCCCAAATATTAAGGATATAGCCTACTTTTAACAATGGGATGTAAAAATAGGGGTCCGTAAAGTTTTCAGACATTTAGAGGTCCTCAGGTTCAAAAAGGTTAAGAAACGCTGATATAAACTAATAGCTCGCGCAAACATACTAAACACGTGATATGACCTACATGCAGTTAAAGCGTGCAATATAACCTAAGTAGTAGTAGTAGTGGCGAAATATAAGTCACCCCTTAAGCTCCCCCATTCGATATTCACATTTGCACGGACTGTGTGATGTATTTTGTTTCTGAGCGAAGCAGAGTGACCAACTGCCCTTGTATACTGTTTCATATAGCTAAATAATGCATAACACTATCCACATAGTTAAGTGCGCGAAGCGGAGGCGGTAGCCGTAGCGAAGCGCCCTTGCATTTTCGAATAATGTACGACACACTGTTTGTAGGTATCGAAAATGTGGCATATTAAATCTCCCGCAAGGTTTGTCAGCCTGCCACCTCTCGTCTAGCGGTAAGACGTCACACCTCCAACGTCCAATCACGAGTTTCTTCATAATACTAGGAGAGAATAATTCGCTAGATCTTGGTATAAAAGAAACTGCATCCGTGAGGATAGGTTGGGTGGGACCGACTCATCCCAAGGTGCGACTTATATTTGAATTTTCCCGTAGTAGTAGTAGTAGTAGTACTAATAATATGCAGTTTTACTGCCATTGATTATTATTATTAGTTATTATTATTATTATTATCATTATTATTATTTCACGGTAAAAGCATTGAAACAAAAGATCGACCCGGATGCTTTCCGTTCTAGATACTTGTTAGTTTTATGAAAATGTAATAAGTACAATTTAATTGTCTCTTTAATTTAATTTTTTCTGTCCTAGCCTTTAACACGTATATGTGAGAAAGTTTGTGCAACGTACTTTTGCACCATTTATTTCAAAGTGTGATTCAGCTTAATAACCAGTCTGTGTTTCAGTTCATATCTTATAGTATTCCAGTAATTTTTTAGAGTTTTCCCTATTTTATTTGTGGTTGAAAACTACTTTTCTCAATTCAGTAACAGTGAAAACATTGCCTGGAAGTAGGTTTTTTAAAAAAGCTAATATTTGTCTACCAGTACTTATATATTTTTATCCTGCCAACCAATCTATTTTCATGTTTTCTTCAACTCGTAGCCAACAAAATTAAAATAAAATAAAATCAGGTAAACTGATATAACAAAGTGTTTTTCAGCATACAGACACATGGGCAGACATTTCCCGTCTACTACACAATCTCAAAAAGTATCATTCTGGCACTTAATAATCATGACATTAATACTGACATTAATAGTAAAGAAAACATTTGCTTAACTATACATTATTATACTTTCTTTCAGACATCTGAATTCTGAACACAGAAAAGTGAAAAATATTCAGGTATTGTACCACACAGTTCCATATTAATATCCTCACTGAAAATAGCAATAATTAAAGTGGACCTAAGCCATAATATTATATTGGCTTCATTCAACTTGCATGCTCTCTTACCCCCAAATTCTAAGTCTCTTGTAGCCTATAGTCGGAGCAATTATTTACTCAAGATAATAACCTGGAGGTTTGTACATCCATCAATCCAAAAAGTCAATGATAAAATTTGTGCAATATATTTTGCAATGATTAATTTAAAAGTTATTTAGTTAAATAATTACACAATAGCAAATATAATAATAGTATTCGCTCTGCCATATTTTAATCTTATTTTGGAGAATCCCGTCAACGAGTTTTCTGATATAATCTCCTGCAGGTAATTTTTCATTGAAATATTTGAAAACTAGTAATAGTTTTCTGACTTAATATAATATTTAAGATCAAATAACATAATAAAATATGTCAATATTAAAATTAATAACCTTATAATTTATGCAACATTGAAATAAATAGTAAGTTACTTGTAATAACTGACCTATAATTTTCGGCAGAAACACAGTAAAGCAAATCTAAGCCCCCGGGGGGGGGGGGGGCTCTGAAATCTAAAAATAGATAATTCAATACATTTATTCATCTTTATTCTGAGATTGTATGGTGGACGGGAAAATGTCTATCCGTCCCTGTGTCTGTACGCGCGATAACTCGAAAACGCTGTATCGTTTTTTTATGAAACAAAACACGGAAACTAGGAAGGTAAGGGAACTCATGGATAGGATTATTTTCGGACGGAGGTGGTTTAGGTTATAGAACATCCTCAATACAATGTTTAACAAACGTTATAAAAATCTTCAACAAATAGGCCTAAAGTACAGAATACAAGATTTTATCAAGGAGTCTTCTTCTTCTTCTTCTTCTTCTTCTTCAGTTCCCTTTACTGCCTTCCGGCGTCGGGGTAGCCTCGTTCAATCCATCTCCTCCATTCTAATCTATCCCCACTTAACTCCTTCAGCTCTACCAATGTCCTTCCATGTTTCTGCCCAATTTTCTCTATCCTATCCTCCCAAGTCGTTCGTGGTCTCCCTCTGCCAGACCTTCCTTCCACTTGCATTTCAAACACCTGTTTCATTTTTCTTTCCTGGCCCATTCTTCTTACATGTCCATACCATTTTAGTTGTCTCTCTTCTATTATATCAACCATTGCTTTCTTCTGCCCTACCTCTGTCCTAATTCTTTCGTTTCGTAATCTATCTCTTCTAGTTTTCCTCGCTATTCTTCTCAGACATTTCATTTCCACTGCTGTAAACTTACTTAAATGTTTGTCTTGTAATGCCAAACTTTCTGTTCCATATAATGCTATTGGCTCTATGATTGCTTTATATATTTTCAGTTTTGTTTTATTGTTTATTTCCTTTTTTCCTATTATTGTGTTGTTAATTCCATAATAGGCTGATGTAGCTTTTTTAACCCTATTCAATACCTCTTGTTCTATTCTCCCATCATTACTTATTATTGTTCCTAAGTACTCGAAATTGTCTACCTTCTCCAGTAGTCTCCCATCACATTCTATTTTTAATTCTTTATCCTGTGTCTCTTGTTTTGACACCAACATTACCTTGCTTTTCTCTATATTAATTTCCATTCCTTTCCTTTTAAGTTCTTCATTCCATTCCATTACGGCCTGTTGGAGTCTGCTTGGTGCATTTGCTATCAACACAACATCGTCTGCATACAGCAATGTCTGTAAGAATACTGGTCTCATTCTCCACATTCCCATTTTATTCCTTTCTGTTCTTCTTTTACATATTTTAGTTATTTCATCCATGAAAACAACAAATAGTAGTGGGCTTAGACTGTCTCCTTGTTTTATTCCTTTTTCCATCCTAAATTCGCCCGAAGTTTCCCCATCAATGCGTACTACTCCGACTGGATTTTCGTATACACATTTTATAGCATTTATCAGTCTTAATGGTACTCTCTTGGCTACCAGTGCATCCCATATATATTGTCTAGGAACAGAGTCAAAAGCGGCTTTTAAATCCAAAAAGGCCAGGTATAAATCCTGATTCTTTGCAATATTCTTCTCCATTACTGTTCTCAGTGTATAAATGTGATCCTGAGTTTGGCGCTCTGGTCTAAAGGCTGCTTGTTCTTCTTCCATATTCTCCTCCACCACTCTCCTCAGTCTCGTTTCTAGCACCCTGGTATAAATTTTATATACTACTGATGATAAGCATATTGTTCTATAGTTATTGCACTCGTATGTACTCCCCTTCTTGTGTAAGGGTAATATCACATTTTTCTTCCATTCTTCTGGTAAAGTATTTTCTTTCCATATTTTCTTAAACAACTTTGTTAACTGTTTTACCAGTTCTCTTCCACCATATTTAATTAGTTCCGGTGCTATTCCATCACTTCCTGCTGCCTTTCCTGTTTTAACTTTATCCACAACCATTTTCACATCTATTTCATCTAATTCACCTTCCACAAGTTCATTCCATATTTCCTCATATGGTCCAAATATGACCCCTTCCTCCGGTACGTTACCTGTTTTCTTGAATTTATTCTCATAATATTTCCTCCATACTTCTAATACTTCTTTCTTTTGTGATATTAATTTATTATCATCATCCTTTATCACTCTCGTTTGCTTGCCATATTTACCTCTTACATTTTTTATTGTCTTCCAGAATTGTTTTGTATTCTCTTCTCTTGCTTTGTTTTCTATCATATTTCCAAATTCTTCCCATGATTTCTCTTTGGCTTCTTTCACTGCATTTTTTGCTTCGTTTCTCTTTTCTATATACTCTCTTTTATGTTCTTCTGTCCTTATTCCTATATACTTTTTCCATGCTATTTTCTTGTTTTTAACTTTCTCTTTCACTTCCTCCGTCCACCAACTTGTTCTTTTCTTCCTTGTGTTCACTATTGTTTTCCCACATACTTCTTCCGCTGACTGTAATAGTACTGATTTCAGTTTAACCCACATGTCCTTTATGCTTTCATTTCCTGTTATCTGTTCCTGTATTCTTGTTTCCACTTTTCCTTTGTACTCCTTCTTCTTCTCCTCATTCTGAAATTCCTTTATCTTAATTACCTCAAATTTCTTGGTTTTAACTTTTGCTGGCTCCTTAAATCTTGCATCCATCACTAATAGTCTATGATCAGTTGATACCTCTGCTCCTCTTATCACTTTCACATCCATTATACTATTCCTTATTTCCTGAGAGTATATGAAGTAATCTATTATACTTTTGACTTCCCTGCCCTCCGCTTCAAATGTGATCTTGTGATATTTTTTGTGTGGGAAGAAGGTATTACCTATTAATAAATGATTTTCTATGCAGAATTCAATTAGACGTCTACCATTCCCATTCACATTCCTTTCTCCTCCATGCATGCCCATACATCCATGTGCTATTCTTCTATCTAAACCTATTCTAGCGTTTAAGTCACCACTTACCACTATCTTTCTTCCTTTTACTGTCTCTTTGTCGATAACACTCTGCAGCTGTACATAAAATTCTTCTTTATCTAGTATATCATTATCCTCTGTCGGAGCATAGGTCTGTATTAGGGACACTTTAATTTCTAGGTCTAAATGTATGACCATTATTCTCGAGTTTATTGGGTCCCATCCACTTACTTTGGTTTCCATTTGCTCACTTTATCAAGGAGTCATGAATATAAAATACAACTTTTCAATATTTGCCTACGATATTCATCATCTCACATTTAAGTATGCATTAAGCATTTTGCATATTTCTTTGTAATGGTTTGTTTTCCACTTGTGTATTCCGTGCACACACAGACACACATGCAAATGAACACTATATATAATTTTTAGTGACTCACCTTTTTGTTTTCCACATTCATTCCTAATTTTAACTTGTTGAAAATTATACATTTTTGTCTTATGTTCCAATGTAGGTGACACCAACTACATTACTATTTTATTGTATTATTGTATTTTATTGTATTATTATTTTATTGTATTTTTGAAGGTGTACATATGATGTATTTTTCATTCATTCTAATTGAGTGGAAGAAAAGGTCATTTGGCCTTAACTCTGCCAGGCAAAATAAAACATTATTGTTCATATTATTATTAAGTGCCAGAATGGTACTTTCTAAGATTACATGGTCTGTCCGTCTGTCTGTGTGTCTGTACGCGCGAAAACTCGAAAAATAATAAAATCTGATTACATTTTTAAATTTTCGCCTATATGACGTCACAATTGCGCAAACTGACTATCACCAAATTACCTACCTTTTATCACTAACAACCTAATATCATCGTCAAATTACCTTCCCTATCAGTGTTGTCTTTAAATATTTGTAAACCGAAGTGGGTGTGTACGAATTTAGTAACATAGTGAAAAACATTGCCTGGAAGAATGGCTTCAAAATATGAGTACAGACTGAAAAAATAATTCTGCATTTTCGCTAAAAAATTATTTGTATGTAAATATTTCATCATATTACCTTACCTCACCCTATACTTGAGATTTAGGGTATGCTTGATTTTTTTACACTAAAATCCATTTTTTTCATCAAAATAGCTAAATCACATCCGGACTTAACTTACGATTTACTATGCTAAGTACTACTGAAAAAAATTGTGGCCTTGTGTGTCAAGCCTACTTGAACGATTTTTTTTTAAATCAGAAATAGTGGCCACGTGAGCACACTGTATAGTATTATTCTAACCTTTCGAAAACACACTGCATTGTCCAGAGCCTGAATGAAATTAGGGCGTAACTAGATCATGTCGATCTGATAATATATAATATATTTGACATGTGGGATATCATTTACAGAGGCAGCCTGCGATAAAACTGGAAAATTATAATTTACAGAACATAGGAAGACCGTCTTCTGTGGACTTCCAAGCTGTTCATCGGGTCAAGCCGTGATAGCTGTGGTGAGAAATTGGAGTCCGTGGACTCCAGCTCTGACAATATTCTATTAAGGGCTGTGTTAATTAACTCGGATAAAATTTATCGGTATCGTGGATAACAAAAACAACTATTAATCCATTATTTCAAATAGTAAACCTTTCGGGTTTCACCACATAAATTGTCGCCTCGGTTTTCAAAAGCTTGGTTTTGTTTACCACCTGTCTGACTCTTAAAATTTTCATAACCGAAACAAACATCATCAGGCGGGTGTTATGTGAAAAATCGCTTAGTGCCAAATCCGGACTGTCGGGAGGGTAGTCGAATTGTTCCCAACCAAATAATGCTGTCAGATCTTGCACATTTTCATGGCCTTCGTTAACTGTCTAACCCACTTGCATTCCATCACTCATTATTGTTTTTCCATGATCCTCACACAATTGGCAATGAATGAATTGGCATAACATTTTTCGCGTTCAAAAAACGAATCATTGATCTGATCTCACAGTCGGTGGGTCGTTCGATTGCTTTGAACATTTCGAAACGCTCTAACAATATGAAAACACAAAGTGACGATCGCTCACATGCGTTTGGCTTCCTAATGAATGGAAGAAGTGATCGCGTATGCTCAAAATCGCGAGCAAAATATTTAAACGGCACTTACTTTAAAAGCACGTCTCTTATTATATCATGTTCAGTTTAAAGTCCCATATACTGTAATAACTAACTTCAATAGTCGTCCACCCACAATAGGTGTCTCTATTCTATTGGGTCCTACTGGCCACTACCTCCACAATCATTCCAGAAATGGTCCTAAGTTCATAGTTCATCATGACAATTCGGCGAAATGAAAGCAGGCAGTATGCTTATAAATAATAAAACATAAAAGGAAGAAGAAATAGAAGAAAAGAAGGAAGAGGACGATCATGATGATGAGGAAACAGAAATTGTAACATTAATTTTAAAGACGTTGCCCTAGATCCGAAGGTTTAACCGGTTAGTGGCCAATTGAACTATTGTTATTATTTAATTTAACGTTTCTTTAAGGTAGCAGCGGCATCACTGTGCTGAGGAAACAGTTAGCATTCCTGTTCACCCGTGTGTGTATTTTAATTGTCATGTGCAAAATGTAGCTAAAAAAACTGCAGCACGCGGAAGACACTAATGACATACGGTATTGATGTCCTAATGACTGGAGATAGTCTGCTTTGTTATGGTTCCTCCCATTGCATGCGACACTACGAAGTGTGAAATCTCAATCTGATATCTCACATCTTATATTACTGTTACGCAAGCCGTCATATCACGACGTTTAGCAGGTGTCCGCTGCTTCGCCCGCGATTATTTACTCAACCGCTTTATTTAAATACGGTACCGTAATTTATATAAAAGAAAATAATTCTAGAGTGATAGGAAAAAATCGAATAAGTCAAATGGCCAAAGTTTCAGGAGAGACAAAAAACTATTGCCACAGCATTGTGACAGTATTTAGTTCAGCCCATCCAGATATTTTTACACAGTATCTTATAACATGTAAAAATATCTGGTGGGCTGAACTAAATACTGTAACAAAGCTGTGTAAATAAATTGTTTTTTTCTCTATCTCTCCTGAAACATTGGCTATTTGACGTATTCGCTTTTTCCCTATCACTCTAGAATTAGAACATCGTATTTATTAACTCTGACATTGTTTTTACATAAATTGCATGAATTGTTTAATTGTATTACTAATTATATTGTTTGACGTGCTAAGCGATACTCTTCTTCCCCAGATTGTTGTGGCAATGGAGCAAGATCATCTTCAATTAATTTCACAATTGAATACGATGCACACGGAAACACCAGCTCAATTTTTTTTTTAAATTTGCTGATCATCTTTTCTTGAGGTTTACCTATCCAGTTGTATGTACATTTACGTATCCCACGCCACTCGGGCCTTACAGGACCTCCCGTCGGGGGAAAGACTTTTTATGGATCATATAGTAAGTTACATACTTTTTTACCAGTCAAGAAAATGGAGGGCCTATCCCGGATGAGGGATGAGTGATCAGCCCAATGCCGGAGCTACTTCCGAGGCAACACGAACACAAATAAGACGATATACACCAGTCACACATACTCATTCTGAACAAGGCGCGGATGGGAAGAAGGTGATAATGCCGGCCACTTGATATTCTGGGACCAGGCTCTAACGTTATCCGACATTTGTCTCACTATGAAAGCACCAGTAATTGGATATTTAGCTTACTTGTATAATTTGTACACAAGATGCCTGAGAACGAGACGTAAGAATACACTCTCATGTGACGAATTTATGTCTTTAGTCCAAGAACCGGCCTCTATCTCAAGATAACCTGTTACTCAGAGAATGCTAGTATATCTTGATGTATTTCATAATACGTAACACAAAAACACCAGGAAGTCGCGTAGGCGTATGCTTCTTGTTCCTTTTTTATAACTCGTTAGTGTTGGTACCTCCCATTACAGTTTTGGATATGGCATAAAGCAGACTAAAATCACTTTAAGACACCTAGGTCTTTATTTCTTCGTTGCGTTAGAGCAGTGGTCTCCAACTCGCTGTATTTTGTGCGCTTGCAAATAGGCTTGCACCGTGCGACCCCCTGTGCACCACGTTACGTCAGTCTAAGACGGGGTTCCGTTGACAGGGTGGATCGTCTCTTTCGCCAACTTTCAAGCTTTATGTCGGGTGTAGAACGTCATCCAATATGTAGGCCATCGACCACAACATTTATGATAATATATACCAATATAAAGGTTTGAGTGACGTTTCCCCGAACTATATTTCCCCGACTGCATAGACATGCTGCTAGTATTTTGTCTATGTGCGGATCTACATACATATGCGAACCGTTTTTTTTTAACTGATAAAAAAACCCGCAGCAGAACTCAACTGTCAGATGAAAACGTAAAATGTGAACTTAGACGTACCGCTGCTAAAACATTGATTCCAGATGTTGAAAAACTAGTGCATCGAAAGAGACAACAAAAATCAAGAAAACTAGCTTCCACTCGTGAGTGATTTTGTAGTGTGAAATGTTTTATTTGAGCTGTTCTTTAATACTGTTGTAGCCTATTACATGGGGATTATAGTTTCTCTGAATTTTGTTTGAAATATAACTTTAGTATTAATATTTGTGTTCAATAATATAAATGTGGAAGTGTGTCATTTAAAGGAATAAGTCTAGATTTGGTTTTCATTTCACAGAACTTATGGCATTACAATTTAATTATTATAAAATTGAATAAAATCAGGGACTTTTCAACTATGTTCAAAACGACAGAATTAATTTGTGTGTATTATTTTGCTAGGAATATATTGCACATTATTTGCATTGTTAACAAACTTCAAGTTTTCACGAATGTTCTTTGTAGAAAACATAAGTAGGCTAAATGAAATAATAATGTAATATAACATTTATACAACAATCATCTTTTGATATTCCAATATGATTTGTGAATTCTGCGTTTCAAAAGTGTAATGAGAATGCCGCCAACGAACTCAGGAGAGGCAAATGATTCTAGCGTGCAGTGGGTAAGCTTGCGTATACTTGCGTATACTTGCTGCTGTACTCATTGTGCATTGAGTTGGTGGCCGCTGCGTTAGACTGTTAGATAATATTCACAAACTGCTAGCTTACAATGTTCCACTTCCAACGTATGTTTTATGTATTATCAATGGCCTACTTCTAAATATACACTAATTAAAACAACATGGGGGCATAGGATTCGAGAGAGATATTCACACAAACAGTTATTCATCTTATCCAGTTTTTAAAGTATATCCATGAAAGGAATAAATATTTGTATGATATTATTTCAGGCATGCACGCAATTATAAAGTGAATGTTTCAGTCAGGTATATAAGGAAGTGTTAATACATTATTTACATAAGTAGAGTAATAGAGACGTGAAGAATGCGATGTAGTTGGGAATCTGTGTAATATCTCAGGAATCCTGCCAGTTACGCTCTAGTACTTGTGTAACACATATAATTAACTATTACTCCCAGGGCGCCAGTGGTACAAAGGGATATGCACACTTCTACTTAACAAGAGCTTCTTAAATTCGTATCAGTGCAGCGTGGACTTATAACCATCTAGCACATCTCAGCAATAGATAACCGAAGGTTCACTTGGTAGATCCTGTTACTGTTTGTTTTAATATATTTTTTTTTCAACTATAAAAGCAGACTTATAATACCAGCAACAGTAATAACGTAGGTGCAGATAATTATATCTTCCAGCCATCATTTGGAAACTCATCAAGTCTCATAGTGCCGAAATACATTGTGGATAACAGACAAATATTCCTAATCCACTTTTATCATAGGTAATCCCACGAGAGATTGCGAGTTTATCGATATATATGCGAGAACAAAGTTCGAGCAAATTTATCTGATGAAACTCGTATTAAGACTATCCCATGAATAAAATGTAACGGATTTTGTAAATAAATATTATTTTCTTACTTCATTGTCAATATCCTCTCAGCCGTAAGATCACTGCATACTAGATGAATGAATGAACAGTCCACAAATCGATCCGAGTTCCCAATGCTACCAATAGTGCGCATCACAAGATGGAGGGCGTCGTGGTAGTTGCTTACATCAAAATGCTACGAAAGCACAAGAACTGGCTCGCACCGAATCGAAACTGTGTTTTTAATCAATAGACATTTATATCATTTCAATTTCCAAACAAGTTATGATGTATAAAATAATGTGTTTTCATTCTGCTCAATGGCACCATGTGACGTATTAATCACCGCACGTCGATGCCTTACATGTCCAGTAACGGGCTGACTTTTATGAGATAAAATTACATCCTTGCGATTCCAGGAAGGATATTATAAGATAAATGATCGTGATTGGTCTATATGCGAGGAATTGCTGAGCGTTATTTGTCAATATCAAACACGCGGCATATGAGTGGAATAGTCTTACAAGTTAGATAAATGTTGATAAGAAGATCAAGGTTTCTGGATTCAGAGTATATTGTATAGAGAAGACTATAAATTGAAAATAAATATATTTTGTGTAGAATAAGATAGAGGATTTGTAAATCCAAGATTACTTTAATTTTCACTGTCCCTATGGAGAAAATGAAGTGACAAGCAATACGATACCAGAAAACCCTTTGTCTCAAATAAGAGGGTAACGCCGAAATTGGGGGCTTCCTCGCTAAAATGTTAGTACTATAGCCTATAATTTAAATTCACGTTAGCAATAGAATCGTACATATTCCAAACTTGGAATCAGCGCGAGCAAAAACCGGTTGAAGCTTTAACTGTAAAAACAACAGTAGACGATTAAGAGGGTTTTACAAAATCGCTGAAGCAGTCTCTGAACCCTATTACGTAGAACCATCAAAATAATACACTCATCTTGCCTCTAAGCCCGGTAGGTAAACAAACCATGACAGTTCCTGATATCTAACATCTTCATTAGCGTTAGGATGTTTATGACATGTCATATTTTTTTTAGTTTCAGTTCAGTCATAGCAATCATTTAAACAAGAATTGAACGTTTCTTAGTTCTTTTAGGCATATATTATGTGTCATAGCTTATATTTGTATTTTTATATCATTTTTCAGTTTTGGTTACATTGTGAACGTTTTCGAGATTTAAGGTTATATTCCCCTCATATTTTGGACATGATCTTGTTGTCAGATACATTAAATAGTTGATATTTTGGAGAAAAAAATTATTATATTCCTGGATTTTCAACAATGTGCAAAATCTGTGCCATTTTAAGTGGCGATGAAGTTGTTTTGGATTGTTTTTTGCACAATCAGAGTGCAGCGAATTGACTCTGTTCAAGTATGCCCCATAATGTCTTATGACGTTGGAAGGAGGTTCTCACGATGTAGTAGTAGTAGTAGTAAGTGTTCTGCCTTTCGGCAGGTTTTCAAACTTGGTAGGCTAATTTCCATAGCTTTCTATCCTCTGCTTCCTCCTTCAGCATTCAATATTTCCGCTTTTCCCTTAAATCGTCCAACAGCTGAATTCTTCTTCTTCCGAGTCTTGTTATTCCTTCCAATCATCATTTTATGACGTCATGCAACAGACAGTTTCTTCTTAGAATGTGCCCAATCGACTTTTTAAAGTCATAAACATCCGAACCCTACTCATCATTGTACACAAGTGCAGGGCCGTGGAAAGAAAGCATGGGCCCCAGGGACAAATTTTCTCGGGCCCCCGTCAATTATTAAATTTACTACCCAACTCGCCCTTTATAATGTATGCGACAAAAAAATATGCAATTATATTATATATTAATTAAGTGCCAGAATGGTACCGGTACTTTATGAGATTGTCTGTTAGATAGGACTGTCTGACTGTCTGTCTGTCTGCCTGTAAGCGCGATAACTGAAATACGCTTTATCGGATTTTCGTAAAACTTGGTATATGCATTTATAACGCCCTTAGGACAAAACCTATTGATATTGGACCAAATCGGTTAACTGATGCCGTGAACGAAACGGAGAAATGCATAAATATGTCCTAATTAGGAACAATTTTATCTGTATGTACCAGTTTAATCTTTTGAAAATTATGAGTTTAAATGCCGAACGTTAGTGAGGCCTACTGTTGAGTCCAAAAGGATTTCTGCTTCTACTTTTAATAAAATAGCAATTTTTCTTCAAGAATAATCCGTTTCACTTTAACCGATAAAATCCCTGTCACCATTATACGACAGGACAATGCAGATAAAAAAAATCCCTTTAGGCAGGCCTACAGGCGGAGGTAGATTTCGAAGTGCTTTTGGTTTAATTTATTGTCGCTGCATAGCACTCTTCTTCTTTAGCCTTGGCATGGCAAACCTGCAGTAAAGAGGAAGAGCCTACAATCAATTGTTTTGACAACAATAATAGGATATAATATTCTGGGAGGCCGTGCGCAAGATCAGCAATGAATAAAATTAGCAAAGCCGCTAAAGAAGACAAAATTATGATATTATAATAATTCTTTTAAGTGTTATTATTTTAAAACATTAAAATCTCGCGTCATATGAGAGCTATCAAGAAACCATTTATTGATTTGTAGAGTACTCATCAAGAGCTTTTCAACGATACCCCACAAGACGTGGTTTCAAAAGTTTCTAATTTTCATCCCCCCACCCCACCCCCACCCCCACTCGAACCCCCGAATCGTTGGTGTTACTGTGAACTCCATAGGGAGTACTCTAATTTATTCAAACAAAGTTTCCGTCTATACTTCATAGGGGCCGAGATATAAGTTACATTTTTAAAAATTTCAACCCCCTCCCCCGACCACCCCCTTGGGCCAATTTTGCTCATTAACGAACTTGTCCGAACTATTGGGCCTAGAAATAACATATTAAAATTTGGTTCAAATATCTTCAAAATTACGGCCGCTATCGTGTAAAGATATATATATATATATATAAATATCACAATTTTTTTTGAACGGGCGGTGGTTTCGTACTTAGGGGAGCATGAAACGTAAAGATATGAAAGAATTTTTCGAAAATCATGACATGGTATCCATTGCAATAGGTAGATTTTTCTTCGAAATCTACCTAATAAACACATAAAACATAACTTAGGATGTTTATTGACTTATAACCAATTTTATTTTAGAGTAAATTTAGAAAGTAAAAAATAAAACCTGGTCGGCCGGGCCCCCTTTTGGGCACGGGCCCCGGGGCGGCAGCCCCGGCTGCCCCTCCCTCTCGTCGTGCCTGCACAAGTGGTCTTAATAGGCAAAATGGCTTATAGTTTCAATTTATGAATCTACTACTGGACCGCCTGTATGGTCTCATGGATGGTTAGCGTCGCTGGCTATGATTCCCCTTCTGTGCACCTACGTAAAACAATTCAGACCTCTGCGTGAAATAATGTTATAAACAAATGAATCAAACAGCGCGGGCTATCAAAATCGAAGCGATCGACAAACTTATGCGTTATGTTGCAAAAAATATATTTCAACAATGCTCTTTCTTTCCCGGTTGCTATCACGGGGAAAGGTAATCTGCGCCACTTCTACCTTTTCCCCAACCTACACGATGTAAACTGCGTCACCGACATATGTAGGCCTAAACTGCGCCACCGACATTTAAATAGCGTCACCTTCATACTAACGCACTAACATTTTCCTTCCCACTTCTCCAGACTTAGGACTGGCTATGAAATTGCAAAGGTGTAGTAGCGTTAAAAACACTACCCAGATTTTTTTGCATGAGCACTTTGTTCTCATATGACGCCTTCTTAATAAAATCAAAACTGAATATTTCATTGTTTATATATTGTTCTCCCCATTTGAGTAGACGAGAATACCTGTCATTTATTTTAGCTATTCTTCTTACAGGTATCTCTTGTTCAATACTTCTCAGTTTTATGTAGGTACTTGTTTGGAACTGGAGAAGTGCATCTACATATCTCCGTGGCGCAGTTTACATATCTGTGTGCCGCAGTTTACATATCTCATTTTTATTCCATTTCAAATTCGGTGTCAACCGTGGCGCAGATCACATACACCCGCTATCACAACCGAGCAAGGCCACTTCGAATTGTTAAATTCACAATTCATTCCGGTATACACGGAAACACCAGCTCGAATATTATATTGGATTTGGTTTAGGACTAGTATGTAATGCTTAATTTAATCCAAATGCATAACAGCAACAACAATAACCTTTTAATCGTTAGGAATAAATATGGCAATTTGTTTCAGTATCCAAGTTAGCTAACATTACGAAAATCTCAATTCACGTATTGAGATAGGATCGAATGTAATTCGATTGCATCCGCGTGAAAACTTGCTGCAAGATTGAATAAGCTATGATGATTTTATGCGCTCATGACGTCAACGTGAAGACACAAAGGCTTGCCAAATTGTAATAGGAAAATTAGTACAGCGCAAAAATCCTTTCTCTTTGTCGCACAAAGATCGTTTCAGCCTTGATATACCAAATCAGCAGAATGTGAGATTCCTTTTAGTTCATGGCCGGTAAAAGAATCTTTGGATAATTATGATAATTAGACATTTGAAATATGAATTTAGGATCGTATTTTTTTAATATTGGTATTTGCTCTAAGATAAACTACAATAATAATATAGAATATATGGAACAGTATTAGTAATAAGTGAGGAATTTCTTCAATAGATTAATTTCTTAAATAATCATTATTTGTGGTAGATTAAAGTCATATTGCTTTTCATGCTGGACATTAAGATTCTAGTAGATGGGAAGTTCCTCTTATGATGACAGTCACTTTTCTTAGAAGAATTAGTATTACAATGGCCCAGATTTCTCCGCACATAATCTGACCTCAACTTGAGCGCACCTTTGACTTGAAAATTGCTGGTTGTCATGACGCCTGGTGGATTATACCCCACTGCAGCACGGTACAGAATTTTGCCTTACTACTTGACCTCGTTTCTGTGTGTAAGAATTTATAGCCAGGAAAGTATGTAACACAAGTTTGTAAGCAGCTGTAAAACGTACGAGACCATTTATCCAGTGCATGTGTCTTGTGCGTAAGGTAGTCACTGCAGAAGGTGATAAATTACTCCGATTTTCAACTTTCTTATTTTGTACTGTAATCTACCAACATAAACGATCTTTCGATATGGGCCAATAAATCTATGCAATGCAATTCATTATTACGATGCCTATTGTACTCGTATGAAAGATCTTTCCATATGTACCAGAACATATAGGCCCTATAATGCAGGATGGATATAAGAAATGTACAGTATAGCCTATACCAGAATCCCAATATTGCTCGAGACCCATGATAAATATAGGATCATTTGAGAAAAATTTAAAAAGTATAGACCTGAATAGTGTAGAAAAATAAAAGGTGGACAAATGCCGCCTCTACGCTGTAAGGGTTTGTGGTATCTATCCTCTTGGTTTGACGGAAGTGTAACCCAAATTTTCCAGTTGGGACACTTATTAGGCGAGGCTACGTTATTCCGATGAGACCAGATGATGTTGAAAAAGGAAGCAATCTATGAATAGTTAATTTTTCATGGATTCCTAAACGTAAATCCTTCATGATCGCCAGAAGAAACTGTCTAAGAAGATTAAAATTCCCTAGGTCGAACCGAGAATCGAACAAAGTACCTCTTGCCGTGAATAGTGTCCAATTTAAAAAAAAACATAAAGTTTCAGATATACCAATATATGCTATTATGACAAGTAAGTATTGCTGTCATGAAATTTATTTCGATAAAATGCCTTAAAAGAAATAAGAATAATTAATCACAAATATTTCATCACATTTCCAATATAATGAATTTTGCAATTTTCGCAAGAAGAGCGTTACCCACGATCTACCTAGGCAACACAATTGAATGCTAGAGAAGAATATTCATACCCGAAAGTCTTCCATTTGCCTGTAAATTTATAAACATTAAGACTGTGGCCCGGGTCAATTTAATCATGTCATGATTGGTCTTAATTGAAAATGAACTTAAATAAGAGGACAATAATTATTACTCGTACAATATTTGCAGTGAATTGTTAAGGCTCAAGTAAGGAGATAAATTCATATTGCAATGCTCTTCAACATCAACAAAGACAGTACCGGTAGTGAAGATTTTTTTTTTTCACATTATGTAAAATTTAAAATCTAAGAAGATTTTATTGTCAACTCGGGCCGCGGAAACATTACGATTATATACAAGACAACTATAAATCCCGAGTATTTGGTATTATACTATATATATAAATCATGATAAAAATCGTGACAAAAAAATTCAAATCTTCGTTCAGTTATGTTTCTAATAGAAGTCAGTAAAGTTCAGGAAGACCGTGAATATTCCCACAGCTAGTCAATAATTTTCCAATTTCACTGCCAGCAACTGGACCATAAACAATAATTACTGTGAAATGGCTAGTCCATACAAAGTTACATGGATGAGAAGTATTGCTTTCAATGCCATTCACCTGTGAGACACGAAACGAAACCGCCGCACATATCTCAGGGACGATGGACATCTAGGCCAATCAAATCATGCAATTTGTTACATGTGCTTATAAAAACTGTATCTACACAACATAAACATTGTTCAGCTTTCGATTTTTATAACACTAGCGTTAGGGAAAGCTTACATAATGTAGAAATTTAATACTGTCTGATTTTCTATAACAAAAGCAGTAGCCAACAAATTGGTAGGCCTATTCTTGTGTAAGCCACATCTCTGTTCATGAAGTGTTGCGAACACAACATGAAAGGGTTAGAAATTCTAACAGCCCTACTTTGATTTACTATCTTTCTCTTGTATTGCGTTTCGTTTACTATTATTAATTATGCATTATTGTAATCGACGCAGTTTTTTTTCGTAAGAATTCTTTGACCTTTAGTCCTTCCTGATTACGAATTGGTTCATTAAAAATATTAATGTAAAGAGGTTTTATTTTTGTTTAGTTTTTATACACGCTTGAACTACATAGACGTTATGTAGCGTGTCTACGATATTTCGATATACAGTACCTGTAGGCCAAGTAATTATCTACTGAGTGTCCCCAAGAATGTGTATACTCTTTGACAGCTCATAACAACCACACTTTTTGTTCTTTTTTGAGTTGTGACTGCTTAAAATAATGGCTGGAGTCAGACTAAACTTAGAGGAAAGAAAATTTATTCTAAAGTGCTATTGGAAGACTGAGAACATAAATGAAGTGCAAAGACTGTTTAGAATGGAGTTTCAACGAGATGCACCAACGACTCACAATTACTCGTTTGCGAGATAAGTTTGAGGAAGAAGGAACTGTTAAGGATGTCCATAAGAACCACCACAAAACCAGCTATAGGCTAATCAATGAGTTGAGAGCAATCATTGAAAGAGAATGTGCCGAAATACCAATTGAAATGATTAGCTACGTTTTGGATTCAGTCAGTCAGGGTTATCAGCTGTGCATGGACCACAATGGCCAACAATTTGAACACTTTCGATAATTGGCTGGTTTCTACATTTGTTCATATTATTTTGATTTTTGAAACTTTTCTGTATTATAATAATTGTCAGTGTTATAGTCATTTAAAGAGTGTATACATTTTATTGGGACACTCTGTATATGCATCTGTTTCTGTTGTAGCTGTGTTATATTTTCTGTTTATATCGTCTGACATCCAATTTAATGAATAAAATATTTAAATACGGGGATGAGGCAGGGCAAGTAAATATCCAATCCGGTTTTTGCCTCTGTTACTGTGGAACCATGCAAAAATTCAAGTCAAAATGGCCGGCCATTGGATGTGAATCCGATAACCTGTAAACTTTAAACAAATAAATCATTAAGCACCTCTTAGAAATAATAAAGGACTACATTGCTGTTTATTTTACTTCCCTGTTTGGTTGTTATCTGTTCGTGTAGATCAACTACACGCATAAAAAGTAGACATCTTTTAATACTATTGCTCATTGATGTTGTTTAAAACGAATTGCGAGTTTATAAAGATATGCACATGTCTTGGAAATCCACTTAAATCGTGTTTTGAGCCCTTAACTCTCATCCAACGTTGTTAGAAAAATGATCGTCAAAAGAATTAATTAGGATTCAACGTGGAGTGTAAAATGAGAGGTTTACATTTTAATAACCGACACCACAATTCTCAATACGTATTAGTTATTCGTTTTATTATACTTGTAAATTTACATCTATATTAATAAAAGGAAGTGTCTGTCCTCCTCCGTCTGTCTGTCTGTCCTCCGTCTGTCTGTCCGCGATGCCCAGCGAAATCTACTCAACGCAGAGATCTGAAATTTTATACATAGGCGGACTAAAGGGTCGGAATGTGCACCTCGAAGCCGGAATTTTAATTTTCGCTTTCGTTCGTGAGTTATGAGTGAAAAACGGGCAGAAAACGTGTATTTATTGCATTTTCGAAGCATGAGTTTTCAGTAATACAAATCAATTACACTAGGCTTTGGCTATTTTTGTCATTCCTTCGACATAAAAGCATCGCGATCTCTTGAATGTTGTAGCTCATGCTGGTCGATTCATTTGTTTTTAATGTCAAGGCACGCAAACATAATATGAAATTTTCAACCTACACCGAAGAGGATTATTATTATTATTATTATTATTATTATTATTATTATTATTATTATTATTATTATTATTATTATTATTATTGGGATAATCAATATTAGCCTAAATATGGTCAAACGTTGTTCGATTTGGACGAAACTCACTATACAGGGGTTTTGTGGGCCAAGGAACTCGAATCTGAGGTCGCTTTTACCAGGTGACGCTATCTAATCGTGATATGTAATCCACATGATTTAGGTGTTAATATAATGATTTAACTATTATGCTATTAATTTTTAATTTTTGAAATAATTATCGCGGGCGAAGCCGCGGGCACATGCTATCTTAAAATAATAAAACGACGTGTTTGTCTGTCTGTCCACGATGCCCAGCGAAATCTACTGAACGCAGAGATCTGAAATATTAAACATAGATGGGCTGAAAGGTGGGCGAATGCGCATCGAAGCCGGATTATTAATTTTAGCTTTCGTTCGCGAGTTGTGAGTGAAAAACTGGCAGAAAACGTGATTTTAGCGCTGTCGAAGCATCAGATTTCAGTAATACATTTCAATGTTAAATCAATTGCAGTTGACTTTGGCTATTTTTCTCATACCGTGGTAATAAAAGAATCGCGATCGCTGGAATGTTGTAAGCCCACGCTGGTCGATTCATTTGTTTAGATGTCAAGGCCCGTAGACATATGAAATTTTCAACCTACACGGAAGAGGGATAATCAACATAGACCTAAATATGGTTAAACATCGTTCGATTTGGACGAAGCTCACTATACAGGGATTTTCTGGGCCAAGGAACTCGAATCTGAGATCGCTTTTACCTGGCGACGCTATCTAATCGTGACATGTAGTCCACGTGATTTAGGTGTTAATAAATATAATGATTTAACTATTATGCTCTTAATTTTTAATTCTTGAAATATTTATCGCGGGCGATCGCTTGATTTTGTAAGTCCATCCTGGACGATTCATTTGTTTAGAATATCAAGGCCCGAAGACATATGAAATTTTCAACCTACACGGAAGAGGGATAATCAATATAGGCCTAAATATGGTCAAACATTGTTCGATTTGGACGAAACTCACTGTACAGGGGTATTCTGGGCCAAGGAACTCGAATCTGAGGTCGCTTTTACCAGGCGACTCTATCTAATCGTGGTATGTAGTCCACGTGATTTAGGTGTTAATAAATATAATGATTTAACTATTATGCTCTTAATTTTTAATTTTTGAAATAATTATCGCGGGCGAAGCCGCGGGCACATGCTAGTTTAAAATATGACCAACATTTATTTCAATATGTAAGCGAGAACTTATTTTCATTTTTATGAATTCTGAATTTTAGAAGTTTAAGACCACCGCTGTGTTCAATTTAAATTACTTATGCATGTAAGACTAAGATTTAAACCATATCACTCATCTGCGTGAAATAGCATTGACATATTGATAGGCCAGCTTCATGGTTTTATAACTTAAAACAATTTGTGTCAAACATGTCGGTTAAACTTCCCCTTATATCTCTATGACGTTATGACGTTGGAATCGGGCTTTAAATTTAAAGGTAAGAATTTAAGAAGAATTTAAATATCTCAATTAAGGCCAGAACTTAAGCATGCATAAGCAATATGCAGGCAAAATTTAATTAGATTATTTCAAATGTTATGAAGAAAATAATAACACGCTTGTTCGTGGCAAATATGTGACAGGCTCTCACAGTAGGCTAATGCACGCAGATCTGTCAAATATTACAGATATCTAGCTAATGTTTTCAAAGAAATGAAATGGAAAACACGTACTTTAAAACATGTAAGAAATGAATATGGTACCGGTATATGTATATGTGCCTCCTTAAATGTCGTGTGTTTATGATGGTGATGATGATGATGATGGTATGGCGATAGATACCAGAAATCGAATTAACTCGAAGTTCTTATGAACTAAAAAATCTTAATGTGGAAACTGCACGTCGTATAGCCTATGACCTTCATTTCTCACCGAATCTGGCAAATTCAGTGAGTGCGCCATAACGAGCTCATTGAAGCATATTTAACTATTCGAATAACGGGAACGAGAAACCTTGAGCGAAACCAAATACGGCACCAACAGCTGAATAACGTTTCTCTCTATACTTAGATAACAAATCTTAACACCTTTTTAAATCCAGGCAACACATTTTTGTCATGGCATACCAATTAGGAGAGCCGGCTTACCGTATACTCCGACCCATGAACGCGGCATAGGTTTCTTTGCCATAGCATGAAATATCTCGAAGATAACTTCACAGTGAAACAAAGACTCTAAACCTCTGTGTGCTTATACAAACACAATACACATTATTGAACGTTACTTTCAGCCTGGGACATACTGTAGGTCTATATTATAACATGACTTGAACTGTATTGGTAAATAGGCAAAAGTAATCCCGTAAATCGGGGTTAGATTGACCCAGCGCGTGTTACTTCAGCCCGCGTGTGCAAATAATACATTATGCAACAAGTAAACACTATTAGACATATATATATTAAATTTGAGGCTAGAAAAAACTTAATGTTTCATTTCATTATGTATGATGTAGACAAGAGGGACTACATAACACAAATTTGTTAAAATATATTATACTGCACTTTACTGTTGGGCGCTATTAATAAATTTAAATAAATCAATACTTGTAGGCCTAATGTTTATATTGCTGTGATTATTTTTATTCTCCTACCTGGTACAGTATTTCGTCATTATGATAAAACTGCTTCTAATTGCTGTATGATATCTTCCTTAATTTTAAACATTATTATAAAATATGATTTAAATATTATTTAAATAGTTGTTCCGGCATTGCATTTTGTTATTTTGTTATTAGAATGAAATTATTTCTTCATAATGTATCATTATTAATTAATACTTACAAGTAATACATAATTATATAAACATTCAATTATAAAAGTAAAGGCTGGTGTTAACTAATTGCAAATATAGATATGTGGTCTAGACAGTGGTTAGCGTTGCTGACTACGGATTCGCAGGTTTGGGTTCGATGCCCGGTCTCCTCAGATTTTTCAGAGGTAGGGAGGTCTGAAACGGAGTGCACTCAGCCTCGTGATACAAACTGAGGGGCTACTTGATATAAAAGTAGCGGCTTCGGTGCAGTAAGTCATCACTCATCAGTAACGGCCGTGAGAGTCGGCATGTTGACCACATGACCCCAATCCTGCCAACTGCCCATGGCAGATTAAGAGGGATTTAGTTCCATGGAGTTTAGTTAGTTTATTATACGTTTAGTTAGTTTATTATACGTTTAGTTATCTTGTAAATGTTGTTTAGATACCGAAAGGCCTTCTGAAAAATAAAAAAAGAACATTGAGCAAAATAAGTATGTTTAGTCTTTACATTACACAATTAAGACTTCTTATACTAATTACTCGCACAAGTTCACCAAGCGTGTGTTCATTTCTCAAAAAAATAATTCATTTCTTCAAATTATTTGACTTTGGTACCGATTTATCTATCACAGTGCGTAAGATGGAAGCTAAAGCTAATACCAGTGATGTATCAAGTACTAAGTAACGCTGAAATAACAGCATGCATATTGAGATTAGATTTGCCTCGGATGAGTTCCGTTATGTTGCCTTCATCTTTTCTGGCTTGAAAGCAAAAAGCAAAGCAGTCATTACATTCTTATTAAACATCATAATACTCGAGCGTCACCATTCATGACGCTTGAAAGTGTAACCTTGGTAACCCATTGTTGTGATGATGGCAGCCATGCGTTCCACCGTAATTACAGCGTGACCAATTACCACTAACGTTTTTGTTTTCATTATTTCCCCACAAGCTGCTAGTGGTAATTATTATGTGTGCTTATTTTATTTCATAATTCTATCACTTTATTTTCGTAACCTATTTAGTTAGAATCATTTTAATTGTCACTACAATTAAATACAGGTACGAGCAGAGTGCAATTTACCTCGTTGTTTGTAGTTATAAAGGCAGATTCATAATTCATAGCTGACGTTCTTTAAACATTTTATACAGGTCAAATACTGTGAAGAAAATAATTATACTAAATAAATCCTTTAATGATTATAAAAAATATAAGCAGGGGTGCCCAGGGTAGTTTCATGACTCCCCCTCCTCCAGTTTCATGAAAACTCGTATCAACCCAAACCTCATGAAAAGTAATCCCCCTTACAAATAGATTCTAAAACTTCTTCCTAAGGAAAAGGTACTTCTGTATTTGTAATAAAAAAGATGTCAATTGATACAGTATATTTAATGAGGCTGTCAATTGAAAAAGTATATTTAATGAGGCTGCTTTTACTTGATATATTCATAACTGATAACAAATGATTACAGAATATATTCTCACACAAATTTGAAGAATTGAATGTTTTAACTTCTTAACAGTTAAGTAATAAGAAATGTAAATAAACAGCAATAGAGACTAGAGTTAATTACGAGTCGAATACAGTATATTTTATTCACTTCTAATTAAATAGAAGAGGTTTTATTACCTTTTGAAGTTATAAAACTTGACCGTTTTTATTTTAACATATAAAATGCTTGTTTTGCAATAATTTTCAACCCCCTCCTCCGAAATTTCAATGATGCACTTTGCGTCTTAACCCCACCCCCCTCTGAGGGCACCCCTGGTATAATGCCACACAGTCATTTAATAAAATTATAAAGCAAACGATGATGAGTGTCTTACTTTATAATAGGCCTAGATGAAGGCACGTTATTAAAATTCTTTGTTTTTAGTGAGCCATAATATGCTCATTTGTCAAATACCATAAATTATGTTTTTGCGAGGGATATTTACATATTGAAGAAAATGGGTCTACTATCACATAAGTAAGGACAAAGGATATTTTCGTTATGCTATAATTACCTTGCATGTGTAGCCTAATGGTACGGCTGTACCGTGAACTTGAATTTTAAATTTGATTAGAATAAATTTCAATAAATTCAATACTCAAAATATTGTGTATTTGTTTATGTTATTTGCATATTTTCTTCATTTCTTTATAATCAATTTCGAGGTTTATATAACCTAAAAGAGTTACTGGAAGAGCCTATTTTAGGTATGCTATCTAAAATGCTTTTTTCTCCCTAAAAATTCGTGGTCTAGTAATAACTCATATATTGGGAGTTGTGTTGCCTAAGTTGTGTCTATAACATACCACGAAGGATCTCTATGTGTGTGAATGCATCCCCTTCTTAAAGGGCGTAGGCTTGTTAAGTCCCAGAACGGGGAGGATAACTAGAAAGGAAATGGTTCTTCCGTCGTGACTCCATAATAGTAAACACCGGTAGTATTTTTATGCCCAGTCAGATTAATAGAGTTTTTACGAGGTCATGACACTAAAAATCCCTCTACAACTTCTTTAAAGAGAAATGGTCTTACAATACGATAGAATATGACATATATAGGCTATGATCACTAGCATATAATAGGATTGGTCGAAACTATTTTTAGTGTTTTAAAAGTCTGAGTAAATCTTTACGTACAAAACTGTGAACGACATGATGGAGGGATGTTCGGAAAAGGTCCTTAGAAAATCGTCAAGCCTACAATTACATTCCTGACAACTTGATGATGCTGATAACCAGTGGCGGACGCAGAGGGGGGATTGGGGGGATAGATCCCCCCCGAAATTTGGAAAAAGGCTATATATGCACTCTAAGAGGCCAGTTTTATAAACTAATTGTATAATATGTAAGTTAATTATTTTTTTAGTATTCAAATCCCCCCCGAAAAAAATTCTGCGTCCGCCACTGCTGATAACGTTATACGATATGCTGAAGTGACTTGTAATAGAACAACGAAATTCTGAACTGGAACATCCGAACTCCGATCCACATAACCCCCCTTCCAAAAAAAGAATCAAAATAAATGTAGGCTAGTTTTAAAAAAGAACAAACTATTATTATTATTGAAAAGAATGAGATGCCTAACTTTAAAATAAAACATTAAGAAAACGAATGTCGGCTGTGTACGTTTTTAAATGTATGGCGCTTGAAAGTTCTTGAAAAAATTATATTAAATAAAATAGAATCTGCCAGCAGATGGACTAATAATATTACTTATGAAAGAAATAAAAACAGATCCTTTAACGTCACCGATATTTTTGTAATCTTATTGTTATAGTGCTAAAGTTAATTTTATAATAAAAGGCATCTCTGGAAACAAAATTAATATTTGTTCTAAAGTCCATCGATTACCAGTATTTATCTTCTGCACACAAGGTGTCTTGGTGTAGACATTGATACTTCTTTCTACCAATCAAAGAGTAAGCTACTTTACATTCCTTTAGACTTTCAAGTTCAAGGTGGATTGCAGAATTATATGAAAAAATTTAGCACGGAATAATTTGATAAATTTAGAAAATATGCCAGATGTAACTTATCTTAAAGATTACTTGTTTTGAGAAATTCGATGATTCGTTAGAGGGTGCGCTACCTATAGCTTCAACTATGAGGGAACGAAGAGTTGCACCGTTGTGCATAATTTATCGCAATGGGCAATTTACACTTGACAGAAACAAGGTCGTAGAGATGAGAGAATGAGATCGCTGTGCACTTGCAACTGTATCTAAGTCCTACGCGAAATTCCACGGTTGCGTTGGCTGGCACTGCCATATAGATCATGGTGTGCTCATTTTCCAGCAAGCGAGAGAAAGCTTGCCCGCCTCCTAGCTTCCGTAAATACGATTTACAAGTTTCCTCACGAGTTCCTCATTCTACATATCCAAACCTTCTACCATCTAATGACTGAATGCACTAACTTCTCCAGAGACCGTCCAGCTGTACTACAACTTGCTTCACCACCAAATATTCTGAAGGGACACTTCAACACAGTCAGCGTCGCAGAATTCCTCACGAGCATCTTCCATCAACTTCAGCATTAATTTTGAACAATCAAAACACTGTTAATACCCCGTGATATACTTCTGGTAAAACACGGGTTGTAATTTTATGCTAAATAAAAAAAAAAATAAAAAAAAACCTTAGCAAGCTTTAAGTTAAATACGTGCCTAGCATTAGGAAAAAAGGAAATATTTTGCAGAGGTCCAATTTTTAGCTTCCAGTACTGGTAAACTTAAGGGGCTGTCACATTAAACCGATCGAGCGACAGCAATCAACCGACCGATATAACGAACCAATAGAAAGCGATGGTACCAGTCACATAGAATCGATCGTCAGCGATCAACAACGATCGTGAGGGATCAACTGGTCTGTGAAATCAAACCTGTTCGTTTTTCAAGAGACAGTCGATGGCAAATGGCGGGTGAAGAAGATGGCAGCACTCCGAAGCTTCGTACCCACCTGCATTTCAGAATTGATGCTGGAAGATTTAACTTACACAATAATGCCGTTTTAGGCTCACATTTGAATAAAAAAGAATTGCACAAATCGATTAATCCACTATATGTACTTATGTAATTCAATTGTACAAATACAATTATACAATATAAATATACAACGCCTAGCTGTGGCCGATCGAACTGCAAGAAACACACTTCTTCGCTCAACGAGCGTATTTTACTGCATCCTTCCCAAGGCGTAGGTGGGTCGGACTGCGGTTCTCCCCCACCACTCACCCGCTGTGATGACGCGGCTGCATACCCACGGAGCTGCAGTCCAGAACCACGCGCCAGTGTTGTTATGCCGCTTTAACGATGTGTTTGTAAAGCATGTAGACGATGAGATTGTAAATTTGTTTGCCAGAAGAAGGATCATAATGAGAGTTAAATATTTGAATAAACAGAGATTAAATTTCAAAAATAGTCAGAAGTATAAAAAACTACATAAGATCTCAAGTTAAAATAAAAGCAAATGTATTTAGCAGACATACAACATATTTTTGTAAATTTTGAAACCCATTTAACCTTTATTTTCATTTAATTTGTCTTTAATTTTATTGTATTTCCTTTTTCATTTGCCATTTAACAAAGCATTGCATATTGGTTACATAATACCAGTAATTACAAGTTATTACAAATATATATTGTTCTACGGTTCAACTAAAATAAAAAATTGGCACTTCAAAATGTGTATTGAAGGGCATGTGAAAATTTTGTTTGTAATAAGAGTATTTTTTTTTTCATGTTAAACAGTAAATGAAGTAATTAATTTTTGTAATTTTAAAACATGTTGTGTTCTATTATACCATTATTATTAGTATAACATTAATAATAAGATATTAACCACATTAGACTAAATGCATTTTTATTGCTACCTACTATAGTGCCAACTCCAAAATTTTGAAAAATGTATTTTCTTTTATCTAAGGTAAAAAAAACATATTTAAATTGGATGAAAAACAATATCGGATTTGGAGATCATAAAATGTGATGGATTAATAATTAACTCATGCTGAAGAAGGGATGACGGAATTCCCTTTTTGAAGATGCAAGTAACTACAAGACTGCAAAAATACTACATACCCTATATAACATAAACTGTATTTAAAAATATATTGTAACTTTAAAAAAAATTGCATTGTAATTTATATTGTTGCCTTTACTGTCAATTGGAAATAATGTACAATACAAAATGTTCGTACTGTAACTTATACATTGTTTTATTCATACATTGTCTTAGCATCAGGCAACTCAAATGTAACAGTATGACAATGTTTCAGGTGTATGTACATTTATAATTCGATAGAAGTTAGTTTCAAAACGATCAAGGGCACCCATATGATATTTTCTAGGGGAAGCAAACAAGTGTGACATTGTAAGTGGAAATAAAACATAGATAGTTTGCTTTCGAATTACTTTCTGATGATGCAGTTTCAATTTACTTCGAAAGTGGTTAAATAAAAAAATCCACACCCCCAAGAAAAGGGGGCCGGGGATCCACCCCAGGAAAATTTTTAGTAATTGAACTACTGAAAATCATATTTTGCCACTGAAAAACTAGTTAGTAATCTTTTTTCTTTACTCTTAAGACATGCAAACTTAAATAAGAAATCGTTTGTAAGAAAAGTTAAATATTACATGAAACAGTGCAAATAATAGGCCTACTCAATATGACTTAAAAGAAAGACACCGGACTATAATTATTAATATATATAGGGAAGTAAGCTATAAGGACTGCACCGGCTGTAACTGTGGGTATGCAGCTCCGTCACGAATCAGGTTCCCCCACCACGCGAAAACCAGTCCGACCCACATCCTAATTCTATACGCCTTGCATCCTTCCCACAGATATAGAGGAATAGATCGGCAGCGAAGGGGAGGGCACAGCCCGGCAATCTGGGTCACGGCGGTGAAGCCTAGGCTTGCGCTATGCCGCCATCTTGCCTCACCAGAAAACACCCATTGAACTAAACGTAATTCAATGGGAAACTATCACGAGAACTTAGATTAAAGTCTATTTTCACAATTTTCTATTGGAAATTTTGTATCCACTAGTGAACACACTGAAACCACATTGAAAAAGCACGTCCTCTTGCTATTTTTCTCAAGTATTGGTTCCTACTACTTGCTAAAAAGTAGGTTTTTGATGTGAAACTTCTTTAGCCGCGTTAGGATTAAATCGAGAGCTTGCGTTACCGACAAAATCGTCACGAAATTAGTGTTATGCTCAAAATCGTCGCGAAATTAGTTTGGTGTGACGGAACGGACTTCACAGAAAACAATCAACTCAATAATTAGGCTTATACAAAATTTAAAAAATTCCAAAATTTAAAAAATAAAAAATTCAAATTAAAAAATAGAAAATCCAAAATTTTAATTCTAAAAATCTGAAATTAAAAAATAGAAATAAATTTAAAATATAAAATTAAAAAATTCAAAGATCCAAAATTTAGAAAATCCAAATTTTAAGAAATAATCCAAAGTAAAAAATCCAAATATCCAAAATTTAAACAATAAAAAATCTAAAATTTAAAAAATTCCGAAAATAAAAAATCCAAAATTTAAAAAGTCCCAAAAAATATAAAAAATCAGAGATCCAAAATAAAAAATCCAAAATTTAAAATTTCCAAAATTTAAAAAAAATAGTCAGCATAGTAAGCCAGCAAGAGAAGAGCATCAATACTATTAATAAACTACAGTATTGCTCAATTACAACACGCATAGTGAAATGACAGGCATAAATGAAATAAGGACATTATTTTATTAAGACTATATTTTAGGTAACTTCCATTCCATTGATCAAAAGAATCAGTATATGGGTCATTCTTCAAATACGGGAAAATTTGGAGTGTCTAAAATCAATTTTTTTTAGTTTGTTTTTAGAATCTCAAAAAAATTACTAAAATACTTCAGGGTTTTTTTTATAATAATAAGCAGAGCTTAAATGTTTATATATATGTTTTTAAAGCCATGTAAATGACATCCGTGTACATTTCGATGGCAGAACATAACATATGAAAGTTAATTATAGTGCATAAGATGTAAATAGTTACTTACAAATATTATAACACATTCTTAAAATCCTAAGGAAGTATCAATAATACAAGAAATAGCTATCAATATATGCTTTTATAAAAAATATAAAACATTCCTAGTAACTAAAGCATAATATTATTTACAATGCAAAAAATACGCATAAATTGAGGTTAAGTTTATTTGCAATTTCTAAATGCTAAAGTAATATATGACTATTTACAGTGTATGAAATAGTTAACAATATTAGGTTATGGTTATTTACAACTACCGGTATATAATACATTCCTAGAAACTAAAGCATGTATAATGCATGAAATGGCTAACAATAATAATGAAAGGCCTACTTACGAATGTATTGAAACGTGTTCCTTTCCTTGTTTCTTTCTGTCATAGTGTGAAAAATTACACCCGAATACCACACAGGTATTCACCATTTTAGAAAAAGTATTTATACTCCTCAGACCAATTACATTATTAGCTAAAATGCTAAAATTCACATCGCTGTAACGCTCTTGTGGCTTGTACTCGATCAGCTGCTACAGTGTAGTAATATGGCGGTCCGTGCATCAACGTGGCTTCACTGCCGCCAATAGTAAAGTCCAGTTATTCATTGCATGGCCAAGAAGAAGAAGAAGAAGAAGAATTCAGGATGGGGTCCTAAATAGGATTATCCACCTGTCAAGGGCCGCCCCGCACGGTTGCGCATAGCCCAGAGACGGGAGAATGGGATGGGAGGTGTGGAGCGACGGGATTGCGATCTAACGATCTAGCGACCACTACTTCGGGTGTGCAGCCGCGGAAAAATTACCCCCAACCCGGCCTATGCACATAAGTTGGCCGGGCGGCGTGGAGATAGGACTTAACCGAAGGTAGGCACTCTTAGCCCACCCAGCGAGCTGGGTGGTTTCCCAGGGAAAACCTCGTGGAGGTGGTGCCCCCGGCCTGCGCCGGTCGTCCTAACTCTCTAAGGATCCTCTCCGCTAGGAGTGGTGTTAGAGCGTTTTGGCTGCACTCAGCTTTCGGGACCCGAGGGTAGCTCAAGCGGGGAGGTCCAGCTGTGATCATAAACCCAGCCCCGTACGGACCTCCACCTGCCCCCCTCACGCTGTTGATCTGCGGGAGACTCTTCCCCACTGGGACGCTCCAGGGGTATTTCCAATGGTCTCTCCACACGGGCGTAGTCAGTCCGGTTCGGCTCCCTTCGGACGCCACCGTCGTGAACCTGCTCTGCGTTCATACGCATCAACTTACGATGATCATTGGTCGGAACACCCTACCTGGGTCGTCAACCCCAAAATCGCCACCTGTATCGGAGCATGCCGAACAGGATTTGTCGCACTTTTGAGATGCTGGGACTGGAGGCGGGACGACTAGCCTAGTCGGAGCGGTTCTAACCTGCCCGACCCATGAGCGATTCCACTCGCTTCATCGCACGCACATCCCAGCATCGTGCTTCATCGTTCAAAGTGAGTCCGTCTGTCATCAGTGCTGGTCCGGCGCTCTGCCTTCCCGCACTTCATTTATTTTCCACGTTAAGACCTCTCGAGCGTAGGCCTGTAACACTGGAAAACCAGACTGACTCACCCAGAAGGGGAAAGCAGGTGGCCACGGCTCCTCGGCTTGAGCGGCTGCATCACGCAGCCGTCGACGAGCCTCAGAGTGGAGCCGGCACGAGTACAGCACGTGTTCCACCGTTTCCACCTCCCGTACTCCGCACTGGCAGAGGGCGCCCTGCGCCTCGCGGGCGTCGGGGTTGAGTCCGAACCGCTGGAGGTACGCCCCGAAATCACCATGTCCCGTCAAGAACTGCATCGTCCAGAACGAGGGCCGAAGCCACTTCATCCGGGGGCGAGCAGCCAATCGGGGGATGAAATCGTAGGTCGTGCGACCGCGGTCTTCCTCGCGCCACTGACGACACCACTCGGCAAACAGGAGCCCGTCTACCACTCTTTTCGCCCCAATTTCAGCGTCAGGACCGCCCGTCGGATCGACGTCCGCACCTAGTAGGTGGAACGGTCGACCTCGCCTGATGTTGTAGGCGCAAAGTCGTCCTCGCAGGTGTAGCTCTATAGGGAGAACCCCGGCCACCACCTGGAGTGATACTTTGGACGTCGTGCGATACGCGCGTAAGCAGCGTATCAGCACCGTTCGCTGAGCTGAGCCGAGAGTCCTCATGTGTCGTTTGTTCATGTATGGGAACCATACTGCTGCGGCATAGGAGCACACAGCGAGGAATAGTCCCCGATACAGAACCATGTAGCTGCATGCCCGGTAACCCCATGAGGCACCGGACAGCCGCCCCATCGAATGAAACAAAGTTGTTGTTCTCGTGCGAACGTAAGCTGCATGCGCGTTCAACCTGAGTCCTGAGTCGAGCAAGACACCGAGATAACGATGCTCGTCGACCGTGCTCAGTCTCTGGAGTGGGTCCGTATGAAAGCGGACGACGGGGTGGCGAAGCAACTTGCCCTTGAGAAGCATACCAACGGTTTTCCTGGTCGAGACTCGGAGTTTGGCACTTTCGCACCAAGTCTCGAGCTCGCGCAGTACGGCCGTTGCAGCATTCTCCAGTGCCAGCCTACTATCCGTAGGGATGAGTACGGCAAGGTCGTCGGCGTACGCTATCACCTTAACCCCCTCAATCTCCGAGAGAACTTCTATGCACTCATCGAACAGCAGATTCCACATCAGAGGGCCGAGAACCGACCCCTGCGGGCATCCCTTTGTTACATTCTTCGACCTCGAGAGGCTCCCATCCACGGCCCGGACTGTCCTACCACGAAAGTAGTCCCGAACGAGCGCGTAGATGTTACGCGGGCATCCCTTACTCTTCAAACGTTCGAGAATGAGAGGCCACCAAGCGTTGTCAAACGCGCCTTCTATATCCACAAAGAGTCCGTAAACGTATTTTGCCGCATTCGTTCTGACGAACTCCTGCAGCTCAACGAGTGCGTCCTCCGTGGATCTTCCAGCGCGAAATCCAAACTGCCCAGCACAGGCCGTCCGTTCCAACATTGGTTCCAAGCGGCCCTTCACAAGTTTCTCCAGGAGCTTACCGCACACCGGGAGAAGGTTGATTGGCCGGTACGCCTTCGGATCGTCTGCTGCCCTATCATTGAGTTTACGCAGCAGTATTATCTTCCCGGATTTCCAGAAATTCGGGAAGACGCCTAATCTTAGGCAAGCGTTCAACACAGCGAGAAGGCGGCTGTAAAGCGACCTTGTCCCTTTCTTGAGCATTGAAACTTCAATGCCATCAAGTCCGGGTGCTGCCTTGCTGCGCAAACTCGTAAGAGCGATCTGCAGGTCCACCTCGTCGAACGGCCCCTCCTCCTCGGTTTCTGGATCCACAAGCATCCGTGCGCGCAGACGCCTCTGCCGATTAGTGTCCGTTGCCGGAACGTCGTCCGGCAAGAGCACGTTCAGCAGAGCACGCATGTTATCCTGCCACGAGGTAGCATGCGCCCCGTCTACACGGACGGAGGCAAGCACCTGGGCGGGTCGCTGACTGTTGCACTGTAGCCGATAGGCCAGGCCCCAAGGGTTTAATTCGCTCTGTTCAGAGACGAACTCCCTCCAACTATCACGTCTACTCTGTTGAATAGCGCGCGAATAGATGCGCCGGATAGTCTGGTAGTCACGGAAGTGATCCCCGTGCTCCAGACCCCGACGGCGGGCCCTCTGATACATCTTTCTAGAGTTATACGTCATCCTTTTCAGGTCAGTCAGCAACGGATTCCACCATGGAACAACCTTTCCGGAGCGGCGACCCCCGCGCCTAGTCATTGCTTCCCCTGCAGCCGCGAGGATGGCTCGCTCCAACTGGCGAGCCAGTCGGAGGGCCTGGGGTAGCGTCTCCGCGTTCTCTGGGAGTACCGACACCTTGGCCAGGCGGCTTCCTTTCGTTAGGAGAAAAAGTTTGCCGACAGCTCAACCCATGTTCTTTGTTTTTACCGCACCAATCAACTAGTTACCCCAGCGAATCAAAACCTAAGAATGTCGTGTGACGATTTTGACAGCTACTCGTCTACTCCGCGTGGAGTGAAATACGTGGTTGCAAGATCAAGTTACAGTAAACAATAACACGTGTAAATTGAATAAAGCGAAGGAAGAACTGAGGTCAGTGATAACAATGCGAGAATATTGCAACGTTGCTTTTGTTTTGGAAAGCGGAAGCCCAAGACCGATTTAGTCAGATAAATTAACATAAAGAAACACCGAAACCTTTGAAGCCGACTGGCCATGCAATGAGTAACTGAACTATACAGCATACACCATTACCGATCTATCTCTATATATCTGTGGGGTAGGGACTGAAGCTAACGCGTTCGCTGCGTCGCCATATTGCGATCACCAACAATCTGACGAAAGGAAGGGAAGCGGGCGCGGGAATCAAACAAGAAATGCTTTTTAAAGCTGTTTAAATTGGAATTTCACAATCCAGTAAATAAATAAAATAAATACAGTTTTATTGTCATTCGGCCATTACAGCAGTAGACGTCACACTTATGTACTAACTTATAATAAATTCAGGTAAACTGATATAACAAAAGTGTCAAAGTGCATGTAGAACCTAATAGTCTTAAGTCTGTATACAGAAGATGCTTCTATAGGATTAATGTTAATGTTGTCAATGTTAATTTATAGTCACATATCTTTTACATTTATTCAGCTTTGGCTGGTAAACTGGCGACTCGTCAATTTGAGCTTACTTGCTAAAGTTACAAACTAGGAATATTCTAACACTAATGTAATTATTTGCTAGTGCTATTAATGAATGCTTGAAAAGGGAATGATTTCTTTTACTATTTTTGAAGTGAAACTTCTTTAGCCGCGGTAGGGGTAAATCGAGAGCTTGTGTAACTATCAAAATCGTCACGAAATTAGTGAGGTGTGACGGAACGGACTGCACAGAAAACAATCTACTCAATGATTAGGCTTACCCAAAATTTAAAAAATCCAAAAATTAAAAATTGAAAAATCTAAAAATTAAAAAATTAAAAAAAAATTAAAGATCCAAAATTTAAAAAATCCAGAATTAAAAAGTAAAAAAATCCAAAATTTAAAAATAAAAAATTCAGATTTAAACATTCCAAAATTTAAAAGTCCAAAATCCAAAATTAAAAAAAAAATTAAAATCCTAACTTAAAAATCGAAAATTATAAAAAATCAAAAAATTTAAGATTTAAAATTTAAAAATACAAAATTAAAAAATCTAAAATTCCAAAATTAAAAAAATTAAAAGAACAAAAACTTAAAATATCCAAAATCCAAATTTAAAAAAGTCCAAATGCCCAATATCAAAAAGTCCAACAATCCAAAATTGAAAATTCCAAAAATTAAAACAAGTTTCACTTTTGTCGCGTGGCGTTCCACGCACACTTTTTTTTTTATTAATTATAATTGTATGTTAACCTCATATTCAAGGAATTCTCTGGTTAAGTAATATGTTCTCTCTCTGGTAAGAAAACCAGTTTTTAATTTTAATTTTGAATTGGCTGCTATTTAATGCTTTTGTTTCGTTTGAAATTTTATTGTATGTTTTTATGCCCATGTATTGTGTTGTATGCTCTAGGAGGGTTAATCTATGGGAACAGAATTTTAACAACTTGGTTTCTGGTGTTGTGTTCGTGAATATATTGTGTTGTTGTATTGGTCAAAATTAATGTGTACATGAGTTAGAAGCTCTAGTAAATATATTGAAGGAAATGTTAATATTTGTAGATCTGTAAAGAGTGGCATGCATGATTCCCTGTAGGATGAATGGGTCATAATTGGTATGATTTTTTTTTATTTTTAAGATGCTTTCCCATTCGCTGCAGTTTCCCCAGACAATTATTCCGTAAACCAGTATTGGATGAAAATAGCCGTAATAGACCCAGTTTAAGCGATAGAAATTTGGCAAATTTATAAGTGAATGTTAATTTGACCTCCAATATAGTGGTATAGTATATATTTGAAATTACAGGGATTCCCAAACAACACTGTGGTTCACCATTTAACTATATATTCGGGATTATGTAGGAAGAAAAGCAATTTTCCATAATAAATACGTGGTACTTAAGCGGACACGTTGGTGATACCAATATGGCGTCGGCACTGCTTCCCTTGCCCCTCTACGCCCCTGACTCGGCTTCACTGTAACCTGCAGTTAAGGATACGACGCTGCCGATCTATTCCTGTATATCTGTGATCCTTCCTGATAGCAGTTCGGCGGTGGCTGATCGATCGCTCGATGGTTAGTGTGACAAAGAACAGAAAGTTAATGTAGTCGTGAGCGCTTGATGGCAGTCGATAGGTTTTGATCGAGCGATGCTCTGTGTGACAGGCCGCTTTAACATGCGTAATCCTATAGTTATTAATAAGTGTTTGGGTAGCTGTTTGTAGGAACACCGAGGTTTCGTTTAAATTCTTCACTTAGTTTTATACATAGATCATTAAGCCTGATGGAAATTGGCCCGATTAACTCATGGTTTACGCGAGGCTTCTATGGCCGTCCGGAAGGGGGGACGGGGGAAATTTTGTTTACACATAAATTGATAAATTAAGTGTCTGTAAGCAACTAATATGAAGTCAGGCTTAAGATTCCACATACTATAGTTGGAGTTGTTTGGACAAAAATAAATTGTAACAGCTGAATACCTCAGATATGAGCATGTAGGAATAATCACATCCACTAAACTTGAAATTTTTTGTCCAGTCAAACATTTTACTGTAACGAAGGTAAGGCAATGGAAGTGTCGCATTATTTTTATATGAATATTACCTGTGAAATTGTAAGGATATACAGTAAATCAAGGATGTGGATAGACTACGACGACGTCGATGATGATGATGATGATGATGATAGTAATAACAATAATAAAATGATTGTAAAAGTAGTAGCGTAGTGATGGTGGTGGCAATGCCCATGGAGGCTTCTAAAGATTATATTATTATTATTATTATTATTATTATTATTATTATTATTATTATTATTTACTTTACAAAACATCAAGAAATCAATGACCGCCATTTGTGGAAGCTAGGAGAAAAAATTAGTTGCACCACAATATCCAGTGTTTTGTTAGATATTAATGCTACGTTAATAAAAATAAGTGTTATAATACATGATATGATACCTTTGAGCTCGTTCAATAGATAGTGGTTTTAGTTATACATTTTAGTTTATTTTATTAATAAAATGAGGTTTTAGTATTTGGTAACCAAATTAAATGTAAATAAAATTCTTAAAATATTTAATTTATAGCCTACAATCTTCGGTTGTAGCCCATAACATGAACTTGCTACATTTTGGGCAGAAATGATGTGCGTACTGATTATTCTGATAGTGTGTCGAATAATCAGTATTAAACAAGTCTACAGGCTATTGTGTTCGTAAGACTTCAATATAAACTATAATAATTACAAGAAATATTACAATGAAACTTCAACGGGTTATTGTAATGTTTATTGTAAGTCTGGTGCCTACTGTGCCGAGGTTTAATATTTTTAATTTTGGTATTAGTTTTTATGTTATGTGTTAAGTTGACCATGGGAAAACCGAACTTTGCGCCCCATGCGAATCCCTCACTCCATTTGAACTAATAGTAGCGACGGTGGTGCCATCTCTTAATGAACTGATGAAACAGAAAAAAATAATTTATTTCTTCTTTATTCTCTTCTTCTTTTCCTTTCCCGTCTCCTTCCTCTCTTCCTCTCACCTCCTCTTCACCCTACCTACCTATTTGAGACCTATTCCTAATAGTAAATTTTGGATCGACCGGGATTCGAACCCGGGACCCCTAGCAGTATAGCTAGGAGTCTTGACCACTACGCTACGAGTAAATTATGAGCACTGAAGGAAGCTTTCGTATATTAGAGTTATGTTAGGGGGATTTCATAAGTTTTAACGCAAGAATCGGTTTTTATAAGTAGTGTTGGTACAAGGGAATTTTCTTGCATCAATTAAGCCTCATTTTATGTTATAATACGGCGACGAAATATTATGTATGGTACAAGGGTATTTTTTGTATTGTGAAATAGCCTATTTTGTTGGAAGGGTCGTTTTTATAATTGTGGAATTTTATGTGGAGGTGCAAGGGGCTTTCTTTATTGTGAAATATTAGGTGACATATCAATTGCAATTATGCATTATCGGCGTTGAGCAACGGCTACAGGCATGAAGGTATTCGTTGCGGGGAAATGGAGCAGGCGGCACGCGGGAAGAAGCCGAGAGGGGTGGAAGCTACCAGGCGAGTGGCGAGTGGAAAGGGGAGCAGCATGGGGCGCAAAGTTCTATTATGCCGACCTGTAGAAGGTAATGGATATGTATTTCCTTTGTTTCAGGTAAGTAAACCACTCACACGTTTCTACTGATATCAAAATGAGATTGGAAACGTCACTAGAAGCCAATGGATCGGTAGGCATCTGTGAGGAGGAAAATTTTAGTATAGTATGGCGCCCCAGAATTAAAGATGACAGAAAACCATATGATAATTAAATAAAATATTATTTTTAAATCAACATTTTAATGTTTCGTATTGTAGACAAAATATAATAATGTGTTTATGAAATAAAATAAAAAAATATATATATAATAATAATTAGTATGTAAAGAGCTCTTGAAATGGCACAAATGTTTACTGTTCCTATATGAATGAGGTTCGGTGGTCCCAGTAGAGCCTCGACCACGAAATATTAGTAGTATAGTAGGCCTATCAATTAATTAATCATAATTTAACTTACGTGTCTCCAATGAAATTTATGTCATAATATTTCCTTCTGATTATTGCAAATCCTTTTAAGTTTAACATGATAAATTAATACAATAATTTACAAGCTGAGAAGTGATTAAACTCTCTCAATCTTGGACTACACCAATGAGAGGTTAGACCGCTCGCATTCCACCGCTGGAACCCGGGATCAAATCTCGGTGGGTCCAGTGGAATTTGTGGTGGACAAAATGGGGTCCCCCGTTTTCCAAGCCATATGCCATTCCATCGTTGCTTCATTCATCATAATATGACCATTTGGTTGCAATAAAGGAATTAAATAAATATTTAAACAATAACAGTGTCGTATTCACTGCCTGCAGGCAATACCACACAATCTAACACACACACACAAAACCCTAAAATAGTAACAAAAAATAACAGGAGAGTTCAATGTTCCTAACGGATAATATTTATAATTGTGTTAAATGTTCTATGGACATTAGTGGCTCATTTGTACTATTAAAGAAATATTTAGAATTTTGAAACCGAAAGATAATTTTACTCAATCGCCGAAAAGTAATTTTGATCCCTAAATCTGGTGAGGAAAGCTCTAATATAATCAATCTCAATATAATCAATGTTACGTAACATCTCACCAGAAATCCTTCTGAAGGTGAAGATGCGCAGGGAGCCCGCTACGGAATTTTACTGCAGCCTATTGCACGTTGCTAACAGGACTCTTTGAACTGTCTCTGTCATCTCTACTGTCTCTCCTGTTCCCTTCACCCAATAAACAAAACGGTGCTGACGATAAAGCTTATTTTTCACACAATAATAATGTTCTTAGACCTAAAGGATGGGAAAAGATCTAAACTTATCTCCAGTTAGTATAGAATACCCAGAAAATTATGAAGATAAGTGAGGAGTGGAGAGGAGGGTTGATGGCACACCTGTGAATGTGTTATAACGTCATCGAGACCCTGAACTGTTACAAAGAGAAGGCCCATTTTCAGAAGATGAGTTACTGGGAGAGAAAGAATGAAACAAGTTGCTCGATATGGTCATTTTATCTAAAGAGGTAAAGAATCGTTATTTTTAATTAAAAAGTTTTCTTTAATCTTGATTTTGTTATCAGAACCAGTTATGTTCAGATGATATTGCCTTTCCTTATGCGCAATGCCCGAAAACCTAAATAACACATATAACATTCATATATATTCAATATAAAAAGTACCATAACTCATTCTCTCATAAGCGTTCTTCTTTTATCAAAAAAGTTATCAATGGGGGTAATAAATTTATAAACTGTTTTTATCAGATACAAATATGTAAGAAAAGTAGCCTAATTTAGATTATAGGCCTATTTAATCAGAATACGGACGTTGCAAAATATAAATGGTGTATATGATGATGTGTTCAGGCCGGAGGCCGTCTTAAATGTTCCTGCCCTGGAACCGTGGGGATATCCACGCCCCGCCCGACCAAGGGACACTAGGCCGGATGATACCGCGTAGGGTGGCCAATTCCTTTCGCGGGATGGAAATGAGGACACCTAGTCCTGACCCAGGAAGGAAACTTTACATCTTTGTAAAATCCCCGGGAATCGAACCCGGGCCCCCCAGGTTGTTGGCAGTTGGCACTCACGCTACCAACTCACCCACGGCGGCGGACATAGTGTATATAGAACATACCATTAGGACTGTTGCTATTTAGCAAAAGTGTTTACAGCCTACTAAGTGTATAGAAATAGAATACTACAGTAATCTAATATTATTTAGAAAGGCATAAAGCCTAACTTAATATAAAATTTATATTTAAGAAGTTGTATGTGAATCGTGTAATGCTACCTAATGTAATAGGACATAGTGTTGATCCAGATAAGATTTAATTAAAGGTAATACAAAATAATTCCATCTTAAACGTCTATTATATCCGCAAGTACTCATATTTTCAGTAACATCTAAATGTAAACAATATCTACAGTCTCAGACATAGGCGTACCGAGGGGGGGTTTTGGGGGTTTGAACCCCCCCCCATTGGAAAAATTATATAATTTTTTTAAGTCTGCCCATAAATTACTTAATACAGGTATAAAGCTTGGGAAGCTTAAAACTCGTTATTTTGCGTCTTAATTTTTTAAATTTTCCGGGGGTGAACCCCCGGAAGCTTAAAACTCGTTATTTTGCATCTTTATTTTTAAAATTTTCCGGGGAGGACCCCCGGACCCCCCTCTCCCTGGGGGGTTTTCCATACCCCTCAAGTAGTAATAAGGGAGCTATGTATCAAAATGGCCGCCAACCGACGCCGCCCCCGACGCCGCCCCCGGTGTAGAGTCACGTATAGGTGAAACGTGACGATTCGAAAAAGCGAAAGGCGCCCGTTCGTCCTGTGCTAATGCCCACCCGCCCCCAAGCCCCCTTAAAGAGCTATGCCCCAAAACAAAACCGACGCCGCCCCCGACGCCTACTTAGGCCCTTTGGCCATGTACGTTATATGACATGATGGGACTCGAATCGAACAATGCAGACTTCGGCAGTAAGCCTGTGCTACCCCCAGCCCAATTAGACCCCTTTCGAAAACCGACGCCGCCCCCTGAAGGCTAGTTATACCCCTAGGGCAGACGTTATATGCAAATACGGTCTAAACCTCACTATGAAACCTTTTTCCCACCATTGCTTTGTTTCAAACCCCCCTTTCGAAAACCGACGCCGCCCCCCCTGAAGGCTAGTTATACCCCTAGGGCAGACGTTATATGCAAATACGTTCTAAACCTCATTATGAGACCTTTTCCCACCATTGCTTTGTTTCAAACCCCCCTTTCGAAAACCGACGCCGCCCCCCTGAAGGCTAGTTATACCCCTAGGGCAGACGTTATATGCAAATACGTTCTAAACCTCATTATGAGACCTTTTCCCACCATTGCTTTGTTTCAAACCCCCCTTTCGAAAACCGACGCCGGGCCAAGAGGCAGGGTTATGCCCCTGGATACAATGCTAGGGCAGACGAAATATGTAAATAAAGTCTAATCCTCACTACGAGAGCCCTTTCGAACCCTTTAGGAAACGACGCCTGCCCCCAGTGGGTTGGTTACAACCCCCCACCAGATACGAGGCTTGGGGCAGAGGTTATAATGCAAATGCCATCTAAGAAACACGTTCCTATGTTATCCATATCCTTTAGTTACAACCCAATGATAACATATAGGCCTAGTGTATTAATTAGAATTCATACGGCCCCCTCAGCCCACCCCTTGGGTCGATTTTACTCCTTAAAGAACTTGTCCTAACTATGGGGCTTAGAAATAACATATTAAAAATTGGTTCGATTATCTTCAAATTTACAACCGCTAGCGTGTAATAAATACGTACAAACCCCCTCCTTAAAGATCATCCCCTTGAGCCGATTTTGTTCCTTAAAGAACTTGTCCTAACTATGGGGCTATGTCTAGTTAAGCCTTTAAAAAACCATTACACTACAGAGGCTTTAGCAACGTTATGAGCACCCCCTTTGCTATCGTGCAAACTATTTGGAACTAGAAATAACATATTAAAATTTGGTTCAAATATCTTCAAAATTACGTTAGCTATCTGTAAATACGTACGTAATGAATACCATGTGAGAAAAATACCTGAACACAATAATAATAATAATGACTAAAGGCATGATTCATCATCTCCTATAGAAAAAACCCCAAGGTTAATTGCGATCCATCTACAGAATTATGTAAATAATACGTCAACAGGAAAAACATCTCATACTGTTGTTGAAGAAACGAGCTCACGGATGTTTACAAAAGAACTCAGCTGTTGATTTATAAGGTAAGTAATATTTATATCAATTTCTTTTTTACCTATATGTGTGTCATATCATGTAAAGAAACTATACTAATAGATCTAAAGATGTGTTTTATCATGATTATGGATTAGTGATGACGTCTGTAAATAAATATAATAATAATAATAATATTACGTATGCGCAGAAATATTAGACAAGCTTAAGTCTTTAAAAATTACAGATACAAGTTTTCAAAAGTGTACTTTGTGATATGTATCTAGTGTGCCTTTCGTTTTAATTAAAGTTGAGGTATCAAAATTAATTTTGAAAACTTGAACAACTAATTATGTTTAAATTAAACCATGTGGCGCTACATCCATGAAAGGACTAAGCCTATCACCCAACTGCTACTCATTTTAACATAGACAGATGGGAATGTGATAAATACCTAAAACTATTTTTATTCCGATTAATAAATTAAACACCGTGGCTCTACATCCCTGAAAGGACTAGACCTGTAAGTTATGTGTGTGTGTGCGTTTCATTAATTAAACTTAAGGTATCAAAATTAAATTTGAAAACTTGAACAACTAATTATGTTTAATGTGAGAACTAATTCAAAATTTTATCTAATTTTCACCAGACCATTCATAGGCTAATGGCTACGAGAGCTATCGAGGAACCAGTTATTGATATGTAAAGTACTCGCCGAGAGCTTTTCAATGATACCTCACAAGGCATGTTTTCAAAAAGTCTGAATTTCCACTAACCACCCCAACCCTACTCGTACCCTAAATCGCCCGAATCGTTGGTGTCACTGTAAACTCCTTATGTAGTAGTCTAATTTATTCAAACAAAGTTTTCGTTTATACTTCATAAAGGGCTAGATATAAATTTGTCAACCTTACTCCATTAGACCAACCCCTCGGGTCGATTGTTTTTTGCTCATTAAAGATCATGTCAAAGCATTTATCCACTGTAAGCTATAGTTCGATTGAGAACTAGTCTGACCCTGGCCTATGGCAACCGTGAACAAATATTGCTATCCTCGACAGAACGTCTGAACACGTCAATATTTCACCATGCCTAACCTTGTCATGTTATTAAAAAAGATAAAAAAAAAAAACAAGTCTATACTCACATAGATAGATATTTTTTCTAAAACATATGTCTTCACAGTAGGACCTTGTAACGATTAAGGAAAAAAACGGCTAAGGTTTAAGTTTTCACAACGTCACAAATTATTATTATTATGTATCATTATGTGTCAAGCACCTATGAAATAATGGGTATAAAACAATTGTTTTCACTTCATCTATAACCATACCGAATAAAGATTATATTTTTCCCAACTTGTAGGAATACTATGTTTGCTGATCGTAAAGTATCGCACAACTGAGATAGTCCTAAGAAAATTGAACTGTTTTTGTATTCTGTCTTTCTGAAAACATATGCGTCAACTACTTTCGAATCTAAAAATAATTCTTTGTTTACTACATACATGCACACACACACACACACACATGTCTTGGAAAAAACCCCCTCATTGCTCCATATCATAGATTTCTCCAAAGACTATAACTTAGAATTAATTAAATATTTAGTGAGTTGTTAATTACTTTTCCGTCTATGAACAGAGGTAGCATAGGTTTACATCCCTCGGTTACCTTGTATGAATTGAATTCCCTGAGGTAACGTACGTTACCTCCACTGCATCCTTGAAGGATACGCAATCTTGTGAAACCGATTAATACACCTGGAAAACAACTCTGCCCACCTCCGCCTCCTTTCCGCGTTCCAAGGAATTTGCGGAAGACGTGGACTACCTCTATGTCAGGAGACGTAGTAAATATGTTTTCAAACTCCTGCGTCATTCAACCCTTGATCATGAAATAGATGAACATGTAGACATAATGTCCACAAACTCCTGCATCATCCAACCCTTGATCATGAAGTAGATGAACATGTAGACATAATGTACACATACTGCCTTTGTCAGTCCCTGCTGTACAGCCATTCCCCGAAAGAACGAAGATGTTTACTATATTGCTTGAGCTCAATATAAATACCCATGTGATGCTGGCGATATTTAAAGCAATCAGTTTGTGTAATCATTGTGGTTAACGACTCAAGGTAAGTAATTATTTAAGGCATGACCTATACCTATTAAATGCGACTTCGATAAATAAATACGATATAAGCATGTTGTGAAATATTACAGAAAGTTGACACCATACATTTAAATAAGAGACTACCATAGTTATCTAAAGACAGATCCATGGTAATATTATAATGAAAATAAAGACATCACAGTGAAGTGTAATCACATAACTTTCTCGAACCTAGACACTGACAATAGTGGCCACCTAGGGTTATGACAGCACTGAACTTTAACGAGATATGATTTCATCACTGCAATATTATGGTGCAAATAAATACATCAGAGTGATATGTATGTACATAACGGTAATAAATAATTTAGTTTTCATAGCGAATGAAGTAGAAAGAATACATTTCCAAAATAACTAGGTGCAAGTTAGTAATATTTGCAACATTTAAAACAATAATTTACACTTTCTTTTTTTTTTTATACACAAGCCATGCCTTGTAATGTCTTCCTTGTACACTTTAGGAAACTAAATTATTTATACAAGTAATGGATGAAAACTGATACTGTATAAAACACAACTTGTGATTAATGTAGAAATGATTACTAACATGAACCAAATTAATTTGAAAATATCTTACATGTGCATTTCAATCGCTATGAAAACTGTAATATTTTATACAGGTCAAGGTTGAAAACTGACAAAGCGTGTCTTTTCATACTGTAAAACACAACTTGTGATTGAAAACGTACAATTGTATTCAGATGTTGGAAATAATAATGTTATTACAACCCAGCATGTGTCAAATTAATTTGAAAATGTCATACATGTGCACTTCACTTACTATGAAAGCTAAAATATTTATACAACTCACGGTTGAAAACTGACAAAGCAGGGTTCGTCCTGTGCTAATGCCCACCCGCCCCCAAGCCCCCTTAAAGAGCTATGCCCCAAAACAAAACCGACGCCGCCCCCGACGCCTACTTAGGCCCTTTGGCCATGTACGTTATATGACATGATGGGACTCGTTTCGAACAATGCAGACTTCGGCAGTAAGCCTGTGCTACCCCCAGCCCAATCAGACCCATTTCGAAAACCGACGCCGCCCCCCTCAAGGCTAGTTATACCCCTAGGGCAGACGTTATATGCAAATACGGTCTAAACCTCACTATGAAACCTTTTCCCCACCATTGCTTTGTTTCAAACCCCCCTTTCGAAAACCGACGCCGCCCCCTGAAGGCTAGTTATACCCCTAGGGCAGACGTTATATGCAAATACGGTCTAAACCTCACTATGAAACCTTTTTCCCACCATTGCTTTGTTTCAAACCCCCCTTTCGAAAACCGACGCCGCCCCCCCTGAAGGCTAGTTATACCCCTAGGGCAGACGTTATATGCAAATACGTTCTAAACCTCATTATGAGACCTTTTCCCACCATTGCTTTGTTTCAAACCCCCCTTTCGAAAACCGACGCCGGGCCAAGAGGCAGGGTTATGCCCCTGGATACAATGCTAGGGCAGACGAAATATGTAAATAAAGTCTAATCCACACTACGAGACCCCTTTCGAACCCGTTTAGGAAACGACGCCTGCCCCCCAGTGGGTTGGTTACAACCCCCCACCAGATACGAGGCTTGGGGCAGAGGTTATAATGCATATGCCATCTAAGAAACACGTTCCTATGTTATCCATATCCTTTAGTTACAACCCAATGATAACATATAGGCCTAGTGTATTAATTAGAATTCATACGGCCCCCTCAGCCCACCCCTTGGGTCGATTTTACTCCTTAAAGAACTTGTCCTAACTATGGGGCTTAGAAATAACATATTAAAAATTGGTTCGATTATCTTCAAATTTACAACCGCTAGCGTGTAATAAATACGTACAAACCCCCTCCTTAAAGATCATCCCCCTTGAGCCGATTTTGTTCCTTAAAGAACTTGTCCTAACTATGGGGCTATGTCTAGTTAAGCCTTTAAAAAACCATTACACTACAGAGGCTTTAGCAACGTTATGAGCATCCCCTTTGCTATCGTGCAAACTATTTGGAACTAGAAATAACATATTAAAATTTGGTTCAAATATCTTCAAAATTACGTTAGCTATCTGTAAATACGTACGTAATGAATACCATGTGAGAAAAATACCTGAACACAATAATAATAATAATGACTAAAGGCATGATTCATCATCTCCTATAGAAAAAACCCCAAGGTTAATTGCGATCCATCTACAGAATTATGTAAATAATACGTCAACAGGAAAAACATCTCATACTGTTGTTGAAGAAACGAGCTCACGGATGTTTACAAAAGAACTCAGTCAACTTTTGCTATAAATACCCTGATCCTTTAACGATAATTAAAACACAGAGAAGTTTAGTTTTCTGTAAAACAGCTGGGTTCCATGAAGATATAGACTCCTCAGCTGTTGATTTATAAGGTAAGTAATATTTATATCAATTTCTTTTTTTTTTTACCTATATGTGTGTCATATCATGTAAAGAAACTATACTAATAGATCTAAAGATGTGTTTTATCATGATTATGGATTAGTGATGACGTCTGTAAATAAATATAATAATAATAATATTACGTATGCGCTGAAATATTAGACAAGCTTTAAAAATTACAGATACAAGTTTTCAAAAGTGTACTTTGTGATATGTATCTAGTGTGCCTTTCGTTTTAATTAAAGTTGAGGTATCAAAATTAATTTTGAAAACTTGAACAACTAATTATGTTTAAATTAAACCATGTGGCGCTACATCCATGAAAGGACTAAGCCTATCACCCAACTGCTACTCATTTTAACATAGACAGATGGGAATGTGATAAATACCTAAAACTATTTTTATTCCGATTAATAAATTAAACACCGCGGCTCTACATCCCTGAAAGGACTAGACCTGTAAGTTATGTGTGTGTGTGCGTTTCATTAATTAAACTTAAGGTATCAAAATTAAATTTGAAAACTTGAACAACTAATTATGTTTAATGTGAGAACTAATTCAAAATTTTATCTAATTTTCACCAGACCATTCATAGGCTAATGGCTACGAGAGCTATCGAGGAACCAGTTATTGATATGTAAAGTACTCGCCGAGAGCTTTTCAATGATACCTCACAAGGCATGTTTTCAAAAAGTCTGAATTTCCACTAACCACCCCAACCCTACTCGTACCCTAAATCGCCCGAATCGTTGGTGTCACTGTAAACTCCTTATGTAGTAGTCTAATTTATTCAAACAAAGTTTTTCGTTTATACTTCATAAAGGGCTAGATATAAATTTGTCAACCTTACTCCATTAGACCAACCCCTCGGGTCGATTGTTTTTTGCTCATTAAAGATCATGTCAAAGCATTTATCCACTGTAAGCTATAGTTCGATTGAGAACTAGTCTGACCCTGGCCTATGCCAACCGTGAACAAATATTGCTATCCTCGACAGAACGTCTGAACACGTCAATATTTCACCATGCCTAACCTTGTCATGTTATTAAAAAAGATAAAAAAAAAAAACAAGTCTATACTCACATAGATAGATATTTTTTCTAAAACATATGTCTTCACAGTAGGACCTTGTAACGATTAAGGAAAAAACGGCTAAGGTTTAAGTTTTCACAACGTCACAAATTATTATTATTATGTATCATTATGTGTCAAGCACCTATGAAATAATGGGTATAAAACAATTGTTTTCACTTCATCTATAACCATACCGAATAAAGATTATATTTTTCCCAACTTGTAGGAATACTATGTTTGCTGATCGTAAAGTATCGCACAACTGAGATAGTCCTAAGAAAATTGAACTGTTTTTGTATTCTGTCTTTCTGAAAACATATGCGTCAACTACTTTCGAATCTAAAAATAATTCTTTGTTTACTACATACATGCACACACACACACACACACACATGTCTTGGAAAAAACCCCCTCATTGCTCATTGTTAAGATGAAGTAAAAACAAGCGAACATAATATTTACATACTGTTGACGTTACTCATGACGAAAGTCAAATACCACGGCTTAGTTAGTTATATAACGCTGGACTTGAATGAATTATGATTCCCTCGACAATAAGAAATATTTCACCTCAGAATACTACCTAACCTTTCATTTAGCTAATGTAAGTGTAGACATATGTCCCCCATTATTAAGGTTAGGTTTTCTTAAATCGAAGAAAGAAAATGTCCGCTATCTGTTGTTAACAGTTGTATTTATCTACTATTAACTAAATGAATTATCATTCATGCAGTCATAATACTCAAATTTCTTCATTAGTTTTTTTTTTCACAGTCCATTTATTGGTCTGCTTAAGATAGAAGGCATGTTGTATTTTATGAAAAAATGATTGCATAGGTAAAACAGAAACCTGGATTTATTTAAAATTTTCTCTTACTTTATCTTTACATTCATCCCTATAGATTAGCCTAAGTGCAAACAATTCAAGATGTAAAATAGCAATTAAATCATAGCTTATATGATGAATAAAGAAAGGTAATCCAGATTATAGCCTTCTTCGTAGCTAAGGATGTTGTTGAGGATGTTGTTGAGGTCTTTGTTCGAACAGTTGTTTTAGAAGCTGTCCTCTAAGCTGAAACATGTACAAATATGTATATAAACAGAATGTATTATCTCTACAATGCTATACTGCAGAAGAAATTATTAGAAAAGTGAGGATTCGTATAAGCTTGCTCGAAAACAACGTTGGAAATATCATTCTTGTGATGACCAGAATATGATAGAAAAATACAACCTACGATATCTCTGAACTCTGGTCATGAACCTAATATTTTACATCATGATTGTGGTGTTGTTCTTAGAGTAAAGAAAGAGTTTTCGAATTTTATATGTAATGATATCATAGAGCTGTGTTAAAGGTGCATTATTACTAAAGACTAAGGGTAATTGTACAGTATTATTTCTGAAAAGAAATAAATAAAATAAAATAAAAATAAAAATTAACACAGGGTTATTAAGAAACGATCACTTTGTGAAAACACGTTTTCAGAGACAATACTTAAGAAAATGTGAGACGTAAACTATGGTAGTGTAGTCATACGCAACGAATTGTAAATAGTAATTAATCATAAGAGATTGGTCTTTGTTTAATCACATGTTAACTAGGCTTAATCGTTATCGTTTTTTTTTTTAAACCAACCTCTATTCCTGCGTTCAGGTAAAACTCACACCCCCCCCCATGGCAGAGTGTTCCCCAAACTGCGAAATGATTTGCACCTCCTGCGTAGACACACGTTGTCTTATGTATTCTACCATCGCATTCAATGGTATGGTAGATACTTGAGTGGTATTCCACAAGCAGCTCCTCAGTGTTTGAAAAACCACAGGTGAATTGAGGTTTTCCTTGGATCGGTGAAAAATTTAATAGTGTCGATGCTTCTGACCTGAAATAATATTTTGTAATTAACTTACTAGACGTTACATATTTTCAATTATCTCAAGGTGTGTTAAATATGTTATATATAAAAATCATATACCATGTCAAAACACATCTCTCTTCTTCCTGTACTCCATTATTAGTATTATATTCCATTTCTTCTATATTTTCCTTTAGAAGTTCTAATAGTCCAGTTTACGTACCTTTTAAATCATGAAAAAAAAACATTACCTTAGTTTACATATTCTTAAAAAGTCTCCCAACAGCTAAAGGCTATTCTCAAGAATGCAAACAGATAGTTGATATTTGCTATGAAAACAGGAACTTTAAAAAATATATTTCTTCATATTTCTAGCCTTTTTAAAAAACAACACATAAATATTTCATTCAGACGTAACTATGTTTGAGATTATTAACATGTGGTTCTCTCTAATAGTTTTCTTTTTCAACAAGGATCTGGTCCTTATGATATGAAGCGTTCGTGTACAAATTCAAATACCTATAACCTAATTTTTTTTTTTTATTAATGTTTAGTTAACTACTTCTCCAAAGCCTATAACTTAGAATTAATTAAATATTTAGTGAGTTGTTAATTACTTTTCCGTCTATGAACAGAGGTAGCACAGGTTTACATCCCTCGGTTACCTTGTATGAATTGAATTCCCTCATATTATATAACGTAAGTGATGCAGGAGTTTGTGGACATTATGTCTACATGTTCATCTATTTCATGATCAAGGGTTGGATGACGCAGGAGTTTGAAAACATATTTACTACGTCTCCTGACATAGAGGTAGTCCACGTCTTCCGCAAATTCCTTGGAACGCGGAAAGGAGGCAGAGGTGGGCAGAGTTGTTTTCCAGGTGTATTAATCGGTTTCACAAGATTGTGTATCCTTCAAGGATGCAGTGGAGGTAACGTACGTTGTATAATATGAGGGAATTCAATTCATACAGGGTAACCTAGGGATGTAAACCTATGCTACCTCTGTTCATAGACGGAAAAGTAATTAACAACTCACTAAATATTTAATTAATTCTAAGTTATAGTCTTTGGAGAAATCTATGATATAGTAAGGAATAATAATAATAATAATATTAATGGGACTCATTTCTGTAACATCGTATGGATCTACACTTTTATTTTTTCCTCACATTATGTCTACATGTTCATCTACTTCATGATCAAGGGTTGGATGATGCAGGAGTTTGTGGACATTATGTCTACATGTTCATCTATTTCATGATCAAGGGTTGGATGACGCAGGAGTTTGAAAACATATTTACTACGTCTCCTGACATAGAGGTAGTCCACGTCTTCCGCAAATTCCTTGGAACGCGGAAAGGAGGCAGAGGTGGGCAGAGTTGTTTTCCAGGTGTATTAATAGGTTTCACAAGATTGTGTATCCTTCAAGGATGCAGTGGAGGTAACGTACGTTGTATAATATGAGGGAATTCAATTCATACAAGGTAACCGAGGGATGTAAACCTATGCTACCTCTGTTCATAGACGGAAAAGTAATTAACAACTCACTAAATATTTAATTAATTCTAAGTTATAGTCTTTGGAGAAATCTATGATATAGTAAGGAATAATAATAATAATAATATTAATGGGACTCATTTCTGTAACATCGCGTCATGAGTAACGTCAACAGTATGTAAATATTATGTTCGCTTGTTTTTACTTCATCTTAACAATGAGCAATGAGGGGGTTTTTTCCAAGACATGTGTGTGTGTGTGTGTGTGTGTGTGTGTGCATGTATGTAGTAAACAAAGAATTATTTTTAGATTCGAAAGTAGTTGACGCATATGTTTTCAGAAAGACAGAATACAAAAACAGTTCAATTTTCTTAGGACTATCTCAGTTGTGCGATACTTTACGATCAGCAAACATAGTATTCCTACAAGTTGGGAAAAATATAATCTTTATTCGGTATGGTTATAGATGAAGTGAAAACAATTGTTTTATACCCATTATTTCATAGGTGCTTGACACATAATGATACATAATAATAATAATTTGTGACGTTGTGAAAACTTAAACCTTAGCCGTTTTTTTCCTTAATCGTTACAAGGTCCTACTGTGAAGACATATGTTTTAGAAAAAATATCTATCTATGTGAGTATAGACTTGTTTTTTTTTTTTTTATCTTTTTTAATAACATGACAAGGTTAGGCATGGTGAAATATTGACGTGTTCAGACGTTCTGTCGAGGATAGCAATATTTGTTCACGGTTGCCATAGGCCAGGGTCAGACTAGTTCTCAATCGAACTATAGCTTACAGTGGATAAATGCTTTGACATGATCTTTAATGAGCAAAAAACAATCGACCCGAGGGGTTGGTCTAATGGAGTAAGGTTGACAAATTTATATCTAGCCCTTTATGAAGTATAAACGAAAACTTTGTTTGAATAAATTAGACTACTACATAAGGAGTTTACAGTGACACCAACGATTCGGGCGATTTAGGGTACGAGTAGGGTTGGGGTGGTTAGTGGAAATTCAGACTTTTTGAAAACATGCCTTGTGAGGTATCATTGAAAAGCTCTCGGCGAGTACTTTACATATCAATAACTGGTTCCTCGATAGCTCTCGTAGCCATTAGCCTATGAATGGTCTGGTGAAAATTAGATAAAATTTTGAATTAGTTCTCACATTAAACATAATTAGTTGTTCAAGTTTTCAAATTTAATTTTGATACCTTAAGTTTAATTAATGAAACGCACACACACACATAACTTACAGGTCTAGTCCTTTCAGGGATGTAGAGCCACGGTGTTTAATTTATTAATCGGAATAAAAATAGTTTTAGGTATTTATCACATTCCCATCTGTCTATGTTAAAATGAGTAGCAGTTGGGTGATAGGCTTAGTCCTTTCATGGATGTAGCGCCACATGGTTTAATTTAAACATAATTAGTTGTTCAAGTTTTCAAAATTAATTTTGATACCTCAACTTTAATTAAAACGAAAGGCACACTAGATACATATCACAAAGTACACTTTTGAAAACTTGTATCTGTAATTTTTAAAGACTTAAGCTTGTCTAATATTTCAGCGCATACGTAATATTATTATTATTATTATATTTATTTACAGACGTCATCACTAATCCATAATCATGATAAAACACATCTTTAGATCTATTAGTATAGTTTCTTTACATGATATGACACACATATAGGTAAAAAAGAAATTGATATAAATATTACTTACCTTATAAATCAACAGCTGAGTTCTTTTGTAAACATCCGTGAGCTCGTTTCTTCAACAACAGTATGAGATGTTTTTCCTGTTGACGTATTATTTACATAATTCTGTAGATGGATCGCAATTAACCTTGGGGTTTTTTCTATAGGAGATGATGAATCATGCCTTTAGTCATTATTATTATTATTGTGTTCAGGTATTTTTCTCACATGGTATTCATTACGTACGTATTTACAGATAGCTAACGTAATTTTGAAGATATTTGAACCAAATTTTAATATGTTATTTCTAGTTCCAAATAGTTTGCACGATAGCAAAGGGGGTGCTCATAACGTTGCTAAAGCCTCTGTAGTGTAATGGTTTTTTAAAGGCTTAACTAGACATAGCCCCATAGTTAGGACAAGTTCTTTAAGGAACAAAATCGGCTCAAGGGGGATGATCTTTAAGGAGGGGGTTTGTACGTATTTATTACACGCTAGCGGTTGTAAATTTGAAGATAATCGAACCAATTTTTAATATGTTATTTCTAAGCCCCATAGTTAGGACAAGTTCTTTAAGGAGTAAAATCGACCCAAGGGGTGGGCTGAGGGGGCCGTATGAATTCTAATTAATACACTAGGCCTATATGTTATCATTGGGTTGTAACTAAAGGATATGGATAACATAGGAACGTGTTTCTTAGATGGCATATGCATTATAACCTCTGCCCCAAGCCTCGTATCTGGTGGGGGGTTGTAACCAACCCACTGGGGGGCAGGCGTCGTTTCCTAAACGGGTTCGAAAGGGGTCTCGTAGTGTGGATTAGACTTTATTTACATATTTCGTCTGCCCTAGCATTGTATCCAGGGGCATAACCCTGCCTCTTGGCCCGGCGTCGGTTTTCGAAATGGGGGTTTGAAACAAAGCAATGGTGGGAAAAGGTCTCATAATGAGGTTTAGAACGTATTTGCATATAACGTCTGCCCTAGGGGTATAACTAGCCTTCAGGGGGGGCGGCGTCGGTTTTCGAAAGGGGGGTTTGAAACAAAGCAATGGTGGGAAAAAGGTTTCATAGTGAGGTTTAGACCGTATTTGCATATAACGTCTGCCCTAGGGGTATAACTAGCCTTCAGGGGGCGGCGTCGGTTTTCGAAAGGGGGGTTTGAAACAAAGCAATGGTGGGGAAAAGGTTTCATAGTGAGGTTTAGACCGTATTTGCATATAACGTCTGCCCTAGGGGTATAACTAGCCTTGAGGGGGGCGGCGTCGGTTTTCGAAATGGGTCTGATTGGGCTGGGGGTAGCACAGGCTTACTGCCGAAGTCTGCATTGTTCGAAACGAGTCCCATCATGTCATATAACGTACATGGCCAAAGGGCCTAAGTAGGCGTCGGGGGCGGCGTCGGTTTTGTTTTGGGGCATAGCTCTTTAAGGGGGCTTGGGGGCGGGTGGGCATTAGCACAGGACGAACGGGCGCCTTTCGCTTTTTCGAATCGTCACGTTTCACCTATACGTGACTCTACACCGGGGGCGGCGTCGGGGGCGGCGTCGGTTGGCCGCCATTTTAAATACGCAGCTCCACCCTTACTACTCCCTCAGACCCCGCGGATGTTATATCCCCCCCATATGGTCGGCCTTGTTACGCCTATGGTCTCAGAGACAAACAGTCTCATTTTTAAGAAAATCTTGAGTTTGGTATACAGATTCCACAAGTGAGATTTGTAATATTAAAGCAACTTCCCAGTATAATTTATGCAAATTGAATTATAATATTTTCTTGTTACACAATATCGTTACTCGTGTTTTTTGTATTATGTTTACAATTATAAAAATGAATGCGTTTATTAATGAAGAGGGCCTTAAACTAGAGTAATCATATAATTATTAAACATTTAAATTACAAAAGTCATATCTTCAATTTATGTTGCTTAAACACGAATAAGTAATAGGCCTATATACGAAGTGATTGAAGGAATGTTTAATGACGAGGATACTAAAGTCAGATTAAACATATTTAATAACGAAGAAGCGGTATGAAAACATATAATTTGTTGTAGAGTACCTCTCCCTAACTTCGACACGATATAAAAGTTTGGGTTAGGAGCGGGATTTAATCCACTTTTGCTATAGGCCACGCCCAGAAGCCTTGAGAGGAAAACCTGTCGTGAGAATGTACTCCTCTCTCTAAAGACCTCCCAGCACCGTACAAATGTTAATACGATTCTTCGGCCTAAAAACGGTAAAAGAAACGAGAAGAAACTAGACTGGTTACCTTAAAAAAAGCTGGTTTCTGCTACCATTTACCATCATCGTCTTAATCATAATAATTGTCATCACATTATAAGTATTTCCTTCTTCATCTAAAACATTTTACCACCTTCATTGAGATCAATATTAGGCCTGTGTACATTTTATTCCAGATTTCACTCGATCTTTAGGTAAGTAATATTTTTCATTATCAATAGATAAATCTAGCAAATATACTATTACATTGCAATCAGTTATGTATCATCGTAAATTACTTTGTTAAACTTCATTTTATTTTGAACTGTAATTTACCGTATTTTACGGACTATAAGACGCACATTTTTAGCTTGAAAACAGAGCCTTGAAAGTTTGGTGCGTCTAATGGTCCGAAGTACATTAAAAAATTTAAATTAGGTAAATATTGTCGGAATATCATAGCTATAAACAAGGATGAGATAGTTAAAAATTTTGGCACAGACTGTACATCAGTGCACTTGTTACAATCGTAAAACAAGGGTAGCTGGAAGCGAATGCGAAAAGAAAGGAATGTTGAGTTCTTCTATACGAAAGGAGTTGTCTCCGCCGGGTGGTTTAGATTAAGGCAATGACCTCTAAACAGCCTTATCCTGTTACACTTACCATATGCACAAGTTAAAAGTGTTTTATACTGATTCCATTGTAGAAGGTTATAATTTATTTATGCAATGAAGTATATTATTCCCTTTAACATTTTTCGTTTAGAATCACATTAAATTTCTTTTCCTTTAAATTTCCATCCTAAAATCAAGGTGCGTCTTATGGTCCGGAGCGTCTTATAGTCCGTAAAATACGGTATTTTAATATCCTTCGTGAAATATTTAATTCATATGCAAGATATACAGGGAGATGTACTCTTGCTCACTTTAATAAAAATAGCATGTATGGTAATTTCGAATTCTTGAATGTCAAAATATTCCTTCAAGATGTTAAGAGATTTCAATGCTCGTATAAAACACAAACTATTCGAAAGCTGAATGAATAAATAAATATTGATAGTAGGAGTATAAATTGATCTTTTACAGTCATATCCTTATTAAATTCTTTAAAACTATATAGAGTGGAAAGGGTATAACTGAGCAGATTCGAAGGGGTAGTTTTTCACAACACCTATTTTGTGTTTTGTGATTGCATTTATGTTTTTTTAGATAATTAAATTAAGGTTTCGAAGAACTGGAACAGTGCACTGCCAGATACCATGTGGCAATATATTTTGCCACGCGTATAATAGCGTGAGACGAACTAACTCCGATGTTACTTTTGTCGCGGATTTATGTGGTTCACATTTTAATATCTTTGTATTTAGTTTGAACGAAAACCCCAACCATTATTGAAAAAAGGAAATTTAAAATTTGTTTCTTATTTTTTCCTCTGCTGATGGGGAAAAGAAACAGTACAGACAGTACTTATCGAGTAAAGCAGTTAAAGTTTAGGTATGAGATTTTTTCGGAAAAGTACCCATTTGCAATATATATATATATAAATTGTTTTGATTGTTTCTATCGAAGGAATAAACTGCGGAGTTAGACTACACCCCTTCAGCCCTGAATTTTCAATAATTTATTTGAAATAGTAAATATATTACTTAAACACTTGATATTTTGCTGATTTGAAGAATAACAAGAATTCCATCCTTGACCCAATAATAATTTTTTCAACATATTGCTTAACCAGAAGAAGTAAACATCGATAGCAAAAAATGTACGAGCCCACACTACCATATAATTTTTTTAAAATACCAGCCTAAGAAAATACATACATGTTATATTTTAATAATCTTAATTCATATTATTAAAGATTATTTTGTTATAAATGTAGCTCGACGTGCTTTACCGCGCCACGTTGCCAATATTTTGAAACACTACTAATTAGGTTTTCAAGGGGTCAATGATATTATATACTAGCTCTGAAATGCCACTTAGATTATTCAGTCATCATTGTGTCATTTTAGACATTATTAACTTTCTTCCCTCAAAGCTTGCTTAGAAAAAAATACTTGTTCTATGTAGACTATGACTTTTCGTCCTCTCTCTAAGCGTATGTCCGTGTAAACGAAAAGTTATACTGTATTAGTAACGCAGTATTATACCGGTATATACTTTATTGATGCAGTCAGCAGCAAACAATGGTAAGGATAATAATAGGCTATAGGAGAAAAATTCATCTGACACTGGGATTTGAACCCAGGACCTTTGGCTATCCGTGCCAATGCTCTACCAACTGAGCTAAACCAAAGTTCTCTTCACAACCCCAGGTGGAACCTCTCTCCTATGACTGACTGGTCTACCTCACTGACAGACAAGTTATGTCATATGCAAAACTGTGAAGCACACTAATTAGTTATTTTTGTGACCGGGCTTCCACCAGTTTCAGAGGAATTTTTCTTCTATAATATTATCATATAATGTCCAACAGAGACAATAATCTTTGGTTCATAAGTGCTTTTGCATATATCTGTAATAGTAAGGAGTTTTACAAACAACAGTTTTGTAAATAATAATGATTATATATTATATAATGTTATAACGTTATTTATCACATTTCTTTGCGGCTTCGAAAAGCAAATAAAAACTGCTTTGAATTGATCCGTACCGTGGGAAGACCATGAGAAAACATAAGAAAAGTTAAACTTCTGAAAGGGTTGTACCCAGTACAGTTAGGATAGCAGGGACGTGTGAATAATATTAGTGTTCTCTGCCTGCTTCAGTTGTTGCTTAGTAACGGAAGACACGCTACAGTGACGCGGTCCCTAGTTCATGTTCAACATTTATACATTATACTTCCTTAGTGAATACTTTAATTGTCATGGCTTTACTACATATACGATATTCTTCGATTATACTTTAACACTTGTATTTTTCAATCTTATTCCCTCAATAAGATAGGTAAGATATTATTTTATACACATGACAATACGGTAGTTTAATATATATATCGAAATTGTATAGCACTACAATATTCCAGATTATGTTATTTAAAATTTTCACTTATTTCAGCATTTTCTTGGTGATGTCATAAAATAAAACATAAAACATTTTTAGGCCTACGCTTGCGACTTTGAACAGTTACAACTTTTGCAAAGAATCAGGTCATACATAAACAGTACATAAATACATGTACAATTAATTTAAAATCAATGTATCTTATTGTTGGTGTCTTCTTAGTATAAAATATATTCTACCAAACGATTAGGAAAGACCTGAACTATGCCACTCAGCAATAAAGATGGCCTATCTTTGGGCCGAAATGCATTTCCTAATAGTTTGTTAGGAAATATCTTATATTAAGAAGACACCAGCAAGAAGATATAGGCTATTAATGTTAAATCAATTTTACCTGTTTTTATGTACTGTTTCTATATGACGCGCATCTCTGCGAACAGTGTAACTTTTTACAGTCACAAGTGTAATAGTGTTTTATGTTATATATTATGACATTCAGCAAGGATAAGCTCAAATAAGTGCTAATTTTATGTAGCGTAATGTGGACTATTGTACTGTTATGCAATTTCAGTGTATATAGGCCTATATTAAACCGGCAGTGTCGCGTGTATAAATACTCCCTTAGAGTATTAATTATTTATTTATCTATTATTTATTTTGTTGAGAATGTAACAGGTTTATTGCCCAATTACAACATTCTCTTATACTAATTAGACCAGTTTTACAACACTAATATTATATGCTTAATGCTAGTGCAATACGAAAAATATTTAAACTAATACTACAACTAAAAAAAATACAGAAAAAAGAAACAAGAAACACACACAATATGAAAATTACACAATGAAGGAAACAGATCGAAACATGAGTAATAATAGTTTTGGAGGAAACGAAAGATTTAAATAAAGAAAGGTATAAGGTGGAAAATTCCAACGTTATTGAATATTACTCTCGTTGGAATGAAATTTATTAACAATCAATTTTAGTGTTTATAACATTTCTATACCACAATAGTATGCTAGTTCAAAAATACTCAGGAGTATTATTATCATTTGAAGAATCTTGTTTTTTGTCGAACATTTGTACTTTCAAAACGAAAGCACTTATATGATTGATAATTTAAAATATAAACAAAATGTTCTTTTAAAATAATACAATATTTTCAAAGAGGAAACAAGACTTATAGATAAGAAAAAGTGTTATATACCTTTCCATCCATTGGATTAATCAACTAACTGCTAAAATTAATATTCCTAAAATAGTTTTGTTTGTAATAAGGATTAATGAGTAGGGTATGTTGTGATCAGATACGGACTTTAAATTAACCAATTAACATAATTTATTAAGTGCCAGTATGGTACTTTATGAGATTGTGTGGTGGACGAAAAAATGTCTGTCCGTCTGTCTGTACGCACCATAACTCAAATACGCTTTTTCGGATTTTCATGAAACTTGGAAAACACATTTATAATGTCCATGGGAAGAACCCTATTGATATTGAATCAAATCGGTTCACCGGTACCGGAGTAATGCCCAATTTAGTTCCTATTTTAATAGATTATGGCGCCTTTCAAATAGAAAGGCGCCATCACTCAAATATGCTGTATCGGATTTCCATGAAACTTGGTAAACCCATTTATGACGTTCATGAGAAGTGTCCTATTGAATTTGAACCTAATCTGTTGATCGGTACCGGAGTAAAACCCAATTTAGTGTCTACTTTAAAGGCGCAATAACTCAAATACGCTTTATCGGATATTTATGAAACTTCGTATACGTATTTATAATGTCCATGGGAAGACGTTTATTGACATTGGACCAAATCGGTTGGCCAGTACCGGTATAATGCCCAATTTAGTGTTTTTATGTTAATATAATATATTAGAAGTCGCGATAACTCAAATACGCTTTATTGGATTTTCCTGAAATTTTGTATACCCATTTATAATGTACGTGGAAAGACGTCTACTGATATTGGACCAAATCGGTAGACCGGTACCGGAGTAAAACCCAATTTAGTGTATATTTTAAAGACGCGGTAACTCAAATACGCTTTACCGGATTTTTATGAAACTTGGTATACACATTTATAATGTCCATGGGAAGACGTCTATTCATAATGGATAAAAATCGGTTGACCTGTTTCGGAGTAATGCTCAATTTAGTGCCTATTTTATGGTAATATACGTATTCGAAAGAATTTATAAAAAAAATGAAAATCAGTTATCTTGACAACATAGCCTATTGTTTTACTGTGATCTTATAAGGCCTTGGAAATTAAAATACAGGTAGCTATGACAAAAAACATATCGATTTACATGCGCTTATCCAACTAGACCGTTAAAATGACCCCGGTGGCCGAGATGGTAGACCTTTCTTCTTCCGTAAGCCCTGCTTAATGAATAAATCTGGAGCTTAACTTGGAAATCAATTAAAAAAACATATTCTGCATATCATAATTGCAGTCATAACTGTTTAAACAAAAACATACTGGCACTTTGTTACATCAGTTTACCTGATTTTATTATTATTTTAAATTATAGTATGTTCCTTTGTTAATGAATACCACCTGATCACGGCTTAACGGTCAAATGTTAGGCCGAAATATGTCATTGTAAAACTATAAAGACTGTAATTTTATATAGTGATAACTTTAAATTACAGGTCATAATACTGCATATTTTACTGTGCTCATAATAAATTCACTATATAACCTTGCAAATTAGCTGATTGTACCATGGTTCAAGATAAATAACATAAAAAAGATACCATATATAGGTAATCAAGGTGTGTTTAACTTAGATTTGAGCCCCGTTGCCTGTGGCTAGAGGTCTCGCCTGGCGGGGGCTCTTAAGCAACCTTTACAACAAGAACCATTTGAAAATATCGCAGTGAAAGTTAAGCTAGAAATAACCACAGCTATTTACTGTTATCTTTTCTAGTGTAATGGGTGAACTTTCAGGACGGTTGTTCCTCCGCATTTCTCCGGAAAAACTGTTACCTTTGGTTTACTCAGCAGGTCGTGCTTCTAGTAATGTTGTTACTGGGCTGAAGAAATTGTAGACCTACTACATCAAGCACGTTATCATTCGTAATCACAATAACATTCAAAATCCGTATATAATATTATTATTATACTTATGTGCAGTTAAATCACAGGAATTCTCAGAACGTCTTTGGCCCAATTTGTACTCCATCTCCTTCTCATACCAATGCCAATAATCTATTATATATTATAAAGTGCGATGACCGGGCCCCGAAGAATTTTGATTGGCTCTAGAGGAGAGCCAACACGAGGCCGAGCCGCTACAAACATTAGTGTTCGTAACTAAGGTAAACAAGGCAAGCTCAGATGTATCAGTTTTTGTCAGTAGAAATAATAGACGAAATTATTTACTAAAGAGCATACTTTCATTTTCAAAAGTTCTATCCAGCCGATATTTTATATAAACTTTATTATTTGTCTACTTGACAGCACATAAACATTAATTAATGTCGTACTTATTATAATGGGCATGACATATGGTGCTACAATAATATTGAATGGCCCACTCCGTCCTAAACATAATTTATATCAAATTGCCGATCGCTTTGATATTGTAAGACTGCCTTGAATTTATAACTATGTGGGCTGTTGTATGCATTGCCCTGATATGTACTAATTATTTCAGTTCAAAAACAAGTTTATATAAAGAAATAATGTTACTATTGTAGCTCACTATGAATACGGTATAACTTTTACACAAGCTGAAAATGTAATTTAAATAAAATACCGTACTTTATGCCAACAAAATGCAAAATCATTATAATTTCCTCTACGTGCAATGCACTCCATCCCACAATGGAAAATCGTTTGAAAAGAAGAATCTCACCAATATTACGAATCTAGCTAAATTTTGGCTAGCACGAATTGCTAGTATGTTATATTACAACAAAGTACAGCATAAGTCTCTCCGCAGCTCTGTTTTTTTTTAACTTTATTTAACAACATGCTCCATTACAATGTGTAACACTACTGGTTATGTTCGCCACTCATGCGAAGGTTGGTACTTCTCCCTATCTTCCTTTCAGACAGAGTAGATCATGTTGTGCATCTGTTTGTTATTGCCGATCACAGTTGCCGATATGTCAAACACTGCAATAGGTCATTATATTAATTAAAGTTTTCGAAAATAAATTAACGCGCGTAAATTTGTGACTTCAAGAAACCAGTAAACATTTTCAACCCCTTCTTTAAGATTTATTTCTTTATAAATGATTGTAGCAGAACATTGTAACCATACGCTAGCACTGCCAACTGAAATCGGTTTCTTAGCGGATTCTAGACGTCTATACAAGAGCTGCGGAGCAACTTTTTGAAGGCACTGTATATATAAAAGATAATATTTTATTATTCAACCAAAAAATCACATAACAAACGTGTCATTATATATTTTTTTAAATTATAGGTCCTGAAGATGGTTAAATGTTGGTCTGAAATATTTTGTCATAGGTAATATAACGAGGGGTCCGGAATTTATCTTGAGAGAATCGACTTCGAGTTATATTTATTGTCACTATTATCGAAGGCTACTTACAGAATTAAGTATGCAGTGAATAAATTAAAACCACAAGAACGAATAAAACACATAGATATTTGTGTTAACTTATTATAAGAGAAAATGCGAGATCCGTTGGCGAGACAATCGATGCATTAGCGATGGCCGTACTGCGTGCGGTTATTATCAACAGCTGGTTTATATCAAACAAGCACATATAGGTGCGATAAAGTAACGATAAAAATAAAACGATAAAACTAAGACGGCAGACATTTTTGATAGGTTGAAACTTATAGATTCTTGCGCTAGACTTTTCACTGAGTAATGAGCTAAATGGTCACAATGAAACTATAAAGATTAGCCCTATGCAGATCGACTGATTGTTACTATCTGTCTGTCTGGAACCCTATAGCCCCCTATATTGGGGCGAAGGGGCCCCCAAGTGGAGGTTTCTGTTACCTATATGAATTTTGTTACGCTTATTTTCCGAGAGAGGGCAGAGGGGCAGGTGGTAAGCCCATCGCCTCTCAACCCCCTCATGAAACTAAGGTATTACTTGGACGTGAAAGGGCCGAGAAGTTTTGTCCAGAGGCTTGGAATTCTTTTATGTGCCGTAAATCTACAACACGGGGCCCCCAGCTTAAAGTCCCGCGCCCAGGATTTTTACGTCCTGAAAACCCCATTGACCGCGGCCGGGTTTGATCCCGCGCTACCTCTAGACCACCGCGGCCGACAATTGTTACTATAGTTCTGAATAAAATCTAAGATGAATAACATAAAGTAGGCCTACCACGAAGCATTCCTGGAAGCTACACAAGTAGATAGATACTTTGTAATACACACCGGTATTCAAAAATTAAAATTTTAAGTCATCAGCCACTAGCGTTCAAGCATCAAAAAGGAACAATCAAACCAGTAAGTCTTTTCGATTATAGTTTTTATCGTCCATTTCTCTTTCATGCTATCATGATGGAAAATCGAACTTCCGACATACAGTGCCGTTAACCTAACTTCCCGCACATGTGAGTCATTATATAATTTGTTTTATACTGTATATATTATTGCAGACATGGAATATATGCATCTTGCTGGTTGAAGTTTAAAATTGTAATCTTCCTGTGTTTTGACTTCCATTTTATTTCTTAATACTGAGTTAAGATTTAATTCACCGCAGCTAACTACGACGCTAATATTTTGGGCACTAACAAAAAAAAACAAACAAACAAACAAACAAACAAGAAAAGTAACTTGACTCACCATCTCGAACAGCCGTTTGTATGTCATCATTTGACATTTAAGTATTTGGATGCATTATTCCCTCTCGTAGAAAAGAACTGATAAGTGCATGCGTTAAGTGCATTGGAGAATCGGAAATCTAAAAAGACTTGCCTTGAGCTCGTCTTTTCAATTTTTTCCTCGTTCCTCCAATGGTGCACTTACCTCATTCGCTTTGCAATATACGAGGCGCGCCCACAAAGTAAGTTTCCCTGAGGCCGTTTACAGAAACAAAACACAATTTCATGGAAATATTTATTGCAATAGATACAGCAAGTATTCAGCAATTGCTCAACATATTCACCATTTGACATTTGTCATACCGTTGGACCAACTTTTGAACACATGTGTTGTAGAAGTCTACCGCCTGGGATCTGAACCACTGTGTGACAACCATCTCCGTTTCTCTGTCATTCTCTGTAATTTCCCGAGGGGTAGGAAAAGATGAAAATCACTGGGAGCAAGATGCAGGCTGTAGGGTGGATGGTTAAACACTTTCCAGCACGTCTCCTACAAAAGTTCGGCTGGGAGGTGTTTCAACATCCGGTCCTACATTTCGGACCTCACTCTCAGTGATTTCCATCTTTTCTTACACCTCACGAAATGACAGAGAATGACAGAGGAGCTGAAATGGTTGTCACACAGTTGTTCAAATCCTAGGCGGCAGACTTCTACGACACTGGTATTCAAAAGTTGGTCCAACGGTATGACAAATGTCTCAATTCTGGTGATGAATATGTTTAAAAATAGCTGAATACTTGCTGTATTTATTGCAATAAATATTTCCATGAAATTGTGTTTTTGTTTCTGTAAATGGCCTCAGGGAAACTTACTTTGTGGACGCGCCTCGTATTATTTATTCATGCCAGAAAGACGATATTAGCTATTTTTAATGCTTACACCATATGTCTGTTGTATTATTTTTATTATTATTGTTGTTGTTGTTGTTGTTATTATTATTATTATTATTATTATTATTATTATTATTATTATGATTATTATTATTATTATTATTATTATTATTACAGTTGCTTTAATAATAGTACGGGTCAAAATATCAGCATTACAATTACAACTAATCACGATATTTTATTATTACCACTCTCATTGTTTCGCTATTGAGACAAGTTCAGTTATTTCTAAATAGAGTTTGCTACAAGAGAAACCAGTCAGCTATAGGAATTTTCATGTGATATTTTGAAACATGTTAACATGACATAACACTTTCTAAACAGTGCGTTCCATTTAAAATGAATTGCTGTTACCAAGAGCTGCGTGTCTTCGTTGTTATGGTTCTGAAGCATAAAACTACCGCTTTGTCTCGCAGCTTGATAAAGAGCAAGCTCTTGTCTTCCATTTATTATTTTGCCTTTCGCGTCGCTTAAGAGCACTCATAAATGAAACAAGTAGTAATTTAAATTGATCCATTTGTTGCGCGTTTTTAGTAAGATAGCTTGTAAGTTGGAATATGTAGGCCTACAAGAGCTTTAGACTATGCAATAGAGCTGGAATTATCAAGATAAAATTGATATATTCTTCAAATAACAATCATCTTTAATCCAATTATCAGTTAACCAGGTAACTATAAATCGCTTCATTCTAACTAATCAATTATTTGTTTTTATCCAATTATCTGTCAAAAAAAGTTTAACTAGTTGATGGATGGTGAGTAAGTTACAGTCTGAATCACCGACTCTAGTCAAGAAGGTTGTTGAAAATATTTCTTTATGTTTTAAAGAGAATGGATTACCTCATGGCTAATGTTGGCACTTTTATATGTGGTATCGTCCTGACAGAGAACTATTATGTAGACCTGGGGAGTGAGAATTAACTAAGGCATAGGCGTAACCAGGCCGACCATATGGGGGGGTTATAACATCCGCGGGGTGGGGAGAGGGGGGTCCGGGGGTCCTCCCCGGAAAATTTTAAAAGTTAAGATGCAAAATAACGAGTTTTAAGCTTCCCACGCTTTATACTTGTATTAAGTAATTTATGGGCAGACTTAAAAAATTATACAATTTTCCTTTTTCCAATGGGGGGGGGGGGGTTCAAACCCCCAAAACCCCCCCTCGGTACGCCTATGAACTAAGGTATAATTAACTGTCCGTCTAAGGTTAATCAATAGAGATATCCAAATAACTGCAAATAACATCCAGTTAACTATGTGTCCAAATGACATTTAACTATTTTGTCAACTACAATTTATTTTCTGTCCAGTTAATAGTTATCCAGTTATTTGTCCCAAACTATTGTTTAAGCCTTTAAGCCTATAACTTTTATAGCTACATTTTAAGCTACTTTCTACTATTCTACATTTAAAAAATTGGACGTTATTCACTCACATAACTTTCTCCACCCTGAGAATAGATAATGTAATTCTCTCTCTTCACATTCCTAAGTAGATTAAATGGCAATATTGCAGGATGTGCTAATTCAATTGTCTAAGCCTCATTGAAGCTGTGATCGTGAGGAAGGCCTGAGTTTGTGGACAAGATATTAGCTTATCAGAACCCTAATTTTTCAAATAAAGGTTTCTCGTCATTGTATATGCAGTTAGTGTATAAAATTTAAATAAAATCATTGGAGATATTTTTTTTATAAAACAAAACTTCCTACGTGTATACTGGCAGGAAAAGTAGGCCTAATAGAAAGTCGCCAGAGTGTTTCGTTTCTTATTCCCCGAAGATACCTAATCCAAATATAAAACTTTGTTTTGTTGTGTTCTTAGATTTCGATCTACTCGTATGCTGTTCACAATTTATATAGTACAGTAGTTGGATTCAGGGTACTCAAGACAAGTAGGTATTAATACTGAAAACTCATCGTCAGATTCCAGGGTCGAACATGATCTTCCCCTATCCACAGAGCCTATGGCACGTGTAAAGAAATTAATAGACGACAATGAAGGATCAGTAAACTTAAAACCAAATTTTGTAACGTAACGTCTTTAGGAAGGGTTACTTCCTCGGAAAGCTATACATTTCTCTCTTTTTCTCTTTGTAGCAGTAACCACTACATCGGAGCTAAATCCTGCGCTTTTAACTGCAATTTTTAAAAAAAATCAGCATTTAAAATGTTATGGTGTTGCAATTTTATAGGCTTCCTATTGTTCTATCAGCTTACATTTTTTTTTTAAATTGTCCGCTTTATATCTAAGAGACATAAACTTCGCCATTATATAGAAGCTAATACTAAGAAAGATACCCTATTTGCTACAATCTCAGGAGCAAGTTGTTTCGACAGAGGATGTGTCGATTTCTTTTCTAGAGTGCACAGCGTTGCGACATTTCCTGCTTTGTTGCAACCTGTACTTGCTCCAAATGACATAATGACTATTTTCTCGGAAGTTCGCCATCTCAACCCAAGGTCCACTATCCCCTTCACTCATTTTCTTGTGAACAAGAACGTAATTGTTCCTTTGGTTATATGCAAAAATAAATTTACTTTATAACAAACTATCTACATCTTAAAACAGTGAATAATAAGCTAACCTGTTTCATAAACTCTCACGCAATAGAAGCTAATGTTAAAGTTATATCAAATTATATTTGCTATAGATTCTCTAGAAAATAACATGTGATCAGTACTTAATTATCTTTACACTCGGTGTCTTTCCCTAGCCTACATTGTAGCCTACTGTAACTATTTACTCCACTAAAAGTATAGTAGATACCACATCTTATTACAGTACAGGGCAAGTATAAAAGAATGATCCTAGTTTTGCGTAATGTTTGTGAAGACTATATTTTTGTTCGAAAAACGTGAGGCAACAACGGGTAGAAAAACTCTCAAGAGTATAGGTAAAGTACAAATATTCACAAACATTCAAAAATGAAATCACGTATCAAGCGGCATATATCCATAAGGAAATCAAGTTCGATGGCAGTAAAAATAAGCCATCTTAGCTCTGAAAGATTTTGTGGCAGGTGTCGCACATAAAAGCATCCTTCACATAGCTCTACTGAAAAAATCACAGGATGTTAGGTCAGGTGAACTGGGTGGCCAATTAAGGAAACCTAATGCGCAGTCGCAGGGTCAATCCACTGGTAAGTCAGACGTTGATGTAAATAACGCCTGACTTCATTGTGATAATGGGGTGGTGCCCCATCTTGTTGGAACAGGTACTTATTGGGTTGCTTACATTTTTGTGTTTTTGAAGCAATAGCTCCCTTGCCGGGCGTAAGATTGCTGCAGAAATTAGAATAATTATTAATGTAAACTCTGAGAGTTCTTCTATCCTTTGTTGCCTCACACGTTTTTCTATCATAAATAGTGTCTTCACAAATACAGTAATATGTAAATTAGTTCCATTCATTTATGCTTACTCTGCATTTTAATCCCACTTTCAGCAGTACCGGCTACTTTATTCAAAGAGAATGCCAACATTATAAGTTAGAAAGATGTGCAAGGTCGAATTGTGATCAATGGGAATAATGTCTGTTTCAGGATTATAAAACAAGGAATATATTTTTTTTATTCTTTCACTATTTTGCCAACCCGTGAGACCTGGGGTTGAGACCTGGTGCAGTTGATTGATTGATATATATATATATATATATATATATATATATAAAAGTTGAGGTCAATGTCAGAAGAATCACTGGAATGTTTGAATTGGGGTTGATAATCCTTCTGGTGTCAATGTGGCCCTGGAATCAACTGGAGCGATCCTGTGACTAAACAGTTGCTGACAACTTTCATGTGACGAATACTATATAAAAATCTGAGGTCTCAATCTCCTGGAATCCTGAAAGCCTCCATTGGCTGTTTACGGAGCTCTTTACTTTCCTCTCCTTTAATTAAGTCATGAGTTTTATAAGTCAATGCTCTTAGACCAAAGGACTCAAATTTATGCTTCACATACACTGATGCAGGACATGGAGGTTCTCCTCGATCCCGCGGGCTTCCGAATGTGTGTCCGCAATGTTACCACCTCGATCATTCTGTTCGGTTTAAATGAATTCGTACGATGAAAATCTATCCTCGCATGGTTGTTTTTGCTACTGGACTATATCATCCGACAGTTAATTATAATAATGTGTCTTTCTTTCTTTCTTTCTTTCTTACTCGTAGTTTTACCTAGCTCCCTTTTTAGGATTTAAGCGACCCAAGCCGCCCGGGCCTTACAGGGCCGCGACCTGTCGGGAGAGGGATTATCTTTGGATCACATACATACTTTTTTGACCAGACAAGGACATGGATGGGGATGAAGATGATAATGACGGCCAGATGATATCCGGGGACCACAAGGGCCTAAAGTTGCCTGACATTTGTCTCAAAGGTGAGGGAAAACCCCGGAAAAAACCTCACCTAGGTAACTTGTCCCGACCAGGAATCGAACCCGGGCCCGCTGCGTGAGAGGATTGAACGCATCCTCTTAATAATGTGTCTTATAACTTATATTATAGTTGCGATTAATATTTTACTATTTTGCACTGAATATGCTTGTAAAAGTAAATGGCTGCTGGATATAGCCTACGAGGAATAACTATATTTTAGTACACGCTCCGCAAAGAGGCTATTTCTCGAACTGCTAACACGCCGTAAAGTAGCACTTTACCATATTAGGCCGGTAAAGTTGGCATGGTAACCCCTAGTGGACGTAATTCCAACTATGGCTCCTAGATTTCTCTACAGTGTTCAATTTTACATGTTAAAGGGTTTTATTGTTCATTGTCTATTAACAAGCATAGCAAACCTGGTCATTTAGAAAACTTGAATTTAGTAAATAAATTCCATGGTAATAACTTTTTATATGTTCTATGACTGAGGGTGGACATTACTATCTTAACGATGTCTTTAAACTTTTTTTAAGGAAAAGAAACAATCCACAGCAAGCGAACTTTATAAACATGCACTACTTATACAATCGCCATTATCTTTGCTTTCTTTACGTTCAATCATTGAAAATGAGTAAAAAACTGAGCTTATTAGTAGTAAAAGTGCAGAACTTTTACTAAAAACTATTGTATGCACCACGTACGCAAAAAGTTTAGCGGACTCGTCTAGTATTTCAGCATCGGCTTACGCCTCGGCCGCAATACTAGACTCGTCCACTAAAACCTTATTTTACGTACCGTAGGCCTACTTGGTACACAACTAGCTATTTCCTCAAAGTAAGGCGATGGTACAATTAAAATATGTATTTCACAGTCCACGGGAGAATGTGGCATCTCTAGTACGAGGCGTGTTTATAAAGTAAGTTAAGTATTTTTTTTTTTTTTTGAAATAACAGAACATTATTATCCAAATGCTTTATTATCATTCATTACTTTACACCTTACACCTTACTTCTCCACATAGTCACCGCCGTTATTAAGGCACGTGTAACGGGAAACCAGTTTTTGAATGCCTTCGTCAAAGAATGATGCCCCTGGGATGAAAGCCAAGTATGCACTTCTTGTTTCACAACATCATCGTAATTGAAATGCGACAATCAACAAATACGGCTATTGTGAGACGAAAGCTCCGTCGTGCAATACAGAACGAAAGGCTTGGAATGCTTTCGCGTGGAATCCTTTTGGTTCATGACAATGCCCGCCCATATACAGCCAAACAAACTCGAGATCTGATCGCATCATTTAGTTGGGAACAGTTCGACCACCCTCCCTACAGTCCGGATTTGGTATCAAGCGATTTTCATCTCTTATTCATCTGAAGAAAGTCCTTGGTGGAAAACATTTAAACAACGATGATGTGAAACAAGAAGTGCAGATTTGGCTTTCATCACAGGTGGCATTTTTTTTTTTTTTTTTTTTTTTTTTTTACGAAAGCATACAAAAACTTGTTTCCAGTTACAAGTGCCTGAATGACGGCGATGGCTATGTGTAGAAGTAGAAGAAGTTGAAAATAATGTTCTGTTATGTAACAAACAAATATATCGGTACTTGCTTTAAAAATACGCCCCGTATATGGTCAATCGATATTTCTAAAGAAAGTTCAGCGGGTACGTCTTGTCCGTTGCAAACCGTTGGCCGCTGATGCGTTAAGTGTTTTCTTCATGGACATCAGTGGCACCGACTCCATGGGGCCTGAAAAATTCGTTTGGGGGGGCTCCGCCCCCCCAATAATTTAAGGAAATTATTAGTTATATTATGCTTTGTAAAATCACAAAATTATGTTGGTATTTTTTATTTTCCTTGTTTGACGATAGTTACCTTTTAAAATACATTCAGTAATGAGTTAAAACAAATAATTATTACGGTAGTAAGCAGGTTAACTGAAAACGAGTGGTGTGAATCATGATAGTGTTACGGTGCTGCGGGCACACTTAGAATTTGTCCCGGTGCGCGAACCTTCGTGTAAGTTCTGGCGGGCCAGCGCTGCGGCCGCGGCGACATCAAAAGGACTGGAGCAGAAGTGCCTGGAACCCTCCACCTCGCGTCGCCTTGACGCTTCGAGACATTACGACGCCGTGGCTATATAAAGCCCACCCTGCTGGAGCAGTCATTCAGTGTGGATAGTTTCGTTCAGTGCATGCTGCAGACGTGTTTAGCGTTCCGACTTTAGTGTTTAGTGGACTCTTTTATATGACTATATTTTATTCGTTTACTTTAGTCTCTTAGTGTATTGTGAATTAAGTTTGCAATGGATAAATTTGTTACCAAAAAGGTGCGCTTGGAAGTTGATGATACTGCAAGTCAACCTCCGACAATAATTGTGTCGTCAATTGCTTCGTCGTCTTCAGGCGAGAACTGTTCACAGCCAAAACCTGGACAATCCGGTAAGGGAAGATCATTTCAGAAGTCTTGGTTGATCAAATATACATGGCTAGAATATGAAGCATCTACCGAAAAAGTTTTTTGCAAAACCTGCAAAGAGGCAGATGCTAAAAATCTATTACAATTTTCTTCAAAAAAAGAAGATGCATTTATTTCCGTAGGGTTTTCTAACTGGAAAAAGGCTTTGGAAAAATTCCGTCTTCATGAAAATACGTTTACGCATAAAGAAGGTGTTCTGAAACTAAATGCCATCACTAACCGAAGTGTGGCCTCCCAATTGAATGAACAGTTAGATAGTGATATGAAGAAAGGCCGTTTAGCTCTTGAGACAATTTTTACTACCGTGCAATTTCTATGCCGACAAGGCCTAGCAATTAGAGGGCAATTTTTTTCAATTGTTGGAACTCCGAAAGAATGACGTACCTGAGTTAAAAGATTGGTTAGGGCGTTCGGGGTATAAGTGAACGTCCCACGATATTCAAAACGAGATCATTGATCTACTAGGAAAGTCTGTGTTGAGAAAAGTATTGGCTTCAATCAAGAAGACTGAACATTTTTATATTATGGTTGACGAAACAAGTGATTCTTCGATTCACGAACAAGTGTCATTTTGTATTCGTACTGTCAATGATTCCTTAATTATCAACGAAGACTTTATTAGCTTATACGAGACCCCCAACACTGAATCACAAACTCTTTTTAGTATTTTAAAAGACGTATTTGCTCGTCTTGATTTGTCAATGGATAACTTAAGAGGACAGTGCTATGATGGTGCCTCGAATATGAGAGGTAAGTTCAAAGGACTAAAAATGTTAGTTTTGGATATACAACCAAAAGCACGTTATGTGCACTGCACTGCTCACAGTGTAAACTTGGCAGTTGTAGACAGTCTCCGCCATCTTACGTCTATGAGGGATATTATGGCCTTAGCCAAGGACTTAATAAACACCGTAAGGGAATCCAACAAAAGGATGGGACTTTTCAGAAGCATACGCTGTGAGAGCACCAACGACCAAGCTGGTCTACGACCCCTTTGCCCGACTCGATGGACTATGCGAGCTTCTAGTATCTTGAGAATATTGAAAAACTTTGAAGAACTTCTAGAGTTTTTTGAAACATTTTCTGCAGAGGACAAAACAGAGGCAGGTTACAAATGTGCAGGCTACCTTGAGTCAATGTTACAATTCAAAACTTATTTCTTTTTACGTCTTTATTGCCATGCAATGAACCCAGTAGAGGATGTCAATGAAAAAATTCAATGCCCTCATCTAAGTGTTGCTGATCTGGAAAAAATATATGAGGGCTTGATTTGTATATTGAATGGAAGGCGTGATAGTTTTGAACACTTTTGGGAATTGTGTTTAAAAGAAAAACCTTCACAAGTTGATGATCCTTCGCTTCCTCGGAATCGACGTATACCAAAGAAGTATGAAAACAACGAAGCCAGCTCACCGCACACTTTCAAAACCCCAAAGGAATACTACAAAGCTATTTACATTGAAGTTTGTGAAACGGTGCAATCTTGCATTACTGAGCGGTTTGCATCAACTGGACTCACACAGGTCATTGCAGTTGAACAAGAGTGCTTGCTTTTAGTAAACAGAGGTGAAACAAATTTTGAAAAATCAACTGAGTTTTTCAAAAATGACCTAGACATTGAGAGCCTGCGCTTACACTTGAATATGTTATCCGATATCGCTAATAAAAAACAACTGGTCTTAAAAAACATGCGTGATGTGAGAAAGTACATTACACAAGAGCCTGCAGTTGGAGAAATGTTATGTGAAGTAGTGAAGTGCATTAAGCTTCTCCAAGTAGTTCCAATCACGACAGCAACAGCAGAACGGTCATTTAGCGCCCTTAGACGTCTGAAGTCATATCTCCGATCAACAATGGGACAGAAGCGATTGAACAACTTGGCTGTTTTTCAAGCCCACCGAGATGTTTTGGATGAATTGGATATCCGACCAGTCATCAACGACTTCATATTCAGTAATCCAGTCAGACGGTCGACATTTGCACCTTTCTAAAGACACTCTAGCCCTAATAATGGTATTTAGAGCAATATTAAAAATCTTTATAAAATAGAGAATTAAATACATACAGAATGTTAAATTTTCAGTTCCGAAATATTAGTACTAGTTTAGTAATGTATTTCTATATTACTATAGTACTGTATAAGTTATTTTCAAATACTTAAATATTTTTAGGGTGTAAGACCCAATTAAAGCCCGTTATTTACATACTTTTTGACTGAAAGTATTAGGCATACTGTATTAACTTTATTAACTGTATTAAAGCATTAACTTTGAGATATTGTTTTTATTTAATGAACCCTCAGCCTTATTCAAAGTAAGCTTAAATTAGCTATTTCACTTATTAATCAAAGTGCTATTACTGTGCGACAGCAATATTTTATGTTTTATTCTTTTAATGATAGTTTAGGATTTATTTAAATATAATTTCAGTCTTTTCAGAGCTATATATTCACTGCTCTGTAATAGTCTATAAGCATAATTATTACTGTAAATTAAATTAGCTTTTTACGAAAATACCGTGCGTGTTTATGTTTTGTTTCTTTTTTCAAAGCCAAAAAGTGTTTCAGGCTTATCGAGTTTCCCGGAGTGTGGAGTTATAGAGAGTCAAGTTTTCGGGGTTCTAATGTTGATCATATGACTCTAAAATACTTTTAAAAAACTTTAAAACTCACTAATTTTCATCTAAAATTTATAAAATTTCCCGGGGCAGGACCCCGGTATGGTCCCCCCCAATATTTTTTATAAGTCGGCGCCCCTGTTGGACATACCGGCCGCACGGTGGAAGTGCGCTGCAAGGAACATGCCCGAAATATCCGGCTGTTTTATCCAGATAAATCTGCGGTAGCGGAACACGCCATCAACATGTGACACCGTATCAAGTTTGGTGAAACGGCTATTCTTGCCAGGTCTTCAAACTTCTGGGAGAGAGTGGTGAGGGAAGCCGTGGAGAACCGTTTGGAACCAAACAACATGAATAGAGACAGCGGTATCCAACTAAGCCCTGCCTGGTTCCATGCTATTGATTCGCTCAGGTCCATACGAGCCAACCGCACACCTTCCAATGAACCACCAGAGTAATTAAAAACATTGGCCCTCATTTGGACCGTTTTTCCGTTTTTTCCTTTTTTCCAATTTTTCTCGTTTCCACCACCATCTATATAATAATAATAATTTATTTTCACTACCTATTGACCGTTGGCCCTTATTTGGACCGATTCTACTTCTCTAATTTCCCTCCTGTTCTTATACCACCCATCTGTTTCCTGATTGGTTGGTCTTCAACAAATCCTTTCTCCAATCCGGATGTCCCCATTCAAAGCAGTCCTATAAATACAACCCATCCAATCCCGGCATTTCATTCTCCTTGGCAATGAAGCCTCAGTTTGGCTTCGAAACGTCGGAACTAATTCAATTCACCACCTGGTTAGTAGCCCGGGAAAATATCATATATACCAACAAAGTAATCTTACAAAATTACAACAACAAAAATTAAATAATGTTAATTTGGTACAAACGCGACAATAAGAAAATAATTTTTATCCTTACATAAATGACAGGATAACCTAATACATTTTATCGATAGTGTGCGTAATTTAAAAAAATATATATTCAGCTCACTTTGAAGCTAAATTACTGTCAATGTGATATGTAAAAATAATCCACGTAAAGTCGTAAAGCGTACGTTTTTGATCTACAGCAAAAGTTCAGAAAAACACTTAATTCCAGTAATTCTTCTTTTGCAGAATATTTTTTTTTAATATTATTTTGCATTAAAATCATGTATTCTAAAATTTCACTGCTACTTCTGAGCAATAGAATTCATACCGCCTATATTATGAACGTGAATGCATCGTGGCACCCGCATACTTGCTGAGGTTGTTGCTTCAGATGTGGCACACAGATACGCGGGTCGAACATGAGAAACCAATCGAGTTCCCGTCCGTCTCAGATTCCCTCTTTGCCTTTCACTGGTTTGTGAAACATGAAAAATGGACAACCAAATGCACTTTACTGGAAAACATCTCAATTCGTTTTCCCACTGAAGATAATCAGTTGAGCGTGCTCAAAATATCTTCCTTAGATATGTTTTTATACATACTTGGATTTCTAATAATTACTAATATTACCTCTTAACCCTGTGTTCAGTTCGCTCGACAGAATGTTAGGCAAATAGGCCCTCCCCGATTGGGGGGGGGGGGGGGGAAGAACGAAAATACAATTGAGGACGGTAAATATTTAAGTTTTAAAATATGATTGTTATGTTGAAAAAAAAGTGTTTTATTACCCTTCTGACATTTTATATTAGGCTAATAGTATTAACAGTTGTAAAATTAAACCTTCAAATTTCATTTTATTTCCTTTTTTTCGAAATGTTATTATTTTGGAACAGAAAAAAAATGCTATTTTATTTGTAGCAGAAAAAAGACGTTAAAATTAAATTTTAAGGTTTAATTTTACCATCGTTGTGGAGCTGGCTAGTGAATCTGTACTACTCAGATCATGAGATCATGACTTTTCTTCATTATATTGGGTGGATTTCAGACCCATCCACTGCCAAAGATTTCTCGAGAAAATCTCTTTCCTCACAAGATGCGTACAGAAATCTCAAGGATTAAAACAATAAGTTGATGGTGTGGCTGCAGTGCAAGTCTGGTTTGAGATTAAAAGTCAACGAACTGTTCATTCAGCTAATTAATTCTAAGCACAATTAGAACTAAAGACTTTAATTAACACCTATACAGTGAATTATATTCTCGTAAACGACTTCTGCAACTCTTAAATTAATGAGTCTTGATAATTAGCCTGATTTAAGCTTAGTGGAGGCCTACATGCACAATGTGTAACACTCGGATTTACTCTTAAACTTGGCTCCAAAGTACAATTTGTTTCACTACATATCGAATCGTATCGGACGTGTGGAACCTTTCCGTGATTAATAATAGTAGGTATTACATTCACATAGAAGATTTTAGGTTTCAAAAATTAAAAATAAGATGTTGCATAAGTAATGATTATCAGGTTTGATGTCTTAAAAGATGAAAATCCTCCGAAAATGACATGAAGAACTTTGTAGTACCGGTACTTTGAACTACATTATCTCTTTTCAGTAAATGCTCATATCGATTGCTCAAAAGGTGCAAATGCCATTTACCAAAATTCAAAAGTATTAATTTTTCCAATGTTTGATTATTATTAATAACTAAATGGAGATGTGGATAAAACTATAAAATAATGAAGTGATATGTTGAACCTATAAATATTAGTACGCTATTGTAACAAAAGTGAAATACAATCAATGAAGTTTGTAAGTTAAAATAGAAAGCAAATAATAAGAATATTTCTTATTTCTTCAATATCAATTATATCATTGGGAGCATAAGATGAATGAAACAATGTCCTTTTCCTGTTCAGCGTAAATTTTTATATAACCAATAAACTAAATCCTGAGCAATCATTTGAACATAAAATAAGCGAATAAATTCCTCATATAATACTGCAAAAATTGCAATCCTATTGAATTTGAGGAATCTTATGTTTTGTGTGGAAAACCTTCTGTCACAAATAGGCTACATGACTGAAGAATAAATGTCCATGAATTAAATCTGCTTCGTGGGTGTTGTCAATGACAAATTCATGTGGCGTGTGTAGGCATTGCATGAGTGTGAACAGCTAAATAAGCCCACCGTCTAGTATAATTTAGCACGCAAGGTTTCGTGGACCTATGCCAATATATCGTTTTCGTTAGTTTTGCTTTACTTTTCGCCCGTACACTGCCCAAAATCTCTTATGCAATCATAAAATGAGAAAATAAAAATATAAGTTATTGAATAGACTTTCTTTTTTCCTTTCTTTCTTTCTTTCTTTCTTTCTTTGTCTTAGTTTTACCTCTCCCTTTTAGGATTTAAGCGACTCAAGCCGCCCGGGCTTGGAATAGACACTGATTAATAATAAGTAGGCGTTTAGAAATGTCAATACATTTTGAAAATAAGCTCTGTTTTCTGAAAGAACGGATTTGATCCCAGCTACTTTTCTTTTTAGAACTTAGACATTTCCGCTAACTTCTGGTCGCTTGAAATAACAAGGTCATTACTAATATATTATTCAAGTTCTATGGCTTGAATTATGCAGTTCCCCCCCCCCCATTTTATAGGTAGTCGGATAAAATTTGAACAAAAGGAGACATACATAAGAATTTTAGAGCACTAAAAATTAAATTAAATGTCGTTCAAGCCTTTTTAAACCATTGTATTAAGTGAAACGTTTTGAGATCATCTCCACCCAACACGGAGCCTGGGAATAAATCGTCAGATTAGCTGCATTTATATACTTTATATACTTTATATTTACTTCACTTACATTAAATTGCATGATTGACCCCTTCAACGTGCTATAGAGTAAAAAAAAAAAATATTTTAATTGTTCCTGAAGTTTATTCAAAGTCGTTTTGTCTTTCACTAACGCTACCACCTGGTTTAAAGAAAGGCGAAAGCACAGCGAGTTATTCTTTATTAAATATAAATTCGTTTGGGAAGGTGATTTCCAAAAACTTCCAGCTTCTAGTTTGTAAAATTTGTAAAATGTTGTTTATGTGTATCTGCAAACCCGTTATGTTCGATATTTATTTTATTGGGAATGACTTATTTCTCCCCTTTACTTAATTAAAAATATTACTTTTTATTATTCCGCCAGATTTTTCCCCCGCGTCTGAGCACTCTTCATCAGAAGATGCTGTAATGGGAGATTATCGGACCTACCAGAGCAATCATAGAACAGATTCTTCAACAAAGGTGATGATGTGTCGATCGATGAAACAGTTGAATTCGTACTATACTGTTTTCCCATCTGGATTAGCACTCTCAACTACTTGGTTCTGCCACTTGCATTTAAATCTCCTAACCATGTCCTGTGGGCATTAAGTATGCATCATTTACGCCTCTCATTAGTTCCAATGAGCTAGCTGAGGAAAATTATCTCAGAGGCTTTCATCCGGATCATCATGGAAGAACGGTAGCAGACATAGATAATGCACTACATAGACTAGTATAAGATGAGGAATTATTTCACCCGTCAGTTCCCTAGAACATGTTTGGAATACGAGAAATTGCCTAGTGTATTGTACTTACGTTAGTTTTGTCGCAAATAATTTTGACCTACGTTGGGTTAGATAGTAAGACATATCTTGTCTATCGAAATTATCCCCATCTGTTTTGGAAGATGCCTATACCCTTTCCCATGGTTTAAAGGGGTTAAGATTTTTTAGCGTTATAGCTTTTCAGTACTTCCAACAGTTGGACTATATAGTTGTACATTATTAGTTTTCTATTTGAAATATCGTGGAAAAGTTTTTTTATAATGTGCAAGCTCAAAAGTGACTCGAGAGTGCTCAATCGACTATATTATGTAATAAAATTCCGCCGGAACAAGTTCTAAACTCGCTTAAATACCATAACACCTGTAATATGTTGCTAATTCATTCTGAATTCTTTCTCTTAATAGCTTATTTGCGAGGTTTGCTTAGTAAATGGTAAAGAGTAACCTGTACAGCACTATAATTAAGGCGAGTCATATGGAAAGTTGAAACAAATAGTTGGGAACCATATTGGGCAACAACAGGAAACAAGTGGACACTTCCGGATTTCATATCTCACGGCAACTCTACAGTTATGAGGTTTCCTGGGACATTGGACTTAATGTTGCTGTAAGAGTCCTCTGTGTAGACACAAATATTGGTATGTCTGCAATCCTATACTTTAGTTAAGTGAATACATTCTTTTAATTAAAATTAATCAAGTTCCACTTAGAAACTGTCTACAAATTGCTTGTAGTCTAGATTATGTACGGTAGATCATGTTATTTCGTTATTTTACTATTTACTATTTTACTATGACAATTTGAATAATTGTCTCAAATCCACTGCTGTGGCGTAAAGGATGCATTCGCTCCTCTTACGCAGCGGGCCCGGATTCGAATCCTGGTAGGGACAAGTTACCTAGGTGGGGGTTTTTCAAGGGTTTTTCCTCACCTGTGGGACAAATGTCGGATAACTTTAGGCCTTTGTGGCCACGGATTTCATCTGGCCGTCATTATCATCTTCACCCCATCCTCGCCTTGTTCAGAATGTGTGTGTGAATGTTGTGTCTCATCCTGTGTGCTCATGTTGTCTCGGAGATGGCCCCGGCATTGAGCTGATCACTCACCAGGAGGCCCTCCATGTCTTTGTCTGGCCAAGAAATTATATATATGACCCATAGACAATCCCTCTCCTGACTGGTCGCGGCCCGGGTGACATGGGTTACTTACATGCCCCTAAAAGGGAGAGGTAAAACTAAGGTAAAGAAAGAAATGTCTCAAATCACAGTGCCTTGATTACTTCTGCCGCTGAAGCATTCTATCTGACTGAAGAAAAGTTCGTATTCCATCTATTAAAATAAATAAAATAGTATATTTCAAGAAGAATTGTCAACTATATTTGTGATTGTAATAACGACAAGATTTACAATAATATTAAATATATTAAATAAGTTCTATGTAGCCTACTTCGTACTTCGGAGGAAGGGTTCGGTACTCATCGTTCTAGTATAATTTATTGTGGAAGTAGTGGTGTCAGGGCCTTAGGGGTTTGTACTTAATCCCGTAAGAATTCACTATCTTACTCAGCAAAGAGACACAGATGAAAATTGTTTGGTTATATGATTGTGTTAAATAATGTAGCCACGAGACCAAAAGAAACATTGAATAACTGTTGCGGTTAATTTTCTATAAATCGGCAGCATTGGAATAAATCATTCTTATGTTTTGATATTATATCAAGCTATTTCGTTATATTAGTAATTCAAACAGACTCACAGTTCTTAATTATTTTTGGCAGTGAACCGCTATATCTGACCAACAAGAAGGAAAGTTCGTATTGGTTAAATTAAAATAAATAAAACGTTTCAACAAAAGTTGATAACTTGATAAGCTAACTGGTTACGTTGCTTTATTATGTGAACATGTGAATACGCTATATTGAAAATTATTTTGAATTGTTTACATATGGTTTGCAATTTAAATTACAAATTACTTAGTATACAGTGTTTACAAAATTGAGGCTTTTAAATAGCATTTTTTTTTTAAATAAAGATAAAGCATGTATCTTCGTGTTAGTGACAGAATTTAGTCGATATCTTATTTATTTTTGGAGCTACGACCATAAATGTGTAAGCGGGTGCTACACCTCCATTACACATTAGTTTTGTTTAACGCTAGTTTCCCGCAACTTTTATTTCCAGAACCATTTTAATAATAACTCCTAAAGTTTATAAGATATTGCTGTAAAATTGTGCATGCTTTTGAACAGTAAGCCTACTACTTAGATTCATTATTTAAGCATTTATAATTTATTTTTGTAAGAAGTTGACAAAGATATATGAAAATTTGAGCTTTGCAAAAAAAAAGTTACATTAAAAATGTTTCTGTTGCAGAAATTTCAATTAGTCTATTTAGTTTTTTTTATGACACCGAGAAATAATTTTGACCAAAGAACCATTGAGCTTTTAAAAGAAGTTAAATTAAAAATATTTCTGTTGTAGATATTTCAATGATTCTGCATAGTTTTGTTTATATGACATTTAGGAATAATTTTAAAAAGAACCATTAAGAATATTAATATAGGCTATACATATATATTTATTTATATTGATAGTAATCGTGAGTGTTTGCAGTGAGTATTATGCCTAAGCATACCAATTTAGAAAGTGAAAGTATGATTAGTTCCCAAGAAAAAATATATTTTATTATTTTTAGTGCTTAAAACTGTAAACTATGTCCCTCCTTAAATCTTTGGAAATGATAAAAGAGTGAAAACTTTTATTGCCTTTTTTTAATTTGCCATATTGAACTAGGCGATTGATGTGAGAGTAGGAAAATTAAGTTTCTATAGTTACTGAAGTTCAAAGGTCATGTGATAATGTTAATTTTAGAAGGTGAATGGCATTCTGGTTAACTCTTTCCAACAGTAATACCTTTTTTAAAAATTCGAGAGCTTTCAAACCAGATTCCAGGGCTGAATTTAACTTCTGTATTAAAGATGGAGTAGGTTGAGACTTTTACTTCTTCGGTTACGTGAAATATGTTGTTGATTTGTACATCTTACCTGAAACATCAGTGCAACGCCCCCCCCCTCCCCCTCTTTGTAACGTGCCGCTTTCCATCCAGTGAAAGTTTCCAACTTTTGCCCTCTCAGTCCTTACCAATGATCTTGCACATATATTCTTCTCTCTCTAACATTTGCATCTACCAGTAAGTCTCTAGGGAGTTTGAAGAATACACTTTCATTATTTCAGTTCCCTACTACAGTACCATGAAGTTGCAGTATTTACTTTACTTTTCTCCTCCCTAAAACGTTTCGCTTCGATAGCTCTAATGTATACTTATTAACTGTTAAAACGACCATCCGGTAGCCATGAAACATTAACTTTAATTACAAATAATAAGTTGTTTTCTTAAAGAACACTGTACCTGGTTGCAACAAAGTCATTGTATCGTATCAAGCAAAATGCTTGTCAGTTTCTGTTAAATATAGCTTGTTAACTACATGCCTGCCACAATTTTCATTCTTGATCTAAAGTAAAATAGTCTATTCCATACGTTCAGGTCTTCAAGAACTTTAGAGCTCCCGGATTTTAAAAATCAGTAGGGCATATGAGGAGTATCGTCGCAAACTGTATTATGTCCACCCCTGGATAAAATTGAGTGTTACACGAATTCGCAAAGTTTCTAGCTTGCTGTTTTCTGCTCTGAATTCTGTTCGCGTGAAATCATATTTTGTCCCGGTGTAAAAGACATGCGAAAATAGACTGTTGTTGCAAACAATATTTTGTCCGCATTCGTGAGTGCTGCAAACCGTATTATGTCCACAGCTTTTTTGTCTCGATGGTTACCCTGAAAGTGAATTACGTTGGATAAACTGATAACTTCATCTGTTAAATGTAGCAAAAATTATGTTGTTTTGTGCTGTGTTTCACAGTTGATAAAGGTATAATATAGGGGAAAAGTCACGAAGGAAACAAAAGCAGCAAAGCTCACCAAGGCATAACAATCATTAGTAATCTAATTTGGTTCAACAGGTCCAACAGGAATGGAGGTTGAGCGTCGGACTGGTAATTCGACCTTGTAAAAAATATATTACTCGAAAGCCTCATAGGATTCAGCCGGACGGATATCTTGGAAATCGACCCACGCATGTTAATAGGACACGATCTGGAATAAAGGACATATTGAAATTAGGAAGGAGTAAAAGGCTGCACAATACTAGATAAATTAAAAAATGAAGAAATCAGGAAAGAATTAGAAATTGAGCCAATAAGAAATAAAATATCAGGACGTAGGCAGCAATGGCAAGAACATGTTTTAAGAATGGAAGATACTAGATATCCAAATGCAGTATTAAATTACAGTCCAAAAGGAAGAAGAGAAAGAGGAAGACCCAGGAGACGCTGGAGAAACCTTTGAAGCCGGAACGGGCAACGTTGCCCAAACCATGGAATGAAGATGATGATGATGATGATTAATGTCGTACGCACCACTACTGTAGATCAATTACGGAACAAAACCTTGAATCGCATTATTCCCCGGACTAAAGCTGAGCGCTGTAGCAAATGGAATAAGCAATACACGGTTAAATGAAATTGAAGGCTTGAATTTTGAAATATATATATATATATATACTATTGTCATATTATTCAATTTGGGATATGTAAAGACAAATTTTATTATACTGTATTTCTCATATAGGCCTATGGATGCGAAAAGGTTGTTGGTCTTACGCTTCATTAACTGTGTCCCATAGATTACTCCTATTAACCATCATGTTCTGGTCTGAGTCAACCCTAGACCACCAGAAGGATTAGGCCAATATTAAAAAAACTCAAGGATAATCAGGCTTTGGTTTGTAGACAAAACACAATAGAAATAGACCTATAAATAATAAACTTTGTAAAGAATAATATTTAAAATCTTATTTTCCTTTTACTGGGTAATCCAATATTGAAGTATGGATGTCAAAATATCTTTCAGTGGTTGTAATATTATTCAAACCTCGGTATTCCATATTATTAAGAAATCTTAATTCAGAGGCGAAAAAAAGGAAGTACAAATAATTTCAGATTTGGATCAACAATTTCGTTTATATCCACATTTTTTGCTTTAGTTTTTATTAGCACCCTATAACCAACGGCTAGGTGAATTTGGGAAGAACAGGGCTGGAGCATTCACTTACGACTGGAAATAAATTATCTCAGGTATCTATCTACTCAACTTACATAGTTGGATGAAAAAATACCGAGCTACCTGTCAAAGCCCATCTTTCATGAGAAAGAAAGGATAGATTTTTATGTTCGTGAAATATCTATCTACAGATCCCTTTTTTCTGATCCAAAGTTCAGCGATGTGGATGCAAAGATTTGTTTATAGGAAATCATCTAATCGTCGTAAAAGTTCTTGTATAATTCGGGTCAAAAAAGCCTTTAAGAAGTTATTATTTTGGATTACTTGCCCTTCATAATCAGATTTGAATTTTGCGATTGATACCAACGGTTGACAACCTGTGGCCCGCGGATCCATGGGATTGATCATTATTATTATTGTTAATATTATTGTTATTGTTGTTATTATTTTTATTATTGTAAAAAATCGTATACACCAAACTCACAATGAAAGTATGGAAGAAGTAACTACATCGCTGGAACCAGAAAACTTTAACGTTTTCAATTTTGTATCTAACTTTGCTCTAACTTGACCATAATTATATAGAAATTAACCATTAACGATTAAGACATAGGCCTACACATTCAATTGTAGATTAAAGATTATAATGACTTTATATAGGCCCTTTGGATCGTCAGAAGATTTAAATAAAATATTATGTTGTCGTTTATAAATTCATATTATCATTAGAATCAAATATTAAAATATGTCCTTTTGTAGATCTAGAATTTCTTATCTAATTTATCTCATTTTAATTAGTTATATAATATTATGACCTATACGTGTTTTCCTATATGGGAAAAATGAGGAACTTATATGTCACCGTGCAGTAATATATCGTTTTTATTACACAGTCACTGATGTTGATCATGAGGCAATGGAAATATATCTGAAAAGTTTTTTTTTTCTCTCTCTCTCAATTCTATAATAGGCCTTTATTAACGAAACCGAGTTTTCATTACGAATCCCACCGACATTGTATTTAGATTAAGTCTTACATCAAAGCTCTGAAGACCATCCAGTGATCTATGTTTAAAAGGTTATTTTATATTGCTGTTCCTTTACGTATAAAATAAAAACGAGCCGGCTTCTTCATTGAGTTTGTGGCCAGACGTGCAAGATTGTCCATTGTTGTGGTCATGTGGTGTGTCTCCACATCTTCTTCCGCACCACAGCAATGCTAGCACAAAAACTTGTCTAGCGGTCAGAGGAAGAAAGATATTACTATCATTACCCGTACAATGATAGAGATGAATAAACTGGGGACCGGGGATGCAGTGATTTTATAGTCCCACAGGGAAAGATTCATAGGTTATCAATCAACTCATAATGAGGAGCAACTAATCAAAACATATATTTTTCACACTCAACTCCTGGGCAAAATTTAATTTCACATGTGAACTTTTTATACATTCTAAACGTACCTGTATACAGATTACTTCAAAACGTATAATGTAATATTTAAACAGTTCTCTGAAAACTAATGGTTAAATCTATTTGAATCAAAACATATATTATTAGCTTAGTCCAAAATGAAAATTTACCTTGAATTTTTATTTAATTAATACTGACACCACTTATGAATTTGAAAATAGTAAATTTGTGTTCTATAATTGAGTATAATTGTTCATGTTCAATTGTTCCTTCTACATCCATTCTTATATTATAAATAAGGAACTGTTATAGAGTTAATTTTATAATTTTGAACTCTCAAGTCAGTGTCTTGGTTGCAATTAATGTAATTAAGACATTAATGTACTAAAATTACCGTATAAAATTTATATTATCCAACATTGCATATTGAAACATACTCGTATTTATGTCCAAAACACAATGGGAATAGAGGGAGAAACGTTTGCTTGTAAATGATGCTGGCTTAACTGATTCTCAATATACAAGAACTTTTCATTTTATACATATTGGCTCATGACCTTCGGTATACTAATCGACAAAGTAAACTATTTTTTTAAATGTTTGAATTCACTGATAGAATTATATGCAATTACAATAGAAATATTCATTAATTCAAGTTAGGTTTACTTCGGTAACAAGTTATTCAATACAAAATAATGGGGTGATTTCATTTTTGCATGACTCCAGTTGGAATGTGTTAAAAAGGAACATCAAGAATGTACAACCCTGGTGTCACCCTAGTAACGGTGATGAGGAGGTGTGGCATGCAACAGGTGCAAGGACCTCGCCAGGTGATCCGGCTCTTCTTCAAGTTGTTGAACTGCTTTTATCGATTGCTGATGCAAAATCGATGCCTGCCACTTTAGCGAGGTCATACTCGATCTAACCTACATTTTCTTAATTTCATTATTATTATTATTATTATTATTATTATTATTATTATTATTATTATTATTATTATTATTATTATTATTATTATTTGCAGGTGAGATTCAAATTTTGTGATTTTTTTTTAAATTGTGAAACTGCTTTTATCGATTTCTGCAACAAAATTCATACCTTACTCTTTAACGAAGTGAAATCGATCTTGGCCTGTATTTTCTTTAATGTAGTTATATTATTAATATATTATTATTATGAAGTATAAATGTTGTATATATATAATATTATATTCACAGTTATTATTATTATTATTATTATTATTATTATTATTATTATTATTATTATTATTATTATTATTATTGGAAATTGGACTGGCCAACTCGGAAAATCACTGTCCTCTAATGATAGAACAGAAGAGGAAAGAGAGTGAAAGCATAAAAATTACGAAGAAATAATAGAGAAATAATGCCTACATGTCTGATGTGTTGAAAGTTACGCGACTGAAGATTTCGACCTGTGTCCCTCATAGCTTCCGTAGTTAGGAAAAATTACTGCACTTAACCTGACAATTTATTCAAGTAAGCTATTGATCCAGTAGTTTCTAAAATAACAATATTATTATTATTAACTATTTTTTTGAACTGTTACCTACTACCACGCTAGTAGAAGAAACAATTGAACAAATTGAAGATCTAGAGTGGGTATCCAGCCTACGTATTACTTTCTCTGCCCGCACCGTAGGTGCTATAGGGAAAGGAAGTATTGTGTCCCATCCCGAAATTCCATGTAGAGAATTTAACATAAATCAGGGGTGCCCACCCCCCAAACTTCATTGCTCACCCCTTCCCAACCTGATTGGCTGTCGACAAGGGCGCCCATATAATATTTTCTAGGGGGGCAATTTTTTTAATTAATTTATTTTTTGTCGCTTTAACTTCTTGGGCCACTTTGTAATATTATATTAATAATATAATAATTGAAACAATGACGTAGCCAGAAAATAATTGCGGGGAGGGTCGAAAGTGCCGGGGGGGTTGAAATACCCCCAAAAAAGGGGTGGGGGTCCATCCCCAGAAAATTTTTAAATATTGAACTAATGAAAATCACATTTTACGCTATTTTAGCACAGAAAAACTAGTTAGGAAATTTGTTTACCAGACTCTAAGACTTGCCAATGTAAATAAGAAATCATTACCTAAGTGGGGGTCCACCCCCGGAAAATTTTTAAATATTGAACTAATGAAAATCACATTTTACTTTATTATAGCACTGAAAAACTAGTTAGGAAATTTGTTTACCATACTCTAAGATATGCCAATGTAAATAAGAAACCATTACCTAAGTGGGGGTCCACCTCCGGAAAATTTTTAAAAATTGAACTGATGAAAATCACATTTTACGCTATTTTAGCACTCAAAAACTAGCTTGAAAATTTGTTTACCATACTCTAAGACATGTCAATGTAAACAAGAAAATGTTACCTAAGTCGGGTGTCCCCGGGAAATTTTTAAAACTATTGAAAATCACATTTTACGCTATTTTAACACTGAAAAACTAGTTAGGAAATTTGTTTACTAAACTCTAAGACATGGCAACTTAAACAAAAAATTGTTACCGAAGTTATAATACTTATTACTATTTATAAGAAAAGTTGAATAACACATGGAACAGTGGACATAATAGGCCTACTCATTATGTTATGAAAAGAAAATAACTGCTATATCATTAATAAATTTCATTTCCTCTAGTGCTAATAAATGTGATAAATATAATAGTTTAAGTTTTAGCCTTAAGCACTAAATTTTATTACATGACTTTAATTAAGTGTGACTAATTGTATAAGATTTTAATATTAAATTTTATTACTTGACATATTGATATAATTATGTTCATATATTATATCAATACAATAGACTTGTATAACAATATTATTCATTATTAATGTAATGTATTAATGTAAATGTAACTTGTTTTTACGACTATATTGCATAACCAAAATTAGCTATAAATAAGCTACTAAGCGTTATATGCAATGATATAATGTAATTTTATCCTTATGACTATATTGTATATCAAAAACAGTTATGAAACAATAAATAACAGTAAAATATAAATCTATACACTTTCTACGTCTTCAGCTCCAGTATCGTGTTAGGTTTCTTATTATATACTAGTGCTTAAGGCTGAAACTTAAACTATTATATTTATCTGCTATATCATATTTGACACACCAACAAATCTTGTTTAATTAAATAAATATTTTTTTAAAAATACAAATATAGAATTTTAGGTTTTGACTTTTGGGGGTCCAATCCCCCTGGACTCCCCTTTTCTAATCCACTGTGGATTCTGCTTCCATGTTGTCGACTTGGTAGAACTTCTGCAAACTTTTTATGTCTCAACTGACTTTCAAATAATTGTCTTAAAAGAAAAACACCTGACTATAATAATTATTAATATACATTTTTTTCCTTGCGCCCCCCCCCCCGCCCCCGGGTATGGGCGCCCATGGCTGTCGAAATTCTTCATCTTTATCTTCAAGATTCTGCTTGGGATTTATATTAATATATAGTTTCCATTTATCTTCGCCACTGCTTTTACTTTCAGTAATCTTGTATTTTATATCTAAATTATGTTTCAGTATAATATACGGATGTTTCTTTCTGCAGTGATCTTGCCATTTGTCATGCCTAATAATGGCATTGCACAACAATTCTAAACACTTATATTTAAATTGCTTTTGTTTTTTCGGCATTTTCGAGATGCCGAGATGGACTGAAACCGGTAGCCGTAACGTCAAGTTTCAAATTAAGAATGCAGCATTGGTTATAGACAGATTTTTCCACACCTTCCCTCCCGTTCTTTATATGGTGGCACGTGCAGTAAAATCACTTCCGAGAATAATATTATTCTTGCAGGCGGCATTGTACAAAGACTGTAATAACCCAGTAAGAACTAATACTCCAATAATTCCTAACAATGATTCAGTTCGCAGTCGCCGATATCGGCACAGAGTGATCGATTTCATTGGCGCTGCAGTTGTTTATATATACAAGCGGGTTCATGCCATTTGCGCAAAACTGCCCGTGGGATACTGTTACATTACCGCAAAAATCCATGTTACAGTACCGCAAATGATTGTGACAAAGTAATCACACAGCGACTACATAAATTTAGGCAATCTACATCACTGATTATGCTAAATTTCCACCGGTGTTATGAGCTAGTTGTCCATCAAGCGATCCCCGAACGACAAATGGGACTGATGGCCGAGTGCACCAACCTCGGTATTCAGAATACCGCGGTAAAGTTACTTAGTTTACCCCGGTAAAGTCATACTTTCGTTGCACCGTGCTCGGTTTCGACTTTTACCGCGGTAAGATGCAAACCGACCGTAAGGAGCTGTAAAGTGAGAAAACCGCGGTTTTCTTTCCAAGATGGTGATCAGCGTAATGTATCAAATTTACGATATCTAGGCCAAAAGCTAATTGAACATAAAGAATAATGAGAGACAGGTGGGGTCTATTTGAAGAATGGACGATGGTGCATATCTTTGCAAATACTGTGCTGTAACATCGAATGAAATGACCTTCCTTTCTTACCTCAACCAAACCAGGTCCATCGTGTAGGCTAGTGGGCGTAACCACGATTAGAACGATTAGTACAGTATTTATGGTGTTTAAATCAAAGTTTGGATTTAGACGACATATATACGCAATATAATATTACATTTTATTCTTATGAACATTTATTACTAAACAATAAGGCAACAAATAAATGAAATATGGAAAACCAGTGGTCCTAGGCCAAATTTAAGCGAATGGCTGCATGCATCACGATATAGCCTGTGTATCGGTATATAGGGTATGTAATCAATTTATCATACCTGCACGTACACGAACATAATTATAACAGCCCTTTCATGTCTATGCACATGATTTTGCACCTAAAATTTCTACTAGTACGGGAATAAAAGCGAGGCTTTGTCGAACTCAGAGCAGAGATTTCGTGGTGTTGCTTTGCCTTGTATTGCACACGTGTGAGAATTATTCTTTAAAACATCAATGTTATTTTATTGAAATGTACAGACTGGTGGGATCTATTTGAAGAATGAACGATGGTACATATCTTTGGAAATACTGTGCTGTAACATCGATTGAAATGACCTTCTTTTTTCACCTCAACCAAACCAGTAGTAGGCGAAACCAACCCTTTTCACGATTGGTACAGTATCTATGGTGCTTGAATTCGAAATATGAATTCAGACGACATATATACGCAATATAATGTTCCCTTTAATCCTTATGAACATCTTTTTATTGAATAATAAGGCAACAAATAAATTGAATTTGGAAAACCAATAGCCTAGGAGAGCCACCGTGACTGCCAGATGTGCAGAGAGAGAGAGAGAGAGAGAGAGAGAGAGAGAGAGAGAGAGAGAGAGAGAGAAAACCTAGCGGCCATGGAAGAAACCCAGACAAACCAACACAAAGTTTCTCCATGGGAATGGCTTCATAGCAGAGTAACCGCGATATTTCCAAGCATTAGCAAACCGCGGTATTTTTAGCAATGGTGCACAGAGATTTTGAGAATACCTCGGTATTACGTTTACCCCGGTAACGAAACGGCTGAGAAAACCGGAGAATTGTGCACTCGGCCATGAGTCTTTCCATAGACATTTTAAAAAACATTTTCATCAATCACATCCATCTGTTCATGTGCTGACTGCAATGCTTAGGAATTCCAGAGCGAAATATACATCTCTATCACTTCTTTGCAGAAGAGAAAAGTTAGGAAACATATCATACAGAAACACGCATACAACATGGATCTCTGGAAAAGTTATTCAGCTGGTATAATATCGTTACTACAATACACCAAAACTTTGGGACGTCGTTAACAGCCACAACAGCTCAGAAGAAAATTAGTGTTATGAGTTTATGACGAATCTTTTGGAGAATGCAGTGGACGCCACACTTCTAGTGTAAGGTAATCCTTAATGCTCATTTGCGCTAATGACATGTTAACTTTTGCGGTACTGTAACCGTGCCCATTTGCGTAAATGCAACGTAATTTTGCGTAAAAGTGCTGCACCGATACAAGCAAATGCGTTTCGCTAATTTATTGACTGTTCACTTCTAAAGAATTAGAAGAGACCTTTAAGTTATAAAACTTGACCGTTTTTATTTTTAACATATAAAACGCTAATTTTGCAACAATTTTCAGTCCCCCCCAGAAAATTCATAAAACGATAATATTTTGTTCCCCCCCCCAGAAATTTCAATGACGCAGTTTGCGTCTTAACCCCCCCATAGGGCACCCCTGCATAAATACACGTTTTGAGGTCACCTGATCCAAAAATGTGTGTCTGTGTGTCTGTGAGCAGTCTAGCTCGGGACCAAAAGACATATAAAAACAACATTTTATATCTGACTTTGGTATCTTGTGGGATATGATACGAAGATTGGCGACGAGGTACATTTAATGCCACTTTACATGAAGCGATTTTCTCGAAAATGGCTCTAACGATTTTCTTTAAATTTTGTAAATGAGGTGTTTATACTAAGAGCTAAAACTTTTATTTGAAACTTTTTTCGTAAATTTCTCTGAAGGATAGTTATAAGTTGCCCACTGTTTTTAGAAACTCAGTCTTGCCTGGTGAACATTAACACTTTGCGTCAGGTTGAAACAACTGAATATGCATTTCTGTTTAAATTTCATAAATTAATTCCATGCATAACATATTATATTATACGGTATATCATGTATTGCACATTAAGTATACTAAGAGTCAAAACGTTTAATTGAGTAGAGGAAGTTACATATAACACATCAGATTTTTGTATTCATAATATTGGGTTGTGATTAGTGACTTAATATGAGTAAACAACTCCTTCAACTTCTGTGAAATTATCTTTTTATAATATAACACTGATATCTAAGTCAAGAAATATAGCCAAGTTCTTGGTCTTTCCATTTGTAGTCATATCTTAGAAGTTACTAAGGAACGAGGTATTCGAGGTCAGTAACTACTAAACTGTGTTATGCATATTTATACTGGGAAATCTGTGAGATGTTGAAGTGGGTCCAGCATATGCTGCGTGGATATTACTCACTCGCATTCACAAAGTAGGCCATGTGAAAATGGTTACAAGATAAAGCAAAATTGTGTACTCGTTTACATTTAAGTCAACATTTTAAGCAGAAGTATCTGACTCACTTTCATTAACTTACAAACCCCAGATGTTATTGCAATTATTACATCCGAGTAATTTAATAACTTACGCCAACTGATTATATTATTACTAGTAATAGTCCATTAAATTTGACGTTAGTAACTGGGGCGCCCGCCCTGTTCGTTTTACTTAACCTATTTATTATTTTAATCCCTTGAAATGCGCCATCTGATTCCTATTCTTGCTATAGCTTAGTATGGTATTCGTAAAGAATTGTAGGAAAATATAATTACCATATCAAATCGTGTATGTGATAGATCCAAATATGATTGTTATTATTATTACTGTTATTAATCATTTACAGAAAAGTAACGAGAATACCTTCTCAAGGAAGTCCCGCACCAAAACGCTTGTTTTACATTGTTTTACAAGATTTGGAGAGAGATGAATACCTGAATAAGAATTTTTTTTCAATTGTTTCGAAAAATTGAACAGTTACTGGAATATTTTCTTACTTATAATTTTCTCTAACTTTATTTAAACGCATTACTATCAACAAACCAGTTTAAATTGTACGAAGACTTGTAGAAAATCATATTTCATATTGCTCCCTGTGATGAGGCGTAGGGCCTCGAAGTGGAGGTTACTGTTACCTATTTGAATTTTATTATGCTTATTTCCCGATAGAAGGTGGTAAGCCCATCACCTCACAACCCCTCTCCGCAGAAACTAAGGTATTACTTGGACGTGAAAGGGCCGAGGAATTTTGTCCAGAGGCAGTAATTTAGGTTTGGAATTCTTTTACGTGCAGTAAATCTACGACACGGGCCCCCCAGCTTAAAGTCCCTCCCGGAGGACTCCATGCCCAGGATTTTGAAGTCCTGAAAAATCTATCGACCGCGGCCGGGCTTGATCCCGCGACCTTCGAATCTAGAAGATCTAGGAGAATCCATTAGACCACCGCGGCCTTCACATGTATGAAACAGATCTGAACTAATTGTTATGCAATTTTCAAAGTATAGAGGTGGAATGATAAGTTGTACTGCAATTATTATTACCATTATTATTATTATTATTATTATTATTATTATTATTATTATTACTCTATGGCCCTGGGGTCGACTCAGCCCCTAACAGAAATGAGTACCAGGAGCAATCCTGGGGGTAAAGGCGGCCGGTGCGTAAGGCTGACAACCTTACCACCTTCATGTGCCAATTGTCCAAAATCTGGGAGCCTCAACCTCCTGGAACCTTCTGGGCCTCCATGACCTGTATAGAGAACACTTTACCTTTTTATCTTTTTACTACTACTACTTCTACTTAGTGGTTCCTTTCAAATAAGAAGATTAACAACACATTTCTCCAGAATAAGGCGATTTAAAATGCGTTTTGTTGCAATAGTAATTCTGTTTTCAGATTTATCTAATATTGTGTCACATAATAACGAAAGCGCCCCACCAATCTTCTAAGCAACACTGAGCGTGAAGAATTCCTGTAAGAAACAGGCTCCTTGCGTAACGACTGCCGCCGTGAGCATACGCCAACACACTCTGCGCACAAGATTGACAGATTGCCTATCTCTGTAACGTTCTGCATTAACTTCATCGGTTCATTACTCAGAAATGGGATGTAATTTAAAAAAATATCTACATCTGTCTATCTAAATCTATACTAAATCTATCTAAATATAAATATCTATCTAAATATCTACATATACATTGGCTAAAAATTTTCAAAATATGGAGTAAAATATGAACAATTTTTTTTAATGGTGCAGAATCTATAATAATAAAACGAAGTGTCTGTATTTCTGTCTGTGCGCGATGCCCAGCAAAATCTACTAAACGCAGAGATCTGAAATTTTAAGCATAGGTGGACTGAAGGGTGGAAAAATGCACCTCGAAGCCGGATTTTTAATTTTCGCTTTCGTTCGCGAGTTATGAGTGAAAAACGGGCAGAAAACCTGCATTTTATTTTTTATTTATTTATTTCTTTTTTTGCGCTTTCGAAGCATCAGTTTTGACTAATAGGCTACATTTCAGTTGTGGAATCAATTGTAGGTGGCTTTGTCTGTTTTTGTCATACCTTGGAAATAAAAACATCGCGATCGCTTGATTTTGTAAGCACACCCTGGTCAATTCATTTGTTTATAATGTCAACGCTAGCAGACACTGAAATTTTCAACCTACACGGAAGAAGGGTAATGAATAGAGGCCTAAAAGAGCAAAGATTGTTCGATTTGGACGAAACTCACTATGCAGGGGTTTTCTGGGCCAGGGAACCCGAATCTGAGGTCTGTTTCCCAATGCTGCGCTTTATAATCCTATAAATCACTTAAAAGCCGGACTTTTAGCTGTTTCATTAATTATATTAGGCTAATTGTTTAATTTAGGCCCATGAATGTTTCGTATGAAAGTGTTAATAAATATAATGTTTCAATTATTTTGCTCTTAATTTTTAATCTTCCATTTAATTATCGTGGGCGAAGCCGCGGGGAACTGCTAGTAGGCCTAATGTATATAAAAACTCCTAAATATTTTCAATGTTACATAGTTATAAAATTAGTACAATTAAAGATTTATTGCTTAAACATGAAAGTCACAGAAATGAATGGAATACATGTGGCACACAAAAAATTAAAGGAGAGTCACAAAACAAATCTTTAACCTTCTTACATATATTTATATAATTGGGACTTTTTAAGTTGTTGTTACAGCTTGGGGGGAGCACATCCTAATATTTTGAAATAGTGCAGTGTTAAATTTTCAAAACTGAAACTGTCTCTGAAAATTGTTTTATACTCAGTAAAACTCCTGTCAACACCACAACCTTTTGCTTTGTAAATCTTTATGTAGGCCTATGCTCTAAACGGCTGTGCTGTGGTGCAGTTGGTTGAAACACTGCGCTACCAACCGGAAAGATTCGGGTTGCATTCCTGATGAGGTCACTGATTTATCACTTGACCAAATCCTAAAGCCTTGATTTCGACTCAGTCTCTTTCATAAATTAGTACGGCACCAGGAGTAGTATAGTTACTTTTGATGTGCAGAATAAAACCGTCATTGCAAAATATATGATTATTGCTGATCATGCGTAAGGTGTGTAACCTTTACCACCTTTATGTGCCGAATGTCTACATATTAAATCCTCAATCTTTTTGGAACCATGTGACCCTTCATGAACAAAGTAGGCCTAAAACACTTACTTATGTATGCCGTTTATTCTCGTGCATGTTCAGTGGGAAGATTTGAAATCAGAGCCCACTTCACTACACCTCCAGGACGGCATTTCCTCAGTAAGCATTGCTAAAAGCACATGCGCCATAAACCATGAGGCCGTAGGTTACAACCCAATAGCTCTATTAACCACCTGGGCTAAATCCGGTCCTATTTCATCTCAGGTCTTAATTCTAAAGAAGGACTTGTCGGAGATATTTATAAGAAATTTTTGTCAGTTCTTAGTGCTATAGCTGTTGTAAACTTGGAGGATGAACTGTGTACTTATAGTCAGTGTCATTGTGAAAACTCTATCTTGATTATTTCTCACCATAAGTAAGTGCCCCCTCTCACAAGTGATAGAGAAACAAATTAACACACAAATAGTCAACAAATAAATTGCTAGAAGCAGATTTCGTACAATAGAAAACCCTAAATATGTTCCAAATTAAATAGATAAACATATCTTCAGAAAGAATAGGTCTATATAAAATTCTTTTGCTTATATATATTTTTTCCACAGCTTTAATGAAGTTTATACTGACATAAAACCCTAGATGTTCTTGTCAGCCTGTCCGTTACTCTTTCACGCAAAAACTACTCAACTGATAAAGTTGAAATTTTGCATGAACATATTTTTTTTCTTTCTTTCTTTCTTTTTAATCTGGAAAGGACTATAGCCGTTTCGAAATGTTTGCCGTTTTACGATAGTGAATGTTTTAATGGCTTGTGGGAACAGTCGGATTCTGTTACCAATATTCACTTGTACTCAATCTACAAAAGCCATAGCAATGTCGTCTGCAAAATACGTTTTTTACCCGTATGAAAGACGGGCAACCAGCTAGTCAGCATAATTAAGTTCGTAGCAAACGTAGAAAAAATAAATAAGGAAGAACAAGCAATATCCATCTCGATAAATTATGAAAACGAGAATAGTTTAGGCTTGAGAGAATGAATCAGTAATCTGCTTGGTTTTAAGTTACTATGAATGGTAACAACCCTCTTAGGCAGAATGCACTGACTCCTATGACTAACTTGTAAGATATGTTACGTCACGCTTTTGTTTTCCGCCGGAAGTAAGCCCCAGCACCTGCTTGAGATTCGCCTCACATAGTTATATCATCTTGACCTCCAGGCCTCGATTCAAGGACCTCGGCTTCCCATGAATATTCACATCTTCGCAGGAGGTCATCCAATAAAACCCATCTGCTCAGCTTATAACTCCAAATTTTCATCAATATCTTCTCATTCAGATATGGTTTCTTAAACGGTTCGGTATCTTGAATTGTTCGCCCTGTATGGGACCATACGTAGAAAGATTAACCTAAATTTTATTTCTCCACAATTATTTTCATAAAGAAAATGAGCAATGAAAAAGTGTTGACGTAAGTTCTAAACGCAAAAGTATGACTAGTAATTTTTAGTATGGCTTATATTTTTTCTGTGTATGCCTTGATAGTAAGGCTGCCTTCCACCCGGTGGGGTCAGGGATTGTACAGTAGTGGAAAATTCCTTCTTGGGTGCAGGTCTGGATCTTATGTTGTCCCTATATCCCCATCCTTAAGAGGCAACATGACAAATCTCTCGGTATCACTCTTGCCTGAAAGAGCCTTTTTTCGAGTCGTGGTCATCATCCTATGGCTTCGTTCGGGTGCACACTAGTTAGACCCAACGGACGTACTGAAATACTGAAAAAGTACTCGGTTCGAACTATGCAAGTATAGGGTATGTATGATTTCACCGCCCCTTGTACTGTAACCTGTAACTGTATTCTGTACCGATCTAGACAAACAGTTGATAGTTCAACATAACTGATACGCCATGAAATTCTGGTGGTGATTTGTAGAAAAGTTAAACAAATTCGTTAGATCCGTTTTATGGAAAATAGAAAGAAAGACGATGTAAAGTGCTAATTAAATTAATAGAATGTCTACTTTTTTACTCTAGGAATTTCAAAGCGTATAGGCCTATTAATACTGAAAACTGGTCATCGAATTTCCATCACAACTATAAAAATTATTTTATTATTAAGTGAAGAGGCACATAGTACCTACATTTCAAAATATAAATCACACTAATAACTTTCTGATATCGCAAGTTACACGTTTTGGAAACCATATGCCATTAGTAGTTACAGATATTCTGTTAAACGAGCAATTACAAACTGCTCCAAGCGGTTCTGGTAACCTTATGCAATGTGCATGTCTGTAGAGTAGTAATTAACGCTTTAAGTACATCTTTAGCATGATTAGCACAATCTTTGCATGTTTAACATAGGAAATACTTTAAAAAAGGAGACCTATTACCATATCGTAAAAAGGAACAGGAAATTTACAGTATGTTTTGTGTCTGTGCTTCGAAGTCTTAAACTGACGTGTATTTCAGACATTAATCAAATCGAACAGATATATCTGTTTATTTTTTACATAAACCTTTATACAATAATGGTTATTTCAACAACCAGTATGAGAATACCAGACATGTTAGTCCACCAGACATGTACCACAGTGGTCCTGTGTTCAGTTGCGTAATGAAGTAAAACAGGTGCCTAAAGTTCACAAACTCAACTGGATTTGTAGGAATAGACTGGGAACATAAAAAAAGAACGCGTTAAAACTGTAAAGGCATAGTCTATACAGGAGTTTGTTTCGCAATACACGGAGAAATAAAATTATTCCAGGTTCACTCTTTTATAGCGTGAAATTCTCACTCCATCATTCAACAAATCGATAATAAATCTACATTCTATCGAAAGTGTGCCTATCAATTGCATGATATGACAAACATGTATTGAGGAGTTTTTGAAACGTTCAAGGAAGAATACCAATTGTTTACCTTGTTAAGAAAACGCAATTCATATCTTTCTAAAGATAGTAAAATAAATACATAGTAGGTCACATTTTATGTGAAAAATCTCGTAGGCCTACCGGTTTTAAATATTGAAAATAAACTTATCTGTAGGTATTATCTAAACATCTATGGAACTCTGGGGTACGCCGTGGCGCGGTTGGTTGAGGTATTATGCTACAAACCAGAAGACCGCGGTTTCGATTCCTGATGAGTCGTTGAAATTTGTCATTTAACCTAATCCGTCTGGTGGTTCTATGGCCATGGCCTTGATGCTGCCTCTAACCGTAATTAGTACCAGAAGCAATCCTGGTGTAAAGGAGGCCAGTAGGCCTATCTAAGACTGATAACCTTACCACCTTCTCGGCCTATGTAGGGATAAATCTACTTAAGTTAACTCTGAAAAGAGATCTGAACCTCCGATAGGAGTATTAGACCTATATAAATCGCAGTAATGATGACAGTAGGGCCTATGTATATTAATAACTTAACAAACAGTTTAATAATAATGACCGGCAGCAAGTAATGGTCTTTGGAACTACTTTATATTAAATTAGCAATAAAGTAGTGTTTGGCGCTGATTAATCCTACTAGTGATATCTTTATAGCATCTGAAGTGGTGATGAAGCCTTAGTGATATTTCATTGTTTTATTGAATTTGGAAGCATGCATAGGAACAATTTATTTAAAACGCCATAAATATGCAGATAATTTACCTAGTACGAGACATGACTGGCGGCAAAGATTAGGAATCTACAAGAACATGAAGAATGTGAGGATTTATCGGTGTTTGGATGATGGTTGCTACTGGCCGGTGTGAAAAGGCCAGAGATCACGTAGGTATTTCCATGAATATTATATTAAACCGGTTCCTTATAAATGAAGAAAGCTGTTCTCACTACATAACATGTAGGAGAGTCTTGGATCTGTTCCCCAATAACTCTTTCAGCATTTTTCTACTTCATTAAATTTCATTGTATTATCAAAAATTTAAATAGGCCTAAATACACTAATTGAGGAAACCACTTTCCACAAAGAAAGCCCTACAGTACAAAAAAAAAAGCGAATCTTCCATAGTGTTGGATTTTATGATCGATTAAATAATATTATATTATTAGTTGGGGGATTAACAATATTTAATATTTTGGGGGAATAACGATTGTATTTATTTCTTTTTTATTTAGTGAATTGTACATTATTCGAGTTTATTTTGTTCGTTGTATTTTTAAAAGAATGCCATTGTGAAACCCAAATGTGCCCTTTCTACGTGGAAAAGCGTTCCTCCCGAATTATGGACTGTTGAAAGATAGCCTAGACAGGAAAACTAACATTATGATATCGTGCGAAACATATTCCTTCAGTAATATGAAATTAGTCAATTTTACCAAAAAATATTAGATAGATTCAATCCACACATTATATCATTACAAAAATTAAATCATAATATATATGCCCTGCTTTTTCATTTTAATAAATAATCAAATCAATATTCTTTACTAACTCTATATAAAATCCTGGACATGTGTGATAGTTCTAAATGGAATTTTTAGTAAACCTTTCATCATAGTAATCATTGACCCCGACTTTAGATGAGGGCAAAGTACTTCCTGCCCCCCCCCCCCAACATTTAACTTAATATCATATAATGCCTAGCCTATGTATAACTGCTAAAAATCCAGTCCTTGCTCGCTTGAACAATATTTTCATGTCGGCCCCTCTGATAGTAATTTAATTTACTTTTTGTGTGTGTATGTGTTTTTTTTATCAAAATTCCAGTACTTGATAAGTTAACATTTCAAAGTAAATTCCAGTACTTGATAAGTTAACATTTCAAAGTGTATAAACATGTATAAAAATGTTCCATATTTAATTATATTGAAGTTTTTATTGATTATAAATGTTTTTTGGACGTATTTATAATCTTGTCGGAATTAGCTTTTATATATTTACATGAAAACATATTTTGTTTGATAAATTATATCTCAGAGATTATTTTCCTCTTGTTAAACAATAAGAAGAAAAACTTCAAAATTTACCTTCCAGATCTTATCTGCTGTTGTATGCCGAAATATTTACGTTCTTCATACACACACACAATAAATCACATCACATGCACGAACTGGGAATTTTCTTCATACCATTCGTCAGTTAATGAACAAGATGCTGTTGAAAGTTCTTCTCGTGAGACTCATCTCGCCTAATCTGTATACAGTTCTACCTGCGTGTTTTGGAATTGAGGAAGAGGAAGTAATACAGCCAATTGGCCGCATCGACATGACCGTTACAACAATCTTATTTATGTGCCTCATGTACAAAAGAGTTAGAAACGCATAGGCCTACCGAAAGACAAATATAAAACTGTCAATACATTGTTGTGAATTACAGTTGTCATCGAAATATTATGTTAATTTATTCACTTAACTGTTTAATTATATCTCTATCTTGATAGTATTTTCTTAATTAGTATTGCAAAATTATATGAGAAAAAATTTCCATTAAATTACCTTCCTTATAAATATTTCCATTAAAAAAAATCTCTACTTGTCACATAAAAAGTTGAAACTTTACTACACCGAAACTAAAGAAGTCTTTCAGTATTTATTATTCCATCAAAGGTCAACTTACCGGTTTCCAAATATAAATTACCTTGCTTTCTTTCGATTCAAAATTTTAAAAAGTGTAAAACCAAAAGATCATGCCTAAAGATGTTACTGAAACATGTTACTAATATTACTGTTAGTGTCTTTGAGTATGGTAAATTCAAGAGTAACCATTACACATCAAGTCGACTAATTATTTCACAGTTATAGATGCTAATAAATTAGGAATTGAAACATTAAAATTAACTGATTCTATATTATTTGTACTGGTAGAAACATAATGCTTTGTAGCCGCAGGACATGTCAAAGATATTATTAGAATAACATAAATATCACGTTTAAACCATTCCAAAGAAAGCAGCCTCCAACACATAGAATAGAGTTCTTCATATATTAAATAAACAAAAACAATTCACTTACACATATTGTAATATCCACAAAAATGAAAAAGAAAACACAAACACACATTCACGATGAAGTTTTCACTACGGAATACTATCATCTACTGACAACTACTACTAACATCTGGGAGAGGAAAGAAATTCGTACCTACTTTCTTCTTGTACGCATGCGCGCAAGACAAGGTAGGGTAACACAGGCTGGTTGCTTACAAAATGGCTGCTGAAGCTGCCGAAGGCCTTCCAAGTCCAAACGTTAATGAGATGCTGGATAGCCTGCTTTAAGGCGGTGGAGACCATTGTTACCCGTTCGCTATAGGTTCTTGCCAAGGCCAAAATCTGTTGCAGATTTGTAACTCAGGCTGTTGACAAGTGTGCAGCGTATTGTTACTATACAGCAACCTTCGGAGTCTTCATGACACTCTACGTACTGTTTATTGCCTGTTTACTGTTTAAGAAAGGGAGCAAAGAGGGCATCATAGTTACCATCAGGGATTGGAAAGGAAAACTTAGAAAAACGATACTCAACCCCTTTCAAAATGAGTGATGCTTACTCACTAATCTCGAATATGCTGAAATGGATTTGTTTGTTCGACCATATTATAATACGCTATTACATGTGAAGTAACGGTATCACAATGACACTCATTTCGACACTTTTTAATTTCGACATCAATGTGTATCATCTATTGCCGAACACGGAACGAACTTGAGACCTTGAGAGTTGGAGTTAGAAAACTACCTAATAAATAGCTTGTATTTCAAATGAAAATCAATTCTGTTCGTGTTAATTTTAATATCATACAAAAATGAATTCAATTCACGTTGTCAAAATCCGTTGCTTTCAAGGAAAAAAAACCATAAGGTAGCTTCGATTTTACCGACGCCATTATCTGCCATCTCTCGTAGAAGAAGATGAGAACTTGATACGCGACGCAAAGGACCTGGTGGGCTCGTTGCCGTTTATTTGAGTGAATCTAAAATCTCAAAATGTAAACACTCAGACTAATTACCTGGTCAAACAAATACAGACGTATGCAACTTGCCTATAGTGGTAATTAAGATACCCGTATGAAAATTATGAAACGAGCAACGCGAGCAACATACTCATATCTTAATAAATGTCATTATAGGCTTTTAGCATAATGTACTATATCTTCGGGTTTGAAGGGTCGGCCTGGTTGGATCAATATGCACCTATGGAGCTGGCTTTCTGTGTCCAAGATAACGGGTTCGATCCCAGCCCAAATCATTGTAACATTTGTGCATAAATATGACAGGTCTATGTCTGTAGATATAAAGGAATGCAAAACAACTCCTGCGGGACAAAATTTTGGCGACGGCGGTAACAAGTCTAAGTTGGAGTAAACACCCGTTGTTAAATAACCGGGATTGAAGAAGTTGAATACCACTGGAGCGTCAGATACGTTTCTTTAAAATTACTAACAATATTGATGAATTCCATTGTCGCCAAAGAGGGTGTCTGTAAATACAGGTTGTTTCCTCTATATATAAGGCTACCCTCATATATATGGGTCATTCTTCAAATACGGGAAAATTCGGAGTGTGTAAAATCCAAATTTTTTACTTTTTTTTTTTTAAATCTCAAAAAGATTACTAAAATACTTCAGGGGTTACTTGATTATAATAAGACACCAGCAGAGCTTAAAAGTTTATATTTTTATTTTTTTGTATTTTTGTATTTTTTTTTAAAGCCATGTGAATGACATCCGTGTACATGTGGATGGCAGAAGGCCACATTAATGACTAACTTTGGCAACAATCTGCTTTTATTTATGTGATATCATGTTTTTCTCAGAGTGCTTCAGTTGATTTTGCACCAAATTTGCAAATTTGTGTGCATACTGCGGAATTAATGTAATTTTAACTAGACTGTGTTTTTATGGTTTGGGGGGGGGGATCAAGCAGAAATTCATTTAATCGGTTTTAAGATTTTAAGTACAGGTCACAGACACCGCAAACACAATAGTACCCTACATTTATCATCTACATGACTTGAGAGTCATCCACATACCCCTTCATGAGGCATGTGGATGACACAAAAATCAGGCATGTGGATGACAAAAAAGGAGTTTAAGTGGTCTCAGCAAGCCATTCCTAAACATCTGTAGGCTGAACTTTAATCAGGTACTTTGAATTGGTAGGTTTATCATAGTGCATAATCGAAACTAATTAATATTCACTTTCTGCCTACTTTCTAGAAGTCATGTTAATGACGGGGAATAAAAACGCTTTCCTTGAAAATGATGCAAAGTCCTATGTTAATCCCAAACTGTTCGTAAGCAAGCAAAATTAAACCTTACAATTCTACCACAAGCTCCCCTGTTGACTTGCTAACACTGTTGCCAGTTATACATATTTCTCAATCCTACAGAAAAAATTCCATTTTTTTCAGCCATGTGGATAACCAAAAACCCTTGGGACATACTTTATGTTCATTAGGTGGGGCGACAATTTTATTTCATTTTATTTTTTAGGGGTTAATATTCTTCACACATTCATACTCATTGGCAGGAAAAAAGTTGAAAAGGAAATAACATTTTGTTTTGTGGAAAAATTCATTAGAATATATAAAACCGGGGTATGGGACAGGGCATGTGGATAACATTTCATTGAATTAAATTTGTTTTTGGAATATCAGAATTTAAAGTTAGTGACATTTCAAAGTGATAGTTGTAGTATGGAAGTAGTAGAAACAAACTTTTATCTTAATTTTTTTTTTAGGTTGAATTTGAAGGGAAATATCACTCCGGAACAAAAATTTTCCCGTATTTGAAGAATCACCCATATACCCTCCAATATAGATTTTTTTTACCATTTTAAACAATATCAACACACTGTATCCGTAAGAACTGAACCTAATTTATTAATTGTAACAACTTTTACATATGGTTGTAAGGTTGAATTGTGGTAACAACTATAGTAAAATACACTGTTATCAATAGTAGTTATATTATGAAAATTAATTACTAACAAATCTTTCTAAAATTTACCACAGTAGGTACAATTCTAATCACCACTAGGTACAATTTCGATCAGTGACTTTTCCACAAACATGATTTTTTTCAAGTATTATTTTATTTATATTTTAACCAGTACAGTAATATGAGCATGAGAATGAAGTAACAAATTTTGAATATGCTTGTAAAGTAGATTCTAGTCACAGTAACACAGAAATGTAAAAATAATAATGAAACCATTTATTATTTCGTTATTATTACTAATACTTTTATTATTTTTTATTACTATTATTATTTTTATCATTATTGTATTATTTTAAAGCACAGAAAACTTTATTGAATCAGAGTAATATCATTCAATGTCCTTAGCGCATTTTTACCATTCATACACAGAATCTAATGAAAGATAAACTCATAACATACACAATAATAAAATACTGAATAAAACTTCACAATTACAGCTCAAGAACTTATAGTAACTATGAGTACTAAAACTAAAAAAAAAATGACAAAAATGCACAAAATATTTAATTATTCCTCTGACAGAAAATAATACCACCATCATTCTCGTTTCCGTGAAGAAGTCCCTGAACAAAGGAATTCGATTGTATCCTCTATTCAGAGCCGTTTCTCCCTTACATTTATCCAAAATTTAAGTATCCTCAATTTTGTTATGTGTAATCTGTCCCTTGTGAAACTATTTTTGCCACAATATCTGTAGTAGAATAAAACTGCTTTTTTGTGTATGTGGTGAACTCTAATTATATTTTAAATTACATTAGTATCAGATAAATATTAACCTTTCAAAAAACATATTTTCTCTAATACCCTTCACATTTCGAAGTTAGATATTCTTTCGTGTCTGGCTTGTTAATGAAACGAATTGATTAGACAAAATCAATACCAAGGGATTACTGGATTATTATAATTTACAAAGACTTCATAGTTAGCCCAACTCATAAATGGATGAGACTAACATTTAGTAGGCCTATGTTGCTAGTTGTAATCTCATGGTCAATCGGTTGGGTTTGAAAGTACTTATTTTCCCCTTGCAATGACGAATAGTGGATTGGCTTTTAATATTTACTCAGGTACCCAATAGTTCTTAGCCAAAGGCCCTGAGTTGTGCTGCACGCTTACCGTGTACTTATCTTGTATTGGGACCTTTACTATTCTTAATTATGATCAATGATCTTCCGTGTAATATGTTATCGCAATCGATAATGTATGTTGATGACACCACGTTTCTCTGTAAACATGATGATCTGAACTTACTTAATGCAATCAGTAACTTTGTTTGTACGACAGCAAATGCTTTTCTTACCCAATGAAAAAAAAAAACTAAATAGTTGATTTTTAATATTAAGAACGATTTTAAAGATTTAGATTTCATAGAACCAGTAAAATATTTAGGTGTCGTACTGGATTGTAATTTAAATTGGACAAATCATGTTCACTATATTTGTTCAAGATTGTCAAGGGTTTAAGATAATACTTATTTAACTCCTCCATATGCTAGATGTGCTTATTTTTCTTTTTTCAGTCAATAATTGACTGAGGGGCAATTGTAGCAGAGTTTCTGATATTATATTATTGCAGATGAAAGCTATTCACATGGGTTCTTCAGATCACTGTAACCTTTATTTGTTAAACTGTAACATTTAACAGTAATTCAATTGCACATATTTGATGTTTTAGTATACAAATTGAATCATTTAGATAATTACAGTTTGGTGTCTTCTACTCATGGTTAACACGTCAAAATGAAAATATTAAAAATATCCTATTGAAGATTAAACAGAACACACAATGAAACTATATAATAAAATCCCTAAAGGTAAGTTTACATGATGACACTAGGTTTCGTAACCACTTTCATGAAAGTGATTTCGTGAAACTAATTACACACATTTTATTTCCAATGCAACTGCACATTTCATGTTATTTCTGAAGTTCAAGTTGTTAAAATTCCAAACAAACGTTTGAAACACGTATTAATACAGGCATTTCACAATTTCCTCATTTCCCCATTTCATTATACGAAATGCGAACAAGCTAAATAAACGTATAATCTCAAAATTACTATTATAGTTTCGTGAAAAGTTGAAATCAGCCGAAACTGCGTAGTGTCGTAACTCATTGTCGCCAGTACATCTAGCGCTTGCGCATTCAAGTAAAAAACAGTTGCGAAACTCAGTTACGAAACCTAATTTCGTCGTGTAAACTAGCCTTATAGTCCAGTCAAAAAACTTAAAAAAATGACCCAACCTCTAAAAAAATCCGAAAGTTTTGAAACTTTGCACACTTATTTAATGGTACCTTGGGATGAATATACCAAAAGTCCTCATGAATATGAGGCGAGCTCTAGCGGCAATTAGCGAAAACAGGACCCCTATTTTGGTTATTCGTTAATATCTCGAGAACCGTTGGTCTGAGGTAAAAGTTGACTATATACGTTATTTAAGCTTATTAAATTTGGAACATAAATGATTATGTACATTTTTCTCGTATTCCTAATGTTTACCGAGTTATGGGGCGCTAAAGGATAGCGTTTTTTCTAAAACCGTCGAGGAGCGCACGATGGTGCAAATTAAAGTAGGTACCTACCGTACTATTTTACCATTGTCTTTATTTGAGGAGGCAGGAATGCGGAATACCAAGAAATCTACCTTGTACGATGCCTACTCCATTAAAAGAAGAAATAAACCTAGTCTATATTGACATTGTTTTGGTTGGAGGCTTACTATTACACAATTAAATTACACAAGGTGGTGTGGCCCAAAGATTCGCCAACAATCTCAACCATCTGCTAGTGTTATGTAGCCTATGTTCTCAAGCATTATGGTGGCAACGGCTGCACGGTGGTGTTTGATGTTTATTCAGCCACCCGACCCAGTACAAAGAGAGCTGAACAGAACCGAAGGTACAAAACAAGGAGATCAGTTGACATAAACTTTGGAGAGAAAACAATAGTAACAGTCAAACAGGATGATTTTCTTTCTAACGAAAAGAATAAATGTAGACTAATTTCATTCCTCATAATTGCCCTTACCAGCCATGAAGTTGAAACAGAACAAGCATCCAGTGATGCTGACACATTGATCGTCCGAACAGCACTCGTGAAGTCCTTCACTTGTGACGAAGTAGCAATAGTCGGGTGAAGATGTAGATCTTATTATTCTCCTCATGGTCTTAACTCCGACTGAACAAAACATATTATTTGTGAAACCAAGCCGTGGAAAAGTAGGAAGGCAAGTATATTGAAACCAGCAATTGCAAACTTTGGGAATGAAGAACAGCATACTTCTTGTGCATGCGTTCAGCGGATGTGATACGACTTCGGCTGCATATCGAAATGGGAAACATTCCTGATTAAAATTCTTCAAGAAGCAAGCTGTACTGCAAGGTATTGCTGATATATTTAACAGCCCAAGTTCATCCCGTGAGGCTGTAGCTGCAGCTGGAAACAAAATATTCCTGGCATTGTACAATGCACCCAGGAAGAAAACCTCTCTTAACATGCACCGCTACAATGCTTTCACCAAATCTGTATCCAATGCTAAACCCGACCTTTCTGCTCTGCCGCCCACAAAAGGAGCAGCAAGACAACACGCATTTCGAGTGTACCATCAAATTCAATTTTGACTTTGGAATGAACTTCTTCCTGTGCAGTGTGGTTGGAAGTTGGAAAGCGATCGGCTGATCCCTGTAACAACAGAGAATCCAGCAGCACCTGAAGCTGTCCTCAACCTCATTTGTTGCAAATGTACAGGTGGATGTGGGAACAGATGTGGCTGTCGAAAAGTCAGGAATAATGTGTACAAGCATTTGTCACAACTACCATGGCGAATACTTGAATGGTGTTACTTCCACCCTCGAAGAAGACTTTGATGACCCTGATGATCCCGATGCCATAAGCCTTGAAGAAACAGACCGTTCAGTGCAAAGCACAAACACTGAACATTTGGTACATGAAGATCAAAACATTGTGCTTGCTGGACGCTTAACCAGAAGTCAGGTGAGATTGCACATTTGTATTTTTTTGTTATTCATTTTCCTTGAAATAGTATACATAAATCGGTCGTCATGTTCATACGTTGTTTTACCGCTCGCTTACCTACTTTCTCTTACCTACATGTTCTTATCTGTATAATGGTTCTCTCACATCATCATATCATGCATAGTTACCTCTTCTTACTGTGTTTAGGGCAGCAAGTTCAGAAGCTGACCAAGATGAGCAGATTGCAGGACCTTCTACCAAGAAGCGATCAAGAGTTGATTGATTTTTCTGTACACAGTTTTCCTTGGAATATCCTCAGCATTTTTTTTTTTTTTTGGTTCATGTATTTCATTGTTTAATATACATCATGTCTTCCTTTTTATAGAAAGCTGTGAAATTTATCTCCTGAATCATCCTTGGTATAACAAAAATGGTAAACCATTGTCAAATATTATTAGAAATGCCATATTGTACCGCGCTAGCGTAGTTTTTAAAAAAACGCTATCCTTTAGCGCCCTATAACTCGGTAACCATTGGAAATACAAGAAAAATGTATATAATCATTTTTGTTGCAAATTTAATAAGCTTCAATTATGTATAAAGCAAACTTTTATCTCCGACCAACGGTTCTCGAGGTATTAACAAAAAACAAAAATAAGTGCCCTGTTTTCGGTAATTGCCGCTAGAGCTCGCCTCATATTCACGAGGACTTTTGGTATATTCATCCTTAGGTACCTTTAAATAAGTGTGCAAAGTTTCAAAACTTTCGGATTTTTTCTTAGGTTAAACCTTGTTTTGACTGGACTATTAAGATGTTCCAGTTGAGAGTTTCAAGCATATATTTTATCTATGGTTACTGCGTAATCCATTTTATTCAATTGTTGAATTCTTTAATTAGTCCAATTCTGATATTATATTTTAATGTGTGTCTGTGTGTATGTACGTGGGTCATCCAGAAAGTAAAGAACGATTTAGCATAACTAAATAATAACGAAAGATATGAACACAAAACTTTATTTACAAAGATACAGTACCTTACTCTATTTCTCAACGTAATCGCCATTGCTGTCAAAGCATTTACTGTAAGGTGGTACCAGTTTTTCAATGCAGATGTTATACTTTACTATCGCCAAAGACCTGAGCTGAGATGTTACTGCCGCTTTCAGGTCCTCATCGGTTGGGAACTCTTTTCCACCCAAAACGTTCTTTAGTTTCGGAAACAAGTAAAAATCGCCTCTCAGGAGGATGTCCAAAAATTTCCCATCTAGAACATTGAAGTTGTGCCTGTATTTGAGCAGCCGAATGAGGCCGAGCGTTGTCGTGAATTAAAAACATATTTTCAGACAACTTTCCACGTCTCTTGTTTTCGATTGCGCGTCGTAGTAGTTGAAGAGTTGAACAATAGGCCTCTGCGTATATTCCTTGGCTTCTTGGTAGAAACTCCAGGCTCAGGAAGAAGAGTATAACATCGGTATTTCAAAAACTGGTACCACGTCACAATAAATGCCTTGACAGCAATCAACACAAAACTTTATTTGCAAAGATACACTAAGTTAAGCCTAACTTCCTAATTTTTTTCAAATTTAAATTGGTTAGACACTATTAAAAAGGGAATATGTGTTGCCTAAGGGGATCCTTTTTCCGGCAAAGAAACATACATTTCCAATGTTGAACATTGGTAATCTGTTGAGGGAAGAAATCTGGGATTGGGCCTATAAGGAGATTTTTGCATTAGTTTAGTATCCATGTCTGGAATCACGTAAACGCACTGTCTTCATTAAGAGATACTGAAATCGTCATAAACTGATGACCACCCTCGGGATTATTAACTTATATCAACATCATTAGGAATGTTATGAGCAATCATGAAATTTGTAATAGGCTCACATCCTAACGATAACAAGATGGTGGAAAAGGTTGGAATTAAGCTTGACTAATTTTGCATTTGATCTCCATTTATGTGTAAAATATGATTCTGAACAATGTAACGAGTGTTTATGAATTGTTATTTTTATTATAAATTATTCTAATATATATTTATTGATGCTGCGAAGATAAGGCTATAAGGCGGAATCTTCCACTCCACTCGAAATTGATAAAAGTGATAAAATTACAACGTAAGCCTATGTCTTAAAGAAACATAAAACTAACTGACCCGCACTTCGTGTCTACAGATTATGGCCATGCCTTGGTTGGATCACAAATTCGTGATTAATCTCTCCGAAAGGAAATGGACTAACTGATTTCCTACCCTTCTTATTTCGAGTATTAGTCTAATGTTTTTAATAGTGGGTCGATGACCACGGAAATATGTAGTTCTGAATTTTGAACAACAAAATGTGTGAATTGAATACTTGAATTAATCCGTGCCTTCATGATCATATCGATGGCTAAAAGCACAATCATTGCATGTCCATTTTCGTAAACTCTGAGAAATCGCGAAAAGAACATTTTAAACTTGGGAGAAAACTTCCCAAAGTCCCAAAAATACTCAACAGGCTTAAATATTTATGCATCAGTTAATATTTTATTAGACAACAATATCAGTTTTAAGGTAATTTTCATTAGTTCTGGAAAATTTAATGAAATATGTATCAATAACGGACGTACTATATTTGTGCTCTAGTAGATTAAGTGACTTGTGGATGTACTATAGGAGTGCATATAATAAAAGTGCCCTATGATAATAGGATAATAGGATGGAATTTAAGTTAATAAATAACACAAAAATACTACTCTTTTGTTTCATTTAATTTTTTTACTTCCTAAAAAGAGGTCAATAAGGTCAATTACATTATCAACATTTTGAAAAAGAAAATAAGACTTTTTTAAACAGTGACTGGTCTTTCTTCAAATAGTTAGACTTACTTGAAACAATTATTATTTCTTTTGACCATCTCTTTGCCCTTTTAATTTTTTCTTATCATTTTTCTCTACTTTTCCCTTAATGTTTCTTAGACTTTTCTTCTCGCAATTTATGTTCTTACAAGTAATTCTCCTGGATACAGATTGTTCAGTTTTTCCAGAGATGGGTTCGTCGTCCTCATTTTCAACGGGGTATGGCACAATATCCTTAGCTTTTCTCGAAGATTGAATATCAGTCACAAAACTAGCATAGCAGGAATGACTCCTGTCTTCAAAAGAGATAGCAGATCTTTCTTTTTGACATTTGAGACAGGAATCACTTAATTATACTTAGGTATTAGTGTGATGGAGTCCCAGGAGAATGGAGGTTCGCGATCGAGGCTTACACGGAGCTTTTTGAATGGTAATTTAGCTTGCAGTTCATACTTATATTGGCAACTTCAGAAGAACACGATAATATTTATAACTAGTGAAAATCAACACTAGTACACTCCAAACTCGTTACAGCAAAACCATAACGTCTCTGCTACTGCAACACAACTGACAGCTGTTGATGGTTACGGTATACTCTCATGTGTTTAGATGTTGTAAGTCCTCAGACATTTCTAATCAGTGCATAGTGTATTAAGTACTAAGAATCAATGTAAATGCTTATAGGCATGTAGTGCTACTACCGTGTAACGGAGCATGCCGTTTATGTAAAAAAAAAATATATATATATAGCCTATATACAATAAGTGTGCACTCAGGCATTCATCTTATACAAGTCATGGCTGTGACAAGTGAGGACATATAATAAGTGTCACATACAAAAGCTGTCTTGATCAAAATTGATATATATTTTTTTTTAAACCTGCACCTTATAATTACTATTTCGAAGGGAGATACAATATTTGTAAGAGAAAAGAGCTAGACTCACCTATATATTGATACCAATATCTCATTTTCGCCACAAAAAAATGGACATACAATGATTGTGCTTTTAGCCATCGATATGTTAGTAGATTAAAGTTAGGAAGTTACTCCTCTGGGTCGCGAGCGACCCCTGGGGATCCCGTAAGGGGATATTCACAGCGGATTTGTTACCGGGGTGCGCCAGTCCCCTACCTACTTAAACCTAAGGACACATACACACACCCAGTCCTGAACCCGGGAAAGAAATTTTTCACTACTGAAAAATCCCCAACCCGGCCGGGAATCGAACCCGGGCCGCCGGAGTGGAAGGCAGGAGCGCTACCGACTCACCCACGGCGGCGGACGTTAGTAGATTAGGGCATTCCAATTCAGCCCTCTCCAAGTAGAAGTCAGTAGGGATTCACCCAGCCACATGAAGATAACTCAATGTCTATATAACTTGTGTACTGTATTACGCACTTTTTTCTATAGCAACGTATAAGAAAAATTAGGCTACATTCTGGTTGCTTGTAAAACATCTTCAAGAGTACGAAAGCGAATCCCGCCAAGAGGCTCCTTCATCTTCAGGTTTAGATCAAAATCGTAAAGACTTAAATCTGGAGAGTACGAAGGATGATAGAGCACCTCCCAGCCCCAGCGATTGAACAGTTCAGACACAACTCCTGCTGTATGCGCCCTAGCGTTGTTATGCGGAAAGATGGGTGGATTATCCATGAAGTGTCGCCATTTTATTTTTAGAGCTATTCTCAGATTGTTTTGCAAAAACGAACAGTAGTACTCTACAATAACGTTCTGCCTTGTTTTAAGATCACATCATCCCAATAATGTTTTACAGGCAACCGACCGTTCTCTTCGCACCGTCAACAGATTAGGCAGTGCCAATAGGATCCAAAGACTTCTGCATCGCTGGGAATACGTTGTACGCAATAGTTAGCGTTGCCACCTGACCCGAATTTGGCGGGACATCCCGCATTTTAAGAACACTTTCAGCGTCCCGAATTATGCCTAAGAGGGACGCATTTTCTTTTCTAATGTTAAAGTGGTAGGCCTACTGTTACATAGCCTATTCAGTTTTGGCTTAGTAACGAGTAAGTTATATACCATTTTTCTCTTATTAATAAATGGTTCCATGTACATGTACATGTTCGATAAGTGTCCCTCCTTAGCCTTACCGAAAGGTGGCAACCCTAGCAATGGTGGTGATTACATGCAAGATTCGAGTTACGATTACTAAGTTTATTAATAAAAATGATCAATATGAATGTATATTTCAGTAAATAACTTATAAACTCTTAATTTTATTAATTTTTACATTACCAAGCAAAATCATCTATTATTGAACGTCAAATATGTGATTGTCAATTTGTATGTTGTGTGTGACGCTGGAACAGAAACCGAAATACAAACCTACATCGCATTTACTTATAGCCTTTTTTTATTTTTTATTCTCCTTTTTATACGTGCACATTTTTATTCAATTAAATAGTGTCGAAGTGCTTGGGAGAAACAGTTCTGGCGATTTCTTTTTTCTGTATTGCCCTTAAAAAGACTAAAGACTTGGGAGAGACAGTTCTGGCTATTTTATTTTCTGTACTGCCTTAAAAAGACTAAACTCAGTGGCGCTATATCCCATGAGGGACAGAGTTTATCATCTGATGGTTGTCACAACATACATAATCATCCTTCCAGCTCATTGGCAGATTACAAGACTGGAACCTGGAATTTCATCACCGTATTGATATTTTGATGACTTACTTCTTTATTAATGAAGTCATTTAACCTCGGCAGGCTGGGAGTAGGCTATCCTCTTTCAGACGTCTCTATCTCATAAAATGAACTCGGACCTGCAGATCCGTGTTTAGGGACAATCATATTGCTTACAGTATGTTTAAGGACAGGATCCACATTTTGAAACCAATTTTTTTTATATTTGTACCTGGCAACCAAGGACATAGACCTAAGACTAACATAATGTAATATCTGAAACTTAGTTTTTCAGTTTTTTGTTACCTGAATAAGATTTAAAAAATCATTAAAATTTTCAAAATATCGTAGAATAGTCAAACATTACACATTTGTTAAAATTCTTTCACTGATTTCTTCCTTTTTTTGCATAGAATGTTGTGCTCTATGTAGTCTATATGTAGCTAGCATTAGGCCTACTAGGAAGAATTACATTTTTTAAATTGGAAAAAATAAGCAATAACGGTTAGGCCTATAATAAAAACGCCCATCACATTATGTTGTATTGTATTTTTCAAAGTAACAGAAAACCCATAGTTCACAACATCCCTCCATTCGTGAGCTTATTTGATGTACAAACTAACTTTTTTGCTCAATTTTTAGCATTGGTCTTGTTCATTTGAAGGACATAAAATATAAGACATAAGAGTTGAGAGAAAATCCTGTTGGAATTTTCATATGAATTAGGTATAATTCTGAAGCAGATAAGCGTGGCTTCTTTATGCAAAAAAATAAGAAAACATATTATTTTTGGCCAGAATATATATGTATATGTATATGTATATATGTATATTTATATACATATATAAGATAATTTGTGGGCACTTGAGTTCGCCGAGTCGGTAAGGTAGAGCGTGAACAGTTCTCTTTTGCCTGAATCGCCTTCACCTTACCTACATACTGTGAGAGATTGAAGTGACCCCCATACCATAGCCCTCTAAACACACCTGTCTCTCACATTACCTGTTAAAACATCTCCCTCTCTTCGAACACCCTTTCTTGAATGGAATTCCTTTTTTTTTATCGTTATTTTTTTATGATGTCCATGATTAAATCAAAAGACGGCATCACATTACGATCATCTTCTTTAACTTTCGTATTTGTACCACATAGTTGATGTTTTTGTATTTTTAAATCGAGAGATAATTCTAATACAACATTTTATTACATAAATTAAAATTCAATTTCTCTAAAGAGATGAAAGTATGTCCGTGTTTGTGGGTCTGGAAATATAAATTCTCCAAGATATAGCTCATAGGGTTTATTCTTGGACATAAAAATGAGAAGGTATAATATCGTTCATTCGGTTATAACCAATTTTTTAGAAAGGTTTGAGCTCTAAATGTGGTAACCTATGATGTTCCTATTAAAAAGATACTCCTTCAGCCTATACCGTAATAAATGTTCGTTAGTTCATGCATTATAAAATAATAAAAAAATATTACAGACGTCTAAAATATATTTACAAACGTCTTGAAAATAATAATTTTTCGATGTTAACATCACATGATTGATCTAGACTTTTTACATCGTGGGCAGAACGAACTAGTTAGGCTAATACAATTAGTGTCAAGAACCATACTAATGACTTTCTACTTCTAAGCACTATTTCTAAGAAATCAGAATACCGTAGTATAATATTGTATCGTGTAAAATAAAATTCACTGCATACCTAAATCGACCGATAGAATCCATAGATGTCAAGGCTTCTAATGTTTCCAACAATTGCTGGCCCAGAACATGTCTGTTACTAGCTCCTGGTATTAGTTTTTGTTAGGGAATTTTCACCCCAGGGTGATAATATTGCTAGCGGGATTATGCTAAAAAAAACTTCTAATGGCTTTGTCGAGATAGATCCGAAGACCTTCAAGCTCGCAGCGCAATGCCTAAACTAGCTGTGCTACGGGGTTCCTCGTGTATCTTTATTTAAGGAAAATTCACCTTATTTCGTTGCACTAAGGATGCTATCTGAAGTTCTTGAAATTAAGATCATTGGACCGCGAAATGCATTAAAATTATATTTTGTCTACTTTATAGCTTCTTCCTGTAATTTAAAAACAATAAAATATCTGTAACATTACGCCTAGTAGACTATAAAATTGTCCAAATGGGTAATTTCATGGTAGCCAGTGGCGGCTCGTGGCCGGAAAATTAGGTGAAGAGAAAAAAATGCCACATGCTTATGTTAATAATGGAATTCACCCAATAGCGGCTCGTGGCTCAAAACGAGGGTGTGCTGCAAATACCATTTCATACAGCAAACTTAAAATATTTTTAAAAATTATTAGTAGGCCTATCTAAACTGCACGTCTCTTAATCCATCTCTGGGAACTCTCACGCGATTATTTTTTTGCTAATTTCTCTCGTCTCGTCGAACGTTGTGTGAGTTGTGTGACGAGAGAAAATAGCACAAAAAAATCTGATGTGAAAGTCACATAACTTCCTCTGCCCAAATAATTCACATATCCTTGTACAGAATCGCAAGACACAATTTTACGCTAATCTAATATATAAAGTCGAATGTGTGTTTGTGGGTATGTATGTTTGTTCCTTATACAAATCCACATTTCTTCACCAATTTGTACGAAATTTTGCACACATACCCAGTTAAGCCCGGGAAGTTACGCGGTCAACATTAAAATTGAAACAAATCAGTCCTTCCCTTGAAAATTATATAATTTCTGAGAATATTATGCAAACAAAATGAAATCCCATTCAGTTGTCAAGACAACAGTGTATTGTTTACACAGTTCATATAGGGCTCTGGACATTACATAACATTGGACTTTCTGATGCTAACGTTTTGTAAAAATAATTCTTGAAGAATAAAATCCACGAGAATAAAGCACATTGTAATGCAGTCACATAACTTTCTCTACCCTCGACACAAGAAATATTTTCTCACTTCACATTTTGATGTAGAATAAGAGGTCGTATTACTGGGATAACTTAAGTGTGTGAGTATGCTATATCAGAAGTAGGTAAACAATCCTTTCCGCTTATACGTTATCCATAGCTGTATGCTTTGTATTAGTTGAGAAATAAGGATGTTTATCATAGGCCCTAAGCATGGGATGGAACATTTTGAGTCCTATGCTCGCAGTATTTTATGTCCCGGGTTTTAGGGGAGGAAAGTATGAAAGTGATACTGCATATCTCTTATTTCAGAACCGAAACGGTTGTATGGTAACATGAGAATGAGAAATAAAATTTTCCGTCAAGTCAATACAATCTTATTTAATTTATGTTTCTTCTTATTTCAAATCCTCCCAAGCATGATGTGTAGAAGCAACGGAATGCAGCTTTCGACATCCTCTATGAGCCATAAAAAGCTATATCTACAAATCCACATTTCTTCACCAATTTGTACGAAATTTTGCCCGGGAAGTTACGCGGTCAACATTAAAATTGAAATAAATCAGTCCTTCCCTTGAAAATTATATAATTTCTGAGAATTTTATACTGAAAAAAAAAAAGAAATGCTGTTTAGTTCACATGGCAACAATGAATTGTTTACTATGATTACATAGGGCCTTGGCAAGTATATAGCCTAATGCTGGAATTTAATGTAATACGAGTATATTGGCGAAAATAATTACTGAAAATGAAATCCACGAAAATAAAGCACAGTGTGATGTAGTCACGTAACTTTCTCTACCCTCGACATAAGAAATATTTACTCACTTCACATTTTGATGTAGAATAAGAGGGACAACTTAAGTGTGTGAGTATGCTATATCAAAAGTCTGTAAATAATCCTTTCCGCTGATAAGTTATCCATACCTGTAGGCTTTATATTAGTTGAGAAATAGGAATGTTTATCATAGGCTCTAAGCATGGGATGGAACATTTTGACTCGCAGTATATTATGTCCCGGGTTTTAGGGGAGGAAAGTATGAAAGTGATACTGCATTTCTCTTTTATTTCAGCTCCGAAACGATTGTATAGTAACATGAGAATGAGAAATATTATTTTCCGTCAAGTCAGTACAATCTTATGTAATTTGTGTTTCTTCTTATTTCAACCCCTCCCAAGCATGATGTGTAGAAGCAACGGAATGCAGCATTCCACATCCTCTATGAGCCATAAAAATTTATATCCAGCGTTTTCTGATGGAATAGTTTGAGTGTGATTAATCTTTTTCTTCATTTCAAGTTCTACATACATAAAGTCCTTCATAAGTTAATTTCAAATTAAAAAATACAAAGCCCGGGCGACGCCGGGCCTTTTCAGCTAGTTATCCTATAAATACCTCTTCTTTCAACGATGCGACTAAAAGCACAGGCTATATAACAAACTTAAAAAAAGAACAAGTGACTGCAGACGTTTATTGAACTTTCCGCCGTAAAGAATAATTTCCGAAATTTATCGAATATTTCCTTCAGATACTTCTTTACTCTATGCATGGCCAACAATACATTCTTATCACTTCACATTCTTATAGAATAAGAGGCCATGAAAGAGCGCATATTCAGTTGTTCATTACGCAAGACAAACTTTCTACAAATAGTGGGTGAACAGTGGGTGGCTTATAACTACCCTTCAGAGAATTTTTTCGAAAAAAGTTTCAAATATAAGTTTTAGCTCTCAGTAAAAGGAACACATGTGCAAATTTAAAGAAAATCGTTAGAGCCGTTTTTGAGAAAATCGCAAAAAACGAAAATTTCTTCATGTAAAGTCCCCTTAAAAATAAGGGAAACTTATCGCCAATCTTCGGCTCACATCTTCAGAAGGTACCTTACCCAAATACGAAATTTTGATTTCATACGATTTTCCGTTTTGGAGCTAGCTTGTTCACAGACTTTTCACACACACAGACAGACACACTGACACACAGACATGTTTCCAAAAATAGCATTTTTGGATTCAGGGGGCCTCAAAACGTGCATTTATATAAAAAACTCAACTTCGAATTTGGGGGTCGAAAACAATACTTCCTCTATGGTACGGGCAGAGGAAGTAAAAATAATAATAATAACAATAATAATGATAATAATAATAGTAATAGTAATAATAATAATAATAATAATAATAATAATAATAATAATAATAATAATAATTAGGGCAGGGAAAACCGCGTGAGAGTTCCCCGGAAATGGAATAAGAGACGAGGAAATAGTATTTTTAATGATCGAGGTAGAGGAAGTCGCTTAGTGTTCCCAGTGCGACAGAATACTTAATCGGGGTTGTGGAATCCGTGTTTTTCTGAATATAACACATTCGAATTTGGCGGCGTCAGACCATCAGACGGTGGAAGATCTAACGTGCCCACCTCTTTCTCCGAGCTGACAGTGTGAGCTGCTGTCGGGACGGCTTCGTGGGTAGTCTGTTCTCGTCACCTAGCGGACGTGGGATAAGCGAGAAAACTGCTGCTTGCACTCCTCCGTGTGCTTGCCATCCTTAGTGGATCCTTAGCTAATTTTAGTGGAACAGACTACCCAAGCCTCTGGGAATATTCAGCTTCAATGCTAGGAGGACTTAGGAGCTCACTGCCACCTAGCGTTGACACCAGTAGTGGAGGGAAATTCAAAATTGTAGAAATACATTATAGTAAAAACAAACATTCGTGATATGGAACATAAACTTTAAAAATACGTATTGTAAAGGAAAAATACTGGTGAAGTGCTACTTCACCTACTTCCCCTGAATAGCCGCCACTGATGATAGCCTCTATTTGCCAAAATTATATTAGAATGTTTCAAATAGCACAAATAAACTAGAATACCTGTCTGATAATTTGACTAACTAGCACACAACGCCTTTAATTTAAGAAGACGCTAAAGATAACGGAGTCTCGAAAAATATTGTAACATCTCAGCACAAAAGCTTAAATCGCGTTTATGTGAAACCCCAACGAAATAAGCCGAGTTTCTCCATCTGACAGATGTATTGAGAACTTTGATAAATTTGTTTTAGTAAAATAAAATCCCGAAATTATACTTTGATAGAAATAAGTCGAGTTTTCCTTACATATTGTAATAAGAGGATAATGTACGCTGTTCTATATTGTTAGTAGTACAAAAAAGATTTAATCCTAAATAGCTTAATATGAAACTTCGATATGTTGTGTTTAGACCCCTTAAATACTTAAACTGAAGAATTTATGTTAAAATAATGAATTCCTATACTCCAAGAAAACGAATTAAGCACCAATAGTCTCCTGCATTACTTAAGATGGCGACCGCAACCTTCTCTTCCAACGGTTCTTCTTATGTGAGTGAAACGAAAAGCCTTTTGACTGTTCTCAGCCAATGTAAAGCCGGTTGTCGACCAAGAGCTAAGCTAAGTTAGCTTAGCTTAGTTCACATAGCTGTGCGGGATTTCATATGTAGATGTGCCGACCGCAAACTAAACAAAGCTAAGCTAAGGAAACTAAATGAGCTACGTCAACTGGGTTAGATGTGCACAAATCGGTTGTCGACCAAAAGCTAAGCTAAGTTAGCTTAGTTTAGCTCACATAGCTGTGCGGGATTTCATATGTAGTTGTTCCGACCGCAAACTACACAAAGCTAAGCTAAGGAAACTACGTGAGCTATGTCAACTGGGTTAGATGTGCACAAAATCCCACGTACGTGTGCAGCTAAGCTAGGTTTCCCCCTCCACAAGACAGTACTAATTTTGTTATCGGCACAGTTGAGACGAATGGACACTATGGAGCAGGATCCTGGGTTCAAATCCCGAGGCTTGCGAACGTGTCATTCGTGGTGGATGAAGCCGTGACCTTTGGGGGGTTTTCTCGGGGTACCTCCCGTTTCCTCCTCTCAATCCACCAACACACTCCATTTCACCTTCAAACCCCCCTCATTATCATCCCCTTTCCTGGCTTTCGGGCCACCTCCCGCTGCGGGCCTCTCCCGTCCTGCCCCGTGGTTAGTGGTTTTGTGGTTGTTGGGGGCTCTCTGGTGTGCCGCGATCCGCGATCCGCGATCTTCGAGAGGGACCAGGGGCGTATCGCACGCTGTTAGCCTGAGGGACCCTGGGGGTGTGGTGCACGTGGTGTGGTTTTTGGTTCTCGCTGGATGTTGGGGAGTTTCGTGGGGGCTCGCGGTGGAATCTGCTTCGGGGGCCTTTGGGCATGCCAATCATCCAATTCCCAAGGGTTTGGCACAATGGGCCCGCAGATGTGGCCTACGTGCTTAGGGTCGTTCCCAAACCGCCTCTGCCCCTACGCGGGGAGATAATAGATAGATAGATGGAGCAGTTCATTGCAATTATTAAACAATTTCTAATCTTGTGGAATACACAGGTAAAGCTATAAACAACTATACCAAACATTATTTTATTAAAATGGTTAAAAATAATTCTCTGACACGGAATGCTTCTCTTGGAGCTCGTATGTTATCGTTTAGGCGTAGTACAGATTGGAGTGTCTGCTGTTCTTCATCGAAAGTACATTCAAAAGGCCGGTGAAGTACACGCCATGGAGCTGCCAACATACCGAAGACATTTTCGACGTTACGTGCTCTGCTAAGGCGGTAATTAAAATTTCTTCTTTCTCTGTTGTTTTGGCATGCAGCTTGTGTGTACGGTCTCATAAATTTTTTTCTTAATGTAAATGCCTGATCACCTATAAATACATAGGGTATTGGATCACCACTTGGTATTAAAGGTTCATCTTTGGGCAAATGTAATTGCCCATTTATTAACTTTTGACGAAATACACTGTCAGCTAAAATTCCTCCATCACTGAATCGACCCATTGAACCAACATCGATACTAAAAAAAAATTTGTATTGACTATTGCAAGTAAGACGATTGAATAAAAAAATTTTATAATTGAAAAAATTGTGATCCTGAATGAGGAGGACATTTTATTGCGATGTGCTTGCCGTCCACGACCCCGACACAGTGTGGAAATTGCCATTTATTATGAAAGTCATCTGCGATTTTTCTCCACTTCTCTTCAGTTGATACTTTCATATAAATTGGTTGTAAGTTGTTCCAAATTGCAGTGCACACGCCTGCTACAATTCTCGAAACTGTATTATTACCCATTCTGTAGTTATAGCCAATTGTTCTGAACGAATCACCAGTTGCCAAAATGCTTGAACAATAGTATATTGATTGTTAAATTGAATACCTATAGATTATTTTATTAAAATGTAATATTTTAAATAATGTTGTCACAGTTGGAAATGTTCCAACAAAATTTAATATTAAATACTATATTTTCACTACAGTACAAACTGCAAAGAATGAATGGAAGAAACTACGCGATGGCCACAGGGAGTCACTGAAAAGGATGAAGGCCAGCACAAGTGGGCAAGTTGCTCCTTCAGAAAATATTTGGAAATACGCCACAGTGCTAGAATTCCTTCTTCCATATATGAGAAATCGAAAGCGAACTGATAACCAACCCAGCGAAACCCATGAAGTTTCTTCTAACCATTCTGAAGATATAGCTGAAGATCAAAATATTCCTTTCTTGGAAGATGCTCAACGAAATGACACGCAAACGCAGGCGGATGTCACCACTAATCCAACCCACAGCAGTAAGAGAAAAACGAACGATGAATCATTACATGATTGAGGAGAGGGATAAAAAAAAGAGCTGAAGAAGTAGAACAGACAACTAGAAACCGGCATCCCTTGAATATGTTTTTCGACAGTATGTGCGAGAAAACCAAAAAGTTCCCTGATTGGTTACAGAGGGATGTGAAAAAAAAAACTTCGCAATATTGTGAATGAAGCAGAGGAGAACTATGGACATTTTCTATTGGCACTACACCAGCAACTGGGCTACTCGTCGTCTCCATCCGTCTATTCAATACCACAGAACCAAAATGATACCTTTGTTAGTGTGTAGACGGTAGGCCTATATTGCTTCAGTTATTGCGAACTATTTCTATTCTTAAGAAAAATGTAATAACACAAACATATAATAAATCAAATAATAATAATAATAATAATAATAATAATAATAATAATAATAATAATAATAATAATAAATATAGTTTTATCACTTGCCTCAAAGCAATAGCCAATATTTCTTCTGGAGTTATCGCTTTTTGATAGTTAGTATCCTGTTTGGTGATATCCGTCGGCCCGGGTTCGATTCCCGGTGCCTCCTCGGATTTTTCTGAGGTAGGGAGGTCTGGTAGGGGTTCACTCAGCCTCGTGATTCAAAGTGAGGAGCTACTTGATAGAAAAGTAACGGCTCCGGTCATGAAAACCACCATTAACGGCCGTGGGTGTCGGCATGCTGACCACATGCCCCCAATCCTGCCGTCTGTCTATGGTAGATGACGCAGCGGTCGGGTGGTAAGCCAAGTCCCTCCAGGGATGTAGCGCCATGGAGTTTAGTTTAGTTTAGTGATATCCAAAGCAATCAATGATAACAACTAAATAAAATTGTGGTCTACAAACACGATGATGTAACTGGAAATAGTCGTCATCTAATTCGTCAAATAAAGTGATAAACTCCCCACTTTCTTGCCTATGTTGAATGTGATTGCTTAACCAATATCTGGGATTCCGTCTTTTCTTGTTTAAGTAATAATTCAGGATTAATGTTCTTTTTCTGTGATGAGTATTGCAATCATCATCAGAACTTTCGTCTTCGATCATTTCTGTTGTAACGTCAACAAATCGCTAACAACTGATCAGCATTCACTTAGTTTTTGGTGGGCATCCACTTTTAGCTTAGCATAACTGGAGTTAGCTTAGCTGCAGTCAGGTTAGCTTAGTAAGGCGTAGCTTAGCTCTTGGTCGACAACCGGCTTAAAACTGCAGATCCTTCTGTCGCCGCTACATCACTTCCATGGCATTCACCTTTACGATGAACTTAATTATCCTGCCACTGAGGAGGTCCGATGGTGTGCAGCTCCATCTCCATCTTGGGCCAACGATTCCCAGCAAGAAGTATAGTAAAGTCAAGCATGACCCTGGACCGTTAAAAAAACGTAAAATACTCTTTATTGATATCATTGTAGGAAATCTGAAGAAAGTAACTAGCAGGTGCCTGCGGCTTAGCCCACGAATATTAATTCAATCGCAAGATTTGTTAATAATTTAAGAGCAAAACAATTAAAACATTATAATGTTTATTAACAATTACACGCGAATAATTCACAAACTAAATTATTAGTAATCAAACAGCTTAAAATCAGGATTTGTGGTGCATTTTACGATTAGAAAGCGCCGAATGTAAAAGCTACATCAGATTCGAGTTCCCTGGCCCCAAAAATTCCTGCATAGTGAATTTGGTCCAAATCCTTCAATGTTTACCTATTTAGGTCTACATTTATTATCCCTCTTCCGTCCATTTAAGTAAAAAATCAGATGTCTGCGTTCCGTAACGTTATAAATAAATGAATCCATCAGAAGCGGCTAACAAAATTGAAGTGATCAACAATTTGATGCTTTATGTTGAAAAAATCTATTTTTCCCCGATGCTTATCTTTCTCGGTTCTTTTTGGCAGCAGAGCAAGGCAGCTGCAATTCATTTTACAATAATTTGAAATTTTTTTACTGGAAACTGGTGCTTTGATAGCAAAAAAAACTCACGTTTTCTGCCATTTTCTGCCCACAACTTGCGAATGAAAGCAAAATAAACATATACCGGTAGGCCTACTACTTCGAGTTGCATTCAGGCACCCTTCAGTTCACGTGCAGTAGAATTGGCTAGGCATCTCGCAACAGACAGACTAACATCTCATTATATAGGTGGATTAAACGAAGATTGAAAGATTAATTTACATCCCGATATGGTAATTAATAAGTATATTGTATTATGGCCTGGAGAACCTATATTATTATAATATTATTATTTTCTGTCTTTTCTATTTCTTCATTATCTGCAAGGTTAGAATGAAGTAAACAGATGTTGCAACACTGGATTGGGTATGTGTTATATAATTATAACAGTGTAGTCTACGTTTTCCAACTCTCTGCTCCAAAAGAATAAGATTATGTCAAATATGACAAATATGGCAAAAAATAAGATGATTGCAAAATAAAAAGCAGATTTCCCTATAACCCTATTAAAATAAATTGTTATAGTGAATATTATACTAATAATACTAAATTAGGATGTGCCTTCAGGTCAATTCGAACCATTATCCCTAAAGTTGATTGTTCTATGTATCGCGGTATCACGGCGAAAATTACAATTTTAAATGTGCTAGTATATTTTGTTCACTATTTTATACTGTTACCTTATCTACAATATTGCAGTTGATAATCCATACAAAAAATGAATTATAAGATCGCTTAGAAGAATTCTGTTTTTATCTCAACATCTGGAAATGTGACTCATGATTGGAAATATATTCAATTCGTTCTTACTCGTGCGTTGAAATCTCCATGTTCAAGCGAGAAGTTAATGAACCTTGGCCCAGTAAAAGGTATGTTTTCTTCCAGTCGGTACCAGTTTGAAGCCGTGACATCGGCAAAAGGTGCTATCTAAATTGTGGTCTGTATACCTTGTAAGATGCTTCATGGTGTAAAATTCACATGCTTTAATTAAAATAATGAGGTATATATTATGTTTAATGGTAGAAATTTAAAAAAATCTTAACACAATGTATTGAACCTCTCTATTCTACATAATTGATAATATAACTTGAGATGGACAAGATTAATTATTTATCCCAACATGTTAAGATTATTAAATTGTATATTGTATAAAATTAGCTATGTGTGGAAAATATCAAAGTAGAACATAACACACCGGTAACGAAGAAGTATAATGCCATAAGGACTGTAGGAGAGAATACGTAACTTTTGCAGAAAAATAACATTATTTTATTCGATAAGTGCTTATTTATAATTATGTTCTTCAGGAATATCACTTTGGCAGAGACAGGTAAATATTTGGTAGCCTATAATAAACAAAAAAATGAAATTCAATGTTTAGGCCTATATATAGTCTATAGCGTGCATATAGACTATGATTAAAGATTACTGCAAATTTTTATGACGCTATGGCTTATTAAATATCAATTTTAAAGTTTAAAAAATCACTCTTTTTTAAGTTGCATCAAAACGTTACATTTTCAATGTTATAATTTCGAAACCTTATTACTAAACTTACATGTCCCGCCCCTTAAAGAAACTAACAAGAAACTATTTATCTCTTGTAGACGTTTCGATAAAATTGGCGGTAAATTAAACAAAATGGAACGCCAGCTTTCCTCACCTTATCGTAAAGCGTGTGTAATAGCATGAAGAAATCCATAAGATAAAGAACTAAACATTTCGAGGTTTAGAAACATTCACCATTATCATTCACCATGTACAAATTTTTGAAAACTAGAAGACACGTCAACTTAAAATAGTATATACAGATTCTTATCTTCTATCATTAAAATATTATACATAAAAATGTAAGTCACAGTATATTAAAATAACATTCTGCTATTTAGCATTGATGTTTAGATGTGTTGTTAATTATACAAGTATTTTCAAGTATCTTGTGTAGCTATAATTTACAATAGTCCTATTATGGTAAGCTAAAAATGATATACAATTATTAAAATTACAAGTAAATTATAAAAAATCACAATTAGTTGTATGTACAATTTTTCAAAAATTTGTACATTTGTACATACAACTAATTGTGAATTCTTATAATTTACTTGTAATTTTAATAATTGTATATCATTTTAGCTTACCATAATAGGACTATTGTAAATTATTGCTACACAAGATACTTGCAAATACTTGTATAAATAAACTACAGATACTAACTATAGATTCCTGTCATCACTCATTCAAATCAATATCTGAGATACACTAGTGCCTAAGGTGGAAAAATTTTAACCTACAATATTACTATTTTAGCACTAGTTGAAAAATGAAATTTATCAATGTTCTATGGGCTAACCAAGCCAAAATATTGAATAGATTTACCAATCTTAGTAGAAAATTATATAAAGCAAATGCTAATATTTACTTTAACAAAACATGCAGAGAAAATAACCTAACACCCAACTACATAAATATAAAATCAAACACAAATACTTCTAATGCTAGACAAACAATAAGATTAGCTCAAAAAACATGGTTAAATAAAGAAATCAAATTTCTTTACACTAAGAAAAATTGTATTAATGAACAACTCTATCGGGCCCACTTAGAAGCATCCTCACTCTTTAAAGATGAATGGCCTACTTTATACAGTGATATACAACACAAACTAAAAAATGAAATAAACAAAAAATACATCACCTTAAATAAGAAAATTGAAAAACTAAAATCAGTAAATATCAATAAATCTTCTTCGCAAGATCCTAAAAATGTACACCCTAAATCTACTATGAAATTTAGTCCTAGGCTAATTAATCTATCCTCCTTAAAACTAACACCTGATGAAAATAAAATATTGGAAATGGGATACAAACATAATATAACACCAAGTTATAATGAGAAAATTAAGTCAATTGTCATTGACGCCGAGACAGCTATCTCAAAACTTGATATCACTGAACAAAACAATATACGAAAACAAATAGCCAATAATCTAGAAAAAACCTACCTTGCTCATCCCAATACAAATACAACTAAAGAGGGAAAAAAAGAAACAATTTTGATAAGGAAGTTAAACCATAAACTTAAAGAAAATAACGTTATAAATACAAAAGCCGACAAGGGAAACTCTATAGTTCTCCTGAACAAAGATGATTACATACAAAAAACAATAAATTTCTTCAATGAAAACAATATAATTGAAATAAATAAAGATCCAACAGATAAATTTCAAAACCAAATAAAGAAATTAGTAAAAACAAGTGACTTAATATTCAATAATAATGATAAGAAATCTAACGTAAACATAAGCCCAAAACCTCCTAACTTAAAAAGTCAAATTAAATTACACAAGACAGGTGAACCTATCAGACCAATTGTAAATTTTATAAATGCTCCCTCATACAGAATCTCAAAAACAATAGCTAAGATATTACAACAGAGACTAGATTTAAAAAATCAGTTCACATTAAAAAACTCAACTGAACTAGCCAACAAAATAAAAGATCTTCAAATTAATAAAAATGAAACCATCATATCACTAGATATAAAAAATCTATATACAAATATCCCATTACAAGAAACAGTAAATATCATTAATCAACGGTTGACTAAAAATGGAGATAGTCACCTCTATGCTGAACAAATAACCAATATACTCAATACTATACTAAATCAAAATTATTTTGAATTCAATGGGAAAATATATCTCCAAAAAGAAGGCTTAGCTATGGGCTCTCCCTTATCAGGTATTCTCTCTGAAACATTTTTACAGAACATTGAAGAAAACCTAATACACAATATCATGTCAAAATACAAAATTAAATTCTACGGAAGATATGTTGATGACTTGCTTTTAATCTGCGATTCCAAAAATACGCTAGATATCCTGAAACATTTTAACTCGTTACAGAAAAACCTAACTTTCACATTAGAAGAAGCTAACAATAGAACAATCCATTTTCTAGACCTAAATATCAAATTCAATAACAAAAAACTAAATTTTAGCATCTACAGAAAGCCCACTTTCTCAGATAATATAATCAACAACTCTTCTAATCACCCCCATTCTCAAAAACTTGCAACCTTTAGAAATATGATTCATAGACTAGTACAAATACCAATGAATAAAAAAGACTATAATCAAGAATTACAAACTATAATCCAAATCGCAGTTAACAACGGCTACAAAAAATCTCTTATATATAAATTACTTAACAATAAAAAGAAACAATTACATAAAAATAAAAACATCATCTCTAGGCTAACTCCCGCTAATGAAAATAATAACAATAAAAATAAAAAGTATATTACATTTACCTATACAGACCCAAAAATACATAAAATCATTAAACCCCTAAAATCTGAAAAAATTCAAATTGCTTATAGAACCAATAACAATATCAAATCTTTTTTACATAACACAACAAACAAAATAAAAAATCAATATGAACAATGTGGAGTATACAAATTGAAATGCTCAGAATGTGACGCTATATATGTAGGCCAAACAGGAAGGACTTTTAAACAAAGATTTTCTGAACACATTAGTGATTTTAAGTATAACCGCAATAAATCAGCATTCGCAAAACATCTTATTAATAATACACACACATTCAATACAATTGAAAATACCATGGAAATTTTACATAGACACAAAAAAAGTTCAAAATTAAACACCCTCGAACAACTTGAAATATACAGACATAAACAACATACAGTTAATGAAAACACTATTGACCACAATCAACTTTTCGAAACATACCTCGAATTAACTACAGATACACGATATACTAATCAAGTTAGTAGTGAGCCTACTCATGCAACGAACACAATATCCACAAGTTCATAGAAAACTGTAAGTAAAACTCTGACATTTTATAATTAACTAAATAAACACACCTTTTAACGAAACTTTAATTAACTCTGCTTTATAAATATTTATACTACATTCTTAAACTTTCATTTCTAGTGTGTGAAATTTGGACTGAAGATGATGCAAAGCCTGCATTGAAATGCATATCCATTGACATAATTCCCAGATATTGTTTAGATGCATGGTGACATAGGAATCCATATAAAGGAACTTCACATCTCCACGGCTCTATATATAGCCTAACGACAACATACAGCTCCACATCCAAACATCAATGCTAAATAGCAGAATGTTATTTTAACCTACTGTGACTTACATTTTTACGTATAATATCTTAATGATAGAAGATAAGAATCTGTATATACTATTTTAAGTTGACGTGTCTTCTAGTTTCAAAAAAAAAAAAAAAAAAATTGTACATACAACTAATTGTGATTTTTTATAATTTACTTGTAATTTTAATAATTGTATATCATTTTTAGCTTACCATAATAGGACTATTGTAAATTATAGCTACACAAGATACTTGAAAATACTTGTATAATTAACAACACATCTAAACATCAATGCTAAATAGCAGAATGTTATTTTAATATACTGTGACTTACATTTTTATGTATAATATTTTAATGATAGAAGATAAGAATCTGTATATACTATTTTAAGTTGACGTGTCTTCTAGTTTTCAAAAATTTGTACATACAACTAATTGTAAATTCTTATAATTTACTTGTAATTTTAATAATTGTATATCATTTTAGCTTACCATAATAGGACTATTGTAAATTATTGTTACACAAGATACTTGCAAATACTTGTATAAATAAACTACAGATACTAACTATAGATTCCTGTCATCACTCATTCAAATCAATATCTGAGATACACTAGTGCCTAAGGTGGAAAAATTTTAACCTACAATATTACTATTTTAGCACTAGTTGAAAAATGAAATTTATCAATGCTCTCTTATGAGTTTGATAATAAATAATCAGGCCGACTTTCCTCTTACAGCCCCACTGGACATCTTACATTCACCTATGTAAACAGAAATCACCAGAGCACAATTGTTCTGTCACTCAGAAGTTTAGATATTCTTGAAATACTTCCGTGTACCTTTTCACATAGAAAACATATGACCGAAAAACTAGAGGCGCCAAGTTATTTCCCAGTAAAGAAACAGCGGTCGTTCTGACCGCATTTTGGTGTGCCAGTCTTGGAAGGTCATCGGATCATCTTCTTTCTCATAAACATGGTAGGCTTTCGTCTGCAAAATGAATTATGAGCGTACTTTATCAGTTTCATTAGCAGCACGGTAAAATGAATTCAAGTTAAAAAAAATTTCGTTCAAAATTACACAGTAGTAGGCCTACATTAAGTGGACGTTAAACGTATAAGCGAAAATTTTATGTTTCAACATGCGAAGTTATAAAAATGAGCAGTTCCATGGATTGAACATGTTTCTTGACATAAATGCATTCATTATTTGAGACTAACCTTACTATAATGAAATCATATCCTTATCATTAGAAAAGCGCAGCTCAACAGTACTTACCGTAATAACATTTAGGCTACTGATATTGGCGTATTTGTAGAATGCTAGGACGTAAAAACACAAATAATTTGATATCAATAGGACTCTACCAACACACGCAATAAGATCTATTCTGAACCACGTTTCGATGTAGGCAGGCCGATTTAACATGCTTTGGTAGCGCTACGCTAAGATATTCGTGGCCGAAAACGAGCCGCGCCATTGTACCTGTATTCCCCTAACGGCCGCTGTGGGCTTAATTCTACATGAAAATGGGTATTTTATGGTATTAAATTAAAGCTTAAGAAACGGACTTTCTTTTTTATTTCGGAAAAAATTACGAATACTCTCTTTCTGAAAACTGCGATAAAAATAAAAGCGAAAAGAAAATCACTTTTGTACATTTTTAACTTTTTAAAGGGTTTCCACTGTAGTTATCTAAAATATCATGTTTCCCTGTCATTTCACAGACGGAGCTCTGGCCTAGTCCACCGATGCTGAATGCGGTAGTCGGGACGGTATTGAGCCGGTCTGGGCTCCCCTAGGGGTCGTCCTCCTCGGAGGAGCCCGACCGGCACCCAGGTTTTACCGTGCTTGGTGTTGGCTTCGACGTGGCAGTGGTTCCCCCACTCAGGGAATGAGGAGGGGGGTCGTCGTGTGCGCATGACCGGTACCATAGCTGGGGGAGGTGTGAAACCCAACGATCCCGGCATTGACTGGATGCCTGTGGTGTTGCTACGGCGATGCTCCCGACCCAGAGGGCGGGGAGGCCTAGGTGTTGCTAGATACACCGAACGAGAAGCGCAGTATATAGAAAAAAAGCGCTAATTGGAAACCACCTAGATGAAAGGTGTGCAGAGAGAGAGTTACAAGCCAACCGATACGTGACGAGACTTAAGGGAACGTGATGGTCCACGTTCTAGCGGACCGACTACGAGGGCTACCGCACGACCATGTGTAGGGGCCTGCTCCGAAAGGAAAATGCTCTAAAGGGGAGGCCGACCGACAGGGCCTGATGGCTCGGAGAGACTAAGACGGCAGGGCCTGCGACCTGGGTTGTTGGGGTCGGCCCCGGCGTACGGTTCCTGTCGTCGGGAAAGGACATGGAGTAAGTAGGCCTGAACTGCTTGTTGTCGGGGGCAGTATAATAGTCCAGTCAAAACAAGGTTTAACCTAAGAAAAAATCCGAAAGTTTTGAAACTTTGCACACTTATTTAAAGGTACCTAAGGATGAATATACCAAAAGTCCTCGTGAATATGAGGCGAGCTCTAGCGGCAATTACCGAAAACAGGGCACTTATTTTTGTTTTTTGTTAATACCTCGAGAACCGTTGGTCGGAGATAAAAGTTTGCTTTATACATAATTGAAGCTTATTAAATTTGCAACAAAAATGATTATATACATTTTTCTTGTATTTCCAATGGTTACCGAGTTATAGGGCGCTAAAGGATAGCGTTTTTTTAAAAACTACGCTAGCGCGGTACAATATGGCATTTCTAATAATATTTGACAATGGTTTACCATTTTTGTTATACCAAGGATGATTCAGGAGATAAATTTCACAGCTTTCTATAAAAAGGAAGACATGATGTATATTAAACAATGAAATACATGAACCAAAAAAAAAAAAAAATGCTGAGGATATTCCAAGGAAAACTGTGTACAGAAAAATCAATCAACTCTTGATCGCTTCTTGGTAGAAGGTCCTGCAATCTGCTCATCTTGGTCAGCTTCTGAACTTGCTGCCCTAAACACAGTAAGAAGAGGTAACTATGCATGATATGATGATGTGAGAGAACCATTATACAGATAAGAACATGTAGGTAAGAGAAAGTAGGTAAGCGAGCGGTAAAACAACGTATGAACATGACGACCGATTTATGTATACTATTTCAAGGAAAATGAATAACAAAAAAATACAAATGTGCAATCTCACCTGACTTCTGGTTAAGCGTCCAGCAAGCACAATGTTTTGATCTTCATGTACCAAATGTTCAGTGTTTGTGCTTTGCACTGAACGGTCTGTTTCTTCAAGGCTTATGGCATCGGGATCATCAGGGTCATCAAAGTCTTCTTCGAGGGTGGAAGTAACACCATTCAAGTATTCGCCATGGTAGTTGTGACAAATGCTTGTACACATTATTCCTGACTTTTCGACAGCCACATCTGTTCCCACATCCACCTGTACATTTGCAACAAATGAGGTTGAGGACAGCTTCAGGTGCTGCTGGATTCTCTGTTGTTACAGGGATCAGCCGATCGCTTTCCAACTTCCAACCACACTGCACAGGAAGAAGTTCATTCCAAAGTCAAAATTGAATTTGATGGTACACTCGAAATGCGTGTTGTCTTGCTGCTCCTTTTGTGGGCGGCAGAGCAGAAAGGTCGGGTTTAGCATTGGATACAGATTTGGTGAAAGCATTGTAGCGGTGCATGTTAAGAGAGGTTTTCTTCCTGGGTGCATTGTACAATGCCAGGAATATTTTGTTTCCAGCTGCAGCTACAGCCTCACGGGATGAACTTGGGCTGTTAAATATATCAGCAATACCTTGCAGTACAGCTTGCTTCTTGAAGAATTTTAATCAGGAATGTTTCCCATTTCGATATGCAGCCGAAGTCGTATCACATCCGCTGAACGCATGCACAAGAAGTATGCTGTTCTTCATTCCCAAAGTTTGCAATTGCTGGTTTCAATATACTTGCCTTCCTACTTTTCCACGGCTTGGTTTCACAAATAATATGTTTTGTTCAGTCGGAGTTAAGACCATGAGGAGAATAATAAGATCTACATCTTCACCCGACTATTGCTACTTCGTCACAAGTGAAGGACTTCACGAGTGCTGTTCGGACGATCAATGTGTCAGCATCACTGGATGCTTGTTCTGTTTCAACTTCATGGCTGGTAAGGGCAATTATGAGGAATGAAATTAGTCTACATTTATTCTTTTCGTTAGAAAGAAAATCATCCTGTTTGACTGTTACTATTGTTTTCTCTCCAAAGTTTATGTCAACTGATCTCCTTGTTTTGTACCTTCGGTTCTGTTCAGCTCTCTTTGTACTGGGTCGGGTGGCTGAATAAACATCAAACACCACCGTGCAGCCGTTGCCACCATAATGCTTGAGAACATAGGCTACATAACACTAGCAGATGGTTGAGATTGTTGGCGAATCTTTGGGCCACACCACCTTGTGTAATTTAATTGTGTAATAGTAAGCCTCCAACCAAAACAATGTCAATATAGACTAGGTTTATTTCTTCTTTTAATGGAGTAGGCATCGTACAAGGTAGATTTCTTGGTATTCCGCATTCCTGCCTCCTCAAATAAAGACAATGGTAAAATAGTACGGTAGGTACCTACTTTAATTTGCACCATCGTGCGCTCCTCGACGGTTTTAGAAAAAACGCTATCCTTTAGCGCCCCATAACTCGGTAAACATTAGGAATACGAGAAAAATGTACATAATCATTTATGTTCCAAATTTAATAAGCTTAAATAACGTATATAGTCAACTTTTACCTCAGACCAACGGTTCTCGAGATATTAACGAATAACCAAAATAGGGGTCCTGTTTTCGCTAATTGCCGCTAGAGCTCGCCTCATATTCATGAGGACTTTTGGTATATTCATCCCAAGGTACCATTAAATAAGTGTGCAAAGTTTCAAAACTTTCGGATTTTTTTAGAGGTTGGGTCATTTTTTTAAGTTTTTTGACTGGACTATAAATTCAGGTAGGAAGTCAAAAGGTGAAGGGTGTCTCCGACCATATATGGTCTAGACGAGACGAGTATCGGTGATGGCAAGTAGCAAAAGCATACGAAAGAGCGAGTTGTTGATCAAAAACGATGAAAGAGAGAGCAAATGTTGAATTGAACTGGGAACAGAGGGAATACAGGAAAAATTGTATAAGATCTTGAGAGTCGTAGTTCTGTTTTAATTCATCGAAGAGCAAATAAAACGTAAAGCTGGAATAACTGAGAAACTTACAGAGCGAGACACTGAGAAAGACGAACACACAAATCCAAAGTCTACTCAGAATACAAGTATAACCAGAGAAAACAGATGGCGAAAGCGAAAAACAAAATTAGAACGAAATTTGAAACACAAATATGTCAAGAAATGACAAACACAAAAGCTCGAAAAATCCGAAAGCTGAAGGAATAAGCAATTCAGAAAGAAACGAGAGAGTGCAACCAAATCAGAAGGAAGGTGAAAATACACCTCAGATGTCTATAAACGACAAAATAGATAAACAACCATTTGCCTAAATGCTACCAAGTTCAGAAAGGCTAAAGAAAATTAGATGAAACGAAACATTGAGAACTACCAACGAGTGTGGACTCTGGTCGGGGACTCGTAACTCAGATAGAAGGCCCAAATCTTCTTCTTCTTCTTGCACTAACTTTACCACTTAATTTTACCTTTAATTTAAAAATAAAGAAAATTGATTTCGGACCATGGGGATAGGAGCTAGAGGCGATTTAGTAAGTGATTGCAGCCGCCATTTTGAATTCCCCTCTCCCCCCTCCGCCGCAAAATTTGCGTTGGCGCTCCTTCCAATAATACCCCACAGGGGTCAAGGAAGATGTGTGCGAAGTGGGACCTTTTTAAGTAAAAATGCATAGTTCAGACCCTTAACCACCAGACTAAGAGTTTTGTTTAAGTTAACAACTCTCAATTAATTTCTCCTCAGATTACAGTAGTGAATCTGCCTCTGTTTTCAGAAATGCATGTCAGAAAGTAAAACAAGTACACTGCAATCATGAAAAATAGAAGTATACTCGTATTCCTTTCTTAATTTTTAATTTTATTTTTGTTCTTGAATGTAATATATTGCTTAACAAGTTGTATTATTATCGTAGGTAGGTAATCCCACGAGAGATTACGAGTTTATCGATATATTTGCGAGAACGAAGTTGGAGCAAATTTATCTGATGAAACTCATAATCTCGCGTAGGATTTATTAAGACTATTCCATGAATAAAATGTAACAGATGTTGAAAATAATTATTATTTTCTTACTTTGTTGTCAGTATTCTGTCAGCTGTAAGATCACGGCATTCTAGATGAATGAACAGTCCACAAATCGACCCGAGCTCCCAATGTTACCAATAGGTCTAGTGCACATCACAAGATCGAGGGCGTCGTGGTAGTTGCTTACATCTAAACGCTATAAAAGCACACACTAACTGGCTTGCACCGAATCGAAATTGTGTTTTTAATCAATGGACATTTATATTATTTCAATTTCCAAACAAGTTATGTTGTATGAAATAATGTGTTTTCATTCTGCTGAATGGCAGCATGTGACGTACTAATCACCCCACGTTAATGCCTTACGTGCCCAGTAACAAGTTGACGTTCTTTCTGATAAAACTGCATTCTTGCGATGCGAGGTGGGATATTATAAGATAAACGATCGTGATTGGTCTCTATACGATGAATTGCTAAACGTTATTGGAAAGTATCAAACATGCGGCGTATGAGTGGAATAGTCAACCATAAAATTCTGAAGTATTTTATATGAGCATACAAACTTCATACCACAACCATACTTCGGTGAACAACTTTCGTCATGCAACATAGAAGTCTATAAGAATCTAAACTAGACAAGTTATTTACAGATATATTTTATTTTGTGTCTCATATAGAGCCTATTATTAAAAGTACATGGAACTCCACGAAGCACGTTATGACTTTTCCTTAGTTACCGGAGCATAGAGTTTCATGAAAATGTATGCTATTGTTTTCAAGTTACGCCATAACATAAAGCAAGCAAACAAGGGCTTATAGACAGAAGCCTTTCCTGACTATTTCTACAAAAAAATCGAAACATAAGATGACCATTTCAAATCGATTATTTTAATATTGTACACAGATAATGAATGATTTGTTGTTATTATTATTGTTGTTTTATTGTTATGGCTATTGTTGTTATTGTTATTATTGTCATTATTATTTATTATTATTAATATCTCCCAAGGGCATGGCAATATTACAATAGCTACAATAATCACGTTGCTTATAGCAACTTTCTCGTTGTTCACGTACAAATAAATTACTCTTGCTTGAATACACGTTTCTTCATTACTGTGTCGGAACTGAAACCCATGAAGGAAGAGGTGACCGTAATTTGTATGAGTGTTTTCCGTATAACTGAAACAATTAAACCAGAGATATCGTATAAACAGTTGAGTAGCGGCGTTTTACTCCGTGTTAGCTAGCGTTCCTAATTGCTTTTCTTTTATGGGTGAAGTTTGTCTTTGGAAGGTTTGTTGTAACCGATCCCTCCCTTCATTATATTCCTGACTTACAAATAATTCGGAAGATGTCTACCGTCGCAGCTCTTGAAATTTATAATTTATTTTCATTAATATATTTTGACGTAGCTAAAGAAAAACATATTGTTCATATTATGTGGACTTTTAAGTTTTTTATCAAACATTATTGATTTTCACCACATATGTGCACAATAGGTTTCAAAAAAAATTTAGTTGCAAGAAATAAAAAATAAAACAAAAATAAAGTATACAGATTGCATACACAACAAATTGCGTTGGAATAGTAACTCTATTCGTAAACTGGGATTGTTAGCTTCCTGTTATATTTTCTTAATTCATTTTTTCTATTAAAGTTCATTTTTTGTTCACGTTTTAATCTTTTTTTTTTTATACTTCAAAATTTCCATTTGAAATTCCACCCCTATGTCATGGACAAGTTCAGTCAATATAGTTTCATTTTGCTAAAAATTGAGTAAGGTATTTGTCCACTGTAATTCAATTTAGAACTGGATTATTAATTAATGAATATATTTCAAGGTAAAATAATTGTATAAACTTTATATATATGAACTGTATAAATTTTATACAGTCCTCATGTGTGGACCAATTCCTATGGTGATAGCAGAACGCAGTTATCGAAATAAGAGACATTATGCCCTCCAAAATCCAACCTCAGTGTCCTAGTCGCGGGGAGTGGGCAACGTGGAGTAGAGGATTGCCTGTTGGGGTGATGCACGGTGGGAACTTCGTGTGTCCCGGGACCGCTACGGTAACCGAGAAGGCCCAACAGGAACCTTGAAAAAGCGGCGAATGAGGCAATGGTCCGTGGTTGCCAGAATGGCATCCAAGAAAGGTATTCTATCACCTTGGGAAATAAAAGCCCAAAAGATAGGCCCATGCTCGGGGTAACAGGGGTAAAGACCTCAACGGCATAATGGCGGAAGAGGCAGCCTTGCTCAAGGGGTTTGTACATGAGCAAGCAAGTCTGGAGGTTTTGAGGAGGCAGCCCCTCCACCAGAATACTCAACGTAGGGTTGGTAGCCCAACTTGAGGAAATATATATTTACTCAAATTCTTCACAGTGATGAGCCGGATGGATTAATAAGACGACGACTACAGCATGCTAAGGACAAACGATTTGGTATAACGGATAGAGTAAGAATAGCTACCTGGAATGTTAGAGGGTTAACCAGTAAAGAGGAAGAACTTGATGATGAATTAAAGGAAAAAAGTATTGAATTGGCTGTAATAACTGAAACCAAGAAGAAGCTAAAGGGTACAAAGGATTTAAAAAACTATACAATGATATACAGTGGAGTTCGACAAAATGTGCGTGCTTGTTGTGGAGTAGCAATTTTGGTAAATAATAGATGGAAGAATAAAATAGTAAGTTATAGTTTTGTAAATGAAAGGATAGTTACATGTAAAATTAAAATTGAAAGAGGCTTTTTAAGTATAATAGGTGTTTACGCCCCTGAAGAAGGGAAGAAGGAAGACACTAAGGTATTTTATGACGAACTGCAGAGAGAACTCAATAAAGTAAACAGGACTGATCATGTACTAATATGCGGTGACTTAAATGCAAGAGTTGGTTACCATCCAATAAGGGAAGTAGTTGGAACTTTTGGTGAAAGGCATATTAATAACAATGGTCAAGAGTTAAGACAGTTTGCAACATACAATAAAATGAAAATAGCAAATACATTCTTCAGGAAAAAAGATATACATAAGTTCACATGGTCGGCGAGGGGACAACGATCACTTATTGATTACATTATTGCAAATGAGAAAATTAGAAACCAAATCCAAGATGTTTCGGTCCATAGAGGTAGTGACATTGGTTCAGACCATTATTTAGTTATTGCAACTGTGTCTTTACTAGCCAAGTGGAAGAAGAAAAAAGAACAAAAGTACCCAAAAGTTCCTGAAATATTTAAAGTTAATCTTTTACAGCAGGAAAGTATTAAAGATCTATATCAGCTCAGACTACAAAATTATTTAATGAAAACACCAACATGTAATAATCTAGAGGAAGAATGGAACAATATTAAAGGATGTATAGAAAGAGCAGCACTTGAAGCAATAGGAAAGAAAAATAAAACAAAGAAGAGAAAATATGTAAAAATATGGGATGAAAATATTAAAAATGCAATTTCAGAGAAACGGAAAGCATATTTGAATTTCTTACAAAAGAAAACAGAAGAATCTAGAGAAGAGTACAGAGAAAAACGAAACTATGCTAAGCAAATAACAAGAAAAGCTCATAGCGACTATTGGGAACGTTTCATTGCAACATTAGAAAATGACGTTCATGGTAGACAGACTGTAGCCTTTAAAACGATGAAATACCTTAATCAGTCAGAGAAGGATTCAGCAAGTATAAATACAATTCCTTTAGAACAATGGGAGCAGTATTACAAAGACCTATGGTATGATGCAGATATAATTGAAGAAAATGTCAGAAATGAACATGATACAATGATTGATTTAATTACGCTGGAAGAACTCCAGAAAGCTTTGAGAGATATGAAAAATAGAAAAGCATGTGGTCCTGATGGGATAAATGCAGAACTACTTAAATATGGAGGTATACTGTTACAGTTCAGATTATTACACTTGTATAATATATGCTGGCGAGATTGTAGAGTACCTGAAGCATGGGGACTTTCAGAGGTAGTCTCATTGTTTAAGAAAGGCGATCGTGGAAATTGTGAAAACTACAGAGGCATAAGTTTGTTAAATACAGTTTATAAAATATATGCTAAAATAATTAACAATAGATTAAAAGCTATATCTGAAGTGCTGCTTAAAGAAGAACAATCAGGTTTTAGAAAGGGGCGCTCCTGCAGTGACAATGTTTTTAGTATTAAGAGAATTTTGGAAAAAAGACGTGAAGTCAATCTGGAAACCCATATGGCATTCATCGACTTCGAAAAGGCTTTTGATTCAGTAGAAAGGAACAAATTATGGGAAATAATGCATAAAAATGGCTATCCTGAGCATCTTGTTGAAACTATTAAAAGTCTATACAAAGACACAAGAATAATAATAAACGCAGGCACGCTTAAATCAGAACCCATAAGAATAAACCAGGGAGTAAGACAGGGTTGCAGCCTATCACCCACACTGTTCTGTATTTATATTGATGATGTAATGAATAAGTGGAAGAATGAAGTAGCTCCAGGCATTCCAATTACTAGAAATAAATACTTAAATACACTTCTATACGCAGATGACATAGTAATAATACAAAACAGTGAAGAGAATCTGCAAAGCTCAGTGTATAAGTTGAGTCAAATTGGAAAAGAATATAACCTAAAAATATCCATAAAGAACACAAAAGTTATGGCCCATAGAGGAAAACATCCAGTACGCTCAAAGATAACAATAGAAAATAAAATTCTAGAACAGGTTTCCTATTTTGATTATTTGGGATGCAATGTAAGTTACGATAGAGATAGAGACATTGAAAATAAACTGAATAAATTTCAATTGATATGTGGGACAATAAATAGAACTTTGCAAAATAAGACACGAAAAGATACGAAAGTAAAATTTTATAAAATTATGGCTGTTCCAGTATTAATGTTTGGAAGTGAATCCTGGATACTACAAGAAAGAGACAGAAGCAAGATTCAGTCAGCGGAAATGAGATTTCTTCGCAGAGTAAAAGGCTGTACAAAAATGGATAGGATTCGAAATGAAGATATAAGGGAAGAATTAAATATATACAGTATAAATGAAAAAATAGAAGAGTATAAAGTTAACTGGAAAGCCCACTTAAGTCGTATGAATAACGAAAGGATCCCAGTTCTAGTAAATGCTTATCAGCCTCGAGGAAGAAGAGACGTTGGACGCCCGAGGAAAAGATGGGCATAACATTGTGAAGACGGAACAGGCATTAATGCCTAATCCCTGCAAGGTTGATGATGATGATGATAAATATATGAAGTTCATTAAATCATTCCATTATTTTACTATCGGTCCCCAGTTATAGACATAAGAAATGAAGATATTTTCACTTTGGACATTCCATGTTAAATTATTCTACAGTCATTCTCTCATTCGATCTACATTATCCTTTATCGCTCTCTTCTCCCTACCTTCCGTCCTTCTTTCTTATTGTTCCCCTGAAACTTGTGCGAGTGCATGTAAAAAGTGAGCGGAAGAGAGAGACTAAGCTTGGAGATATGTTTTACAAAAGAGTTAGTTGCATTTAAAGTATCTATTATGAAAAGTAGAAGATAAAAAAATATATGTGAAAGATGCTCTGACAGAATAAACAGGTAGAAGTCATATACCTGTACAGACTAGTAGGCAATCTCTCTCGGCATATGTTGGACACAAAAATAGACTGATAATTATTAATTCCAATCATTTTTATTTTCTAATTAATCGGGTTTCTACCTATCCTCAATTAAAATATATTAATTATACAACTTAATAGCCTATTATAATGTAATATTACACGTAACGTAAGTTACTAGTCTAGAATATAAACTTATCTTCACACAATAAGTAGTCCAAATCGCTGTTAAAATTTCTTAAACCTATTAAAAAGGTTAGCTCAAAATCCATAAAATTGTTATGTTCTATTGTAAAACGTAGTTGCTTTTTTCTTTCTCACGACGGCGAATTAACGCCGAAACGCGTCATAAAAAAGAAGACAGCAACTACGTTTATCGCATAGGGCATGACACTTGTATGGATTTTAAGATCAATTTTCAATAGTTTTAACTCTTAAGATATTTTAATTGTAATTTTAATGTTCGCATATAAGTTTATATGCGAAGAAGACTTGTAAATTATATGTTACATGCAATATGGTATTTTACATTATAATTATTATGAGGTATATTTTAGATTAGGTTGTATATTTTATATTTTATAATTGAGCTAGGTGGAAAACCTACTCTAACACTGGTCATTATTAAAGTATAAAATTACCAAAATTTCATTATTAGCCATTGATTATAAAAAATTTATAAATAGCAAAATTATATCCATAACTAAGTACTGAGAGCCAACATGTAAAGCGTTTATGTTTGGTTTACATAATTAGCATTTATGTGTTGAATTTAAATGGAGAAAGCTGTTCAGGAAGATCCACGTTTCCGGTGTCCTCAGCAGTAATGTTTGCGTGTCTTCAGTAACGCCTGAGGATAATGTAAAGGAGTGCACACACGCTCTGTCTAGATCGCCAGACACAATTAATAGAAAATAGTAATTGTCATTCCCACATGTATTTCGTCAGTAGTTTCCACACGGTGATAAATGCCACATAGCCATATAATAAAATAAACATTTTTCAAATATATGTTAGTTTCCTGTTATATTTTCTCAATTCATTTTTGCTTTTAAAGTTCATTTTTTGTTCACATTTTATTTTATTTTTTCTATACTTCAAAATTTCCATTTGAAATTCCACCCCTATGTCATGGACAAGTTCAGTCAATATAGTTTCATTTTGCTAAAAATTGAGTAAGGTATTTTTCCACTGTAATTCAATTTAGAACTGGATTATTAATTAATGAATATATTTCAAGGTAAAATAATTTATGTACATAATTTGTTAAAATTATTCAAACTTAAAATAAAGAATTCTGTAGTATACAGTCGTCAATGTTGGTATGGTACTTGTATTCAATATTTTAATTCTTACTTAAAATGACCACTCTACATAGTAACAAAAAGTTCAAATCCTCTTCTTCCGCTAAATAAATATAAAATATAAAAATTTGTTTTAGGTCATTTTGTAATTTTTTATGGTATTTGTGAAGGATTTTTTGGTCATAAGAGCCTTGTTTATAGGGCATTTTTAGTAGCCTTATTAATGACGTCTGTTACGTTACGTGGGGCTCCATCGCATTTTAATAAATTTGCTTTATTTTCACTGTGATCTTTACAATAAAATACCAGCCTAGGCAGGCAAAGTCGTCATGGCAACCGAAAATCTAGATGGCAGTGACCAGTCATACCAACCGTAACAGGCTTTGAAACAAAATACTTGACCATCAGGAATCAGGAATAAAAATTCAAGGAGAAAAAGTAAAAATGCTGAGATTTGCTGATGATATTGTTCTGATAACTGAAGATGAGGAAGACCTAAGTGAATTATGGAATGGTATGAATGGACTGTTAGAAAATAATTTTGGATTGAAAATTAAGAAAAACAAAACAAAAGTGATGAGATGCAGCAAGAATGCCATAAGCAACATGAAAAACATTAAACTCGGAAATGACAAAATGCAGAAGGTGAATGAATTCTGCTACTTGGGGAGCAAAATTACTAAAGATGGATGAAGCAAAGAAGATGTGAAAAGCAGGATATTACAAGCAAAAAGGGCTTTCTTTAACAAGAAAAGTCTATTGGTGTCAAATATTGACCTAAAAGTCAGAAAAAAATTCTAAAGTTATATGTTTGGACCATAGCCCTCTATGGTAGTGAGACGTGGACTTTAGGAAAAAGTGAAAGGCATAAAATAGAAGCTTTTGAGATGTGGTGCTATAGACGAATGTTGAAAATCAGGTGGACTGACAGAATATCTAACGAAGAGGTCTTAGAAAGAATAGAGGAGCAAAGAAGTCTATGGACGACACTCATTAGAAGAAGGGCCAGACTAGTGGGGCACATTATGAGGCATCCAGGCGTGGTCAACACTATATTGGAAGGAACAATAGAGGGGGAAAATTGTAAGGGAAGACCACGATTAGAATATGCAAAACAGATTATTGGCGATTTTGGTTGTAAAAAATATGTAGACATGAAGAGACTCGCTCTAGATAGGAAGAACTGGAGAATTGCATCAAACCAGTTGTAAAACTGATTACTACAGAGAGAGACTTGACCATAAAACAACAAATATAAGGCAACATTGTTTTTTTGCGTTAATCAGAAACTTTAGGCCTACTAGGTTTTTCACAAAACACTTTATAATGTAACAAAAAATATGGGCCTAAGGAAACATAGCTATATTATTCATAAGAAACCCGCATTGCCATCTACATTCGCATTTCGTATTGGTTCATAGCATACGATTCGGGCGGCAGTGAGAATATGGCGTCAAAAAATGGCTTACTATGCCTTTTATAATTAATTAGCATGTGCCCGCGGCTTCGCCCGCGATAATTATTTCAAAAATTAAAAGTTAAGAGCATAATAGTTGAATCATTATATTTATTAACACTTAAATCATGTGAATTACATACCACGATTAGATAGCGTCGCCTGGTAAAAGCGACCTCAGATTCGAGGTCCTTGGCCCAGAAAACCCCTGTATAGTGAGTTTCGTCCAAATCGAACAACGTTTGACCATATTTAGGCCTATATTGATTATCCCTCTTATAATAATAATGATATCGCATGGTCCACAGTACCTGAACATAACGTATTTTAATGAATTACATCGATACCTGTGATCACAACAAAATTTCCTCAAGCGTGGAAATTATCCTATACCGAATTTTGTATCCTATCGCTTTACACAGCAAGCCGGGTAAGGGTTCAAATAAGAAGAATCATAAATTCCGGTAACATAAAATTGTATTGTCTTTGCGGAATATTTTATTTCTCATTCTCATGTTACCATAAAACCGTTTTGGGGATAAAATTAAACAGAAATGTAATATCCCTTTCATACTTCTCTCTCCAAAAACCTGCGATATACTAATATATATATATATATATATATATATATATATATATATATATATATATATATATTACCATACCTCGTATTGTTTTCTCTATGTCCAGGGTAAAGAAAGTTATGTGATTGCATTATTTTCGTGGATATTGAAAGTTCACTAATTTGTCAAATTCGAGTTTCATTTTTTTTTTCCAAACCCATCTGAGACCCACTGGCAACAATATGTTTTAATGTCAAATGTGATTTTGGATTGGATAATTCTGTGTAAAAAGGGATTAAGTATTCTCAAAAACATTTGATTTTTGGCATTTAAAATCGAAATTTTTCAAAATCCTTTCTTAGTGGATTGGATAATTCTGTGTAAAAAGGGATTAAGTATTCTCAAAAACATTTGATTTTTGGCATTTAAAATCGATTTTTTTCAAAATCCTTTCTTAGTGAGCTACATTATGAAACGAAGGTACTGTCAAAATTCCAAGTCTCTACCTGTTATAGTTTAGGCTGTACGTTGATTCTCTGTCAGTCAGTCAGTCAGTCAGTCAGTCATTCAGTCAGGACAAAGCCTCTTTTATATATAGAGATTATACGGTATTTTTATTGCACTTCTTATAATTTACAGAGCTTTTACTAAAAAGTATTATGTGCACCATGTACGCAAAAGCTTTAGTGGACTCATCCAGTAGCCTATTTCGGCCGAGGCGAAAGCCGATACTAAGCAATCCTACTAGATTCGTCCGCTAAAGCGTTATTTTGCGTACTTTTTACATAAATAACTATTCTGTAATTTACAGTTGTAGAATCGTGGACTAATGACAATTTTGTGTTCATCTCAATTTCCAAGCCAGTAATTAGATAGCGTTAACTTGAGCATCGCTATGGTTGAAGCAACTTTCCGTAAAAAAAGGAGGAACGGATTTTCATTAAACTTGAACCTATTCTTTACAAGTCTTATCAAGATGGGTGTTATCAGATGGTCAGGGTCTATGTAACCTGCACTATATGGCCAAAACTCATGTGTTATCCTGTTCCTATCAGGTATACCTCTATTTAGTTTGTACCTAAGCTATATATTGTATCCTATTGTAAAACACGAGTTTAATATGTTGCCTTTCCGAGGAAGGTTTGCATAAATAGTAGTTAGCGAAATATTTAATAATAATTTTTGCTTCAGAACAAGAGGCCACATAGCAGGCAGTTCATATCCCATTGTTTCAGCCTCACGCAATATTGTTATTGTTCTTCTTCTTATTATTATTATTATTTCTCCAAAAACTATTTGAACCCTATTGCACCAAAGGCCATGTTAAGGTTATAAATGGACGTACAAGATGAAAAAAATAAATTAACTTATTACAAACAATGAAATGAATGAATAAATGCCTAAAATAAAGGATATAAAAGCAGAGGTGCAACGTGATTTAACAAATAGGTGTAATTTTATCAATTCCTGGGAACGATTGATTTTACAATGCTTGAGATGTCCTAGTAGAATGTATTTTCTAGTGTGTTGTCGATCACACTGGAACCGCAGGTGGAATACTGTTTCTTCGACACTTCACATTTGCAAATAAATCCATCTAGTGACTAGGTGAAAACGTTTCAAGACTGAGTGTGTAAACGACGGATGGTTTATTACTACCCTTCGGATATTTTTAGCGAAAACATATTTCAAATAAAAGTTTAAATATAAAAGTATAGTATAAAAACTTAAACAAAATCGTCATAGGAGTTTTCGAAAAAATTGGGGAAAATGAAATTTTTCTGTAAAGTGGTAATAAAAGCATAGTGACTAGAGGAAAAGTGTGATTTCTTTTGTAGTGCTTGTGGTTTGACGCGAGCGGCAATAGTGTCGAAAATAGACGGAGTTTTAGAAATAATTAACTTAGATGAAACGCTAGGCCTATGCTGAAATTCCTTCATTTTGTGCCGACTTTCTTTCTTCTTACATTTAAAACGTACAGAAACCATTACTCTTACCAAATAATGATTCTTTAACCGATAAATAACGCCGAAGTCATGCTAAAAACAATTTAAAAACAGATCAACTTATTCAGCGATGGTCTTCACAATGTAATATTTATAGGACAAGAGACTGTTCGTTTTCAATATAGCTTAGAGGTGATAATTTTTTGCATTAAATTCATTTTTATACACTGTGAAGAAGAGACTTCCATGCTGCCTTTCCCAACGGTGCTGATGGCGTACTTATTAACCCCATATCAACAGTGATTATACCACTCGCCTTTCACCACTGCGACGCGGTTTCGAATCTGGGTGGATCCATGTAGAATTTGTGGTGGACAAAATGGGGTCTGGGCAGATTTTCCCTGCCATATATCATGCCACCGTTGTTCCATTCATCATAATATGACCATTGATTGCAATAAAGGAATTATTATAGTAACATTTTACATGGGTTTCTGAAAGTAAGAACGTGCCTTTAACGTCTTGTGTCTTAATTTTCGGTAGCAAACTTTCTAACAAAAATTCATGTTCATATCGCATGCCTCTCAAGTCCTTAACTTGGCATTTCTCAATCATTATATCCATTATTAATATCTGCTCAGAAATCTGTCTCTTCTACATTTACCATTGAGATCCAGACTTCGTTTTCCGTCTTCCTTATTTCAGCATTAGCTTCGGCCGCTTCTTTCATATCTGATTAAATTTCGCTTGCACCTCCCCATGGATGAGTAGCTAGAACTCTCGCCTCTCACCGCAGGGACCTGGGGTCGAATCTCGGTTAACCTATATGGAATTTGTGGTGGACAAAATGGGGTCGAGCAGGTTCGCTCGGGGTGCTCCCGTTTCCCCTGCCGTATATCATTCCACCGTTGCTCCATGTATCATAATATGAGCAATTGGTTGCAATAAAGGAATTTTTTATTAAATTTCCGCTCAATTTTTTAACTTTCTAAATTCTTTTTGTACTTTCTCTGCTTTTCCAGAGAGTGAAGGGAAGAAATACTTTTGGATTCTTTAAAATCTTCTATTATTAAAGAGGAATGTGCTGTTGAAGTGACAGGAATTGTGTGATAAGTAGACTGTAACCTTTCCGTTGAGGATTTTCTTTTAAGTTCCTTAGCCAAACTTACGCTACCTTAATAGTTATTTTAAGAATGGTATCAAATTCCTTGTTCTGTTCTGTTCTGTCCTTGTTCTGTGTAGTAGGATTATATTTCTGCCTTGAGAAGCAAGTTTACTACATCATTTTGACTTATTTTCAGTTGGAGTTAGAACTCAGCTGGTTTTATTGCTTTATGTGCGCTCGTGAACATATTTTGTTCAAAATATTTTGAATTTTTTCCATGTGGAAAGAGGTATTTTAAGTTTATTATCATTTAATTCTTTCAAAGTATGTAGGTCTAAGTAAACCAAAAACTAAAAACTTTAATCCATTGGGTTTGTCTTGTAACTTTGTTTTGCAATGTGAGTAGTAAGGGGCAAGCTATAAAGTAAAATGGCCGCCACCCGACCCCGCCCCGGCGTCGCGACGTCGCCCCCCTTGAAACATGTCACGACATGCACCAACGCAAGGTTCTTTGCTCCATGACGTCATAGGAATTTTTCAAACAAAAGGATAAGCTCTTATGCGTTATTGTATTCCCTGGTTCATACCTACAGTGCAATGCAGGTAACGTAGGAATGAAACGATATGTAATGTTTACACATAGTTATAATAATAAGCTATTGCATCTTTCCGTATTCTGTTAACAAGTGACTCGCACACAAATACGTCTGTCTGGGAATATGATTGTATAAACAGATTCTCTCATGTATCCTAATGGCTAAAACATGTCGTTATAAGGGTCGCATTCCAAACATATCTTATCTCTTGCGAAACAACAAAAAAAAAACACGGAAGTGTACCTCTGGAATTAATCCCTTGGCTTGTTTAGAGATAAAAATATGTGATACAATCTTTTCTCTTGGGGGGAGAGAGAATTTTAAAGGTGTGACGTCTAAACACTATACATAACACCATGACTAAGAGGAAAAGAATTCCTTTCAACAGCTTATCTTTTTTGCGAAACAACAGGAACACGGAGGAAGTGTAGCTTTGGAATGTATCCCTTGGCTTGTTTAGAGATAAAATATGTGATACAATCTTTTCTCTTGGGGGAGAGAGAATTTTAAAGGTGTGACGTCATTAATGTAAGTGTTTCAGTTTTCTGTATAAATACATGTTTTCTGTACAGTTCTAAGTTAAGAGTGACCTCATAGTGTGTTGGCAAAGTCATCCATCTGATCCTCTGGTAAGTAATCATATTTTCTTTTATTTACTAATAATTAAGTGACAGTTTATTGTTTTTTTTTAAATGATTGCGGTGGGCTTTTATAGTGAAGCCGCTCTTTATTAATTGACTCAAGGATTTTATAATAACAGTTTTAGTACAAAATGTTTGTGGTTCAGAGCTATGAAAATTGTAAGTAAAAATAAAAGCTAATATATGTTCATTGTGTGCGTTTCCACCTAATTATATAGATAGTTTGAATTAAAGAAGTTTCGGTGTCACAACAAAACAAATATGAAAGCCCGCGTTGTGCTCTTTCGTCCTATGGTGTTCCGACGCCTCCCCGACGCTCTAGTTGTGCCCTTTTGGCAAAAATACGTCATGGGTGTCATATGAAAGCGTGCGATGTGCCCTTTCGTCCTATGGTGTTCCGACGCCGCCCCGACGCTCTAGTTGTGCCCTTTTGGCAAAAATACGTCATGGGTGTCATATGAAAGCGTGAGATGTGCCCTTTCGTCCTGTGGTGTTCCGACGCCGCCCCCGACGCCCTAGTTGTGCCCTTTTGGCAAAAAAGACGTCATGGGTATCATATGAAAGCGTGCGATGTGCCCTTTCGTCCTGAGATGTTCCGACGCCGCCCCCGACGCCCTAGTTGTGCCCTTTTGGCAAAAATACGTCATGGGTGTCATATGAAAGCGTGAGATGTGCCCTTTCGTCCTGTGGTGTTCCGACGCCGCCCCCGACGCCCTAGTTGTGCCCTTTTGGCAAAAAGACGTCATGGGTATCATATGAAAGCGCGCAATGTGCCCTTTCGTCCTATGGTGTTCCGACGCCGCCCCGACGCCCTAGTTGTGCCCTTTTGGCAAAATGACGTCATGGGTATCATATGAAAGCCCGCGCTGTGCCCTTTCGTCCTATGGTATTCCGACGCCGCCCCAGACGCCCTAGTTGTGCCCTTTTGGCAAAAAGACGTCATGGGTGTCATATGAAAGCGTGCGATGTGCCCTTTCGTCCTATGGTGTTCCGACGCCCTAGTTGTGCCCTTTTTGCAAAAATCCCACCACGCATACTCAGGTTCTTTGCTCTATGACGTCATGGGGTTAGAATTGAAACATGTCACAACATGCACCAACGTGACGCTACTTTCCGAGCAACACTAGGATGTAGTCATGCTTTCTAAATAACTTTTCGATGACGTGTATAGATACATGTTTCCGTACATTCCTAAGTTAGGATAAGATCTTGTAAATACATGTCTTTTATACAAAACTCTCCGAGCAACACTAGGATGTAGTCATGTTTTCTAAATAACTTTTCGATGACGTGTATAGATACATGTTTCCGTACATTCCTAAGTTAGGATAAGATCTTGTAAATACATGTCTTTTATACAAAACTCTCAGACCAACACTATGACATGGTTATGCTTTCTAAATAACTTTTCGATGACGTAGTAACAGCTACCTTGAGATATCTTTAAGTAAGTAGAGAAAGAGATAACGCAAACATAGCAAATACGATACAACACAGGAAAATTCCAAAGATTCATACTTTCTAAAAATAACATTTCGACAGCTAGTATAAATAGACGCATCTTACTTTGTCTTCTCAGTGTACTACAAAGCTTTCTACATATAAGGTGAAACAGAACAGATTACTAGAACAAGTAGTAGCTGAATCAAGGAAAAGAGTTAGAGATTTATCACAGGAGAAACAGTTTTACAGCTTTGTTGTTACAGAGAGGTGAATGATAATGCAATAAAAACGCATACAGTCAAGTGCTAATTATTTCCGTTACATTCATGTGTTATGTTCTTTATACTGTTACATGCATTTCTCTAATTGTTACAGATTCAGTCTTTTGTATTGTGTTGAATATCATTATATATTACTACTAATAATAATAATGTCCGCCCCTGTTTATAATATTTCATCGGATTCTGAAAACGAGTTCGATACTATTACGTTAGATGATTCCGAACCAGAGGTTTATACAATTTCTAGTTCAGAATCAGATAACGCAATGGAAACTGTGACGTTATCAGATTCCGACGACGCAAATGAATCTGATGATGAGCTAGTTTCAAGCGAGGAAGAGTTGGATATGATGTCTGGCAATGAAGGGGAGGGTACTTCTTCGAATTCAGAGAATCGACCCTCCCCATTGTTTACAGTTGTCGAGAGTACTCGTAAAGAGTACAAAAAGTTCAACTCTGCCTGCTTGCAGCTAGTGGTCCGACTCAAAGAACCAGCTGAAAATGCAGGACCCTACCCCTTTGAGACGGCTCTTAAAGCCGTTATAGACCATGCCCTAGTCGATACGAGAGACCATGACATGGTAGGGATCTCGATTTTCAATGAGGAAAACGAGGTCGATAAGCCGATTGGTATCTCCTTTAGGCGTAAAGATCAGATCAGTGTAGATGTGATTTCAGGAGTCGTAAGCAAAGTATGCCAGTCGAACGCCCGTTTCAATGCCACCGACCGTTTGCGTTTGGTTCTGGACATTGTCCGTATGCCTAACGGGAACGGGAAATGTGGCAACGGTATACCTATGAAGGGGCGTACGACTGGTGTACTTGCCCATTTGAAGACAAGCGTAGTCTTCGTACAGGCAATCGTGAACTGTTTAGCATTTGCAATAATCATCGCTATTGCTAGAGTAAGCGATCGTAAAGCTTATAAAACATATATTTCTCACAACATGACAAGCAAAAAACTCAAGGCTGAAGTTGACGATCTGATCAGAAACTCTGGTGTCGATCTCTCGCGAGGTGGAGGTATCCCTGAGCTGGAGAAGATTCAGGCTCATATTAAGGATAGATACAGACTTGTAGTTTACAGCGGCTTTAATCTCGATTCTGTACTGTACGACGGAGGTAATGTGGGGAAAGAAATACTTTATTTACTCTATGACCGAGACACCCTGCATTACCATACCATAACAACCTTGACCTCTGCAATGGCTAAACGATTCGTTTGTCCAGGTTGTCTTAAAGGCTTCACTAAAGGTGCGGTACACTCCTGTCATTACGTCTGCTTCTGTTGCCGAACGGTGCCTACTTGCGATTCTAACAAGAAGGCGGTGAAGTGTGCCGATTGTCGTAGAGAATTTCGCGGACCGGGATGTTTCGAGAATCATAAGCGTACCAAGGTTCAAGGGCGCACTGTATGCATGGCTATGCAGAACTGTCTAAACTGTGGCAAGTTTACGACAGTTCAGCGGAAACATGAATGTTTCAAAATTTATTGTACCGTATGTAAAAGTAATCAAGCAGAGACAGGACATGAATGTTACATGGCACCGTTGAAAGAGACTAAACGTTCAAACAAGGTATTGTATGTGATATTCGACATAGAAACAACACAGAATACCCGTATCAAAGACAATACCTTTCTTCACGTCCCAAATCTGATTTGTGCACAGCAGTTTTGTTCTCTTTGCGAGACGTCGCAAGACGAAGAGTGTGCCAGATGCGGGCAACGCAGTCATTCTTTCTGGGAAGATCCCGTCCGTGAATTCATGGAGTATCTGAGAATGGATAGAGCGTTCGATAGGATCATTGTTATTGCTCACAATGCTCGAGCGTTCGATCTCCAATTCATTCTCGACTACGCTATTAGGCAACAGTGGACTCCCGACTTGATTATGTCTGGATGCAAGATCCTTTGCATGAAGATGCACCATCTAACTTTTCTAGACAGTCTGAACTTCATTCCGCTGCCTCTGCGTAGTTTCCCTCAGACCTTTGACCTAAAAGACGCTGTTAAGGGCTACTTTCCACATTTGTGGAATACGGCACAGAACCTCAACAGTATTCTCCCACAGCACCCGAACCAAGATCTTTACGGGCCGGACACCATGTCTGTGAAAGATAGAGAAGTTTTCAAGACTTGGTTCGAGACCGTTAAAGATCTGCCGTTCAATACCCGTGTAGAACTGGAGAGGTATTGCCAGGCCGATGTTACTGTACTGAGAGAAGCCTGCACTCTCTTTAAAAATCTCTTCAAACAAATTGCCAATATAGATATTTTCCTAGAGTCTATCACTATTGCATCGGCCTGTAACAGAATATTTAGACTGCTATTCCTTAAACCTCAGACCATTGGCATTGCTCCCTCCTGTGGCTATAGAAAGGCAGACAGGCATTCCCGTAAATCGTTGATGTGGCTTATCCACGAAGCCAAGGAGAGGAATGTATTTATACGTCATGCAGGTAACGGACGTGAAGTACGGCTTCCCGAACTTCCCCAATGGAAGGTGGACGGTTTCTGTGATGAAACAGGAGAGGTTTTCGAATTTCTCGGCTGTTATTATCATGGATGTCTCTGTCAACCGAACAGAGATGTACCTATGATAGATTCTTCAGAATCCCATGCCGAGAGGTACGAGAACACCATGGGCCGACTGGACAAGATCCGATCAAAGGGTTATGTTGTCAATGTGATGTGGGAATGCAAGTTCGATGTTATTCTCGAACAGTTCCCCGCACTGAGAGACGACCCCTTGGTCTGTGATGTCCCGTTGGTCCTTAGGAACTCTGTCTACGGAGGACGTACAGAAGCCATGCGGCTCTATCGTAAGGCGGATGAGACGAAAGAAGAGAAAATCCTATACAGCGATATAATGTCCCTATATCCATCCGTCTGTAAATACAACAAGTTTCCTATCGGTCACCCCACTGTTCACGTTAGTGACCAGTGTACAGATATAGATTCAATGATGAAGAAAGAAGGCCTCATTAAATGCACTGTCCTACCACCGCAAGGGCTCTACCATCCCGTTTTACCATTCAGGTGGAATGGTAGGCTCTTGTTTCCCCTTTGCCGCACCTGTGTTATGACTGTCGAACAAGGTAGCTGCAAACATGCGAAAGAGGAAGAGAGAGTGCTCACTGGTACATGGGTAGTTGATGAAGTGAGACTAGCTGTAAATAAGGGCTATAGGGTGATGGCAATCCACGAATTTCTCGAATACGATGTCACGCAATACTCGCGTGAAACTCGTGAGGGAGGGTTATTCGTGGATTACATCAACCTTTTCCTCCAGATTAAGACAGAATCCAGCGGATACCCGGGTTGGGTGAAAACAGAGGCCCAGAAACAGGAATATATCGATTTGTTTTACGAACACGAAGGTGTTAAGTTAGACCCCAAACAAATCGTGAAGAACGCTGGAAAAAGGACCATTAGTAAGCTTTGTTTGAATTCCTTCTGGGGAAAGCTCGTGCAAAGGTCTAACATGGGTAAAACAAAGCTTATTACGGAGCCTAAAGAGCTGTATAGGTTCCTCACGACACCCGGAATTGAAATTCAGAGACTACTTTTTGCAAATGACGAAGTCGTGTGGATTAATTGGATCCCTATAGAGGAGGAACAAGACTCTCTTCCTCATACTAGTGTCGTTCACGGTGCTTATGTGACATCGGGAGGTAGAATGAACCTCTACGGCTACCTGGACAAGCTAGATCGTCGAGCCATCTACTGTGACACGGACAGTGTGATTTATACACAGACACCTGACGACGCTAAACGGTACACTGTGCCTTTAGGCGACTATTTAGGCGACATGACCAGCGAACTCACAGACTATGGGGAGGACGCGTACATTTCGGAATTTGCAAGCGGGGGCCCTAAGAACTATGGTTTTAGGGTTACCGTTCCTTCCAGCAACACCGCAAATACCTCTGTGTGTAAAATCAGAGGTATTACTCTTAATTATAAAACGTTGCAGGATGTCAACTTCGACGCCATTAAAACCATGGTTTTAAATGGTGATCCTGCAGCAACTATCTCTGTGAGGACAGAGAGGAAAATTAAGAGAAAGCCCGGCCCACAGATCGTGTCTGAAGCCGAGAATAAGATATACCGACTCTGTTTTCGAAAAAGACGCAGAGTTAGCGGAGGGTTCGATTCCCTCCCGTTCGGGTATAAATAGAAACGAGACGAGAGCACCATCTCAGTATGGACTCGTCGTCGTCTCTGGAGTGTGCATCAATTAGAAAATTATTGGATTTTAGAACGTTTATTCATCACACAGGTGAAGAGTTGGAGGTGTTGTCCCCTGAACTTTTAACGGCATGCGGAGCCGAGAGCATATATTTAGTGTATCATAAATTACCTGAAAGTGTGCAACGTAACGATCTTTTAAAAAAGTGTCTTAGATGTTTTAAACATTACCCTGATTCTCCTTACGATTGCTTGGATGGACCCCCACCTATGATTAAACATTGTTATGGTTGTAATAAAATTTGACCATCCTTTTTCTTTGATTGTATCAGGTCCGTCATTCTCTGGGAAGACGTCTTTCTGTGTAAAACGTATTAATAATTTACACCATTTGTGTAACGTGAGCAAATACGAAAGTATTCTGTGGTGCTTTAGTGAAAGTAACGCTGTCCCTCCCCAGACAAAATTCAATACTACCGTGACATACCACGAAGGTCTTCCTGACTTTAAACAAGAACAATGTACTAAACCCAGACTCGTTATTCTAGACGACTTACTGGACAAAGCGTATTCGACAGAAGTGAGTTCTATATTTACAAAAGGTTGTCATCATAGAAACATTTCGGTTATTCTCATAACACAAAACCTGTTTCACCAGTCTGCTCACAGCAGAGACATCTCTTTGAACACAAAGTATATGGTTTTGTTTAGAAACCTGAGAGATAAAAATCAAATTACTTTTCTAGCAAGACAAGTGTATCCTGAAGATTGGAGGTCTTTCTACAGAGCTTTCCAAGACGCAACAAGAAAACCTCACGGTTATTTACTAATAGACTTTTGTCAAAGAACAAACGATTTACTTAGATTTAGAACTAAAATATTTCCCTCGGAGGTTACAAAGGTTTACGTCCCTGTAAAGGATGAAAAGGATAAAATCCAATTACCATATGTTACAAGTTCTTAAAAAGGCAACTCCCAAGGTACGAAACGTTATTCTAAAAAGTGCAAACAAAAACCTGATACTTGCTATTATAGACTGTGTTCTTAATGTTTTGAACGGTCAGTGTAAATTATCTTCGTGTTCTAAACGTAAGCTGTTTAAACATAAACATTCCTTAAGATATCTTCTAGATAGGAACGTATCCTTGTCTGAGAAAAAGAAAACTTTGGTACAGAAAGGAGGATTTTTAATTCCTCTCTTGTCCTCCGTGTTATCCGTCTTGGGATCTTTAACATAATGTTACAGAAAATGTTTCTGGTTAGTGCTAAAGAGTACAAACGTTTAAAACGTTGTGTCGAAGGTTCAAACCCGGCAGTTGATGTTACGGATCCGTACAAAGAGTTGGTTAAAATACGCGAGAGTGAGGATCCTATATTCAAGAGAAAACAGAACAGAATACTCGAACAGGAAGTAGCTGAATCGAGGAAAAGAGTTAGAGATTTATCACCCGAGAAATAACCCATCTCCGAGGACGAATCTAAACGTAACGTTATAGGTGATGTAGCAGGTAAATATTTATCGGCTTATGTAACATCGCCAAAGATTGTAGACACACAGTTTGGAATCTATAAAAATAAGGAGACGGGAGAGTACATGATAGGTAATTTTAAAATTCAATTGTTAAACAATAGTTTGATCATTAACGGTATAAAATACGATGCGAGTGCAGGTTTATGGGAGTTGCTTACTAGGAAGAAGGTGGATATGAATCTTGTTACGCAGGAAGACCTCGACACGTACAAAGACATTTTAACTAGGACCGAAGGACATAAGAGCGATATTAAAACCGCTAAAACAGTTAAATACAAACAAGTCATTTCAAAATTGTTTCCAACGAGAGAGCTTAGGTGGAGTACCTATAAACAACGGAGATGATGAATGAAACATTACACAAGTTGTATTACGACCCTGAGGCATCTACGGGGTTTTCCACTCTTGCTAAACTTTCACAAGCTTCTAGCATTACAGATAAAAATATCGAGGAATGGTTAGTTGAGCAGGATGTTTACTCCTTACATAAACCAATCAGGAGAAAGTTTTCTAGGAATCCGTATTCTGTAAATAACCTTTACGACGTGTTTGAACTTGATCTAGCCGATGTACAAAGCATTGCACAACATAATGACAACGCAAGATATTTACTTGTTGTTATCGATGTGTTTTCCAAATACGTATGGGTCGTACCTTTAAAATCTAAAAGAGGTAAGGATGTGACAGAGGGATTTAAACAGGTGTTGGAGAAGTCCGCTAGGAATCCTGTCGCTGTAAGAACCGATAGGGGTAAAGAGTTTCTAAACAAATCTTTTCAAGACTTGTTAAGGAAAGAGAATATCGAGTTTCAAGTGTGTAGGAATCCCGATGTTAAATGTTCAGTCGTGGAAAGGTTTAATAGGACCCTAAAAACTAAAATGTACAAATATTTTACTTTCAAGAACAGTTACAAGTATCTCGACGTGTTGGATAAGTTTGTGAAGGGATATAACGATAGCGTACACAATACAACAGGAATGGCCCCTACTAAGGTTAGCGATAAAGATGTTTTGAAAATATGGCAACGTATGGCAAAGAAACAGATTCGTGTGAAACCGAGACCTGTAAAGTTTTCGGTAGGGCAAACGGTAAGAATAGGTAGAGAGAAAATGAAATTCGCTAAAGGTTTCGAGCAAAACTATTCTACAGAAATATTCAGAATCGTCAAGGTCATTAAACATTCTCCTCAACCTGTATACGAACTAGAAGATCTCAAGGACAGTCCTATTTTCGGACAGTTTTACAGTTATGAGCTCACACCAGTAACTATTGGGAAAGACACTGTTTACAAGATAGATAAAATTCTACGCAGTCGTAAAGTAAGGGGTAGTACCGAACATCTCGTTCGCTGGAGAGGTTACGGTCCCGAGTTTGATTCCTGGGTTAAAGCTAAGGATTTAGCGTAATGGGAGAAGAAGAATTTTACGTTACTCTCCTGAGCGATGCATCGTACAAATCATTTCCTAGTAACACCCTTGCTAGTTTCCAGGTGCAGCTGGCACAGAGCATAAAGCTGGAGAGGAATCATTGGGATGTGGGCTTGTGCGAAATTAGTTACTCTCAAGGGAATGTATCGGAAACGAAAGCTTCGACACCAAATGAAACATCGGAATCGAAATCTGTGAAAACAAATCTAAATAGGAAAGAACTTGTTTTTATATACTGTAATATAATAAAACCGCAACTTGTAGGAGATGCGTACGTTAAATGTCTTAGAATTATTCAGTTTCCTTTAAATACAGCAACTCATGTCTTTCCTGAAGTTTATTATGTTCCTGTCGAATCTTCCGAATTTCAGGTGATAGGTATAGAAATGACAACAAAACTAGGAGAACTAGCTAACATAACGGATAGCACTAAACCTACGATGCTCGTTTTACATTTTAAAAAGAGAAGGCAGATGGTGTTATGAGTTAGTTTGCGATGGACCACCTTACAGCATACTACGTGAATCAGTCGGGAGGGCGTCTAGGCAATGTTGGCCCATTCTACAGCGGCAGCCCCTATGTTCAACACGGTAGTGGAATAGGTAGTTTCTTGGGAGGATTATTTAGAATGATAAAACCAATTCTCTTTTCGGGTGCTAAAGCGGTAGGTCGTGAAACTCTTTCGGCAGGAGCAAATATTTTAACCGATATAGCAAGTAGAAAGGAAGGTGATAAGGTAAAAGATATTATTGCTAATAGAGTAAACGAATCAACTCAGAAACTCGTGAATAAAATGAAGGGTAGGGGTAGAAAGAGAAAGAGGGCGTCTCCTAAGATGCGAGATATATTTAGCGATGTAAAGAGGAGAAAGTAGTCAGTCGTGTAAAGATGTTTGCCGTGACAAAGTCAGAGTTCGACCTTTTCGAGAGGAGCCCTATTCAAACATCGGTGGTGGGAAATGTTACTACATTATGCAAAGCCATTACTCCGGTGGAACAGAGCGTTCTCGAATTCGTGGTTGCTGCAGACAGCGAACATTATACAGATTTAAATGTACAACTCATGGTGGAGGGAAAATTCGTTAAAAGCGACGGGGCAGATATAGGTGAAGGCGATAAGGTTACAGGAGTAAACAACTTGCTTCATTCACTTTTCAGTCATCTCAGCGTTTCCTTGAACGGGACATCAATCACCCCTTCGGAGGACTTGTACAATTACAGGTCTTACCTTGAAACATTGTTTGCATACGGTGAGGATGCTTCTAAAACTCATCTGACAAACGGTTTCTGGTATGCCGATAAAGCTATCGAAGGTTTGACAGAACCTAAAGAATTGGTGGCATTAAACGGAACGTTGGGACCTAATGTTAAAAACGACGGTTGGACCGAAAGGTACAACAAGTCTAAGAATTCTAAAGTATTAGTCATGATAGGTAAACTACACGGTGATATTTTCAATCTGTCTAAACTTTTACTGCCTGGAGTAAACATGCATATAAGACTTACGAAAGCAAAGAGAGAGTTTTATCTCTTGGGTGAAAACGACAATTCAAAAGTCTTCTTTAAGTTTCTCGATGCAGGTCTGTACGTGAGGAAAATTAAAGCTTCGCCCAGCATTCTACTAGCACACATCAAAACTCTAGAGAAAGGTCATAATGCTCACTATCCTATCACAAGAGTGGATTTGAAAACATTTACGTTTAGTTCGGGAGCAAGCTCCATTTCTATAGATAATGCATACATTGGTACTCTACCTAAGCGTCTTCTCTTCTCCATGGTGAAAAATTCTTCTTTCTCCGGCACAGTGGAGTCCAATCCCTACGAGTTTCGACATTTTGCTTTGAGTTCTTTTGCTTTGTACGTTAATGGACAACAGATTCCATCAGAAGGATTACACATTTCCACAGATCATGAGAAGACTACTACTCTAGCTTACGATACACTTTTTAAAGGTTCGGGGATCCATCATAGCAATAGCGGGATGTTAATCACTCACGACATGTATATAAATGGGTATTTCACACTGATGTATGATCTTACGCCTGATGTTTCGGCATCGCATGGTCATAGAAGTTTGCCCTGTAGTGGAAACATTAGAATAGAAGCAAAGTTCGATAAGGCTTTAGAACAAGCCATCACTTGTATCCTCTACTCCGAATACGACAACTCTATCGAGATCACTAAAGATAGAAGAGTGATTACAGATTTTTAGAATAATGAATAGTAACCAAATAAACTATGCTTTACGTCACGTAGAAACATTCGGTGGGGTTTACCCTAGCGATATGTTACCATCTGTTGTAACGCATAAACCTAAGATTTATGTCATTAACTTTGATCCTCATTCTTCACCTGGTTCTCATTGGGTTGCCGTGCTTTTCAAAAATCAGAATTTTGCCTATTACTTTGATTCTTTTGGCCTACCACCCATCATTCCTGGGATAACAAAATTTATAAAACAAAACTCTATACAATGGCTGTACAACACTCAAAGACTCCAGGGACCGACAACGGCAGTATGTGGACATTATGCCTGTTTGTTCACATACTTCATGAATAATGGCTGGACGATGCAGGAGTATGTAAACATGTTTACTACGTCTCCAGACATAGAGGTCGTCCGCATCTTCCACAAATTCCTTGGAACTCTCTGTGGAACGAGGAAAGTTGGAGGTCAGAGATGTTTTCCACGACATGTGCATTGTAAGTATCTATCTACATGGATTTATTGTTAGCTTGGAAAAGTAGGTTGCGCTCAAGTTAAAACTCTTACTTTCTGATTTCAGAACGAAAAGATATAAAGCAGCTCGATTTCATCGGACTAGCTCAGTTTCGTTGCAGTGTCTGGAACGAGAGGTCCTCCTAGTTCTATCGTGATGTCTTCATCATCAGAGACTACTACTACTGGCAAGAGCAAAACCAGCAAATGTAAAAAGGTATGTATATTCATTACTCATATGCTTGTATTGTATTGTTTGTTTGTTTATTTGATTGTTTTGTTTTCAGGTTTCATCATCAGGCCCTGTATAAAATTAGATTTCTTACGAGTATTGTTTTATGTGTTTCAGGTTTCGTCATCAGGATCTGTAAAGAAACAGAAGAAGATGATGATCGACAAGGTTGTGAAGGAAGCTGTGTCGGCAACACTCCCAAGAGTTGCTCCTACAGTGCTAGCCCGCAGAACCTATTTCCTCAACAACAGAAAGGACCGATACATCAGTTTCGGATTCTACTCCATTGTGAATTACACTGGATGTGCGGAGATTGGAACTTCTAAAGGTGCTTGTGTTATTTTGTCGCCCTACCTCCTCTCTTCGTTCTTGTTACATTTACCTAAAATGTGTGAAAATATGTGTTATTCTAAACATTATCTGTTTAAAGAAGACTCTTTCAAATTACAGACACGTAAAGACTTGAAAGAATGTGTGATGCAATACGATAGTGCTCGTATTGTTTTACGTAATGATGACATTACTTACCTCGTTATGAATTCTATCATAATAAATGACATTATGAATAAGTTTGTACTAACGCAAAGCGAAGTGTTTAACTATATAAACAACAAACAAAGTGTTCCTGCAAGTTGTGAAATTCTGTCTTTATTAGACATGGTTACCGATGAAATAAATCATCCAGCTCTATTACTGTGAAACCATTTGTTTATACACTTTATTTCATAGGAGCGTGACAACCTTATGTTACGGGATAAGGTTGTGACGTTCTGAAATGAAACTATAACCTTAACCCATTCCTATTCCTTACAAAATCATTTCACTTAGTCGATAGTAATAGTAACAGTGTTCATCTGGAAGAAGAAAGGATGCTGAAAGGAAGAAGAATTGCTTATGTAAGTATAAACCTATTTTATCTTTTCATACCTAGGGAGAGGTGGGAAATAATATGGTATTCATGCGTCCTTGCGCCATGTTGTACTATCTAGTCAACTTACCTTAGGAATGTACTGAAACCTGTATTTATACAGAAAGCTAAGGCATTAATGACGTCACACCTTTAAAATTCTCTCTCCCCCCAAGAGAAAAGATTGTATCACATATTTTTATCTCTAAACAAGCCAAGGGATACATTCCAAAGCTACACTTCCGTGTTCCTGTTGTTTCGCAAAAAAAGATAAGCTGTTGAAAGGAATTCTTTTCCTCTTAGTCATGATGTTATGTATAGTGTTTAGACGTCACACCTTTAAAATTCTCTCTCCCCCCAAGAGAAAAGATTGTATCACATATTTTTATCTCTAAACAAGCCAAGGGATTAATTCCAGAGGTACACTTCCGTGTTTTTTTTTTGTTGTTTCGCAAGAGATAAGATATGTTTGGAATGCGACCCTTATAACGACATGTTTTAGCCATTAGGATACATGAGAGAATCTGTTTATACAATCATATTCCCAGACAGACGTATTTGTGTGCGAGTCACTTGTTAACAGAATACGGAAAGATGCAATAGCTTATTATTATAACTATGTGTAAACATTACATATCGTTTCATTCCTACGTTACCTGCATTGCACTGTAGGTATGAACCAGGGAATACAATAACGCATAAGAGCTTATCCTTTTGTTTGAAAAATTCCTATGACGTCATGGAGCAAAGAACCTCGCGTTGGTGCATGTCGTGACATGTTTCAAGGGGGGCGACGTCGCGACGCCGGGGCGGGGTCGGGTGGCGGCCATTTTACTTTAAACGCGGTCTATAACTACTAATGTGGTAGCCAGATTGAACTAAACCATCGTCTCATTTTATACCATAAAATAGGAGCATGTATGTGATCCTCTGGAGTAAACGTTCAGTTGTTACCTTCTGTTGGCTTTTACGATGGTTTATTGGTTGTAGTTTTGTCAGATTTAGTTTTTATCTTTCGTGGAACCCATTCTACGCCTATAAAATTCCTTTAAACTACTGTACATCCTTTCGACCTCGGGCCAAAATTTACCCGACAGAAATGTTTACAGCTAAACTTATAATTAAACAGTCCATTGACTGTTTTTCTGGCTATTCATTTATGTGATACATAGCGTAGAGAATTACGAATGATTTTTCAGGAGTTTAAACAACGCCTTAGGGAGAGAATGGAGACGAAAACTGACGGCCATTGCTTTAATTAGAGATACAATTCCGAAATTTGCCTCAAAATAAAATGGATGTAAGCCTAAATGTTTATAGTTTTTAAGATAGTAAAATATCAACATAAAATTGCAAAAATTTATCATTATGTAAAAACAGTGAAAGCACGCACATTTCATACTATTTGCGAGTAATTTTAGGATTAGAAATGGTAGAAAATGTTTTTTTTAAATTGTTTTAAACATTTCAAAACACAGTAATAAACCGTTTTAACTTTTAACAGAAGGCTATTCGCCAGTCTGTGAATTCCAAAATTTTCGTCCCCCCTTCAAATGATCTAAAAAATAAATATAAATAATAATAATAATATGTTTATATAAAGAGTAACTGAATCCATGAAAGGATATGTTCGGTCCTGATCCTAGGTGAACTCACATATTACATGGAACATCCTAGATAGGGGAATATTATAGGGGAAAAAATCCACTGACACTGGGATTCAAACCCATGATCTTCGGCTTTCCGTGCCGCTGCACAACCAACTGAGCAAGAGTTCACTTCACAGTTCCTATTTTCGCTGATTGTGGACGAGATTTTGAGAGAGGCTAATTTGTTTTTGTAGATAAAGACAACACAAACAGAACAGTGAAGAAAAGACAAGCATATACATATTTATATATGTGTATATTTACAACTGGCTAAGAGAATCTACGTTATAAAGAAAAGGTGACTCCAGGAATTCAATATGTCAGAACTGTTATTTCCAAACACCATAAAGAAACAATAGTCAATGAATAGGCTGTATAAAAATAACCATAAGTAATGCTTAAAAGTGTTTGAAAAATGCATTGGAAAATGATAGTATATTTCGATAGTAATCTGATAATTTCGTCATTGGAGAATCGAGAAAGAGTTTGGAAAAACGAGCGGAAGGCAAGTCTATAAATTTCTGAGGTTCCCCAATGCACTTAATATATATGTATTGCATGCTATTTTTCTACGATAGCGATTTAGCTGATAATATAATGTTATTAACGCGAAAATTTTTTATCACATTGAATAGCTGCTGTCAAGTTCCAGGCGCATCATACCAGGAGCTTCTACATCATACTTAGCTGGCCATAAAACGGTATTTAAGACAGGTGAGATTGAAATTCTAAAATTCAACTAGTAAATATGATTATAGTCCGTGTCTGCAATAATAACATAGTTAATATCCGCTCTTAGATGCTTTGATTTACTGACGCACTTTTGCTATAAGTGGGGAGGGAGGCAGAGGGAAGTCGCTAGTAGGTTAGGTTACCGGCACTGGGTGCTGGAAATTATAGTTTTCACCATGATAACATGAACGGGAAATGGATGGAAAAAACCCCCATCATGTGAAAATATTTGCATAATCATTATTTACTGACGTATAACTTAGCTTTAAAGCGACCGCGTAGGCTAAAAATGGAGCACAGTAATAATTAAGGAATCGCGCACAATTTGCATTATCTTAACCTAAGACTTAACCTACTGACAAACACCCAGTCCTGAACCCGGGAAAGGGATTTTTCACTATTGAAAAATCCACGACCCGGCGGGGAATCGAACCCGGGCCGCCGGAGTGGAAGGCAGGCGCGCTACCGACTCACCCACGGCGACGGACAAAAAATGGAGCACAGTGAAACCACCTTCAAAGGAAAACAATCCGTCAGGGAACACAGTAATACTGGCACCTAACACCTAAACAAGTAAGGAGCATTTAAAGTAAAAAATGATCACAAAGTTTAATGTAGATAATGTACAAGTAGTTCATGACGTCCCGGATATTTCTGTTGACGAGGGAATTCGCTAGCATATCATTTGTTTCGTTTGTTATGAGTCTGGCTGACTATCCAGAATATCAAAATCCCAATACCGAAATGAAAAAGCCTTTTTTACTCTTAAGAATAAAATTTTAATTCCTTTTTTTTTTTTAGTCAGAATATTAGACCTACAACATGTCCACCGCTGTGGCGCAGGGGATGCGTTAGCTCCTCTCACGCAGCGGGCTTGGGATCGATCCCTGGTTGGGACTGGTTACATGGGTGGGGTTTTTTCCACAGTTTCTCCTTGCCTATAAGACTTAGCCTATATCGGGTAAATTTAGGTCCTTGTGATCCCCGGATATCATTAGGACGTCATTATCATCTTCATCCCATCCGCGCTTTGTTCGCGCTCTGTTCAGAGCGAGTATGGGGCGAGTATGTGAGTGACTGGTATGTCTCGTCCTATATGTTGGAGGTGGCCCCGGCATTTGGCTGAACACCTTTCCATGTTCTTGTATGGTCAAAAAAGTATGTATGTGATCCAAAGATAATCCCTATTCCGACAATTCGCGGTCCTGAAGACTAAGGCTAGGGCGACATCCGGTTAATCCGGACTCATATTTTGTGCTGAACAATCAATAAATTTTGAATTTTAATCACAGAGATGTGTTGTGTTGTTAATTCTACATCAGTTCGTTAGTTGAACACTTAGGTTTACGTATAGTAAGTTAGTATTATAACTTAAATTAAGTTGTAGGAAGAGCTATAATTATGAAAAAACCTATATTTCTATAGTTTTACCCATCTTAATCTTGTATTACGGTACAGTATATGCATTTTAAGGCAAATTCCGTTTAATCCGGACTTTAAGTAATCCGGACAGGGTCGGTCCTATCTAGTCAGGATTAGTTGGACTCCAGTCTAATAGGCCTATGTAAAATTCTATCGTAGAGTAATCAAAACATTTTAGAATTTAGCATGTTTTTATCATGAGTTTAAAATGTAGCCTTTACACATCATAGTAGCATAGTACACTGTGATAGTAGTCGTTATTATAAAACTAATGCAAGATTGTTGCGTTGAAGTTCATGGGAATGAAGAGGGGTGATAGTGTAATCCCCGAGCAATACAAGCTAAGCCCGGAGCACTTTTATCCATATAAGTAGACAGGGCAATAGTCTCTGCAAATGAACAACATTCCAAAGTGGACAAGCAAAAACTAAGACCATCCTCCTGGCATTGAAACAAGGTTGGTTTGACCGCTGGAACCAACATCTCCTTCAAGAAGAGGAGTAATAAGTGGCTATCACTTTACTTCACTCTGAACAACATGAAAACCGTAAGACGTTTTATTTAATAGCGATGGATTATAATTTTAATTAAAGTGCATGCTATATTTGGAATCATTAAGAAATTAACTATTTAGTTAAACTGTTTCCAAAATTTTATAGGGCCTAAGCTATTATATTGTCTATCCCATATGATCCTAAATATCATTTTTGTATCTCTTGCGAGTAAATATTGTGAAGGCTTGCACGATCTGTTTAGTGTCATCTGCTGATACTAAATTGTGTTAATAAAGTATAGTATTATATATGTTGTATGAAAAATGTTATCTTCTCGTCTTCTGTTCAGAAATCTAAAAATAAAAACTTATAAAACAATTATCCTTCCGGTTGTATTATATGGATGTGAAACATGGTTGCTTACTCTTCGGGAAGAACATAATTTGAGAGTGTTCGAGAACCGGGTGCTTAGGAACATGTTTGGACCTAGATGAAAATGGGGACTGCATAACGACGAGCTTCATAACCTGTACTCTTCACCGAATATAGCAGGGGTAATTAAATCACGGTGGATGAAATGGGCTGGACATGTTGCGCGCATGGGGAGGAAAGACATATCTCAAAAGTGTTGGCTGGGAGACCCAAAGGGAAGAGACCACATGGAAGACCTAGACCTACGCGAGAGGACAACTTTATGATAGATTTAAGGGAACTAGGATTTTCTAGGGATGGGTGGATGGAGTTAGTACAGAATAGGGTTGAATGGCGGGCTCAGGTAAGCGCGGCAATGAGCCTCCGGGTTCCATAAAATAGATAATATTCTTTTAACTTGCTTAGGAATTGTTATTGCCTATTGCCAACTATGTAAGTACCGGTACTAAGTATAAAATAGCATATAGCTTCGGGGCGCTAAATTTCAAGGCTTACCATCCTACCGCTGTCATCTACATCCGTCTAGTGACTTTATTGGTAGTCGTAGTTCTGTACGTGAGTTTGTTGAAAAGGTGTTTAGTACCGAACGTGAGTTTGTTGAAAAGGTGTTTAGTACCGAACGAAAGGTATTTTATTGCTAGTTATGTGATGTAACAGTTACGGCAGAAAAGTGATTTACTGTACAGCACTCCCAAGTGTAGGCTAAGTTTAAAAATAAAACAACGAATGTTTAGTTCAGCAAGGAATGTGCAATTCCATCAATTTTTCCTTCCTTCAGAGACGTAAGAAGACTAATTTAGCAAGTAGGACATACTACGTATCAGAGCCTGGATTTTTACGTAAGTATATATACATATAAGCATAGAATCGAACATCAACTAATGATCCTACTTAAGCATCAGCTAACAATATTACCCACTATTGTATAATATATTTAAGGATATGAATGTGATATTCTTGCAAGATATCCTATAAATATACAGGAAATTAGTGCAAGCATACATTTATGATTTTTTGGTCATAGAAATCTTTACCTTAGTAAGAACTATAATAAATCGTTGTTATAATAACAAATGATGATAATAACGAATAGTAATTTTTCTCCAGGGATAGCTTTCAAACTGTACACCTTCGAAAGAAAGTAATACCATAGGATAAGTTAATGAGATTACCTATGGACGCTAAGGAAATTAATTATGGTTTTAATTATTTTTACTCAGAAACTGTTAATATGAAAATGCTTCTTTGTTTTAACTTTACTGTCATATTAGAAGTATTGTTAACTTTACTTTGAAATGAGGAGATTATCCTAAAAAGTTATCTTATTTGCACTTCCAACAAGGGCCAGTTCGAGTCGAGCTTCTTATTCTAGAATTCTGTAGGCCTACATAAATTGGGTAGGCTTACTTAAATATTCTTAACAGGGGGTTTCCTTTGCACATATAGGCTATCATGTTTTTATAATTATACTTTCTTTTCTACCAAAATGTAAATCACTTTTCTTATTCTGCATAAAAAGTAAATTCAGATAGACAAGTACCGGTAGATAGAAATGAGATCACAAAGTCCCTGAATGCTATAATAGTCTAGTCATAGCTCTATAATCACAGAGCAGATAGCCTACAATAACCTTTTAAAATGAAACGCCTTTATCCTCTTTAATCTTGACCGTGTTTCTATACTGTATATTACAAAACAGTAATGTGCATCAAACACTCTATTTCTGACCTGTGAATTTAAATTTACGCCTGTTTAGATATAATCCCACCTTTATTTCAACACTAAAATCAAGAAGGATCCATTCGGAAAAGGTGCGCAAAGAAGTAGGTGTAAATTTTACTAATTCTGATGTTCATAACAACCAACATTTTCCAAGCTAAATTTAATAATGTAAATAGATAAACGGCTAGTATCAGTAAACCACTAAACCGTTCTGTGCAGTAGTTTAATATAATATAAAACATATAACCTTTCATCAGTGTTTATTTAGTCGAGGGTATACGTAGATCTAGCCAACACGTACATAACTCATTAGCGTATATCTTATGATTCTTTGCGTATATTTTCTGCTTAGCTGAGTTTTATTTGTTTATTTATTTATTTGCACATTTGACAATTAACTGTTCTGCCATTGACTCCAGAGACTAATGCGAGAGTAGCTTGGGTAAAACGGTTCTGGCGACCCATTAAAAGAAATTATGTTGAGTTTTATTGTTGTTGTTGTTATTATTATTACATAGCTGGATGTTTTTATCTTCAAATCAAAATATTTTTTGAAACTAGTTTTTACTGTAGGCCCTTAGTCTTTTGAAATCTTAAAACTTGATATCTTACCTTGATACAGTATGTCTATTTTATGCCAAATTATGGTGAAAGTACATTACTACTTATTTTGAAGTCGGTGAAATATTTTGCATTTTTTGTATAGATTAAATAATTTTATTAGTAGTCTCGTATTAATTACTTTTTGCAGTCCAAAAATTCAGTTAAAATATATTATTAGGCCTACCTCCACTAAAATTTCCCCGAATTTTTAGAGTATACCCTGGGCAAGTTTTGGGACTGCAGCACTGCCTTGAAAAGATTCATATGACAGTATATTGTAAGAATATTCACATCACTCTGTATAAAAATAAAAATAAACTGAATTGGTTGGGGGTTTGTTCATCACCTGTTTAGCTGGTTCTAGGCGTGCGAAATCGGGAAGGAATGCCAAGTCACACCTCTCTATAAAAGACAGGCGGGACAGGATATAGCCTATTCTATCTATAAACATTAAAATGTAAGAGCTTTGAAAATTCTTCAGGTGAAAACACTCAGATTCTTGTACACATCCTGAAAGAGTATGTATCAGTAAGTAGTGGAACAAACGAGAATATAATATGCAAAGTTACAGGTGCTGCATCTGACACTGAGTGAGCCTTGAACTTGATGTTGCTGGGAGAAAAACGGAAGACCTTGTGTACTTATTACTTGCCGTGATATACAAAAACAAAACAGTCGAATTGCGCATATATATACATGTGGTTATATAATTACAATAAAACTAGGGATTTTGTTTTCCACTTCTGCTGAAGGTTAAATCAAATTAAAATGACATTGTGGCTTGAAGAAGAAAACCTGAATGGAAGCTGAGTGTGAGAGAAAAGTATTATTGCGCAGGAGTTAAATATAAAGTAAGTATTAAATGAGGTTACTTTGTTATCATATGGCTTCCTATGGCACGATATCGTCACCTGAGTACAGAAGTGTACCATGTCCATCAAAGTAACGTTTGAGAAAACTAATAAAGATTTCTACTACGATTTCTGTGGAGACTCGTGATGAACGTGATGATTTCGAAATTTAGAGGCGGAAATCAGATTTGCAGTATATGTACAAAATGTTGCGTACCTAAACTACAAATTCGAAATATCACCTTTTTTAAAAAAATTGGAATTAGTACACTCCAATACTCAGTTGGCGATTTGTAATGAGTATTACTTTAAATTCCACAATTAGAAGTAATTACTGTTTAAAATCTTGATACTTAACGGTCTTATCTCGATCCAAACCTCACATTCACAACTAAAATATAATACATAATATACATTAAAACAATGTTGGTCAGTCCTTAAAAGAACACTTTATTAAAACTGGTATGAAGTTCGTTTTCCTCTAAAGTGGTGTCCAGATGTGTCGAATCGTCAGATGCATTTCGGCATACGATCTTCAGTGATGTCACTATAAGCTTCTGGTGACGACAAGAGGTTCTTTTAAGTCCTCTGAGAAAGAAGTGAAGATGACAAATCGTATGCATCTGAAGATTCGACACATCTAGATTCCACTTTAGTGAAAAACGAAATTCACGCCAATTTTAATCAAGTGCTCTTTTAAAAACTTACTAACATTGTTTCCATGTATATTTTATACATTTTGTGTTGTATTTTAGTTGTGAATGTGAGGTTTGGATCCAGATAAGACAGTTTAGGATCTAAGCTGTTTTATCAAGATTTTGAATAGATATTACTGAAAGGATTAAATTAATTACCGGTAACACTAAAGTAATAGCCTAAGTAACAAAATTCCTTTTTAATAAGACAAAACATAGTACAAATCCTCCCATTTCTTCCATAAGTCTAGGCCTATAAAATTGGTTTAACTTTAACTGATTCTGAATGACTCCAGTTGGATTTTGACTACAAAATGAAAATAAAACATCTTGTATGGGTCTTAAACAGGATATTATAACGTTATTTTTGTTACATTCTGATATATTAAGCGCCTGCCTAACAGGAAGGATCTGTAAAAGGATGATATCAAGCAAGAAGTGTGAACCTTCGATACGAGACAAAATTTCCCACCACAGACCTTGGTTACATGCAAAATCCTTGACGCAGAGTTGTGAGAAACAAGCGAAAATCTAATTAAATTCAATTGCAGGAAACGTACACTAATTATGTTATTTAATAATATCTCCTGACTCCTATATAATATAATGATCCAAGGGACACCTAACGGTCATTTACACAATGACGCTAATTCTGTGTACCGTAATTTCTTTCAACTGAAAAATTTTACTTCACACAAAATAGATAAAAAATGGTCTTTCTAGAGCTTACAAAGAAAAGACCTCAGCGAAATACGAACAAAAAATCAACATACAGATGAATTTCCCATAGTACTAAAGGTTAGCTAGTCTTATCTCAATAAATTAGTATCTTAGTCTCCACAGATTCTTGTGTGGTGGATAGCTATCTCTTTAATCTTCATCACGTCCAATATTCAAACTATGAACTTGGTATATACTGATGTTGCTCTAACTTAAACCTGATAAAGCTTTAATTAGCAACGATACTTAAATTTTCATACTGTTTTTATCATGCTGATAGCAATACTGGCTGCTTGCATTGAGAAGGAAATCTCTCAATGAGAGAATCTTAACTAACCTACGTTCATGACAAGATTATCCTTCTGTAGAGTGTACAGTCTAGAATGAAAATCACCAATAAAGAAACTCTCAGGATAGCGTTCTCGGGATCAGTAACTGTATTCTGTATTTAGTGTAATCAGTTTGAAACAGAGGCAAATATTTTTTTTTTATATTACCAAGTGTTTAAAGATGTAGCTCTGAAAGTATCATTTGTCTTTTAAGGCCTATTTACTTTTTTTCCAAAGTTAAGCTAAGTGAGGCTTGTTTCAAATTTAAGTTTAGAGGGAAGTTTTGGGCTCGAGAAGGAAGTATTGATATAGAGTTGGATTATTCTCACAAAGTCTCTGGCCTTGAAGACTAACCCAGCCAGCGAGCTTCTCGTTACGTCTCGTTACCAAGATGCGCGAATTCGGTGCGCGTAACATCAGTAAGTTACCGCTGGGCAGAGAGTGAACATCATGCAGCATGTCGCCAGTCGTAGAAAATACTATAATAGTTGAATGGAGGGATAATGCCGCAGCGAGAGAGACAGACAACACGTGGAGTGGGATAGGAGAGCTAAGCTAATCAGGGTGCAGCTACCTCCACTAGCCAGGAACTCTACGAGTGGTGAGACTCGCTCCTAAGGTATATACGTAAAAACCCAGAGACGTTGTGGAGGTAATCCTACTCTACCTGAAGGGAAAATGCACTTTGACACTGGGTTGTTTACATTTGTAATGGCACGGTGACCAGTGTGTACTTTGTTTCAACTTCGTAATGATCACGGCAAAACAGGTACCTAAGCAGGCCATTGTGCAATATTACCGACTGAAATTCCACACCGCGCTCACACCTACCTATCTACAGTAGTATTATTTCTGTCTGACACTGCTCAGAAAGATGCGCCGTAGACAGACGAGTCCACTATAGAAAAATTGTCATGTTAAGGGGTGATTGTTTATTAGTACACAGGTCTCGGAAGAAGGAACATCTCTTGTTGCGGTGCCTAACAGACAGTGCTTCAGGTGAGTGCAGTTGTGCGCAAGACTTTTGCAACATGCCTCCGATTCATAGTAAACTGGGAGGGAGTAAAGTTATTCATTCGCAGACAAGAGAAGTAGTATATAATGTATATAAATATTTTCGGGATGTGAGGGGTCAGCGTGCATCTGTATATAAAAGGGTTTCAACAGCTACAGGTGTATCCATTAGTACTGTGAAGCGAATCGTGAAAGAGGCCAAAAGTATTGAAGAAGGAGCTTCTAATTCTTTTTCTACCCCTGATAAAGAAAGAATACGTACCTCGAAGAAATCATCTCCTGACAATTTTAACGAAGAAGTAGTCCGACGAACAATTAATAATTTCTATATTGAAGAAAAGCAGAGACCGACTTTAAAAAAAATACACTCAAGACTAAAAGAAAAAATTGACTTTCAGGGTAGCATCTCTACACTCAGGAAAATTATTTTACATATTGGTTTTCGGTGGAGGAAAACAAGAAATAATAGAAAAATTCTTGTGGAACAACAGAGAATAAAGTCCCTCAGATGTGCCTATTTAAGGTCTATTCATCAGTATAGGACTGAAGGGCGTTCAATAGTGTACATGGATGAAACCTACCTTCACACAACACATACTACACCATGTGCCTGGAGTGACGAATCGCTGAGTGGACTCTTCTCGCCAGTTTCGAAAGGACAACGGCTTATTATAATTCACGCTGGAGGAGAGCATGGCTTTGTGCCCAATGCTTATTTGAGATTCATTTCACACAGAAAAACAGGGGACTATCATGGGGACATGGATTTCAATAACTACGAGCAGTGGCTAAAGGAAAGACTAATTCCAAATCTTTCTCCTCACTCAGTCTTGGTTATTGATAATGCCCCTTACCATAACGTGCAGCTGAATAAGCCTCCCACATCGAATTTCCGAAAAGACGTGATGATATCTTGGTTGCAGTCCCACCTTGAAAACGATAATTTTGAGAAACAAAACGTTCATAGTAAGACAAAAGCTGAAATTTATGAACTAATACTGACACTTAAGCCACAACACCGAAGCTACAAAATCGATCATCTTCTCCAGCAACATGGCCACGATGTTTTAAGGCTCCCCCCTTATCACCCTGAGCTCAATCCGATAGAACTCATATGGGCTACTGTAAAAAATTGGGTAGCCGAAAACAATGTGACATTTAAAATGGAAGATGTCATGAAGATTACGGATGAGAAGTTTTCCTCAATATCTGCAGAGGAATGGAAACGGAGATGCCAGCACGTGAAGAATATTGAACAGGAATATCTGGAAAGGGAGGGACTCCTGGATGCGGCTCAAGAATTGGTCATTCATTTGGGTGGTGATAGTGATGCTTCTAGTGAGAGTGATTCGGATGCTAATAATGTTGGTGGTGATGGTGATGATGATGCTGATAGTAATGGTAAAGGGGAAAGACTCTCAGTCTCTGGTGTCACTCCTATGGAATAATATCCAGTCCTGTAATTGAGCACAGCGGTAACACCACACTTGGTATGTAGAGTAAATATATTAAAGTTCCATACTGTACGTTAGAGTTAAAACATTTAATGTTAGTGTTATAACATTTAATGAATGAGGTAAAAATATCTGCCAGAGCTGTACTTGGATAGGGATTTGTTTGTAAACACAAACGCTGACTAAAGATATATAAGCTACTACTGTCATGATCGGCGGGATGGGAAGGTCTCTGAATTAACCCACACCGCTGGATTCTCTTCTCCTCACTCGCGTTTCGTCGGGGTCAGACAGAAATAATACTACTGTACATAAAATTCTCCCAGATACCTCCCCTCTTTGTGTCTATGGACACAGGGGAACTATCGATCACATCTTCTTTGGATGTGACCGTCATCTATACAGAAGAGCCCGCCTACTTCATGATATATATCTTCATTATCCCTGTGGCCCCATTAGCATGGACTCGCTACTACATACCCCCTCAATACCCATCATACGTGCCCTATTCCGTTACACCACTAGGACCAAAATGAAATTATAGCACCTCACCATCTCTATATCCCATCAAGCGCATACATTTACTTTCACTGGCCCCCGCGAGTTCGCGGGTGGTCCAGCATACGACCGGGTCGGGACGCAGTCGCCGGACTTGAAGACCAGGCAGTAGCGTCTAAAAATAAATACGACAACAACAACAACAACAACAACATGATCACGGAACGGCTACGGATGCCTATTGCACAGTTGAAAGAGCTCGACATGAATTTCAGCAGTTAGGGAATAAAATATGGATTATGTAATGGTTAGCCTAGTCATACTGGTACCATTTTGTTTTAACATGGTAAACATAGAACTAGTGATCGCAGATATAAAAAAATAAGTTGGTTATTTAAAAAAAAAAACATCGACACTATATCGTCGCGAACAGACAAAATATTTAGGTAATTTTTCATGATTCCACCTAATCCTAATGCAATTTGCAAATGTTCAAGGGGTTTTCTCCTGCTAGCTGTAAGTTCAGTGTGCAGGGGAATATGGAACGAAAAAAAAATGGTATCAAAGGACAGAGAAATGCGAGAGTGGTGACAATTACACTCCAAGGCAGTCCCGATTCTGCGCATTCGTTGTCTCCATGATATACTGGCAGTGTAAAAATTAATACTGTGGTCATTTATCTCTATTTGGTAAAGTCCCAGTGAAAAGGGATCCATACTTAAAAACGATTCTCTTCTTAAATCATCTAAAATCACACGTATTTCATTATGCTTCGTGTGGAGATGAGAAGTACTGACGAATGATTTAATCCAACCCATCCGCTCTAAATGATACACTTTCTTTTATATCACGATCTGCCGAAAATTTCGACATTTTCGGCATATTTACTTAGCAGAACCGAAAAAAACTCGTGATTGGCCGACGGTGGTGTGACGTCGCATAGCGAGACGGTTGGGAACGTGACCAACACCACCACAACACCCGAGAGATTAAACATGGCACATTACGATACGTGAACAATTCAGCATACCTAGGATTAATAAATTTCATTTTTCTTCTTTAAGGCAAAACATTACCCACTAACTCCTTAATTCAGCATACCTATGCTAAACTAATATCACTGTTCCTAACCTAACTGCCACTAGATGAAGGAAACATAGTTGGTCATCCTGCTTTGGTGGAAAACAATCATACCGCAGCGTCCGTGCAAACCTGCATAGAGCAAAGCGAAATGGGGCCCGCATCATTGGGGCTATGCCTTTTATTTTTGCATGACACATTACAAAAGTTTCCCCATTTTTACAACTAGAAAATCTGGTTACTGTATGTTAGGTTAGGTTAGGTTCTTCCATTGGGTTATCTTCAATGGTTAGGTTAGCTTAAGGTACCTTACATTAAGTTAGGTCAGCTTAAGGTACCTTATATTAGGTTAGATTAGATTGTCATGCTATATCATAACTTTTAGGCCTACTCTCCTACATGTGTTATCAATTGACTGTGAACATTTGTGCCTTTTAATTTTAGGGGGGGGGGAATTTTCTAAATAATGGACACTTTCCTTGCATGCCTCAGATGTTAAGTTACCTTATGTCATGGATTCGTGGTCCATGCAATAATCTTTTTACTTAATTCACATAAAACTGCCAATTGATTGAAAAACCACTAACCACCTAACTGCCATTAACCTAGAATCTTACCTTTGCACAGAGGTGGGTATGGCACATTACAAAATGCAAGAAATTCAGTATGCTCTAGCATAAATGGTATCACTATTTCTAACCTAACTACCACAAAACTAGCTTTACATGTCAAAAAACAATATCGTTGTTCCTAACACAACAGACACTAATCTAAGCCATTGTACTAATGTGCAAGGTGCAAAAAGCATAGTTGGTTATCCTGCTTCAGCTGGGGAAAAAAAAAAAATAAATAAATAAATAAATAAATAAAAATAACATTGCAGTACCCTTGTGCTGGGACTATGCCAATGAATATTTATTAGAACTGGTAACAGATTAAAAAAAGATTGGAACGTTTTGTAGGAAATCCTTGGTGTCTCGTGCAAAGCAGCATTTCATAATTTAGCAAGAAAACTTCATACTGTAGATATAGAACAATAATATTGTCGCACTTGGAGATCAATTACTCAAAGAAGGTTTTTATTTTTTTTTAACTTTTCAATCTATTAATTTTCTTTAGAAGTTCTTCGTTTTTTTAAGATTCTCTCAAATAAAAGGAAAATGTCTTCAGTATACATAGCCGTCCGGAAGGGGGGGCAGGGTAGGGCCGCTGCCCCTCCCTGGAAATTTTGTTTAGACATAAACCTCTAAATGAAATGACTATAAGCAACTAATGTGAAGTGAGGTTTAAGTCTCCAAATATTGTATGTTCGCGTTGTGTGGATGAAAACGAGTTGTAACAACTGACTAGATATGAGCTTGGAGGAATAATTACTTCCCCTAAAGTTAAAACCATTTATACCCAAACATTTTATTAAAATGAAGATAAGGCAATTTATATTTTATATGAATAATAGAAATTGTAAGAAGTAAGAAAAGTCATGTGAGTGTGTACATCAGATGTTTTCTTTCTATCCATGGCCATAGTCCAGCTACAGTAAATGAAGGATGTTGATTATATAATAATAATAATAATAATAATAATAATAATAATAATAATAATAATAATAATAATAATAATAATAATAATAATAATAATAGCAATAATGTGAATAGTAATGATAATAGCAATAATAATATGAATAGTAATAGAAATAATAATAATAATAATAATAATAATAATAATAATAATAATAATAATAATAATAGTAATAATAATAATAGTAATAATAATAATAATAATAATAAAGTGGTTGTAGTAGTACAGTGATGGTGGTGGTGGCAGTAATTCGTTCATTGGCCCCCCTTGACAAAATTTCTGCGGACGCCCATGTCATGGCCGTCCGGAAGGGGGGGCAGGGTAGGGCCGCAGCCCCTCCCTGGAAATTTTGTTTAGACATAAAACATCTAAATTAAATGACTACAAGCAACTAATGTGAAGTGACGTTTAAGTCTCCAAATATTGTTGCATGTTCGCGTTGTTTGGATGGAAACGGGCTGTAACAGCTGACTATGAGCTTGTAGGAATAATTACTTCCCCTAAACTTGAAACCATTTATACCCAAAGTTTTATTATAATGAAGATGAGGATTTTATATTTTATATGAATAGTAGAAATTGTAAGCAGTAAGAAAAGTCATGTGAGTGTGTACATCAGATGTTCTCTTTGTATCCATGGCCATAGTACCGCTACAGTAAATGAAGGATGTTGATTATATAATAATAATAATAATAAATAATCCAGCCTCAACGCTGTGAATCTAGAAATTTTGAAAAAAATAAAATAAAAATAATAATAATAATAATAATAATAATAATAATAATAATAATAATAATAATAATGTGAATAGTATTAATAATAGCAATAATAATATGAATAGTAATAGAAATAATAATAATAATAAAAAAGTGGTTGTAGTAGCATAGTGATGGTGGTAGTAGCAGTAATTCGGTCATTGACCCCCCTTGACAAAATTTCTGCGGACGCCCATGAAATTGTTGCAAGTAGTGTTGCTATCAGGTGGAAAAGCACTAAACATCATGCATATACATAAGTAACAATTCCTCAACACCGAGACATTTGGGGTCCCAAAAATTTTCTTGGGACACTGGGTCTGTCACTCTGCTCATAGTAGGACTATGAATAATTGATTTATGTTTCCAAGGTCATGGTATACTTTCAATTATCATGTATTCATTTTGGACTAACTCACCAAAATCCATTTCAGCTGATGCTTCATCCCATAAAATTTCCATTATATCTATTTTCACAGTGTTGATAAGCACAATTCCACCAAAATAGTTCATCTAAGCACAGTTTATTCACAGCAGTAGCACTTGGGAATCTGTGTACTAAGTTTCTCTTGTGCATATTATAATGCATGGGTGAAATGAAGGGAATTATTCTGCCAGCTTCTAATGGGCAACCAAGCGAATAGCCATTACTCATCATATGTTTCATACAGCATGTCTCACTTCCTGCTAGCTAACTAGTTAGTCTTCATTTTGTGTAAATCCAACTGATATTTGATATTGCAACTATTCTGTCATCTTAATAAAAAATCAGCTAAATTGATATAGCAAAGTGCCAGAATCAGTGGCGGCTCGTGTTTAGGCACTGTGGAACTGCAGCACCCCCTATTTCCACTTGATATTATGGATAACATTTAATATAATGAGTCCTTTTTTCTTTAATTCTTTCTTATACTTGTGCAATATATAATCCTTAAACTTAATGCCCATACCCATCCTCCAGTTTATTAAAAGGATAAAAGATAATCTTTGTATGGAACTGTGAGCTTCACATTTCCAGTGGCATGGTTTTTTACTGTTGTGTACATGCGGTCATAGGAAGGTGCATGCCGTGGCTGGCATGCTGGCTGCAAGGGAGAGAGAGCACTGTCGCTTCTACAGTACCGACCCTGGCGTATTGGTGGAAGGTAGTTTGTTTTATTGTTATTTTTTTGCTCTGCGTGTGTTGTGCTTGAAAACCATGTATCGTACCATTTTCTTGAATGTGATAAAGTGTAGAATTAGATTATTATCTTGTGTCCACCTATTCTATTTGATTCAATTTTTCGGTTGTTTTATTTCACAGAAAACTTTAACCATGGCAGATCAAGGAGAAAATTATTTATCTTTTCACGGAAATTAAAACAAGAAGAATGGATTTCATTTTTAATGGAATAGGTCAAGCTTCAACTGTAATAATTTAGATTAAAGTAAGTAAAAAATTTTTATTTTCTTCTTTTAGGGTTTTATCAAGTTTCTGAATAAATTTTCTTTTTATATATGTATGTTTCCTTTAACAGAATTTTAAAACAAAGGCTAAAAATTTTCTGGAGCAGCACCCCCACTAATTTTAGCTATGAGCCGCCACTGGCCAGAATGCTTTTATTTAATCAGTGATGATTTCAATTATGATGTGCAGAAAATAAGTTATTTTTGTAATCATTTTCCGAGTTAAGCTCCAGATCGATTCATTAAGCAGGACTTACAGAAGAACAAAGGTGTAAAGTTTAATAAGAGTATGTGAAGGAATATGTCGGTAGTGTTATTTGTCAAAGCGAACTGTATTGCAATTTCCAAAGCCGTATATGAACACTTTAAAACAATATGTTGTCATGAGAACTGATTTGCATTAGATAAATTCTGGCTAATATATTACCTTAAAATAGGCACTAAATTGGGCAGTGCTCCGATACCAGACAACTGATTCGGTCCAAAATGAATAGGCTTCGTCCCATGGACGTTATAAATGAGTATACCAAGTTTCATGAAAATTCAATAAAGCTTATTTGAGTTATCGAGTGTATAGACACACGGATGGACGGATAGGCAGACAGACATTTGAACACAATCTCATACAGTATCAGGCACTAAATTGGGCATTGCTCCGATATCAGACAACTGATTCGGTGAAAAATGAATAGGCTTCGTCCCATGGACGTTATAAATGAGTATACCAAGTTTCATGAAAATTCAATAAAGCTTATTTGAGTAATCGAGCGTATAGACACACGGATGGACGGATAGGCAGACAGACATTTGAACACAATCTCATACAGTATCATTGCATTTAATAAATCGAGTTTATGTGTTAAAGGAGGTTAAAATAGTAAATATTTTCAAGTATGAAACTTCCTTGAGAATATTGACTGCTGTCATAGTTCTTCTTGTATATTTCTAATATGTGCCTAAATCAAAATGTAATTGAAAGATTAACTTAAAAACAATCATATAAGTATTGTTAGAAAGCCTCTCCTCTACTTAAAAATCTGTAGATAGAAATCTGCAAGAAGTGTAGTTAATATCACTGGTGCTTTTAGTGAACATAAGCCTCGGAGTGCAAGGTGTTCTGTAAGAAATTCACAGCCAAACAAATTTGCACACTGCTGTTATTATGAACTAGCTTAAAAGGCCCGGCATCACTTGGGTTTTGTATTTGATGTTCGAAATTAACTTTATTTATTTTATTTATTTATTTATTTATTACAAGAGATATTACAAGAGGTATTACATTTAGTAATACACCCGAATGAGCAAGACTGCTCGTGCTCGGGTGCCGTTTCAAAAATATCAAAGTGAAGAAAGAGGAGAGACAAAGAAATAGAGTGTATAATGTGCTTAACTAAAAAAGAAAGTAAAACAAAAACATTAAACATAAAAACATAAATACATAAAAGGAGTGGAACAAAAATTACTTAAAAGCTAAAAAATTACAAAAAATTCTTTACATATCTATTAAATTTAACAGTGGAGTATGCTGAGAGATCAGGATTTTTTCTGATAATTGAGTTATAGAAGCGCGGTCCAAAATTAATGCTATGCTTTAATCCTGCCGATGTGAGACATTTGGGTTCTAATAGGAGTAAATTAGTATTTCGTCTAGTTTTGTAGATATGATCACTGGAAGAGTATTTTATACGATGTTTGTGAAAATATTTTAATATAGAAAATTTGTAAATTTGGTCCAAACTTAAAACATTAAATTCCGAAAATATTAGGCTAGTTGGGTAATCAATGTGTTTTCTTAGACAGATTTTTATTATTCTTTTTTGTAAAAGGCAGAGGGGCTTAAGGGTAGTTTTCGCTAATCCTCCCCAGACGAGAATGCCATATTGAATAATGGACTGGAAAAGTGCTAGATAAACGGAACGTAAAACAGTAATGGGCATACAGTGGCGTAAAATGACAAATTTATGAATTGTTCGGCGTAGTCTATTACAGATGTAGTTAACATGGTGAGACCATTTAAGGTGACGGACTTTCGATTTTCAAACTCTATGTTCTTAAATCGGTATGTAGAATTCGAAATGAGGAAGAACAACTTATCACACTCAAACTATTCCATCAGAAAATGCTTGATATAGCTTTTTATGGCTCATAGAGGATGTAGAATTTTGCACCCCATTGCTTCTACACACCATGACTGGAAGGGGTTCAAATAAGAAGAAACAGAATTTCTAGTAACATAAAATTATGCTGTCTTTACAGAATATTTTATTTCTCACTCTCATGTTACCATACAACAGTTAGGCCTACAGGGCTGAAATCAAAAAGAAATTCAATACCACTTTCCTACTTCATTCCCCAAACCCTGGGACATAATAATATACTGGAAGTATAGGACTAAAAATATTCCATCCCAATTTGTCTCCTTTTACATGCTTAGGGTGTATGATAAACATCCATATTTCTCAACTAAAAATGCAAAGGCTACAGCTATGAATAATGTATCAGTGGATATAATTTTTTACTGACTTTTGATATGGCATAACTTACTTTTTGGCACACACTCAGACTGAGACAGCTGGATTAAGCTGTCCCTGCAATATGACCTCTTATTTTACATCAAAATGTGAAGTGAGGAAATGGTATTCTCTATGTCCAGAGCAGAGAAAGTTATGTTACTGCATCACATTAAGCATTATTTTCGTGGATTTCATTCTTCAATATTTACACCAATGAATTCTAATGATAACTTCTCTAATTTGTCAAAGTCCCATATCATTTATTTCCAAAGCTACCTGTGAACACTGCCAAGAATACACTGTTGTCATGAGAATTGTACATGGAATTTGATTTGGATTTTATAATTCTGTGTAAAAAGGTATTAAGTATCCTCAAAAACATTTGATTTTTCGCATTTAAAATCAAAATTTTTCAAAATCCTCTCTTAGTGTGCACTTACATTACAAAACAAAGGTACTGTCAAAATTCCAAGTCTCTACCTATTATAGTTTAGGCTCTACGTTGATTCTCTGTCAGTCCGTCATTAAGTCAGGACAAAGCCTCTTATATACATACAGCAATTCATTCCCAGATAATATTTCAAAATTACTATTCCACTCATACGCCACATGTTTGATATTTACCAATAATGTTTAACAATGCCTCTGGTATAGATCAATCATGATCGTTTATCTTAATAATATCCTTCCTTGGATTGCAAGGATGCACTTTTATCTGATATTGAAGGAATGATTAATGATCAATACGTCACATGCTGCCAGTGAACAGAATGAAAACACATTATTTTAAAAAAACATAACTTGTTTAGAAATTGAAATAATATAAATGTGTATTCATTAAAAACACAATTTTGATTTGGTGCAAACCAGTTCATGTGCTTTTATAGCATTCGGTGGTGACGCACTCCATCTTGTGGTACCAAATTATTGGTAGCATTGGGAACTCAAATTGATGCATGGACTGTTCATTTATTTAGTATACCGTGATCTTATAGCAGGCATAATATTGACAACAAAGTAAAAAAATAATTATTAATTACAAAATCAGTTACATTTTATTTGTGGAATAGTCTTAATAAATCCTATTCGAGTTTACCTATGATAATTGTGGTTGTATTGCTCACTGATATATTTGAGTACTTATGTAACTTCTTCAGTGTCAAACATAGTAGGCCTAGTCGGTTAGGTTGCTTATTTCGTGAAATATCCATTGCTATAGAAGGAAGTAAGCTGCTACTAATTTCCTAAATCCCTTATACAGGGTTATGGGCTATAACTGCACCGATTTTTATTGCTTATTCCTTCAATAGAAATAAATCATTGAAATGCCAGTTTATTAGCAAATGACAAATCTAAAAAAAGTGATAGGCTGGTTAAATGCTGAAGAATACTTTTATTATGAATACAAAATATGTCTTTTAACAATTTAAAACATAGTTTTTATTTTAATATAACTGCATGCATTGCTATGGACTTTGAGGCCTATATATTTAAATATTCCCTCACGTTTATTTAGCGTTAGCTTGTACCAACCTAGGGAATATAATAGTAACGGAATGATAGTCACCAGAATGTAGAAGATAATGACAACCGGGAATGCAGAAGATTTCACCACGAGTATTGCAATTATAAAAGATAGCTCAAAATAGCTCATTAACTTATTTAATAGGTCAGTCATTTCCTAGAATGTGATCAGAGACAGGATATTAAAGGGAACATTTTAAATATAAAAATCCCTTTAGGCAGGCCTACAGGCGGAGGTAGATTTCGAAGTGCTTTTGGTTTAATTTATTGTCGCTGCATAGCACTCTTTTTCTTTAGCCTTGGCATGGTAAACCTGCAGTAATAAGAACTGAATTCGGTAAAGAGGAAGAGCCTACAATCATTTGTTTTGACAACAAGAATAGGATATAATATTCTGGGAGGCCGTGCGCAAGATCAGCAATGAATAAAATTAGCAAAGCCGCTAAACAAGACAAAATTATGATATTATAATAATTCTTTTAAGTGTTATTATTTTCAAACATTAAAATCTCGCGTCATATGAGAGCTATCAAGAAACTATTTATTGATTTGTAGAGTACTCATCAAGAGCTTTTCAACGATACCCCACAAGACATGGTTTCAAAAGTTTCGAATTTTCATCCCCCACCCCACCCCCACCCTCACTCGAACCCCCGAATTGTTGGTGTCACTGTGAACTCCATAGGGAGTACTCTAATTTATTCAAACAAAGTTTCCCTCTATACTTCATAGGGGCCGAGATATAAATGTTTTAAAATTTCAACCCCCTCCCCCGACCACCCCCTTGGGCCAATTTTGCCCATTAACGAACTTGTCCGAACTATTGGGCCTAGAAATAACATAATAAAATTTGGTTCAAATATCTTCAAAATTACGGCCGCTATCGTGTAAAGATATATATATATATATATATAAATATATATATAAATATCACAAAATTTTTTTTTCAACGGGCGGTGGTTTCGTACTTAGGGGAGCATGAAACGTAAAGATATGAAAGAATTTTTCGAAAATCATAAAGTGGTATCCATTGCAATAGGTAGATTTTTCTTCGAAAAATAATCTTCTTTTCTTCTACCTAAAAAGAACAAAATAAGGGAAAATTATTGCCAAAAAAGGGGGTGAAAAATAACATAAAGGTATTAATAAGTAATACATATTTGTTTCATTAAAAAAAGAGAGTTCAGCATGTTCACATTTAACATTTTTACATGCTTGAATGTTAAATTATATATCTTTTCTATCTCTTTGAATGCAAAATGTACAAAGAAAAAGACCTCTGAACAAACAGAAATCAATGGTGAATACTTGGTCCAAGCTCTGAATTCTAAGTCATTGGATTTTGCTGGATTTTTTAGACTAACTTTGCCTGAGCTTGTCTTTGGAAAATTTGTTGAGCATGTTAATAATTTCTTCTACCTCACCCCACTGTGACTCCCTAGATGAACACTCCTTCAGACACGTGATAGCCCCTGGTAGAAATTTGAATGTGTGTACTACATACAGTTCTGTTTCCAAATTTGGGTTCCTCAGAGCTTTGATTGCAGTGAAAGGAACTGGTTTTTTTTCAATGATGAAAAGTGAAAACAGTTTTTAATGTTTTAATACCACCAAAATACTGTGCATTTATTACATACATTAAAAATATAACAAAAATGTAATCAGAAAGGAAATGTGCCAAAAAAAGGAAATTGAAGCGAAAATGGGAAAAAGGGGAAGTTAAAATCACATAATTTGTGGATGGAACACACTGAATTATTACTTCATTCATTATTTATAATTTATCATTTATTATTTAGTTACATCCCATTTCATGATGAAATGTAAAAAAATGAATTCTCTTTAAAATGCGGTCTCCCTTTATTATGTCACAGAAGGATAATGTCATTGATTTTAATATAGTGTAAAAATGTATTTTCACTCTCTTTCCTTGCCTCTTCTATATATATATATATATATATATATTTTTTTTTACCTCTAACTTCTTCTACATATTTTACAAGTCATATCTAGCATTCCTACAATCTATATCACTACATTGTATTAAAACACTTCCTATTAAATTTTACCTTGCATAGACCTACATCAGCATTCGATCCATGAACTTTAACCCAGATAGCGCGGAATTATTTTTAACATGTTTTCTTTTATTAAATTGCATAAAACACTTCATTTTAACTAAAGAATCATATAATAATGAGATTTATTGTTGTAACTTACATACTTCCTGAAATAATGCCCATGCTCCTGGAAGGACATCAGCGTAATCCACATCGAAATTTACCTAACAATGAAAATAATTAAATACACTTCTTCGAGTATTTTATTGTTGTTATTCACTTTGCTTTGTGTGATAAGCAACGAAACATGTTACACGAAGTGACAAAACACATTTCACGCACTGAGTTGTAGCTTTCTTGTGGCATTATCGGCAATGGAGCTGTTTTTTCTTTCCTGTAACACTGTCTGGTTGTAGGTCGGCAACATAATGCTCCAATTTGTCTAACCGAGAATGAGCCTTTGATGAACCCATGGCAATCCTTTTGAAGAGACCACTCTTCTATTTGACTCCAAAATAGTAGTGACTAGTCTTCGGCGAAAGTATAGATGATCTAATTTACCGCCATCTTGCCGGTAAAGTTGCCACACATTTTGTTCTGCAACAGCGCAACGTTAGGGAAATACCATTTCTTGCCTCTGATTGATACACGGTGCAAAGAAATGTTTTGGTCAGCTCTGTCAAAGCCTCCCATGTGTGTATTATAGTTGTGGATGACTATGGTTGATCGACACTAATTAGCTTTTTTGCTTTTGTGAGTAGCGAGATACCTGGCGAGTTGGTAAAACTCAATCAAAGTTAGTAGCCACATTCACCACACTAGCATCATTCCATCTAGTGACGAGGACGTTGCTTGTGTCATCAGACCTGAAGTTGTATGTACCCCGTGGTGTTTTCTTCATCACTGTTGGTCATATCGCACTCTTTCCCAGTTATATTGGCTCTTATTGCCACTGTGGCTTCAATTCTTCTCTTATGCAAATCCCTAAGTAGAGGTAAAGAAATTGCCAAAATACACTCTATAGGGAAATTGTTCCAGCTTTTCTAGCTTCAGATTATCGAAGAGCTTAAAAACAGGAAGATAAACTGTCCTTAACCCAGATAACACTGACGTCCTTCCAGCTTGTGAATATAAGTCAGCATATCGAAGTCTTTTTTCAGCATATTTATCAGGTAATGTACCAGCTTCTTGATATGGCCCGAACCAGCTTAGGTACCCAAAACGAGGTCCACCACACCAGAACTCATAGCCATACCTAATTGGCTTTCCATGGATGAATTGTTTTGCACTAGGCGTATGTTTACCATACTAAGGTACCATGCTCTCACCTACGGAGTGGTTTTGAATATGTGAACTGTACTCTACACATTTCTCATTTATTTTATCTATTACTGGCCATACTTTAGCAAATCGATCACCTAAAGGTAGTTCCACATTATAAATCAGAATCGATCCCTTGCCATAGTTTCGGAAATCAATATGTTGTGGGCATTTGGTGACTTTTCCCAATATATAAGTTATCTTTCTGTGGCAGGTCGACATAACCACTCAATAAAGGCTATGAAGCACTTCATCTCTTCTTTAGAACGGTCTCCAAGCCTATTTCTTTTTGCGGCGTGCTGATTTGTATGTGTCACCAGCAAATTTACCACGTCATCATCGAAGAAAACTCATGGGACTGTTAGTTTGACACAAAGAAAGATATATTCACATCATCTTCCCATTAATATTTACTTACAGATATTTTTTTACAATAATGAAACACCAGGTTTTATTCTTCAAAAGAATTTCACAAACAAATTTTTAGGGTCCCATTACGCTGACATCCTTCTGGAAGGAAGCGTTACGAAAGTCGGCTGTGGGGCCTACAATATTGTACGTAATGTTTGTTTGGTGAATCACTATGGTAAAGAAGGTATTTAAGGCAATAAATGAATAACAATTTGCAACAAAAGGATAAGAAGACATTAGAGGTGTACAAACCTCGATTTTAGCTAGCCCATACCCGCTTGAACGCCAGGCAAGCAAGTTGCCAGCGTCATAGCTAGGAAGCAGGCAGGTCTCTTTAAACTTGATGGGTCAGGTCAAACCCAGCCTAGGCAAGTCAGAATAAGCTTGCGACATTCCTATCAGCTAAACAACTGTAGTTGCTAGTGTAGGTAATACTTTCTTGCTTTTCTACATGCTGGTAGAAGAAATTCACCATGCAGATAAATAAAAGGTGGATAAAGTATTAAAATCCTTTTAGCGTCTTAACACAATTATTATTTTTATTATTAGGTAGATTTCAAAGAAAAATCTAATCTACCTAATCTACCTAATGACTTTCAAAAAATTTGTTCATATCTTTACGTTTCATGCCTCCCTAAGTACGAAACCACCGCCTGTTAAAAAAAATTGAGATATTTATATTTATATACAGTATATGTATATGTATATGTATGTATATATATATACATATATATATATATATCTTTATACGCTAGCGGCAGTAATTTTCAAGATATATGAATCAAATTATATTATGTTATTTCTAGGCCCAATAGTTCAGACAAGTTCGTTAATGAGCAAAATTGGCGCAAGAGGGTGGTCGGGGGAGGGGGTTGAAATTTTAAAACATTTATATCTCGGCCCCTATGAAGTATAGAGGGAAACTTTGATTGAATAAATTAGAGTACTCCTTATGGAGTTCACAGTGACACCAACGATTCGGGGGTTTTGGGAGTACGAGTGGGGGTGGGGGTATGGGGATGGAAATTCGAAAGTTTCCAAACTACGTCTTGTGGGGTATCGTTGAAAAGCTCTTGATGAGTACTCTACAAATCAATAACTAGTTTCTTGATAGTTCTCATATAAGGCGAGATTTGAATGTTTGAAAAAGTTCTCTTTCCTCTTTTTTGCAGTTATTATTGCGGGTTTGTCATGCCAAGGCTAAAGAAGAAGAATGCTACGCAGCGACAGTAAATTAAAACAAAAGCACTTTGAAATCTACCTCAGCTTGTAGGCTTGCCTAAAGGGATTTTTGTTATTGTTATTAATGATTTTATGATGTTTTCTCGAAAATGTTTGAAAATTTTTCCCATGCCAGACTAGTACTACCTTTGTTCATTGATAATTCAAACTGTCCACATTTTAGTTTCTCCTCGGCTTCCTTCAGGGTAAAATTCTCTAAACACATCTGAAGTTCCTCAACTACGTAACTGCACGACTTACCAGTGCACTGCTATACCCAGTTTCATATTCTTTCCGCCAGGCCTTGCAGTTTCCTTAGGTCCTGTGCAACCCATCAGGTTATGAAGAGCTTGTGACTCATAGCGACAGCATTTCTTAACATTGTTGTAATCTGGCTTGCTTTCAAGTCAAGCAAGTTAAAAGCTGTGACTGGTTGCAGAATTTCAAAGGGGCAGGCAAGCTAAAATCAGAATATGTACACCTCTGGAAGACATATGGAATACATACCCATCTACCCAAAGGTCTTCAACATATTCCATTTTGTTAGAAACGTAACTTCACAGCTGAATACCACTACTAACCTCTCGACAATGAAGACTAAAATAACATAAAAATTTAAGCGTGCAGTTTCTAGTTACGAAATATGATGCTGCACTTGGGCTAGTAATTGAAGAACTTTGGAAAAATAAACATGTTACCTACTGCTGTTCGCATCCTTTTGGAAGGACGTCAGTGTTATCTGGGTTAAGGACAGTTTATCTTCCTGTTTTTAAGCTCTTCGATAATCTGAAGCTAGAAAACAGTATTTTATCCATTTTAGAAGGGATTATGGCAGATTCGGTGGTATATGGATATCTCATTACAATAGGTAGTTCTAGATCAGCAGTGCATAACACCAAGCAAAATAGACAAAACTTACCCATGAAGGTCAATTGTAGGCTACTACATTCTAAACAGGATTGCTGCCCTTAGTAAAATTGTAGAACAGCAAGGAAATATTGATGATGAACCAATAGGAAAACAATAGTGAAGAACAAGAAATCAATGGACAGAAACTGTAAGTTCTGTAAGAAAAAGGTATACATTTTTTGGAAGTTGTGAACACCAAATTATATTGATGACCAGAAGAAAAGGAAAATACTGAGGAAATTGAAAAGGAATCATAATGGTGGGGCTAGTGATGATGATGATGATGATGATGATGATGATGATGATTTGATAACCATGCTGATATTATCACAATGATGAATATGAAAATATGAAGTGACAATGTTCTGGTTGTGTGAACGCAGGTATAAGAAAATATCCAATGCAGAGATTACAATAAGTACTGCAACAAGCTTTATTTGCAATAATAATATTAAGTTTGTATTCAGTTTCAGTAAATCAGTAGGTTACACAAACTTCATTAAAAACCTCTTCAATTTAGTCACGGTCACTCTTACATATAACTAAACGTACTTAGGAAGACACATGAAGCACCAGTTAGACAGCACTTCCAACGGGCTTGATTATAATTTCATGAACCTAAAAAAGAAGTAACTTATTAGTGGTAAATAATTATTTATTTATTAACTCTGTTTAGTGCAATGCATCTGAGAAATCAGCTTCCAACATTTTAAATTGTAGAATCATAATTATGTAAGTAAAACAATTGTATGGTGTTATGCAGAAACCAACCAATCTTCAAAAATAGAAAATTGTGTTCTGGTGTTGTCTAGATAGCTATGGGCAATTGCTATGATAACCAGAAAGCACCTAATCTGCATCTGTCCATAGCTGTGGTTATAGGCAAAGAAGCTAAACCACAAATTGCCGTTCTTACTTTCTCAACTATAGAAAGTGACCACAATTCACGAATTTAAGCAAAGTTTGAACAATTAATGAAATCTGAGCTCGAATGCATTTTTCATTCTGTGTTTTGTTCTTATCTTGCTTTATTATTGTTTCAAAACTAACAATATCTAAAATACTTCAGACGCATTTCTCAGGCATTTTAATTTTTGTGACTTTGGATGTTTTCTACATAACAACCATTCGATTCTACTTCAGCATAGCTTCTTAAAATCATTGTTGCATCACATGGTTAATTACATTGACCAGTCATCATAATATTTTGTTTTACATTGCGTTCTACAGTCATGTCACTGTGTGAAACAAAAACTCTGAGCAAAAGAGACTTAATATTCTTGCAAGTGATTGAAGTGCTTACTATTACAGAATGAAAATAAGCATATACTTAATTATAGGAGAAGTTGGAATTGCTGTAGGCCAGATAGGCCTACTCCTACATCCACACATTTCTGACATCTTTCTTTTTTAGGAAATTTCTGTTTACATCCATCAATTCATCTTCTGAGACTGAGTTAATTTCTCAGCTATTTTCCTTCCAACTTTGGGGGGGTTTGTTGCATATACCTTACTTGTTAAGTTCCCCATAAATTAAAATCACATAAGCCTACTAACATATTATGGGACCATATGAGCCAATAGCCCTTACTTATTACTAGGGGGCGGATTTCTATGACATGTCATATTTTACCCCTTTGCATTATTTCAGGTTTCCGACTAATTTAAACCCGATTCCAAGCATCCTGGTGAAAATGGAATGGCTTTTATTGTGCATATAAAACTGCATGTTTAGGAAATTTTCAACTATTGTAGCATATTTAGTATGAATATGCACATTTAGGTCATATTTTTGTGCACATTAAAGAAATTTTGAAGTTTTTTATCATATTTTGTAAATTTTGCATTATAATGATACTTTTTGAGAATTTACAGGTATTTTAAATAATTTACTTAATATTTGAATAAAATGAATTGTAATAAAACTTAAAAAAAATATTCACAATGTGTAAGTGGTAAAGTCATATTTCAAATTTTTTTGGTCATATTTTAATGTTTTTTAGGTCATAAATGCATGCATATATCCTATTTTTTAGGTCATAGAAATTCGCCCTTTACTTATTAGTTTATTACCCTTCTTCAAATTTTTTCTAACTGAAACGTAATATTCAATAGTTTATGTTAGGTGGCTGAGTTGTGCTGGAAATAATTAGAATAGCATTCAATGACAGTCAATAGTTGTTAAAAAAATGGTGCAAGTAGCCTATGCAATTCCTGTATTTTTTTGGATTTATAGTATTAAAAAATACTCTATTTAGTATTTACTGGGCATCATATTGTGGTTTCTAGTCAAGTAAGGGAGTTTTGTGTATAAAATTGGGATTGTCTATGCTTCAATACCTGTTATTTTGTGTTCAAACATGATTGTGCTTTGTCCGAGAAGAATATTAAACATTACTCTATTAATAAAGTTATACAGAATCCAGTTATGTTACAAAAATTCTATGATCAGCTGGCTGCAATTCCTGTACAAAAGTAACCTTGTATTGTTTCAACTTACTGTAAGAGTTCGGTTGCTTACCATGCTGAGTTCTTAGAAATTTGTGTTTCTTGTGCAAGCTGGTAGACAGATTTTGAGAAGAATATTCTAGCCTCCCACCAATTTTGTCTAGTCATCTAGTCTATTCTAGTATGCAAATGTTTTCATTTTTGCTTCTTATTGAGAATAGGTCCTACTTTCCTTTTTTTTTTTTTTTACAAGGTATCTCTATGTGGAGCAACTGTAGCTGGAAATAATGTTAACATCTTGAAACTTCCCCTGCAAGTGGTGGTGTAGCGTGAGGGTAGACTTCAAGGGCGCCCATACCCGGGGGCAGGGGGGGGCCGCGGCCCCCCCCCCTAGCTCTCAGGGAAAGGAAAAAATTCAATATTAATAATTATAGTCTGTTATTTTTCTTTTAAGACAATTATTTGAAAGTCAGTAGAGATATAAGTTTGCAGAAGTTTTACCATATCGACACCATGGAAGCAGAATCCACACTGGATTAGAAAAGGGGATCCTGGGGGTTTGGACCCCCAAAAATCAAAACCTAAAATTCTATTTTTGTATTTAAAAAAAAATAATAAATTAAACAATTTTGTGGGTGTGTCAAATATGATATAGCAGTTATTTTGTTTCCATAACATAATGAGTAGGCCTGTTATTTCCATTGTTCCTTGTGTTATTTAACTTTTCTTATAAATAGTAATGAGTATTATAACTTAGGTTTGTTTAAGTTCGCATGTCTTAGAGTATGGTAAACAAATTTCCTAACTAGTTTTTCAGAGCTAAAATAGCGTAAAATGTTATTTTAATTAGTTCAATATTTAAAAATTTTCCGGGGGTGGACCCCCGACTTAGGTAATGATTTCTTGTTTACGTTGGTATGTCTTAGAGTATGGTAAATAAATTTTCTAACTAGCTTTCATGGCTAAAATAGCATAAAATGTGATTTTCATTAGTTCAGTATTTAAAAATCTTCCGGGGGTGAACCCCCGACTTAGGTAACAATTTCTTGCTTAAATTGGCATCTTAGAGTATGGTAAACAAATTTCCTACCTAGTTTTTCAGAACTAAAATAGAGTGAAATGTGATTTTCATTAGTTCAGTATTTAAAAATTTTCCGGGGGTAACCCCCGACTTAGGTAACAATTTCTTGTTTAAGTTGGCATATGGTATGCCATGGTATAGAGTATGGTAAACAAATTTCCTACCTAGTTTTTCAGAGCTAAAATAGAGTGAAATGTGATTTTCATTAGTTCAGTATTTAAAAATTTTCCGGGGGTAACCCCCGACTTAGGTAACAATTTCTTGTTTAAGTTGGCATATCTTAAAGTATGGTAAACAAATTTAATAACTTGTTTTTCAGAGCTAAAATAGCGTAAAATGTGATTTCAACTAGTTCATTATTTAAAAAATTTCCAGGGGTGGACTTCCGACTTAGGTAACGATTTCTTGTTTACATTGGCACATAAACAAATTTCCTAACTAGTTTTTCAGTACTAAAATAGCGTAAAAAGTGATTTTAATTAGTTGAATATTTAAAAATTGTCTGGGGATGGACCCACGACCCCCTTGCTTGGGGGGTATTCCAAATCCCCTGCCACTTCCAATCCTCCCCGAAATTATTTTCTGGCTACTTCATTGTTGCACTTACATTATTATATTATTAATGTAATGTTACAAACTAACCCAAGAAGTTAAAGGGACAAAAAATAAATTAACTAAAAATTTGGCCCCCCCCCCCTAGAAAATATCATATGGGCGCCCTTGGTAGACTTTGAGACTGAGTCTACCTAAATAAATTACTAAGAAAAGTGGAATCATAAAGAAATAAATAAAAGCATCGTCAACCAAGCTATTTATCATTATAAACCCATGAGTACTATCATTAAAATATTTTTCACTGCTGCATACCCTACTTCCTACTGTTATTATGCATTAACTAGTGTTGCCACATGCTTAGGCAGGCTCAAAATCTCAGGATGTGGCAACGGAGGCAAGTTGAGACTGGATAGTGGTCAGCCAAGTTACAGTCTCATTCAAGTGCGAGTTATATGACTTTTCCCACTAAATGTTAACCTACATTGTTGAGAGAAGGCAGGCAAATTCCTTGTGCAAGAGTGACATATAGCACCACCGCAGAGACTAGAAAGATTTATCGGGGTCGTAGTCTCATCCCTCAAATACCTGATCGCTTGAAACCAGGGTAACATAAACATTAAATTCTCGATTTTTGTACATTCTGTAGCGATAATCTTAATGATTTATGTATAGCGTAGAGCTTTATCACAAAAGACAGCACACAGAAACATAAATTCAAAATATACAGAAAACCCACAGTGACAGACACACTGATACACAACAGCTCCAATCACCCAACACAACACAAACATGCTGCATTCCGATCCATGCTCCACAGACTTGAAAACACACCACTATCCGCTGAAGACCACAAAGAAGAACTTAACACCATAAAACACTTAGCCATTACCAATGGCTACAACCACACAGTCATTGACAACCTACTACACAAAATCAGAACGAAGAAAAATGACCAAAACACAGAAAAGAAAAAAGACAAATACATCACACTCACATACTTCAACACACATACACAGAAAATCGCCCAACAATTCAGAAAACAAGGATACAAAATAGCATTCAGAACAAAGAACAAAACAATCAACAAAATACAACCCACAGACAACAAACAACACACAAACAAATACAATAACCCAGGAGTCTACAAACTAAAATGCAACGACTGCCCAAAATTCTACATAGGACAAACAGGCCGAAGTTTCAAAACACGATACACAGAACACATACGAGCTCTCAAACAAAACACAGACTCCGCCTATGCAAACCACATAATAACCACAGGACACGAATACGCAGACATCAATACAGACATGGAAATCCTACACATTAACCACAAAGGTCACACACTCAACACACTCGAACAATATGAAATATACAGACACACCACACAAGATAACACCAACATCCTAAACGAACAGTTACAATTCAAATCGCACGCGCTGTACGATACAGTTATCCAGAAATGTCTTCCCAACAACAACAACAACACCACGGAAGTCAGTTGCTGAAGATGGCCGCTCCATGCGGTTGAAAGCGCTCCAACAGGTAACAATTACCGCAATTTAGTAGTGAGTACCAGTGATAAAGCTCTACGCTATACATAAATCATTAAATTCTCATTGCTGACCTAAACTGTGTGTTTGATTATTGTTCAGCATTGCGTGGACAGTTCCACCGATACAGTTGATCACTTATTAAAAACCTTGTTTTCGGTTCTGTCTTATGAAAAAAACGTGTGAAATTAAGGTAAATTACCAACTCCTAAGCTTGACATTGTCTTGCATGAAATTAACCAAACATTTCAAACATCTTGGTACAGTAAATTTAATTGGTTAACTAGCAGTTACAACCATAAATATTGTATTTGCTATTTGGCGGGGAAAAGGATGGAGTGTTGAAGGAATATAAAGTGTAAATTATAATAATACTGGTAGTAATGCTTTATATAGGTATAGGCCTATATGAAATCAAATAGATGTGCAAACATTCCCGTTGTTTTGTTATTTAAAATGCTATTAATACTAGAGAATTCATGTGTCATTTAAACAATCATTATAAATTTAATTTTTAAAACACAGTTTACCCAGAACACAATGTCAAGCTATGCCACTCCCTGCAAGAATCATTTTCAGATATGAATTGTACAGTTGAGTGCATGTAAACTTTCCAATGCTTCTCGTTTCTTCTAGTATTTTTCTTTATTTAAAGTTGCCATTGAATTTCCTTATCACTTGTGTTTCACATCAGCCTTGGTTGAGCCAGTCTCTTATTGGTTTGAGTTCAAGTCTGATCGCATTCATTATAGCCTATGAAGAACACCCGGCCTACATGAGCGGTGAAAGGGGCTGGAAAGCTTGTCTCACAACCAATGTCTTGACAAGCCCCTGGACGAGTCCGACTGATATTGGTTTGATGTACTTGGAAGAGAAATATTGTCAATTATTCGCTGGGAGTAAACAAGGAGCTCAAAACTGAATGTTGGCAGCAGTTTTCCCCGGATAATGTATTTGAAGAAATAATAGTAGGCTATAATTTGAAGAAGTCACCTTCAAATGTGAAGAAGAATGCAATAACTTCACTAAGAAAGAATATGTAGTGCTGATGGCAGGTTCAAACAGTGTAGGGATGGGAGAAGAAAACAAGGTCGTGTCGAACCTACACAGCAAAATGATCAAATTACAACAGACAAATGTAGTAATAGTGAATGTGCCCACAAGGTATGACCTACCAGAAAATTCCAGGGTAAACTTCAGTGTATACTCTTGCAACAGAAGATTAGAAAAGATCTGTGATAGCTTCAACCATGTCCAACTAATAAATACAAAGCAACTAGACAGAAAGTGTTACACCAGGCATGGCCTACATCTAAACAAACAAGGAAAGAGGGAAATTGCAAAAGAAATAATTCAAATTCTAAATGGAAGTCAGGAAAGTGCTCACGCAAATCCAACTAATCCAATACCCCTAGCCTGGACTGCAAGAAGAGTAGGAGGATTGGAGACCATTCATGTAAATAGGCCTATGGACCTAGGCAATGGAACAGAACCAACTCCACCAAGTGAAACCAACAAAGCTTCTCCCTTTGGGTAGAAATTAATCAAGTATTAGTTATCCAGAAAAAGGCAATTAGAATAATATTATTTATTATTATTTTATTTCTTCCTGCAACACCTGCAGGTTGCCATTGACAAAGAGTACCAACAACAAATATAAATTAAAACAGTAAAAGAAAACAGATTAAATTAATAATGAAGCTTTAACAATTAGTATATATATAACTATTAAAAATTGGAAGTCATGGTCCACAGGTATGATTGCGAAATATGGCAATTGACCCTTTCAATGCCACCAGTGATATTTCTGTAAGGATGGCTTTGTGCAGGCCGAAAAAATTAGAGCACTGCAAGCCTCTATTTATAGAGACTGGTATACTAACAATAATAAATTTATACATTTTTGATGTCTTGTCATTAGTAAAAAAAAAAAACAGAAAACTATCAAACACGAAGTCAAGTACATACATATGAGACTAGAAATCACAATAAACTTGATCTAATTAGGTGTAGGCTAAACAAAACAAAAGGATACCATAACAATATAGTCCAGTAGAATTAAAATCCAAATCGGAAATAATTGCTACAAAAGGTTTTATTGTTTTAATGACTTAATTTGTTGCCCAATATGACTATCCTAGGTTTTCCCCCTCGGCGGAGTTGTGCATAAGTGGTGGGGGGTAAAAATGTGGCCCCCAAAGGGGTAGTTTTGCGGTTTTACGGTTATATCTCGTAAAGGACTCACGTTATCGAAAACATGGTGTTATTAAAAGTTGTAGGGTATTACATTCTGCATTGAATGAGACTAAACGCATATTTTTTGGACAACCCGTTCCCATAATACCGCTCATCAAATTTGGACAAATTTTACATATTTATGAAAAATTACCGTTTTAAGTTCTGCTTTTTGGTAATATCATCTAACTTAACCCATCTATCAATAAAGTGGTCCATACAAAAGTAATAAAGGAATAAATTCTGCGTTCGATGAGATTAAAAGTGAATTTGTTGGACCACCCGTTTCCGTAAAGTTCTACATTTAGTCCAGTAGTGTAAAACCAAAAAATTAGACGAATCGGAAATCATTGCTACAAAAGGTTTTATTGCTTTAATGACTTCATTTGTTGCCCAATATGACTATCCTAGGTTTTCCCCCTCGGCGGAGTTCTGCTTAAGTGGTGGGGGGTAAAAATGTGACCCCAAAGGAGTATTTTTTTCGGTTTTACGGTTATATCTCGTAAAGGACTCACAATATCGAAAACGTCGACCTATTAAAAGTTGTAGGGCATTAAATTCTGCATTGAATGATACTAAACACATATTTTTGGACAACCCATGCTCATCAAATTTGGACAAATTTTCCATATTTCTGAAAAACTTGTGTACCCGTGCTGCTCTGCAACACTTCTGAAAGAAGAAGAAGAAAATGTCTAGCCCCCATCACTTTTATTTGTTAACTAAAAATATCTCTAAAAAAATTAAGAAAAGAAGAAGAAATTCTTGCACCCCAACACAATTTTTTTTTGTTATTATTAACATTCTCTCTTTTTTTTTCCCTTTTCAGTTTTATAAAAATTGATTGTCCGCACATAACTTTCCTCTCACTTAACTGATTTGAGTGATCAATTCGGCATGTTAAAGAGCTGTTTCTGGTGAGTGTTCTTAGCCTATCACCGGCTGCCTGAGATATCGCCTCTCAAAGTTACAGAATTTCTGTATCTCGAAGATGGTGGTAGTTGGGTGATTTCCAATGCCCGATAACATCTGTGCTTGAATACCATTCGTTTAAATAAAAATGAAGCAAATTGGCCAAGAATTTTCTAATTCTTTTAATACGGTAATAGAGATGTGTAAACATCGTTCTATAGCACTCCATTGTACTGGTCTTGTGCTTAGTAAATATATAAAATATGAAAATTGTAGAAAAGAAACACAATTCTTCAATTCAATTAGTGATGATTTTATTTCATAACAAAAATTGTAGTTAAAAGTATGAAGATGAAAAGGGGAAAAATGGTAGATACACAAATTTTAAGAGACGTCGACGTTTCATTGTCGTTGTTGTCGGCTCCTCAAAATGTCCGTAATTTCCGATAAGGAGTCCGTCACCACATCACTCGACTTGTAAAAGTCTGTAATTGTCGTCGCCCCATATATGCAGTCCAGGTCTCGTCAACATCTGGTTCGTCAGTTGCATCTGGTTGGAGAGAGTTAGTGCAGGAGTTCCCCTTGGAGTTGGCACAAATCGATGAGCAATTGATTCCAGCCTCCGACACCCACAACCACGTGCACACCCCTTGTTGCACTTGCAGAAAATTGTGGAGAGAAGAGATTGTGGAGCTGGTTCCTTGGAGGTAGGAACGGGGTCAAGTCCAAACTTTGAAGCCTGCCATCCCCATAGGAGCGGATCCATCTGGTGTCCTAACCACATTTGTACTTGTAGGTAAGTTCTCAAGCAATGTTGGCGGGCTGCTTCGGATGTTGGTGGTAGGGATACCAGGTTAAATTTGGATTTCACAAGGGCTTTGGAAAATAGGTCAAATCGCAATTTATCTAAAGTATCTCCTGCCCTACCTTCGTAAAGGGTTGTTAAAAATTGTAGGCCAGCTTCGGCATTAGCTTCAGCTTGAGTGTCAGGTTCGAAGAAAGGTTTGATTTCTTCGAGAAGACATATATTTTCGACCAACAGCTTGACCACCTTCTTCTTGCCCTGCCTGAAGAGTGCCGAAGTTGTGTCACATCCACTTATGGCGTGGAGAAGTATGAGTGACCTTCTGATGTTGTCTGCCAGTTCGAAGCTGTTGGGACCAAATACTTTTGTTGGGGTCGTTCCTCTTCCAGGTTTTGAGAAATATATGTTTGCTGATGGTGTGGCTAGGGCATTTAGCATGATGAGGAGGTCTGTATCTTCACCAACTACCCCAACTTCTCATGCTCCTGTGATACCTCAAGAGCCGTGGCAACAATCAGGTGGTCTGCGTCTTCATCAGTGCTTGACTGAGAAGCATTCACCTTCAAGTCTTTCAGTAAGCAAGCTATTAAGACGTGCTTTATTTCTGTCGTTGGAAAGGAATTGCTCCTGAGTCATGGTCACCACCAATAATTCGGTAAAGATGGCCTCAGGAGTAGTATGTCTTGCTTCGGCGGAGTCGCTCAGCAGATTTAATGATCTAATTTGTCCAACTTTGATGAGCAGTGGTATGGGAATGGGTTATCCAAAAAATATGTGTTTAGTATCATTCAATGCAGAATTTAATGCCATAACCTTTAATTGGGCCATGTTTTCGATATCGTGAGTCTTTTATGAGATATAACCGTAAAACCGCAAACCTACCCCTTTTGGGGTCACATTTTTACCCCCACCACTTAAGCACAACTCCGCGGGGGGGGGGGAACCTAGGATAGTCATATTGGGCAACAAATGAAACCATTAAAACAATAAAACCTTTTGTAGCAATGATTTCCGATTCGTCTAATTTTTTGGTTTTACACTACTGGACTAAAGAACTTTACGGAAACGGGTGGTCCAACAAATTCACTTTTAATCTCATCGAACGCAGAATTTATTCCTTTATTACTTTTGTATGGACCACTTTATTGATAGATGGGTTAAGTTAGATGATATTACCAAAAAGCAGAACTTAAAACGAAAATTTGTCATAACTATGTAAAATTTGTCCAACTTTGATGAGCAGTATTATGGGAACGGGTTGTCCAAAAAATATGTGTCTAGTCTCATTCAATGCAGAATTTAATGCCCTACAACGTTTAATACCACCATGATTTCGTTATCGTGAGTCCTTTACGAGATATAACCGTAAAACCGCAAAACTACCCCTTTGGGGGCCACATTTTTACCCCCCACCACTTATGCACAACTCCGCCGAGGGGGAAAACCTAGGATAGTCATATTGGGCAACAAATGAAGCCACTAAAACAATAAAACCTTTTGTAGCAATTATTTCCGATTCGTCTAATTTTTTGGTTTTACGCTACTGGACTAATATTGGGATAACATTATATAACAAATTACCAGATAAACTTCAAGAAATGTCCCCAAATTTATTTACAGAAAAACTATATTCCTGGCTACAAAAAAATCCTTTTTATAATATTCAAGAATGCCTAGAATCAGACATGCAAATAGAATAGAACAACTTAGTGCAAATAATTACATGATGTAAAAGGGTAAGAAATTAGTGTAAACTATAAGTAGCCTATACTTTGTTCATTTAGTGTCACTTAGTTTATAGTATTAGTATAACAATTGACTCGTATAATTATATGTTTATAAGATTGTAAATAATTATATATTGAATCAGCATAGCTTAGGTTGTTGTTGATAAGTATTAATGTAAGTATTAATGTTGTTGATAAGTAGGCCTATTAATGTAAATAGCTTATATGACCGATTGCAGTCTGTACTGCCTAAAGGTTAACAAATAAATAAATATGAAATAAAATAAATATTTGTTTCAGACAGCAGATACCCATCCCGTGACAGGAAAGTTCCATCTAAAGTTAGCAGTGATTTTTTATTACAAATGTAAACAAAGTAAGCACTAACAAAGATAGACCTAATTCTAATGCTAAGTCAGCTTTTAGTAAGTCAGCAGGTAAAAAATTATGTATCGCCCACCAGAATGTCCAGAGTATTCGGAACAAAATAGAAGACCTAGAAATTTTTTTCTCACTGATAGGCCTAACCTTAAAAACGTTGGCGTTTTATGTGTCACCGAGCACTGCTTACAGGAAGACGAAACCACCTCCTTTAAATTAAAAAACTACTCACTGTCTAATATCATCTGTAGATCTGTATTAAAGAATGGGGGGGGGGCTGCTATTTTCATCAAAACAGGTCTAAAATTCACTCCTCATTTCCACACTAATTATCTAAACGTTGAGAAGCATTTTGAACATGTCGTAACAGAAATCAGTGTACAAAACTACAAAATGCTAGTCATTTGTATCTACAGAGATGATCCAGAGGATGAAATAAACTAAACTAAACTAAACTAAACCAATGTGAAGCTTGCAAATTTGTGATATTCGATTTTCCTTTTTTAGGGCAGAAGTTACATTTTCTCTTCCTATTTAATGTACTGAGCTGGGTAAATGTCTTATACCTCTCTACATAGTATACAATTAACACAGTAGTGAATCAGAACCAAGAACTGAAACAAATCAATTGGCAGTAAGTAAAAAATGTGGCAGGAGCAACAACAATACAATATCTTACTTCTGTACTCCAGAAAAAATAATGCAATAATGAAACGCTCATGTGATGCTAATGGTCAACATGAGAGCCACATGCTCAGTTCATTGACATGTACCGCGTTGTCTGCTGTCTGTAGGAGAACTAATGTTGGAACACTCCAGAACTTATATCAACTTATTCCATAATTAGTGAAAGGTAACTTATAACACCACAACTATATGCGCACCATGTCGCAACCGAATCAACCCAGGAGCACGCGCAAAGGAGAACCACCACCCCATGCAGACGACTCATATCCGAAAGCTCAGAAGATGAAGAGCACTCAGGGAGCTCACCACAATGCAAGACAGAGATAAAGGACATGTTCTTGGAAATACTTAAGGAACTAAAAAATCTCAAAAAGCAAAGCGAGGAATTCAGGGACAAAACAAGAGAAGAAATCAAGCTCATACGAGAGGAGATGAAAGAAAAAGATGCAAGAATAGAGAACATGAGCAATATCCTGGAGAACAAAATAACCAACACCAACAACACAACACAGGAAAGAATAAACCAATTAGAGTCAAGGAAACACTGGAAAACTACTAGGAACAAAGGGCAAAGAGGGAGAGGAGGAACAACATAATAATAAAAAGCCGTGAAATTGAGAATGAAAACGAGGAAAAAGTGAGAACCCTAGCCACAGATATTTTGAACAAAATAGACCCTGGGGTTGTAGTAGAGAAAGTAGTATACATAGGGAAGAACAAACAAGAAAGGGGGATGATAAGGGCAACCTTCAAATGCTTCGAAGATAAGCTCAAAATTGTCAGAAACAAGGACATATTACAGGGACAGGAAATGTATATTGATGATGATCTCACCGCGTAAGAAAGAGAAATCCAAATGAAGTTAAGGGAAAGAGCAAGAGCAGAAAGAGCGAAAGGCAACAATGAGGTAAAGGTCGGATACCAAAAAATCTTACTAGAAGGACAATGGATAAGCTGGACTGACCTAAGTACAAAAAAAAGGAAAGCGACCACCATAAACTAACCGGATATACCTCAATAACAAAACAGAAGAAAGTAAACGAACTGATAATAGCCACACTGAATGTCAGAACTCTGAGCACAGAAGAAAAAGAACAAGAACTACACAACGCACTCCAAGGAATAAATTACGACGTCCTAGGTCTCAGCGAAGTCAGGAGGTTAGGCGAAGCAATAGTAGAACAGCCAGACGGTGACTTATACTGTTATAAAGGAGAAACAAAGGGACAGAAAGGAGTAGGATTTCTGATCAGGAAAGACTTGAAGGAACATATAGGAGAAATCAAGGGTATATCAGAGAGAATCATAGTGCTGTCCATATTGGTAGAAGGAGGAACCTGCACCATAATAAGGGTATATGCCCCAACAGAAGCCAGGCCAGCAGAAGAAATAGAAACTTTTTACGACACTCTGGATGACACAATAAACAGATACAAAGCTCAGAGAATAATCGTGATGGGGGACTTCAACAGCAAGGTGGGCAACAGGGACTACGCAGACGAAGAAGCAATGGGACCATATGGTTATGGAGAACGGAACAGCAGGGGAGACCAACTTATCCAATTCGCTCAAGGTCAAAACCATAAATAGTAAACACCTTCTTCAAGAAGAGCCTGACCAACAGATGGACATGGCAAGCACCGAACAAAACAGTAAAGAATGAAATTGACTTCGTGCTCACAAACAGGCTAAGCGAGATATCTGACATTCAAGTAGTGAACGGGTTGAAGTTTGACACAGACCATAGAATGATACGCATAAGAATGAAAACAAAGATCAGACACTATTTCCACAAACCTCAAACGATAAAACCTGATCAGATCGATCACCAGAAATTCGAGATGGAGCTAGAAGAGAACCTACTAAAGACAATCCAGCAGGAAGAAACTAACTCACAGAGAAGGTACACACAGCTACAAGAGGCAATATCACTAGCAGCTCAGAAGTCCAAGTTAGAGGGGAAAAAAGGAACAAGAAGGAACAAACTGAAGGAGACCACAAGGAAACTCTTAGATGAGAGGGAAGAAATGAAAAGAAATGCAGAAGATAATGAACAGACAAGGCTAGAATACGCCAAAATGAACAAACACACGAAACGTGAAATAAGAAGGGACATAAGAGAATACAACACTACTCTGGTTAGAAAGATTATCGAGACATCAAAATCAACAAAGAGGGCCTAAAAAAGAACTAACTGAAGGCAAGCACTGGATGCTAGGAGTTAAAGACCCCAAGGGAAAAAGAGAAGCTGACAGAGGAGAGATAACGAGGCAAACCACAGAATTTTATAAAGAACTATATTCCAGCTCCAGAAACAAAAATATAAGTGACCCAGTGTTCACCCTACCAGACAGAGAGGAGGACAAAGTGCTACCAATCATCAATAGCGAAATCAGAACAGCTATTAAAGAATTGAAAAATGATAAGTGCCCTGGGGAAGACGGCATCCTCAATGAATACCTAAAAATGGGAGGGGAGTTAATTTTAACAGCAATCAACCAAGTATTCAACCAGATCTTAGAGACAGAGGAAATACCAGAAGAATGGATGAACAGCACTATCATCTTACTACACAAAAAAGGCCCGAGAGATGAGATATCAATAACTACAGACCAATAAGCCTCATGTCAAACCTCTACAAAACATTTATGAAAATAATAACCAAGAGAATAACAAGAGCACTAGACGAACCAGCAACCAAGCGAACAAGCAGGGTTCAGGAAGGGATTTAGCATAGCTGACCATCTTCAGACGATAAACCAACTCCTAGAAAAAACACAAGAATTCAACATGAAGCTATACATGGAGTTCGTGGACTATCATAAGGCTTTCGATTCTGTGGAACACGAAAGCGTATGGCAGGCAATGAGTAATCAAGGCATACAGAAAACCTATATCAGACTTCTTGCAAAAATATACCATGGCAGCCAGGCGAAAGTGCGCACAGAGAGAGATGGGAAGAGATTCGCGTTGAATAGAGGAGTCAGACAGGGCGACCCCCTCTCACCGAAGCTGTTCTCAAGTGTGCTAGAGCACCAAATCCGAAAACTGGACTGGACAAACAATCATGGCATACAGACAGATGGAGTCACCATATCCCATTTAAGGTTTGCGGATGATATTCTACTAGCAAAAACAGCACCAGAATTGCAAAAGATGCTAAACGATATAGACAAAATCAGCAGAGAGCCAGGACTGACTATGAACAAATCAAAAACAAAGCTGATGACCAATACAGAGGAAGAACCACAGATATATAGAGATAGATCAGCAATGGTGTATGCTGTGCTATTGGCGGCAGTGAAGCCACGCTGAGCAGCTGTTACAGTATGGTAATATGGCATCAACGCCAGACACTTGTTTTGAAAGATACCGACAAATAAAATTTCAAATATGCTTTGATGGACTGAAAACAATTTAAATCAAAATAAAAACAGAAGAAGTAATATTTTGTAGTCCAGTAGTAACCTATGAAACCAGTATGAGTTATTCTTATTGCACTCTCTTTCCTGCCCTCTTTCCAATTACAGTGTTCTTAATTTTAATGAAAATAAGTGGTGGAAATTTGTTGCACAAACTTTCTCGCATGTACGTGTTAAAAGCTAGTACAGAAAAAGTAGATTATAGAGGCAATGACATTTTTTTAAACATTTTACAACACTAACAGGTAATCCAGAACGGAAGGCATCAGGGCAGATCTTTATGCACAATGCTTTTACAATGAAATAACAATAATAATAATAATAATAATAATAATAATAATAATAATAATAATAATAATAATAATAATAATAATAATAATAATAATAGTAATAATAATTAATGATGGAGGATAGATATTTTGAGTGGGTGTACACATCAGTCCATAAACTTTGTCTAAATAAATCATGCATTTGACAAAATTTATTACATGTCCAGAACTCTATTTGAGCATAGAATGTACACAAGATTAAATATTATTAGACTGTTAATATTCCACAATAAATATCTCTGAAATAGGTAGGCTACTGTAAATTAGTCTGACATGACAAAGATTGCCAGCAATTTTCTTATAGGTTAGTAGAGAAACTGCTATTTTACCGGTATATTTTCTTTTATATTTTATATCCAGTGCTGATGGAAATATGTGGTCATATTTATATGACTCGAGTTCCTATTGATATCAACGTTATTCTAAAATGTCAAATTTTATGCCATAGAAACCTAATTTTAAGCATGTAATTGAAACCAATACTCAAGAATAATAGCAAGAGGGCATGCTTTTCAGTGCGGTTTCAGTGTGTTTCACCAGAGGATGCGAAATTTCCAATAGAAAATTGTAAAATATACTTTAATCTAAGTTCTCGTAACATTTTCTTATTGAAGTACTTATAGTTTAATGGGTGTCTTACAGTGAGCAAAGATGGCGGCTGAGCACAAGGCTAGGCTTCACGGCCGGGACCCAGATTGCCGGGCTGTGGGAAGAATCAATAAAGCTCAATGATGAGCCACTAGAATACGTCCAAGAATACATTTACTTAGGGCAAAATATATCACTAAAGAACAATATGGCAAAAGAAGTGAAAAGAAGAATCAGCCAGGCTTGGAAGAAATTTTGGAGCTTGAAATTTATACTAATGGACAAATTCCAGAAAATAAGCTTGAAGATAGAGGTACTAGAAAAATGAGTAATGCCAGTGTTATTATATGGCTGCCAGACTTGGGCACTAACATCAAAGCAGAGGAAGGCACTACAGATATGCCAACGTAAAATGGAACGAAAAATCTTGTTCATCTCAACAAAGGATAGAATAAGAAATGAAGTGATAAGGAAGAAAACAGGCATGTTCAAGGCAACACTCAGGGCAGACAGACTGAAATGGCAATGGGGTGGACACATAGCAAGGATGGACAGTACAAGATGGGCTTATAGAGCAACCATGTGGGACCCGAGAGTAGGAAAACGAAGCATAGGAAGGCAAAGAACCAGGTGGGCAGACGTATTCAAGAAAGTGGCAGGTGATCAATGGTCAAGGAAAGCATGAGACCGTCAGGAGTGAAAGAAGCTCACAAGTGGAATCAGTGAAGTGTGAAAAGAGCAGTATGAAGATCTATGTAGAAACTGTGAGACGACCTAACACCCTCCTTAGGAATAGCACCCCTAAGGAGTTTTTCTAGCTATCCCTGCATACGCAGGAGGCCTTGGCCCTTAATGGGATGTTTCAGGCTAATTTTATTTATTTATTACTGTATTTATAACTTATACAGTATCTCACCCTATTGGCTTGGGGTAAACAATATAACACACTTTGAAATCAAAAGTGAGCACAGCGTTCACACATCGATCAATGAAGGGTTAATGTCACACTACTTAGCCATGCTTATCTCTCATTTGTTGAATCAATAGAATTATCTGCTGATGATAAATTAATTACCTGAACATGTGGTGGTGTGCCAAGTGCATACAAAATTGCATCTGCTATGTCCTTAGCTACAAGATGTGGATGACTCTTATATACTTGCTCAGGATCTGCAGACCTCCCAGAAGCTGCCATAAATTCTGTTGCTACCATGCCTGGACTTACTTCCTAAAATTAATTTAACAGCACTGTAATTAACTCATGTAAATAACACCAGTGGCGGCTCGTAGCCGGAAAATTAGGTGAAGAGAAAAAAAAAAGTCACATGCTTATGTTAATAACTGAATTCACCTATGTCTTGTATACCAAAACAATCCTTCGGTAGCCCTTTAAGGCTGCAAACTCGTCGGTGATATCATCATAGAATGGCTTCTTTTCTTCTACCTGCAGTTGAAGTTCTTTCTGAATTGAAATATTCGCTAAACAAGACACTTGTCAGATTAGAATCTGGCAACATTTTTTATACTTCATTTAGTAGGCCTACGTCGTGATCTGACAGCTGGCACAATGATGATTTAATTTTAAACAATGCGGGTAAGAATGTAGTTATTATTTATAAAATCTGATACATTTTATTCATGGAATACTCTTAATAAATCCGACTCGGGATTATGAGTTTCATGAGATAAATTCGATCCTGCTTCTCCACCGCGAATCTATCGATGTTTATCGTAATTATTATTCTCCTAATCAGATTATTCAGAATATTCCATTCATGCGATGTGGACTTGGTATTGACTAATAATCTTTAGCAATCGACTAACGACTGTTGTTTATCTTATAAGTTAATATGCTTGCGGGTCGGAAAGATGTAATTTTATCTGATAAACTTCAGCTCGTTACTGGATATTTCAAGGCATTAATATGCAGTGATTAATATGTCCCATGTCGTATGATTTCCTATGAAAAAATATGCATTGTAGGAATGATACGTCGTGATCCACGTTATCTTCGGAGTATAAACTGGCAAATGGATTGGGATTAGAAGTGTAATTATATTGTTAGTGTTCAACGTATTAACATCAAGGCTGTGATGGATAATATATGTGCTTTATGAACCCTGTATTCAAGTGCAAACGTGCCCACCACCTCTTTCTCCGAGCTGACAGTGTGAGGTGCTGGCAAAGAAAATGCCTGAACAAGGGGGTCTGCTTCATGGGTAGTCTGTTCTCGTCACCTAGAGGATGTGATGTAAGCGAGAAAATTGCTGCTTGCCATCCTCATTTTTAGTGTAACAGACTACCCATGCAACGGAGGGAATGGTAAACCAGTTCAGCTTCTCCACGGCAGACTTGAAGCGAGCGCAGCGCTTGCAGGATCTCAGTGTCTCCTAGCTTTGACACCAGGTGCAATCGTTCAAGCAATTTCAATTAATTGTCCTTCAAGTAGAAATCGATCGATATAATTATTGTTGAAAAGTATAATTATTATGTAGGATACAATTGGTATGGCGGACAATTCAAAATTACAGAAATACATTTATAACTTAAAAACCAATATTCGTGATATGGAAAATAAACTTTAAAAATACGTATTGTAAAGGAAAAATACTGGTGAAGTGCTACTTTACCTACTTCCCCTGAATAGCAGCCACTGAATAACACTCTCTCCTTGTCGGATTAAATCCTATTTTGACAGACAACAGATCAACACTGTATAATGTAGGATTTAAAGTAAAATGCCGTAATTCTCAAAGCTCTCAGGATTTCATATGTAATCAATCCTTGTCAGAGGAAATGGCAATAAAAAATTTTAAGGTCAGCTCAATTTGAGAGCAAATACTTTGGTTTTTATTTCTGTTGAACCTTCGTGTTGTAAAATACTATCTAACTAAAATGCTATAAGCCACAGCTGGGTCATAGATTTTTGTACTTCTGTGGTAAAATTAAGTTGATCACTCACTCCTCCCTATAGTGTTTTGTCTCATGCACTAAAATAAACATTAAAATATCATACAATGTCATGATTGCATGATGCCATATTTTGTTTACTTGTTTATCATAAAACAGCACTCAACAATATTATGGTGTAATGATTGTACCTAGGTATATTGCAGTCTTCAAAAGAAACAACAGAGGGAGGACATAAAGAGGGGGTACTAGTTCATAATATTCCAGAAAGTGAAAATTCAGTCAAATGTTGAAAACATGGGTTAAAAATGGGGGGGGGGGGGAATTACACCATCCAGAACCGCTGTTCTATGTTCCAAATATTCCCAGGAAACTGCCTTTCAAAAATTGCGCCTACTACAGTAGAATCCCGAAAACTCGGCCTAATGTGGACCGAAGGGTGGCTAAGTGTGTGAAAATGCCAGGTTATTGGGAAAGGTTTTATAAAAGAATAAGTACGAGTGTTTCCTCAGAAAATACAGTACTTGTATGTATTGGTAGCTTGAGAATACATAAGGCATAAAGGCATAAGGCATAAAGCTAAATATAATGAAAATTAACTAGCCGACTTTTCAAAAACTGGCTACATTTTTTTTTAAAAGAAATGCTGTCGTTTTTCGCACTGCACTCTGCGTTTTGCCCTGCCAGGAGTGGCCGAGTTATCCAGACTGCCGGATTATCGAGTGCTGAGTTTTCAGGACTCTACTGTAGTTAATTTAACGAATTTGTTATTTTTACATAACTGTGTTATGCTACTAGGCCTGGTTTATAATGTCTGACTAACCTCCAATCTTCTTTTTGAAATTTAGTTTTCTTATGGGCGTATCAGATATTTTCATAATAGTATGTTATGATACATGACCCTAACTGACATTATTTCAAGAGCAAGAATGATAGATGCTAGTGATATTTAGCCTACTTTGTCAGGAAATTAATTATTTTTAATTTAAGTTATTTCTACAAAAAATTCACATTTTATGAATTGATTTTGCCTTCACATAGGCCTACTGTAGACCATGGGCCACTAATATGAAACCCTCCCCCCCCCCCGTGGGAATTTCTGACACATATATTTTTTTGTTGGTATTGCCATCTAGTTTAAGTTTTTAGTTGTATGCCCCTTGTCAATTACAGCATTTACCCGGAAAACCACGGAAATCCGGAGAAAATGAATTTGTTTTAATTTTTCATTGTTCTTTGCTCCTAATATTCCCAGGGTATTTCTGACTCACACATTTTTGTTGGTATTGGCATCTAGTTTAAGGTTTCAGTTGTTTGCCCCTTACAAATTACAACATATCCCCGGAAAACCCGGAAAACCACGTATATAGCCTACGGAGAAAATTACAATGTTTTATTTTTTAAATCGTTGTTCTTTGCTCCTAATATTTAAAGGGAATTTCTGACTCATATGTGTTTTTATTGGCATTACCATCTACACCTTTTCAACCTCAATTTCGGAAAAAGTAATTTCAATTTCGGAAAAAGTAATTCCAATTTCGGAAAAAGTAACTTCAATTTCGGAAAAGGTAATTTCAATTTCGGAAAAAGTAACTTCAATTTCGGAAATGCGAGGGCTATGAAGAGGGTATAGTAAAGTTGGTACCACGCTAAGACAAATGACTCAATCGGAGCGAGATTATGTAGAGAAGTAGCTAGAAGGTGTACCTAAATGTTCCAAATAAAACAGTTTTGATTTTCACTGTGGTTTTCATATTATGCCCCATCGAATGCTTTAAAAAATAGCCCTCGTATTTCCGAAATTGAAGTTACTTTTTCCGAAATTGAGATGACTTTTTCCGAAATTGAAATTACTTTTTCCGAATTTGAAATTACTTTTTCCGAAATTGAAATTACTTTTTCCGAAATTGAGGTTGAAATGGTGTAGACTAAGGTTTCAGTTGTTTGCCCCTTATCAATTACAGCATATCCCCGGAAAACTCCGAAAACTACGGAAATCCGGAGAAAATAACTTTGTTTATTTTTTTTAAATCTTTGTTCTTTGCTCCCAGTATTCAAAGGGAATTGGTGAATCATATGTTTTGGTGTTGGTATTGCCATCTAGATTAAGGTTTCAGTTGTTTGCCATTACCAATTACAGCATATCCCCGGAAAACCGCGTATAGACTCAGAAAAAGACTGCTTTATTTTTTAAATCTTTGTTCTTTTCTCCTAATATTCAAAGGGAATTTCTGACTCATATGTTTTTTTATTGGCATTACAATCTATGTTAAGGTTTCAGTTGTTTGCCCCGTATCAATTACAGCATATCCCCGGAAAACTTCGAAATCCACGGAAATCCGGAGAAAATAACTTCGTTTAAATTTTTTAAAGTCTTTGTTCTTTGCTCCAAGTATTCAAAGGGAATTGGTGAATCATATGTTTTTGTGTTGGTATTGCCATCTAGATTAAGGTTTCAGTTGTTTGCCCCTTATGAATGATAGTATATCTCCAGAAAACTCCGAAAACCATGGAAATCCAGAGAAATTGACTTTTTAAAAATTCCTTTATAATCTTTCTTCTTTGCTCCTAATATTCCAAGGGAATTCCTGAATCATATTTTTGTTGTTGGTATTGCCATGTAGTTTAAGGTTTCAGTTGTTTGCCTGTTATCAATTACACCATTTCCACGTAAACCCTGAAAACCACGGAAATCCGGAGAAAATTACTTTGTTTTAATTTTTTTTTATCTTTGCTCTTTTATACCAATATTCCCAGGGAATTTCTGAATCACATAATTTTTGTTTCTATGCCATATAGTTTAAGGTTTCAGTTGTTTTCCCCTTAGCAATTACAGCATGACAAAGAATACTGGAAAAAATTCTGATGCTGAAGGGATGAAAGCGATTGAAAACCTGGCAGAACGCCCTTCATATTCTAATTTGACATCTGTGAATGATAATTTATCTTGCCAAACCTTCCACAGTCTCTACCAAACTTTCTTGACTGAAGTTAGAGAAGGGACATTGGGTAAAACAGCACAATTTTGGATTGGTAATATGGACAGAGTGTAATTGATTTTAAGATTTCAACGAGCAACTAAGAAAACTTGGCATGTTTAGAAGATATGATTCCCCTTTTCTTTGCATGTGACCATCAAAATTATGGCAGATATATCGTAGTCCATTTCTCACCCTTTTGTACCTGCAAAGGACACACCTGAAGCAGAAGAATTATTTCGCAAAAACGGTTACAGTGACTGTTGATCACAAGTTCCGAGTTCTAGAAATTCTGTGGATTTCCGTGGTTTTCCGAGTTTTGCGGGGATATGCTGTAATTGATAACGGACAAATAACTGAAACCTTAATCTAGATGACAATGCCAACAAAAAAAATATGTAAGTCAGAAATTTCCTGGGAATATTAGGATCAAAGAACAAAGGTTTTTTAAAAAATAAAACGAACTCGTTTTCTGCGGATTTTCGTTGTTTTCGAGTTTTCCGGGGATATGCTGTAATTGATAAGGGGAAAACAACTGAAACCTTAATCTAGATGGCAATACCAATACAAAAACATATGTAGTCCAGTCAATGAATGCTCTAAAAGAGGTGTAGAGGGAAATGGAAGGAACACAATTTTTTACTTTGGGACTTTGTTTGGACTAGTTAGGAGGTGAACATACTAAAAGTCACTACTCCTAGGAGGTGAGCGGGGGGCAGGGGGGCCCCTTAGAAGGTCCCTTTTTTCGGTTTTTCGCTTATATCTCAGAAACTATGGGTCCTAGCGATAAGATCTTTCTATACAAAATTAAAGATGACAAAATGTTCCACAAGGTTGATTCCTATTTTTTTTCGCTATCTCGCCTAGATTTCGAGATATCGGCGCTCAAAATTAGCTAATTTTGAAAAAAAATAAAATTGCCTCCCGTTTTTTGCCTTATTTCGTTAGCTAACTCTTCGGCCCTTCGTCCTACTAAAAAATCATAAGGAAGGAAGTTGTGGAACATTAAATATCCTTCAAGAATATATGATAGTTTACTTTTTATCTTCAACCGTTCAAACGTTAGAGCAATTTTAACTTTATGCGTAAATTCCGGGATATTGCAGAAAAATTTAACTTTCGTATTTTCCATTATTTCACTGCGTTAACTCTGTATAAAAACCAATATTACGTATTTATATGTATAAATAGTATGTACTATATATAAGTTGTACTTAAATGAATCAATATATATATACATATGTATTTTGGAATATATTTTCAAGAAATATATATGCTTATGTATAGTCCAGTCAGTGATTGAATGAATAGATGGAAATGGAAGGAACACGGTTTTTGACTTTGGGACTTTGTTTGGACTAGTTAGAAGTTAAACATACTGAAAGTCCCCACTCCTAGGAGGTGAGCGGGGGACAGGGGGGCCCGTAGAAGGTCCCTTTTTCGGGTTTTCGCTTATATCTATGGATCCTAGCGTTAATACAACTCTATACAAAATCAAACCTGATAAAACGTTCCATCCAAACTGACTCCTTTCACTTTTTCGGTATCTCGCATAGTTTATTTTAAACTTAATTAATTAATTTTCAAGAATAACATATTTTTTTCTAGAGTTTTAAAATAAGTATCAAACGGTCTCACAAAGATCGAGCACTTCCCCTTCCGACTGTTAGCTCGTCAATCAAGATTAACGACGAAAGGGTGTCTGTGGATCCTTTGTTGCTATTCCAGCGCAAATCCATAAGTAAGAAAACGAAGATTTGAAAACTAATTTGTAATATGAATTAGCCCCTTTCCCTTTGGCCTTCTTCAATGAGGGTGGGATGAGGAAATCGACGTAGTCAGTTCTCTAGAAAGAACTCAATCCAACTATCAAAGATGTACGTGTGACACACTTTGACATTGTTATGGACGGAGACTTCTCTTGCACAAAGTTATTTGGCAAAGAGGTTCCACGATATCTGCCATTTGTGATGGATACGTCAATTTTATGAACAGTCACTAACGTGGAAGGAGTTGCACTGTAGTGTTTGATGGGTACACGAGCTCATCCTCAAGGACAAAGGTCGCTGAGCAGCAAAGGCGGTACCGTCTCAGCAAGTCAGCCGACATATATTTCAATCAGTAGACTGTGAAGCAGGAAGACTTCCTGTCAAATGTGTACAACAAAGGTCTGCTGATTAACATACTGAAAGTCATACTAGAAGCACATGGAGCCAGAACCCTGCAAGCACAGAATGATGTGGATGTCCTCATTGTAGATATGGCTATGGAGTTGTCACATATCACCGCTGTTGCAGTTATTGGTGAGGATGTCGACCTAATAGTCCTGTTGATGGCCAAAACACCTAGTGACCAGAACATAATTTTCGTCAAGCCTGGGCGTGGAAAAATAAAACCTACATTGCTTTCTACCCAGGAGCTTCAGACCCAGGGGCTGCGAGACATACTATTTCTACATGCCTTCACTGGGTGCGATACCACCTCAACAGCCTTCTGAAAGAGTAAGCTGGGATTTATCAAACTGTATTTGAAGTCTCCAGATGTCCAGGGAGCTGCTGCAGTTTTCTCAGACCCTTCCTCAACCAAGGATGATGTAGAGGAAGCTGGGGAAAAGTGTATTTTGAGGTGGTACGGGGCCCCACCTAAAGAGAAATCTCTAAACGCTTACCGTTACCAATCCTATGTAAATTCGGTAGCCAATATCAAACCGGACATCTCGGGCCTCCCACCAACTCAGGGGACAGCGAAACAACATTCTGAGGACATATTACGAAGTCGAGATGTGATTGGGACATTAGCTGCCTTCTCAGATGTATGGGTAGGAGTTAACCAACAAATTTCTAACCCCGGTGCACAGTGAGCACCAGGCTGCACCGGATGAAATATTAATTTCTTTTTGTCGGCACACAAAGGATTGTGCCACCACCAAATGCGGATGCAGAAAGGCAACTCTCAAGTGTTCCCCTGCATGCCAAAACTGCCAGGGGAACTGTCTTAATGGGGAACTCTCTTGGAAAATGAGGATTAAGAACTCGACATCGATCCTCTGCCAGTTATCCTAGAAGATGTATCCCCTTTCTCAATGGATGAAGAAGAAAACGAAGCAGAACAATACCCAGGACCAAGTTACCATGACGCGGAAGGACCCTCCGGCTCCAAGAGAGTCAGGAATTTATAATTATTATTCCTGTTCAATTGTACTATAAACATATTATTAAAGTAAATGTAACACAGTTTCAAGAAACATTTACGAGTTAATGTGTTAATAAAAAAAGTTATGTACAAATTGTTGTTGACTCTGGAAAAATCCTACCCCAATGCCTTTGCGGAGCGAATGTATAGTTAATATAGGGCTATATATTATATTAACTGCATATTATATACATTGAATACAAGTATTATTGCCTATCTAAAGGGTAATTATGGCTCCTAAATAACAATAAAGATTCGTCGATCCTCGATAAATTGTCAATTTTGAGTATTATCAAAAATTTCCATCACATATTATGGTAATTGTATTTCTATGGGGTAAATGATGGAGCTCTCAAAGTGGTTCCACTAGGTTCGGGGTTCGAAAATAGTAAACGACACTAAACAATATTACTTTTGAAGAACTCCGTATATACTTGAAAATATATTATAAATACATAGCCTATATATACACATAATTTCTTTATGTGCCATTTATATATAATACATACTATTTATACATATAAATATATATAATACGTATATACTGGATTTTATATAGTGTTTCAGCAGTGGAAGAACGGAAAATACGAAAGTTAAGTTTTTCTGCAAAATCCCGGAATTTACACATAAATTAAAACTGCTCTAACTTTTCAACGGTTAAAGATAAAAAGTAAACTAACATATATTCATGAAGGCAATTTAATGTTTTAAACCTTCCTTCCTTATAACTTTTTTGGAGGACGAAGGGCCGAAGAGTTAGCTAACGAAATAAGGCAAAAAACGCGAGGAAATTTTATTTCTTCAAAATTAGCTAATTTTGAGCACGGATATCGCGGAAACTAGGCGAGATATCGAAAAAATTAAAAGAATTAACCTTGTGGAGCATTTTGTCAGCTTTAATTTGGTATATAAAAATCTTATCGCTACGACCTATAGTTTCCGAGGTTTAAGCGAAAAACCTAAAAAAGGGACCTTCTAAGGGCCCCCCTGCCCCCCGCTCACCTCCTAGGAGTGGGGACTTTTAGTATGTTTACCTCCTTACTAGTCCCAACAAAGTCCCAAAGTCAAAAATTGTGTTCCTTCCATTTCCCTCTACAACTTTTCATTGACTGGACTAATGAGTCACCAATTCCCTTTGAATACTACCCATATGAGCAAAAATACCAAGATTTAAAAAAATTAAAACAAAGTCAATTTCTCCGGATTTCCGTGGTTTTCCGAGTTTTATGGGGATATGCTGTAATTGATAAGTGGTAAACAACTGAAACCTTAATCTAGATGGCAATACTAACACAAAACCATATGAGTCACCAATTCCCTTTGAATACTGGGAGCAAAGAACAAAGATTTAAAAAAATTTAAACGAAGTTATTTTCTCCGGATTTCCGTAGTTTTCGGAGTTTTCCGGGGATATGCTGTAATTGATAAGGGGCAAACAACTGAAACCTTAATCTAGATGGTAATGCCAATAAAAAAACATATGAGTCAGAAATTTCCTTTGAATATTAGGAGCAAAGAACAACGATTTAAAAAATAAAACATTGTAATTTTCTCCGTATATACGTGGTTTTCCGGGTCTTCCGGGGATATGTTGTAATTGGTAAGGGGCAAACAACTGAAACCTTTACTAGATGACAGTACCAACAAAAAATATGTGAGTTAGAAATTCCCTGGGCATATTAGGAGCAAAGAACAAAGAAAAAGTCATTTTCTCCGGATTTCCGTAGTTTTCCGGGGTTTCCGGGTAAATGTTGTAATTGATAAAAAGCGAACAGCTAAAGACTTAAACTAGATGGCAATACTAACAAGAAAAATGTGAGTCAGAAATTCCCTGGGGATATTAGGAGCAAAGAACAAAGAAAAACTCATTTTCTCCGGATTTCCGTAGTTTTCCGGGTAAATGCTGTAATTGATAAGGGGCAAACAACTAAAAACTGAAACTAAATGTCAATATCAACAAAAAAATATATGTGTCGGAAATTCCCACGGGGGGGGGTATACAGTAGCCTACGCTCTACTGGTAATAACTAGAGATACCATACTTAGCTTTCATGAATTTTGTATTTTAAAATTGAGATTATTAATATGGACTTATTATTATTTTATTATTATTAGTACTACTATTAATGTAATTGTAATTATTGTTATTGTTATTGTTATTATTATTATTATTATTATTATTATTATTATTATTATTATTATTATTATTATTATTATTATTAAGCAATAATTCTTTGTTCAAACACTTCTAGGGAAAAATATTGTGATTTTGCACTCTTGAAATATGTGGAATTTTCGTTTTTAGTAGGAATTTTTTCTTATTTCAAACAAAATGTTATTTTCCCTTTCATGTCACCATCTAACTCGTTCCAACATTGGTAATATAGATGTGAAATTTCTTTGATCACATCATATAGCACCAAACCAATTTGAATTTTTTTTTCTCATGGTGGGACAAAGTAACCCCACTTTACAGTATCAAAATGCATACAATTACCATTACTTTGTGCTTTCAAAATTTCAGTTAAGGACTTTTAATCTTCATCAATATCAAAGATATTCCTTAAGGATAAATGTCAGGAAGATCTTAATCTGGATTTTTTCTTTCCTAATCATTTTACAATTCTTCAATTTCAGGCCCATTTTTCACCATTCTATTCTTTTAGATATTATATTTTGGTTCACAAAGTATTTTAAAAATTCAATGATGCCCAGAATGCAAATACTGAACACATCTTGGTGGTTAAGGAACAATAACCCATCTACACTCTCTTTATACTTATTAAGATTTTGCACATCAGTTGTTAATACTCACAGTGATTCGTATTTTTGAGTTTTGCTTCACAAGTTCACGACGAAGTCCTTCAGTTAGCACTCGGACAGCATGTTTTGATGCAGTGTACATATGGACTACTTGTGGATAGTCTGGAATACAGTGTCCTACAACACTGAAAACATAACACAAAATAAATGTAGCAGACGAAAATCTTACTTGTGTATGTCTATATAGGAGCGATACAAGAATCTTAATTAAAGCACAATTTTTTTAAAGTAACTCTTATATTTTTCCTCGTTTTATCGTAGGTAATATAACCAAAGGTCTGGAATTTATCTTGAGAGAATATGGACCTGAAGTAGTATTAAATATTGTGACTATTTAGCAAATACTTACATAAATAAGCATGTAATTAATAATTATATTAAAACTACAAAAGTGAATCATATATCATTGTAACCGAGATGAGACAATTGACATAATGCAAAGATAGTGCATGCAGTTATTACCAACACTTTCCATTAAAGTCAGTTGATTTATTTTTAGATTAAACTCTCTGATGTTGCTAATAATGTCTATTGTTACTGAATTTGTATTTATTATTATATGAGATTTATAATGCTTCACCAGACATGAAATTGTACAATATTTTCATATATTCTTTTGTTCATATGCAGAAAGAAGCTACAGGTATGAAAATGTTTCAGTATTCAGTCCTTATGAATTTACGTAAAAACAAGTGCAGGTAGGTGTGTTAAAATGAAAGTGTATTCCTGAATGACATTCTTCTTCTTATGGTGAGGAATGATATGTACTGTAAATAGATTATTGGGCAACAACACTCGCCAATGTTTGTTGATCCCTTTGTGAAGCCGTTGTCAATAGTTGCTTAATCTTGCGTGAAGCTTTCGTCTTCTTAATAAAATAATAAAACACACACATTATATAAAACGTAAACACTAAAAATTGCAACTTCACAACAGGAATCACATCACAACGTTTCACGAGACAAGAAGAACGTCTCGCGTTTTCAAGTGAATATTAGCGACGAGATGTTCGGTCGCGAAGCCTTTGTGAACAAAGGCTTCGCGAGACGTTCTTCTTGTCAATTTTCAATTTGTAGTTTTGAATTTTTTTCTTCACTTTCCGCACTACTTAGGTAATATTGTGTAAAAACAAAAATGTAGAGCATTTCATTCTGATAATTTTGGTGTTTATTTTGTCTTGTTATCTATAAAATTAACGGAGTTACATACATTTGTGCAAAACATGTTTTTGTCAGAAATATGGTTAAAAAGCAAACTTAAAATGGCCGCCAAAAAAAAAATATGAGACCAAAAATGTTTTTACCATTGTTTTGAACTCACCTTTAGTTGGGAAATAACTGGTAAAAAAATTAGGAAAATCAAAAATGTCGAGCAACTTGGCCTGGTTCATTTCTAATGGATTGACCCTCTATTGTATTCTTTGTAGGCTGATAAAAGTTTATGCAATTACAGTAAAACCTGTCTTAAAGACCACCCCTCTTTAGCGACCACCTCCTTTAAAGACCAATTTTTCTAGGAACCAACAGTAAAACCCATAAGGCCAATGTTATTTGTACCCCTATTAAACGACCACCCCTCTCCCCGACCAACGACCAGAGTTTCATTTGCATTAAACTCCTCTATAACGACACACACTTTGTCTTCTAGCGCTTCATCCCTTAGGTATACAGCAATGTTCTCATGAAAGAAGTTGTAGGGAAATAAATTCACTTTAAAGTGAGTAGTCATTTGTTATTTTGTCTTCAAATTTTCAAAAGTTATATCAATTTAAGTTTCGATCAAATTTCGAGATTTCGAAAGAAAACCGTACATCGCACTTTCTCTATATTTAGGGGTTATATCTTTGTATATAAACTGTATATTGTGTATTTACATCATGAATCAAGTGGAGAAATATCACGCAACCATTAAAGTTGAATTTATTAAAAATCCGATCACGGTACAAGCACAGGACATGTAATGGAAAATACATTTTATTCCAGGCAAAAAAGGAAAAATAGGGACAAAAAAAAATCATGTAGCTTTGAAATTTGGCAGAGATGTGGGGGAAAGTGTCCTAAACAACATAGAAAAAGCCCCCATGGATAGGGAGTGAGCGGGGGGTGGGGGGCACTTTTGAATGTCATTTCTTGCAGTTTTCCCTAAACACACAAAAGCTATGGGTTCTAGCAAAAAACAGTTTATGCACAAAATTAAACTATATAAACGTTCTTATAAAATTGATCTGAATGATATTTTTGTGTATTTAATAGTTCATTAAATAGAAGGATATGAAGTAGGACATAGTTCTGGAAATTCGGTTTTACATACACCTATATATTATTTTTTGACGAAAATGAAAGCAGATGATAATTAAATTATTATGATGCCAAGCAAGCAAACTAGTTCTTAGAAAAATACACTTATATCGTTATTATTATTCTTATTATTATTATTATTATTATTATTATTATTATTATTATTATTATTATTATTATTATTATTATTATTATTATTATTATTATCATTATTATTATTATTCTTGTTGTAAAGCTTAACCGTTTTATGTTTCATTAAAAAAAATTACCAGTATTTTGAGAGATGGTAAGGAATTAGATAGGCCTATATTTATTAGATATTGTAAGAATAGTAGGCCTACCTATTACTTTAAATAAATGTTTACTTGTCTATGTGGCTTCTGAGAATATTTGCACATCATATTTTGTCACTGTGCAACTCGGTGTGGTGGAAGATATGGATGCAGAAAAGCTGGTGTTAAATGCTCATCCGTTTGTAGACCCTGTCATGGTACATGCACCAATAAGTATACCATTAGAAGGAGAAGAAAAGTTTAAAATTGATGACGTCCAAGCAAAGTAATTTGTTAAGGCACTCTTTAATTTAGGTTGTATATGTGTATAAAAACTGAACGTTCGGTAGATAGAACAATATAACCCTAACTTATCATAGGATGTACTAGGATTCCAGTATTGAAGACTGAAGAAAATAGACAACTAAACATTTATTTAAAGTACTATGTAGGCCTACTAGGTCTTATAATTACTAAATATATCTAACTCTTCACAATTTTTCCAAATTATATTTTGTAATAAAAATATAACGGATAATAGGCCTGGTTTATGTTTCTTATAAAGTTATAACGTACACTCATACCATGATATTTTTGTAAGCTTTATAATAATAATAATAATAATAATAATGAGTTTTATTTTTGATGTTTACCTTTAGTACGAATATTATTCTAAGAACTAGTTTACTTGCTTGGCATCATGCTAATTTAATTTATAATCTGCTTTCATTTTCGTTAAAAAATATAATATATAGGTGTATGTAAAACAGAATTTCCAGAACTATGTCATACTTCATATCCATCTATTTCCTGAACTATTAAATACAAAGAAAACATTCAGATCAATTTTATAAGAACTTTTATGTAGTTAAATTTTGTGCATAAACTGTTTTTTGTGTGTTTAGGGAAAACTGCGAGAAATGACATTCAAAAGTGCCCCCTACCCTCCACTCACCCCCTATCCATGGGGACTTTTACTATGTTGTTTAGGACACTTCCCCCCACATCTCTGCCAAATTTCAAAACTACATGATTTTTTTGTCATTTTTCCTTTCTTGCCTGGAATATAATGTATTTTCCATTACATGTCCTGTGCTTGTACCGTGATCGGATTTTTAATAAATTTAACTTTAATGGTTGTGTCATATTTCTCCACTTGTTTCATGATGTAAATACACAATATACAGTTTATATACAAAGATATAACCCCTAAATATAGAGAAAGTGCGATGTACGGTTTTCTTTCGAAATCTCGAAATTTGATCGAAATTTAAATTGTTATAACTTTTGAACATTTGAAGACAAAATAACAAATGACTACTCACTTTAAAGTGAATTTATTTCCCTACAACTTCTTTCATGAGAACATTGCTGTATACTTAAGGGATGAAGCCCTAGAAGATAAAGTGTGTCGAAAAGCGCGAGGCGAAAGAGCATTTTTCGAAAAGTTGTTATTTTCGTTGGTGGATATCTCGAAAACTATTGGAAACAGGAATAAATGTGTTGAATCAAACATGTAGGAAATTTTATCAGCTTTACTTTTGTATATAGCAATTTTTCCTCTACGATGCGCCATTGTTTAGATATAAGCAAAAAACCTAAAAATGGGACCTTCTGCGGGCCCCCTGCTCCCCGCTCACCCCCACCTTCGGGGACTTTTAGTGTGTTATTCAGGAGACTCCCTCCGACATCTCTGCAAAATTTCAAAACTACACGATTTTTTTTTATTCGGTGTTTTTCGACGTTTATTGACTGGACTAAGTTAGCTAGTTGTATTTGTAGCAGGAAGAAATAACATAAATTTCATAATCTTAGAAATATTTTCAGAGTCAAATGTAGGCTATATATTGATGAAAGTAACATCAAACGAAATCATCAGTCTAAGCTTGAAATAGACTGGAAAAATGTCAGCAAGTTCAATGATTTCTATGAATGGCAATTCTAACATGTGGATAAAAATCCTCACATTTTAACCAAAGCATTATATGTTTCAACTTATGTCTCTGCTTTTAAACAATTTTTTGAGGTGACAAAAATATACGTTAATAGCAATGAAAAGGTTGACAGCAGACACACATGTTGTTAAATGAAAGCTTTCTCTCCACACTAAAATTTGAACATTAGTTTTAATAAAAGAACACAATCTATTTACACTTTAGACAACACAGATAGCACATTGATCCTATAGTTTACTTAAATTGATTTCTTTTATCCCTCTTTCCACCTCTCTTAACACTTTAACATTTTTTGCAAGCATTAAACTAGCATAGGCCTATGCGCCTTGCTTCAACATCTTCAAGTCACATTAACACTTTGAGGTTCGAACAGTCATTAAAATAAAATGTTCACAAAAGTGCTGAACCACTCCAAGGTTACAATGGAGAGGGTGAGGATTGCATTCTAATGAACAAATGCAGTGTTCAGTACTCGGATAATGATTTTAAAATACTGCAAGGTAGGGGAATTCGGGGCAAAGTGAAATAGTTAATTTTCAGTCTTAATTATCTCAACCAAAATTGGCTGTAAAATCGATTTTTTGTTGTTATAATGTGCAACAGAGTTATCTCTTTTATCTATGAAAGGAAAATATCGACCAATGTGTCTGTTCTCTTGTAACATGGATTTATTCATTAGTCTTAACAGCATTTCACTTTGCCCCCTATATGGGGCAAAGTGAAATTTCTGAAGGGGCAAAGTGAAATATATTAAAAATACAGAAATACTTAAGTAATAATTAATTTTAATACTTAACTGAAAATATCTGAAATCTTACAGCTGCATTTGCATGCAGTATGATAATTCAAGTATATAAAAGACACCCCATAGTTATTTTTGGAGTGCAAATTTATTTTTCCGTTCCATTCATACTTTTGGTCCTCTTTTTCTGGCCACTTGAAATACTTTTCTCTGTTCCAGACAACTCACAGATACAGCCACAGTAGTCTTAACTTTAATTTGGCCTGAGAATAATTTACCTTCGTATTCTATGAGAACCCATTCGCCAACTTCCACCATGTCTTCAGGGTTCAGTCCCTTTTACAGTCGGTATGTTTATGCCTTCTTCAGATGCGCTCCACTCTAAGTTATTATTCTCTTCAGAACTTGAACTGCTATTTTTGGTTGGCTCTTGGAAACAAATTTCTTTCAGCCCTCTTTTTCTTGACCCCTGAAAACTTCTTAGCCTTCGCCACATCTGCTTCCTTCAGCTCTTTCAAGTACGGTGATGTTGTCAGTATCATTGATGATCATTTCTTAAGTTACTCATTTTCCCTTCAAAGGGCTTTTCATGTGTGCCTACCAAAAGCTTTAGGTCTAGGCATGATATCCTGGAGTGAAACTTGTTCAGGAGTGAATACAGTTCAGAACCTACCCAACTTCTTTCTAGAAGTGACTTCTAGCACTTTGTGTTTTTTATTTCTCCTGAAGGGAGTAGCAAGAGGCATTGCATGTCATTTTGCTGCAGAATTAACTGACAATCCCTCCTCTCTCACAGCTTTCAGTACAGCTAACATTTGCTCCTCCTATCAGCTGTGCTGGATTTTCTTTCATGTATGCGGACCATCTTTTAAGTTAAAACAAGGATTAACAAGAAGAAATGTAACATCCTATAGTGTGTTTATATTTAGCCTACTTTAGAACTGCCATTACAGGTATTTGTAACTACCCTACCACTTTTCTAAAAGTTGGGGCAAAGTGAAATGGTATTTCACTTTGCCCCTGATAGGTAATTTCACTTTGCCCCACAAACAGACAAGATAATAAACCAAATCTCAACAGAAAAGTTCAAGTAAAAGTAATCATTTTTTAATGTGAGATCATAGACAATAATGCCTTTAGTCAATTTATGAAACTTGAAATTCATATCAAATATATGTAAAATTCCACAGCTTCCAATGTAAACTTACGGAATTACAATTTTCATACAAAAAACACATTTACTTCTGATACATCTTCACATTTCAACATTCAGCAGCCATTTGAATTTCCAATGTAGCCAAATATCCAAAGGCATATATCAATGGTGGTAGGACTAAGTGGAGCCAAATTTAAATAGTTTAAACTAAAAATTTCACTTTGCCCCGCCATTTCACTTTGCCCCGAATTCCCCTACATGTCAATAACTAGGTCTTTTACAGCAAAATAGAGAAATTTTGGTAATTCATTTCATGTAGAATTCTTGAAATCAACGTCAAATAATATTTTGGCATTGATTTGTCCAAATTTAACATTTAAAAAAATTAATTATATGCGATTTTTAGAATTTCAAGCGGAATTAATATTTATTCAAACTATATAACATTACAATTTATCCTACATTGAATTAACCAAATTCTACTATACCTGTTAATATGAATAATGTGGCCATCATCCACTTTTCTTTCCTTCATAGAATTAAGAGCTTCTTTAGTACATATACTCAATGATAGCACATTCAGGTCCAAAATAAGTTTCCAGTTCTCAGTTGGTCCATCTAAAATCAATTAGTAGGCCTATAGGTTTGTGTTTGTAAGTACAGGCAGTGAAATTCTCAAATTCTAAATGTAAAATGTGGAAATTAGAAACTTGACCAGCCTATCCTCTTAAAATATCATAATAGATTGAGTTGCAACATTAAAGGAACTCAGCACCTCAAAAAAACTGAGGGCACCAATCTATAAAATAATGACTCTGTGTAAAAATTTTGTTGGAGCCAGCTTTTCTATGTAATAATGTTTGATAATAATTATATATAAGTGAAATACTGATTGATTTCATCTTTCCTGTAAGATAGGCTCATTAGGAGATCCAGCAGGGGAGAAGAGGGTGATCACCTCTGTAATGAATTTGTAATTAGGAAACTATTATTTGTTTTAAATAATTGGTACGAACTACCTACAATGAAGTCGGCTGTAATGGTTGTAGAGGTAGCATGCCAGCATCTGAGGGTCGTGGGTTCAAAACTGACCGCAGTTGATGGGTTTTTCAGGATATCACAATCTTGGGAATCCTATGCATGAAGTCCTCCTGGAAGGACTTTAAACTGGGGGACCCATGTTGAAGATTTATGGCAGGCTAAAGAATTCCTAAATTAGAGCTTCTGGAGGAAATTCCTCAGCCCTTTCACATAGTTTCCTCTCAATGGTTGTTGAGACGACAGGGTTACCACTTGTCCCTGTGCTCTTTTGGAAAATAAGTGTGTAAGTAAATTAGTTCTAGGTACTGACAGTACTGACACCTCCATGGAAGGCCCTATGCTTGACTTAGGAATTAAACGGGATAAGTCATCAATCACCTACAATGAAGAGGCAACTGCCATAAAAATCTATTGTTCATGTACTTCGAGCAGGCCTTCATTAGTAAGTGTCTGACCATCCTGTACTGATCATTATCTTTTCACTCTAGTGCATTGATGGGCAAAATATGGCCTGCGGGCCAGATGAGGCCCACAGACAGGTTCAATGTGGCCCGGGACAGAAATTGCACGACTCCGTGGTGAATTTTAACAAAATTTTAAGACTTTTAACATTGAATAAGCCTTGGATATTTTCATTATTCTGTTTATTGTGGACTGCAAACGTTGTGCCACTCCAAAATAAAATGTAAGTTTGAATTTTGATAGTTCATATTTGTAGTGTCTTTTCCCCTTCTTTGTTCATATTGACTTGATAGTGCATGAATGCATGCATATTTTAAGATTTGATAATGCATGGAAATCCTGATTTTAGTTATGAGGAATTAATTGGTACCACTGAATATTTGACATTATAGATGAGTTGTCACACTGGGGATTAGGGTGGAACGAAAAACATCAACTTTTGATTTTCAATTTGGAATAGCGCGGAAAAGTTGCCTTTCGGTGTAAATAAGATAAATTTAAAATATGAAAAATATTGGATTATGTCTTGAGGTGCCGCAAGGACGTTAAAGTTTCATAAAACACACACTTTTTGCAATTTTTTCAAACACTCTTGCGAAACAATCAGCTTTTAATTTTTAATTTGTAATAGCGCGGAAAAGTTGCCTTTTGGTGTAGATAAGATAAATTTAAAATATGACAAATATTGGAGTAGGTCTTGAGGTGCCGCAAGGAGGTTAAAGTTTCATAAAAAACACACTTTTTTTGAATGTTTTCAAAGATTTTTGCGAAACAATCATCTTTTGATTTTTAATTTGTAATAGCGTGGAAAAGTTGCCTGTTGGTGTAGATAAGATAAATTAAAAATATGAAAAATATTAGAGTAGGTCTTGATGTGCCGCAAGGAGGTTAAAGTTTCATAAAAACACACTTTTTGGAAATTTTTCAAAGATTGTTACGTGTCTCGATTATGAAATAAAAAGTTTCAAATAGGCGTTATAATATGAATAGAAAGATAAAAACAGCTTTACTATCTTTACTGAACTTTACTGCTATTGGGTGTGATGGAACCGTTGTAAACACTGGACATAAAAATGGTGTGATTTCTTTGATGGAAAAGGAAATAGGAAGACCTTTACAATGGTTAATTTGTTTGTTCCATGGTAATGAGCTACCATTGTGACATCTTTTTTGTCATTTAGATGGTAAAACGAAGGGACCCAATGAGTTTAAAGGCAAAATAGGTCAGCAGCTAGAAAACTGTGCTAATCTACCTGTGGTTACTTTCTTGCCAATTAAAAATAACCTTCTTCTTTTGGAGAACAAAAATGATTTAAGTACAGATCAAAAATATTTATTGGATATGTGTATCGCTGTATCAAGTGGAAATTGCACACTAGATTTATCTTGAAGAAACCCTGGAAAAATTGCTCACTCCAGGTGGTTGACATTAGCCAACCGCGTGCTTAGATTGTATGTGGCAACTGAAAATCCAACTGAAAATCTTAAGACTCTGGGTGAGTACATTGTGAAAGTGTATGCGCCTGTGTGGTTTAATATTAAGTTAAAACCTTCATGTACTTATGGTTCCAAACATCTGTTTAACCTTATCTCATATTCACGCTATCTCTCTGACGATCTCAAGAACGTTATAGACCCGATTATTGAAAGAAATGGGTACTTTGCTGCTCCGGAAAATCTCCTTTTGTCCATGCTATGTGATGAACGCAAAATTCAAAGAGAACTTGGTTTACGACGTGTTTTAAAAGGAAGAACAGAAAGTAGAGGCGGAGTCAGGAAGTTTAAAGTTCCAAAGATAAACTTTGATGCAAAGGATTACATCGACATGATCTCATGGCCTGAAAATGACATAACTGAACCCCCCTTGTTCAAACATGTAGGCCTATCCAGTGACTCTCTCAAAGACTTTATACGGAAGGTATCTGAAGCTGAACCAAATAGTAAAATGGATCCGGTTATCGACTTTCCCCGGCTTCCTTGTCACACGCAAGTAGTGGAAAGAGCTGTGAAGCTGGTGACCGAATCGGTTCAAAATCTCTGTGGTTCAATCGCAAGAGAAGGATACATAAAAGCAAAAGTTGACTCACGTGTGAATATGCCAAAATACAATTAAAAAAAAACAGTTTAATGTGGCAAAGAAGTAGAAACAAACCTTTTGCTGCTGTAACATTTTTTATCATTAAGGATACAGAAGTAAGAAATACAACATTTGACATTACAAAATTTTTATTATTATTATTATTATTATTATTATTATTATTATTTGTAATTAATAATTTTTTCAATTCTAATGCTTATATATGTATTTAAAACCAAGTTTTATAACATTATATGTACGAAAAATTCATAAAAAATAATTTATCAAAGTTTATAATTTCTCAATTTTTTCAATTTTTTTTACAAACTCTAAGCTCTTTGCGGCACATCAAGATGTTGTAGTATTGCAACCAAATTTTGTTTAATTCTTTTTGAGCCTAAAAGGCAACTTTTCTGCGCTATTACAAATTAAAAATCAAAAGCTGATTGTTTCGCAAAAGTGTTTGAAAAAATTGCAAAAAGTGTGTTTTTATGAAACTTTAACGTCCTTGCGGCACCTCAAGACATAATCCAATATTTTTCATATTTTAAATTTATCTTATTGACACCAAAAGACAACTTTTCCGCGCTATTCCAAATTGAAAATCGAAAGTTGATGTTTTTCGTTCCACCCTACTGGGGATGCTACATCGAAGTTCTGCTAGTGTTTCCAATTCAAGTTATCTAAATATATGTTTTATTTACCCATGAGAGAACTGCTTTTGGCAACTCCTGCATTATTGACAAGAATATCAACACCTCCAAGATTAGTCTTCACCCAGTTGAATGCTTTTTTAATTTCTTCCTCTTTGGTGATATCACATTTTATACCATGAAGTTTTCCAGGTGCTGATTTGAGGGTAGCAGCTAGTTCCTGTTGGAATAAAAGAGATTTTAAAATAGAAAAATATGAAATTATGCTAATACATAACTTTGTTTGTCATGCCTCTCTTTAAGAATAATTTATTATAACATCATTAATTTTGTCTTGTTTAGCGGCTTTGCTAATTTTATTCATTGCTGATCTTGCGCACGGCCTTCCAGAATATTACCGGTATATCCTTTTCTTGTTTTCAAAACAAATGATTGTAGGCTCTTGCTCTTTATTGAATTCAGTTCTTATTATTGCGGGTTTGCCATGCCAAGGCTAAAGAAGGAGAGTGCTGGGCAGCGACAAAAAATTAAACCAAAAGTACTTCGAAATCTACCTCAGCCTGTAGGCCTGCCTAAAGGGATTTTTTTTTATATCCTTCTAGGCATGATCGTCTAAAAACTGTAAGAAACCCATTTGCAATGTTCTTCTGGTGCCTTCCACATGCATAACTACATACTTCTTGATGTCACTTAATATACGAGTACATTTAGGTTTTCACTTGGCTTTACTTTTCAATTGTTCTCAACTTGCCATGAACAGGTATTGTTTTTGGAACCAACTACTGGGAAATGACTATAAATAGTGAGCAGAGTGGCACATTGGCACTGATATGACTTTCTTAATTAGTTTGCCATCCCTTGAAGAAAGAGATGAGACAACAGCAATAAGAAATCATAGTGCAAAGTGCAAAGTGCAAAGTGCAAGTGAAAAACCTCAGCAGTAAACTGCAACCAACAATTTTGTCCAATGGGGTCCAGACCATAGTATTGCATTCTTGAGATACATTCACTACCATTGTGCATAGAGCTGGTGAATTACAACTACTAAACTAAAATCATCCACAAATACTGTTTATGAGGGTTAGGTCAAGGAATTTTGGTGGATGATAATACCGTAAATTATACACAGATGAAATTATGAATCTTTACTTCCCCTAATGACAGGTTAATAGCAGAGTTAAGTTTCAAAAGACAGATGAACAAAGGGAAACAATGGATACTAGGAACCACAGACGCGGACGGAGTACGCTCAACCTCAAGAGAAGACATTATAAAAGCAGCCACTGAATTTTATAGCTCCCTGTACACAAGCTCGAGAAGAGACCGTTGGCAAGGATACACCCTTCCCCCAATCGGAGACATCAACGACCAAGTCCCCACCATAATACAGAGCGAAGTCAGAGTGGCCATAGAGGAACTAAAAGCGGGGAAGTCCCCAGGCGAGGACCACATCTACAATGAGTACCTGAAACTGGGGCTAGATCACCTCTTAGAACCATTAACCACGATCTTCAACACAATCCTACACACGGAGGAGATACCAAGCCAGTGGAAACTGAACAAGATAATTCTGCTACACAAAAAAGGTGCCAAAGACGACCTACAAAACTACAGACCTATAAGTTTGATGTCCAACGTCTTCAAACTTTTCTCCAAAATAATCACAAGACGCATCACAAAGGAACTGGACGAAAATCAATCACAGGACCAAGCAGGATTCCGATCAGGGTATAGCACGGTTGACCACCTGCAGACAGTAACCCAAATAATGGAAAAGGCAGAAGAATTTACACTACCCTTATATTTGGCCTTTGTAGACTATAAGAAAGCGTTTGACATGGTGGAACATATAAGTGTACTCCAAGCACTAAAAAGACAAGGAATCGAACATAAATACATACGAATTCTGAAAAACTTGTACAACGAAGCTCAAGCCAAAATAACAACAGAAAGAGAAGGTCCAACATTCAAACTTGAAAGAGGTGTGAGACAAGGAGACCCAATCTCACCTAAACTGTTCACAAGTCTACTGGAAGACATATTTCGAAATCTGAATTGGAAAGGAAAATATGGGATTAACATTGATGGCAACAGACTGACAAATCTGAGATTCGCTGACGATGTAGTCCTATTTGCAAGCAAGCCTGACGACCTACAAGCAATGATCCAAGACCTCAGCAACACGAGCAAAGATACAGGACTAACAATGAACATGAACAAAACCCAGGTTATGACCAACCGACATCCTCTGCCAATAACAGTGAACACAACACAACTACAGTACGTTTCAGAATACATCTACCTAGGACAGCTAGTCTCTTTCAAGCAGACCATGGAAAAAGAGCTGAAAAGGAGAATTACCATAGCTTGGAGAAAATTCTGGTCACTAAAACGCATCCTACTAGACAAAAACCTAAACCGAAAGCTAAGATTTGAAGCACTAGAATCCTGTATCTTTCCAGCACTACTGTACGGGTGCCAAACCTGGAAGCTAACAGAAACACAGAAAAAAAAGATCCAGGTTTGCCAACGGAAAATGGAACGTAAAATCCTAGGCATATCCCTGAGAGATAAGATCCCAAACATCAGGATAAGCACTTTGGCAAAAACAGCTGACATAGCCCAGCGAGCAGCAACCCTGAAGTGGAAATGGGGAGGTCACCTGGCACGACTACATAACAGCAGATGGGCACGGATAACAACGATGTGGGACCCGCGCATTGGGAAACGATCACGAGGCAGACCGGCTACAAGATGGACAGATGCATTTACGAACATCGCGGGGGTTCACTGGTCCAGGACAGCACGGAGCCGCGAAAAATGGAAGAAACTAATAACAACCTAGCCATAGTTACATCCAAGACTGACTACCCAGTGCCAAATCTTTAAAATGTAGTGACTATTAAATATGCACCTTCGAAAGGAAGAAACTAAATAGATCAAAATCATGTGGACCAGCTCACCACATGAGGACAATGAACGAGCTTTCCCTTAGATAGGAGGCCATTGCCCTTCATGGGATCTTATCGGCTAAATTCATTCATTCATTCATTCATTCATTCATTCATTCATATCATTCGTAACTGATTAGCTATTCTGTTTTCACTCTAAGAACAAAGCTAAAGTAAACAAAAACCAGTATATCTATCTCACTCTTAGGGCTTACGATTAATGCGCTGAATTGAGACAGTAGTCCTGCTTTTTGTTTACTTTGGTTTTGTTTTTAGAGTTTTGTTTGTATTCTGCACAGCTCAAAGCATTTCCAGAGAAATACCACAAGTACAAGGAAGTGGTTTTATGTTTTTGTTTTGACTTCTTTTGTTAGTGTTAAGATAAGATAAGATAAGATAAGATTTATTGCTGTTCTGCATAATGTCAAGACATTTCAGAACATTGTCAAAATTGTGTTTTTACAAACATACATATGAACTTTCAGAGCTGAAATACAATAACAGAAGTTTATCATACCATGCAAACATTCACACACTCATCCTATATACAAAAATCTGCCATATCAATAGCGGCATACATCCACTCAGCACATTCTCAGACATATATGCTTAGTCTAGTATGGCAGTTTGATCTAGCTTAATGGGCAATAAGAAAAGACAGAAAGCAATGAAACACCGTTATTTATGGTTGTTTGTTTCTAAAAATTCGTCAATGCTGTAGTACGCTCCGTCCAGGAGATATTGAAACAGCTTATTTTTTAATTGTTTACTGATTTTACATTCCTTAAGAGATCTGGGTAACAAGTCAAAGAATTTGGCCCCTGTGTAGATGGGAAGCTTTTCGTATAACTTCAGTTTATGACCGATAGTTGCAAAATTATCTTTGTTTCTTGTATTGTATGCATGGATCATGTTGTTTTTAATGGGTGAATTGTAGTTAATTGCAAATATTATTGCCATATAAATATAGAGACTAGCTAAAGTCATAATTTTTAGTTTATTAAAAGCTGTTTCCCTACCTTGTAAGTTGGCCAAGTAACGTATTGCTCTTTTTTGCAGTACAAAGATTTTGTGGAAGTTGGTTTTTGAGGTGGCACCCCATAGTTCGATTCCATAAGTAATGTGAGATTGGATCAATGCAAAATAGATTAATTTTGCTGTTGACATGGGGACCAGTTTACTTAGATATCTTAAGATATATAAGCCTTCAGAGACTGAGTTTCCTATTTTATCTATGTGTTGATTCCATGTGAAAGTTTGGTCCAGAGTCATTCCAAGTAAGTTAATATGATTTGAATTGCTAATTTCAGAGTTGTTTATGACTAGTTTCAGTTTCTGATTTTTGTTGAAGCCGAAGGAAATCAACTCAGTTTTATTTGGGTTTACCTGTAGATTTAATTTATTGAAATAAGTGACTATTTTATTTGTGGCTTCATTCATATGAGATTCTAGACCATTTAAGTTTTTTGTTGAACAGGTGGTGAACAATATAATCTAAGGAATGGGCTTGTATAAGCCCACAATATTTATACCTTTTCTCTCTGGAGTTTATATGTATACAATTTGTCTTATGGTGGCTCACTAGATTGGTAGATACTGGTATTGCAGTATCTAATTCTAATCTCTTGTCAATACACGCTAATCTGATTTAGTTTCTCACAAGACAACTTTACCCTGGTTTTTGTAGACTTCTCCTTAGTATTTTGTTGTGTTCGTGAAAAATCAAAGAAATATTGACAAAGAATATAATCCTCTTGTTCATCTTCTCTTGACCAGAAGAGATTTTGTAGAAAATTTAATTTTTAAATACCATAACTGGTTTCAGAATTATATTTTATTAATGGTTTGGCAAAAGTACATTTGAAAGTCAGCAAGAAACATAATCCAGTTCTAACTATCATATAATCCAGTTGTTACCAGAAGCCATTAAATATCCTTCTTCTTAAAACAGTGAAATGTTTCAAAATGTCTATAATCCTATGTTCTTTCTAGGCAGTACTATAACAATTTTGTTCATGCAAAATTTTAGATCTGTCATTTGAGTAGTACAATGTGATGCTAAAGTCTGGTAACATTTTCTTAATTTATTACACAAAAACTACAAATGATAGAGCTCACATATATATATATGATTTTGTTTGGATTTTACTGCCAAGAGTTTGGCAAGAGTAGGGCAAGAGTTTGGTATGCCGAGTTATACGTGGTTCCCATAACGAGTCATTCTGAAACCAAGCAATGAAATCAAACCCATCTGAGTTTCTCTTTTAGTTAGTTAGTTATTATTCACACAGTTCAGTTATTTGCAAAGATTACATACTTCTTATAGCTAACATTTTTATACAGTATCTATAATAATAAGAGGAAGTGTTTGTCTGTCTGTCTGTCTGTGCACGGTGCCCAGAAAAATCTACTGCATGCAGAGATCTGAAATTTTAAATATAGATGGAGTGAAGAGTAGCCGAATGCACCTTGAAGCTGGATTTTTAATTTTCGCTTTCATTCGTGAGTTATAAGTTGAAAAACTGACAGAAAACGTGAATTTTGACACTATCAAATCACCCGTTTTTTGTAATACATTTCAATTGTCAAATCAGTTGCAGGTGACTTTGCAGTTCTTTGACATAACTTGGAAATAAAAGCATCGTGATTTTTTAAATATTTTGCATAGAAGTATCGATCGCTTCGGTTTGTGAGCTCAACCTGGTCTGTTCATTTCTTTATAATGTCAAGGCATGCAGGCATCTGAAATTTTCAACATAGATGGAAGAGGGATGATGAATATAGGCTTAAATCGGCAAATAATGGTTGATTTGGACGGAACTCACTATGGAAGGGTTTTCTGGGCCAGAGAACTCCAATCTAAGGTCGTTTTTCCCATGGGGCACTTTCTAATCGTGGAATGCACTCCAAAACCGGATTTTTAGCTGTTTCATTATAATTATTAATTGTTTTAAATATGTTTTAATTATTTTGCTTTTAATTTTTAATTTTTGAATTAATTATCATGGGTGAAGCTGCAGGCACCTGCTAGAGTACAATAAAACAAACAAAAAATGGCTATGTGCTGACTCAAAATTAATATTAGACAAACACACAGAGGAAAAAAGAAAACCGAAAGCTATCTACAATAATAATATTATACTTTAATCATTAACATGAAATAAGAAAACTTTGTACTTTGAATAAAGAAGAAACTCAGTTAGTATAATGATTAATATACAATGTAGAACTATGAAAGAAAGGAGGTACAACACTTCTAGTAAGATAACTACTGTTATGCATTAAAATAAATTGTTATAAAATTAACATGTTGGCTTATCTAGTCGTGCAACTTATCTAGAAGATGTTATGTCAGGAGGGAGACAGTTGAGCATAGGTAATGTAGAGATGATTCACATAGTAACGACTAGATTTTTTATTAATTAGTATAGATTTTGCCCACAATATAGACAGTAACTTACTCCATATGGAAAGATAAAAAGCCTTCAATGAAGATGGAAATCGGCTAAAACATATTTCCAATTGGTTTAGAAAATTTTATTAAGATACCTGTATTTTCTCCACTCGTCTTGCAAGTCCCACCACTTGAACTCCTTTTTTCACTAATTCCTCTGCTGTAGCAGCTCCTATTCCAGCACTGGCTCCTGTGATTACAGCTACTCGCCCTTCCCAGCGTTCCATTTTTTAGAAAATTCTGTGAATATATTTTCTCTGCTTGAAAAGAAGTATCAATACAAACAACCAAGCAACATGTAGCATTCTAAGGAATATACTAGAAATGTAACAGTACAAACATCCACAATAAAACATTTTACTTATTACGTTAATAAAAATGTCAGTATTGAAAATTAAAGTATTCAGCTACATTTGGGTGGATTCCCAGCAATTGGCTTTCTCTCTCCCTACACTTCCTAATGTATCCTCTATAACATGTTAAAAAATTTCTTCTACATATAAGTATTCACTTTGATCTATTCTAATATTGGCTGGCAGCTCACTCATGTGCTTATGGAAAAAGTCATTTCTTCAATTTACATCAGGTTTTGCCATTGCATTGGTGTATAAAATGTAGTGTGTTAATATTTTAAAGTATTAAACCAACAAAAGACTCACATGAAAAGCATAAAATCCTATTCCAGGTCAGAGAATATCTTATTCTTTGAGGCATGGCAGTACAGATGTTGTACTACCAAAAAATTCTAAAATTTTCTCTAATGTTCCATTTTTGTTGAAACGGAATTAAAAATCCTTTCACATTCATAGTTTCTTATGACTTCAAGGAACATTCATGCTAAATTGGAAGAAAATCAGACAATGTATTTGGTCAAGTGTGATACAACCGAATTATTAAAATGGCCCCATCTTATAATGCAGTTAAAAAATACAATTCTTTGCACATATATTGTTTTTAATAACTTCATGCCAATTTGAAAGAAAATCGAACAACACAGTTGGTTGTGACTGCCTGATGAAGCCAAACCATTAAAATGGCCACCATTTTGAAACGGATTCAAAAAATAAAAATCCTTGCACATAAGTAAGTTCAAGAAACATTCATGCCAAATTATAAAAAATATTGAACCACATATTTAGTCTTGACTTCGTGACAAAAAAATCAAAATAGAGATAATACCGGGAAAACATGTCTTACGTTGCCTAGAACCCGAAAAAAAGTGTTTTTGGAATGACGTTTGTCTGTCTGTCTGTGATTCTGTGTTTGGACAAGTTTTTTATTTCTTTAATCAAGGACTTTTTTGGAATTTTATTGAACCGCCCAGAATTTCGTTTCTGTAACTGAAATATTAAGGAGATTTTTCATGAAGACTTTTTAGGTAGATTTCGAAGAAAAATCTACCTATTGGGATCGGTACCATGTCATGACTGTCGAAAAATTCTCTCATATCTTTATGTTTCATGCCTCCCTAAGTACGAAACCACCCTCCATTCAATTTTCTTTTTTTTTTTAAATATATTTATATATATCTTTACATGCAAGCGGCCGTAATTTTGAAGGTATTTGAACCAATTTTATTATTTTATTTCTACGCTAAATGGTTCGGAAAAGATCGTTAACAAGCAAAATTGGCCCAAGGGGAGGGGTCGAGGAGGGGGTTGAAATTTTGAAAAATTTATATCTTGGCCCCTGTGAAGTATAGAGGGAAACTTTGTTAACATAAATTAGAGTACTCCCTATGGAGCTCACAGTGACACCAACGATTTGGGGGTTTTAGGGGTACGAGTGGGGGTGGGGGGACATCTTGTGGGGTATCGTTGAAAAGCTCTTGATGATTACCCTACAAATCAATAACTAGTTTCTCGATAGCTCTCATATAAGGCGAGATTTGATGTTTGAAAAACAATAACACTTAAAAATATACCTCACCCTGAAGGTCTGTCGAAAGGAATGTGTGAGGACCGACTAACGATAAAATTACCAATGTAATAGAGTTTGAAATATTAGAAATAATAGTTACACACCTTTAGAACAATAATGCATGGCAAAATAAAAAATAAATAATAAAATATAATATCACTTTAAAACATAATAAACAACTCTCTTTTTATAAAAAAGATTTCAGATTTATTTATATTTCATATGGTGCATTGTACACTTTGATATTGCTGTGATAAAATAATTCTCAGTAAAAAGGAGTTTAATATGAAAGTTGCAGCTCAATGAAAAAAGATTGTTGTCTTCAAAGAACATTGGGACTACTGATCAGTTATGTTGATACCTTGAGTTTGATAGAGTTATCATAGTCATGGCTCTCTTTAAGAATTATTATAATATAATTAATTTTGTCTTGTTTAGCAGCTTTGCTAATTTTATTCATTGTTGTCAAAACAAATGATTGTAGGCTCTTCCTCTCTACCGAATTTAGTTCAACATTTATTTTCAATTACTAATTTTTATTATTTTAACTAAGCAATAATTATGAATATATTTTATTTATCCTCTCATCATATGACTGTCAGATTGCTTCTCAATCTACATCTTTTCTTTAAGAATATCATTGCTGATTCGTTCATGTTTTCTTCACCAATGGGAGTGCGTATTTAATCATTGTTGAATAGCGCTAAATAAGAAACTATTAACGTTTCATTCAGCTCACAATAGCTGACTATTTAATGCTACTATCAAGAATAGTAAAGAAGAAGAGTGCTGCGCAGCGATAATAAATTAAACCAAAAGTACTTCGAAATCTACCTCAGCCTGTAGGCCTGCCAAAGGGATTTTTTATTTTTATTTTTTTTTTAAATGGCTAACAATTTTAATAAAAATGTAAATTAGAAATTTCTATCCATGACTAATAAAGTGGCTATATCTGATTTTTCTGTAAAAATTACTTAGGAGGTATTTGATTCATATTCATTTTCAGTTTTTCTAGGCTATCTCCATTTCAGTAGGCGATAGATGAAAACCTAGCACAGTAAGGTTGTAGAGAAAATTAAAATGAACATTTTTTTTGTTAAATTTATAAAATTAATAGGTACAAAGATAACAACTAAATGAATACAGCTTAAACGCAAATTTCGCCCAATGGCGACCTTGAAATATTTCTCGATAATCTTGAGGAAATGATCATCAAACTTAATAGAATGAAATTTAAAATAGTGATATGTGGTGATTATAACATTGACATAACTGGTGATTGTCCATTAAGTAATAAGTTTCAAAATATACTAAGGTCTGTAGGATTTTATTGTACAAATTTTAAACCCACTAGAATGAAGGCCTGTTTAGATAACATTGTAACTAATTTGGACACGTCACAATATAATAGTGAGGTTATTGATCCTATGTTATCCGACCATTCTGCTGTGGTATTTTCGTTTTTCAAATCTGTGAGCAAAATTATCAATAAAACACGTTTAATTAGAATATGTAGCGAAGAAAAAATAATGTATTTTACAGATTGGCTATCTCGAACGGACTGGATGACGCTACTATTCTGCAATAACACAAATGCTGAGCAAACATTTGATGTATTTTTAACTAGGTTTTTATCATTGTTTAATCTATGTTTTCCTAAACGATCTGTCAAAATTAATAATACTGGACTGCGTGGCAAAGCCAAAGTCAAATCATGGTATACTTCTGACCTTATTCAAATGAAGAAACGTTTACTAATATGTTATAATGTATATAAACGTACATTAACTTCAAATGCCAAAAATATATACAAGCAAGTCAGGAATGAATATAGGTTATTAATATTACAAGAAAAAAGAAATGCTAATGCTAAAACTATTCAGACATCAAACAACAAAGTTAAAGCTGCGTGGAATATCATAAATAAATCTGCTAGAAGTGAGAAGTCTGCTCTTGCTGATTTTTCCCCCAACAAAGTAAATAATTTTTTTATTGGATCTGTGGATAAGATAATGAATAACATTGCGAAGACAAACAAGTTGGCGACAGAATATTTATTAAATCGTGAGAAGCCTTCTGCTTTATTTGAACTTAAAGAAGTAACATGTGAAGATATACTGGATGCTGTTGCAAAAATGAATAATTCTGATTCCAGAGATATTTATGAGCTTTCGAACAATATGTTAAAGAAAATTATCAATAATATTGTCTCTCCATTAACTTATTGTATTAATAAATGTTTTATTGAAGGTATATTTCCAAGTAAACTTAAATTAGCTAAAGTAATACCCGTTTATAAAAAGGGCAACAAATTACAGCTTGAAAGTTACAGACCAATATCTCTTGTGCCAGTTTTTTCCAAATTATTTGAAATACTTATTCACAAACAACTATATTACTATTTTGAACAAGCTAATGTGCTTGCTACTGAACAGTTTGGGTTTAGAACTGGTAAATCTACCATTGACGCAGTTCGTCTACTTACTGATAACATATTGAATACCTTTGAAACTAAAAGCTTTGCTTGGGTCACATGTTGTGATCTAAGCAAGGCTTTTGACTGTGTAGATCATCGCATTCTGTTAAATAAGTTGTCATACTATGGTATTAATGGAACTGCTCATAAATTGTTTTCATCGTATTTATCCAATCGTAATCAAGTTGTTCAGATTGATGAGGAGGTCTCTGATATGGCAATAGTAAAGTCAGGGGTCCCACAGGGCTCTGTTCTGGGCCTGTTGCTTTTTCTTGTTATGGTTAATGATCTATCCTGTAATGCTGAATTGAAATCAATTTTATTTGCTGACGATACCACTTTTATTAGTAATCATGACAACTTTGAATGTCTTCAATCTGATGTACAGAATAACTCAGTACAGATATCGCAATGGTTTAGAGCAAATAGCCTTCTTCTAAATGATACAAAAACACAAAATATAATCTTTACTCTGAATAATCTTGTTTTGCCACAGCCTTGTACTGATATAAAGCTCCTAGGAATTCACATTGACAGATTTTTAACTTGGGAAACTCATATTAAATTCTTATGTAGAAAACTGTCCAGGGTTGTATATTTATTTAGAAATCTAGTTAACTGTGTTCCCTCTGAATATGTAAGGATTTCTTATTTTGCTTATTTCCAGAGTGTAATTAATTATGGAATTTTAATATGGGGAAATAGTTCTCATACACAAGAAAATTATTAGAATCATAGCTCAAATACCTGATAGAACACATTGCAAACCTTATTTTATAAAATATAAAATACTGACAATAGTAAATTTGTATATATACACTGTATTGTTATTTATGAAGCAAAATCGACATATGTATAATGTAAGGTCAGAAATTCACAATCATAACACCAGAAACTGCCAGTTAATTGAAATTCCGCAGCACCGGCTAAATAAAACCATGCAGAGTTACTGTTATGTAGGCATTAAACTATTTAATAAGTTGCCACAAGTTTTAACTAATTTACCATATAAATTATTTTGCAAGAGATTACACTCTTGGCTGATCGCCAATCCATTTTATACTATGTGTGAATTTACTGATTTTAATTTTTCTGTTACTGTTATGTAACCAAATCAGTATACTTTTACTTGTTGACTTTGTCTATTGCAGTTGTACAACTGTTTAACGACAATAAAATTAATTGAATTGAATTGAATTGTAATTAAAAGATGAATGATTTTTTGTTTCCTATAGTAACAAGAAAATTATAAATACTGGTAACTTATTATTCTGAAATAAGTATATCTCAGTTGTCATGAACACACTAAAACCAGCAGAGCGAGGTAGTATAGGCTAACAGGGAAGAGGTCCTGGGTTCAAACCAAACCTCATGGCAACCCAATTGACTTGAGTTTTTCATGGTTTCCTCATTCGCAAAGGCAATTGCTGGATTTATAGGACTTGTTTACTTTCCACAACTTATCACCGCTATGTCACCAGATATTATAATAATTTAAACTGAATATCAGAAAAGAAGACATCTCTAAACAATAGAAACAGATGCAGACAAATGAATTATTAAAAGAGACTACTGGTACATGCAAACATTTTAAATGTACGTGATATGACATATATGCAGTTAAAGCATGCAGAATAAGATGATGATGATGATGACGATGATGATGATGACAATGATGATGACGATGATGATGATGATGACAATCATAATGATATTATTAATAAAGAAAATAGTAGGCTTAACCACTTAAACGTAGAATACTTTCAATACTTTACAAACTACTTCACACTAAAATTCCTCCTTACTTGGCCTATCGTTTTCACTACCATCAGATTATCATGATCTCCGAACAAGATCCCATCAGAAGACTACCTTATCTATTCCCCCTCACAATACTGTATTTTATTCTTCATCTTTCACTGTCGGGACAGCTCATCTGTGGAATTCCTTACCTGAGAATATAAAAGGCTACCAGACACTCAGAACTTTCAAGATGAAGTTAGTTGATCACTTGACTACCAACCATTAACATTTATATTATATAGGCCTACTACTTTCATGTTAAAATTGTTGGTTTTTTATTAGTTTCATTTATTTTTATTTTACTTTTCTTCTTTTTCTACCTATTATTATTTTTTCTCTCTCTAATTTGTTCTACTTACAATGTTGAATTTCCATTATTAGGCTATAGTTTAATATAGTCTTAATTATAGTTTTTACTAACATAATCTAATCTATATAATATAATCATGTTTCTCTTATTATTATTATTATTATTATTATTATTATTATTATCTTTTATTCATTTATAAATCTCAGCTTTTAAGACTGGCACTAAGTGAGGTACGGGTCAACCAAGCACACTCACTTGCCCAAGAACTTCCTAACAATACGGGCGGTATTAATAAGCACCGCTTTTTGCATTTTAATGTAAATATTTTTATCTAGATCTAACTTCTTGATATTACTATGAAGGGATACAGGGATAACTCCTGTAGTTGATATTACAATTGGAACTATGTCAACATTAGTCAAAGACCACAGTCTCATCAACTCAAATCTCAACTCCGAATATTTATAGAATTTCTCTTGATTAGCTCTCTGTAGATTGTGGGTATTTGGGATTGTAATGTCTATGATATAAGCTGTATTGGCTTGCTTGTTCTGAAGAACTATGTCTGGTCTATTATTGGGTATAGTTCGATCGGTGACTATTGACCGATCATAATATATTTTATATTCCATTGATTCAAGCACCGGACTAGGTTCATATTTGTAATATGGGACAGTTGTCTCTGTTAGTTTGCATTTGAAGGCGAGCGCCTGATGTACTATCCTTGCCACCTGGTTATGGCGGTGAAGGTACTCAAACTGGGTGAGAGAGCTACAAGCCCCAGTTATATGCTGTATAGTCTCCGGAGCAGCTCTACACCTTCTACACTCGTCATCAATCACAGCCCTATTTTTCATTATATACTTTTGATAGTTTTTTGTGCTAATAACCTGATCCTGTATGGCGATAATGAATCCCTCAGTCTCAGGGAAGAGTTCCCCATGCCGGAGCCAAGCGTTCGACGCCTCTTTGTCGACTTCAGGGCTACTAAGGTCATTAGGGTGTCGACCATGTAGGCTCATAGCCTTCCACTGGTCTATCCTCTCTTGGACCGAAACAATTCTTTCTGCTTGCTGATCAAGCCTATTTGAGAGGTTTAGTGGCGTGTGATTGTTATCAGTATAGCATATGCTATGATGTAGGGCAGAACTCTCCATCCTTTGGTGGAAATATGCTCTGAGAGAGGCTTTCTGCTTGTTGCATAGGTTAATTATATCAATAATGCCACGCCCCCCCTCCCCTCGAGGGAGGTTCATCCTGATAGAGCTTGACTTCGGATGGTGTTTCCTATACTGTGTGAACTCCGTTCTAATTTTTCTTTGTAAGCCTTCCAATTCTGTCTTAGACCATCTAATTATCCCAAAAGAATAAGTCAGAACAGGTATGGCTAGTGTATTCACAGCTTTGGTAAGATTCTTGCTATTAAGTTCAGTGTTGCACAATTGCTTAAGGCGGAAAGAAAACTCCTTCGTTAATAGCTCTTTAATAAATGAATGGTCTATCAATTTTGACTGCTCAAACCCCAGATATTTATATGTCTCCTGTTCAGTCATTCCTGTGATAAACCCCTGGTCACTTTCAATACCACATGTTTGTATTGATTGTTTCCTTACATGTACAGTTTTACATTTATCTAATCCGAATTTCATTTGAATGTCACTTGAAAACTGCTCTACTTCCTGAATGATCTGATTTAATTGAATGGCTGAGGGAGCGTACACCTTCAGATCGTCCATGTAAAGAAGATGGGAGATCCTATGGCCCCCTCGATTTATTTCACATCCTCTGTTACCTTTATTCAGCAAATTAGATAGTGGATTGAGTGCTAAGCAAAACCAAAGTGGACTAAGAGAGTCCCCTTGGAATATTCCTCTGTGAATATTTATTTCTATTGGTAGTTGTTTACTTGACAGAATCAACTTTGTTTTCCACTGCTGCATTAATTTTTTAAGACATGTTATTATTGTTGGATGAATTTTATAAAGTTTGAGTACTTCTATTAGCCATGAGTGGGGTACAGAATCATAAGCCTTTTGGTAGTCTATAAAACAACTAGACATGTTTCTCTTCTTCTTATACACTTCCTTTAGTATCACAGAGTCTATAATTAATTGTTCCTTACAGCCCTTCATTCCCTTTCTGCACCCTTTTTGCTCCTCGGCCAATAATCCATACTCCTCAACATAAGCCGTCAGCATCTGAGCAATACAAGCAGTCAGCAATTTGTATACTGTCTGTAAACAGGTTATGGGTCTGTACTTGGAGGGATCAGCAGAGGGTTTTCCTTTAGGTAACAGGTAGGTTATTCCTTCCATCATAAAGCCTGGGACTTCTTCAGGATGTTCAAGAAATCTATTAAAGTGATTAACAAGTTGTGGATGAATTACTGTTAATTTTTAATACCAGTAATTTTGGATTCCATCATTACCTGGACTTTTCCAGTTGTGGGCGGAACCAAGCACTGTTTGCAGTAATTCTAAGGTTATTTGTGGATTTTTCATAGGCTCAAGTGAATCTAAGTGTTTCCTTTCAGCTTGTAACCACCTTCCCCCGTTATTGTGATCTGCTGGTTTCGACCATATAGATGACCAAAAGGCCGCTACTTCTTCTCGTCCTGGCCGATCACCCTCAATTTCTGCTACACTATCACTTTTTAAATTTCTATAAAATTTCTTTTCATTCTTTCTAAATAAATCATTTTGCATCTTTCTCTTATTTGATTTATGGTATCTAGTAATCCGTGTTTTGTAAGAAGCAAGCTTCTGTTTCAAAGTATCCAACACTTCTTCAATTGTTTTATTTATGGGATCATACCTAGTGTGGACTGCATATTTTTTCATTATCTGTTGTGCCTTATTTCTCAACCTTCTACTGGGATTGCCTCTGTTAAACTCTATTAATCTAGCAATATCTGCTCTCAAATCTTCTACCTTCTTGCTTAGTCTTCTCAACCAAAACGGCTGACTTTTAGCACTCTTACTTTGTCCCTTTACCCCTTCTCCATTTTCATATACGATTTTACTTCCATTACTTTCCACCGTCGCAATAGCAGCACAATACACTAATGTATGTAGGGATTCAAAAGAGTCTACCACTTCTAAATACCTTGGTAACACAATAGTGTTTATCACATTAATTATTTTCGCTAATCTGACTGAAGTGTTCTGTTTAGGTATACTTGGTCTTTTTGTAGGATCTGTACCCTCAAACTTAAGCATAGCAGCAGTAAACAAATTTGCAACCATATCAGATATATTTTCCTCACCCCTAGTCTCTGTGTCTTGCTTGGGTGCCTGCTCCTGTGCTGGATCGGCTGAACCATTTGTAATCGTTAGATCTAATTCTGTACTATTATCTCCTTCTTCATGAACCAGCTCAGTTGAACTTATTAACTTAATTATTATTATTATTATTATTATTATTATTATTATTATTATTATTATTGTTATTATTTATTCTTAATTAGATTATTTGGTAAGGTTTGAATGTATCCACCTCGGGTTAGTGGAAGAGAAGGCCTTAAGGCCTTAACTAACCAGAGGGAAATATAAAAAAATAAATAAAATACTATATTTACTTGAATAAGCCTGAATTAAAAGTTAAAGTGCTGTGACTTGTCATGTTTTGGTGATGAATGACTACTGTCTGGAAGTTTTCTTGTATGGGATTGGATGCATACCTGCTAGATGAGTTGAATTATGTTAGTTTCCATGCATTTGAGAAGACATTTACAAATTATGAGAGAGAAGAGATAATTTGCATGTGCCCTACCTCTATTAAGGCCCATAAACCTCCACTGTTATGATCTATATTGGCATATGACATAACGCATGTAGGCCTACATGTACATGTTTGACAGACTAAATTCTATTCTATTCTATTCACATCACACTTCTGACATTTTCTATAACATAGGCTACTTGCTTAAAGAAATAGTTTAGTATGAAATGTAATGCGCCATAGCCTTTAAGCACTTGGCTCCTATATTCACAGATCAGTTTGTTCTAGCTGGTGGGAAAGTTTTTGGGGCTCACTCATTTTGATTGATTTCTTAATGTTGTCTCGGGAATAAAATGGCTAATATCTGGTGACCTATCCTATGCCAATAGTTTCTGATACTGCACACAATACATTTATATCAATAGTTAGCAGTACATGTCACTGTCAGTATAGTCTTTTCTTTGAATACAAACTAGCAAAATGGTCTATACATTTTTAGAAAGTTTATACAGGGAAGTGATTACTAAAAAAAAAAAAAAAAATAAGGGAAGTAGTATATGTAACTCATCTCAATTTTATTTTTTCATAGCAAAATGTTATTTGAATTGAAGTACTGAACAGAAAACAATAATAACCTATTACCTGTCTTGTTATGCTGAAAATGCACTTAGTAGCCTATCTTTTACAAAACTTAATTTAATAGAACTTAATAAAACACTCATTCGCAGTACAAGATTGAAATCAAACTAAACACTTGTGTTGTATTTAGTTGCAAGTTAGATAATATAATACTATAGAACCTGTAAAATAATGCTATCTCATCTTATTCAAGGACACCTGGCCAGTCATGCTAAACACTTAATGTGCTGCAGATTAGATAATACTGCTACATGGCTATTACGTAAATTTCATCCCATTCAAGGACACCTGCCAGCAGGATGTGAATGAAGGTTTTTCATCAACATTCTTTACACATTGAAATTTCAGAAGTAAATATTTCCTGAACTGTATATTATAGCAGAGCTATAGCAAAGTTGTCATGTTTTTCAGTGGTTAGAATGTTGGTGACTTACAGATCAATGCAATAACTAGGTTATGGCAAGAGAGAGGGGAGGAAAATAATAATCTGTGGCAGGGAAGAGTATTGCTGTCATCTGCCAGGGAATCCCCCCTATTAATTCACTCACTGCTTGGCAATTAGTGCATTGATCTTCTACAGAACTGAACAATATAATTTCAACCTATTTTTCCTAACTTCAATTTTGTAAATTAAAAAACAAAAGTTATGGAAAACATGTAGATCAGTAAAACCATTTTCACAATATTCTAGGTTGTAAATGCCTGAAATCATTTCGGGAAAATTGGTTTCTACAGAACTAAACCATACATGGTTAGTTGTTCAGTTATGTAAAGCCTTATTTTGCATTTATTTGTTGCTAGCATGATCCTGCAGCTCCACGTGTGCTTATTAGTTCGACCGCTAATTTTTTTAATCATTTATTTAACAGCTAAATATTTAAAACATTTTTATTAACAAACTAATTTGTCCTGTGAAAAGAGCTATATCACTTCCAAATGTAACATATGAAGAGCATTCCAATGTCCTGTCCTGGTGATGAATTCTTTCTTATAGAGCTTCTTTATAAACTATATTATTAGTCCTTCCTTGAAAAATATTAGCCCCAAATATCACGTTTTTTGACAGTTTTTCACTCATAACTCGTGAACGAAAGTGAAAATTAAAAATCCTGTTTCAAGGTGCACTTGCCCGACCTTCAGTCCATATATGCTTAAAATTTCATATTTCTGCAAGCAGTAGATTTCGCTGGGCATCGTACACAAACAAACAGAAAGGTGCCTGTGGCTTCACCCACAATAATTAATTCAGAAATTAAAAATTAAGAGCAACATAATTAAAACATTATATTTATTAACACTCACGCATGAATAATTCATCAATTAAATGATTAATAATTATAATGAAACAGCTAAACATCCGGCTTTGGAATGCATATTGTTTCAATATATATCGATATATCTCTATTGAAGTGCTTCGATATATATATATCGATAAGAGGAAGGGTTTTGATATGTATTGATATATCGATATATATATCGATATATTGATAATGATGCGATATTGTTATTTTCATGCTTCGATAGTGAAAAAAAAAACACGTTTTCTACCAGTTTTTCACTCATAACTCATGAACAAAAGCGAAAATTAAAATTCGGCTTCAAAGTGCATTCGGTCACCCTTCAGTCCATCTACGTTTCAAATTTCAGATCTCTGCGTTCAGTAGATTTTGCTAGGCATCGCATACAGACAGACAGACGGGCAGACGGACAGACAGACGGAAAGACAAACACTTCCTCTTATTATATAGATGTATCCTAGATTCCTTTATATTTCTTATTTATTTTGTGTCAATTTTCTGAAGGTACCAGTAATCATAATTATTGATGTGCATTGGTTCACTGGTGGCCTTTTCACACCTACTCTGTTAATTTCTCCATACACGACCAACTATTTTCATGTCCTTCTGTATATATATATTTTTTGACAGCTGAAAGTTTACAGTATTTTTTCTTGTCATTCAGCAATAATTGCTTTTCATAAGTTGTTCTATCAAGGCTTTGTGTCTGAATTCATTTATGTTTTACCACACTAATTTAAGTAATTTCACATATACAAGATTAATTTATATTAATATTTAGCTTTGTTTTAATCTGAATTAATTTCAGTTCATTATTTCATTGTGAATTCTTATTACTTATTATTTAATTTAAGTTATTACATAATGTATATTGAATCTGTACCAATGAGAATTCAAGGAGTCCCCATACAGTTTCCTATAATTCATTACTTCTATATCAAGCGATGTCTTGTAGACCAGTCAATTTTCACATACTTATTGGGTGCTATTCGGACTAAGAGTTTTCAATAGTCACTTCAAGATGCCAGAGTGCATCTACTTTCATTATGAGCAGGGCCCAGATTCTGATGACCTAAAATTGTTTGAAAATGACATAAAATGATTCTAAATTTTAAAGAAAATGACTTAATAATTATAAAGAATTACCTAAAAACTGATATTTTATTTATAAAAATTATTATTGTACACACAAAGTCATAGACTAATTTATACAAAATTGTAAAAACTGTAAATGAAGAAAGGTGTTGTAGATCTAAAAACTTTGTTCTTGGTTGGAGCATCTAAGAAGAAAAGTAAGAAAATTGTTTCTAATGTATATCCTACAAAAATGTGCCATTATAGTAACCTAATAACTTATTTAAATATTACTCATATGAAAAAAAAAAAGAAAAAAGCTTGTAAACCCTACCTTATTTAGGATTGCAGTAAATCACTGTCAGCATGCAAAGATTATCAAAGGTAACTGACCTCCGATTGTCTGAAAGGATACCTTTATACATGGAGAAGCTCCTCTCCTACATCTGCCTAAACAATGGGTGCATACTTGAAATATGGTAAAAAGTAAAAAATAAAATCATTCTGCTAACTGTAACGGTTGTGAATGTTCTTTCCTCACGGAAATTAATACTGGCACTGAGTCACTGGCATTTCCTTTTGCGGTCTGCTGCAATATCAATTATTGTGCTGTACTGGAGGTAGCAATACTGCTCCTAGCTCACAGGATGGCCAGTTTGAGGGGGTGGCATTACCTAATTTTCTCTTAACTTGTTTACCCTACAGTTAAGCTGTAGCTTTTTATTGATGAAGATAACAGTGTTGGCATGCAGTGATTGCTATATAGTGTAAAATGAAAAGACTTGAACAGACAGGCGTTAGATGTTCTGCTATACGGTGTTCACCACAGATCAGTATAGACTTCCAAAAACACTCTAACTCGTAACTGAGTATGGAGTATTGGTCAATGGACTCATGAAGGAAAGTAAATACAATTAAAAATTTTGTTACTGGTTGAAAAAATAGTTACTTGCAGTCTATTACCATATTAGCCTATGCGTGGTTCAATGATTCACAGTTACATATTATTTTATGAATAGATATTTTTAATTTTGGTTTGTAGTTCATTATCTTAGCCTATATCTATATATATATTGCAATTATTACAAGTATAGCACGGCATAACACAGCAAGATGTCGGCATGCTCTGCGAGGAAGTGGGCATATATATATTTCGTTCATCTAGTTGTATGCTCCTGTATACAGAAGATATAAACTCTGAAATAATTAGGCCTACATACATTAAGTGGAGTTCTTTGCCAGTGTATTTTGTGAAATGTTGACATATTTTAGGAATGTCTTATATCAGTGCAGGTTACACAAGTATGAATTAAGGTTACGTATCAAACTTTAGACCTTTGAATCGATCTGCAGCTTAACTTGGAAAGCGATAACAAAAATAACTTATTCTCTGCATATCATAATTGCAATTAACTTTTTACTGATTAAACAAAAGCATTCTGGCACTTTGTTATATCAGTTTAGCTGATTTTATTTTATTTGTTTTTGATAATGTATTGTTTGTGTATACAGATTCTTGTTCATTGTTTTTATATTCTAAATCCATTAATTTCTTTTACTTTAATTCTGTAATTGCCTCTGTCCAAGTTGGCAGCCAAGTATTATTATGTAAATACGAGGAGCCATTATTTTCTTTGAACAATAAACAAATATAAAATATCCTTTGAGTTCCTTATCTTAATTCTTATTATAAATGATTAATTTATTTCTTGTGAACTTTTTCGGGTGTGACTTACTTTAGGTTAAAGGTAAAAAATTTAATATAGATTAAAGATTTCAATTTTTATGTAATATGTAAAACCGACAAATTTCTCTATAATAGATAAGAAGAGTTTTAGTCTGCTAAGAAATTTGGAGGAATCACCTAGAGGACATAAAATCTCATCATTTTGCACTTCATTTTTTTTCCAGGGGAGGACTTCTGGACCCCCTGTGTTCTTTGCAAACTTTAGTTGATATCAGCCCCCTCCTACAATAAGTTCTGGATCTGCCCCTGCTTTGACCAGTCAGCTGGACAGCATTTCAGCATGTAATAATAATAATAATAATAATAATAATTTTATTTCATCCAGTGTATCAATTACATATTGATTTTGGACATGTCAAACTTAAATCTAATTACAGACTATGATCATACCAGAATACAAGATTAATTAATTAATAGATATCATAGAACTATTTACCCTAGGCCTATATCTAATTTAGAGTTCATCTATCCTGTAAAGTGCTTTTTCACAAAGGTAGCTCTTTAATTTTTGTGTAAATTTTTTCCCAGTGCACTGTTTTAAAGTGTTTGGTAGTTTATTATAGAACTGTACCCCGATTACATATGGATCCCTGTTTGATGATTTTGTGTTGTATCTTTTTGTGTATAGGTTTATGTTTGATCGAGTGTCATACTGGTGAATTTCATCTATGGCTACGTTTAATTCTGGTTTAGATTTTAAAAGTAAAATTACCCTATATATATATAATGACATTATTGTTAGTATTTTTTCCTTCCTAAATATATCTCTGCAGCTGTCTAACCTTCCCAGTTTATATATTATTCTAAGACACCGCTTCTGTAGTATAGGCCTAAGTATTCTACATAAATGTGTATAGGCACATGCTCCCCATACTTCAATACCATATAGGATATGTGGATAAACTAGCCCATAATAAATCATTTTTAGTGTAGCAGTGCCAACGTATTCGGACATGTACTTCACAATATATATGCCCTTGCTTACCTTCTTACAGACTTCATTTACATGCAGTTTCCAGGATAGATGCTTATCTACTAATATTCCTAAGAACTGATGACTATTTTTTTCTTCTATATCAGTGCCATTAATTGTGATATTAAATTTGTTTTCCTGTAGGCGGTTTGCTAGTTCAAACTTAATAATACCTGTCTTATTTACATTAGTTGTAAGATTGTTTGTACTGAAATAGTCAAGAAGAAAGTTTGTTGTTAATAGTGCTGTCTCTTTAGGGTTATTGTCTGAGTCATTCCAGCATATTGCTGTGCTGTCGTCAGCATATGTTATTACTTTGCAGTTATCTGGGGCATTTATGTTATTTACATAGATTATAAAAAGTAGGGGACCAAGCACAGAGCCTTGTGGAACACCGTAACGGACAATACCTTTATTTGATTTTACTTTAACCACATGTTTATCTTCCCTGTGGTATATTTCTGTATGCTGCATTCTACCTTGGAGGTATGATGCTAGTAGCATCTTGGGAACTCCTCTCACCCCATATCTTTCCAATTTTTCCAGTAATACACGGTGATCTACATAATCAAATGCTTTTGTTAGGTCGAAATACAAGCTAACTACTTTTTTGTTTTCATCAAGTTTACTAAATATTTCATGAATGAGGCTTGTTGCTGCAGTCACTGTTGATAGCCCAGTTTGAAAACCATGCTGGCAAGGATTTATAACTTTATTTACAGTAAAGAATTTGTTTAGCCTAGCAAGTATTACTTTTTCAAATAGTTTCCCTACAACAGATGTCAGTACTATGGGTCTGTAGTTGTTTGGGTCTGTTTTGTTACCTTTCTTGTGGATTGGTCTCACTATTGATATTTTTAAGCAATTTGGAAATATACCACTCTGAATTGATGAATTAATGAGATGTACTAATGGTCCTACTAATGCATCTCTGCAAGTCTTCAGAAGTGTTGAGGTTATGTCATCCCATCCACTTGAATTTTTATTTTTGAGATTATTTATAATTTTTATTACCTCATCACATGTTGTGTCATACATGAAAATGGAATTTCCTACTTCTCTGATGCTACTTGATTGGTTTACTGTATTATCATTTTGTATTTTCTCAGCAATATTTAGAAAGAATTCATTGAAAAGGTTACTAACTTCAGCAGGGCTCTGTTTTACTTCACCCGATATATTTAATTCTATATTTTCTATGGTTGGTTTGACTTTTCTTGCATTATTTACTATTCCCCATGCAGTTTTTGTAATATTATTAGAATTTATCAGTCTTTTCTTGTAATCCTGAGATTTTAGGTTCTTTAGGGCAGTTTGATAGTCCTTTTTACAGTTCTTTAGTTTGGTTTTATAGTAGTCATGACCTGTATACTGGTACCAGGAATACATGTCCTTTACTTGTTCTTTAAGTTTGATTACCTCTGGAGGCAGTTTAATTTTCTGTGTTTGCTTGGTATCAGTAGGCCTACCTATTCTTTTGCGCACCAGTGGGCAGGTATAGTTGAAGTGTACATTAAATAATTTATAGAAGGCCTCCCATTTACTATTAACATCTGTTACATTATATATGTCCTGCCACGATTCCCATTCTAAACAATGTTTAAGATCTATTAAGTTCCTTTCTGACATAATCCGGTACTCCTTCATCTCTTGTGTGTTTTCTATTGTCCTAATGTCCCCTACATCTATATACTGAGCAAAATGGTCTGACAAGCATCCATTAATTACAAATGTTTTTACTAGGTTCTCATCTATATTTGTAATTATATGATCTATTGTTCTAGACGTTGTGGCTGTTACCCTGGTTGGAGTTGAAACAGTATCTTTTAGGTTATATGCATACATTACATCAGATAATTTCTTGTAGTCATTATCGTTAAGGTCTAAATTAATGTTAAGGTCCCCCAGCAAAACTATATTTTTGCTATCTTTCTCAATTCTCCTAAGCATTTCATCCATGTGATAAATGAAGTCAGCAACATTTGAGTTGGGTGATCTATATACCCCTATAATGGTTATATTATCATTGTTAGTCTTTATCGTTACACCTGCTGTTTCAAAAGTCATTTCTATTGAGTTAGTTTTTGAAATGTTTAGTTTTTTTATTACAGTATTTTCTCTGACATAGATAGCTACTCCCCCTCCCTTATGTTCTTTTCTTGCATAATGGTCTGCTAGTTTAAAATTTTGTAGTTGATAGAGATTTAAATTTTCATCATTAAGGCCATGCTCAGTGACTACAGCAACATCTACCTCTGTATCATTTAAGAAAATTTCTAATGACTCTACTTTATTAGAAATGTATTGGACGTTTTGATGTAATATTCGTATTCTTTCTTTTGCACCTACCATTCCACTTTCTTGTTTCTCAGGCTCTGTACTTGGGGCTATAGGCCTAGGGCATCTTACTACACTATCTTCACTGGTCCCATTTGCTGGTTTCCCTCTTCCCTCACTTCTTGATTCTGCTTCCACCATTTTAGTCCCTAGTTTCCCTGATAATAGGTGTTTCAAACAGTGACTGATTCTGTTTTCTGTCGTCAAGTTTCTTGTCGTTCATCTCAATGAGATTTATAATAGTCTCACATATAGAAGCTTGCTTGTAAAATTTATTAGGGTACTCACACAGAAAAGGAAAACCACATTCAAGTTTTATATAATTTGTTTATTATTATTATTTTCAATTAATTGATAAACATAAACAATCTCTTCATAATTTGTTTAACAATAATTATTGTATTATTAAAAACACTACCACTTTTCTCTTGGATAGTTGTGAGAACTTTCAAGTATGTATATAAATATTATTGGGGTTGCTCGGCACCCTCAGTAATTATTTCAGATGTGCTGAAAATTCAAATCATGCCCAAAGTCAGTGCTTATTGTCTTATATTCTATAATCTAGAAAAAATTAATGCAACTGTTTGTTTTGAGCAACAGAATAACAGTTATGATTTTAGTATACAGTATTTAAAATATATACATTACATAGAGAAAGACCCAAGATTAAATTCATTAATACAAAGAGAAAACATTTTTATGTGGATATAAATGAAAAATGAGTGTAGGAAATGAATGACAGCAAACCAGTTCAATTTGTCTGGTTGTTTATGCTCCACCAAGATGATTTTTCTATGCAGTTTCATTCATTATTGAATTATAAAGTTTCTCCCACAGGTCTTATTGTGAGTTCATGAATCTGAAAGGGCAAGAAAAGTAGGATTAATAACAAAGTAGTAGTACTAGCTTAAGGTTTAGGGAATGCTAATGGAAGAAACTGGACATGCAACATGTAGGGGATATGCATGGCTTTGTGTGTATAAGTGTGCACACTTAGGTATTTGCTTATGAGTTCGTTTGTTCTTTTTCATGCTGAATGTAGTGATGATACAAAGTTGGTTAGAAAAAATATTGAACCTTATTAACTTTTCCAGCATAATCAAAAGAGACATGGGAGGTGTTCTTTGGTGGAGATGTGTAGAAAACATTTGTATACTTGGAATTTTATCTCTCCTACAGAAAGCATCAGTTGCTGGCTGTCAACTTATGAGTGAAAAAGTGCATTGGGTGCCCATTAGATTGTCATTATTATTGCACAATGTCATAAACGACTTGAGCTGCAATATTGCATAAAATTTTGCAAATGCTCACAAGATCCAGCAGGCTTGTGGGGTTGACTTCATGAGCGTTTCACAGATGGAATGTTACAACCACTTCTAAGATGGCTTAAAAAGCACAGCAATTCCGCAGCAAGGTCAAAGTCATTAAAACTAACTCCGTGGCGCTAACATCCCAGGAGGGTCAAGGCCTACCACCGCTGCGTCAACTACCATAGGCAGATGGCAGGATTGTCAGCATGCCGACACCCATGTGTATCGTTTCCATGTCTGTTTCCATGTGTGTTAATGGTGGTTTCCATGACCGGAGCTGCTACTTCTCTATCAAGTAGCTCCTCAATTTGAATCACGAGGCTGAGTGCACCCCTACCAGACCTCTCTACCTCAGAAAAATCCGAGGAGGTGCCGGGGATCGAACACGGGCCGACGGATCTATAGTCAGCGATACTAACCACAAAACCACGCCAGCAGTCAGGTCAAAATCATGCTGACTGTTTTCTTTGTCTCCCTTGGGATGGTGCTTCATGAGTATGCACCACAAGGCACAAGCATTTTAAGGAATACTACCAGGTTGTCCTTCGTTGCCTTTTGATGCTTTGAACCTTTGACCAGCAACAGCTTGACCCCTCCATCACTATAATGCACCCATCCATTCTTTGTAGCTGGTCCATAGATTTTGCACAAATAATGATCTGCCATGGTTCATTAGGCTCTCTATTCCCCAACATGGCTCTGTGTAAATCTTACTAACTTAAAAATTCTGCTGAAAAGAACCAATTTGAATCAAGAGAAGACATTACGTGGAATGCGAAGACCCAACTTAACACCATTCCAAAAGATGCCTTCCGGAAGTGTTTCTATCAATGGTGGGGATGCTGGTAGAATCATGTGAACTACTCAGGGAACTATTTTGAAGGAGATAGAGTAAATGTATGTTGTATGATTAAATGTATTTTTGCCAACCAGAGTTTCAATATTTTATCAACAAACCTCACATAATTTAACAATGCGCATTAAGTTGTAGGGAACCCTCATGCATGTGACTGAATTTTGCCATTTTCGACAGAAGTGACAGTTATCAACATGTAATGTAATGCTCTATGTCAGCAGTTCCCAACCTTTATTGCTGATGTAGCACTTTTTGTGTTATAGTTCTCAAGTACCACTAGTACTTAAAATCACAATGGCTATTAAGAGGACATCTTTTAAAAGATTTAATTACTATGGAAAAATAAATTTAGAATATGTATATGAAAATATATAATATGAGATTGTGCCAGGGAAACTGAAATTATAAGTGGATCAACAAGTTACAACAGGAGAGAACAGCTGTCAGGGTGTAAGATGACGATTTTTAGGTTTTGATGCTATTAGTTGGTTTCATTCTTGAACAACATTCTCTGATCACAACTAACATAAAGACAGCATTACTAATTGTTTGGATTTTCAGTTTGAAAAGAGGTCTACACTTTTAGAAGCCCATCATAATTCGCAATTGAAATTTAGCATGTTCCCTAAAGTTTTCTTTGTGACTTGCCATGACAGAAACATTAAATATAGGCAATAGAAACACTTTCTACGTTGTGAGGCAAAATAAGCCCTCAGCGTATTTCATATCATTTTTATGTTGATTAATTAAAATACTCAATTTAATTAATATTTTATTGGGATTAATTAAGTCTCGGGAGAAATAAGTATAAAATCATAATTATTATAAGCTTCAGAACTAGGATTCATTTTATTGCAATAGGAGAGATAATTTATATGTTAGAATAAAGCAAGTACGATTAACGGTAACAATAATACAGTCTGAGTGAACAAAGGCAGGTTGTCAATCACTCGAGTCAATTCCGGGTATTAGTATTGTGTTCAAAAGTTAACTTATACAAAAGAAGATCAGATAACAGGCGATTTTATTGTTTGAAGGGGAGAATCCAGCTCTACTCTCATACTAGGTGAACAATAAGAAGGTCTATAGTTCTAGGAACTAAAACCAGCATGACGCCCGTGTCAGCGTGGACTTGATAACCAATAAACCTCCGCCAAAAGTTCCTTAGCGGAATGATATTAAAAGGTAATAACCAATGAGAATAAGGGACTAATTTGTGTATCTGACGTCAGTACGAGGTTTCTTGGTAGGGGATGAAATTCGGTACAGACAGAAGTACTGGGGGCTCCTCACGATTAAGTTGTAAAGTTTTTGGAGGCCAGGGGTCCGACCTCAGGGGTAGTTGTCTCGTAAAATTTATAAGTCCAGTCGAGAGCGACTGGATAGTTCAATTAAAGTAAAGTCGGGGAGTAATTATTAATTCCTATTTCAGTAGTATCTGAATATAGTAGCAACCGCCCAAGAAACCGAGTACTGATTTAACTCATAATTTTACTGTAATAGATCAACATTCAGAAGTTTATTGTAATAATAGTTGTGTTGGGCGTGATATATAAGAAGCAATCAATAAATCTCCGCTCTTACCCAATTTTGAGACTTTTACTTAGCTGCAATCCTATAACGCGCTGTCCCTGAGAAAGGAGCTTTTTAGCCGGGCAAATCTATAAAAAAGGTGACGTATCCAGGAGTTGGAGACATCACGGCATCACACCACGACAACAGGGATCATCTACCAGGTTGGTACAGCAATCTTATTCCAGTTGTAGTCGGACATTCTGCTAGTAGTGTGTTACAGACTTTGAGTATGGTATCACAGCACCGTGAAACTGAAGTTTAGAGTATGGGAAATTTCCCTCATCATTGGAGATTAATTGTCATAAATTACAGCTTTTTTTTTTTTACCCCTCAAAATTTTGTGCTGAAGTTGAATCCATTCACATCAGAAAATTTATTTTTCTGACTTACGGTTGGGATTCTCTGGCAGGGTTACATGTATCAAAATTTACTGAATGACAATTTCAAAACTTGAGTAGAATGGAATGAAGAAGAGTATTGTAAATGAGACTTGCATTATTAAAACCAGTTTATTTTTATGAAGCTGAGTTTCGCTCAGTATTAGCCATCACATACAACCTATGTAAGTATTCATCTTTTGCAAAGACAAGGTTTGATAATCCTTGCCCACACAAATATGTTGTTGAAAAGGAATTAAGAACATGATTACTTTCTCAGCAAGATCAAGGTAATCACATCACTCTTTCATTGTGAATCCAAAGTCATAAAGTGGATATTTCACACTTCTATCATGAAACATTAGTACATTATGCAACAAGCCTATAATGACATTTATTAAAATAGAGTATGCTTATAAATGAGCAATATGAGTTTCATAATTTTTATACGAGTATCTTAATTACCATTATAGGCAAGTTAAATAATTTGTTTTTGTTCTACCATGATTAGTCTAAATGCTTAAATTTTGAGAATTTAGATTCACTCAAGCAGCGCACCATGACCTTCGCACCAGCTGGTTGTAACTCTTTTCTTCTATGACAGATAGCAGCACATTTCATCAGTCAAATTGAAGCTTCCTTTTTGTCATTTTCGTGAAACCAATGAATTATGACAACATGAAATGAATTCATTTTAGTACGATATTAAAATTAACACGAACAGAATTGGTTTTATTTTTAATACAGGCTATTATGCAGATTTCAGCTGCTACCCTTAAGGTCTCAGGATCATTCCACGTTCAGTAATAATCGATACTACATTGATATCAAAATGAAAAATAATGTTGAAACGAGAGTCATTATGATATTGTTACATCATATGTAATAAGCATATTGTAGTATGGTCGAACAAAAAAGTGTTTTACCAAACCTTAATTGTTATTTATTCAATCATTGTAATAAAATGAGAATACCTGAACATGTGGTGGAACCGCAAGAACATACAGAACTGCATCTGCTACATCTTTGGCCTTAAGATGTGGCATACTTTCATATATTTTTTTAGGATCTACTGATAAAGGTGATCCCATGGCTGCTATAAATTCTGTTTCCACAATTCCTGGACTCACACTCTGAAAAAAGGGTGATCAACTTCACAGATTCATTTGTCATTAGTGGTTTATCGTTAGTTTACCATGAAGGCTAGAATGTTTCTTTAGAACTCTTTTGTATTCTGATCTTGTTAACAGCTGATGCTATAAGTTGGTACTAAACTTCAATACATTAACGATAAAAGTTCTCTTAAGTTTTTGTATAATTATGTGTTATAATTAAGTTGTGAATAGCTGTCACAGTGGCTCATGCTTAGCGTTTGGGCCTGGCATGCTAGCGGTCTTGGGTTCAAACCTTTGGAGGTTTTTCTCGGGGATCCTCCTGTTTCCCCCTCTCATTCCAGCAACACACTCCATTTCATCTTCAAACTCCCCCTCATAACCATCCCATTTCCTTTCCTGGTTTCCGGTATACCCTCACCCCAGCACCTGCTGTGGGCCTCTCCCATCCTCCCCGTGGCTTGTGGCCTGAAGTTGCTGGCTGGTGTGCTGCCAACCTGGGGGCTCTATAAAAGGTACCGAGGCAGCGGCACACATGGCATGGTACAGGTATTTGTTGGATGTGGGGGAGTTCTGTGGGGGCTCACGGTGGGGTCTGTTGTTGAGGGGCCGTTGGGCTTGCACATCATTACATTCCCGGAGGTTGGCACAATGGGCTGCAAGGCTGAAGTGCTTAGGGTTGTCCCAACCTGCCTTCCCCCCTTAAGGGGACAATACATACATACATATATACGTTGTGAATAATGATATTCTATACACTGCTATGTTCATAATATGTTCCATTACAAATAAAAGTATTGAGCAGATACGAAATAACTAGGTTTCTACTCTTGAGTTCAAAAGAGGTTGTCGCATGCCTTGCCTATATCCAGTAAAATTCAGCTAACTCGTGGTAATCATAAACCAGGTGACTACAGTATATGTCTTGTTTTGTCCTAGACTGTCCAGTATTTCAGATGAGTCCTGGTCATACAGTTGGTATCCCCCCCAAAAAACACCAATTGTCCCACTTTTATAAAATTTGATAATAGAACATAAACTTATAGTTATATCTGCTGACCTTATTGGATTTCATGGTTTTTGTTATCAGTACTGTACTTTTAATGACTGAAAAAAGTATTTTCATTGCAGCATTTCTTTTTCAGAACAACAGTGGTTCAGATTTTAATATAGCAGCCTTGCACAGGAGCTAGTACTTATGATTTTAGCATATAGAGCACTTAGCTGGCATGCTATTTAAAATAGGTTACTTCAAAGAGAACTTATTGTTCTCCAGACCCGACAACTTTCGTGGTCAATATTATAGTCTGTTAACATTTTTCAGATGAAATGTAGTATCATACTAGTTTCAAGTCCATGTGTTGTAACATCACTGACGTGAAGCCCTCTCTGTCTAAGAAAATCGGTCAGTGTTAGTTCTCAACTTCCTGGAGGTTGGATCAGGAAATGGCAGAAATACTATGTAGCCTAAGCTTCATTTCATACATCTGAGATTTTAATATCTATTATTATGGTTTATAGTAAAGATGGCAAAGATTTCATTTGTGAGTCATTTGGATTTTGTGTGCCTTAGAGTCCTATCCCCTACTTTCACCTCCTGGCACTTGTTCCAGTGCTAGCAACATCAGAAGTAGATCAGACACATGATGGATTACAATTGACTTTTAGAGTGAAGTTCAAGAAAAAGTAAATTTCATCAGGAATAGGAAGATGAATATTTTTTCTGTATATACAGTGATAATGAAAAGTGTTTAGTATCACCAAAAGAATTACTCAGCATTTTCTTTTTCCATTATGAAAATAGTGAAAAGCAAATGCAGATCTTGAATGACTAACAGACATGTTCACGGTCGGATAATCCTAGTAGTAATCTCCCGTGCTAAGAGATAGTGAATTATAGCTTTATATTAATTCTGACACTGATGCAGACAGTAATGGTCGAATCAGCCCTGCCCCCTCCCAATATGCCCCCTACTACATTGTCCTCTGTGGGTGGCATCACACTGTATTTAGGGCAGGCTTATAATAATACTGACTTTATTTATAGGATTGTATGTCCTCCTATTCTCAGAATGTGTAGGTTCCTCTTAACTCAATATAATAAAATATCAAAATTTATTGCTTATTGGGCGACACCAGTAAATGATCAACTTGGCTGTAAAGGTCAAATGCATTCAATATAATTTTTATTATTATTATTTAGGAACTTCTTTTTTTTTTTTTTAAAAAAAAAGCTTAGATTGTTTATTAAGTCTGGCTGTTCCAATTGAAGTTTTGAAACTTTCACATGACTACAATCTGAAAGTACAGGACTAATCATCAAGTATTTTTTTAAAGTTTAGTTTAGTTTATTTCATCCTCTGGATCATTATAAAATGATATGGGACACAATTTGATGGAGTTATACAATAAGTACTGTTGAAGTGGACAACAAAATACAATACAATGCAAATGAATAAAATATAGATGTTTACAATACAATACAATACAAATGAATAAAACATAGATGTTTACAATAAAAAACAAATGAATAAAACATAGATGATTACAATGAAAATTATTAATTACTACAGGGTTTAGCTTGCTTACATTGACTAGTCGAGATTATGAATGGAGTTGTTTTAGTTAAAACGTTGAGTCTAAGTAATCTTTAATACTAAGGAACTTGCCATTCAGGAGTATATCTTTTAGTTTTCCCTTGAAAGTTTTGATGTTGGATTTTGTTATTTCTGGTGGCAGTTTATTGTACATGAGAATTCCTGTGTGAGATATGCTAAGTAAGCTTTTGGTAAGTCTATGGCTGTCCAAATGTAAGTTATTAAATGTTCTTGTGTGATGATTATGTATCTCAGAGTTTAGACGAAATTCAGTTTTATTCTTGTGGATGAAGAGTAACGTTTCAAGTATATATAAGCACGGTACAGGTAAGATTCCTATTTTTCCAAGGAGCTCTTTGGTTGGTGTTCTAATGGGTAAGTGGAAAATTGTTTTTAGTATCCGCTTTTGCAATTTGAAAATGCAATCAGCTTTTGGAGATAAGCCCCAAAAGGGGATCCCGTATCTAATTAGGGATTCAACACAGGAGTAGTAGACTACTTTCAAGACTTGTGTGGAGCAGGTTTTAGACAGGACACGAAGAGCAAAGGAAAGTTTGCAGAGGCGTTTGCTGAGCTCAGAAATGTGCTTTTCCCAAGATAGATCAGAGTCGATCCAAACTCCTAGAAATTTTGTCTCACTTTTGTTAGCTAAAGGATTATTGTTTATTTGCACAAGTAAGTTATTGTTTTGGGCCTGAGAATTAAAGTGAAGGTATACGCATTTGTCAACATTAATTAATAGCATGTTTTCTTTAAGCCAACGTTCAATGTTGTTATTAACTTCATTGACTTTAATTTGAAGTGAGTTAATATCAGTACAGTTTAGTATTAGATTTGTGTCGTCTGCAAACATGATGGTTTGTGCAAGGGGGATATTGAATGGAAAATCATTAATGAAAATTAGAAAATGGATTCGGCCGAGGACTGAGCCTTGGGGAACCCCGTGTTCAGCAATTAGTGTATCTGACTGAGCTGATTCTATTTCCACGAACTGTTTTCTATTGCTCAAATAAGAAATGAATCACTTGTTGGCGAGTCCTCTTATTCCTAAACAACTTCGTTTTGTGAGGAGAATTTTGTGATTGACAAGGTCAAAGGCTTTAGTTAAATCCAAAAATTGGCCAATTGATTGGTCCCCTTTGTTTTTGGCTTCGAGTATACTCCTTAAGAAGCCAAATATGGCGTTGCTGATGGATTTGCCTTTCCTGAAGCCATATTGAGATTTAGAAAAATAATTATTTTTTTCAAGGAAGGAAATGACTCTGTTGTACATGACCTTTTCTAGGACTTTTGAAAATGCTGTGAGAATTGAAATGGGATGATAATTTTCGATTTTGTTCTTGTCACCCTTTTTGAAGATAGGGATAATTTTGGCGGTTTTAAATTGTTCAGGGAAAATTCCAGAAGAGATAGAGAGGTTACATATATACATAAGTGGTTTGATGAGAAATTGGATACTCTTCTTAACAATAATGTTGGGGATTCCATCTATACCAGAGGAGGAGGCGTTCTTGAGGGTGCTGACAATCTTGAAGATTTCTTCTTCAGCTGTTGGAGATAGAAAAATGGTTTTTTCGACTGGAGGATAGTTATTAGAATTAGATGATGAGAGAGTGTTTAAGATATTTTTAGAAATATTTGTGAAGTAGCTGTTGAATGCTTGAGCAATTTCATGGGGGTTAGAAATTTGTTTACTATTGATTGTCAGTTCGATTTCTTCTTTTGATTTTGCAGCTAGGATACCAGTTTCTGACTTAACAATATTCCATAGTGCTTTAGATTTATTTTCTGCTTTTAAAATATACAAGTTGTTTTCCATTCTTTTAGCCTCTAGAATTACTTTTTGTAGTATTGCTTTGTATCTTTTGAAATAGTCTAAGAAAGCTGAGTTGTTGGTAGTCTTGCATAAATCGCTAAGTAGCCTTTTTTTTCTACAAGAGATTCTGATGCCTTTAGTAATCTACTTGTTATTTTTATTATTGGAAGTCATTTTACGACTAACTTTTTTTACCTTTAGTGGGAAGGCAATATTAAAGTAGTGGGAAGTTATACCTAAAAAATTTTGAACAGCAGTGTTAATGTTTGTTTCGATTAGTACATCGTTCCAAGTTTCATCATTTAGCAAATTGTTGAGATATTCAAAATTTTCTTGATTGTACGACCTATACAGTTTCCTGGAGCTTGGATTTTTTTTTTTTTAAATTAGAAATTAAGTTTATTACAAATTAAAAAATACAAATTGATACAAAATTATTACAAATACAAATAATATACACACAATTTGTACAATTTGAAAAGAGTAGGCCTATTATTTTCCCCGCATGAGCATAGCTCGTGTTCGGGGTCAGTTCAGTCATACTAAAATTAAATTTTGAAAATTATATAAAAAAAAACATACATATTATAGTTTTAGGTAAAAAATAAGAATAAAAATAAATAAGATTGCTTATATGAAATAAATGCATGAACAAAGATACGAAAAAATAAATTACAGTAACATAACAGAGTTACAAACAAAATACCCAATGTTAAAAATTAAAAATTTACAGTTGAGAATGATTAACATAAAAAAGTGGTAAAAGTACAATTACAAGTTAGATTTAATCAAATCGAGTACTCTTTTTTTTAAACAATTTATTGTTTAGTGGTATCATATTAGGGTTTCTTCTAGTAAAATTGTTGTACAGCCTTGGTCCGAAATTTATACTATGCCTTAGACCTACTTCTGTAGCACACTTTGGTTCGAAAAGAGGACAAGAGATATTATACCTCCTTGTATTATAGTAGTGATTTCGTGTTATGAACTTTTCATGATGTTTATGGAAATAATTTAATAAAGTGTAGGAGTATAATTGTTTAATATTCAATATGTCAGAATCTTTATATAAACTTTTAGATGGATAGTCCATTGATTTTTTTAAACATATCTTGATTATTCTTTTCTGCAACAACGACAATGGGCGAAGTGCAGTCTGACATATCCCACCCCATCCTATTATTCCATATTGTATAACTGATTGGACTAAACTTAGATATATTAGTCTTAAAGTACTCTGTGGCATAATGTTTCTTAATATAACAAATTTATATATAGTTTTCCGTAGTTTAAGACACAGATATTGAACATGTTTTTCCCACCGTAAATTTTGATCAATGATAACACCTAAGTATTTTACTTGTGTTGATGGACTTAATTTTGGACATTTACAATTAAAAGGGATAGAACAAGAGATTTCATGTAAGATTATACAGTGTGTCCACGCTAGAGGGATCGAGAAATAAATGCTCGCCAGTTAAAACGAGATAAAGATATTGCTGCATTCTGCATATGACAGGAAAGGGAAACTCTCCAAGATTGTGCAACACTGTTTTCAGACAGCTCCACGCGCATGCGCATGCGCGTCAAGAGCTTTTGTCTCGAAATGTGGACACCGCAACAGAAAGTTCAGTGCGTGTTATGGCTAGCAGAAGAGAAATCTGTTACTCGGGTGCAACACCGTTTTCGTCGTACGTGGAATGTGGATCCACCTGGTCATAAAGCGATTCTCCAATGGGACAGAACACTCCGAGAAACAGGTTCTTTACTACTCTCGATCCCTCTAGCGTGGACACCCTGTATTGTGTTGTGCATTTATCGAGGAAAGTCGTTTAGAGTTTAGTGAAAATGGTAAATATGTTGTTTTATCAATGTTTAAAGATAGAAGGTTTTCATCGAGCCATTTTTTTATTTTGTTTGTTCCAATGTTAGCATTACTAAAAACGTGCTCCCAACTGTTTCCAGAAAATATGATTACTGTGTCATCAGCGAAGGAATAGACATTGCCTTTGATGAGACTTATATCTAATTTAAGAAGATCATTGATATATATTAAGAAGAGCAAAGGACCTAACACAGTTCCTTGTGGGACGCCGATATTTAGCACTACGTTTTCACTTTTTTCGTTGTTAACTTTAGTGATTTAGTATCTATTTGATAAATATGATCGAAATAGGTCTAAGGCAATACTTCTAACACCAATATTTTCTAATTTATTTAGCAAAATGTTGTGACTTATAGTGTCAAAGGCCTTTCTTAGGTCCAGAAAAACACCTAAGCATTTTTTTCCTTCATACTGCTTTAATAATTGTGGATGTAACGGCCATTATAGCATCATCTGTACTCATATTATTCCTGAAACCAAATTGTGATTCCGCTAATAGTTTATTTTTTTCTAAAAAGTTTGTTAGTCTATTTTTTATGCATTTCTCTAATAATTTTGCAATGGTAGATAATAAGGATATTGGCCTATAATTATTTAAATTACATTTGTCACCTGATTTGTACAATGGAATTACTGTCGCATATTTTAATTCATCCGGAAAAAAGCCTTGAGCTAAGCATAGGTTGAAAATATGAGTAAGGGGTTTAGAAATAAATCTAATAATTGCTTTCATTATAGTTGATGAAATGTCATCACTTCCAGGAGTAACGCTATTCTTAAGGTGTATGGCAATTAAGATCAATTCATTTTCAATTATTGGCTGTAGGAACAGAGAAGCTGTTGGATTTGAATGTAGATTATTATTGCGAGTAGATTGTGATGAATATGATGAAATGGAGCTTGTTATTTTATGTCCAATCTGAGAAAAATGTTTATTGAATTCATTAGCAATTTCACTATTATTGGTAATGGTTAATCCTTCTTCTGTTACGATTTTGTTTATATTCATATTTTCTCGTTTTAATGTAGCTGTAGCTTCATTGATAGTTCGCCAAAATCTTTTTGGGTCATATGAATATTGTTTGAGCTTGATTTCGTAATAATTTGTTTTAGCCTTTTTTACAATCGTATTTAAAAGGTTCCTGTATTTTTTATATTGATTTTGTAACATCAAATTTAACGGTTCACTTTTAACTTTTCTTGCAATTTTGTCACGTACTCGAATTGATTTTACAATGCCAGTAGTAATCCAGGGTTTTATTTTTTTATATTTACAAGGTATAGATATAAGTTTGGAAATTCTACTATGTTCAATATGATTTTTTAAAATGCCATGAAAATATGAAAATGCTCTATTAGCTTCTGTAGCAGCATATATTGAGCACCATGTCTCATTCCTTAGCCTGTCGGACAGTTGTTCTATTTTGATATGGCTTATGGTAGCAGGGGTATATTCTAAATTAAGAGCATTATTCGTACTAAACGAGTTAGTGAATCTTATTAGTACTAAATTGTGTTCTGATATCCCTAGGTTGATGTTTTCAGTTTCAAATTGAGATAGAGTTTTGCTAATAATAATTTGATCCAGGCAACTACTAGTTTTCCTAGTTACTCGGGTAGCATCACTAATTACTGTCTTCAAATTATAAGATAATAGTAATGACTGGAGTTCGGAGACTGTTACATTATTTGAGAGTAAATTTATGTAAGGTCTCCACAGACTAAGATTGGGATCCCTTTCCGAGTTAGTGCATTTAGTAAAATTTCAAGGTTTTGTAGAAAGGTTTGTCGACAACCGTCAGGTGCTCTGTAGATACAAATGACTAGCATTTTGTAGTTTTGTACACTGATTTCTGTTATACGACATGTTCGAAATGCTTCTCAACGTTTAGATAATTAGTGTGGAAATGAGGAGTGAATTTTAGACCTGTTTTGATGAAAATAGCAGCCCCCCCATTCTTTAATACAGATCTACAGAAGATGTTAGACAGTGAGTAGTTTTGTAATTTAAAGGAGGTGGTTTCGTCTTCCTGTAACCAGTGCTCGGTGACACATAAAACATCAACGTTTTTAAGGTTAGGCCTATCAGTGAGAAGAATTTCTAGGTCTTCTATTTTGTTTCGAATACTCTGGACATTCTGGTGGGCGATACATAATTTTTTACCTGCTGACTTACCAAAAGCTGACTTAGCATTAGAATTCGGTCTATCTTTGTTAGTGCTTACTTTGTATAGTAGTCCTTAGTGTTCTAATGCCTAACCACAAAGCAGCTTCTTAGCATTACATGAGTATTTTGTTCATGATTGCTTATCATTTACTGTCACCACATTTTATATTTTTATCCCATATTTTTGGAGTTATAGGACATACCTTTTTTTTTGACAGTGTTAGTAATTAAAAGTTCCCTATATTTGAAGGGTCCAGGGGAATAACGATCAAAGTCACATTTTCTTCGAAGAAAGTTACTTGATGTAGAATATTTAAAACCAATTGGAACAAAAACGTATATTCATACAAATTAATACTGTTGACAAAAATATAACTTGAGAGTGTACAAGTGATACTGTAAAACAATTCTGCGATACAACTATTCTTTACAACAATACAGAAGATAGAACATAACAAGTACACTCTCTGGCATGGAAAAACGATCAAAGTGCATACTGCAAATGAGGAAAATGTACTTATTCCTGCATTATAACTCAGCATGGTGGTGGTAAAGCTTTGTCATCTTGATCATCACTCCTTGTAGTACTCTGCGGCAAGGTACTGAAGAACTCCTGGGCAGATTCATTGCAGAATCTCTTAACTTAAGTGCCTGAAGATCTTGAAATTTTGCCACAGGAACTGGAACTGGACTTCGCTAGTGGCCGTAATTTTGAAGATATTTGAACCTAATTTTATTATGTTATTTCTAGGCCCAATAGTTCGGACAAGTTCGTTAATGAGCAAAATTGGTCCAAGGGGGTGGTCGGGGGAGGGGGTTGAAATTTTAAAACATTTATATCTCGGCCCCTATGAAGTATAGAGGGGAACTTTGTTTGAATAAATTAGAGTAGGCCTACTCCCTATGGAGTTCACAGTGACACCAACGATTCGGAGGTTTTGAGGGTACGAGTAGGGGTGGGGGATGGAAATTTTTGAAACTACGTCTTGTGGGGAATCGTTAAAAGCTCTTGATGAGTACTCTACAAATCAATAACTACCTTCTTGATAGTTCTCATTATAAGGCGAGGTTTGAATGCTTGAAAAAGTGGTCTTTCCTCTTTTTTGCAGTTATTATTGCGGGTTTGTCATGCCAAGGCTAAAGAAGAAGAGTGCTACGCAGCGACAGTAAATTAAACCAAAAGCACTTCGAAATCTACCTCAGCCTCTAGGCTTGATTAAAGGGATTTTTATTTTTTTTATTTTGGCCAGCACAAGAGTCACCAAAAAGCTGAAGTGTTATTTCTATTTCTTAAGGAAAAAAATGTTCAATGAAGTGATGTAGGAATGATATTACTTCATCAGGACCCTTTTTTTTTAAATAGTCTGGTCATTGAATGCGGATTCTCTGGTGGACAGCACATGGATGTTAAATGAATAGAAAGACAGCTGTCTTCAATAGTAAACATCATTAGTTGAAATATCAGGTACTTGAAGGTTTTTTTTTAATAAAAAACTATTCCTTCCATGTGTGATCCTACCACAAATTCAGGACTTTGATCATTCTTCCATACATTTCATGGACATTGCTCATTTTTCCATTTGACTTCAATTTTTACCCTCTCATATTGTGGATTCTGATCAATTTTTCATACCAAACTGTTATTCAGAATGTAGAACTTCACCTTCTGAACCAGATGGCACCACAAACTCATTTTTTCTAAAAATTGGACTTTGATCGTTTTTCCCCTGGGCCCTTCATTTATTTTACATTAAACAAATTATATTTCATTTTTGTATAAAGTAGGCCTATAGTGTTGATACTCACACTGACTCTTATCTTGGAGTTCTGCTTCACAAGTTCTCGGCGTAATCCTTCAGTCAATACTGTCACTGCATGTTTACTGGCATAATATATATTTTGTGGATTGGGTGACCTGACAATATAGTGCCCTCCAACACTAAAAATTAAAATTTTCATAATTTAATCCATCATACACATAATGTGGAGTATCACAAATTGCAAGAAATTAAAAACAGATGAAAGAAGTTATAAGGTTTGACTTCTAGCACATACATATAATGTGATACCAAACTAAACTCTGTATCACTTGTGGGAAAGGTGCTACAAATGTGCTGATCTACCATTGGCAGATTGCTGGATTGGGGACATGGGATGAACATGCTGACACCAATGGCTGTTATTGATGGCTTTCAAGACCATTTCTTTATCAAATAGCTCCTCAGTTCTCAGTTCTCACATCTCATTCCTTAGAAAAATCAAGAGGAAGCCATATATGAGGGTTTCACATAATATTTTTCTAAGGATCTTCACTTAATTGTCCAAGTCAGACTTACTTCCAAACATTGTTTTAAACAAAAACAGTTATTTATTTACAGTATAATATTACTCAAGGGATCTCTTTACCTGTTAATATGGATAATGTGTCCATCATCAATTCCTTTTTCCTTCATTAACTGAAGTGCTTCTTTTGTGCATATACTCAAAGTTAGCACATTGAGGTCCATAATTGTTCTCCAGTTTTCAACTGGTCCTTCTGAAATCATAAGTTTTATTGTGTGTGTGAGGTTTTAAGTGTAGACTGTCATGTAATTATGTTCTTAGGGAAGGTGAACACAGTATTTTCTGCAGACTAGGAGGTGATTGAGGTAGTCCACAAAGTGCTGAACAAATTCTTTAATTTTTTCGATTTTGTAGTGATGTAAATTAAAATTAACTACTGTTAAACTTATAAAGTGACACTCTCTACTACTCTTGGTAATGTGAATTACTTTGTATGATTGCTTTCAACTGCATGTGGCAACCATCTTCTGCTGAAGACATGTTATATAATATATAACAAGGCATTTCTTCATATTATAATTATTATATATAATATAATTATGTATACACACAGTACTGAAGTTGGAAATTTTTTCTAGGGGAACTCATAAATGTATATGCAGGTATTTATTTATTTATCATTTTATGATACCAAACATTATAGCCAAATTACTTTTTTTAATGAATTACATAGAAATAACAACAAATGCAACCAACTTCATTATGTAGGCCTACACATTGAATCTCAGCAACTGCGCAGACAAGGCAACTGTCGTGACAAGAACAAGATATCATGACCCTAATAATGGTTCTATATTTTAAAACTGTTGCCAAAATGTTTATGCCAGAGCGATGAAGAGTAGATTTTAATTTTGCCGAAGCATTGTTCTGGTCTGTTCCAGCCCAACTTCAGCACTGTATACACACACACACACACACACACACCCACATATATATATATATATATATATATAGGCGTAACCAGGCCGACCATATGGGGGTTATAATATCCGCGGGGTCTGGGGGGTATCGGGGGGTCCGGGGGTCCTCCCCAGGAAAATTTTAAAAATTAAGATGTAAAATAACGAGTTTTAAGCTTTCGGGGGTCCTTCCCCGAAAAATTTTAAAAATTAAGATGCAAAATAACGAGTTTTAAGCTTCCGGGGGACCTCCCCTGGAAAACTTTAAAAATTAAGACGCAAAATAACGAGTTTTAAGCTTCCGGGGATCTCCCCGGAAAATTTCAAAAATTAAGACGCAAAATAAGGAGTTTTAAGCTTCCAGGGATCCTCCCCCGGAAAATTTTAAAAATTAAGACGCAAAATAACGAGTTTTAAGCTTTTGGGGGTCCTCCCCCGGAAAATTACAAAAATTAAGACGCAAAATAACGAGTCTTAAGCTTCCGGGGGTACTTCCCCGGAATATTTTAAAAATTAAGACGCAAAATAACGAGTTTTAAGCTTCCGGGGATCCTCCCCCGGAAAATTTTAAAAATTAAGACGCAAAATAACGAGTTTTAAGCTTCCCACGCTTTATACTTGTATTAAGTAATTTATGGGCAGACTTAAAAAATTATACAATTTTCCTTTTTTTAATCAATGGGGGCGGGTTCAAACCCCCAAAACCCCCCCCCTCGGTACGCCTATGTATATATATATATATTCACTTATGTGTATGTTCAAAATCATAGACATCAGGAGAACATTTACTTAACATCATATAGGCTTTCCTAAAATGGAATAATGTAAGATATTCCTGCTATTATTTTGGTCGCACTATAGGAATGATTAAAGCTTGATTTCAACCTAACAAATGAGGGAATGGAGAGTTAGTCTTACAGGAATCTGATAGTGGATAGATTAATCTAGGGTTGCCATCCATATCATTTTTCCTTTCTGGAACAGTCCAGTTTTTAGTAAAGCTTTTTTCGGGGGCCCCCCCCCACCTTTCAAAGCACAAACATAATTTCATCAATGTGGACATTAAAACTATTTTTTCCTTGTTGTAGCATTAAGGACCATATATTTTATCTTCCTGTATGACATATACAAGTTATAATGTTAAGGTTGAAAGGCTTAAGTAAGGCTTAAGTAAGCTTAAGTAAGTAACTATCTTTGGTTATATTATTGGTATTGTCTATAGCATTTGATTTTGATCTTTGGTTTAGTTATGTGATGGAATTCTATGGTGACTCATTTCTTTTCTGTTGGTACTTCTTAGAAATAGTAAACAGAACTCTCATTGCTTTGGATAATAACTTGTTTAATTTCAGTCCAAGTGGGTGCATTTCTGTGAGCAGTGTGTTGTGTGTGGAAATGATTGTTTAACTAATTGGGAAAACTCGTTTTGACATGTACAAAACTTTTTTTATCAGAATATATAGGCTATATATATATATAGGTAAAAAGAAAACAAGATTTTGAAGGAAATTCAGAAATCTGCCAATTATCTTACCAAGTACGTGTCAGTTCGTCAGAATTGTTCTAGATAGTAAGTGGATGCATGATGTCTTAAAGTAAGATCTTGCAAGAATGCATCATTGCTATTGATGTTAATATCTACTCTGAATTTTTATTTGCCCCAGGTTTTTATAATAAATTTACGAAAAATACCACATATTAAAGAAAATATAATGCATCCCTAGCTTAATTATAAAAATGTTATTCATTATATCACACATAAAAGCAATCATACTTTCCACATCTTTCATTATATTACACCTAATTTTCACATGTATCATTAATCATTATATATGATTTGAGGTTTTCCTGGTGAAGAAGGCTTCTCGGGATGACAGCCAGGTTTGAAGATTGATCAGGAGGCTTCTAATCTTACTTGGTGGTTTGATTAGTCTTCAAACCACCAAAGAAGATTAGAAGCCTCCTGAGACCGATCAAGGATGAGCTGGGACTCAGAGCACCAGGTGTGTACCGCATCCCGTGTGAATGTGGCATGGTGTAAATTGGGCAGACCTCTCGATCCATTGAACAGCATTGTGTGGAACATGCACGGTGTATTAGACCCTGAGAATACCCTGAGAAGTCTGCTGTAGCTGAGCACACTATCAAAGGGGGACCCAGACACAAGATCAAGTTTGGGAATACAACCATCTTGACCAAGACATCTAACCTCTGGAATAGACTTATCAAAGAAGCCATCAAAATTAAGCTGGAGCCCCACAATTTCAGCAAAAATTGAGGCCTTGGCATTAACCCAAAATGGAACCACTGTCTGAAACAGCTAAGAGACAGGAGAGCAACATTGGCCCTAAAAAAAACCGATGGAGGTGGCACTGTTTCCTGATTGGTCGACTCGGTATATATATATATGGCCCCCTCTGAGTGACCACTCGACACTTCTCATCTAGTCTTCTACATGACTCATCTCGCCAGTATCCCTGAGGATGGAGGCAGTGTTTGCCTTTGGGGCCTTTACTGTGTGTTCTTTATATAAATGATATTCAGTTCTGCCTTCCAATTAATGTAAATATAACTTTATATGCTGATGACTGTAGCTTATTATTTTACAATCAATGCCTACATGATTTGGAAATAAATTCAAATATAGCTGCTAATTATGTTCTACAATATTACATTGAATCGGCCTTATCAGTAAATCCAAACAAGAGTTATACAATTAGTTTCGATTTTAAGAACCGTCCTTATGAACCAATTATAAATCTTGACAATTCTCCTGTGGAAAATGTATCTGTTGTGAACATGTTAGGCTTACTTTTAGAAAACAAACTAATATGGAGTAGTCATATAGAAAAAAATTACAACCAAAATTAGCAAAAATCTCTTTGTCTTAAGGAATTTAGTTAAATATCTTCCTATAAACACAGCTAGAAGCGTTTATTTTGCTCTTGTACACTCGCATATAAGATATGGTATTGAACTATAGGGTAGTACCTCACAACAAAATATGAATTCAATTTTTATTTTACAGAAGCAAGCCGTAAGGTATCTTTACAATCTGGGTTTTAATCATCTGTGTAGAGAATATTTTAAAAAGTCATTAATTCTAACAGTTCCATCACTTTATATTTTTAAGGTTATTTTATATGTCAAAGATAATCTCAAATCATTTGTAAAAAACTCTGATGTCCATAGCCACAACACTCGTGGTAGGAATAATATTTTAGTACAACAACATAGACTTACCATGTATGAAAGAAAACCAAGTTATATTGGTCCGAAATTTTTAGCCACTTACCTAATGCCCTACGACAAAGAATTAGTGTAAAGAATTTTGATACAGAATGTTGAGACATATAGCCCTAGATTCTAAAGTAATGTTTATTTTGAGTCATATATTTCATGTTAAATGTAACTTACGTGATTTTTCATGTTTGTGATACTTTGTCACTACAACTAATAAATTTTCATGTGATTCTGTGTAGGGTTAAGGTTCTGGTAGGATGGACTGTATAAGGGATGGTAGAAAACTAAATTTTGCCCCTACATTGGAATACCAAAAAATAAAATTTCAATAAAATTTTGAGGTTAGTTTATTTATTAACAAACACTGGAGCTGATTATTTGTTAGTAGACTATATGCACTATTGAATCATTAATTAAAATCTTTGAATTATATATGTATATATATAAGCTTATGAAAAGGAAAAAGAAAATTCACTGTGACTTGCTGAGAATTACATAGAAAGAAAAAAAAAAAGAAAAGAAAAGAAAAAATGAAACACAGTCACTTGAACAACAGAGATATATATGAAGCACAGTCACTTGAACACCGTCCATACGATATCTTGAAATTTTTCTTGAATTGTTGAGTTGACGTTCTTCTGAAGTTGAAGGTTGACAAGTGAAAAATGCGTTGCAATAAATGGTCTTTACCTTGCATTGAATGATTTCAGCATTTAAGATGTTTAGAATAGTAAATATTACTTGCAGTGAATACTTGCTGTTACATTACAGCGTGGAATGTTAGGTTGAGGGAATGTGGTTATGTTTGTACATGGTTGTTTACACTTGTTGAGTGGCACTGAATTGATGCACTTGGGCAACTGCACTGGAGAAGAGTGATCAAGAATGCGCTTATTAAATTTGAATGTTGAAGATTGCGTACTGCATGTGGGCAATGTAATAGGGTGAACTCACAGCTCGCAGTGGCGTGGCTGTGTTGTGATGAACAAACCTACATGATTTGAGGTTAATGCGTTGAAGATTGTGTACCGCATGTGAGCGATGTAATAAGGTGAACTCACAGCTCGCAGTGGCGTGGTTGTGTTGTGATGAACAAACCTACATGATTTGAGGTTACTGCGTTGAAGATTGGACGAAAGTTATGTTTCACCCGTTATTGTGAGGTACTTTTTTGTTCTCTTGCCGCTCAAAAGCGGCAAGAAGTTACGTGCACTTCTAAAGATGAATTTTTGACGACTGGCGGGGCGGCTTGCCCCCGGGCGATTTTTATACACGTTGATTGCGCAATTGTTATAACATAAACAAATTATGTCATCTTAATTCTGATTCGATGAGATTTGCCGCCCTGAGTTAGGTTTCACCAATAAGGTTAATTCATTACGTCATTATCAAAATTACCATAAAATTCATTAGTTGAAGTCCCTAATTAAAGACAAAGACCTTTCCTTTAATTGTTTGGTCAAACAGTCTATGTACTGAAATGATGTATGAATAATTGAGGTTAAGGACAAGTGTTGTAGTAACATACGAGTTTCCGTGTTCCAATGAGTGGTTTTAGAGATATTTGACATGCTTCATGCTGAGGCGTCATTACGGAAAACTATTAATTTAACGCATGGAAAATGTTGCATTCATTTACTGCACGATTTTTCACTATCTACTCTATGAATTCATATGAAGTTTCTAAATTCCAATCACACAATGTGTCGAAATTTATAATTCGCTAGATTTCACGCGCTGAGCTGGTTTCAGCTTAATCTGCGTTATGTTTGTGATGCTGAATCGATCACAGCGCCTCTGGTGAGCATTTGATGAACGACGATTGTAAACAATATGGCAGCTCTCTTAAGCATGAAAGTATTCAATATTACACGAAATAATTCCTTATACTCACTAAGGGAAATCAAAATTACATGATAATTTATTAATTACGTTAGCACAGGTAATGGCAAATGTAAATTATATCTAGTAGAAAATATCTGCATTACCTTGAAACCGTAACCTTAAATTCTTAGGCTATATGCTTATGTTTCAACATTCTGTTTGCATTAGTGAGCATATAAGGAATTATTTCGTGTAATATTGAATATTTTGACACATTGGTATAATACTGAGAGCGCCATCTTCGTTTACCATCATTACTCATCAAATTATCACCAGGAGGCGTTGTGATCTACTCAGTGTTACAAAATTGCTACAAATTACACTAAACCATGCGCCTCACGTAAACATATAATAAATTACAAATTTCATCATTTCATGTGTAAGGAATTTATAAATTCTGTACGAATTTATAAAGTAGACTACGTAATATCGTTCTGTAATTGAATGTAGGACTTTTCATGCATTAGTTTGCGAGTTTTTCGTAATGACGTCTCAACTGAGCCATTCTACATTTTCCCACATTTTATTAAAACGTGCAGTCTGAAATTAATTATTTATGAACCAAAATAATGTGTATGCTTGCCGTTATTTATTGTCATGTTATTTTAATATATTGACCGTGTGGTCAGTTAATTATGTCAAACCCTTTGTTCAATGTGCGGGGAATTTATAATGAGAGATATTATGGCCAACTCTTATTATGCAACTGGATTTTTTCATTGGTCAATTTGGACATTGGCGCTAAAATCTTATCCAATGATAGATTACATGAGCTAATGTATTTATGATTTTATGCAATCATTTAATTGCGTAGTTTATTTCTTTAAATACCCTTAGGGCTCGGCCCTAGGCGTCAGTATTCAGTCGTCAGTCAGGCATTTGCCTGAAGTGAACGTGTGTTTTTTCCACGGTAGAACAAAGGAACAAAGAAGAGATCGTTGTGATCTCCCTCATCTTATCTAGTGGGTGAAACAATCTTCATAGCATCTCTCAACTTACAACCTACATAAATGAGCAATACAACACAGTAACTTCAAGTCACTCGACTGCAAGCTTTAAGTTCTTTGTTCCAACAACTAAACTACGCGGCGTCTGTGTTACACAACATGACACAATCGAACATTCAAACTTTACTAAGTACATCAGTGCTGAGTGATTATACTGTACTTTACTAAGTGGATTAATTTCAATGCCGCAAAACACATTGTGACAATGTGAACAGCACGTGCATACTTAACCCAGATAACGCTGACGTCCTTCCAGAAGGATGCGAACAGCAGTAGGTAACATGTTTATTTTTCGAAAGTTCTTCAATTACTCGCCCGAATGCAGCATCATATTTCGTAACTAGAAACTGCACGCTTTAATTTTTACGTTATTTTAGTCTTCGTTGTTGAGAGTTTAGTAGTGATATTTAGCTGTGAAGTTACGTTTCTAACAAAATAATAATAATAATAATAATTTTATTTCATCCAGTGGAATATGTCGAAGACCTTCGGATAGATGGGTCTGTGTTCTATGTTTCTTTTATTCTTCTGTTGCAAATTGTTATTCATTAATTGCCTTAAATATCTTCTTTACCATAGTGATTCACCAAACAAACATTACGTACAATATTGTAGGCCCCTCAGCCGACTTTCGTAACGCTTCCTTCCAGAAGGACGTCAGCGTAATGGGAGCCCAAAAGTTTGTTTGTGAACTTCTTTTGAAGAATAAAACCTGGCGTTTCATTATTGTAAAAAAATATCTGTAAGTGAATATTAAAGGGAATATGACGTAAATATATCTTTCTTTGTGTCAAACTAACAGTCCCATGAGTTTTTTTTTTCGATGATGACGTGGTAAATTTGCTGGTGACGTATACAAATCAGTACGCCGCAAAAAGAAATAGGCTTGGAGACCGTTCTAAAGAAGAGATGAAGTGTTTCATAGCTTTTATTGAGTGGTTATGTCGACCTGCCACAGAAAGATAACATATATTGGGAAAAGTCACCAAATGCCCATAACATATTGATTTCCGAAACTATGGCAAGGGATCGATTCCGATTTATAATGTGGAACTACCTTTAGGTGATCGATTTGCTAAAGTACGGCCACTAATAGATAAAATAAATGAGAAATGTGTAGAGTACAGTTCACATATTCAAAACCACTCCGTAGATGAGAGCATGGTACCTTACTTTGGTAAACATAGGCCTAGTGCAAAACAATTCATCCATGGAAAGTCAATTAGGTATGGCTATGGGTTCTGGTGTGGTGGACCTAGTTTTGGGTATCTAAGCTGGTTCAGGCCATATCAAGAAGCTGGTTCAGGCCATATCAAGAAGCTGGTACATTGCCTGATAAATATGCTGAAAAAAGACTTTGATATGCTGACTTATATTCACAAGCTGTGAATAAGATCGCAGTAGGACGGGACTGTAATGAACACCATAGGATTAGGGGTGCTACGATCCCATTCGAAAGAAAAAATAAAATGCATAAAAAATGAAAAACACAAACAATGCCTGGATTGTTAAGGGAACAAATGAATAAAAATATAGCATAGCTCGTAGCCTGTTTAGAAAAAAATATATATATATATTTAGAAAATAATAGCACTTTAGAAATTGGAAAACACTGAACACTATAAAAGAACATATATGAAAATGAAGCAAAAAAGGAAACTGACATCACTGAGGTAAAACACTGTTGTAAAGAAATTAATTAAATCACTGTTTTGAAATATGTGCACTCTTGAAAATGTTGAGGCACTGTTCTCTTGAGTGTTTATTGTAAAGAAAAATTAATTAATTAAATCATGACTGATTTGAAATATGTGAACTCTTGAAAATCTTGAGGCACTGTTCTCTTGAGAATTCAATTTCTTGACGATGGTTGCAGTGAATGTTGTGCAGTGATATATATAAAATATGAACGGTTGTCGTACTGCTGACGAACAATGTGAATGTAATGTAAGATGTCTTCGTACTGCTGACGATGTGTGATATTGTCGTACTGCTGACGAGCAATATGAATGTAATGTAAGATGTCTTCGTACTGCTGACGATGTGTGATATTGTCGTACTGCTGACGAGCAATATGAATGTAATGTAAGATGTCTTCATACTACTGCTGACGAAATGTAATATTGTCGTACTGCTGACGAACAATATGAATGTAATATAAGATGTCTTCGTACTACTGACGAAATGTAATATTGTCGTACTGCTGACGAACAATGTGAAATGTGAGTTTACTTTGAATTGAGTGGACACTGCACAGTGTGTTGAAAAACCACGTGGTTATGACACAAGATGGCGGCTGGCCCCGCCAGCTAGCTGGCGGGACCTGACCGTTTGACTTCATGGATCTGAACCGACTGGGGCGACTGGAAGCGGGACTTACCTTATATAGCGATCGATAAGTGGGCATGGCTTCAACTTCTGATTGGTGGGTGACCACGCCTTCTGGCCAATCAGAGTTAGTTATGACGTCACGTCAAAGATTGCCATAGGCAATGCGAATAAATAATTCCCTGAAGAGAACAAAGAAAATGGCTTCTATTGTTCAAATAATAGAATTTGTGATCTGAACATACCATGGGAATGAATGGTTTTGCTGCATAGGTTAATTTCAGATATAAATTTCTAACTTCTATGCAGGAGTTAACAGAATATTTGAGAGTTAATTCGTTGGCTTGCTTTAACGAGTATTTTGATATAATTAATGAATGCGTGAATGGAGATGTTTGCATTCATTTACTGAGAGATTTACAGTAGGGACCTATATAATGGCATAATCAAAATGTAGAATAATTAAGCATAAGTAGCTTAACTGAATTAATTATAAACACGTGGCTGCGGCAGTGATATTTAAGAGAGGTTGGTACACTGCTTGTGTAGTCACTTGTCATGCAAAGAAGTTAACAGAGAAGACAGCCAGTTTAGTAAACTGTAGCCAGTCAGCCTCCTGCAAAGAGCGCAATGAGAAATATAAGACAGTTTGGGAATGCTGCAAGCCTCGTGGTTTAATGATGCATGGGAAGTAATATTCGTATAAATGCTTCAAACGAAACAAAAAACATGATATACACGAATCAGGAAGTATTGTCCTTGTATTTCAAGAGCAAATACAAGCATAGTGAACTCGGGTTATTAAAGGTGTAGGTTAAAGTTCATAACCTCAAATTGTAGATGCCACACCTACCATTCGCGTAATTAATTAGAGATGTGATTAGGCCTTATTAATTATTAAAATGCCCTCTCTGCTCGCGTGACGTAACAAGCTGGAACAATTGCCCTATAGAGTGTATTTTGGCAATTTCTTTACCTCGAGATCTGCATAAGAGAGGAAGTGAAGCCACAGGGGCAATGAGTGCCAATAGAATTGGGAAAGAGTGCGATATGACCAACAGTGATGAAGAAATCACCACGGGGTACATACAACTTCAGGTCTGATGACACAAGCAACGTCCTCGTTACTAGATGAAATTATGATAGTGTGGTGAATGTGGCTACTAACTTTGATAAAGTTTTACCAACTCGCCAGGTATCTCGCTACTCACAAAAGCAAAAAAGCGAATTAGTGTCGATCAACCACAGTCATCCACAACTATAATACACACATGGGAGGCTTTGACAGAGCTGACCAAAACATTTCTTTGCACCTTGTATCAATCAGAGGCAAGAAATGGTATTTCCCTAACGTTGCACTTTGCTGAACAAAATGTGTGGCAACTTTACCGGCAAGATGGCGGTAAATTAGATCATCTATACTTTCGCCGAAGACTAGTCACTACTATTTTGGAGTCAAATAGAAGAGTGGTTTCAAGAGGACGGCCATTGGGGTTATCAAAGGCTCATCCTCGGTTAGAGAAATTGGAGCATTATGTTGCCGACCTACAACCAGACAGTGTTACAGGAAAGAAAAAACAGCTCCATTGCTGACAATGCCACAAGAAAGCTACAAATCAGTGCGTGAAATGTGTTTTGTCACTTCGTGTAACATGTTTCGTTGCTTATCACACAAAGCAAAGTGAATAACAACAATTAAGTACTGGAAGAAGTGTATTTAATTATTTTCAGTGATAGGTAAATTTCAATGTGGATTACGCTGACGTCCTTCCAGGAGCATGGGCATTATTTCAGGAAGTATGTAAGTTACAAGAATAAATCGCATTACTGTATGAATCTTTAGTTAAAATGAAGTGTTTTATGCAATTTAATAAAAGAAAACGCGTTAAAAATAATTCCGCGCTATCTGGGTTAACCTAACAGTCAGGCAACAAATATAGGTGTACATAACCTAATAGTCAACGCATTATAATCATTCACTGCAGTGTAACGATTAGTTACATCAAGTGGTTGGACTAACTACAACTTCAATTTCAACTTCAACGTCCAACGTTTAACTTAAACACATCAAGATTCAAGAATCAAGAGCAAGAATCAGGACTCAAGATTCAAGATATTGTGTGAACTGCGTTTAAGTGACTGTGCTTTATTTATTTCTTTATATTTCATATAATTTTATAATTCGCACAGTGATTTTATTTTTCAGATAAGCTTATATATAGTTCAAAGTGCTCAAACTAATGTCTTCAGTATAGTGAATACAGTAACAAATAAGTAGCTCCAGTAAGTTAATAAATAATATTAACCTCAATTTTTTATTGTAATTTTTATTTTTTAGTTTCGGGATGTAGGGGCAAAATTTATTGTTCCCCCTCTCCTTATACAGTTCATTCCAGAGGCCCTAACCCTACACAGAATTATATAAATTTCTTGCTAAAAAAGCTTATTATAGCACAAATGAGTTTTTAAATGATTCTTAGCTATATTTCCATTTTAGGCCTAACTTGTATTTTATTTGTATTTCCTGCATTACAGTTGTTTGTATGATATACCGGTATTAACCATTTTGTAAGTGCAACTATACATGTATACATAAGTTATATACGGTTATCATTTTCCTTACTTGTTTTTATTTTTGTAATTTTAGATTTTGTATTAGTGACGATATTCTTCTGTATAAAAATGTATTATACCATGCAGAATAAATAATATTATTATTATTATTATTATTATTCTTATTATTATTTGAAACTTCAGAGGATATCAATCTTCAAACCTGGATGTCATCCCCAGAATCCTTCTTTCATTAATCGTTAGGCCTATATCACAATGATAGCACCAATTTTGAAGTTTGGATAATTATAGTGTCTTAATAATTAATTTTAGGGGAAAATTCAAATATAAGTCACATCTTGGGATGTATATGTGCAGTTTCTTTTATACCACAATATAGCGAATTCTTCTGTCCTCGTATTATGAAGAAACTCGTGATTCGATGTTGGAGGTGTGACGTCATACTGCTAGACAAGAGGTGACAAGCTGGCAAACCTCACGGGAGATATAATATGCCACATTTTCAAAACCTACAAACAGTGTATCATACAGTATTCGAAAATGCAAGGGCGCTTCGCTACGGCTGCCACCTTCACTTCGCACACTTAACTGTGTGGTTAATGTTATGCATTATTTATCTGTATGTAGAGGTGGATACAAGGCACTTGCGACAATATACAAGGACAGTGGGTTCAAGACACTTGCGACAGTATACATGGACAGTGGGTACAAGGCACTTGCAACAATATACAAGGACTCTCTCAGAAACAAAATACATCACACAGTCTGTGAGCTTAAGGGGCGACTTGAATTTCACCAATTTTAGAAATATGAAAATATTGAGTTTAATCTTACCTATCAAATTACTGGCTTTCGCAACACCTGCATTGTTAATGAGAATGTCAACTCTGCCAACAGTGAACCTGATCCATTGGAATGCAGCTTTAACACCTTCCTCTTCAGACACATCACACTTTAGAGCATGCAGTTTGCCAGGAGCTGTTTTAAGAGACTTTGCTAGTTCCTAAGAATATTATGTACAGAACCATAATAAGTTTATTTATAATTTATTTTGCATTGAAATTGTTACTGTATCAGTGTATTTATTGGATCATGAGAAGCAGTGAACAGAGTTGCCTCAATTCAGGAATTAAAAACTAGGACATTGTTCACCTAATCGATAGCCAATACTAACAACATAATCCCAAAATACTCTTTATCTGATGCAGTATTACAATTTATTGTAATTGTAGAACTCATTATACAAGATCACGTTTATACTAATTTTAGCTCTGGTACTTCATGTGTTGTTGATAATATTTTATCTGATCATTGAACTATCTTGTTTAACACAGCCCTTCATGACTCTTATGCGTTCAACAGTGTATCATCTTATTCAAGATGCTTTAATAATGTCTCAATATAGCAATTTGAATGTGATTTACTTATAGAAAACTGGTGTGAACTATATTCAATAACTGATGTTGATGACGCTTCCAAATACTTCCATGATATAGTATTGTATTATTTTAACCTGTACTTTCTGCTTCGTAAGCATTTTAAAAACAGCATTTCCAAAAGTTGGGTAAATGACACAATAAGAAAGTCAAGTAAGCAGCTAAAAGACCTTTATATACTATCTAAGAATGTTACTGAATTTAGAGACAAGTATTTGAAAAGAAAGAAACAACACAGGAAATTAGTTGAAACTACAAAAATGCAGTTCTATCAAGATAAAATATTAAATTCACAGAACTCTACTAAATCACTATGGAGAATAACCTCTGATTTAACACAGAATAACCGCAAAACATCGAATTTATCTATTAATATTGATGGTAATGTCACATCAAATCCATACAATATAGCCAATGCATTTAATATGTTTTTCAAATCTGTACCTGAACAAATTGTAAGTCAATTGTCTTTGCAAAATGATTCTAATTTTAATGTTTTTGAAAACGGTAACCATAATGATCTTCTACTCTATCCATTTACAGAAGATGAATTTTATAACTTAATGAAATTAAAATTGAAAGATAAGTACTCTTCTGGACCTGATGATATTCCATGTTTCTTGCTGAGAAGGATTCTAAATGCTATAGTGAAGCCTTTTACATATTTAATAAATCTTTCTTTTTGCTCTGGGAAGTTTCCTCAGATGCTGAAGTTAGGTGAGGTTATTCCAATCTATATTAATAAAAATGAATTTACAAAAGGGTTGTTGCCGCATCACTTGAGAACGGCTGGACCGATTTGGCTGATTTTTGTTTTGTTGTGATCGTAATTGTCTGGAGAAGGTTTGTATGAAAGAAAATTTTTGGAAAATCCACGGGAAAAGTCGGAAATGTGATGAAATGAGGCAAAGTTAGACAAAGTTAGAGAGTTCTGCTGTCAATTGTTTACATAAAAAAAGATTTAAAAAATTGAAATGTGACAAAAGAAGTGTGACATTCACAGTTTGAGAGTTCTACTTTCACATGTTTTCATAACAAAACAAACAAAAACAAAAGTGTGTCTTGCAACCAAACCAAATCGAAAGTGTGTTATCCATTCATTTTGAGAATGCAAGTCCGTGTAAACAAATGATTTGAACCCCACCACACATCATGCTACAAGACAATATAGTGCGGTATTAGATTTTATTTTTATAACAGTAAAAGCTCATAAAATGTGACGAAAATTTTTAAGATAACAATATCAACTTATTGCAAATGTTTCAATGTATTGCGAAACGTGGCATTCGTGATATAACCCTCCAGTTTGCGAGAGTCATTGTTGTGAATAATGTAAACATACAAATTTCAGTGAACAGCGAAACGTGGTGTTTATAATTTATAACCCAGTCTGTGAGAAGCATTAAACATAATGACTGAAATTCAACCAGGCCCAAGTGGCATAATTAAAAATAAGAGAGGTAAATCTTTGCGAAGTGGACAGAAGGAAATTATATTGAATGTGTTTAATGGGTTTAAAAAAATATATATCCAGCACTTGCAATTGAGGACGTTGTAAAATTGACATCTGAATTCACCGGTATATGTACCAGAAGTATCTGGAAAGTGCGTAGTGAATGCAGAGATTCTGGTGTAGTGAAAACTCCCCCAAGAAAGGCTGAAAAGCTGCATAGTGTTTTAGATAACATTGATGACTTTGTGAAAAGTGCTATTCGAGCAAAAGTTCATCAATTCTTTTTTGATAACATACCTCCAACTGTGGAAAAACTTCTTTGTGCTGTCAATGAGGACTCCGACCTACCTAATTTTAAAAGAACAACAATTTATAAGTTATTGTTGGACATTGGAATGAAATATGTGAAAAGAAGTGAGGTTAATGTTATAGTAGATCGTGATGATATTGTACTTTGGAGAAGACGATATCTTAGAGCTGTACGGCAATACTGAGCAGAGGGTCGAAAGTTTTATTTCTTAGACGAGACATGGGTAAATGCAGGACACACCACCCCTAAAACTACTGTTGAATCAAAGGAAAAAGCTTTTAGGGCAGGATTAAGTCAAGGTTTAAAAAATCCTATGGGTAAGGGGAAACGCCTAATAGTTACGCATATAGGTAGTGAAACAGGCTTCGTAGATGGGGGTTTGCTCATTTTTGAGTCAAAGAAAACAGGTGAGTACCACGAAGACATGAATGGAGAGGTATTCCGTAACTGGTTTGCTAATGTTTTGCCGAAACTTGAACCCAACAGTTTAATAGTTATGGACAATGCATCATACCACAGTGTGAAACTCTATCGGCGTCCAAATACTTCTTGGCGTAAACAAGATATTGTGGAATGCCTACAAGAAAAGAATATAACATTTAATGATAAAAGTGTTAAGGCAGAGTTAGTGATCTTAGCACAGGAATTTGCGGACAAAGATGAAAATAAATATGTGGTTGATGATATGGCAAATAAAGCGGGCCATCAAGTACTGAGGTTGCCCCCATATCATAGCAATTTGAATCCAATTGAACTGGTATGGAGTTTTATCAAAGGGTTTGTGGCCAGAAATAACAAAACTTTTAAATTATGTGATGTTAGGAAACGGTTTGACAGAGCAGTATTGATGGTGACGCCAGAAATGTGGCAAAAGGAAATCAAGCATGTAGTGGCTATATCTAGCGTTTTCTGAGGAAATAGTTTAAGTGTGATAAGTCGTTCTTCCTCATTTCAAGCTCTATGTAGGCCTACAAATCGAAAGTCCTTCATAAGTTAATTTCAAATTACAAAATAAAAACCCGGGCGACGCCGGGCCCTTTAAGCTAGTATACAATATATCTTGAGATAACAAATTATATCGACCTGTAACTGTACCTTATTGTTTCTCATTAATGTTTGAATACTGTTTTCTAAACAGATTGCTTTACTATCTTAATTCTAGAAGTATAATTTCCGATCATCAACATGGTTTTCAATCCAATAGATCTACTATATCTGCAATTGGTAATTTTTATGATAAATTTGTGTCTTATATTGAATCTGATGAATGCCCAATTGGAATATTTTGTGATCTCAGCAGGGCATTTGATTGTGTTACAGCATAATTTACTATTGTCTAAACTCTCTGAATATAATATTAATGGTGTACCACTCAGATGGATTCAATCCTACCTCTCAAATCGAAGCCAATATGTAAATCTGTCTTACTGCAAGAATAATCAGAAAACCTCGGCAAGGTCTCAATCTGTTAATGTCAACCTTAGGGTTCCACAAGGCTCGGTTTTGGTGCCCTGTACTTTTTATCTTATATGTTAATGATATATTTAAAGCTTTTCCATCTTCTGTTTCATGCACGATGTATGCTGATGACTTATCACTAATTGTATCTGATAAATGTCAAGTCACCCTAAAGAATTTATGCAATAATCTTTTAAACAATGTAGGCTACATACATGGTTCTGCACAAATTCACTACATATGAATCCGACTAAGACAGTGTATTTGCACTTTCATAATTCACAGAAAAAGGTTGATGAAATACGGTAAATGATGTAATGATTCCTGAATCAAATTCAACAACATTCTTAGGACTGAATATTGATCGGAATTTAAATTTTAAAGATCATTGTAATTTATTAGCTTCCAAACTTCATTCTTTATCATATGCTATCAGAAACTTAAGAACTGTACTAACTAAAAAACAGCTAATATCTTTATATTATGCACATGTTGAAAGTCATGTGAGATAGCCTATGGTATTGGTTTTTGGGGATGGTCTACCTCAGTCCCTAGTGTTTTTTTGGCACAAAAAAGAATAATCAGATGCATTGCAGGATTACATTTCACACAATCGTGTAGAGAATATTTCAAACTTTTTAATATTATGACTAGACTTCGGATTTTAGGTAAAAACCTATTTTAATCCTTAAGTGATATATGGATGAAAACTTGTATATGCATGTTTCATAAGTGACTATGCCTAAAACCGATATTTTTATAGGACCTAAAACAGCCTATTTTTACGTTAGAGCCTAATATTGCCTTTTTGCTTGTTTTTCCTCTAAAGTTCAAAATAAGTCATTTTTTTGTTATAAATTCTAACATTTATTTTAAGTTCGTACTAAATTTTTAGCTCGGAATGTGTAGTACATGACACATTTGTGACGTGGTTAAATAGTTCGTCTTCAGTAGAAAAATTCCCTGGAATTCCCAAGAAAATGTAGTGTTTTTCTCCGGACTCCCACACCCAGTTAAAAAAAAAAAAAAGTAGGAGTTTTCTGAATCACTGAGGGATTCAAGGGGTTGAATATGCTAGTATGAAATGCGTAGCTTCTGGGCGCAGGGATTAGGTTTTCAATGGTAGTAGTACAGGCCCTAGTAATAGGTCTATATAATTCTGTGTATGCCTACCATGGGGCTATATCTGTGTTTTATCATGATTACTGGTTATTGGTGACTTCAATAAATATAATATTCTGCATTGCAATTGAGATATTCCAGAAAATTGGCAACTTAACGATTTTATAAGAGACTATTTTACGATTTTTAGAACCTATTTTCCAATTTTTAGAGCCTATTTTAGGTGCCTAAAACAGCATTTTTAGTACCTAAAAGTCCGAAGTCTAATTATGACTAAAGCCCGGATTTTCATGCACTATCAAACTTAAAAACATGCATGCATTCATGCACTATCGTATCTCCAAATATGCACAATGAAGGGCGAACCATGCAGTATCAAAAATCCGCACTGTACTGCAATATATTTCAATTTCTCTTTAAACAATATACAACAACGAGTTTTTCCAAATTCTTCTCACTTAAACTCGTGCGTTTATCAGTTAGGACATTCTTGAACGCAGAAAAGGACCTTTCTACTTCACAAGAAGTAACAGGTGCATACTTAAGGGAAGAAATTTGACTGAGGGTGAGATCGAATTCAATGTCTTTTACATTTTTTCTACATAATACATCTTTCACTGTTTTCAGAAGTTTAAGATCAGGATTTGAACTAAGTACCTTCTTAAGTTTTTCCCTAACTGTCACACCCATTTCTCCACAACACGATTCTAAAGATAATTCAACGTCTTCAACAATGGCTAGTGACTGACAAATTCAAGCAGTGAACATTCTGTTTAGCAGTTTTTTTTCAATGGAAGGTCGGCGAGTCGGCATTTTCTTTTGTAGCCTGGTGTATTATATTACTGTTTATTTAGGGTAAACAGTAGTTTGCACTCTGAAATTGATGCAGGTGGGAGACTCTGTTGCCAAGTCAATCAAATAACAATGATAATACAATACAACATTTTTTATACGTTTCTCTGAAAAGCCAAGATTTTAGGGAGGCACATTCATAATATGCACAGTTATGCATGGTAACTTGATATTTTGCACTAAAACCAGAAAATGAGGGTTTATATGCATTAAAAACGTCTGAATATGCTATATTAAACCAAAAAATCCAAAACATGCATTATGCATGAATTTTGCCATAAAAAGGCCGAAATATGCAAACATGCATGGAAAAAATATGGTTATTTGGAATCCATAAGTCATGTAATGAGTAACTACAAAGTTTGAGAAGTCTAACCAAAGTATATAAAAACATGCATTTGCATGGAAATCCGGGCTCTAATTATGACTATTCCTAGTTTATTTATATTTGAATTGTGCACATACACATTTCAGAATTGTGACGTATTTGTCCAGAATAAGAGTCTTCATGCATTTAATACAACACAATGTGCAGATTATCATATACCTTTTAAAAAATGTAAAGTAGGATGTAAATCCCCAAATGTACTTGGGCCCAAATTATTTAATAACCTTCCTGTGTACCTCAAGACTGCAAATAAATTGTTCAAGAAGGGACTGAAAGAATTTTTGATCGAGAAATGTTTTTATTCTGTTGATGAATACTTGTATGGTCATTAACTATTAACTATTCACTGCTCTTGACAATTTCCTATACAATGTATATTGTTGCTTGGAAAAAATAAATTGATTGATTGATTGATTGATTAAATCTAACTTTTGTTTGAAATCCGAACCAAAATACTGGACTAGCACAGGAAATATTTTTAAATGTTTAGGCCAATTTGTAGCATCTGTGCTGAGACAATTGGTCACTCTTGGACCATCCACAAACATACAGACAGCAAGAAATACAGTTTCATTCATGGCAAGAGTAATGTTACCTGGCATAAATATAAATGGACTAAAATTTTCGAAACTTTTTTCATCAAATGGATATGTTCATACATACAAAATCACAGATTGTCCGTGAAATCCTGACATAATATGACAACCCTGTGTTCACTGTGAACAGAGATTTTTGAGTTTGATGATATTCTGAGGGAATTCACAAATAAAATCACAGACTGCTGCTATTCTGGATGATTGAGAATGAATTAGCTCCTTAATCTACACAATGATTCTTTTGAAAGTTTCATTAAATAATTGACTGTGAACAGGCCAATTGACATAACCTTCAAAAGTAAAATTTTACAGGAAAGTGAAAAAACAGTCTATATCAGCAATGGGTAACATTCAGCCCACAATAGTAAAGGAGGAGAAAAATATATTTCTTATCCAATTGCTTTTGTTTCTATTACATGGCTCCATGTTGAATTTTAACAGAACTTCAAGACTTTTAGCATTGAACAAGCTTTGGATATTTTCATTATTCCATTTACTGTGGCTGCAAACTGTAAAACCGGGCTTTCAGCACAGATTAGTTAAATATCAAAGTAACATTCAGTTGTTGTTTTTTTAACATCTCAGAACTTAAATTCTACAAGTTCTTACCAAAATCAAGTTTCCAAAGTTTGATTTCTTGTGCTCAGAAGGTTATCCCTATGTTGTATCTCCATATGTGCAGGAGCAAATGTTTTCTTCTTTGAAGCTTTGAAAAAGTGATGTCAGAAACAGACTGACTGACAGACTTTTGACTTCACTCCTGAGGCTCATAGCATTCCAATTGCAGTTAGACTATGAAAACCTATCAGAAGTGCAGTCACAGTTCCACTCATCTTATAGCCCTACATCATAAATAACAGATAAATAGTTACAAAAATTGCACCATTTTGACATTTCAGTAAACTATTTTGACCCACCTAGTAAAATTTTTGTCATTTTGGCTCGCTTCTGTATAGGTTTTCCTATCACTGGTCTATATTAATTAAATCAGGTTATATGAAATTTTTATTTAGAATCCAACTGAACATAACCATGTTTTGGGACTCGTCAAATGATTACAAACAAAGTAGCCTCCCTATGTACAAATTTACAGTTCCACAGCCAATGAAAGATAACAATATTTACATCATTAATGATCTATTTGATCCACTAGTCATTAGACATTGTACACAATCTTGCTTAACTCTTCCACTGTTGCTGTTGCTGTATTGGGAGATATCAGGAATTGGCTTGCTCATCCAAAGATATTAGTGGGTTACTCCTTAGTACGGTACGTCTATTGCCATTGGCCAGTTTGAATTTGAGACCATCCTAAAACAGCTGTCATGATTTTCAAACTTTTTACCCATAAGTGGATTTTTGTAAGGTTACCTCCTTTCACCAGCATGTTTATTTCAATACCAATTACCTAAGTATTATAATATTTTTGGGGGAGGGGGAAAGAAAAAAAGTGTTATGACATTTGGCCTGTACACAGTTGATATCATCCTTAAATGTTTTGTTGGTGTGTGGAAGAAACAAAGCATTTCTAGAACAGACAAATTCACCATTACAACATTTAAAAAATGTTTTTAAAAATAATCTCTACACTCATTAATTAGATCGACATTTATTATTGCCAACTTCAAAAATCTTGTTGCTATAGGCCTATTTTAATTTTTTAGTATTGTCTTTTATTGTTGTGTAATTTGTAAAAGTGTAATTTCATTGGATTGTTCAGCTTTGCCAATAAGCAGGAGTGAGTTTTGAGGAGGCATAATATTTTTTAAATGTTCAGTAAAGGTGTTCATTTCACCAGTATTTTAGGATATGTACTCGTACTTCATTTTCCCTCCCTGTGTAATTTTATGCCCAAATTAATGAATTTTCAGACTATACAATTAGTACCTCTAAGAACTTGCTACAAAGTAGGGTTGCCTTACATCCTGAAAAAAAGGATTGTCCCAATTTTGTGTGCCAAGAAATGTGACCTGCCAGAAATCTATAAAAATTATAAAAATCCCGATTTTGGAGATTACAGTATCTTTATAAATCTACAATTAAATAAAGATTATCCCATAACAACTATCATGTTTCCTTTTATAATAAGGGGTTAATTAATAGGAACGAGATTTGAACAATTGAAAGTGAAAGTTACAAAAAATAAGCAAGCTGATTTAAAGTGGGAGTTGTTTTCTCAATCATGAAAATCTAAGGAGCAGTTTTTAGAACTATTGAAATTAACTGTTTTTTTTTTTCATTTTTTTTTTTTTTTTTTTCATTTCTAGCCACAATGAAAATGTGAAAGGATATTTTCACTCATGAACACTCAATGGTCTGGCAAGCGTAATAGACTGATGGCCGAGTGCACCAACCTCGGTATTCAGAATACTGCGGTAAAGTTACTTAGTTTACCCCGGTCAAGTCATACTTTCATTGCACCGTGCTCGGTTTCGACTTTTACCGTGGTAAGGAGCAAACCGGCCGTGAAAGAGCTGTAAAGTGAGAAAACCGCAGTTTTCTTTCCAAGATGGAGATCAGCGTAATGTATCATATTTACAATATCTAGGCCAAAAGCTAATTGAACATAAAGAATAATGAGAGACAGTAGAAGAATATTTGAAGAATGAACGATGGTGCATATCTTTGCAAATACTGTGCTGTAACATCGATTGAAATGACCTTCCTTTCTTACCTCAACCAAACCAGGTCCATCGAGTAGGCTAGTGGGCGTAACCACGATTAGTACGATTAGTACAGTATTTATGGTATTTGAATTCAAAGTTTGAATTCAGACGACATATATACGCAATATAATATTCCATTTTATCCTTATGAACATTTATTACTGAACAATAAGGCAACAAATAAATGAAATATGGAAAACCAGTGGTCCTAGGACAAATTTAAGTGAATGGCTGCATGCATCACGATTTTCCTTGCGTTTCTTTTTAAAGCGGTGCTAAAGCGCTTTACAAGTGATGCATCAAAACCGTTCTTTTTTACATTTTGCTGCAGCTCCGCTTTACCCCCACTCTACCTGCCCGTGAAGCAAACTCAAATCACGCTTTACGACTGCTGCATGGTTTCGCTGCACGAACTGTCATGGCGGACTAGGTGATCATCGAAAATTTCCTTGATGGATTTAACATCATTGTTCGAATTCCCGAGTATGAACGCCTTCTTCAGCACAGTTAGTATCATGTGATTTTACCTGTACATCATATTGTACAATAATTATTATTGCCATCCCGGCATAACTGTTATTTGCACGTGTTTTAACCATGTTAGAGGGATGTAAACATTGCCGGTCTCATTGAGCAAGCTGTCAGCTGATCAACTTTGCCGTTCTTTTTTGTCTGCAGTGGTCGTAAAGCGATCGTGCATCACTCGTGAAGCGCTTTACAGGTTTGCTTTAAAAAGAAACGCAAGGAAAATCGTGATGCATGCAGCCATTCACTTAAATTTGTCCTAGGACCACTGGTTTTCCATATTTCATTTATTTGTTGCCTTATTGTTCAGTAATAAATGTTCATAAGGATAAAATGGAATATTATATTGCGTATATATGTCGTCTGAATTCAAACTTTGAATTCAAATACCATAAATACCGTGTATCGATATACAGTGGCGCCAACTTATATGGGCCCCGTAGGGCTCAAGCCCACCCAATAATTTCCGTGTATTATTACCATAATCATTTATTGCTATTACTAAAAATTGTGTTTCGTTGTTGAAATAAAGTAAAAATGAGGCTATTTTTTATATAACTAAATACGATAATCTCTTGTTCCAGTTCATTCGTGATCGTTTAAAATCATTCCTCAATTCGTAAAATTCGTACATTTTACTCTGTCAATGCAGTTTCCACAGCCATCGCCGAAATAACTTTTATGCTTTGATAAGACTAATGACTTTTTGCTTCCAAACATATATATAAACTTACCGTAATCACATTGCTGTTCTAAATATAGGCCTATATATAAGGAGAGCGCCGAATAGATCGGTGAAATCAGCTAGGGACAACAAATGAGAAGGAAGAAAGAACTCGGATCGTTCATGAAAAAGACGGTGTGATTACGGAGAAAAGGCAATTGGTCTAAGGAAATAAGAAGAAAATGATGATTGTGACAAATTTATTACGAGAACCCTAGTCAGGAGAGACATATTTTGGAACATTCCATGCTACGTAATGGTGAGTTCATTTATAGTTTAATTTTATGTCATTTTAGTAGTGATTTAAGACCCCGAATTAAAAAAAAGCTTTTTTGAGCCCACCCAATGGTTTTCAAAAGTTGGCGCCACTATCAGTATATAGGGTATGTAATCATTTTATCATACCTGCACATACACGAACATAATTATAACAGCCCTTTCATGGCTATGCACATGATTTTGCACCTAAAATTTCTACTAGTCGTACGGGAATAAAAGTGAGGCTATGTCGAACTCAGAGCAGAGATTTCGTGGTGTTGATTTGCCTTGGATTGCACACGAGTGAGAATTAATCTTTAAAACATCAACGTTATTTTATTGGAATGTACTGACAGGTGGGATCTATTTGAAGAATGAATGATGGTGCATATCTTTGCAAATACTGTGCTGTAACATCGATTGAAATGACCTTCCTTTCTCACCTCAACCAAACCAGTAGTAGGCGAAACCAACTCTTTTCACGATTGGTACAGTATCTATGGTGCTTGAATTCAAAGTATGAATTCAGACGACATATATACGCAATATAATATTCCCTTTTATCCTTATGAACATCTTTTTATTGAATAATAAGGCAACAAATAAATTGAATTTGGAAAACCAATAGCCTAGGCGAGCCACCGTGACTGGCAGACGTGCAGAGAGAGAGAAGGAGAGAGAGAACCTAGCGGGCATGGAAGAAACCATCAATGAGAATGGATTCGGAGCAGAGTAACCGCAATATTTCCAAGCATTAGCAAACCGCGGTGTCGAGTGTTTGGTCCTCCACCGAATGGAAAATGATTAAATATACTTAAAAAAGAACACAGCTTTATTTCCTTTATAACAAAAAACTCATGCCATATTTGTTCTTGAATTCTCAACAGTCACCAAGGCCTCCTAGATACTGACTACAGTATCTGGAAACAAAAACATCTCACCCAGTATTCCCAACATTCTCCCACCAAGTTAACGGATAAATAGGAGTTAACTTAACCTAGTTATGGGAACACAAATTCTGCTCATTGGAACTAATTAACATAAAACAAATTCAACTTAGTCCAAATATCTTTTTGGAACATTAATAATTCTTCCACATAGAGTTCTTTTTACTTCTTCTTCATCATTTACACTACCACAAGACACATCACTATCCTCTTTCACAGTCTGCTCTCTCCGTTCACAGTCTGGAATAGAAGATTTAATCTCTGATGATGGTCCACTAACTTTCGCTTCTAGAAGGGGGTAAAGTCTTTGAACTGGACGCAGAGCTTCTCCAGATGCAGTCTTCAAGCGAACAAGGCGGATGACTTCATCCTTTCCAGGTATAGTTTCTATCACCTTTCCTAAAGGCCAGTCCAGTCTCTTCAAATTGTCATTGCCAATTAAGACAACATCACCAACTTGAATACTTCCAAATTGTTTGGCATGCATCTGCTGTTGAAGTTGACCCAAATATTCACTGCGGAATCTTTTTCTCAGATTCTCTCTGAGCTTTAATCTGTACTTCACTCTCTTGTTTAACCTAGAGGATTCAACGATATCAATCTCAGGCACAGACACTTTGTGAACATCCTGAATAAACATTGCAGGTGTTATGGCTTCTAGCTCATTTGAATTATCAGCTATATATGTCAGAGGTCTCGAATTTATCACACTCTCACAGTCACATGATATTGTTTCCATCTCCGAATATGTGAGAGATGAACGTCCTAGTGTTCTCTGAAGTAACCTTTTTACAAGGCCTATTAACCTCTCCCACCAACCTCCCCACCAGGAAGCAGTTGGAGGGTTGAATTTCCACTTTATTCTCTCCACCGAACAGTACTCGAGCACCTTTGACCAATCAATACGCCTGAAAGCAGTCTCAGCACCAGAAAAATTAGTCCCATTATCACTAAAAATTAAAGCTGGTCTTCCTCTCCTTGCTACAAATCGCCGGAATGCTTGCAGAAAGGCATCTCTTGATAATGACAAGAGTAGCTCTAAGTGGACAGCTCGAGTAACTCCACACGTGAATAAACAAATCCATGCCTTTTCAGAGTTTTTCAGGAAAAGGGGTCCAGCCAGATCCACGCCTGAAATTTCAAAGGCAGCAGCATCTCTTACACGTTCTGCTGGAAGTGGTGGAGTGGGAACTCCTAATGGTTTAGCTTCCTGGCGCTTGCAGATAATACATTTAGTTAAGACTGATCTCAGGGTTCTTCTTCCACCTATCACCCAGAATCTTTCTCTCATAATTGAAAGCTTACTCTGAACTCCAATATGACACTTTCGAACATGAGTATCCATAATCAGTCGTGACACAAAGGGATGATTCCTTGGTAGAAGTACAGGATACCGAAAGTCATGGCTATCAGGTCTGTTGGAGATTTTAGTACGTATGCGGAAAAGACCATTATGATCTTCAAAGGGTTGAAGACTGGAGATTCTGGGGTCTGTGGTGCTAGAAAAGGCATCTTTCTGAACTAATTTCAGGACCTTTATTTCAGCAGAGTTAACTTCTTCAGTAGAAAGAGGTCCTGTTTTCTTCATATAATTTTCAGAGCCCACAGCTCTACAATTGTTCATGAACCGACACATCCAAGCAATCATTCTAATAATTTTTTCACTCTTTGAAAAGTATTTGTAGTACCAATCACTTGGAAGGGGATCAGCTTCTTTACAAAGCATAGATGAAACAACCGTACTTTTTCTTTCTTGAGTTATAACATCCTCTTCAAATTCAGCGTCACACAAAGGCCAATTACTTAGTGGTTGGTACAACCATTCAGGTCCCTCCCACCATGGTTTAGCTTCCTGGCAGCTTTTTTTCCAGATCAACCTCTAGATGGCAGGTCAGCAGGGTTACAGATACCTGGAACATGATGCCACTGTTCTATTTGAGTCAGCTTTTTAATCTCATCCACTCGGTTTCCCACAAATGTAGCCCACTGATCTTCCCTTTTAATCCATGCTAAGACAGTGGATGAATCACTCCAAAAGTATGATTCACACCCAGTAGGAAGGTCAGCAATTATTGATGCATGAAGTCTAGCACCAATCATAGCTGCTAGCAATTCTAGGCGAGGTATAGTGACTGTACTTTTAGTAGGGGCAACCCTTGTCTTTGCTTGGATCAGCTGTACATTTACTTGCTGACTCGTCTCTACCCTCAAAAATACAGCTGCAGCGTAGGCATCCTTGCTGGCATCACAAAAGGTGTGAACACTCCATTCACCAGGTTCACTGTTAGAAGGTAGCCATCTTGGGATCTTCACATCTTTCAAACATGCTACATCACCTGCCCATCTTGCAAATCTGTTTGCGATGCCTTGATCCACCTCTTCATCCCATCCAATCTTCAAACTCCACAATTCTCTTAGGATAAGTTTTGGTTCTAGAGTCACAGGAGATGAAAAACCAATTGGATCAAACACTTTATGGGCTGCAGAAAGAATAGTCCTTTTGGTAATTTTATCTGGAACATTTTCGAAACATTCTAGACTTATTGCCAATGTCTCATCTCTTCTATCCCAGACTAAACCAAGTACATTAGTGAGGCAAGTCTCTGGAGGAGCATCTGGATCTGTGAACTCCCACCCTCGTAATTCGAACTTGCCATCAGCCATAACTGATGTAGGTTCTTGAATGAATGCTTTAAGCTTTCTGTCATTGTCAAGACTAGTGATCACATTATCAACATAGAAGCTATCCGAAAGACTCCTAATAGTGGCCTCGGAATATGGGGAAACTTCAAGTTGGCACTCACGAAGAACACTTGTTAGATGAAGTCTTATAACAGCATTCAGCAAATAAGTTCTACAAACAACACCAAACACAACTCTCCTGTGTCTATAAACAATTATATTCCCTGTGTCATCCTTCCATAAGAATCGTAGGAAATTCCTTTCATTGGTACATATAATAATCTGCAAGAAAGCTCTCCAGATGTCAGCAACAACTCCTACTTTCTTCAGACGAAATCTTAAAAGAAGTGGGGGTATCTCTTCTATCAATGCTCTCCCCTTCTCCAAGCACATATTCAATGAGGGACTGTTCTTTTCACGAGTTGATGCATCGAACACAGGCCTAATTTTTGTAGTACTATTTTCTTTGACAACGTGTCTGTGAGGAAGATAATGACATCTGTCACTAGCAATCTCTGAGTCAGGAACTCTTTCAATTACACCTTCTTCAATCCATTCTTCAAAAACATGTTCATATTCTGAGTACAGTGAATTAGCCTTTAACTTCTTGACTGTAGAATCCAATCGTTTTTCAGCAAGAATGTAATTCGATGGGAGATGAGGGTGCCTGTCCTTCCAGGGAAGCTGGACTTCATATCGACCTTCAGAATTTACCTTCACAGTCTCTTCAAAATGCTTGTCAACTTCTGCCTGCAATTCAAGTTTAGTTTACCTATCTGCAGGATCAGTAATGTCTATCAGCTCCAATTTCCATAGATCTGAGATATTTAAATCATTAATTAGCATTGAAGTTACAATCATAGCAGTTGTAACCCTAGGTTGTTTAATGGGGTATTTACCAAAAATTGTCCATCCCAACCTAGTCTCCATAGCTACCAATCCACCAGATAAATTTCTGATATTACCAGAGAATAGTCTAGCAGAAACATCAGCACCAATCAGGATTTCTATTGGTCCTGGAATACTTATAAATTGTTGAAAATTATTAGTATGACCAACTATTTCATTAACCAATGCTTTGTCCTGAACAAGAGGTACATTATCACAAATATTGTCTTGGTCCAATACCTCAAAATTGCACAGAAAGTCATTACTGAGACTGGCCAGATAAATTCTATACTTATCATGCTCACAACTTCCAGTCTTTTGACCTCCAAATAGTGAATGGACAATTATTTCCTTGCCAACAGGTGAATAGTTCATCTCTTGTGCTGTCCTCTTCAAAATGTAAGAACGTTGTGACCCTGTATCAAGAACTGCCTTCACAATACATTCTGAACCATTTCCTCGTACTTTCACTTGTAGCGTAGGAAGCAACACACTGTTATCACATGTCAAATTGGCATGAGCTTCATCCTTATGCACAGTCATTTCTTCGGGCTTGGTAACGTCCGTACTGGTAACCACATTCTTGTTTCTCTTTAAGTCAGGACACAATAAGATAACATGGCGTTTGTCACAAATCAAACACTTTCGCTTAAAGGTACACCTTTTCGCCATATGGTTTGGCTTAACGCAAATGAAACAATGTTTCTTAGCTTTAATGATATCAAGCTTCACTGAGAGCGGCATATCTCGAGCTTTGTAGCAGTCAGCGCTACTATGCTGTACATCATTGCAAAATATACAAACTGAACGTTTATCTTCTTGTAATGAGAGTAAACCCATGGCTGTAGGAACTTCGGCTTGTCTTGAATATGATTTTGGACTGCTGTCTTTCTGAACTTTCTTTGGTCTATCAGTTGACTGCTTAAAACCTGACATGGCAACATGGATGCGTTCTTCATTTTGAACTTCAGCTTTCATGAATGACATGAACTTATTAAGCCTTTGTTCTGCATTAGATGTATCACTGTATAATGAACTCCGCTGCCATACTCTTAAGAAATCTTCAGTCATGCATGATTCTAACAAAGGGCAAAGGATTGCTGCACACTTTCCAGTTGTGACACCAAGAGATTCAAGTGCCCTCAAATGACACTCCAGTTTATCGTACATATCCGTGAGGGAACGGTATGATTTATTTGGAGGAAGGGTCAAACTGAGAAGATCCCTTATATATACTTCAATAAGAAGGTCCTCCCTACCAAACCGTTCTTGAAGTGCCTCAATCACTAATGTGTAGTTATCATCTGTAGCTGGGAAACTGTCTACAACAGATCTAGCTCTAGAGTTTGGTAGAATAGCTTGCATCAGGTAATAAAATTTATCTACCGGGGCAATCTCTTCATTATTGTGTATACGTTGGAATTGGTTCCAAAATGGCAGCCATTCCCTGAGTTCACCGCCAAACTTGCGAAATTCAATGGTGGGTAACTTGATTTTCCTATTTGTTTGAACATTAGATGACGGTTCTTCACTTGCAACAGAAAGTTGATCTTGAGAATCAGTTTTTGAGCACCGTACTTTTAACAGTGTATACTTATTACGATACTCATCAGCAGCTAATGCCTCTTGTTCTAATGCTTCCTCGGTTGCACCATTGTCCAACATATAATCCATAACTTGTTCATTCAGCATATTTATCTTCTCAAAATATCGTTCTATATTATCAAATGCTGCACAAGCTTCATCATATTTCTTCTCTTCTAGAAGCTTCTGCATTGTAGCTGCATTTCTGGTAAACAGACTTCTTTCAATTTTTCTTCTACTTTTAATTTTTTCCATTGTGGAAGTAATCACAAAACACTGACAAAAACACTATCGTGCCGTCACTTTGGGCGCCAAATGTCGAGTGTTTGGCCCTCCACTGAATGGAAAATGATTAAATATACTTAAAAAAGAACACAGCTTTATTTCCTTTATAACAAAAAACTCATGCCATATTTGTTCTTGAATTCTCAACAGTCACCAAGGCCTCCTAGATACTGACTACAGTATCTGGAAACAAAAACATCTCACCCAGTATTCCCAACATGCGGTATTTTAGCAATGGTGCACAGAGATTTTGAGAATACCCCGGTTTACCGCGGTAACGGAACGGCTGAGAAAACCGAAGAATGGTGCACTCGGCCATGAAAGTATCATCAAATAAAGCAATCTTTTTATTACAGCATGAGTTTTTTCATGTTGTAGTGAATTTTATTAGTATATGGTATATTTCGAAGAATAAGAACCTGCAAAAATGTATAAAAAAGTTATAAAAATATAACTGGTCCATAGGTGCTGTATTTATGGTGCTGTATTTATGCTTCTTTTTAAACGAAAGTTATTGAAATGATTTAAAAGTCGAAGTAAAAGACAGTTGGCATTACGCGGGGTAATCCCTAACACCCTAGCTCACAGGTTAGCAGGCTGTAACAGCCTGTAATAGCATTGTTGCTGTAATAGTATAAAGACATAAATAGCGATTCAAAACACTGAGAAGACAAAACCAACCACTGAATTAGTGGATTCGAGGATTGAATAAATTTTTGATACACATGGCTTTCATAATTGATTCACAAAGAAATAAATTCATTTCTTCAGCTGAATCATGATTCATTCGTTCAGTACAATGATTTGTTCACTATGGTCAATTGTCCATGATTTGCCATTCGTTCACGAATTCTAGACTGTTTTAAAAGGAAGAAGTGTTTTTTCTTTCTGTATTGGGATGTAAAGTTAAATTAATTAATTTACATCACAAGAAAATTTATAATACTACAGAAACGAGCAATTAAAGTTATATTTGGTCTAAGTTATTACACTCCAACTAAAGATGTATATTATATATCAGGGATTGAACCATTAACAGTCACCTTAAAATTATCCTCAGTAAATTTTGCTTATAAAGTAATAAATAACATTTGTGCCAGCAATCTAAATCTGTGCATAAACAATGAAATGCATGATCACCTGACAAGAAACAAACTCATTTTAACTTACACAACCAATACCACCAAATATGGTTTGAAGGGAATTCTTAAAATGATTGTTACAGAATACAATAACTTACCAAATAAGATAAAAGAAAGTGTTTCACTAACTATGTTTAAAAAAATGTCCAAAAAACACCTCCTTGATGAATTTTTTAATAATTAAGTTTCATTTTAATATGTCAAATTGTGCAATCTATAGTTATTTATTATGTAAATTGTGATAAATTACCTTTATATTATGCTACTTAAATTAGTTGGGATTATTATTTAAACTTATCTTTTATGTATGCTAATATGGCATTTTTTTGTGTTTTACTGTATTTATGATGTTTATGATGTTTATTATGTATCATACTTAGGCTACTGTTGCCATTTTCTCTGTATTAATTCAATTTTTTTGTATTGTCCCTGCTACGAGCCATTGGCTCTTTGGGATCTTTTTTGTCAAATAAAAAAAAAAAAAATCATTTTGTAGTGAATCTGGGTAAAGACACCTACCTTTGTAATTAAAGGCTAAGGGAAAAGTTGGTATCAGTATGTCTCTTTTCCCCCCAACTCTGTTCACTAAGTTTGGCACACCCTAATGAATTGTTCTAGTTACGCCTATGAACTAGTATGGTAATTCTTGTTATATAAACACATTTCTTTCTATTTTTACTTATTCCTCCCCACTATTGTCTCAATTTCACATGTCGGATATATGGCAACCTTAAATTACAAAATGCAGAAACTCAGCCTTGTCACTATTAAAGTCTTTAAGATGTTGAAATCAAATATACTGGTATGGGTATTTCGACCAACTTGTGGTCATCCATAGTGATATGAACATTGGATATGGCAACCTTACCACAAGGAGCCTGAAAAGGTTTGAAATCCTTGAACTATTATGAAAATCTGGAACTTTCCTTATGCAGTGTAGCATACTGCAAAAAGCACAATCCTTTCAGAATCCTTTCATCTTAACTTCTTAAGCCAGGTTTTAAATTTTGAGGTTCTTATAGTCTGTGCATTTAGACGAGAGCACTGTAAATACAATGCGCATGGAATGACCTTGGTCTTGGTCGTCTCCACTTCCGTCCTTTTGCAGCGCATGCAAGTGCTCTTGTCTAAATGCGCAGGCTGTACAGTGCACTCTATAATAAAAGGGTTTTAATTGCGAGGTTCTTACAATGCACTCTATAATAATCTAATTACCTGAATCCGTTCTTCTCTTCTTGCCAGTCCCACTACAGTGAGTCCTTTCTTAACTAGTTCTTCAGCAATGGAAGCTCCTATACCAGCACTGGCCCCTGTGATTACAGCTACTCGCCCTGCCCAACGTTCCATCTTGAATGTTAAAACTGGAAAAACTGAAGAACTTTAAAGGATAGCTATATTTTTATGGAATTGTAATTAAAACAAAGATGAAGATTTAATATAGACTAGCATAATAGGAAGAATGAAAAGAACAGTTTTCACCCTACATGACTCAGATGGTTGCAATAGCTCCTGATCCCAAAGATTGTAGGTTCAGTGGATTTCTGGGATAAAAGAATTCAGCACATGTTGTATCGGTTAGGGCGATAGAGGAAGCAGGCTGTATTGTAGTTAATTAGAATTAGATTTAAAATACAGGTTTAGAGTGAATTGCCCTTGCCAAGTACATCCCAGGTAAATGAGACATGGTGAAAGATACTACTATGTATTGCACTTTCAAACAATGTCAAAAAAAAAAAAAAAAAAAAAAAAACAAACAAACAAACAAACAAACAAACAATGTCCCTTCTGAGATATTTCAGATTGAAAATTCCTGATTTTAGAAAAATCGCAATATTTGAATACCTATTAAAAAAAAGGGATGTAACTCTCAGGCCTGAAATGTTAGGGGAGTGGTATACTATAAACACTATATCCAGAAAGAAAATTGAAGGAGAGCCTTAGTTTTATATTTAACATTTTTAATTTTAAAATAGAAAGTTTTTATTTTGAAAACGTTAACAATTACCTATATATTTCGTTTATTTACAATTAAGTAGGCCTATATATATATATATATATATATATATATATATATATATATATATATATATATATATATATATATACAGAGTCCGCCAGAAAAATGTATACACTCTTTGTCAGACTATATCGGGATATTACCAGTATAATACCAGTATGTTGTAGTATGGTCTTATGCTCAACACATGTTGTTACTTTCAACACGATAGTGACAAAACAAAATGGCTGGAGAACGCTTAACGTTCGAGCTGCGAAAATGCATTCTGAAGTGGTTTATCAGGTTTGATAATGCCGTTGAAGTGCGAGTTTGAAACAGAACCCCCAACCCGCCTAACAATTAAACGCATTATTAGCAAGTTTGAGGCACATGGAACGATTTGTGATATTCATAAAGGAAGATCAGGAAGACTGCGTACAGCTACAAGTCCTGCTTTGTCGGATCTCGCGTTGGAAAAGTTTGTTACTTCTCCACAAAAGTCTGCTACGCAATGTGCGTGTGAAGTGGGGATTAGCAGTACAAGTGTACGAAGAATTCTGAAAGGTGCTAAGTGGAAACCTTACATTCCACGATTACTGCATGTGATTAATAATGACGATCCTGATTGGACGAAGAGGGCCCATTGAGTTCCCTCCACGGTCGCCAGAATTAACCCCTATGGACTTTTACTTTTACTTATGGGGAACCGTGAAAGATCAAGTCTATCGACGTAAGCCACGCACGTTGGAGGAACTTTGCCAGGAGATTACAGCGGCATGTGCTGCGATCTCAATTGAAACATTGACCGACGTAGCTGCGGCGACCGCTCATCGTTCAGTAATGTGTCTGGCCGCCAACGGCCAACATTTTGAACATCTAATGTAACCACTGAACTAAGAAAGTACTACCGGTAGATGTTTGATTAGTATTTAAATTAAAAAAACAAACCTAATAAATAGTTTCGTTCCTTAAAGTGTGTATACATTTTTCTGGCGGACCCTGTATATATACTAGACAGACAATATTGTACATTTTATGCTCTTTAACATTGTTTTTGTTTGAATGAAATATCTTAAAAAACAAAGAAGCTGTGGAGTTTAACGCAAACCTCTATAAATTGCAAAATAGGCTGAGGCACCAATACAAAAATGGCCGCTCAAAAAGAAACTGAACACCTAAAAAATTAATGAATACAGTAGAGTCCTGTAAACTTGGCCTAATATGGACCGAAAGGGCAACGAGTTTCCGAAATTCCGATTTATCGAGAGTAAGGGCCTAAAATAAATCTGTTACTGCAAAAAATGAAAAATATGTCAATTATCCTCAAATATAACAAACACCGTTAAAATCTTTATATAACATGTAAATCTGAATAGGCCTATAGACCTATAGTTCCTCTTCTATGAAACAAAAAGTATATGTGTCAATATATTACAACAAAATAGTTTACCTATTTCTTACCAAAGAATATTGTTTGATACTCGTGTCATGGTTGCCGAGTAATCTGAATTGTTGGATTATCGAGTGCCAAGTTTTCAAAACTCTACATTACCTGTTTTCAACTCTCTGAATATAGTACAAATATAAACTAAACTAAACTAAACTCCGTTGCACTACATCCCTGGAGAGACTTTGCCTACCACCCGACCGCTGCGTCATCTACCATAGGCAGATGGCAGGATTTGGGGGCATGTGGTCAGCATGCCGACACCCACGGCCGTAAATGGTGGTTTTCATGACTAGATATTATCTAGCCGTCATTATCATCTTCTTCCCATCCTCGCCTTGTCTGGAGTGAGTGTGTGTGTGTGTGTGAATGGTGTGTCTTGTCCTATGTGTTCGTGTTGTCTTGGAGGTGGCCCCAGCTTTGGGCTGATCACTCATCCGGGGAGGCCCTCCATGTCCTTGTCTGGTCAAAAAAGTATGTGTGTAATCCATAGATAATCCCTCTCCCGACAGGTCGCATCTCTGTAGGGCCCGGGTACCTTGGGTCACTTAAATCCTAAAAGGGAGAGATAAAACTAAGATAAAGAAAGAAAGGAAAGAAAGAAAGTTGCATCCAGTAAGGTGTTACAGTACTGGAGAGCTCCACTTTCTGGGTTCTTTCTGAAGAACGTTAATACATGAAATTCAGCATAGTACGAAACAAAACTCTTTGCATATTTGCTGTTGATAATGCTAACCATCAATGTGAAGGTAGAGAGTGTTAGAATCTTAAAATTTCTGTTTGAACATAAGTTCCAGTCATGGTGCAGAATACTGGAAAAGTAAAATCCGAAAGTTGTAGAAAGTGAACTCCTTAATCATTATCAGAGGACTGTAGTACTGGTATGGTATTCCATAAACTATTGACATATTTTAATTATAAATACTGACTTGTGAAAGCTTGTTGCTTTACTTAGTTCATTAGTTGGGCCAGAACTGGCTGAAAGTCTATTCCAGGAATTTTTCTAGTAGTTTGCCAGGAGAATTTTGTGAAGAATTCTGAAGTTATGAAATTTAAGAATTGATCTGAAATGTGACGTAATGGATAACAATCACAGTATTGTTTTCCCATTTCTCTATGATTATTATGGACTATCTCAATGATCCCTTCCCCAGTTGGTGGATTTATCGAGGTTCATTGTGAATTTTAGCAGCCTGCTCTTCAGATCTGACACCCTTATAAAGGCTTTTTTGCTTAGAGATTTTATTACTGGTAAGTCTAAGGTGATTCAAAGACGAATCAACACCCTACAGCAATTATAACAATAACTGCTGGAGAAAGTACAAGAAAGATATTTAATACACTATTCCACCTTTACCCTTAACATATAATATTCAACTTATTATGAAAATGCATTTCGGCGTATGCTGCGCCATCTTCAGTTCAAATAAGATGTTCAAATAAGATGATGTGTTCATTACATCTTATTTGAACTGAAGATGGCGCAGCATACGCCGAAATGCATTTTCATAATAAGTTGAATATTATATGTTAAGGGTAAAGGTGGAATAGTGTATTAAATATTTAATATTAACCCTTATCTGTTGAAAATGAGTTATTTCAATAATTTTTACAAGAAAGATGTTAGCTGTGTGTAGACTTAGAGAGCAATTTCTTTTTTTATGTCAAAACACTTTTGAATTACCCTTAAATTAAAAATAAGAGCAGTAGCAAGGTTGTTCTTTGGGTACTGTTTAAAATGTTTTCTTTAAAAAGTATTACTAGAACTTAACTTACTCACTTGTTATGTGGAATTGTTATAGGAAAGAAAAACACACAACATACGTAGGTAATCAATGTGTTACAATGCCATGCAGTCAAGTTCCATGTGAGCAATCTAGTGAGTGAATGATAAAGCTTTATAAATAAGGTATTAAGCAGAATTTGGTAACTCAATGAGGTAACTCTTGGTGCAATTACCATGCTTTATCAGATGTAGTCTTTTATCACCAGTTTGTTGTAACAACATAAGTAATTTATCAGTCTTATCTTTATACTGCATTAAGTTGTATTGACTTTGCACTTCTGAAATTAAAATACTGTGTAACACTGCGTGATAGGTAAAAGCGAGTGGCAACTTGTCCCAAATTGCCTAAGAATTCAAACAAAATCTCACATTTGTGTAAAGCTGAATTAATATTTCCTAAATCATATTAGTAACAGGAATTTTGAAAATCTTGATTTAAAGAGTTAAAATGACATTGCTACTGCAGCAGTTCCCAACCTTCGTCTGGGATTAGGTCCATATTCTCAGTTTCTCATAAATTTTATCTCCCCTAGTAGCACACTTCGTTGGCCCATCGGAGGAATTTGGTTGGCATGGTAGGGATATGTTGGGGAAAGGTTCGTTGTAATTTCCTCGGTTGCGCCAACGCATTTATCGTTTGCTTTGCCCGACCGTCCTACCGTTGGGTTTGATTATTGGCCCAACAATTTTTTTTGTTGGAATATAATCGCATTTATGTTAAAATTAAAAAGTGTTGAAATAACATTATAAGCGTTAAATTTTTATTTCCTATAAAATAAACTGTGTTAATTCATAAATTATTCAAGCTTATCCTGCGCGCTAGATCCTCCAAGTTCTCTTCGGAAATTTCCGGCATAGCTCGTATAGGTCATGCGGCACCTGCGCGTCGACAACATCGCAATCGCAAAACGCAAACCGTCATTCGCCATCTTGATTGTATTAAGGAAGAAGCCGAATGGTAGTGTTTGATTCTCTCGTTCTTTTACATAATATTAGGTAAGCCCTTTGATTGTTCTCTGAATATATAACGTTATCATTTTTTCACAATACTGTATTATGAGTGTTGCATTCATATTATAATATTGAAGGTTCGTTCAACGTTACAGTACTGTAATTTCCTATTGCAAATTTATTTGTTTCAGATGATTTACATAAAGAAAGACAGAAGGATAAATTAAAGCAGAGTAGGCGCAACGAAATTTCAACTGAATTGAAACGCAGTTCAAGAAAAGCAGTTCTACAGTTCAAAATCTACATCAATTGCGGGATTTTCAAGATTTCAAACTTGCAAGTATAGCCTACAATAATGTTAAGGTATAAATATTTGATTTATTATTAAAATGTAGATGCCCTCATTATATAGCATAAAAAATCCAGGGAATGTTGTCAGTAACATTTAAATATGATGTTAATCTTTATTTTCTCATATCAGTTTGGCAAGTTAGTACTTTGCGACTCACCCTGCTCCCCTTTCCACTCGCCTGCCATGTCACCTAATATTTCACAAATAAATAAAAATACCCTTGCACCTCCACATAATACTTCATAATTATAAAAACGACCCTTGCAACAAAATAGGCTATTTTGGATTGAGAGTAGGGGGGGGGGGACTCGGGTGAGTCGCAATGTATCATTTTCCCGTGACCAGTTATGCCATCATTATTAAGCTCTATCCACAATGTGCAGTTGGCCACTTGAAAGCTGCCCACAATAAGAAGTTAACATTGAGGTTAGGGAAACATTTAATAGTAGGGCCTACAAATAATGGGAAGGAATCGATTTATAGTGCATAATATGTAGGCTATAATAAATACATCTTGCTTTTCATAGTAACCTAATCTATTTCTTTGCACTAGTAAATAATTTTCAATCTCGTAATATGTAACTTGCAGTTGGTAGTCGATGATGAATTTCTCGACTGCCGAATACCAACTGCTGACTGCAACTGTACTTTGTGAATGGCGTACATTACGATCACCACATGTTTTACTTTGACTACCAACTACAGACTGCCAACTACACATTGTGGATAGAGCTTTAGGCCTAATACGTTAGTTATATAATCAACTCTACCAAGTAACTTGCATTCTATTTGCCTGTAACTTATAATTTAAAAACATAGTTCATGAGAGGGTTAAAAAATGCATTTACATTATGTTTGAATAACCGTCTAAATCTCATTAGCTTAACTTGATTGCTAGAATGCTTTTCCATCAAATTGTTTCATCTATCCCTATAGGCCTATATGTGCACTTAATAGATTAGGTTATTTAAAACATCTTTACGAATTCATGCAAAATCTCTTCACAAATTTCTAAAGAATTCTATCTGTTCTGTTCTTAATTTAGGCTTACATTCAGTCACAATTTTGGTTATAACCCCAATAGGCTACAGTTTGTAGAATTCAATTTAAAATGAACTCTAAAATGTTGTGTGTAGGCCTAATCAATTTTGCTAATGATCATAACATCAGTCTTTGTAAAAGTAAAATATTACTAGATTATGGAGTAAAATGGGAATAATGGAACTTTGTGCCCCACGCGATCCCCTTTCCACTCGCCTGGCTGCTTCCCGCATGCCACCTGCCACGCTTCCCCGCAGGTCATGCCGTCATGCCTGTAGCTGCTGCTCAACGCCGGTAATGCGTAATTGCATGTCACCTAATATTTCACAATAAAAATAAAATACCCTTGCACCTGGCATTCAACCCAATTATGTACTAATTCCATTCTACTATCCCCCACAAATCCTATTTCCCTTAAATCTACATCCTAATATTTTCTTTCCACCTACGTCTAAGTCTTCCAAGTGATCATTTCCCTTTGGGTCTCCCACTCAGCATTTTTTAGATGTCTTTCCCACCCATACGCACAACATGTTTAGCCCATTTCGTTCCCCGTGATTTAATTTCCCTTACTATATCTGGTGGCGAGTACAGATTATGAAGCTCGTCGTTATGCAGTTTCCTCCAGTCCCCATTTTCATCTCTCCCATAGGCCCAAATATTTTCCTAAGCAGCCTGTTTTCGAACACACTCAGATTATGTTACAAACTGCATCTTACAATCAAAATTGTAATTGAATGTAAATTAAGAATATAATAAATATAATTATTATGAATTTTGAAGTGATTTTACACAAATTTTTAAAGCTTTTTTAAGCCTATATTGAAGTCTTTTAAATATTAATTGATAATGAATAAGCTAATCTAAGTGCATAGGTCTATAGGAATAGATGGAACAGCATTTTAGAAATAAAGCTCTTACAGGTTAAGCTAATCAGATTAGACTGTTTTTCAAACATAATGTAAATACGCCTTTTAACCCTGTTATGAACTATGTTTTTAAATTATACAGGCATGTAGAATGGAAGTTACTTGATAGAGTTGATTATATTTCTAACGTATAGGCCTAATAATGGTGATGCTATCTGGTCACAAGAGCTGGATAACAAATTAACTAATCACAGTAGGCTAAAAGATTGCACATTGTTACTTATATGAGAATATAAAGATTAACACCATATAATATTGTAAACGTTAATAGTAACATTCTTGGATTTCCTAGACTATATTGAGGGCATAAGGTGGAAAGATCAACTTACATAAATCAACTATTCTCACATTGCTTAAAAATGAAGTTTATTAATACATGTTATGTAGTTCATAATATATATATATATCTGACTTATCCATAACTTGTAAAGCAGCAATAACAATAAACTATTCATTATTCATTTCTCTGAATTTTATTTAGCCTATAGCCAAGATTCTTTCCTTATGTTATACCATGTATCACCATTTTTCTGAGATATAGAATTCTGGACCAGGGTGCACATAGCCTCATGAAGACGAGGAGCCACTTGATAAAGAAATAGCGGCTTCAGTCATGAAGACCACCATCTGCCAATTGTAGAAGAATGGAGGAAGAAGATGCAACATGGGTAGTAGGCCTTGTCCCCTCATGGGATGAAGTTCTCGACCATTAGTATTACAGTGCTTTCACTGTACGACTTGGCCGGCAATTGCACGGGCCGACTATCCGTGACTCATGCATCAAGCGCCCAAGTGATGCCTCGTCTCACCACTGAAGTCTAGCATGTGATCTGATTGCGTTCACACGTGAATAATTATTACAGCAGTGTTTGTGTTTTTTTATGGTTAAAGTAGTTTTTAGTTTTGCTTGAAGTGTTTTAAAAATGCCACGACCTAATTATACATTAGAACTACTGCGTGTGAATAGCAATTTCCTCATTAGGTGCCATAGATGTAATGATGCAGAAGGACGGCATTTCCAACATCTCCTGTGATAAGGTAAGTTTGTATTTTTATTTTATATTTTCATATTTTATTGTGATTACAATTTCGGAAATATATACGATTCGCCGGGAGTACCGTGATATGTCACGCGCCTGGCCCCACATGAGGTTTATCTGTGACGGTGGAGCGGCCCGTGCGATTGCCGGCCAAGTCGTACAGTGAAAGCACTGTATAACCATCAATAAGCCATCCAAATCCAATGATTTCCCTATATTCCTCCATTAGGTTCTGCTTTTTGTCTTGGTTTCATGTTTATTTTATCATAATTAGGTAGTTGATAAAATATTTTCCTCAGCAACTGCATTTTAAGAATGATTAGCAAGTCCATGCAAATCTTTTGCACTTTGCCCCTTTTGATAGGTGCCCAGGAAAACTAGGCATTTAGCTAACTAATAAATTCATTCTTATACATTCACAAAATACAGTATACGGTTGAATTAAGAGCAACATAAGAAATGTATACTGTTTTTTGTGAATCTGTATGAGTGAATTTATTAGTTAGCTAAATACTTGGCTTTCTTGGACTATTATCAAAAGGGGTGAAGTGCGAAAGATTTGCATGGATTTATAAGTCATTCTTAAATTGCAGTTGCTGGGGTAAATATTTTATCAACTACCTAATTGTGACAAAATAAACATGAAACCAAGGCAAAAAGCAGAACCCAATGGAGGAATGTAGGGAAATCGTTGGATTTTGGTTGGCTTATGGATGGAATTCGGATGGCAACAGTTGGCATTCTGTTGGCATTACAATGATGGCCCAACAGATCGCCAACGAACATTCCCAACTGTTGGGATTTTGTTGGATATTGGTTGGCTACAGTTGGCAATTGGTTGGGTAAAATGCACTTTGCCAACGGAACCCCGACGGACATTCCTAACCGTTAGCCAACGAAACATGGCGATCATTTCCCAACATTGGCCCAACGATCTGTGCTACTAGGGTCAGGCTGTGCCAGGAATGTATGAGTAACTACAGTGACACACTAAATCTTTTTCCATGGAAGAACATGTTTCCATTTCAACCAGGGGCTTCGCCAGGAATTTTATCAAGGGGGCTCATACTCAACATAATTCCAAACACAATGATTCTTGAGAATGTGTGGACAACTTGAACAAAATATTACAATGATTCTTATTTATTAGACTGAACGATGTGGCAAGCTTTTCTCTAGCTCCTCCTTTGTTCAGGGAAATGTTCTCGCTTTCTGGTAGTCCTTAGCCAAGAACTTCAGCACCACATGTGCTCAATCTAATTTAAATCTTGATTCTGTGCAAGTGAAGTGCTGTTTGTTGTATCCTGTTATCAATGGCACTTGTGGTTTCAAAACTTAGCTGTAAAATTCCATCTAGCGAATTGAGAGAATTTGTTGGCCTTGGCCTGCGTAAAATTTTGCTCGGGAGGGGTTCGATGTCAAGTCATTTCAGCTCTATGTCCCTTCGCACACTGTCCATTTCTCAATTAAACTAGAGTCTATAAATAAAAACTTTCCATACTGTATGGTGTATAGGACACGTTTTTAAAGTCATCTAAAAATCCACCAGTGGAAAAGTCCCATTAATGCCGATTACATCACAATGATATTGTGAAGAGCTCCTGATTACTTTACGAACAGATTTGTGGATTTCGGCAGGAGTATTCGAGTTGTATAATAATTATTGCATCATGGATTTGCAAGAAGTAGCAATTATAATATTATAGACAGGGAACTAATAACTTGAGTGCTACCATTCTTATAAATCAAGTTATAAGCATATGAAAATCCATAACACATTTTGCATACTTAAATATGGTACCTATCCTCAACGGGCTACTGTGGATAACCTGAAGTGATGTCAGTTTCGAGATAATTGGAAACCAATATTAATGAATAGATTTTATGTGGATTATTTTTCTTTTCTAGTCTTGATAAAAAATCAACTCATCACTTTCATTTTCATAGGACTCATTCTCTGATGAAGAGCAGTTCATAGTTTTTGCATGAAAATAAACTAAATTTTTATGAATGAATAAAGAAATTCGCACAATTATGTAGTTATTTGTGCTAGTGGCACTTGTTGTCTTCTCCTCCATATCTGTCACCTAAAGCTGCATACACACACGGCCAACAAAGGCCAATGAATGACAACCAACTGCTTCGTTGGCCTTCGTTGGCCCTGTGTGTACGGGAGACAAATCAGAGCCTTGGTTTAGGTTCGGACTTCTGGCTGTAAAACATCAAAAGGTTTGTGTTGGGTCCCCTCGCCTGGTGTAGACGTAGTGTAGTGTAGAATCCCTTGGCCCCAACCCCGTGATTTGATGTGGACAAGAGGCGGAATGCCAATGCATTGGCGACCAACATTCGCCCCATGGCCTTCGTTGGCCGTGTTTGTACGCAGCTTAAGAAACATTGTTCATAAAGTTTGGTTGGTCTGATACAATCGATGATGAAGATGGAATTGAAGAATATTTCATTTAAATAAAGTGTGAAATAACACTTATATCCAATGCTAAACATAAAGTATGCAAGTAGGCTATTTCACTCTTGTCCTTTGATAAAAATGTCATACATGCACTTTTGAAGTCACTAAAACAATATATGTTATTATGAAAGATACTTGTAAGTTTCTGTTTAAGGTCTTTCATTTAACTTACATCACTTGATTTTATTCTTGAATATTGAGCTGTATTTGTTTGACCTGTAGAATGTCACGCTGTCTCGTAAATTTCACAAGTTCCTTCGTATTCGGCACTTATCGTCGTTAGTGGTCTATTATATAAATGAGATGCATTTAGACACAAAATTAACGTGTCATCTTCAGTCAATGTTAAGCTGATGTTCTGCTGTATGTACCAATTACTTCCTATGATGTCCTGCCGGGGGTACCGCCAGCCATCACAGAAAGTAGTTGGTACATACAGCAGAACATCAGCTTAACATTGACTGAAGATGACACGTTAATTTTGTGTCAAAATGCATCAACCAGTACCCCGCCAGCCATCATAGGAAGTAGTTGGTACATACAGCAGAACATCAGCTTAACATTGACTGAAGATGACACGTTAATTTTGTGTCAAAATGCATCAACCAGAACTTGTAAAATTTACAATGAGACAACGTGACATTCTCCCTAGTAGCACACTTCGTTGGCCTAACTGAGGAATTTGGTTGGCATGAAAGGGATATGTTGGGAAACGGTTGGTTGGAGTTTCCTCAGTTCGGCCAACGTCCTATTAGTTGGCTCGCCCTCCTGTTAAAAGTCCAACTGAAAGAATTGTTGGCCCAACAATACATTTCATTGGAATATAATCGCATTTATATTAAAATTAAAAAGTGTTGAAATAACATTATAAGCGTTAAATTTTTATTTCCTATAAAATAAAACCGTGTTAATTCATTAATTATTCAAGCTTCTCCTGCGCGCTAGATGCTCAAGTCCTCTTCGGAAAATTTCCGGCGTAGCTCATAGGTCATCGGCACATGCTGCTCGTCGACGGTGAAGCACGCATAACATCGCATGAGTGTTATATTCGCCATCTTGATAATTTTAAGAAGAAACCCAATGATGTTTTGACTCTCATTCATGTGCATAATATTAGGTAAGCCCTTTTGTTGTTCTCTGAATATAATGTTATCATTTTTACACAATACTGTATTATGAGTGTTGCATGAAATACAGCCTCTAAAAAATATGTAGGCCTATCAGTTATAGGCTATTCTGAATTTACATTATAATTGAAGGTTCAACACTGTTATTTCCTATTGTAAGTTTATTTGTTTCAGATGATTTACTGAAAGCAAGTCAGAAGGAAATCAAAGCAGAGGAGCATAAGCAATGAAATTCCAACTGAATTGGAACAGTTCAAGATCAATTGGGATTTCCAAGATTTCAAACCTGAATCAAGTTTGTCGAGAAGTACCCAGTAAAAATGTTAAGGTATAAATATTTGATTTATTATTAAAATGTAGTACCGGTAAAATCTTATTGTAGGGGGGCCCACTTTGAAAACCAACTTTCTCCTCATAAAACACTTAATATCACATGCATTTTGTTATAGATAGATGTGTGGAGAGGAGATGTTGCCTCAACGAATGATTTGGTCCAACCCACCCGCCCTAAACGTTACACTTTCTTTTATAACACGATCTAGCGAAAAATAGCGTGAATTCCACCATATTTTATATGAAGAAACTCGGGATTGGACGTTAGAGGCGTGACGTCACAGCAGTTGAACACGTTTGATTCTGGGAAACAGGTTCACCAATACAACAAACCTTGCCTTCTGCAGAATTCAGAATGCCCTACTAAATTAATATCACCGTTCATAACCTAATAGAACCTGTCACTAATTAGCAACACCGTTCCCAACCTAACTGTCACTAAAGTAGAATTTCAGGAGAATTCAGAATGCTCTACTAAATTAATATCACTGTTCATAAGCAATGTACAAGAAGCGTCATGTTCGTCAACCTGCCTCGCTGAGAAACAAAACACATCACCCATCTGTGGAAACCTGCGCACATCGCGAGGTGGGCTCCCCTACATTGCGACTTTGCCGTAGTACCAATTTCATCCCCAATTTCCTGTAGTTGTATGTTACCGTATTAGTATTTCATGTAAGTCTTTCCACCTTATCCCCTCAATATAGTCTAAGAAATCCAGGGAATGTTGCCAGTAACATCCATTTAAATATGATGTTAATCTTTATATTCTCTTATAAGTTATAATGTGCACTCTTAGCCTTCAATTGCCGGTACGTACTATATGATTACTTACTTTGTTATCCAGTTATCTTGTGACCAGTTATGGCATCATTATTAAGCTCTATCCACAATGTGCAGTCGGCCGCTTGGGAGCTGCCCACAATATGCAGTTAACATTGAGGTTAGGGAAACATTTTACAGTACAAATAATGTGGAGTAATCGATTTATAATGCATAATATGTATAATAAACACATCTTGCTTTTCGTAGTAACCTAATCTATTTCTTTGCACTAGTAAATCATTTTCAATCTCGTAATATGTAACTTCCAGTCGGTAGTCGAAGATGAATTTCTGTACCACCACAAATGTACTTTGTGAATGGCATACATTACTCACCACACGTTTTACTTCGACTACCAACTACAGACTGCCGACTGCACATTGTGAACAGAGCGCCCCATGCATTCCCCTGCCACTCGCCAGGCTGCTTCCCGCGTGCTGCCTGCCCCGCTTACCCGCAGGTCATGCCATCATGCCTGTAGCCGCTGCTCAATGCCGGTAATGCGTAATTGCGATTGGCATGTCACCTAATATTTCACAATAAAAATAAAATACCCTTGCACCTCCATATAATGTTTCACAATTATAAAATCGACCCTTGCAACAAAATCTGATAGAGCTTTAGGCCTAATACGTTAGTTATATAATCAACTCTACCAAGTAACTTGCATTCTATATGCCTGTGTAATTTAAAAACATAGTTCATGACAGGGTTAAAAAATGCATTTACATTATGTTTGAATAACCGTCCAATCTGATTAGCTTAACCTATAAGAACTTGATTGCTAGAATGCTTTTCCACCAAATTGTTTCATCTATTCCTATAGGCCTATATGTACAGTTAATAGATTAGGTTATTTAAAACATCTTTACCAAATCGTGTAAAATCTCTTCAAATTTCTAAAGAATTCTATCTGTTCTATTCTTAATTTAGGCCTACATCCAGTCACAATTTTGGTTATAACCCCAATACAGTTTATAGAGTTCAATTTAAAATGAAGTCTAAAATGTTGCGTATAGGCCTATCTATTTCGCTAATGATCCTAGTAAAATATTACTAGATGGAATAAAATGTACTGTTAACCTATAATTCCACACTTTGTATTGTTCTCCTAGTACTTGAAGTATGCAATGTACGTATGTTATTGGCAAATCAGTTGGATTCTTATTTAATGGGAAAGCATTGCGATCCCAGCAGGAATCATCTTCAGCCCTTGTAACCAAGAGCGTGGAATTACAGAGTGTGAACTATGAGAAGAAACACTAGGAACAAACATACAACCATAAGTGCATTAAGTTGTGAGTACATTTTATCCCATAATCTAGTGATATGTGATAGGACTGTCTATATTTTACTTTTACAAAGACTGATGATATGAACATTAGTGAAATTGATTATACACAACATTTTAGCTAAGACTTTGGTTTTAAGTTGAAATCTACAAACTGTATCTTACTTATACCCAGTCAGCACACATATGTAAAATATATGTAAAACTTACGTTGTCCCTAGATCTAGGAAACATACATCACACATATGGGTTAGATAAAATCTACGTATAATATATGCTCAAATGTTCCACTTTTTTATGTATAGTTTACGTCAATTTCATGTCAATGCAGACATTAATATATATTAATTATACGTACAGTCACATAACGTACTATTGATGTACAATATATATACGTAAAAAATATGTAAAGATGATATATCAAATGTATATTTTGTATACAATTTATGTATATAGGGCCTTTGGTTCATAAAATGTTCACATACATACACATACATACATACATACATACATACATTTTACGTATACTATCCATACATGAGAAATCCACCAAATGTATATTTGATATACAGGGACATTCTTTCTCAGCGCCTCGCGTAATGTGTAGCTTCATGCACAGCACCTCATGCTGCAACAGCAGATACATGGACCCTTCATAGAACCTGTATCCTTAAATGTGTTTGCAAGGTACTTATTATGGTACTGTGGTCAGATAAGGCCTATCTGGAAACTTCTGATGAAATTCTTTTGTTCTACCACATGACTTATTTGTCCTCATGAACGTGATGTGTATATACATCGTGTCCCCGCAAAGGATTATTGTACTCTGGACATTACACAACACAGTATACAATTAAATATTACACTGAAATATCACAGAGTTACGGACTGGATTTCACAGTACACAAAGAAACCCTGCACTTAGAGACTCATAGTTATAACATAACAGTAACAAACACACTCCACTCTGACATCCACATAAACACTGCTATAGTACTGTATGTGGCAGCAAACTTGGAACAATTACAGCATCTTCTATATGAGCATAGCAAGTACAAATTCTGAGATTCTGGTTAATGCAGGGAGGCACAAAGGATAAATGCATTGGCCGTTGCAGCATAAGGTGCAGTGAGTGCGACAGCCAGTTACGCGAGGTGCTGAGAAAGAATGTCCCTGTATAATTTATTTAAACAATGTTTCTAAAATTGCATCTCCCAAATTGTTTTTGCATTTTGAAGCAGTAGCTTTTTTAGAATTACTAAAAACAAGCTAGCTGTGAATAATTGACAAAAAAGACCCCAACATTGCATTTAATACAGATTGTAGGTAAGAAATTAAATAATAGCACCATAACAATATGTATTACAATATTTTATTCTTAACAGATTACCAAAAGCTTAAAGAAAATACAAATAAGTATTCAAAACAGCAAAAGTTTGCCCTGTATTTAAAAAAGGTGACTTTATGCCTGTTGCTCACGGTCAAATTTTTCTTTAAATTTATTGCACAACTATCACTTTTCAACAAATTGGTATTGCTAACGATCAAATTCGCCTTTTGGCAAACGTTTGGTTATTCGCGTCGGCATATAGGATATGTTCTAATTAAGCTGTCAAACAGCCAATCAGCGCAACGAACGTGAACAGCCCGCGCCCCCGGCGGTATTGTGGAGAACTTGCTGTCTGCAAGCCAAAAGATTGCAAGTGCAGCCATTTTCCTTCCTCACATATTCTTCTTTTCCTAGCGTAGCAACTCCATCAAAATAGCATGGGTATATCAGTGGCGGTTTCTCCTATGTGCTGCAGCACACAGCTTGTTTTCTGCTCGTCGTATCAAACGCAATATTATATTTTCTTTTGCGTAGATTTTGAACTTGGCGCGTCCACGCGAGAATTTCTTAGCTGGTAGCTTGGGAGTGAAGAGTCGGTAATGTGAATATTATCTTTTCCGCCTCGTGAATGCATTTTGCGAACAGCGCAGCGCTCGTAGGGTGTGACGTCATGCTCAACCTTGACTGCAGGGAGTATATGGGAGTTTTAACCTGCAGGATGCGCTGCGGCAGCGGGCAGCCAGTTTGTGTTCTGTGGGGCAGCCCAGAGTGGGATTCTGAGGGAGGTTAACGTCTCACCGGCGGGCGCGCTGTTAGTTATGTGAGAAGATCTTCCACCATCTGACGGTAGGAGGTCGTGATGTAGCGAGTAAGCAATGCTTTTCATCTTCACCACCAAATTCGAATGTGTTAAATTCAGAAAAACCCGGATCCCACAACCCCGATTAAGTATTCTGTCGCACTGGGAACACTAAGCGACTTCCTCTACCTCGATCATTAAAAATACTATTTTCTCGTCTCTTATCTCATTTCGGGGAACTCTCACGCAATTTTCCCTGTCCTAATTATTATTATTATTTGTTAATATTATTATTATCGTTATTATTAATATCATTATTATTATTGTTATTATTATTAATTTTTATTTTTTATATTTTCTCTCGTCACACAACGTTCGACGAGACGAGAGAAATTAGCAAAAAAATAATTAGGGCAGAGAAAATCGCGTGAGAGTTCCCAGAGATGGATTAAGAGACGAGCAGTGTAGATAGGCCTACTAATAATTATTAAAAATATTTTAAGTTTGCTGTATGAAATAGTATTTGCAGCACACTTTCGTTTTGAGCCACGAGCCGCTACTGGGGTAAATACCTGTGTAGATATCGTTATTCCCAACGGATTAGTATAAAAAACATGATGAGAACACGACTCGTTGACATACAAAAACGAAATGAAAATTCGAAGCGGGATGACATAGGAGCCGTCCTCGTATACGCACGATTCACGCTTGCTTACATGATTCCTTGATAGCCTCGTCGTAGCAAGCTAGACTGTGGTGCTAGAGGTCTCGGGTTCGATTCTTGGTATAGTAATTTTTTTTTCTTTCATAATTATTTTAAATAATCGTTAGCAATGTATGATTTTAATATTTCAACGCTTCACGCATTGTTTGCTTTCTTTTATATGGAAAATTCAAATTCACAGGGCAAAGGAAATCTTACAACAGGATGTGAAATTTATAAAATTACAATAATAATTATAAATAGCTAAAGTATTAATGCTCGGCAGATTTAAAGGTCACCGTTATTCAAATCATGGGAAAAACCAAATATAAAGTGCATCGTCGCATGAGAAATAGCCCACCCCCAGCGAAGCACTTCCTTTTAAACCCCGATCTAGCGAATTCTACGGGGATAAACAGGCTGACAGGCTGACAAACTGTTGGGTACAAGGCAAACCTGTGGGCACTCTCGAATTTTTTATATTTGGTACAAGGGGCACTCTCGAATTTTTAATATTAGGTACAAGGGACACACTCGCAGTTTTAATATTTTGTACAAGGGGCACTCCCGCATGTTTAATATTTGGTATTGTCGGGAGTGTCGGCGACAATATACAAGGATAGTTTGTCGCCATGCTGCGCTGAGAAACAAAATGTGAACATCGAGTGGGAGGAGCTTAAACTGCACCTTATATTTGTCTTTCGCAAATATCATAACACTGAAATAAATTATTTATAAGTTTTGTAAATTATCTTAATAATGTGATCTTGTCCTATCCCAATTAATCTGGATAATTGTTGTATTTTAATGTAAACGATACAACAAACTACCATTAGCAGCAGAGTATGAGTGGCTCAATATTTAGAGTACAGGAGTCTACCACTAGGTGGCAGGGTAATACTACGATGTTGCGAAATTTAGTACACAGAGAGAGAATCATTTGCTAGTAGGCATTTGATGACTCATTTTACCGTTACCAAGGGTGGATTTGTTTACACGTTTGCTTAAATTTGTTGTACAATAAATTTAACGAAACAATTTGACCGTGAGCAACAGGCATTAGTAACATCGAAAATTACACACATATCTCACTATTACCAGTTTTCTCAAAAATCTTAGAAAAAGCAATGTATAAAAGGCTCTTATCGTTCATAGTAAAAAACAATATCCTTTCCAAAGAACAGTTTGGTTTCCAAAAGTGTAAAACTATAGCAGACGCAGTATTTACCTAACTTATTGGCAAATGTTTTACATGGTGAATAAAGGAATTGAATTGAATTGAAAACAATCACATCAGCTGATGATGATGGGAAGACCCATTGAATTGATCATACATGATAATAGTGAAGTAAGTGCGTATAATTCCGAGCTCAATCTTGCTACAATGTTATTGATCTCGTTTCTCTTTTCTCCCATTTATTCTGGTCTTTGCCTGGTGAAACCATTCCCTTCAACAGAATTCGACGACCTTGTACGTGAAGGTGTCCTTATGAGGACCGTTACTCAGAACACCTGAAACATTAAGAAAATATCAATAAATAACTGGAAATAATTTATCACCATTAGAACATAAATTAATATCATGCAAGTGATGGTCTTTAATCTGCCACAACATGTAAATTACACAAGACCAGGTTCTAAACGTTAATGCAGAAAATCCCTCCCATCATGTTTGGGGTTAAACAATGTTCTATGTCAAAGCGCAACAGAATTTATATAAGCATACATTAATACCACGATTAGTGCATGGTGTTTAAGCTGACACAAGATCTATCTGTAATTGATTAGCATCATTCTTAAGAGTTAACTGAAAATAAAAAATGAAATTGTGTTCTAAGTCTGTAAGTAACAGAACTGTTGGCACATGAGGTGCACCGCTCATTTTCCCCTCACCTTCATAACCTACTTTACAGAGTTGCCTCATGTGGTAGTGAGGTATATTGTTTTCATTGGAATCTCGCTAAGTACGCGCAAGTTTGATGCGACAGGAGTATCGTTTAAATTATCCTTTTGTATAGTAAATAATTAATTTTGTACTGTTAACGTTTCTTTACCAGCATGGGAACATAAAAGGGGGGGAGACCAGAGGTAAGAGTTCAAAACAGTTTATAGTACGTATCTTTGATCATCGGTTGGATCGTTATTTATAGTATCGCTATTCCCATGATTTTCATTGAAAATAAAATTGGCTGGGAGTTGTGCATAAGGTTCAGGACAAGATCTCTTCGGAGATCCCTAGAAATATTTCTGTTTTTATGCCGTTTACTCTGATGTGCTTGTTCCATTTCCCAAGCTCGCAGTTCCATTGCAAAATATTTCATCTTCAGTAGGCCTAATGTTATCATTGAATTTCAACGTTATTTCGTAAGATTTCGACTCACAAACATTACCACAAGTGTGATGTTATGCGTGGATTATGTTTTCATCCTTATTTCATTGCAAATATAGCCTAAAAGCCTGTTTTAAGCCTTTTTTAAACACAAAGGCGTGTGAAATTTAGGCCACGCCCATTTTAGTTATTTCTTTTAAATACAACATATTATTTAACCTTTCAAGTATATATTATTATATTGATGTTTTTATGCGCTAATGCTTTAATTTAAGTCGTAAATTGAATAATATTGTAATATTAATTTAATTATTCAGACATATTATTATGCAAGTCTTCTATGCGTTCTCCTGGAACATCCAAGATTTCTTCTTCTTTGCGAGATATCTCGATATTTATCGACACGCTCTCCAAGGATGCCATTGTATAAAAAGAAATTATTATATTTCACTTTACTAAATACTTATTGTAATACTAATTCTTATAATCTACAACCTTAATTATAGTTGATTTGTGCTTCAGATTTATCCTATAATTATTTATTATGCTTTAGTATAGCATATCAGGCTTAACTAATTTAAATTTATGAAATTTCAAACATGGGATTTTATGGGCTGTTATGTTGTCAGCATAACTGTTCTTGGCGGTCTTAAAACTACCGTTATTCCCTCTGCAACAGTCGTTTCTTATAGTTGGACGTGTTCGTCCATAGCTCTCCAAAGTTCTAGGAAAATCCTTAGAAATATACAACTCACAACTTCTGGATTCTCACGACTTATAACCAACTTATAATTTCTGGAATCATCTCATAACTTCCTGGAATTTCCCTGGAACTCACAACTATCTTACGACGTGCTGCATTAGCGGAGCCCACATTCAGAACAATTGTTTGGGCATAGCTAAGGTGCTGTGCCTCAATCAACTCACAACTATCTTATGACGTGCTGCATTAGCGAAGCCTACATCTCATAAAGCTAATTTGTGTTTAGCGAGGGTGCTTTGCTCCAATCAACCACACTACAGCTAAGTACTGTATTTGTTAAATCGTTGTGCAGTAAATTGCTGACTGTACAATTCATTATAGGTCTTATATTGGAACCACATCAGGTAGTTAATAGACACTTATGCATCTGAATGTGGTTTTACAAGACTTTGTAGTGAAATAAACTCATAACTTTAAATCTCAAGCTTCAAAATCGTAAACATATATTTCTTCAAACATCTAATTTGCACTATCATATAATAACTATCACTTCAGTTTTTAACTACCATACAATTATTCTTACTTCATCATATTCAAGAACATTATCATATAATTAACAAGATTAACTTCAAGACTAACTTTAAGAATTTTCAAGACTTCAAGATTTCAACTTAATATACAAACTGTGTATTTCTTATTATTAATTTAGCCTTCAGCTAGTTAGTGTTTGTTTCTTAGTGCATTATAAATAAATCTCAGTATTTCATCGCCAGCAGATTTCTTGTCTAATTTTCAGTGCAAGAGGTGCAAGGCAGGTTCCAACCAAATACAGTCCACTTTACCAGCTTCCCACTATCACTCTTTCCCCTTACATTTTGGTCCTCTGGGCTTAGGATTGTTCCACATGTGATTCCTCCAGACCTCGGATCCTTTCAGTGAACTAATTTTTAAACCAAATCTTTCCAATTTTTTCCTGGAATCTGAGACAAGAAATCTGCCTTAAGGACGACAATAATCTCCTGGCAAGGCCAGTTTGAGCAAATACACCAACACAGTGAGAAAGGGTGTCAACACGCAAGTCATTTCTATGTTGCATGCACACAAACAAACAGCAAAGTGATTATTGTATCCAACACTTAACACATTTATACTGTGTCTACGTTCTTTGAAGCTTTTAAATTTCCCCATGTGGGCAACTTAAAGTTAAATTCTCCCCTATTGCGGGGAAAGTGCAAATTTGTTAAATTTTATGTTAAACACCTTCATTATGACTACTCAGGAGCAAACTCTTGCAGCCTTCAGGGCTAAACGTACGCCCATCAGAGCTCAAATAACTCGCCAGTGCAATCTAATCCCCAAACTTCTCGTCAATGATGAAGCAACTTATATCGACCTTTTAGATCGAAAGACTAAACTACAACTAATTTATAAATTTGAAGAAGTTCAGTCCACCATAGAGGAATTAGACTAATCAGAGTCAGAAGAAACCTATAGGGAAGAGGTGGAAGACACTATTTTCCAAACCACTTCTTACATTAATAAGCTCAAAACTAAAACTCATGCGGATGCAGAGGCCAAAGAAAGACAAGCTCGTATCGAAGCTGAAGTTGCAGAAGCTGCTGGTCAAAAGGCAATCCAACAAAAAATCACTAACATTAATAGACTTCACCGTCAATTCATGTCCTATGCGCAATCCATTCATGAATTTGAAATTGAAACAGAGGCTCATTTTCATGAGGCTATTAGTATGAGAACAATGTTTCTCCATTTGTTTGAGTCGTATGAAGTTTCTGCATTACAAATAAGTCCTGACGATTTCCAAGAAATTTCCAAATCATTCAGCGGGCAATTTATGTTCCATTTCCAAAAGATCGCAGTTCCATTGCAAAATATTTCATCTTCAGTAGGCCTAATGTTATAATTGAATTTCAACGTTATTTCGTAAGATTTCGACTCACAAACATTACCACAAGTGTGATGTTATGCGTGGATTATGTTTTCATCCTTATTTCTTTGCAAATATAGCCTAAAAGCCTGTTTTAAGCCTTTTTTAAACACAAAGGCGTGTGAAATTTAGGCCACGCCCCTTTTAGTTATTTCTTTTAAATACAACATATTATTTAACCTTTCAAGTATATATTATTATATTGATGTTTTTATGCGCTAATGCTTTAATTTAAGTCGTAAATTGAATAATATTGTAATATTAATTTAATTATTCAGACATATTATTATGCAAGTCTTCTTTGCGTTCTCCTGGAACATCCAAGATTTCTTCTTCTTTGCAAGATATCTCGATATTTATCGACACGTTCTCTAAGGATGCCATTGTATAAAAAGAAATTATTATATTTCACTTTACTAAATATTTATTGTAATACTAATTCTTATAATCTACAACCTTAATAATAGTTGATTTGTGCTTCAGATTTATCCTATAATTATTTATTATGCTTTAGTATAGCATATCAGGCTTAACTAATTTAAATTTATGAAATTACAAACATGGGATTTTATGGGCTGTTATGTTGTCAGCATAACTGTTCTTGGCGGTCTTAAAACTACCGTTATTCACTCTGTAACAGTCGTTTCTAATAGTTGGACGTGTTCGTCCATAGCTCTCCAAAGTTCTAGGAAAATCCTTAGAAATATACAACTCACAACTTCTGGATTCTCACGACTTATAACCAACTTATAATTTCTGGAATCAACTCATAACTTCCTGGAATTTCCCTGGAACTCACAACTATCTTACGACGTGCTGCATTAGCGGAGCCCACATTCAGAACAATTGTTTGTGCATAGCTAAGGTGCTGTGCCTCAATCAACTCACAACTATCTTATGACGTGCTGCATTAGCGAAGCCTACATCTCATAAAGCTAATTTGTGTTTAGCGAGGGTGCTTTGCTCCAATCAACCACACTACAGCTAAGTACTGTATTTGTTAAATCGTTGTGCAGTAAATTGCTGACTGTACAATTCATTATAGGTCTTATATTGGAACCACATCAGGTAGTTAATAGACACTTATGCATCTGAATGTGGTTTTACAAGACTTTGTAGTGAAATAAACTCATAACTTTAAATCTCAAGCTTCAAAATCGTAAACATATATTTCTTCAAACATCTAATTTGCACTATCATATAATAACTATCACTTCAGTTTTTAACTATCATACAATTATTCTTACTTCATCATATTCAAGAACATTATCATATAATTAACAAGATTAACTTCAAGACTAACTTTAAGAATTTTCAAGACTTCAAGATTTCAACTTAATATACAAACTGTGTATTTCTTATAATTAATTTAGCCTTCAGCTAGTTAGTGTTTGTTTCTTAGTGCATTATAAATATATCTCAGTATGTCATCGCCAGCAGATTTCTTGTCTAATTTTCAGTGCAAGAGGTGCAAGGCAGGTTCCAACCAAATACAGTCCACTTTACCAGCTTACCTCCGGGCTTAGGATTGTTCCACATGTGATTCCTCCCGACCTCGGATCCTTTCAGTGAACTAATTTTTAAACAAAATCTTTCCAACTTTTTCCTGGAATCTGAGACAAGAAATCTGCCTTAAGTTAAGTCAATAATCTCCTGGCAAGGCCAGTTTGAGCAAATACACCAAGACAGTGAGAAAGGTTGTCAACACGCAAGTCATTTCTATGTTGCATGCACACAAACAAACAGCAAAGTGATTATTGTATCCAACACTTAACACATTTATACTGTGTCTACGTTCTTTGAAGCTTTTAAATTTCCCCATGTGGGCAACTTAAAGTTAAATTCTCCCCTATTGCGGGGAAAGTGCAAATTTGTTAAATTTTATGTTAAACACCTTCATTATGACTACTCAGGAGCAAACTCTTGCAGCCTTCAGGGCTAAACGTACGCCCATCAGAGCTCAAATAACTAGCCAGTGCAATCTAATCCCCAAACTTCTCGTCAATGATGAAGCAACTTATAACGACCTTTTAGATCGAAAGACTAAACTGCTACAACTAATTTCTAAATTTGAAGAAGTTCAGTCCACCATAGAGGAATTAGACTAATCAGAGTCAGAACAAACCTATAGGGAAGAGGTGGAAGACACTCTTTTCCAAACCACTACTTACATTAATAAGCTCAAAACTAAAGCTCATGCGGACGCAGAGGCCAAAGAAAGACAAGCTCTTATCGAAGCTGAAGTTGCAGAAGCTGCTGGTCAAAAGGCAATCCAACAAAAAATCACTAACATTAATAGACTTCACCGTCAATTCATGTCCTATGCGCAATCCATTCATGAATTTGAAATTGAAACAGAGGCTCATTTTCATGAGGCTATTAGTATGAGAACAATGTTTCTCCATTTGTTTGAGTCGTATGAAGTTTCTGCATTACAAATAAGTCCTGATGATTTCCAAGAAATTTCCAAATCATTCAGCGGGCAATTTATGTTCCATTTCCCAAAGATCGCAGAGTATGTCTTCTTCCTCTGTGTTGTGTGAAGTGCTGGTGCTCGGTTTTTCTTCTTCCGAAGCGCCCCGATATGTTATAGTTGTACCGATCTCCCTTAGCACTGGTGGGGGAAGTTCATAATTCTGGCAGCACTTATCACTTCGTCTTAGTCCAGATCTTATGGTTATTAAAGAATTCACCATCGCAGTTGAAAGCCTATTACGGAGGGGTGTTTTAATTAAGTTCAACTGACTGAAAGCCCTTTCAACTTCAGCATTTGACCATGGCAGCACTAAAAGCATAATGGCCAATTCCGAAATTCCTTTAAAAGGATTAAAACCACTTGCATCTTTATAGGCCCTTACTTCATTCCAAAATTCACTAATATTTTGTGTGTTTTTCCATTCCACAGTTGTAAGTTTCGACCACTGGAAATATATTTTTGTCAGTGTGTTGTCTGGAAGCCCCATCTCTTTAGCCAGAGGTATTATTGGTAATTTTATAACCTTCAAACACTCTTTCGGGGAAATCAAAGAGACTTTCTACAATACTGTTACATATTTTGGGGCAGTCTGCACTGAAGTTCGGACACAAGGCAAATCAGAAATTGTTCGCACCTATTCCGAATAACACCTTCACTCTCTGAAGTCATCTGACCCTTTTTCCTCAAATCCTCCAACAAAATTTCAACTTCATGGCCTAAATATATTTTAGGGGACTTGTATTTACGAACATCAACATTAAGAAGGTCACCTTTATAGCCGGGCACAACTATTCTTCCCGTAAGTCCAGTTATTAATACAACAAGATCATTGTGAAGTAGTGACTGATCAGCCGAATTTGATTGGAAGGATTTGTTCACTTGTTGGCATTCTTCTAAATGTGGCTTCAAAATAGGGTTGCCACCTGTCCCGAATTACGCGGGACATCCCGCATTTTAAGAACATTTTCAGCATCCCGAATTATGACTAAGAGGGACGCATTATATTGCGGGATGCCAAATTATTCCAAAACAAAATATGAGAGAGCAATTCTTGGTGGCGTATTCTGTGAATTTTGACTCATAGTCAAGATATCGATGTCGTTCCATCGCTAAAATGTATCGTGTTGGCAGCATTGAAATCACCTCCCATGATGTTATTCTTTGTAATTGATTTGTATAAGTCGCGCGGGCATTCTTGGGGTATGTCCATGATCTCCACACCCATCGTGCGAGCCATTAACTGGTGATCCGACAGGGAAGTCCGTGAACAGATCATATGACACTCTGCACTGATTTGCCAAGTACAATTCCTTCTGGAATTATAGCACAGCAAGACGTGTGTGGTGTTATCAGTTGTAATTTGAATCCTCGTTCTCTGTGTGTTTTGTGTGTCGTTCGTTGAGTAAGAACTAATTAAATATTTCTCCTGTTATTCCTAAACTTAGTGGTAAGCCATTACCTAGTCAGAGTTTGGATTGCCAATGTTCATAATTTTTTTCGAAACATGTCTATCAGTGTACATTGTTTTTTTAAATTCTATGAGAAAGCTTTAAGGGGAGATGGTAGTTACCGCTATCAAAATGATAGCAAATATAGCGTAAGTTCAAGAAGCCATAACTCAGGTGTAGACAGTCAGATTTTGTTGAATTTTTTTATGCTTTGCAAGTGCACTCTGTAGTTTAAAATAAGCAGAAAATGATTGTTCTAGAACTCGCTGTTTGGTAGGAAAGAATTTTTTAACACATAGGTGATAAATTTGTTTTACAGTTACTTCCCTTGATACAGGTACGCTTTATTCAATTTCTGTAGCTTAGATTTTTGTGAAACTTTGGGAACTTACTAGCACAACCAGTCTAATATGTACATAATTACTGCATGAAAACTGCATGAAATTTCACGTCTAAAAAAAAGACTTTTTTTAAATAAAAATAGTTGAAAATTCTGTATAGTCAAGACTTTTCCCATAATTCTGCTAAGGGAGATTTGTCATCCATCTATAATGAATTCCTGAAAGTTTCATTATTCTAGCATGAGTAGCTTTTCAGAAAATGGTACCTGAAGTACAAAAAATGTAATTTTACAGGAGAGCGAAAAGAAAATGACGTGCCTCATGGTATTTTATACATTTTAGAAAGCTCCAGGTCGCTCTGCATGGCTAATAGTAACTCAACATATAAAACCTATATATCAAAATGTTCGCAAAACTATGATCTATTACATGAGCCTAAGAAACAAAAATCGATTTTTTGTCACTGGTAACTACCATCTCCCCTTAAGTTACTTACAGCAAATATTTGACTTCACAAAAAACAATCTTTATGACAATCTGAAGAACCTGGATCTTAAAGAGTTCACTATCTTTCAAACTTATCAAAGACTCTGTGAAGGCGCATAATGTAGAATCTGATGTTAATTTGGATGAGTTATATGAGGATTGCTGCTTTAGTTCAGATATAATAAATGCTACTAAAATGAACTGTGCAGAAGGAGAGACTATGTATGAGTATGAAATGGAAGAAAATTATTCAGGAGATTTTATAGAACACATTCCCAATCTCATATGCTTTGTTCTGAGCATTCTTGGTAGCAGTGCCTTTGTGGAAAGAGTGTTCTCTCTCTTGAATCTAAAATGGACGGAATCCAGAAACAGGTGCTCTGCTGACCTTATAAAGAGAGAAATCACTTCTACAAATGTTACCTGCAAATATTATTTAGTGAGAGTGAAACAGAACAAACAACTATTAAAAGCTGCCAAATCAAACAAGAATTACAGCTTCAAGTCACGAATTTGCCCAGGTCTTTTTTATTTTTTATTTTATTATTCTGCTAATCTATTCTTTTCTAATGTTAGTGTTACTGTTACATAGCCTATTCAGTGTTGGCTTTGTAATATATTCCGTCTTTCTGTTATTAATAAATTGTTCCGTTTACACATTTAGGTATGAAGATCGGCGATCTGCATATATTCTATAAGTGTCCCTCCTTAGCCTTACCAAAAGGTGGCAGCCCTACTTAAAAAAAACAAGGTACACTTTGTTTGTAACATCATCATACATGTTAAAGAGAAGATCGGCAGTATAGCACTTTTCACTGAGTCTTGCTATTTTGAAATGTGTGTGTAATTCAAGCCATTGAGAAAGAATGCGATTTACTGCCTCTAAGATGGACATCCACCTAGTGTTGCATTTTTGTACAATTTTCAGAGGATCAGCCCCATCGTTTATAGCCTGGAATAGTTTTACGTATGCAATTTGACGAGAAGATGACCTTGATAACCATGAATAAGTCTCTGATAACAAGAATTCCACATTTCGTGGCAATGTCTCAGCTGCGGAAGAAGATACTGCTAACTGAACAGAATGACATACACAAGGGATTAATATCAGATGAGGAACTTCTTTTTTTGCGGATCTGAAATTCCCACCATCACTGCAGCATTGTCAGTTCCCACCCCACGCATGTTCTGCAAATTTAGTCCGTATTCGCTAAGAAAAGACTTCAGTCCATTTACTATTGCCGCCGCGTTGCATTCTTCTAATTCCACAATTCCTAAAAAGGTGGATACAACACAACACTGGGTTTGTGAGAAATATATAACACAGACAGCTAACAGTTTTGTGACACTAATGTCTGTAGATTCATCAATAATAACACTGAAATTACTATCTCCTATGTCACATTGAAGTTCGGTTTTGAAATGAGGGAAAAGAATATTTTTGATCAAACCACCGCATTTTGTCCAGTGTAAACGCATGTTACAAGTATGACTGGCCTCTTTAAAGCACATCTTTGTTAAGTCGCACAGATGGTCCACAGATCTTATCGAACAATGATTCACAACAAAGAGTGTTATTGCAGCTTCTGCAGCCGCACATTCATTTGTTCTCCTAATTATATGAGAATCTAACTTTGGCTGTCTTTGTGAGGAAAATGGTTCTGCAGCTTTTAGATGCAATTTTGCTTTCACATGTGCAAGTAAATCACACAACCTGGAATTTATGTTGCATTGACAGTATCTGCACCTAGCTGACATTGTGTCGGAAGGTATCTCAAGTAACCAATCTTTCAATAAGGGATTATTAAGCCACTCTTTTCTAAATTTCTGACTGTACTTTTTGTCTTTAACTTTCGCCATTATGTTCTCTGCTAATAATAATGGATCACACAATACTAGAATTATTGCAACAGACAAAATTAAGCTTACTAAACGCTTGAACACGAAGCAAGTACCCGAAGTTTAACAAGGAACCGAACTGTTATTCTCCCCTCTATTGGTCTTTGGTCCGTACATCGGGAATTTCCCGACCCGGGTATGTAGGTGTAGGTCATGGGATCTGTGTGCATGTGACAATGATGTCATTCTTCCACATGAATAGCATGCATGTGACAATGATGTCATTCTTTGAGCGTACATAAGCACGCTCCCAACAAGAAGTGCGCACGAGTGTACATAGCTAGTCTAGACCATTCAATATAGCAAATTTATAAAAAAATAGAATTGCATTAAATTTTGTTAAATATTCCGTCAAAGTACTAAAAAATCCACTGAAAAATCCGCTATCCGTTAAAACCATATTTCCCCAATTAACAAAGTTAAAAATCCACCAAATTTAGCGGAAATTCCACTGAGTTGGCAACACTGGCGCTGGGTTTCAAACAACAAACAAAACGTATAATTATTCTTCTGCACTGTGCATCAACAACACAGAACACATATCAACAACACAGCGTCACCCGCGTCACCAGTAGTGTTCTTCCGAGTTCCAACGCAGCGCAAGCTTACCAATAAGTCAGAAAAATAGTCCTACTGAATGTACGGATGTAATCATTTTAAACATTTTTTTTTTATTAATTTCTGATTAGCGTGGGTAAATTTATTGCGTCCCCTTAATTTAACCAAATCGATTTACTAGAGTAAAACACAATAAACCGGTGTTTACAATGTCCAATTCTTGACGTATAATTTACGTATAGTTGCCAATTTTTTGTATATTATTTTGATATTAGCAAATTAACAATTAATTCGATTTTGTTTTATATTTCGTCCTACTTATGTAACGGTAACTTTAATTTTGATATATTATGAATATAAAGCAGGATTAAAAACAACAGTTTTTATACATGTATATATTGGATATAAAATATACGTATAATTTACGTTTTGAATTTATCCAAAAGTAAGATATATATGTAGCTCTAAAATATACGTATGTTATACATATCGTGCTGCATGGGTACTTACTCAATGGTAATAGACAATTCCTAAGCAAGCTAAAGGAATATTATCTACTTGATGATACCCGGAGGTTCATTGCCAGGCTTATCTCTGCCTGGCATTCAACCCAATTCTGTACTAATTCCATCAAACTATCCCCTAGAAATCCTACTTACCTTAAATCTATCCTAATATTTTCCTCCCACCTACGTCTAAGTCTTCCAAGTGGTCATTTCCCTTTGGGTTTCTCAGTCAATATTTTTGAGATGTCTTTCCTCCTCCCATAAGCAACAACATGTCTAGCCCATTTCATTCTCTGTGATTTAATTTCCCTTACTACATCTGGTGGCGAGTACAAATTATGAAGCTCGTCGTTATGCAGTTTCCTTCCGTGGGACGTTCTTGACGTTCACGGTCCGATAGGTCGATAGTTCCCATTTTCATCTCTCTCTTAGGCCCAAATATTTTCCTAAGCAGCCTGTTTTCGAACACACTCAGATTTTACACAAAATGTTAAAACTTTTTTTAATATTGAAGTCTGGAACGCGTGCCATAAGGGCCTCTCCCAAGAGCTGTATTATAGGATGTCAAAATCATGTAAGTCAGGATAGAATAGTATGCGCGATCAATATGCAATACAAGAATCAAATTTTATTTTACAAGGAGTGGTAGCTTACTACAGCAAAATTACAATAAAATCCAGAATAGACTACAAACATCAAGCTTTCAAAATCCTGAAGGGAAACTGATACCAAAAGCTCAGATAAAGGCCTATATTCAGTGAAAATACAGAGCTTCAATTATAATCATAAATAGCAAAAGCTATAGCAAAAATTCCTCAAAACAATAGGACTGAAGGTCCAACGCATACGGCTTAAGGCCTGTCATGAGTCAAAATACAAAGCTTCAAGAATAATTATTACCAGCAAAAGCTTTAGCCAAAATGATCCAAAATAACAGGACTGAGGGTCCAACGCATAAGGCTTAGGGCATGTGAAGAATTGTGGAAATTTACCGGCGAGCCATCCTTTTAACAGAAAAAAAACGAAGAAAATATAAACCTAACGTGAAACAAAGCGAAAAGGAATAAAAAAAAACTAACTCAAAGCTGGTGGGCGAAACCGAAAATAATTAGAAAACACAAAAACCCACCAGCAAAACTAGAATTTAGAAACAAAACATAAAGTACCTGCTGAAATAAAGAAGTTACGAGATCACAGCATGCCGGATAGAAGTCTCACAGCGGGACGATGACAGGGCACGTCTCACTTCCACGAGATCCAAAATTGAACTCCTCGAGCGAGAAACGCCCCTCAGAGAAGTATACGCGAACCGGCCGCGAGAGGCGCTGCGCCGGAAAAATAATCAAGCCCGCGAACAAAACTATATAGGGGGCGCTGAAGAAGAAAGAGAAAACTAAACACACACTAAACAAAAGAAAGATGGCTGCCGCAACATAGGCGTAACCAGGCCGACCATATGGGGGGGTTATAACATCCGTGGGGTATTCCATACCCACCAGGGTGAGGGGGTCCGGGGGTCCTCCCCCGGAAAATTTTAAAAATTAAGATGCAAAATGACGAGTTTTAAGCTTCCGGGAGTTGCTCCCCGGAAAATTTTAAAAATCAAGACGCAAAATAACGAGTTTTAAGCTTCCGGGGGCCGCCCCCGGAAAATTTTAAAAATTAAGACGCAAAATAACGAGTTTTAAGCTTCCCACGCTTTATACCTGTATTAAGTAATTTGTGGGCAGACTTAAAAAAATTATACAATTTTCCTTTTTTTAATCAAGGGGGGGGGGGGGTTTTGGGGGTTTGAACCCCCCCCTCGGTACGCCTATGTGCCGCAAAGAAAGTGAAAATATGTACGCAACTAGCAAAAGTAAGTAAACAATACAAAAAAAAAATATGTATAACAAGAACTAGAAGAAAGCAAGGTGCCGAAAAACACACGGCACAAGTCTTTTAAATATTATTTGATAATGAATAAGCCTAATCTATTAAGTGCATAGGCCTATAGGAATAGATGGAACAGCATTTTAGAAATAAAGCTCTTACAGCTTAAGCTAATCAGATTAGACTGTTTTTCAAACATAAAGTAAATACGCCTTTTAACCCTGTTATGAACTATGTTTTTAAATTATACAGTCAAATAGAATGGAAGTTACTTGATAGAGTTGATTATATTTCTAACGTATAGGCCTAATAATGGTGATGCTATAACTGGTCACAAAACAGCTGGATAACAAATTAAGTAATCACAGTAATTAAAGGCAGATTGCACATTGTTACTTACCGGTATATGAGAATATAAAGATTAACATCATATAATATTGTAAACGTTAATGGTAATATTCTTGGATTTCCTAGACTTTATTTAAACCATTATTGTGCTCATTAAAAATTTATTTGCGATTTACCCATTGATTTAGTGAAATTTCCGTATAATTCGAGTTTTTTTTGTTGTAATTCGAGGTAGCCTCAGCCCCAATTAGCTCGAATTATCGGGGTTCTACTGTATAGCTAAATAATGCATAACACTAATCACATAATTAAGTGCGAGAAGCAAAGGTGGCAGCCGTAGCGAAGTGCCCTTGCATTTTCGAATAATGTACGATGTACACTGTTTGTAGGTTTTGAAAATGTGATTATCTCCTGCAAGATTTGCCAGCCTGTCACCTCTCATCTAGCGGTATGACGTCACACCTACAATGTCCAATCACGAGTTTCTTCATAATACGAGGACAGAAGAATTCACTAGATCGTGGTATAAAAGAAACTGCATCGGTGAGGGTGAGTTTAGTCACAGTATAGTATAACAGTAGCGAAGCTCTAATGAAAGGAAAATGCATCCTTTTGACAGATCGTGCGACACTAGCACCCCAAGCGGCCAGCAGGATGGAACTAGCAAACAGCCATTTCCAGCATTGGAAAGATACGAATATATGACTGTATTTCTTCTTATTTTTAAAATTACCAGAACGAGATTATTACCGGAAAGGCATACTGGTGAACTCACCAATCATAGACTTTATGGTAATATAAAGAAGTTGTAGTTTCAAGATCGATGACATTGTATATCTTATAAAGTATCAGACCGGTTTCCGTCCACCATATAAGCTACATCCCTACATCTTCAAGAATTTAATTTACCTACTACTAACATATACTGTACTTACACTGAAAATTCTGACAAATAAGAAAACTTAATAATTTCAATAAGCATGTAGTAGTACTAGTTCAGAAATTAGGGGGGAAAGTAAAGTTCTATAGGCATATAGCACGATAGGCCTATGGTCAGTATCAGATGCAATAGCAAAACACTTTTGTCTTTTTCTTCATTTTGTTAAACACGATAAATTATTAAAAAGTAAAGGATTAAACACGTTATCTTTATTCTCGACAGTTTAATTTTGTTAAATTCAATTATATAGGCCTAACATAACCTCGTGTTAAAACATTTTTAAAATTAGTAGGGTCAGGTGGGGTATTTGTAAAGAGGCCTATATATTTAGAAACCTTTGCATCGTTAGGATTTTCATGTATGATATACATATAAAAATAATTAATTGTATATAGCATTTACAAGCCATTTTCTGCTCCTTTAAAAGAAATAGGAGTAAATACACTAGTATGGATGCAAGCATGATAATCACAAATTTGCAATTTAATTTCACAAATAACTGTTTTTGCTTACCTCTCAGGATCTTTAGGGAACCTGAAGAAAGATAAATCGGGAGAATTCCTTTGGCTGTTGGTGCAATTTATAGCACCACAAGCATTTCCATAAAATATTGTTGGCATTTTACATAAGCAACAATGTAACATATTGTGTGGTTCTTGCTCACCGCTACGAGCGCTGCAGTCGCGCCGGTTGAAAAAAACTGTATGGAGCTTCGCTACTGTTATACTATACTGTGGTTTAGTAGGACCGATTCATCCGAAGGTGCAACTTATATTTGAATTTTCCCTATTATCCTGCAATCCATGCTGAATGGATTCTGTATCAGTTTTCGGGTTTCGAACTAATGTTCAATTAGATTTAGACTCTTTGTTAGCATTTAAGCACAGAGGAGCAAGTGAATTATTCCTAGAATGTTTACCATAGTTGTAGGTGTAGTGAAAGGTTTAGCTAACTTCTTTGGTAATACACAGTCTCCTTCATTGCTGGAGCTTTTGTTGTGCTCTTTTGTAAATCCTGCTTAGTATTTTTAAACTATTTATGATTCAGTATCTATGGTAGATGTCAGCATTTCTTGATCTGTTTTTATTTCACTCACTGGTTTTTCTTCTTCACGTTGTATTAATTGATTTGGCATTGTGGAACGGGCAATTAAGTTGGTTCTGAAGTTTCGATGCCAGTATTTTTATAACAAATTTACTAGTGTTCAATGTGTACCACTAAATATAAGTCTTAATATATTAACAACACTGAAATTAAACTCTTTATGAATCATAATTTACCTATATTTCGTTTAATTTTCACAAGCAATAGAAGACACGTATTTCAAGCTTCGCGCTTAATCGAAGGCTACAGAACACCGCCGTCTCGAGAATTACACTGCCTGTCCTATGCTTTATTTTAACATGGAGTTTAGAGTATTGCTCAATTGCATAATTTCTCCAGTAGAGGCGACACAATTCACACCCAGATGGCAGCAATAACCGCCACCTATACAACCCCCGTCTCGAGAATACACGAGTAACAGAGTCTAGAAGGCATTGCCCTATACATTGCCGTACATTGCTTCTATGCGTTTGCTGCGTCAAAATAAGCATTAAACAGACACAGATATTTGTTTAGAACATAATATTATTCCAGTATATGACACTTACCTTGAAATGGAATTTTGGAGCAATAATTAAAATAAATGTAAATTAATTAGACGCATTGATAGACTATATTATGAGCACCGCCGTCTCGAGGAGTAATACAGTTTAGAAGGCAGTGATTATGAGACGGCGGTGACAGCACTAGATAATCAACAATGTCGTAGCAAAAAACAAGAAGCAATCTGGGTGTGAATGGTGCTGCTATCTGTAATGTCGCCGAGTACGCAAAATTAGCCGTATTGGACAGGCAGTGTATACACGAGTAAACACGAGTGATACAGTCTAGAAGGCAGTGCTACAGAATACTGTAGTTCCAAATTCGTCGTTATTCGATCTCTAGCAGCACTATAGCAGTTTCATTTATTCAAAGAAAAATGGCCGCTGTTATGTCGGAAAGTCGTGTGTGTGAAACTCCTGGTTGTAGTTCTACGGCAAAATTGCAGTGTCCTACATGTATCAAACTTGGAATACAGGGTTCTTATTTTTGTTCACAGGTAATTATTTTCAGTCAATATTTTGTTTACGTTATGTACCAATATTGTAACGTAATATGTTCTTGTGAAGTATTCCCGATACTAATAGCCTGAGTTCATACATCAGAATAATATTAAGTGACGTTCTGTTAAAAGTACAACAATTTACAATTCATATTCTATGTTTTCAGGATTGCTTCAAAGGGAACTGGAAGTCTCATAAAGTACTCCATAAAATAGCAAGTAAGTCTTAGAATTTCGTAGCAACCTTGTAGCAAAGTTGGGTTTGCTATAGTTTGTGTGCTTGATATGTGCGCGAGGTTCTCTATTGTTTATTCAAGATTAATGATTTAACACGTTTTGCATTTTGTATGACAATAGCTGAACTGAGTATTAGGCAATAGAACGTAACTGGGGAGGATTGGCATGTTTATGCGTACTTCCTTTAATTCATTTTGGCGGTCTACTTGACACACTGTATGGTAATCTCCTTTATGTTGTTTCAAAGCCTGTAGATTGGCTCCCAACCCTGATTGGCAGCCTGTGATTGTTTTTATCATTCATGGGTTACTGCATGCAATGCGACAAGTAGCTTTACACGGTGGAAGAGTATGCGCACGGTTAATGACAGATAGAACAAGGTTCGTGGTATGGTAATTTCAAGGCTAGAGACAAGTAGCACGAGGTTTTTGACATGCAGCACTGGTTACTGACAGGTTAGCTTAGTTTAGTGACAGACATGGAAATTGTAAACATTAACCACAAAGGTAACCCACTCAATATGAAATATACAGATAAACCATACAATCAGATCAGATACTGTACGACAAAATCATGGTTGATACCAAATTTTAGTTCCTGTTTTTCTGTAGATCTCTGATTCTGGTTTCCAATTTGAGCTCAACATTCCAGTTTGCATAAGACATGTTTTCTAGACCATGATTGTCTTCCCCGCTTCCATCACTTTCAATGGCTGACTTTGATCCAGTGCTTCATTGATTCTGTCATGAGTGCTGGTATTGTTGCTGCCAGTGCTCTCTTTTTTGTTGTCTTAATTAAAAGTTCACATACACTTGCACTTTCCAACAAGTTATATGGTTCTGGGTTGTACCATTACCGTACTGATTATAATACAGTGAGTCCCATGCAAGAGTTGGCCAATGACGCGGGTTTCTGCATCGCGGCTGGCACAGCTCCAACTCCCGAGCGATCGGGTGAAATATCTACGCTAATAATGCTGCGGTTGGTGTAATGATTCAGGTTCTCACATTTACAGTTAAAATGACAATGAAAATAACCACGTACCTCATCACAAGAGATGTTGGAAATTTTCTCCTCTTGCACCTTTTCAGGAAATTTTCTTTCACGCGCATAAGTTCAGCTTCCGAGACATAGTTACTTTCTCTTGTGATAGGCCTATGTGATATTGTCTTTAAGTTCTTCTAACAGTATGTAAATATTATTTATGGGGAAACTAGAAAAATGAAGTGTATAGGTCAATTTGCCATACATAGGAAGAACTTAAAGACAATATCACAAAAGAAATTAACTCTATCTCGGGAGTTGAATTTATGCGTGTGAAAGAAAATTTCCTAAAAAGGCGCCAGTAATGTGTGGATGCAAGAGGAGAACATTTCCAACATCTCTTGTGATGAGGTACGTGGTTATTTTCATTGTAATTTTAACTGTAAATGTGAGAACCTGATTCAATACACCGACCGCGGCATTATTTGCGTAGATTTTTCACCCGATCGCTCGGGAGTTAGAGCTGTGCCAGCCGCGAAGCAGAAACCCGCTTCATTGGCCAACTCTTGCGTGGGACTCACTGTAGTTAGCCTATCATACTCATTACCTGATTAAATTATTAATGAAAAGGGAGTCCGACATTTGCATCTGGTGGAGTTTGGGTAATTCAAAGCCTGCATTTACTTGCACTTTCCAACAATTTTTATGGTTCTAGGTTGCCCCATTATTATTCAGAGTTGGCGAAAGACAACTTTAGGTCATGCACCAGCCAAGCTCTGCCCGCTGTTGCCCGCAGGCTGCTTCCCCTCGCTTCCAAGCCTTGCACGCACACCTTCCTTCCTTCTCCTATCCCGGCTATGAAGCTGCTCAATGCCGATGGCCACCAGATGGTCATAGGTAGTTATGTAAGTTACCACTTATAGCTATACATAAAATAAAAAAATCCAAATTTTGCCAGTTATTCTCTAAGTTGTGTTATAATTCTAAAACATAGTCATTACCATTTTTTTCTGCTCTCTTTCCCTATAATGGCACCAAAAAATCCTCAGCCTCTTGCCAAAAGAAGGTTTCAATATTCCCCATCAGAAGCAAGGTAGCCACTTCATGCAATTATGAATGCATGTTTCAACAATCAATAATCTATATAAAACTTTGAAGGTTCTCCCAACGAATACAATGCAGAAACGGTTCTGAGCCAATCCATGGTGACGGGTGTGACATTTAGACAAATTTCATTACACTTAAGTTATTTCTTTCTACCTCTGAACCATATTGCAGGAATGTCATCAAAGTTTTTTGTGTTAACATACCAACCCATTGGAAGTACAAAATATGATCTAATGTTTTTTTTAAGGCTGTATACTTGAGCTGGAAAATATATTGTGCATGTGACGGGTGTGACCATATTTGGACAAAGGTTTTTTCTTATGTAGGTTTAATTGAAAATTCTGTGAATTGATTAGCTTCACTATATTTGTTTTATTTTTTCAAGTAAGAGGACTGATAAACATACTGAAATGCATAATTAGATTTTACGGAAATATTTATATAGGTAGTTATTGAAAATTAACTTTATCAGTGTGACGGGTGTGACATGTCGGACATGTTGGGTGTGACTTATAACCGAGACTTAAAACTAGATTTTAATTTGAAAGTAATGTACTTTTGGGGTCCAGCCCTATCTTCTTAGCATTACAATAAATTTTAATTTTTACTCAACGAAACAATGTTAAAACTATGTCCCTAAGTGGAAGGATTATAATTAGGTGCGAAATTTTTTAATATATATATAAGAATACATCCTGTAATTCCCGTACCTTAAAATATGTAATTCATGATAAAAACATGCAACTGACGGCCACATTACCTGGGTAAACAGGTTGACCAACACGACAAACCTAACAGGAGACTTAATACAGCACATTTTCAAAACGTGTGAATTCAGTATTCCCCTACTAAACCCTGATTGAAACATGCCACTGCATCATTCACTCCAAAGTGAAGTGTCTTTATCCCCACAAACACTGTTTTTGGAATTCTGTTCCATATCACACTGTTCACACATTCATTAGGGTTTTGCGTTCGACCATGAAGACACTTTTTTAGGAGATTAGGTTCAGCTAGATCTCTGAAGACAGGTTTTATTACTTCTATTATTGGTGCAGGTAGGCTATGATGATGATTAGGCCTATAGGCTATTTTTCACCAGTTACTTTCCCTCTATTGAATTTGCACCAACTCTCTACACCAGAAGGACACAAGAAATGTTGAGGATTTTCATTACTCGACACAATATGAAAGAATAGTGCCCACACATTTCTTTTCATTAATTCTAAATTTCCTCTGTTTTGTCTAATTGCTAGACCATAATTAGTCTGTATATTGTCAATTGCAGAGTCAGTCAACCTGTTCCTACCGTCTAATGTTTTTCCATCGCTCAGTTTTTTCCCTTTCAGGCTAGATTTCAGTCGCCTTAGTCGGGAACCCATTCGCTTCTGCACATGTCCCACGCACTCCAGTTTGTTAATGTTTACATTTTCCCCATAGGGATTACATTCTTGAATTTCCTTGAATGCCTTACAATCACCATCCCCCAAATAATTAACATATCTTACATTATACCATTGCATGGAATGTTGAAAAATTTTCTTCACTCCTGCAACTTCCATACCTCCACTACACCCACTGTAATTGGCAATACAGTCTTCCTCATCCTGGTTTTTGAATCTATTTACACATTTACAGTACTTAGACATTATAGCAACATCAATAACTTTGCCTGTGTCTACACTAGTTGCTGTAACTACACCATTCAATGAAGTATGGCCCCTTTTGTGCCACGATCCATCGAAGGCTACTGTGAGGTCACGATTGTTATCATTTTCTATAACAGCTTCTTCAACAGCTTCCTTCATTGATGTCTGTGCAATATCTTCCACAGCTGAGCCTATTGCACAGTTATATATATATATCAAATTTTGCTGGTGGTTGAGGAAGATTCATAACACCACAGAATATGTCACCTGCAGATTTACCTTTATCAATGGCACGTAGGCCATATACTAATCTAACATTTACACTGTAAAGTTCAGTATCTTTGTTATTTACATTAGTATTTACAAATGAGGAACTAAAAAACTTACAACTATATTTACAGTTTGTACAGAACAAGTTAAATTCGGCTGCTAGCCCAATATGTCTGATGACTTTCAACGACACGCCCCCTCTAGCACACTGTTTACACAGAAAATTGTTTTCTACTACATTTGAAAGTATACTTGTATAGTGATGTGGGCCGGGAATATTCCCAGTGGGAGGGAACTTATAAAATGGGAATATTGCCGGGAATATTTCTTTTGCCGGGGAAGATTGCCAAAAACTGGGAATTTATGAAAATTTGTAGATTTTGAATGTTTTAACTCTTATTAACAATTGAGGAATCTTAAATCTACGTTACTAAGCGAGTTCACACATTTTAATCCAAGAATTAACATTCTATACCTTAATTCCCTGTATAACCGAGTGGGAATTTATAAATGGATTTAAATTACTAAAGCATTATTAAAAACCCAAGCATTTTGATCAAGTAATTTCCCCTGGGAACTTATGTTCAAACATCTTAAGCTGCGTCTCCATTGATATACATTTAACACCAACATGTTGCAGATAGCATATGTTAAATGTTTATCATCAACTTGTTGATGTATACAAGTCAAGTGATTTGCCAATTAACAACTGTCTCCACTACAATATTATACGTTAACATGTGTTGGCGCGGTTACGAACAGAAATGAATAACATTAAAAAAAGAAAAGCCTCTGAAGAGGGCAGCCAACATTACAAAATGAGAGTAGTTTTATATACTCGTTATTATCTTCTCGTTAACTGTCTATGACTTTCTTAAACACTAATTTTTTACAGATGACTTGATCTTTTCAAAATAACTATCACATTTTTCAACAATGGAGTATGCCATAAAAAAATAATTTTAGAAGTAGATGCAATACTATTGAGAACACTGATATACCAAATACTCACATAATGCAAAATGGATGCCGGGAATAATGAGGAAGCTGCCGACTGCTTGTTGTTTACCCGGGTCATTCCACAGTAACTCACGTTACACTCAGACAGATTTTTTAGCACATATATGCTTATAAAAATTACAAATAAAAATTCTCACAAAAGTGTTTAACCTCAAATTGTTGTATTTAGAGCATTCTTCATGATGGTAACAAGCAATTTTTAAAATAATGACTTAATCCTGATTTATCAACAAAACAGATTTTGTAACTCACGTTACACAAAAGGGACACTCAAATCAGAACTATTACTACTGAATGATATTTCTGTGAAAATAAAACACCTACATTTATTAAATGTGCACAGTGATAATGACTGTTCCCTTTACAAAAACATACAACCATTTTTGCAGTCATCCATAAGGAAAGAAAAAAATTATAATAATTTTGCTACAATGTGCATGTAACTCACGTTACGTAACTCACGTTACATTTTGTCCACAAGTATGAATTTGCTGTTAATTACAAATAATGAAATGTTTATTGCTTAAATCTTATGAAAAACATAGAGAAACTTATTTTTACCCCATAAAAAACCTGTAACCTGGTTGTATTTGGTTCATAATGCCCTATTAATTTTAGAGAATCGCAGCATAGCATATACACTACCGGTATATGAACTCATGATCGTTGTTCACTAAAAACATGAAATTCAGGAGTTACACTTAGGTCTATTACACAAATTTATAGTTCTTTCACATTGTGGCCCCCCCCACTCCGTAGACGCCCACATTTAGGCCTATTAAACCCTTGACCTTCTTTTACAGGGCATGATATGGTGTAGTGGTTGAGACACTGCACTACAAACCAGAAGGTTGCGGGTTCGATTCCCAATGAGGTCGTTTAGATTTTTCAATTGACCTAATCCTTCTGGTGGCACTATGGCTCTGGGGTTGACTCAGCCTCTAACAGAAATGAGTACCAGGACCAATCCTGCAGTTAAAGGCGGCCGGTACGTAAGGCTGACAATCTTACACCTTCATGTTCTGAATGTCTAAAAATCTGGGTGCATCAAACTCCTGAAACCTTAAGGGCCTTCACGGCCTGTAATAGGGATCACTTTATTTTACTTTTTCAGTTCTTTTACATTAACTTTTTTCAACTTGAAGGCTTAGTTACACTCTGTTTCCTTTTCATCTCAACAGCCGGTGTAGGCATATAACATGATTTAACTTCACAAACGGAGTGTCTTGTTCATTGCTTTAAAAGCAACCCACTACTGCTAGTATTTTGCATGACGAATTGCAACATATCTGTAATTTGTATTATGCTTGTTATCTTCGAATCTCACTACCAAAAATGTTCCGTACTGCAATGTTTGAAGACATTACTTCACTTCCCCCCATCAAACAAATTTCACTTGGAACATCTGGATCTGATTCATCTATGTTAGAGCCATGTACCAAAGAATAAAACTCCCTGTAGGTAGGCCTACTGGCTGAGGTAGATTTCGAAAGCAATATCAAAGTGTACAAAGCACCATATGAAATATAAATAAATCTGAAATCTTTTTTATAAAAAGAGAGTTGTTTATTATGTTTTAAATTTATATTATTTTTTATTTTGCCATGCAAAAGGTGTGTAACTATTATTTTTAATATTTCAAACTCTATTACATTGGTAATTTTATCCTTAGTTGGTCCTCACATATTCCTTTCGGCAGGCCTTCAGGCTGAGGTATATTTTTAAGTGTTATTGATTTTCAAACATTCAAATCTCGCCTTATATGAGAGCTATTGAGAAACTAGCGATTGATTTGTAGAGTACTCATCAAGAGCTTTTCAACGATACCCCACAAGACATGGTTTAAAAAATTTCGAATTTCCATCCCCCCACCCCACTTGGACCCCCAAAACCCCCGAATCGTTGGTGTCACTGTGAACTCCATAGGGAGTTCTGTACTCTAATTTATTCAAACAAAGTTTCTCTCTATACTTCATAGGGGCCGAGATATAAATTTTTCAAAATTTCAACCCCCTCCCCCGAACCACCCCCTTGGGCCAATTTTGCTCATTGACGAACTTGTCCGAACTATTGGGCCTAGAAATAACATAATAAAATTTAGTTGAAATATCTTCAAAATTACGGCTGCTAGTGTGTAAAGATATATATATATATATATATATAAATATCAAATTTTTTTTTGAACAGGCAGTGGTTTCGTACTTAGGGAGACATGAAATGTAAAGATTAAAAGAATTTTTCGAGAGTCATGACATGGTATCTATTGAAATAGGTAGATTTTTCTTTAAAAACCAGTATTTCAACAAGAGTATAAACGTAACTCACGTTACATAAGTTATATGTAACTCATGTTACCGTAACTCACGTTACAGGTTTTCAGATTTCATAATAGGTTCTTTAATAATAGCTACAATTGTTCTCTTTAGTTGTAAATGGCAGTAATAATGATTATTAAGATGGCTAAACTTATTGGAAGATAAGGTTCATTATTAACACGTATATATTAAAAAATGTGATATTTTCGTAACTCACGTTACATTTCGCATGGTTGTATTATTGTAAATTATAGGGTAAGTGTGCATGTAGTATTCAATTGTAATTTTATCAAAACTTACCTTAGGTTTTGATCTTTCTGTTTACAATGGTTTCTGATTATTAAAGATCTCTAATCCCAAATTATTTTAAGCAATAAATAATCACTTTTAGCACAGCTGCACAAGCACTAACAATGATGCCACTAAATCGTGCAAAATTAAAGAAATGACGCGATGTACGGGAAAAATTTATCATTCTCGTGAAAGTTCATTTAATATAACTTACTTTGAGAAAATGTTGAAGTTTTATTTCAAATAATGAATTTGAAAATTGACACTTTTGTCCCTATTTTCGTGGAATGACCCACCCGGAAATTCCCGAACCAATGCCGATTAAGCTGGCGATCGCTTTTCGTTTCCCGAAAATTTCCGAAACAAAGCCGATATTGACCGAATAGGCAATTGACTTGACTTGTTGTCCATTTTCTCCGGAAAACAAATTAACATCTGAAAATGTTAAGTGCAACACCCTGGGTTTGCATGTCAAGTCAATTGGAACGCGAATTCGCAATATACATATCAATATCAACTTGTTAATATTGACATGTTGGTATTAAATGTATATCAATGGAGACGCAACTTTAGGTCATAAATGTTCAAAAACTACCTATTTTATAAATTTCCTGTTTCTTTGTGCTTTTTCAGCTTTACAATTTGTACTTGTTTGGCCAATAATTGCCAATATTGCCATACTCATTTGAAATTTATTTTTTATTTTACCAAATATTTTATGTATATTTTAAAATAGAAAGTAGGAGTGCTCAAATAATAAAAATAGCCTACTTACTAAAAAAGCTAGTTAAGTTCATCATAAACATTGTAATACTGTATTAAGAGTTATTTAATTACAATGGGCTGTAATGGGGAAATTCAGATCTTTAAAGACAAATAAGAGAATTTTTCCCTCCCTTTCTGGCCCATTGCAAACTGCATCACTGCAACTTGGATGCATTCCAAGAGAAGAAACCATCTTTCATCCGAGCGAGCAGCAAAACTGACTTTTCTTTCTTACAACTGGAAGCTTATGAACGCTCCACCACAAGAGAAGAAGAAAGAAACAAGCAAGCGAGTGGAAGGTAGGCCTAACCCAGAGGAGACAGGAGGACAGGGAGAAGATGAAGAAATCCTTGAGATTGAAGAAGATAATGATATTGAGTCTGGCAACGATGACGGCGAATTTTTTGATTTTGGAAATGTAGAAGAAAAGGAGACGGATAAAGAAGATTTAATGGACATTGTGAGTGACAGTGATTAAGGGACTTGACAAAATATTGAATAAGAACAGCAAAGATGCTGTAAAATGCCCAATAAACCTTTTCCTTTTCAATAGTTTTAATTCAATTTCTAATACATTTTACATTCTAGTTATGTCTCTGATATTTTTATTCAATCAATTATAATATTGTTTGAACATATAAGAGTGTTTTAACTGCAAAATTACCACACTGACCTATTAATTTGAGTGATTTTGCTTTTAAATTTATAAATTCCCAGTAATTTTATTTAATAATAATTTTATCTTAGAATATATTTCATTTTTTGAGTTTAATTTAACAACATAATTACTGCTTTTATCCATTAATAAAAGTTTTTTTGATCTATCTTGGTAATTAATAATAAATTCCCGGGAATTTATGAATTTTGGGAATATTTCCCAGATTTTAAATTCCCGGGAATTTTACATCACTATACTTGTATCTATAATTTCAAAATGTTCAATTCCTTTATTTAATTCACTGTACTTTTCTTTTATACCACTAAGCTTTTTATTGGAAGCACTCTCAGATGTGCAATGAGGGGCTTTCTCTTCACATGGTGTTGTCTGATCATTGAGGTTAGGTGTCCCAGGAACATGTGTTGCATTTGAGGATGAAGATAATGTCGATTCTGTAATGTTTATATTAATTTTGCGTTTCTTCTGCCAGTTCACTCGTTTTTTAAATACTTTACCATTAAATTTTGGCATTTTCACAAAATAAAACTGCACACGAGAATAACTAACAGACTGAAAAAATCACCTCCATAACAAACATTTGGAGCCAAGCCAAGCTGAACAGGATGTACAACACAAAAAATAATATCCCTCCAACAGCTAAACTTACCACTAGAATGGCGGAATTTTTAAAACAGTAATTCACTACAAAAATTGACAGCTGTCAGATCAAACATGACAGAGAGCAGAATACACGTGTACACCATCCCATAAAAATACAAAAATTATATACTTGTAATGGTCATATCAAGATGTTCTATATACCAAATTAAACTAAAATTCCAACAATTAATAAATTGAAATAAAAAAAAATTGCAATTTTTCACCAGAAAACCCATTCCGTATCCCCAATTCCTTGAACAAAATTAAGGTAAAGTCGCATTGTAGGGTGGCCCACTTTCAAAACCAATTTTTTGTCATAAAACACCTAATATCACACATATTTTGTTATAGATTGTTCTCTGGAGAGCTGATGTTGCCTCGACGAATGTTTGTGTCCAACCCACCCGCCCTAAACGTTACACTTTGTTTTATAACACGATCTAGCGAAAAGTGCCGTGAATGACGCCATATTTTTATATAGAAACTCGTGATTGGACGTTACAGGTCTGACGTCTCACCAGCAGACCACGTAGAATTCTGGGAAGCAGGTGCACCAATACAACGAACCTCGCGGGACATACAGCATAGCACATTTACAAAACGGGAGAAATCAGAACGCCTTACTAAATTAATATGACTGTTCCTAACCTAATAGAACCTGTCACTAATTAGTAATTTCGGGAGAATTCAGAATGCCCTACTAAATTAATATGACTGTTCCTAACCTAACAGAACCTGTCACTAATTAGTAATTTCGGGAGAATTCAGAATGCCCTACTAAATTAATATGACTGTTCCTAACCTAACAGAACCTGCCACTAATGTAGAATCTTTGATAACTGATAAGTAATGTACAAGAAGCGTCATGTTGGTTAACCCTGCAGTGCTCGCGCGCTGTTTTATGACGTAGAAGCTCGCGCGGCGTCTGAGAGACGCCGTTCATTTTTTACGTTTTTTTTATTGTTTTATGTTGTTTTGAGTGTTCATTTTGTTTATTGAGGGTTGTCATAGTTTATTTAATATTATTGAACATGTTTTGCATACATTGCTTAGTTAAAAATATGTGTATTAAGTCAATTTACTGAAAATGAGCATTTAACTAATCATATTGGACACAATTCACTATTAGCACATTATGGTTTTAATTAATTAACAATAAAACAATGTTGTTAGGCATGTAACCATTTCTAAATAATTTTCAAATATTATTGTCCTAAGACTGTGTAGGTATAACAACTTTTACTACTAGTTACTGATCTCTTCTTATTCCATTTAGAAACTTTGTCCCGGCCTACGAAATATTTAGGCCTAACACATTCACTATAATCATTATCATCATCTGCTTCTTTTTCATGTCCGTAAACTCACTTCTAGACTCTGCAATGTCTTCTTTAGGATCACTATCGCAATCAAGTTCAACATAATCATCTTCTTCTTCTAGCAACTTTGCACTATCTTCCAATCATTTGGATCAGAAAGATTACGATATTTCTTTTCCTTTCCACTCATTGCCAAGCCTAAAGATAAATTATTTCCATCAGAAAAGATTGGTATTGTAGGTTTATGATCACTAGTTTCTGCAAGAAATTTGTTTTAAACCAGTAACTTACCTTCTAACAGTAAAGCTCGCGCGGTGTCTCACAGACGCCATTCACATTTTCGCAACAATAACTTCACTCCACCATTGATAGGTGTAAACTAGAGGGTTGCCGGTTGGATATGTTATTTAAGAGTAGTTGACCGAAAGGTAGATGGCAGGTCAGCACAATGGCCTCATAGGTATTCTAGATATGGTGAAATAAATCTGGTCTGGCGTCTGTCAGACGCCACGCGAGCACTGCAGGGTTAACCTGTCTCCCTGGAAAACAAAACACATCATCCGTCCGTGGAAACCTGCGCATATCACGAGGTGGGCTACCCTACATTGCGACTTTGCCAAAATTAAGTATATTTAACGATGTTTCCAGTTCCAGGAAGGAAAATTGTAATGCTAAGAAGATAGTGCTCTACCCGTACTTTTGTAATACTGTAACATTAATTATAGTAAGTGGCAATTATAATATATCAAATAATAACTGTAAAAATCAATAACTTATACACTTTAAATCACAAGTATTAGGAACATTCAAGGAGATCACTAGGTAGTAAAATTACATTGGCATAATCTAGTGATAGTGAACAGAACAGTTTGTCTTCAAGTATAGCTACTGAAACTGAAATTGGCCTTTGCTGTTGATTGGAAATGGTGGTGCTACCTTCTTAATAAGAGCCAATCCATAGAGACATTTAGACAGGTTTTATTACACTTTGCACCTTCTGCCTCTGTACCATTTTGCATGAATTTCATGAAAATTTTTTATGATAATATACCAACCCTGGGGAATCCCAACACATGATCTCGACATAAAAAAGAATTCCCTTGTTAGTCTTTTTTCCCCTTTGTCCATATTTTTAACAGGCTTGTGTAAAGTTGTGAAGTGAAATGTTCTTCCGGTACTAGTTAGGCAGTTTTCGTTGTCCACTACTCTAAAATCCTTGACTACTTGGGAGCCTGAGCGCTTCACAAACTTTTACTGAATTGAGGTGGATCTGGTGATTCTTGTCACCAGGACATTTTTTGTGGTCTCTCATACAAAAATAATATTGTGTAGCTATATTGAGATTGGCTGATTGTTTTTCTATCTGTTCTCCTTCATCCATGTAGACCTACTCATTTCATCGGCTGTTAGACGTATTGTCTGTCTGAATTTCTTAGCAGTTCTAAGATACACAGTTTCCTGTGCAGAATCAGGCAAAACATTAATTAGGCTATCACTTCTCACTTCTTTATTGGGGTACAATGTCATGCTGCTGGTTGAGGCACTGTGCTACAAACCTGAAGGGCACAGGTTCAATTCCTGATGAGGTTTTTGAGATTTTTCAATTGGCCTAATTCTTCTGCTGGCACTATGGCCCTGAGGTCAACTCATCCTTTAACAGAAATGGGTACAAGAAGCAATTCTGGGGTAAAGGCAGCCAGTGCATAAGACTGACAACCTTACCACCTTCATGTGCTAAAAGTCTAAAATTGTTGGAAGTTGAACGTTTGAATCCTAAAAGCCTTTATGGCCTCTATAGGGACCACTAGATCTTTACCTCCATAGGCGTAACCAGGCCGACCATATGGGGGGGTTATAACGTCTGGGGGGTATGGAATACCCCCCAGGGAGATGGGGGTTCAGGAGCCTTCCCCCGGAAAATTTTAAAAATTAAGATGCACATTAACGAGTTTTAAGCTTCCCACGCTTTAAACTCATATTAAGTAGTTTATAAGCAGATTTTTAAAAAAGGTGATATATCACTAGGGACCGGATTTTTAGGTTTTTAAAAACACTGTTTTAGGTTTTCCATTAGGTGAAATAGTTTTTTTTTTAGGTTTTTTGTCCAAAATATCGTTTTCGGGTAGAATAATTGGTTTAATGAATGTGAATGTGCTACATAAGATTCAATAACTTACATCACTAAATATCTTTCAAGATTCTCAACTGTGAACTTCTTCCTGTTATCTCTTAGTTAATAGTTAATACTGTATGTAGACACTACCCTTCTCAGGGTTCGAATCCGATGCTTCTAATTTAGTGAGTAAAATACTTTAAAGTTGGATGTGGTTAATGTGAAACTGATTATTTTCCTTCCTTCGGTTGTTACGCATGCTAACCGCAAAACATTATTTTCCTTCCTTCGGTTGTTATGCATGCTAACCGCAAAACAGATCAACTAGGGATGAAAATGTCCCCCTCTTCTAGAAAGGTAAATAATACTTACGTGTTTCTGGCAGGCTTGACAAAATATTACTTTGCCATCTGTAGTGAAATTAAGATCGTCACCAATCCACTGCCATAATAAACTAAATTTCATTTGTTTTGACATAATTAACACGTCTTATTAAAACTCACAGTGTGACCACTAAGTATGATTAACACTGTTATTCTCTTACCCGACTGGAAACCCGAGAACAGTTTCTGAATCAATAATCTATTTCAAATACCTCAAACAACACTCTGAAATAAGCTAATAGGAAAATCCTCCTACTGAAAAATTGGAGACTCCAATTGTTAACAACAATCCCGGAAAGAAGTGGTATTATTCAATCATGGCATGGCACCCCATCCTCTCCCAGAAACATGCAGAGTACATGAATAAAGGAAGAGAACCCATGACGGAAGAGAAAATCAGAAACTAATTCAGAGAAGTTAGGCCTAGTGATTTCTTAGGTAACTAACCTATGCTGAAATATTTCAAGACTGAACAAGTGTGTTGCACATGGATGAATTGCTCCAAATGGTGATTTAACTTATATATGAGGGGGTTAAAGCCAAAGTGGTGTAAGTCATGTTTTATGCATTCTGAGAAACAGAAGGTTTTGTTAGATTCATAATAATAAATTACACAAGAAATTGTTGACACTTTTTTCGTGTTGTACATTGCCAGAAGGTGTCATTATTTCATTATGATTTTCACTGAAAATAATTCAAGTAGGCCTAGTTTTTTGTATTCTTTATTGACATTGATTCGTTCGTGACTTTTTCTCTCTCTTTGTAATGTGTTGTTCAAGATTCTTTGTAGACTTGAAGTCTTGAACTGACATTCTGCTACAGAAAAAAGCTTTCTTCTTTTTGACTTTGCGATTATTGACCACCAGTCAGCTGGAAAAACAACGGTCTTACCTCTTGCATAGGATTCTATGGATCCAAAATCGGAATCATTAGGGAGGTATTAATGCCCACTTACCATAAATTTATGGTCAGTAATGTCGATGTTATCACTGCTTTGAAGCAGTTTCATAAGACACAGTGCAAAGTTTAGAAAACTACGGATGTAGCAACTCACACTTTACAAACACTTAAATCATAATTTTCAAAAGATTAAACTGTTACATACAGATAAAATTGTTCCTAATTAGGACATTTTAATGTATTTCTCCGTTTCGTGCCCGGCATCAGTTAACCAATTTGGTCCAATATCAATACATTTCGTCCCATGGGCGTTATAAAAGGTATACCAAGTTTTATGAAAATCCGATAAAGCATATTTCAGTTATTGCGCTTACAGACACACGGACAGACAGACAGACAGTCAGACAGTCCTGTCTAGCAGACAATCTCATAAAGTATCGGTACCATTCTGGCACTTAATAATCAAGTAATATCATTACTTTTTTTTCGCATACATTATAAAGGGCGAGTTGGGTAGTGAATTTAATATTTGATGGGGGCCCGGGAAAATTTGTCCCTGGGGCCCTTGGTTTCTTTCCACGGCCCTGCCCATAAGGTGATTTACTTGGGGACTGATCTGTAAATGAAGCACATTGAGGCGATGGTAGCTCTTTTACTTCTTTTCGATCTGCTCGAAGCCTCTGCATTGAAAGTCGAGCTTTTTCTCTATCACATTTAACTGCTTTAGAATTTCGATTTTGTCTTACAGCTGCTTTCCTAAGGCGATCTTTTTCCTTTATTTGTCTCCTTTTCTCTTCTGATAATCTGACACGGAATGCTTGAACTTTTTCTTTTGATGTTTTTGCCATGATGTAAATAACCTGCAAGTTAACAACAAACATAATTATTTCATTGAAGATAAAAATTCTGGCTAGAACTAGGTTATAATTACATGTGTTCACTTCTTATTCCTATGATAAAGTATGATGAAATTCATTGTTAGTCTGTAACCACAATTACTGAAGTAATTGAAACATTAAAAATGTAATTATTATCTTAGCATAATGTTACAGCATGCACTTAAGTGAGAATAATTAAAATCACTGGTTCAAAAATGCACACTGAGTTACAAGAAAAATATGGAAATTTGGTTACGGACTAACAAAGAAAACGCACCATTTTTAAAATGTTATTCCAAGACATAATCAAATTTTATCTTACCTTTTTCTACTAAGAATTGTTCAAGCACATGTGTTGGAAGCCATCTTGATCATAATTAAGGTTCTTCAAGCTGCCACTAGATGGCTATAGTTTTGCTAACTCATTGTTTAAATGAGTTAAAAAATGTATTAGAAAGAGCTCAAAATGACTTAATTTTTTCAGTAGAAAATAATTTAAGTGGGGAAAAAAGAACATAGCAAATTTAAACTAGAATCTTCACTTTTTCTTTCTATATAAAAATAATTTTGCTAAAACAACATTTTAAAATTTGAAATTTTGTCCACTTTAATATGGAATGGCCCAAGGACAAATCTCGGTATTCACAAATTAATATCACACGAAAAGAAAATGACAAGGAAATATTGAAAGAATTGCAAGGAAGAAAAGAAAATACGGAATGGTGTAAATGTGGGCTGTGTATACATATGAAAACGGGCCACGAGAGTGTTGTTGGGACTGTGAAGTAATTTGTGAACAGAAGGGGGTTGTAGACTGTATAACACAACATGCCTCATTCAATAGCGTTAATATAAATAAAGATACACTAGTTGCCAGTCGTTATCAGTTAATACTTAGAGCTAATAAAGTTCAAAAACAAAATATTTTTCAAGATACGAACAGAGTCACTTTCAGATTCAGAATCATCTTTTGCGGTGTAGAAATGTCTGAAATGCTAAACGAGCTATCTAAATCACAATTTCTAGAAGAAACATTCAATGAATCTGTGCAAACATTGACATAAGTTTCATTTCCTAGTTCACACTGAACGCCTACACTGTAGAAACTTGAATTTTCGTCATAAATACTAGATTTCACATTCATGATTTGTCCATTCCCGGATACTGATGAATTACTGTTCGAATCTTGCAACAACTCTCTCATTTCCTTCTTCCTCAAGTACGTGATTTTCTTTTCTTCATTGGCGGTGTTTCAGATTTCCCACGCAAAAGAAGTGATGGCACAGCACTTTTTTTTTAAACAGATTGCGGGGTTTCTCCAGTTAACTGTTTTCGTAACTGTACCGAAAGCTCGGTATCATTTTCATTCAAAATGTTGTGAACATACCATACTGTATTTACTAGGAACAAATTTTTCTCTTTTTATTTTTATCAGCCATTGCTTATAACGTTCGGGTGACTTATCTCTGTTGGGAAATCGATGGAAAGATATGTTAAGTGTGTTATCACTCTTCGACGATGAGTATGTACACCCCACAACACAACAATAAACCATTGTTTGAACAGATACTCACTAAAAAACTGTAACAGTAGACAGAATGCTGTGAACTATCTTTCACCGGGCGAGACTGAGTCAAGTACTCGTCAAGCGTGATGTCATGCGCCCACCGCGTTACAATAAACATATTTGTTTTGTGATTAAATGTGAAGGTGTAAAACATTTCTAACAGTGAATATCATTTCTTAAAAACATTTTCTTTCAATCTGTATGAAGAAAATGATACTGAATTTTTAGTTTACTTTTCCTTTAAGCAGGACTTACGGAAGAACAAAGGTCTAAGTTTGATACTTAACCTTAATTCAAACTCGTATACACTGATATAAGACATTCTTAAAATAATTATGTCAACATTTTGCAAAATACACTGGCGAAGAACTCCACTTAATGTATGTAGGCCTAATTATTTCAGAGTTTATATCTTCTGTGTATAACAGTATTCAACTTGATGAACGAAATAAACACTGAATAGTTTGATAATTAAATCTTCCAATTTATTTCGTTATTATCACCGTACGTCTCAGCTTAAATGCGAAGGAATGTGTCATGCCTAACTATTCCAAAGCCGTGTATGAAGTATGTAAATCGATATGTTGTCAGGATAACAGATTTGCATTTGTTAAATTCTTAATAATATAATATCACCATAAAATAGGCACTAAATTGAGCATTACTCCGATACCGGTCAACCGATTTTATCCAATATGAATAGACGTCTTCTCATGGACATTATAAATGCATATATAAAGTTTCATGAAAATCTGATAAAGCGTATTTGAGTTACCGCGTCTTTAAAATAGACACTAAATTGGGTTTTACTCCGGTACTGGTCAACCGATTTGGTCCAGTATCAATAGACGTCTTCCCATATACATTATAAATGGGTATACAAAGTTTTGATGAAAATCCAATAAAGCATATTTGAGTTATCACGACTTTCTGATATATTAACACAAAAGGAACTAAATTGGGCATTATTTCGGTACCGGCTAACCGATTTGGTCGAATATCAATAGACGTCTTCCATGGACATTATAAATGCGTATACCAAGTTTCATAAAAATCCGATAAAGCGTGTTTGAGTTATTGCGCCTTTAAAATAGACACTAAATGGGTTTTACTCCGGTACCAGTCAACCGATTTGGTCTTAATGCAATAGGTTACTTCTCATGGACGTCATAAATGTGTATACCAAGTTTCATGAAAATCCGATAAAGTGTGTTTGAGTTAAGGCACCTTTCTAATATAATCTATTAAAATAGGCACTAAATTGGGCATTACTCCCGTACCGGTGAACCGATTTGGTTCAGTATCTATAGGGTTCTTCCCATGAACGTTATAAATGCTTACAGCAAGTTTCATGAAAATCCGATAAAGCGTACGGTATTTGAGTTATGGCGCATGCAGACAGACAGACATTTTTCCGTCCCCACACAATCTCGTAAAGTACCATACTGGCACTTAATAACCACATACCTCATCATAAGACATGTTGGAAATGTCCTGCTCTTGCATCCACACAACATTGGCAGCTTTCTAGGAAATTTTCTTTCACGCGCATTAAGTTCAGCTTCCAGTATGTGACTATTATTTATGGTGAAACTTGAAAAATAAAGTGTATAGGTCATTTTCCCATACGTTAGAAGAATTTAAAGACAATATCACAAGAGAAATTAACTCCAACTCAGAAGCTGAACTTATGTGCGTGAAAGAAAATTTCCTAAAAAGGTGCCAGTTTTGTATGGGTGCAGGAGGAGGACATTTCTAACATCTCTTGTCATGAAGTACATGGTTACTTTCATTGTAATTTTAACTGTAACTGTGGGAACCTGAACCATTACACCGATTGCGGCTTTATTTGCATAGATATTTCACCCGATCACTTGGGAGTTGGAGCTGGGCCTGTCGTGATGCAGAAACCCGCATCATTGGATAACTCTTGTGTGGGACTTGCTGTACATGGGAAACATTACCGGTATTTACAATTTATTTTAAATATTTAAAATTTGTTTTTCAAAATCTATTACGGGTGGGACATAATTTGGACAACGATTTTAATGGTGCACAAAAACAGTTCATTTGCTGTTCTGCTATTAATGTTAGAGACTTGAACTAATAAGACAGCATTGTCCATAGTCCAAACTGAGAGTAGCCTACCACTTAACTTACTTATAGAAAATCAGCACTCTTTAGAACTATTACTATTATAACTTCAAGCATTGTTGTATGGACTAACTTACACATATAATCTAATGTGATTTTAATAGTCTGTAAATGCCACCAGTAAGTTACTAACTTAAATTTGTTTTAATGCTTGTTATAGTCTGAGCTTTCAATTACAATAATAGTGTGTATATAGGCCTGTATGTAATAATAATAATTTAGTAATAGATTTTATTGTCATTAAGTCATTTAAACAATAGACATCAACTTATTCTATATTATGTGCCCATGTTAAAACACACTTTAAACTAATCTGATTTCTGTCATACACATTGCAATTACGATGAGATAACTATCAGCATCACCTACAAAATTACAATTAAAAAATTCCTTGAATTTATAAAATGGGTGATTGACTAACCATTCATACAAGGTTTTCTTAAAAATTTGTAAAGTTATATCTGGGTTTTGTAACAAAGGAGGTAGCTTATTAAATAATTCATGCCCTATAATCTCATAACTACTGTCTGATTTTGAGAAGATTTCTTTAATGATGTATATATATTTGTCTATTGTGTCTTGTGTTGTAAGAGTGTAAGTTATGTTATCTCTGAACTGTAAAAGTGGCAACCCTTTCTTTGTGTGAATTAATGCATAGTAACATATAAATTTATGGCAAAGTCGCAATGTAGGGAGACCCATCTCGCAGTGTGCAGGTTTCCATGGACGAGTGATGGTTTTTGGTTTTCAACAAAGCAGGTTGACCACCTTGACGCTTCTTGTACATTGCTATTAGTAATTAGTATATTAGTGTTAGTGTTCTGTTAGGTTATGAACAGTGATATTAATTTAGTAAGGCATTCTGCATTACCTTCCTAGATTCTAGGCTAGTTTAGTGGCAATAGGTTAGGAACAGTGATATTAGAGTTAGTGGCAGGTTCTGTTAGGTTGTGAACAGTGATATTAATTTAATAGGGTATTCTGAATTCTCTCGAAATTCTAGTTTAGTGGCAGTTACTTTAGGATCAGTGATATTAGTATTAGTGACAGGTTCTGTTGGGTTATGAACAGTAATATTAATTTAGTATGGCATTCTGAATTCTCCCGTTTTGTAAATGTGCCATATTATATCTCCCGCAAGATTTGTCCTATTGTGAACTTGTTTACCGAGAATTCTAGGTGCTCTAGTGATGTGACGTCACACCTCTAACGTCCAGTAACTATCTTTCTTTGTCATATGGAGATAGAAATATGGCGGAATTGTTCGTCGAAACATCTTCTCTCCACAGAACTATTTCTAACAAAATACATGTGATATTAGATGTTTTATGAACACAAATTTGGTTTTAAAAATGATTCCCCTTCCATTGCGATTTTATCAAAATTTATTACAGTCATAATTTTGTGTTGAGAAAGCAAAGGTTTACAGTGAGCCATGCATGCAGATACAGTAATTACCCTAATGGCCTTCTTTTGCAGTCACAGAATTATCACTCATGTAGTTGCCCCACAAAATAATTCTGTACACTAAAATGCATTGGAAAAATTAAAAATAAGAAACTTGAATATAATTGTCAGTATGAGATGTATGATGGACAGGAAAATGTTTGTTTGTCTGTCTGTCTGTCCATGTGTCTGTAAGCACAATAACTCAAATTTTCAAATTTTCATGAAACTTTGTACCCTATACGCATTTATAACGTCCATATGACAAAGCTTATTGATTTTGGACCAAATTATTTGACTGGTACCAATTTACGCCCAATTAGTTTCTGAAATATTCCGCTGAATTCATCAAATGCAATTCAGTTCTCATGACAACAATATTGTTTGCAGTGTTCATAATAATAATAATAATAATAATAATAGTTTATTTAACCTGGAGAAAGTTAAGACCGTAAGGTCTTTTCTTCCACTTCACCAGGGACTAATAGTAACTTACATTAGTTGTTACAATATAACATAATAAGTAACACAAAATACATTAAAAGAACACAACATAACACATGAAATGATTTAAGATACATTAAATGACACACTAAATAATATGAAAGAATTTTAAGATACATTAAATGATAAAAAAGAAATTAATTGTTACAAATACAATTTAGTTATACAAAAGCATTAAGTGATAGAAACTGAAATTAACATAGGACATGAAAAAGATACACTATTAAGTACTACGTATATGGGCTGTTAACTGCGATCTGAAGGTTGACAGTGACCGGCAGTCCTTGATGTGAGATGATAAAGAATTCCACATTCGGATGACTGAAGTAGTAAACGATGATGAGTAAAGAGTTCATATGGGGTTTTGGAAGTTGCAATGCACTGGGCTTTGACAAATAACATTATCCAGCATGATTTTTGCAGCAAAGCATCTAATAAGTGATTTTGACTAATTCTGTGACTAATAGTGATTCTCCTGGTTTCAGAAATGTCACTATTTTGTGTATTACTTGATCTAGTTTTCATGTTTGCTGTCTGAAAATGTGTCATGGCATACGGTATGCAATTTTGTGGGAAAATTTTGGAAAGTTTAATTTTTTAATTTTTCCCCCAACAAAATAAACTTTGAAATTTTTAAAATGTTATCACTGCATTGTATGGCTAAAGATGTTTTGACAAAAATAAACGAATAGGCCTGTTGTTGACATGACGAATTAGCTTTATACTTGTTCTGTTAATGTTCTAGTTATCCCACATATTCCTGCCCATATGATTGTCAAACTTTCTCAAGAAACTAGGGTCTAAAACTCAATAGTGTCTGAAATATGGCCTATTAACTAAATCTGGCATTTTGTTACCGTATATCACTTTACCGGATTTTATTAACTACTGAAATTTAATCTGCCTTTTTTGAAGCCCTATGTGTAGGGAAGAAAGCATGAAATTGAATAGTAGGCTATTTTTGAATTTCAAGAAGTCACTGGAATTTTGTTTTGTTTTCAGAAGGAGAAGGGGTTGATGGAAAGGAAGATAAGGAGGATTATGATCCATGGCCCCACTACAGATATACAGGTTAGTGTTCTATATGATAATGAGATTTTCAGTTTGTTTTGTGAGTAGTCTATTGTTAACGTTTTATTTTGTAGATCTCATGATAATAACATAATATATAATATTATATTTTGTATAATAAAATTTTCTTATATTAAAAAAAAAAAAAAATCTCATGATGGGTAGGTATCAAGGATGTAAAGCACTTCATTCAAGACTGTTAATAATACCATAATTTACCATATAGTAAGTCGTAATGTTCATGCAAATATCTAATATGTAACATGCATTTTTTTACTAAGCAATCTAGGGTACTATTCAAAGTTTACATAAAAAAAAATCTTCTATGGCCTACTGTAGAAGGTGTAACTAATAGTTTTCTTAAACAGTTTTTGGACAATTTTATTTTTCAAATTATAAATCTTCCTCGGGGGTCAATACATTATTAATGAACCAAATTGAATAAAATTTGTTGCTCAACATTTTTGATTTTCCTCATTTTTTTACCAGCTATTCCACAATTCAAGGTGAGTTCAAAACTATGGTAAAATTTTTTTTTAGAATCATACTTTTTATTAGGCAGCCACTTTAAGTTTGGTTTGTAACCGTTTTTCAGTCGAAAACATGTTTTGCACAAATGTGACCAAAATTATCAGAATTATACTTACTGGAACTCATACCTTGTCTTTTTTTAGATATCTGGAATGCAGTTTTTGGGCCAGGTGGATAGAAAAAGTGAACTAATAGATCATTATTTTGATCACTCTTATCTTGACTGTGCCCAGCCACCACTGATCTTCGTAAATGCATGCAACATAGCCCATGTTTGTAAGCGAAGACGTGTTAGTAAACACAATTGAAGTTTTATGCTCATCAAATTCTTTACATGTTGATATGATGTAACATCTGATTTGATTGTCACTCATAGGTACAAATCAATGATATGCTCTTGTTCCTGTCACAGGCAAGCAAAGTTCAAATCTTTTTGTTAGTTTAGCTCCAGTATGTTTAATTTCTTTGGCAGAGACAAAAATAGGCTATATTTTATTCCAGTTATTTTTTCCTTGCAATATTTGAACATGTCTTGTGGAGTAAGAATTTGGTCATTGTAAGGTCTTTGCATGCTGGCTCTAGTTACGTCCTTTTTAGTCCACTATCTACCTACCTACCTACCACCTATTCCATCACAAGAGTTCTTCCCATGGGACCAGTGGCGTAGCAAGCTTAGGTGGTACCCGGTGCGGAAAATTTTTTGTCACCCCCCGCCCCAATTTAAATTATGAAAAGATGGAACAGTTCCAAGTGTTATTTTTTGGATAGTAGAAGTTAATCCCACGAGAGTTTAAGAGTTTATCGATAGATGCAGCTGCAACGAATTTATCTTATGTAACTCGTAAATTCAACGGATTATACAAAATTAGTAATAATTACTTTGCTATATAAAAACAAAACTTATCTCCAAAATCATGGCATACTATGAATCAACCATCCATAAAGCGATTCGAGTTATCATGTTCTCGCCATGTTGTAACCAGTGCTTCCAATGGTGCAAATAAGACATAGTTAACCTAATTCAGCGAATTTTTTAGGATTAAGGAGACATACAAATCAAGCACATTTTGCTGTACATTGTACATTATACTGTTAAACGACAATAAATGCTATTATTATTATTTTTAATATTATTGTTTTGTTATTATTATTAATCTAAAGTACGTTATAGACAGACAGATTTACATTGTTTTCGTGAGCGGCAGATTCACGAATTGTGAGTGTTACCATTAATAAAGCGAACATTTTTGTTTCACACATTTCTAGGCCAAAATACACTCCCGAAATTGTGCCAAGTTATATTTTTTTAGTGATTTTTTTTTTATATTTTGTTTTCCAAGCGAAATCTCGAATTTTGGAAATTTGAATTTTGATAAAAGTTCAAAATTCTGTATTTATGTCAGGTACCTTTCAAAATGTGAACCGAAGATTGGAGAAGAGTTTTCCTTATTTTTGCATAAAGAAAGTTTTTTTTTTTCGAAAACGGCTCTAACGTTTTTCTTTAAATTTTGCCCGTGGGTTTCTTATACTAAGAGCTAAAAGTTTTATTTGAAACACTTTTTCGAAATAATTCTCTGAAGGGTAGTTATAAGCCACCCACTCTGAACACGCGCTCTTTGCAATACGGCCTCTGGCAACGGAAAATCGTACGAAAACAAAATTTTGTATTTAGGTTAGGTACCTTTTGGGGATGTGACACGAAGATTGTCGACGACGTTCTCTTATTTTTAAGGGGAGGCTAACTTTTATTTGGGTAGAGCAAGTTATGTGAATTATACATAAGATTTTTTTTATAGGTTGATCCTAATAAATTTCATAAAAAAGTAATGTAAGTATTGTACGGAACTGTATTATTAATAATCTATTCTTAAATATGCGCACATACCAGTTCAAAATCTAGATTGCCGGAGACTTCGGAGTTAACTGACATTCGAAGTTTATTTTCTTCAAAGTCATGACTGCCGCAGCAGGTAGAATTCCGGGGTGCGCGGGCAAAGAGAGTTAAGTCCACTTTCTTGTTACTGAGAATTAGAGTGACTTAACACAATATACCAGCCCAACATAGCTTTAGAGATGGATAAACCCATGATGCACACTTCCATAACTACCGTACAATTTTGAATATGATTTACTGGACTTAACACAAATGTAGAGAACATTTTTATCTATAATTCTATGGACATATCTCAATTTTTTAGGATGGTGGACCTCTCTTTGCCCGCGCACCCCGGAATTGGTTGCGGCTTGAGTGATATTTATATCTCCGATTGTTGAAGTCTCATTTAAATTAATAAAACTGCAGTGACATGCATCGGCAGAAATAAACACTCCTCCCCCTAATCATAATATTATTGTTCGTATCAACACAGCGGTCAGTTCAGCCGCGTTTTATTACATTTGTTGACTGCATTTAAAACTAAAAGAAGTTTCAATACGCATGTTGACTTGTAGATAGTTGTTAAGCTTATTTAATTGTTTTAAATAATATTATTATTTTCTTTAAATTCCCTTGAGCTATTTTTTAGTTACTAAGATAGATATTTTTATTTTGTCACCCCGTTCGGGTGATGGCACCCGGGGCGGCCCGCACCCCTCGCACCCCCCTTCCTACGCCACTGCATGGGACGTAGCAAAGAAATTCCATTCAGCTATCAAGCCAAAATCATTCTTGTGTTGGCACATATTAATAAAGTTTTTCTTATTTTTGTATTGGCTGCTGGCACCATCGCTAAAGTATATCATCTTCTTGACTTCGGGTAAAACATTCTTCACTTCATTGATAAGGTGCTTTTGAAATTCATAAACTATAGAGGTGTCATGAATGAGATAGTCACTTATTATACAAATGCTTTTGCAACAAATTTTACCTTCTTTTTTAAAATAAAAAACAAACGGATGTAACGTAGCCTGGGTGTTAGTCCAGTGGTAGCTTTGAATTTCATCCTGAACACAAAATGTAAAGTTTTCTGAAAAATTACCAGTGACCAAACATTCACTGTCTTTGAGATTGTCTTTAAGTTCTTTGAAATGATTAGAGTGAACTTCTGAAATGAAGTGGTGAGATTTTAGTTTTACTATCTCTTCCACAAGAAGATTTAGAAACTCATCATTTGGTAGTAGTCTGGTGATAAGGTCTGTGCTTCACATTTTGATGGTATTTACCGACACACACACTATGTGTGCCAGATGATCCTGGAAGGACACACCATTTCGGTCGCAGAGCACAGAACATAACCATCCAATCTTGTGGTTAGGGTATTTCTGTTTGGAAAGGGTCATTAAAGCCAGTAGAATTAACCTTTTTTTGTTTTTGAACTCTGACATTATCAATGACGGTTGAAACAGTCTTTTTTTTTTCCAGGGCACAACCAACTATTTTCATCATCCTCGTAAAATGCTACTACATTTTTATGACTTCTTCACCTGTTTTTTGGTATTTCTTTTTAGACAGATGTGGGAGGGTACCTTGCTGTTTTATAAGTTCTCTTGTTAATTTTACAATATAGTTGAACACACTATAACACACTATAACAGACAATACTATCTTATGTAATGTCATTTCTGTTTCTTCTTATTTCAATCCCTATGCGGAATGGTATGTAGAAGTAACGGAATGCAAGATTCGACATCCTCTATGAGCCATAAAAAGGCTATATCTAACGTTTTCTGTGGGAATAGTTTGAGTGTGATAAGTCGTTCTTCCTCATTTCAAATTTTACATACATATTATATAAGGACCTAGAGTTTCAAAATCAAAAGTCCTCCATAAGTTAATTTCAAATTACAAAATGCAAAGCCCGGGCGATGCCGGGCCTTTTCAGCTAGTGATACTATAAATAAGGTAGTACCGGTATATGCTCGGTTGTTTAAACTCAAACTTCACTTACTTGTTTCTTTTCAAGAATCATGATTTCAATCAGCCTCCTGATCTTCCACAGCTTATTATTTTATTACTGTTACATAGTAGGAAAATAGATTTTTATCACCAATTACCGTTAAATTTCATGTGCATTTAATGCAATTTTTGGCCAACTTTGATGTACTTTAACTGGAACCAGTTGAGTCTCAGTAACCAAATTTTTATCACCTCTTTATTATATCATAAAGAGGTTTTATCTGTATAAATTTCATAATTTTTCACTCAGTCCCTTTTGAGACATTCTACTTCAAATATTGCCAAAATATGCTTTTGGGCATTTTTTGAAAAATTGTACTAAAAAAGTGGCAAAGTTATCAAGCTTGAAACTTCTGCAGCAAGTAGTCCTATAGTAAATCTATACAAGAAAAAAAATTAAAGGTGAGTCTTTCTTCCTTTTGATAATTTTGCAGCTTTTAAGTTAATTTTCAATTTGTAGTTCTTCGCTTTTCTCACTACTTAGGTAATATTGTGTTAGAATAAGAAATCTAGAACATATCATTCTGGTAAATTTGGTCTTTATTTTGTGTTGTTATCTATAAAATTAACAGAGTTATAGACATTTGTGGCCACCAAAAAAAAAAGTATGACCCTAAAAAAATTTTTACAATAGTTTTGAACTCATCTTGAATTGGGGAATAGCTAGTAGAAAAGTTAGGAAAATCAATAATGTCTAGCCCCATGGCCTGGTTCATTTCTAATGGATTGACCCTCAGTGAAGTTGGTAGTTTACTAAGGGCCGATTGTATAAACAGTTTGATCTTGGATCAGAGACTAAACTGAACTCAGTTCACGCTGAACTCGGAAATTTTTGTTGTATAAACGTTAATCTGAGATCAATTCGCACTGCACTAGGATCAATTTTGACTGGAGAAATTTCTCCGATCAAACTCGTTGATCTCAGTTCAAGGGGATGTTTTCTTATTTGAGACATAAGATTAGCTCATTATAAACATAATTTTAGGCCTACCTGTGTGGTTACGATAAATATCAAGAAAATACACAAAAGACAACTTCATACATTTCTAGCTGTAACGTAGTTGTGCGTATATAGGCTATGTTAGTCTCCTTATAATGCAGTGTAACATAACTCTACAACATAACCTGTACGTTATTACTGTCATCTCGTTCCAATTATCAGATATCTCGTGATGATAAAAATGATGAATTTTGTTGTTTTATTTTGTATAGAGTAAATGCTGGCGTAATAAAAAAAAACAGATAGCTCCTTGAGCTCTGCCCACTCCAGCCGTTGCGATCCTAGGCGACGGCCTGTTAGTCCTTTTCGTGCTTTACCAAAGCATTTACACCAATTACTACAATATGAAAATAACCCTTGTACCACAATTGCAATTAATTTGAAATTATCAATCTTCACCATTTCATACAGCTCTCTAAACTTAAATAAGGGGGGAAATAAAAATTTTCCAAATTTTCAAAACGCTGCTAAATGAGAGACATCTAGGCGACTGGTGGAACTACTAGGAAATATCAAGTGGGAGGAGCGTAAGGGTTGACCTGTTTTTGGATTTTCCCCAAATGCTTTCTTCGTTATCTTTTTTATGTGACCTATTAGCTCTTTCAGAACTTGAGATTTTACATTGTAATAAGGCAGTCATCAGTTAAAAACTTCGGTGGGCTATTAAGTTTAAAATTGATAGAGAAAAGTTTCCATGAATGACAAACATAACAGATGAAGAAAAAATTGTCAAGTTTTTACTTAAAGCATTACTCTATTAATCTTACATCTCCGCTTTTATACAATTCATGAGACAAAGCATTTATACATCCTTGGCCGTGAAAATGTTAAGCCCATTTATATCGCCAGAAATGAAATTACCAGAACATTTTTCATCGCATTTTCCTCTTGCACGGATGTCATCGCTTCCGTTTTTTTTTTTTTTTTTTTCTCAAGACAATTTCTATCAATACATCCTTGTCCTCCATGAAAAAATTAAGGGAACGATCCTTTTTCTGCTTAATTTTGATCATATTTTCCCTTCCTTTCGCACAGCACACGGTCTGAATATGAAGGAAAACAGAGTAACAATGGTCTCGCCTCGCGATACTCAGCTGTTTCTGCGATGTTGCCAAGCGCTCATTTATGAATTAGGATCAAAATTGAACTTCGATTAGTTGATCTTAGATCAGTGTTATACAATAAGACTCGAGCCTGAACTCAGATCATTTTCTGAACTTAGATCATAATTGATCTCCAGTCATTGATGTTTATAATATAATTGGCCCTAAATGTTATTACTGCAGAGTAATACTGACAATGAGATTAATGCAGCTGACAGAAGATAAAATAGCCTACCAGACGAGCAATATGGGTTCAGAAAAAACAGATCTACTTTACAAGCCATCTCCAATCTGGTATGTGACATCAAGGAAGCTTTGCAGGAGTCAAAAGGAAAATTACATGCTGTTTTCATTGATTACCAAAAAGCTTTTGACCTTGTAGGAAGACTAAAATTAATCATCAAACTAGAAAACATGATTGGAAAGGACAACTACCTGACAAAAATCATCATAGCTATATTATGCTACAACCTTGTAACCATACAAGACAACGAAACTTGCATTGAGTCCCATTCTGTTTAACATAGCGAATTCTGGATACTAGAAAGAATTTACCAGTTTTGCTGCTTCCAGATGATCCAAAGATAGAAAGCGATGATGAGCTTCTTGAAGGATTCAATCACACACTTCCTTGCATTGGCATTTCTGTGTGATTGCTTCCTTAGTTTGTTTCCAGATGTAACTTTACTGTCAGCATTGTCTGTGGATTCTTGTATCCCACTAATTGCCTGAGTAAAATGTGTCACAGATTGTTCGGTATTCAAGAAGAAGGACCGTATTGAATTAGGTTTAGAAATGAAAAGGTATAAAGGTTATAAACAGAGGACCAAGTGGACTAACCACTATGAGCGTAGATAGACTGTAGGAGGCACTGATGTCAGAGATTTAAAATATAATTTGCATGTAATCACAAATAAATTTGGTGATATCAATAACACTTGATAAATAGGTGAAATTTACGTGATGTTCATTTCCTGCCAAAATATGTCGCAATATGATGTAACAAGTGTTACTTGCTTGAAATTGTGGATTCAAGACTTGCATTGAACAGTAATAATGATTATTATATAGACATGAATGTTTCGTTGCACTAAATGTAATAATATGCAGTTAGAAATATTAAATGTGGAAATGCAATATTCTCTCGTGTAAACACACTTCGATTTTCCACATGAGACAACACAGAATTGACACTTGCTGAAACTCGGTTAATTCTGGAAAGAATTCTTTCAAACTTGATTCAAATGATGTTGAGATGTTTCGCTCAAATAACATGAAGAGCTATCGTGGTTTACTGTTACTGTTGCAAAACCAGAGAAAATTGCAGTCCTGTCAGGAGTATAGCACAATGAACTAGCACAAATGACAGGCTTCTCAATACTGACTGTGGACAAATACAGGAAGACGCTTGTAAGCAGGCCGTGGGAATCACCACAATTACATGATAGCCGAAAGTGTAATTAATTTTCTATCACTCAGGGCCTAGTACATGATATGGCACAGAATATGAATATTTAAAATAATAAATATTAAAAACATTAGGAGGGCTTGTTCTTACATAAGCTGGGGTCCAAAGTCTGCAGACTTTCAATGATAACACTTCACTGGCTAGGCAGAGGGCATAGCTTTACACTGGGACGCTTGTAATCACCCTTAGATATATGCACTGTAACCATATGCACTAAGCCGTCATTGCTAGGATGAACAGAAGAGATGATGCTGAGTTCCCAATGAAGTGGTGGTGAATTGTCTTTTTTGAGTAGCACCAAGGTGCCAATTTGGAGATTATCACTGGAGCTGAACCATTTCTGTCGCTGTTGCAAGGAATGGTGGTAGTCATTTGACCAACGGTGCCATAAATGTTGAAGGTGGACTTGTAGAAGATGCCACTTCTCAATATGATTTGATGTCTCTGCCTTAGGATGTGATGGTAAGGCAGTAAGAGCTTCTCTGACTTGGAGGCAAGGGCCAAGTTAGAAATATGAGATCTGACTTGGAGGCAAGGGTCAAGCAGAAATATGAGATACGAGTGGTCACCAAGGTGAGTAGCGTCTGATAGTTAAGAAATGGTGTCCTCAACAGAATTAATTAAATGACATTTCACTCCTATTGGAACACATCAAATTCCCAAACAATGGATGTACGAAGTTGAACAAGAATATTCAAACGGTATCCTGCATTTGTTGTGAAATAATGTGCTTGAAATAATGGAAGGCTAAGAACTCCCATGCTAATTTCATTACACAAGGATGAGCCGTCTAGACGCAGGTTCTTACAGGATATTAATCCAATCTTGGGAGATGAGTAAGAACTCCGTTCTGAGGAGCATGAGGAATTGAAGGGTGATATGAGATTATCTTCAGATGCAATGATCGTGAAGCAAATAGAAGAACTTTGCTCAGAGGAATCTAGCACATGTAATTCTAGAGGCTGTTCAGGCCATGACATAGGAGGTTGTGGAATCTGTGATGGACCATTCCACCACAAATCGTTGTCAGAAAGAGAGTCAGTAGACACAGCTTTTGAGATGAGATCAGCAGGGTTGTGATAAGTAGCAACATGTCTCCAGGCTGCTGTCTCTGATAATTTTTGTATCTGTGACACATGGTTTAATACAAAAGTTTTCCACTTGTGTGGATCAGATTTGATCCATTAAAGCACAATCACAGAGTCTGATCGCAAGTAGTTCTGAGAAGTTTGGAGATTAAGATCGACTAACGCTTTATTGTAAAGCATAGCTAGAAGTAATGCACCACATGGTTCAAGACGTGGTCTAGTTTGTTTATTGAAGGGAGAAACTTTTGACTTGGAACAAAGCAGTTGCATTGTAACCCTGTTGTTGCTGACAACGGAGTGAAGGTATATACATGCATAGGCTTTCTCTGAAGCATGACAAAATCCATGTAATTATACCTCCACTGTTGTGGATACCAGTTCTTAGAACATGTCAAGGGATGCGTATATCATGAATTGTAGAAAGAATGTCACAGACACTGATCCAGTGCTTTGTTAGTATGGAGGATTTCTGAATATTTTCAAAAATTAATATTTTGCAGATCTGGACTGTTAGTTACTGTAATTTAAAAGAAACTTAGAAGAAAACATGAAAGTAGCTAAAGCAGGCACTTATAAAGGTAGTTTTCATATAGGCCTATACAATCCATTAAAAATCAAATCATGATTCTTTTAAAAAGAGTTTAGGACCTGTTAATAAAAATATAGTCAGCCGCTCTAAGACTATAAAGCTTGGGGATAGAATATGTGCTAGTTGTCACAAGGCAATTTTTAAGTGGCCTAAACTGGACAAGGTAGAAGAACTACTGTCAGAAAGCTTGAAGTATAAAAATGCCAACAGTATTAATACAACAGAAATATCAATTCCACAGGATAAAACACCATTGATGCAGTTAATAATACTTCTAAGTGCAATTGATGAAATTCCGATTAAAAAAGCATTTAATAGAGAAATACCATGGGAAAACTACAGAAAGCAAACCAAAATTTTGAGCCTTAGTACATGCAGTCAGATTGAAGGAAAACCTAATTTAGGTAAAACGGAACTGAACTGAACTGAACTGAACTGAGTACTGCAGCAGTCAAGAGGTGATCTGTCTAGATAGGCTTTCATATAGTGACACGAACCAAATATGTTAAAACTTCCACATTTACACAACAAAATTTTACAATTTATTATTGATTTATTTTTAAAGTATTGGCAGTTACCTGTAATGTAAAAATGTATAACAGTTTAAATGTGTGTATTGTTTGTCTTTTAGAAAAGCAATTTCTTTTTAATTACTTGCTGTGATTTAGTTTTTTAAATTTTTGAAATAATTTATATGACTGAAAACTTGCACAAATGCTCTAAAGTAAATTACTATAAATTCAAAAAACATAAAAAAATAAAAACCTAAATTCGATATTGATTTATCAAAACAGTTTGCTATAAAATAAACAAAACCATGAAATCAGGCAAATTACTGGAAAGCGACCTATTTTAGGTTTTTTTATCATATCCTGAACCCATGGAGACCCACTTCTAAATTTTCAGAGATTGTAGGTAATAAGCAATAGAATAACATCCACTTTTTTGAAAGTAAAACAAATACTTTCATAAATTTAGTCAAAAACTTGTTCATTTTTTCTTAAAAAACTTTTTGTTGACAAAATTTGCCATGTAGTATATCAAATTGAAGTCAGCTGCAGTGGTCTAAGAGGTAGCATGCCTGCCTCTAGATCCGAAGGTTGCGGGATCAAACCTGGCTATGGTAGATGGATTTTTCAGGACGTAAAAGTCCTGGGCATGGAGTCCTCCAGGAGGGCCTTCATGTTGTAGATTAACAGCACGTAAAAGAAATCCAAGCCTAAATTAGAGCCTCTGGACAAAATTCCTCAACCCTTTCACGTCTAAGTAATACCTTAGATTCTGGGGGGGTGATGTGAGGCAATGGGCTTACCACCTCTCACTCTGCCCTCTAGCGGGAAATAAGCATAACAAAATTCAAATAGGTAACAGTAACCTCCACCTGAAGGCCCTAAGCTTCATCACTGAGAGCAATAAGAAATATATCAAATTAAAGCCCATTAAAAGATTTATTTATTTAATATACAATTTCTTTTAGCCCTATTTCACCATAAGGTACATTAGGGCTATAGTTTTATGTCAATTACAATTTATAATGTACTGTTATCTTGTATACTAGAGTAGCCTGTTTTACTAAAATTTAAATAAACTTATTGTAAACTCTTAAATATAGAACATATGAAATAGTGGAATTCTCTACAACTACAATCCTTGCTAAAAAATTTTAAGAGTGTAAGATTTTAAGAGTGGTTTATCATATTTAACACCACAATAGTTTAAGTGTCCTGTTAAAGAAAATCTTTTCCTTTCAAAGAGTGGGCAATCAAAAAGTAGATGTTCTACGGTCTGGTTTTCTTTACAAATACATAAGTAACCATTCTCCCTTATAATATTAAACCTTTCAAAGTAAGAGCCAAAAATTCCATGACCTGACAAGAATTGGGTTAATACAAATTCAGGTTCAATTTTGCTTTGAAGTCGGGTTTCAATATTTGGAAAAAATAATTCTTTTGTAACTGTTCCTTTAACACTAGATAGCCACTGATTGTTCCATCTAGTCTTAATGTGATCCCACATCTTTCTTCGTGCATAAGAGTAAGGACAAAGAGAGTAGCTATAATTTAGATTCGAAACTGCGGCTGATTTGGCAGCAGCCTCGGCTCTCTCGTTACCGGCAACTCCATGATGGCCTCTCACCCATGTTAAGCAAATATGTCGTGTGTATGATAGTAAAACCTTCCCGATTTCCACTGCCATCGGATTTAGATTATTTCTATTATTTATACACTTCAGTGCCGCCTGGGAATCACTATATAAACAGTAGCTAGAATCATAAAGTTTGGCCCAAATTACAGCCTCTTTAATTGCGAATAATTCGGCTTGTACTATTGAGCATTGTGGTGAAAGTCGATTCATCTGTGAGTGGATTTCCAGGCCATTTAGGAAGGATATGAAGGCACATCCAACTTGATCCGGTTTTCCTTCTTTAGATATTTTAGATCCGTCAGTGAAGATTTGGAGCTCATGATGTCTAAAACAACATTAAAAGAGTTAAAAAAGAGCCCAAAATCAAGTCTGTAGGACCTTTATAACAAAAGTTATGAAGCAATAAATCTTGTTCTATAAGCCAAGAAAAATTATGGTTTAAAAAATTAAAAACAAAAAGTAGGTCTCACAAAAATAAATAATTATTTTTGTGTGTGATTATATTTATAGGAAGAACAAATCCTGCAACTTCCATCAATTTTAAAAATGGTCAGGTTGGGTCAGTGGTTGGTTTGGCATGGAATGCCCCCGGGTGGTGTAATTTCATTCTGCAGGATTCTCATGCCTAAATGTACATATAGATGGGATTGTCGCACTTATGCAAACTTAAATCCATTAAGGTGGACCAAGATTCAACTTTCAGACTTCAAAAGAGGAAGTGTGTTATTTACTTAAAATTATTATGTTAAGAGTTTACAACAGCACAACTTCAAAACATCTCTTGGTTATGTTTATTCAGAGTAAGGCATGGCGCACTTTACTCAGGCGGGAATACTACCCCCACTCCTCGGAGTTCTGCTGATGTCAGGGGGCTTCGCTTTGCACAGAGCTCAATTGCTTTTGTTGGTTCTGAATCATATAAGCGAGGTAAAAATGCCTTCTTTTTTAACTTAAACAATAATAATGAATGTGGACTGCATTAATGACTGAAAAGTATGACTACAAAATGACCTGCTTCTGTGTATGGCTAACAAATTCAAAGAATCACAAGATTTAAGAGCAGAAGTGACTAAAGATTATCGTCTGCTAAATTCCATAACATTGTGGTAAAGGTGAAATATCATAACAGAGGCGTTTTGTAAAAAAAAAAAGGACCTAAAACAAGATTGGAATAGACGCCCAAGTTTTATAAACAAGATTAATCCACAGTACTGTAAAATGTTCTAAATTATGGTACATTTAAATCTCTGCGTTGTACTGCTGTAAAAGGTGCAGAACATTGTTTTAAATTTTCAAATGCAACATTTTATAAAATTAAGCGTATTATTGTTTTTGGTCCAGGAGGCTAAAATGAAAACTAATTTGCATATTCAAGAGTAGCACATGCAATTATGTTCTTAATTTGATTTCAAATTATGTTGTCAATCAGATTTTAAATTATTTTAATCTTACAAAATTAGTTTTCTGAGCTAGATGGTGACGTCTTGTGCTCGCATTCGGGAGGTCCAATGTTCAAATCCCATCACTGGTTTTTTATTTGTTGTTTCTTCTGTCAAAAGGGCAGTTTGGATATTTACTTACCATGACTCATCGTTCTATTTCATCTTATATCATAATCATAAAAATTCCATCAGTTGATACACGTATAAATTACGCTTAAAGAATATATTGTATAATTTTGGAACTATTTCGAAACATTGAACTCTTGAAAGGCCTTTTAAAATCCTTTATCTTACAAGAACCTTCTTCACTTGAGAAAGTGAAATATTGCATGCTTCCAAAAAATAAAGTCATTCAGTTTGGGGTGATTTTCAGGGTCAGGTTTCTTTGCAACTTATTCAACCATCCAGTCTTCTCGGAATTTACAGGCTAATAAAAATATAACAGAACAAAACGGTGTCTTCTTTCACTGTACAGAAGAAATGAAAAGAAACTACCCTGACCGAAGAATATATAATTTAGGGTAGCCTTTACACTCCAGGCTGAGGGAATCCAGTCCTTTCTAAGAATATTTTTTACCCACTCTTTGTGTAATTCCTGTTCTTTTGGAAAACTGAAACATGTTATGTAATCACTTTTAACATCCCTTATTGTGTAATTACTTGTGCACAATATTTTTTAGGCATTTTAACTAACACGATTAAATCACAACACTGCTAGATCCCACAGCCCATGCAATTTAAAGCACGTGGAGTAAGAAGGGAAGGCCCAATGACGTCACACCCCCTTCCACCAACCTTCCCGCCTGAGTAAAGTGTGCCGTAAGTAAGGCCAAGAATGGTGAAAGGCAAGGTCTAATGTAAATGTAAATGTCATACTATACTGTGATCTTATTGGTCTACTGTCCAGTAATTTGAACAGTATTCCCAGCAATAAATATTTTGAATTCGGCTTTAGAATCAAGTTTTCCATGAAGAATTTTGTACTTCTTAAGAATCTAACCTCTTCCTGTGCTGTTGTTTGGTATGGGAAAAGTTTTTGTTATTTACATAATTTCAGTTAATTTCATAATTTTTAAGAACATAAAAGTGTTCAGTGAACACTTAGGTACCATATTTGGTAATTTAGTGTTGAAGTGACTGGACAGTTTAAGAACTGTTTGGTACAACTTTTAGAAGCAAGAAATTGGGTTGTAGGACATTGGCTTTTAGTTTTGGACAGTTTTTGTAGACTTTTTTCAAGAGGAAATGGAGTGATTCCTAACTTAATTTTTCATTTCATTTTTCATAGGGAATGTTCTGTTGTATTTAGTTATGATTCTACATAATATACCATTATGTTGTTATTTTCATGTGCCAACATAGGCAAACTTAGGCCATACCCTCAAGGACCGCAACGCACAGTGCCAGTACACATCCCTAGACCTGATTATGCAGATCACCCTGATGGTGTTCCCATTTCTGAACAAGCAGTGCGGGGAAGTGCACAAATTAAAGCTTTGTCAGATGAAGAGATTGAGGGAATGAAAGTGGCTTGTAAGGTTAGTATGTTTTTATTGGAGAATATATCTGAATATATTGTTTTTGATAGTCTCTATACTTAGCAATTCTATAGTTACATTGTTTTGCGACTCCAGAAACTGGGAATGTTTAGAAAGGGAAATGATAATAGGGGTGGTGTTAGTGATCCTCCCAACCAACCAGCAGTGGTGTGAAGCTAGTTCAGAAAGTATGTTTCATCCACCTTCAACTGTCCAACTGTCAGCCCCACATCCAGCCTGTGTTCGTTAATAAACCTGCCCCCGAACTCCTAATTTTTTGCATTTCTTTGTAATTGACAGGCACTCTATTTTAAACATTGTTCACTGTCGTGTAGCATTGATAGCAGCAATACCTTCTATATTTTTGTTTTCCCCTGCCATCTTGCGATGTAATATCTTATTATCATAAGCAAGTCATGGCTGCATGGATGCCCCATCTCAATCTCTCAACACATCTAACAAAAGATGCCGATTTCTCTCCCTTTGCTGTATACATGACAGAGATTCAGAAGGAATTTACTTCATCTTTTGATTTTGATTAGCTTCAATGTAGGTTTTTTTCTGTTTAAATAACCTTATGGAGGCATCACCGACTGACGATCCAGATATGCAAATGGGGTTATGTGACCTACAGAGTGATAGTTTTCTTATATCAATGAAAATTGCCAACCCATTGAGCTTTAGAGACTATTAACAAGTAGTATCCAAACTTGTGAAATTGTGCTTTGAAAATACAATCCATGTTTAGTAGTGTGATTTTATGTGTGATTTTGCATTTTCTTTCATGGAATTGTTAAAAACTAAGCAGAGGAACAAGTTGTCTCAAGATTTACTGCAGCTAGCCATTACTCAAATGGAAGTAGATATTGAATCTGTAGTAAACCAACACTTAGCTCAATTTTATCATTAAGTGTATGTGATTGTTATCTTTGTATTACGAATTAATTTTGAAAGTGTCATCCGACCCTTCACCTGAAAACATTTGGACCACATTGTTCTAGGGTATTACTTGCTAGTCTTACTCATTAACATGCCTAATTCTCATTATTGTATTAACTTAAAGTACATGCATATTTTGGTGGATACATTATATTGTGTGATAGTGTACTTGTTGTAAATATATATTTTGTGTTAGTGTAGGTACAGTATATATTTTGCATTAATGTATATCCTTTATATATTTTTATTTTTATCAGTACTATTATCACATGTAAATATTCCTTAAATTCACTTGAAATGAGAATTACAATCAAGTGGAACAAATTGATTATCACATAATATATAAAAAATTTCAACATTTCTTTATAAATTATCATTGCTAGAATCATGTTTTTGAGAGGTCTTCCTATCATCCTCAGCTACATTCAATAGCTGAACTTCCATTCTGTACCACTATTTGTTGTGCTGTGGTTTTACAAGTTTTTCATAGCTCATTCTCCCCTAGGATGTTGAAATTCTGAAGGAGATTCCTGTTTTTCTTTATACAGATCTTCTCCTGTATGATCAGTTGAATCAGATAATATAGATTTTTAAGCAAAATCCCTTCCTTGACTACATCATCAGAATTCCATACATGTGCAGCTACCGAGGACTTGACAGTTTTTCCGGTCTAATATTTCTGATGCTCTTTCAATATCTAATATAGATATTTCTTTTAGTTGTGTATACTGTATATGTATATATTATTGCAGTCTTTACATGCTATCCTGTGTATACCAGATTTTTGTCCTGAAGGAATTTCGTCTTTCAGTTCTGATCTTAGCAGATTCTAAAGTTTGGTTACATTCTGTGGTGTCAACCTAATAGTGTATCCTTTGAAGTTCTTGCTAAATTTATGGTTTGCCCAAGGGTGACATGTCAGTCGGGTTGCCTTGTGTCACCAAGCCTTAACACTTGACAACCCAGCCAGCACCATAATGTAACATGTGGTAGTGGGGTAAATAGTTAAATGGCTTCCTTCACATGTGCCAGGTTAACCCTTTCACTGCTAACGACGGAACTGTGACGGCCGTGAATTGGGTGCTAAGAACGAGACGATTCCACAAGGCATGGAATTTTTTAACACAGTTTTAACGAAAGGATAGTGTCCTGCCATCTATTGGGGTTAGATAGAACTTAATTTCATTGCTTTCCCTGCTCTGTGGTGCAATTTTTAGATCAAAATGTGAGGCCTTGCACAATTTTGCCGCTAAGTTAGTGCTACGAATAAAACAATTGCTCGTAGAATAGAATTCTTTAACAAGGTTTCAACGAAAGGATAATGTCCTGCCATCTCTTGGGGTTAGATAGAAATTATTTTCATTGCTTTCCTTGCCCTGTGGTGCTATCTGTAGTTGAAAAAATGAGGCCTTGCACAATGTTGTGATATCTGAAGAAGCCATTGAACTCACGAGTCATATGACAAGCCGGGAATCACGTCAAGGTCATGGTATGTTCAATTTCAACACAGTCATTCCTTTCACGAGCAAGGAAAAACATTTCTAACGTGATGACGAAGTTCTGGCGTATTTTAAAACTGCCTTCTTATTTTTCGGATTTAGCGCCGAGTGACAGTGAAAATATCTCAGCACTGAAAGGGTTAAATGCAGGTGCAATGCTTTATCTACTAACATTCCCTCAGTGAATTTGTAGCCAATGTGTAAAATGTTCTCACTGATAATGTTATTTCTTTATTTGAAATGAGGAATAGAACACTAAATGAAGCTAAAAGAGCAGGACCGGTCTAGTGGCTAGCTTTGCTGGATGCGGGTCAGAAATAGTTGTTGCTAGCCTAAAATAAATGAACTTTTTTTTTCATTATATCTCAGCTTCTCAAATGGTTTGTAAAAATGGTCCAAAGTCATTCTTTTTCATGTTTATCAGGTGAATCCAAGCAATTTTGTTTCTCCTTCTGTACAATATAATCATTGCTTTAAGCATTCTATGATCCGTGTTGACAGTACAGCACAAATTGGCCGGCTCTAGGTGAAATCATTTATTATGTGAAATGTTCAAACAAGGCAACTGTGCTGTGTGAACAAGCCATCTGGACAGTCTGATTTGGTAATATTTTGCATCAGCATTAAAGAACCCTCCGTGTGGAGACCGGAGGGTAAGAATAGTCCCAACGTAGTTCATGCGTGTCGTAAAAGGCGACTAAAATGGACACCCGGTGCCTGGGGGTATAACTGGGCCACCCTGTCTCCTGGGGATATAAATAAGGAGGCTGGGAAGGTAACCCATCAAACCACTCCACATTGGGCTAATCACCCATGTGGAGGTAAAAATGATTCAGAGGAATAATAGTAGCCTCGGACTGGACGGATCCACACAAAGACGACCGCAATGGAAAAGGAACATGAGATTTGGAACATGGAATATCAAGACTATCACTGGCAAAGAAGTAGAGCTAATACAGGAAATGAAGAAATATAAGCTGGAAGTGTTGGGACTTAGTGAAGTGAAGAAGAAAGGTAGTGGGATGAGAAGATTGCAAGAGGGGTGTGTCCTGAGATATTCTGGAGTTGGAATGGACAGTTGGGCTAAGGAAGGCGTAGGTATAGTAACCATTGAGCGAATTGAAACTAAAGTGAGTGGATGGGAACCAGTTAACTCAAGAATAATGGTTATCAACTTGGACATTGAAACAAAGGTGTCTTTTATTCAAGCATACGCCCCAACAGAAGACTCCAATTTACTCGAGAAGGAGGAATTCTATGTACAACTACAAAGGACTGTAGATAAGGAGGTTGCATGTGGGCGTCACATAGTGATAGGAGGAGACTTTAATGGCAGAACTGGTCAGGACAGAAGGATAGCACATGGAAGTATGGGCAGATATGGAGGGGAGAAGACCTTGAATGAAAGTGGTAAACGCTTAATTGAATTTTGTGTTGAGAACCAACTAATACTGGGAAATTCCTTTTTCCCTCATAAAGAAGTGCACAAAATAACGTTTGAGGCAGAAGGAAGAAATGCCAGAAGTGTTATAGATTATTTTATATACCCTCATGGTGTAAGGAATAACATCATGGATGTGAAGGTTATAAGAGGAGCGGAACTTGCAACAGATCACAGATTATTGGTAATGGATACTAGGTTCAAAAGACCATCCCGGCCTAGAACCAAAAAGTTTGAGGTGATCAAGGTGAAGGAACTACAGAAAGAAGAGAAAAGGACCCAGTATGCGAAATTGGTGAAGGAGAGGATGCAAATAAGAATGACTGAAAGTGAGGAAATTAGTGATATGTGGATTACTTTTAAATCAGTGATACTAGAGACTGCAGAAGAAGTGTGTGGAAAAGCAATCATAGATACAAGGAAGAAAAGAACAAACTGGTGGAACGAAGAAGTAAAGGAGGTAGTTAAAAACAAGAAAGAAGCCTGGAAAAGATATCTACAATCCCAGACACATGAAAATAGAGAGGAATACCTGAGAAGAAGGAATGAAGCAAAACTAGTAGTGAAGGAAGCTAAAAATAAAGCTTGGGAAGAGTTTGGGAACATGGTTGAATGCAAAGCAAAAGAGAAGAACACAAGAAGTTTCTGGAAAACTGTGAAGGCTATAAGAGGGAAATATGGGAAGCAGACAAGGACAATCAAAGACGGGAACAAACTTGTATCAGAGAAGGCAGAAGTACTTCAAGTCTGGAGAAGGCACTACAAGGAAAAATTCCGGAAAACTGAGGCAGAACAAGAAGAAGAAGGGATAATCTTTGGACCACATGAGGAGGTGCAGACCCCAGAAATTGAAGGAGAAATACAAGAATCGGAAGTTGAAATGGCAATTGAACGAGTCAGGACAGGGAAAGCAGCAGGTCCGGACGGAATAGCCCCAGAGTTAGTCAAGTATGGAGGTCCAGAGACGGTGAAGCAACTTACTAAGTTGTTTAGAAGAGTATGGGAAGAGAACAGAATACCAGAGGAATGGAAGAAGAATATAATTATCCCACTACATAAGAAGGGAAATAGCTATGAATGCAATAATTACAGGACCATCTGTTTATCATCCACAGTGTGTAAAGTATATACTCGTGTGCTGAAGAGAAGGCTTAGGAAGGTGGTGGAAAATGAGATAGAGGAGGAGCAGGCGGCTTACAGGCCAGGACGGCAGACACAAGACCACATCTATACAATCAGAACAATTATAGAGAAGAGTATCGTCAAAAACCAAGACTTATATTTTGCATTCCTGGATTTGAAGGCAGCTTTTGACTCTGTACCAAGGTATAGGGTATGGGAAGCACTGCTAGCAAAGAAGGTACCTGTGAGACTGCTGAATGCAGTGAAGAGCATTTATGAGCAACCAGTGGGAATAGTTCGCATGGATGGTGAATTTTTCGGAGAATTCCAAATGGAGAAAGGAATAAAGCAAGGAGATAGCCTTAGCCCTTTATTATTTATCATATTTTTGGATGAAATAACCAAAATATGCAAGAGGAGAACCCACAGGACCAAGCTTGGTATGTGGAGACTAAGACCAGTATACCTCCAAGTGCTTCTTTTTGCAGACGACATAATCCTAATAGCGGATAAACCAGAAAGACTCCAGCAGGCTGTGGTAGAATGGTATGAAGAATTAAACAGAAAAGGTATGGAAGTGAATATAAATAAAAGCAAAGTAATGTGGGTATCTAAATTGGATAGACAGGAAGAAGAACTTAATATAGTCTGTGATGGAAAACCTCTTGAGAAGGTAGAATCGTATGAATATCTAGGCACCATAATAAGCAGCAACGGAAAAATTGAACAAGAGGTGCTAAATAGAACGAAGAAAGCAGTCTCACCCTACTACCAAATGAATAATATGATAGTAGGAAAAACTGAGATAAGCACGAAAACCAAGATGCAGATTTATAATACAATTGTGGCCCCCATCACACTATATGGCATAGAAAGTTTAGCACTGCAAGATAAACATATGAGCAAGCTTACAGCCACCGAAATGAAGTATATAAGGCGAGCAGTGGGAAGAACTAGAAGAGAAAGAATACGAAATGAGAGAATAAGAGAAGAGGCTGGACAAAAGAAGGCATTAAGTGAGGTAATTGAGGAACGTCAACTGAAATGGTTTGGACACGTTAGGAGAATGGGACAGGAAAGAAAAGAGAAGCAAGTCTTTGAAATGAAAGTGGAAGGAAGGGTAGGAAGAGGCAGACCGCGTATCACATGGGAAGATAGGATGGAAAGGATCGGACAGAAACGTGGGAAAACAGTGGTGGAAATGAAGAGAATGTGTGAGAATAGAGCGGAGTGGAGGAGATGGACAGAACGAGGATACCCCGACGCCTAACGGCATAAGGGATAAGAAGAAGAAGAAGAAGAAGCATTAAAGAAAGGTGTTTTTTTCTCCCTTGCTTGCTGATACTAGGATTGTGCTCTATGAGCGCCCTTGTCTATATGTGTGTAGTCGAGCCTTAAAGCTTTCTCTTCAGCTAATTAGAGGTGGATACAAATAAACATAAGCAATAAGAGTATTTGTTGTGTATCATTGAGTAATGTCAACAGATTTATAATGATCTTTGGGAACATTGATATTTGAGGGGTAACCAGAAGTTCCATGGTGCTAGATCCGGCAAGTACTGTGCATGGGATACAAGTGGCATCTGGATTTTAGTTGAAAACAACCTGACCCAGATCGCATTGTGGATGAGTGTGTTGTTGTGGTGCAAGAACCAGTCTTTGTTTCTCCACAGCTCTGGCCATTTGCACCGTACATTCTCCATCAGTTGCCTCAAAACATCAAGATGGTAGAAACTGTTCATGATCTGACCAGAGGGACGAGTTCTGGCAGACAATCCTACGAATGTCAAAAAAAAATTACCATCAGTGACTTCATATTGCTACATATCTGATGGACTTTTCTTTGTTCATGGAGAGTTTGGTATCTTCTATTGTGATGTTTGCTGCTTGGTTTCCGGATCGTAACTGTACACCCAGCTTTCGTCACCTGTAATGACCTTAGACCAGAAGTCTGGATTTTCTGCAACCGTCCATTGGAGTTCAGTGCAGATTTGCACTCTTCTGTCATGCTGGCCCTGCGTCAAAAGTCAGGGATGAAGTTAGCGGCAATTCTTCTCATGTTGGGTTCGTCAGACAAAATACGTTGGTATGTCCCATATGAGTTTCCTACAACTTCAGCCATGACATGAGTGGTTTGATGTCTGTCCTGACTGATGATTTCTCAAACCCTAGGAGTATTTTCTGGAGTGATGCCAATTGATGGCCTGTCTATCTTAAACAGACTTATTGCCCTCTTTAAATCATTTGAACCACTCAACTTGCTTGCTTGCTTGACTTGCTTAAAGCTTCATCAACATTTACAGTTTTAGCCTACTTTTCTAGGTGTCAATTCTCTGCTCTTCAGCTGGCTCCTTCATGAAAATTGCAGAATATTCAAAACACTACTAGTCCAGTCATTTGGTGCTCAAAAAGGGGGTTACCTGGAAAGTTTTCCGGGAGTTTTTAAAATTGGTGATTTTATAGATTTCGACGTGCTCTTTTCGAATTTTCACTTTGCTACCTCGTATCTTTGCCGCTCGCGCCGCCATATTGGAAAAATGGTGCGCAAAACCAGTTTTTTCACAATATCTCCTTTACGACTCATTTTACGATGAAAATAGTTATGTAATAAATTAAACTAGAGAAAATTTCCTATAATTTATGTCATAACGAATTTTTTTTAAAATGGATAGTTTCAGCATACGAGCGCCGTACATTCTACTCCGACACGCGTTTTGGCCAAAGCCACGGAAGATGCGGATACGCTAACAACAGTCAATACGGCAATCAACACTTCATCTTCATTTGATTCCGTAATAGTTGTCGGCAAAGATGTAGATCTTATTCTTTTGACGGCTCTATCTACGCGTTCAGAGACACATACACACACATATATTATATATATATATATTCTCAAACCAGAAAAAGGGAAAATTGAAAATTTCGCAACGAATATATTCAACAAAAATAAAACAGCCGCAGATAACATAATATTATTTCTGCACGCCTTCAGTGGCTGTGATACAACATCAGCACTCTTTAAACAAAGAAAAATAAAATGTTCTAATGTATTTAAAAAAAAAAAAACGGAACTAAACGAGCTTGTCCAGGTATTCAAAAACCAAAATGCAGATCCAAGGATAATTGCTGAAGCTTCTTCCTTGCACTGTATGGTTACATTGCACTGTAACCATACAGTGCACGCAGTGAAAAGTGTGTCGTTAAACAACTATAGATATACATGCTTCACAAAATCAGCATATGAAAATAAATTTAATATTGCATCGCTGCCACCGACGGAAGCAGTAGCACGACAACATTCGTTCCAAACCTATCACCAGGTTCAGCAGTGGTATGGAATTGAATATATTCGTTGCGAAATTTTTCCTATTCCTGGTTTGAGATTATATAGGCTATGTTTGAACGAGTAGATAGAGCCGTCAAAAGAATAAGAAGATCTACATCTTCGCCGACAACTAACGGAATCAAATGTAGATGAAATGCTGATTCCGTATTAATTATATCAGCCTAGAAAAAAGACTAAAATTTCGGAGGTAAAAATGAAAATAGGTGAGTTTGATTAAATTCGCTGTGCTAAATTCGAAAATGCATTTCGTTTTTCTCTATCACATCTGGTTAATTGACATTTGTGAAAAATATTATTTTGACATTTTGTATAATAAAATAACTGTGTGCAGCTTTGGTGCTGAATTTGGAAACTTTTTCCTTTGCGGTAAGTGGTGTGATAGGTGATCTTAACCAATTTTGGGTCACTGAACATGAATCCGTTGACAGTTTCTATGTAACACGTCATGTTTTCTTGCAATAGGTACTTCACAACGAGAGATATAAGTTATTGCTTAGACTAGCTTACAGGATAAAAAATACTTAAAAATGAGGATAATTTTGATAATATTTTTCGGGGAAAAATCAAATAATATTTTCAAACAGTCCAAGACGTATGTATTCCAGTATTTTTTGTGAGTGCAGGCCAAATAAATTTATTTTTGCCAAATCATATGATGCCGTACAAATGATCAGTGACAAAAAAATCGAAGTTTGTTTGGAGGGGGAAATATTAAAGATTTGAACTTTTGGGAATTTTTCCATTGGTTATAAGCTAATATCTATAAAATAGCTGAACGATTTTGAACGTGTATTTTAATAAATCTAAAATCTATAAGTTTGCCAAATTTCAAGTTTCTAGCTCATCTGGAAGTGAATAAACATCAATGTTAATAAGTAGAAGATTAGACTGTCGTAGATGTGAATGGTGTCACGGCTATCCAACAAGTTTTTCTATACTTATGGGGCAGCTAGAAACACCAAATTTAGCACGCTTATGACTGTTGTATGTGCCCAAATTCCTACCAAATTGTATGATTCTATCTTTCATACCATGTGTGCCAATATTACATAATGTGAGAAAAATATACAGAATTTATCTAAAATAAAAAAAATCTAACTCAATCTAAGGGATAACCGATGAAGATACGTCAAAAAGTCTTAAGACCAAACTTGTAGATCTCTAAAAATCCGTTACTGCTTCTGCAACTAGGTTTTTTTTATACGACTTACCGTTTAGCTACTATAAGCCCCCCAAAAAGTCTACACAGACCTTAAAATTGCGTCCGCCATAACAGCAAACACGAAAACTAGATGTGAAACAACAAAAATAATGACATTTTTTAAATCAGGAGACCTTATTTAGTTAAAATCGCTCATTAAATGCTTTACCGCAAAATGATGCAGGTAGTGGCGTATCCGCATCTTCCGTGGCTTTGGCCAAAACGCGTGTCGGAGTAGACTTCGCGGCGCTCGTACGCTGAAACTATTCATTTTACAAAAAAAAATCGTTACTACATAAATTATAGGAAATTTTCTCTAGTTTAATTTATTACATAACTATTTTCATCGTAAAATGAGTCGGAAAGGAGATATTGTGAAAAAACTGTTTTGGGGCGCCATTTTTCCAATATGGCGGCGCGAGCGGCAAAGATACGAGGTAGCAAAGTGGAAATTCGAAAAGAGCACGTCGAAATCTATAAAATCACAAATTTTCAAAACTCCCGGAAAACTTTCCAGGTAAAACTACCAAATGACTGGACTATACTGTTAATAAATGGTTTCTGCTAGACTGTAACATGCTTCCTAAACCCCGCCCTAAGGGATGAAATATGAAGAAGGAAGCTTAGGTAATCAACCCCAGGGAAGTTAACCTATTCCCTGAAAATGGGCCCGCCCATAGGTAATGTAGGTTATCCCAGAAGGGACACAAAACAGAATGTAAAAGTTCCTGATTCAGCAACAATAACAGATAATATATAATTTAGAACCAAAATATTACAGGGCAATGAAATTTACGGAACTAGGTTTGGCTGGAAAAGAAACAACACATATAGGACGACATCAAGTTACATTTTGGTAGTTAAAATAAATATTCTTCATTATATTGAAATCACAAGATGAAATTACAGCTAAACATTTTAATATATTGCATAATTATTGACATTCAAAAGAATGGGACTTTACAATAGAAAATGGCGGATTACTCTTTCAAAATAATACAAGGATCGATGGTTTTTCATTCAGAAGAAAGTATAATCGAAACATACTGGAGATGAAAATAAAGGTAGGCTTACGCACAATTTCTAAAAAGGGGGAAAGAAATTTTAAGAAAAAGGCGGGAACAATACTGCCGATCCCTTACTGCCTTTAAAATCCAAATCGACAGGAGAACGGGCATGGCACAAAAACAAAATAAACTAAATCACAGACTGAAAAGAATTAAGAAAACGGAATTTAAATAACTTACCGGACCACAGAACATCAGGTTTGCAAGCAAGCACAGGAGGGGAGCAGAGAAGGAAGAAGAAGCAAAATTGGCGTGAAGACGCCAACAAGAAACGCTATAGCAAGGAAACCACCCGCAACTTAAATAAACAGAAAACCCACTTAAGAATACTACCCAAACAAAAGAAGACAGATCACGTAATTTCTACTCAAGATGCACAACCAAAACAAACCAAGAAACTACTAGCTATCAAGCACAGAAAAGGAGGGAGAGGAGAATTCACAATTACATAACTACAAAGTTAAAACACAATAAAAAGAACTAAAAGCCTGTTGCAAATCTGAAGGATACTATGGGACTACATTATCCCCACAACGGAAGCACCAAAACCGAGCAAATCACATTATAACTAAAAAACGAAACAATGCTACTGAAACACATCTGAACAGAAGGAAGCCATGCCCTAAACTGACACAATACAGAACAAACACTCATGACTTTGCTTGCCGCATAAAGGGAGGGGGAGGCCAGTGGACCTACACCCACCAAAGCACATACAACTGAGCAGGTCGCGCCATCCAGCGACCAAACTTAAAAACATGTACCATAAATAAACCCCAGACAAAAATAATGGTACATTCCACAGTGATGCGGCTAGGCACACTGACAAAAATATAAAGGATTAACAATTCCCCTAGCAGCAGGACTTTGTATCTTGATTCGTTCACACATTACATTCAAATTCTTATATCTTTTTGGTAGCACCTCATTTATCTCCACAACTCTCCATAAATGCCTCTTTAAGATGTTTTACTAGATAATGAAGTAAGTGCATCAATTATACATGATTGTTATTGATATTCTGAATGGTATGAAATGCTAAATGCTGGTGTAATACATTATAAACGACCATAATAGGATTGTAAAATGTTAAATGTTTCATTTATGTTGCTAATTACATGCTTATCTAATCAATTACAGCTTGGGCGAGAAGTCCTAGATGAGGCTGCTCGTGTGATAGCAATTGGTGTGACTGCAGATGAAATAGATCGTGTAGTACATGAGGCTTGTATAGAAAGGGAATGCTATCCATCACCTCTCAACTACTATGAATTTCCAAGATCATGTTGTACTTCTATTAATGAAGTTATATGCCATGGTATTCCTGATCTCCGTCCACTTAAGGATGGTGATATTTGTAATGGTATGTAAAATGATATAGGCATTATTTACCTGCGTAATAGATGGACTTTTTCGCAGATTTTTATAACAAAAAAACTAGGGTGCAAAAAAAAATTTAATGGAAGAAATATATAATAAAAGATGCTCCAGCTAGTGATCGATAGTATACGTAGCAATATAATGGCTGTGACTAATTTATATATCAATTGTATTGCACATTGCGATGATCAATAGGTTGCAGTTGCACGAACAGATGAGAAATGCTTAAGCACATTACAATCAGACACTGTAAGTTCTATTTGGAGTATTTTGTTGATGGTATTAGACCACAGACTGATTTTCAAAATCTGCAGAATTACAGTAGGGAGTTTGAAAAGAAGCTTATAATGTGAATGATGATGATTAGGGCTCGGACTTTTAGGTGCTTATAAAAACGAAAATATTTCTTTTTTATGTGTTTAAAAAGTCGAAAATATGTTTACAAAATATAAAAATATTAAATTAACTTATTTAACCAATATTTACAGAAGTAGCCCTACTCGTCTAGTCATTCTAGTCAGCAAGTCAGTTCTAGTCAAGAACTGTTGCAGTGAACGACAAAAGTAGATCTTAAGTTGTGCATCTTAAAGCTGTGACGATTTTCACGGAACAGAGACTTGTATCTTGAAAATGTACGTTCAACATCTTGCATATTTGTAACACTGGCACTCAGATGTTCCATCTGCTCCAAGTTCTCTACACTGTTACCTATTAAAATTTCTGAAATCTTGCGCAACACTTGTAACCCTTCATTCTTATTTAGGCATGACAGGAATTTTTCTTTAATTTTGTTTGCTTTTGAACCACTGATTTTGTTAAGTTTGTTTTCAATGTGTTTGATTTCTTTTTATTGATTCTGTCAACAATTGTTTTGTTGTTTCCAACTTAGTAATGCAGTGTAAGAGGAAACAGAAATTTGCACTAATGAAGGCCAAATCCGCCCTGATTTATTCTCTGACTGAACATAACAACGCAACACATTGAAAATATGACGCAATTTTACAAAAACTGTCAAAATATTCATTTCTGAACATGATGTGTGGTAAAATATTACAAAAACTGTCAAAATATTCATTTCTAAACTTGATATGTGGTAAAATATGTAAAAATAATTAAGTTACCAAAAATATTTATTCAAATAAGAAATATCGAAAATATTTTTTTTTATGTGATATGCAACTCAGTATTTTGAATCCAAAGGTCCCAACCAAAACTTTGACAAAGTCCAGAAATCATAAGTAATAGCAAAAAAAATATGTATTTACCTAAAAGTCCTAGCCCTAATGATGATGATGATGATAATAATAATAATAATAATAATAATAATAATAATAATAATAATAACAATAATAACAATTCTTATAAAGGCTATATAAGAGGCTTTGTTCTGACTGAATGAATGAATGATTGACTGACTGACTGACTGACTGACTTAATGACAGAGAATCAACGTAGAGCCTAATTTTTACAGTATCTTCGTTTCATAATGTAAGTGCTCATTAAGAAAGGATTTTGCAAAATTTTTATTTTAAATGCCAAAAATCAAATGTTTTTGAGTATACTTAATCCCTTTTTACACGGAATTATCAAATCCAAATCAGATGACATGGCAACATATTGTTGCCAGTGTTCTTAGATGGGTTTGGAAATAAATGAAATGTGACTTTCACAAATTAGAAAAGCTATCAATATAATTCATGTTGTAAATAAATATTAAAGAATGAAATCCACGAAAATAATGCAGTCACATAACTTTCTCTACCCTGGACATAGAGAAAACAATTCAAGGTGTGGTAATATGTATATAATTATATCACAGGTTTTTGGGGAGGCTCGTTGTGTACAAGTGATAGGATGCAGAATTCTACATCCTCTATGAGCCATACAAATCTATATCAAGCGTTTTCTGAGAGAATAATTTGAGTGTGATTAGTCTTTCTTCCTATTTCAAATTTTAAATACCTATATAAGGACCTATAATTGAAAAATTGAAAGTCCTTCATAAGTTAATTTCCAATTACAAAATAAAAAACCCGGGCGACGCCAGGCCTTTTAAACTAGTAATAGTATACACTGAATCGTTTGTTGAATTCATTGCATTTCCAAGAACTGCACACCACACATTCCTATAACACAGAACTTCAGAATACGCTCAAATCACAAACATTTCAAGTGTTTATTCAAAGCCATGCTATAACCATGCCTACACTTGATCTGTTGCTAAAAGCAGGCATGCCAGCATATCTTGTCCCAAACAAATGAAGAAACTCAAAGAAAAAACAACAACATTGTTGAGAACACTGTTGATATGAAATACCTTGCCAATCCAAATGAGTCATTGAAGGTTTGGTTGTCATGGCACTCAAGGGACTATTCAGCTCCCTCACCCTGTCCAAAACACTCTCTTGAAGTTCTATGCCTGGCTACCCGAAAACACATCCACAGAGCTTGAACTGGGGGAAAAAGTAATGAAACAGCCAAAAAAGTGTGCTTCTCTATTGAAGGTAATTGATGCTTATTGCTGATGATCAAAATAGAAATTATGGACCATAAAAGACTATCACAGACTATTTATAAACAAAATATCAACTTTCAAAAATACATATTGTTTAAGGAAATAGGTGACTCGGCAATTTAGATGCTTCATTGGATAACCATTACTGGTGAATAGAAATAACAGTTTCCTCGTATGTTTCTGAATAATATGCAAGTGCTTGGACAAGATAGCAACTTGTATAACTTTTTTATACAGGGTGTTAATAAATAACACCGAAATATTTTACCTGTATATAGAGCGGACTTAGACAAGCAACTTTTATTAGGAGATTTTTGCCCTATGACGTAAAATGTGTATGCTACAGGGCATTAAAGTAATTATAATTTGGTGCTCATAAATCAATAATTACGCAAAATAGGGTTAAAATGTTCATTAAGTTGACTTCATGCCTTCCTAGTGATCGATAAAAACCTGACTCTTGATCAATCGTCAACAGCTATATCATGATTTAGTGTTTCCATAATCTGGAAAATTTACAGACTAATCACATGACTGGTCGCCACTGCATTAGTCTTTTTTTTATTCATAACTACTGCCACAGTGTTAACAGCGTTGTTCCTTTGTTTTGCATTTCTTTCTAATGTTAGAAGTCAGTGGCGGCCATGTCCTGGGAGATTTTATGCTGTAACAGGAAAAATTGAATCCATAGAGCAAAAATCTCCTAATAAAAGTTGCTTGTCTATGTCCCCTCTATACACAAGTAAAATATTTCGGTGTTATTTATTAACACCCTGTATGTAGATCTTTGCTGACTCTCTTCCGTAAGCTGCTATCTAGCCTGTCATATTTTCTTCCAGTCTCATTTGTAGCCATTTGATTTCACTTGCATCCAAGACAGAGATTCTTCTTTTTAAGGTGCAAGTACTCAGTATTTTGAGGGGTGAGCAGTATTCATCAAGAAAATAAAATAAAATGATAACAAACATGCACGTGAAACTGGTATCTCTCACAGTATGAGTACAAAAAGGTGTTATGTATTTTGAAACTGATATAGTAAGAATATAACCAATAAAGGTGCTGATGGTCAAGCTCTCGTTCTGCGAAAGATACTAATTTTTCAATTTGCGTGTACTATATTAATATTTAATAGTTTTACCAATCAGCTTCACTAAATTGTAAGTTTTTGCTTGCACAGAATATGTTTCACAAATAAATCGCATCTCCATCAAAGATTGAGGTCACCTGCCCATTTAATTGGAAAACTGGTAAGATGTCTCTGTCAGTATCAACTTATTGTTGAGGTTGTCATCCTTTGTTATCTCAAAATTATCCATATAATTTCTTGTCTTTATGAATGAAGCCTTTTCCCAAACAGTTAATTTTTTCGGTTTTTGTATAGCTTTTAATAATAATAATAATAATAATAATGTTACCGGCGTAAGCCGAGCCTACCTAAGTGTCAATAAAAATAATAATAATAATAATAATCTTCAAATTCATGATCTGTGGTCCAAAAATGATGAGCAGTGGTAGATTATTTAGTTTATTTATGTTTGATTACTGTTCCTGGATTTCAAAATCATGAAAAACAACAGCAGCATTGAGTTTAGAATTTTCAGAAAAGAAACTCATATTAAGCAATATAGGTAGGCTTACAATCCAAGATCAAGTACATATGCCATTTTAAATAGCCTCACTTTCAGATTAGTTAGCATATCTATGAACAGTTGTGAATACAAAACAGAATATCAACATATCAAAGCAGCTCATGAAAAAAGGTTTCAGGTCAGATAAGTTAACAAGAATATAAAAAAGTATGAGAAACAAACCTAATATAGAAAAATACCATATTTTTCGGAATATAAGATGCTCTATACCTGTGGCGGCCTCTGATCATCTTGCAGTGTTGCACAACGACTGGTTTTTAATGTAATGAATATTTAGATTTTTTATTACTTTATACTTTGTGATATGTTCTTATTGACCGAAAACATGTCTCACATGTAAATGCAGGTTGGTCGTCGCAATGCATTTATAACGACTTCCTGCCTCATTCTGCAGGCAAGTAGCATGTGCCAGCGGGTGCGAGATGCTTGACTTTTGGTAGAACTCCCATGCTTTTGGGATTTTAGTGTTGCAATCTGACAAGGCATGATGGTTGTTTTTGCTGCTAGAGTGCCCTGAAGCATGTGAGCTTCTCTAGTTTGCGTCAGCTGCTTTCTGCAAGATTTCCCTTCACCAAGAGCGCAAGCTTACAGAGATGCCAATTGCCATTCCATTACACTAAACTAGACTCCGTGGCGTTACATCCCTGGAGGGATCTGCGTCATCTACCATAGACAGATAGCAGGATTGGGAGCATGTGATCAACATGTCGACACCCACGGCCTTTAATGATGGTTTCCATGACCAGAGCCACTACTTCTCAATCAAGTAGCTCCTCAATTTGTATGAGGCTGAGTACACCCTGTTCCAGACCTCCGTACCTCAGAAACATTCGAGTAGGTACCGGGGATCGAACCCAACCTGTGGATTCATGGCTTGCAACGCTAACCACGAGACCACGCATGTGGTTCTGTTAGACACTATTGTATCCCTATAATATAAAGCCACATGGCTGACTGACTCTCTGACATTAATATTTACGCACTTGCAGATGAGCTTGAAACTTTAATTTAGCATACCAACTTTTAGCCTATAAACGATGGCAAAAATTCCAAGAAATTCAATATTTTTTTTATTTTATGCCCCTCAAAATACCTTCAAGGGTGGTGGATGAAGCTTTAAAATTAAAGTTGGTATAGACCTGTTTTTTGGAAGCTTATATTAGGTAAACAGTAAGTCATGCCATAAATAAATAAATAAATACTTTAATATCACATACGTCTACAATTGAGCAATGCTCGTAAACAGGTGATTCGTCAAGCCAATTGCACTTCCAGTAACAGATTTTGAGACATCAACAAGTATGTTCCTATGACTTTTTGTTGTATCTACATCGGTTATGCCTTAGATAGAGTTTCATATTTTTATTTTAACTAAATTGTGTAGGCCTACATTTTCATTTTCTACACATTATGTACTTTTTTACAACTTATTGAACAGTGAAATAAGTATTTATATATTACCAGGTTTCAAGTAATTTGTATGTAACTAAGAGGTGCCCATGGCTTCGCCCACGATAATTAATTGAAAAATTAAAAAATTAAAAATTAAGAGTATAATAATTATTACAGCATTATATTTATTAACACTTGCACGTGATAAATTGTGTAGGCCTATATTTTCATTTTCTACATATTATGTACTTTTTTACAACTTATTGAACAGTGAAATGAGTATTTATATATTACCAGGTTTCAAGTAATTTTAGCTTGTATTTGTATGTAACTAAGAGGTGCCCATGGCTTCGCCCACGATAATTAATTAAAAAATTAAAAATTAAGAGTATAATAATTATTACAGCATTATATTTATTAACACTTGCACGTGAATCATTCATAAACTAAACCATTAATAATTCATGAAACAGCTAAAATCCCGGCTTTAGAGTACATGCCACGATTAGAAAGCGCCGCCTGGGAAAACGATCTCAGATTTGATTATGCAGTTCCAAAGCTCCCTGTGAACACATAACACGTATTGTTTCTCTACTGTATGATGTGAATTTTATTTGATAAATTCAGTGTAATTTTCAGAAATTATATAATTTTTCAAGGGAGAATGGTTTGTTTGGATTTTTATTGTCCGTGATACTTCCAGGGTTAAACTCTCGATATATTATAGCTGGTACCAGCGGCTTCACCCGCCATTATTAATTGACTTCAGGATTTTAAGAAATTTACACCAGCAGTTTATTAAAAATGTTTGTGGTTCAGAGCTATGAAATTTGTAAGTAAAAATAAAATTAGAATATTTGTTCATTGGGCAAGTTAGTACTTTGCAACTCACCCTGCTCCCCTTTCCACTCGCCTGCCATGTCACCTAATATTTCACAATAAAAAAAAATACCCTTGCACCTCCACATAATATTTCATAATTATAAAAACGATCCTTGCAACAAAATAGGCTATTTAGGATTGAGAGTAGGGGTGGGGGACTCGGGTGAGTTGCAATGTACCATTTTCCCGTTCATTGTGTTCATTTCACTTAGGCCTTATGTAATAAAGAAACGATTTTCCTAATTTTGTACTCTTCGTGAAACATCGCCGAGTATACCCGATGTCTCTCAAAGTGAGGGTCGTTGAATTCTTTAAGAGTAGATTAATTCCTGTTAAATAGTGCAACACCCTGTTCCTACACCCACGATCCGCACTGCTCTGGACTATAAGACTCGGCTTGATTTTAGGATTGAAATTTAAGGGGAAAAAATTTAATGTCAGACTGAAAATACTTTTACACCCTCTTGCCCTCAATATAGCATAGGGTTAATATAACAAATATAAGGGAACAAGGCTGTTGTGAGGGCATTGCCTTCATTTAGACCACCCAAGAGACTCAACTTCTTTTGTATGAAAGACCCTAACATTCCTTCCCCCCCCCCCCTTTGTATACCTGGCTTCCCACCACCCTCATTTTACGACTACGACAACAGCACTGATGTAAAGTCTGCACCACATTTTGCAATTAACTTATCATTATACGACACCTTGTTTATGATTGTGATATTATCGACAATGTTTAGCACAATTTTAATTTTCTTTTTTAATTTACTTCGGACCATTAGATGGACCCAACTTTCAAGGTAAAAAAGTGTGTCTTATAGTCTGAAAAATATGGTAGTAACTTAAGAACATGAATGATGAAACATTATTCAAGAAGTTCACGTTTCAAGCCTACTATAAATTTAACAAGATAAAAAACCCACCAAAATCAGAGCTTGACAAAATTCTCCCACCCCAACAAAAAAAAAAATCAGGCATTTTTTAATTGAAATTCTAAGGCTGTGGAAAAATTTATACTGGAAAAACAAAAAGAAATTGCAGACACAAATACTTCATACAAATCCCAGATACATTTCTGCGTTTCTTGTATCTGGATACTTATCCCATGTACATGTTCCTTGCACAAATATCCCATGTGAGTGTTTACACTGAGGAATTTGTTGTCGGGCACAAGTGTGGCTTTAGATGCATAACTTTTGCTTCTTTCAGCTTTAAAAATATTCATGATTCACCCAGAACAAGTTTCGTAATCAATAAACACTCAATTTGCAGAAGAAAATGACAATATTATATTGTACTAATGCTGATTAATTCTTCTGAGGTCTAGGGTCATGATGTTAAGTTCTGCTGTTAAAAAGCGGGAATTTATATTTATCTGGGCAGTCAGTAATTTTAATTCTGAATTTTACAGTAAGAATGGTTTATTTTAAACATTGATATTTCAGTTTTAAAGCTGTGTTCGGTCATATAATGTTTTTTGTAAATTCAAACTTGCTTAACTTTCTTTAGTGGAGCATCTTGTTTCATGAGCCCAGAGCCTCGAAGTCAAGCTGCCCGGCTGGTCATGCAGTGACACCAGATAAAATGAATTTAATGTAGTCGGTACAAAAAGGGTTTGTTTAATCTTGCAAAATAACAGTGCAATCGATATAAAAATTGTATATCATTGTGCTAAAACTGTTATAATAAGAGTTGCTGGAAGTGCTGTCTCTCCATTACCACATATTTGTAACACCTTCATAGAAAATATGCATTAAGACCTCATGGACACATTATCTGCCATGATTCCTGCATATGCCTAATTCAATTCTGATGCTGTTCTCATATCTCTCCTGTTTTATCAATTTTCTCAGTAAGCACATGTGGATGTTCTCTTGATTATTTTGTACTAGACACAGAACTATTCAAGAAAAGAAAAAGAAAGTATGCCTATAGGCCTAAATTAAAATTATCTACAAAGATAGTACAAATGTGAGGGACATCACTTCTAGATCGTTTTATGTTCTGTTTTTGAGCACTCCATAGCAATATATTTCTCATGGGATTGATCATAACCACGAACAGCTGACAGTTGTCAGTCAGCTGTCACAAGAAACATCACTGCAGCACATGCATGAAGAGCATTTTCGCTCTGATCTGTTCCATGTTTTCGCTCTGAGAACGAAAACAAGAACTTGTGGCAGAACCTTGTTTCTGGTACATTTTATTCAACTGTTTGTGCTGGGGACTAGGAATATGTTCAATAGGTTTGTGACTTGTGGTAAATAGGTTGCCATACATATGCCCGGACACATATCCCTGCAACAAATTCCTCAGTGTGAAAGTAGCATAAGACGCAAGAAATATGAAAGTAAACAAACCGAAAAATCTCATCTTTTTGGACCTCGGATCACAAATTTGAAGATGACATGAAATTATTAAAAGCTGTGCAAAACCGAAAGAATTGATGGATTGGAAAAAGTCTTCATAAAAAATAAAATAACTTGGTAAAATTTGAGGTTCTGAAGGACACAACCTCATTGTTAAGTTCATACACCCAATGGAGACACTTACCAGTCTTCCAACAAACTCTGCAGTTGAATTTTGCAGATGAGAACTATCCGTAAATTGAGTTCTGTGTAGGTGAAAACTTATAATAGTGAAGTTAATATTTCAATATTTCACTGTGGATCCTGTAAATAGTATTTGATTATTGTGTAGTATCCTTTTCCCCTAGTTTTGTTGAATACTACCATATTTTAACCCTTCCCAGGCGGAAACCCATATATGGCATGCCTGTCCGATGCCTCTAAGGTGGTAACACATGTATGGGTTCTCTGACCAACTCATAATGTGACCGGGTCTTCTGACGCATGAAGTACGTAAAATAGTTAACAGATGGCAGGAGAATGTTCTCTTATCCACTGTGACTTGGGAGTTCCCCAATACACGTGCCCAGGATGGTTTTAGTAGATGATTTCAGTGGCCGTGCGTAACTAGTGAACAGCGTGCACTTTTTGTTCCGTGTTTTTCCCATATTTTCAGCAAAATGGCAAAAAGAAAGTGTCTTACAGGTTCTGCAACTGAAGAATTAACTATTCAAAGTGACAGTGAAGTGTCAGAATTATCATTTAGCGATAGTAAGGGATGTTTTTCCAAGATCGCTACCGGCAGCGTTAGTGAGAGTGAGAGCAACGTAAGTGACACCGGAGGCAATCGTGCACCCAGCTCAATGGAAGTGAGTAATTTTGATGCAAGCACATCATCTATTATTACAATATACAATATTCAGCAAGGGACAGTTCTGCCTTGTGATTTTGAACAAAATACTGATCCAAGTGAGAATCATAGCCCACTGTAAACCTATGTAAACTTATAATGCGCTCAGTGAGACTTGCCGTTTCTGCATAAACATTTTCTTGCTAAATAATAAAAATCGTTCCTATAGCAGATTAGGGGCAGAATTCGGCACAAATCCAAGGTATATCTTGATTTCATGCATGAATGCATAATTTAAGTTACTTTCAATTGGTTTTTTCATTAACTTATTTTTTCTTTAAAAATTTCTTCCGCCCACAGCCATAAAACATTGCCGCCTGCAAAGGGTTAAAATACCAAATGATTGTTTCCTCTACTCTGTATTTAAACTTTGCTGCATAATTAGTGATTTTATTTCTGTAATGTATGTGTTTCTCTTTTTGTAGTTGATGTAACTGTTTATCATAGAGGATTTCATGGAGATCTCAATGAAACATTTCTTGTGGGTAATGTTAGTCCAGAAACAAAGAAACTGGTTCAGGTTACTTCGGAATGCCTTGTGAAGGCTATAAATATAGGTAAGTTTTTTCCTTAAAACTCATAAGAAACAATAATGCAGAAAGTCTTTTTGATGACTGCAGGAATGGGTAGGATTAGAAATTAATACAGAAAAAACTAAGTATATGATCATGAAACAAAATAATGTGCCACAGATTATTAGAATAGCCGGTAAATGATTCGAACAAGTGGAAAAATCTGCCAGTTGTTTAAGTGGATGTGAAACATGGTCGCTTATTCTTCAGAAAGAACATAATCTGAGGGTGTTCGAAAACAGGGTACTTAGGAAAATATTTGGACCTAAGAGAGATGAAAATGGGTTCTGGAGAAAACTCCATAATGATGAGCTTTGTACCCTGTACTCTTCACCAAATAATAGTAAGGGTAACTAAATCATGGAGGGTGAAATGGGCTGGACATATTGCGTGCATGGGGGAGGGAAGACATATCAAACAAATATTGGCAGGAAGACCCAAAGGGGAGAGACCTCTTGGAAAACCTTGACATAAGTGGGAGGACAACATTAGGATAGATTTAAGGGAAATAGGTTTTGCAGGGATACGTGGATGGAGTTAGCATAGAATAGGGTTGAATGGGGGACTCAGGTAAGCACAACAATGAACCTCCGGGTTCCATAAAATAGATAATATTCCTTTAACTTGCTTAGGAATTGTCTATTGCCATTGATTAAGTAAGTAAGGAAACAGTAATTGCAAAAATCAAGATATACAGTTCATACTCTATGACTAAGTAATTGAAGTTGGATGTAAAAACCGAACAGTACCATTCATTGTATCCACTTCACTGTAAAAAAAAAAAAAAAGAAAACACTTAAATACTATGATAAGATTTGTGACTCATTCCAGCCTGTACTTGGTAAAATATTTAAAAGTGCATGAGGAATAAACATTGACATGCTTTGTACTTAGGTTTTTTCCTTCATTTTATACAGTGAACTTCCAATTATTCATGTGCAGATTATCTGCTTTGCAGGAATTTGATCACCATTTTTTTTTTAACTATGCTTGAATATTGATTCTTGTGAACCTGGCTCCCAGTACATGACATGGAGAAAATATCATGCACGTGGCAACAAGAAAATAATGCAAATGGAGAAGGGGAGGATATAATTAGATTTTGGTTAACAAGAAAAATAAGTTGTGCCTTGTGAAAAAAATTAAATTCTTCTTGTAAATATCTCTCTTGTGCAAGATGGTACAGTAAAATCCCTATTTAACGCGATGCAATTCATGTCCCCTGAATTAAAAAATATTGATTAAGCTTTTTTTTTCCCCTCGAACCTGCATAACGCGTTTTTGTTGTACGATTAACTACAGTACTGGGTTTTCCTTGTCAGCAAGGGATTGTTTTATGACTGGATTCCTAGATCACAAAAGTAACGGGACTTTATACACTAGCTTTGTCCCTACTGTAAGTGAATGTGATTTATAGCTGTATATACCGTAGTGTATTACCGGTATTCACCCAGTGGCAAGGTTATTTTTTATTTAGTCATGCTGCAAGAAAGAAAAGCCAAATTGACAAACTGAAAATCATTGATAATGTTAAGAATGGTGAATCAGAATCGAGATTGTCTCATGAGTACGACATCCCAGATGGAGAGACAGCCTGATTCAGATAATTTTCATCTACTGCTTTATCCTGCAGAAGTAAATTTGGCAACTTTTTAAGCCCAGCACAGCTTTGTGATACAGTAGTGCATATGATCGTATGATCTGCAGGAATGAATACAGGGTGGAAGTGGTATAAGTGCGAAAATTTTGACAGTGTGTTCCTTGAGTAGAATACAACATAAAATGCAAATAACACTTTGTTGGGACGTGAATACTTTTAGAGATAAAAAGGTTTTTGCCTAAAATGTTGACTACTGCTTTACTCTATAAGTATCATTCGTACTATCCCAATTTTTAGTGATTTAATTAAATAAATGTATTAGGATTTTGTTTTTTCCTTTGTAGTTTTGCTACACAACTGATGGTTTTCATGCAAATGAAACACAAATATTAACACTTTTCATAATTCAGATAGCGACATATGGCAATGCTGCTGGAGCAGGTACTCTGCTTTACTTGGCTTCAGTAGGCAGTTTGTGGAGCGGTTTTACAGTATGAACGCGTGACATCCAGTAATGACTGGGTCATTGCTACTGATTGAGAAGGTTGATGAGACTACACGGTATCACAAGAGCAGTTCCAGCACTCACGAGAATCAGGAGTAGGCCTATGCTTCGTCCGTTTGTCTATGCACAGTTGCCTCATTGCAGAGGCTTTAGGGCTCATTATCTCAGTAACTGTGCACTTAATCACAAAATGTTATTAGCATTTTGTGTTGTATTCTACCCAAGGAACACACTGTCAAAATTTTTGCACTTATACCACTTCCACCACTATATATACAGGGTGTCGCAAAATTCCATACACAAACTGCTATGGATTGTAGAGGAGACCAAAACAAAATTGTAACCATAGGCCGGAAACCAATAGTTACAGCAGTAGTCACCTTCGAATGGAAACATTGCTGACAGACAATGAAGGTATGGTGACCATTTTCAACTGGTTGTGGTGAGGTTTATTTACAGATATTGTTCAAACGTGCGGCCTCCTGCTTCAATACATGATCTGCAGCGACTACAGCTTCTCTCATACTCCAGGGTTATGTTGTAATTGGTCGGCAGCTACAAGAATCTGAGCAATGAGATCCTCTGACTCAACTTGTGTTTCATACACTAAAGACTATCTAAGCTGTGTACAATCTGCAACGGGTCACGTGTTTGTCATGCGCAGAGATGTTTGTTTCTACTCAACGATGTCTGTCTTTGAAGGTGACTACTGACATACCTATTGGTTTCCAGCCTATGGTTATTGTTTGGGTAGCAGCCGCGTGGACTGTCCACGTGTCTGGTGAGTAAGAAGCCACGGATGTGCCACGTGTCAGTCATGCTCCCGAGTGGTGCTTGTCAGGTGGCAGCTTTGAAGACAGTTGGAAGCATCACAGCCACGCCACGCTATAATCCAAGTGCATCTCAAAGAACATGGCGAGGGTCAGGTCATAGCTGAATATTTCCAGAGCCATCATGGCTAGCAGTAGTGTTTTTAATTATAATGAATGTAACCAACAGTTCAATAAATGTTAATAGGTGTTATTCAGTTATTCATTTTGGATTTGTTTAACGAACACACTGAACCAGCATGTTTTTCCTGGCGCACAGACGTTCCTAGGGAAACGCTCCGAACACGGTTGGAACATTGATCCTCCTGGGCCGGAAATAAGTGTCGTTAATTCGAAGTAAGTGTTGTTAATTCGAAATAAGTGTCGTAGAATTACGTGGTCCTTTGGTGTAATAAGTGAAGCGGAAATATACAAATCAGAAACACTAACAACGCTACAAGATCACCTCATCAGCATCACGCTCCTCGAGGGTAGACTACACGGCGGCTCCACAACAAGGGAGACTTCTCATCACAGCTATTTAGTGTTTTCAGGTCAGTCAATCCTTGTAATTTTCCTTCTATCCTCCATTTACCATGGAGTCAAGTGAGCGGGATAAGTTGGTCAAACAAAGAGGCATAATAAAGGGTTCTTTGACACGCATAGGCAACTTCGTGGATAATTTTGTGCATGGTTCTGATGTAAATAAATTACGCACTCGGTTGAAGCAGCTACCATCCCTGTGGGAAGAATACTCAGCAGTCCAAAGCAAGCTAGAACTGAATGACGACGAAGGTAACAGTGAAGCCCACGAGAGAGATAGGGAGCAGTTTGAGGATAGCTATTATGACATAGAGGCTAAAGGAACCACACTAATTGAGAAAGGCGTTAGTGCTAGCGAGAACAACGATGCATCTCAACAATCTCATTGTTCTCCCGCGGAAGTTAGACTGCCAGTGATTAACCTCCCAGAGTTCCACGGTCAGTATGAGGCATGGATACATTTCCATGATACGTTTCAGGGATTAATTGTAAACAATGACAGGCTGTCCAACATACAGCGATTCCACTACTTGCTCTCAGTACTTAAGGGAGAACCTCATGACTTAATTCAGAACCTACCTATTTCAAACGATAATTTTATAGTCGCATGGAACACTATATGTAAGAGGTACAACAATAAAAGGTTAATTGCCACACAACACATAAAAGCCCTTTTGTCCTTGCCAACTTGTCATAAGGTTGCAGCTTCAGATCTCAGGCAATTAAATAATCACCTAACGAACAACTTAAATGCTATTGAGTTCATGAAATTGGAAGTACCTTTACATGAAATTCTATTGCAACAATTAGTACTCGATAAACTGGACGCAGGTACACGTAAAGAGTTTGAGATGCAGGTCTCCGGTGATTCCTTCCCCAAGCTAAGTGAGGTATCTGCATTTCTAGAAGAGAAAGCACAAGTTCTGGAGCTTATGCTTGCAGCTTGTGACCCAAAGGGAACCTCATTCAGTACCCCAAAGAGTAGCCAACCTAGGGGTCCCAGCAAACCACCCCAAATGAACTCTTATGTTGCAACTAGTGATGAATGCAAGTATTGCGGTTCAAATCACCCGTTACACAAGTGTGACGCCTTCATTAAATCTACAACCAGACAACGTTATGAGTTTGTTAAAAACAAGGGTCTGTGCTTCAACTGCTTCAGACAGCATGGAGTTCGTTCTTGCAAGTCAGGCAACTGCAGACTATGCAATCGTAAACACCATACATTACTCCATTTTGACGACATACCACAAGCCATGAACGATGCCTCCCCGTCCAGCAACAGTAGTAATGTTGATAATGGAAGTCAGAACAATTCAAGTTATTGTGCTCTGAAATTCAAGAAGCATTCTCAGGTCTTGTTATCCACCGCTATGATTCAAGTTTTAGACAGTGATGGCCGCTCGCAGCAATGCCGTGCCTTGCTGGACAACGGATCTCAATCTCATTTCATCACCGAGAGCCTTGCTAAAGCACTGAGGTTAAGGCGATGTAAGAACACTATTCCAATTAATGGAATTAACAATACGGCAGTGACTACATCACAGAGTGTCGATGTGTGTATTCGGTCCAATACGTCGAGCTTCCAAGCAACAGTTACATGCTCCATACTCCCACAAATAACTGGCAACATCCCGGCAAGCAATATTGATTGCAGAGCTTGGAACCTGCCTACAGACATACAATTAGCGGATCCAAACTTTAACAAACCTGGGCCTATAGATATGCTCATTGGAGCAGAGTTATTCATGCATTTGTTACTCGAAGGCTATCGAAAGAACAATTATGATCTTCCCGTCCTGAAGAACACTGAGTTAGGGTGGGTTTTATCAGGACCTATTAGAATGTCGGATCCTGATAATGATGGTTCAGCAACACAATCAACCCTTTTCGTCAGAAGGGATTGTGATCTAGATACAAAATGGAAAACATTTGTGGCAAACCGCGTCTCGGAAGCGCAACAATAAACCATGGGTGCTAATTGGAGCCATTTTCCATCCGAGAGCAATCCAGCTGACAAACTTTCAAGGGGAGAAGCAGCATCAAGTCTTCAAGCTGACAAGCAATGGTGGCAAGGACCGTCTTGGTTAGAACAACATCAAGCAAACTGGCCTAACCCCATTCCTGCCTGTGTAATGGATGAACTACCTGATCAACGAACAACAACGCAATGCCTCGCCAGCACTGTTCTCAACGACATCACTACCAGGTTCTCCTCACTCCATCGATTACAAAGGGTGATAGCATATTGCAACCGGTTTTTGTCTAACGCTAGAAGGAGGGGCACCAAGATCACCGGAACACTGTCCAGTGAGGAACAGCAGCCCTATTCTGTAACTTCTCGATTTCGGAATCGGAATCGGCGAAGAAACCGATTTTTCCATGTTTTGGTATTCTGTAACTCCATTCCGATTCCGAGCGATCGGAATCATTTCGATAGTAATGGCGGCTGAACGGAATCCTTGCCGAGAGGTCTCACGCATTCGTTTGGGAATTCCTAAGTCAAATAAATAACGAAGGAAAGCAATACACAATGCCATTCTATTAAATTTGTGTTATTAATGCATAAGCATAACTAATTAAAATATTTAAAACTTAATAAACTAATGAAAACATATTAAAATAATATATGTAAAAATGTAGGGTTATGTTTGCCTTACAAATCATGGCCAGAAATATTAGTTGTAGTAAAAATGTAAGTAGCCTACTAATTTTCTTTAATTGTAATGTAATTTAATCGTTAATAACACCGTCAACCCCAATTCGCTACCAGTATAATATGTTCTTGCCATAATTATGAACATTAAGTACAGAAAACAAGCTACGAATAAAATAAACAGCAGATGATATTGTATTCATTCCTAAAATGTACTGTACATATATTTTACCTATGTCAACCAATCTCCGAAATAAATAAAAAATTAATATAGGCCAAGGGTGCCCAAACATTTCATATGAAGGGTCAATAAATATTTGAATTGTTTATGGCGTGTCATATTTATACTAGCAGTAATTTACGTTTAAAAACTAGACTAATCTCAAAGCAAACATATATCATATTTTTAATAATTTCTGTAATCACTGTTTTTGTTAAATTAAATGCAGAACTATAAACAAATACTGCAATAAATAGAACAGACGTAGTACGACAAAAGACAACTTTAGCAAATATTAGCCTACCCAATAAAAGTCATTTAGTAAATGCTTTGGATAAACTTTGATAATTTGTGTAATTAAAAAAAAAATGCAGAAAAAATGTAAATGACGCGTAGGCCTTAAAAATTCGGAACAACAAGAAAAACGCAGGAAACGGCAACTTTTTTTGAAGGGACATATTCCAAAGTTGAGTCAATGCTTTTAATTAGACATAATATAGTGTACTATGTAGTCAGCTTGTGCAAAGTAGTTAGGAAAATGCATGCGTAATTACCTGGCAATGAGAAGTGTATATTTTAAGACTACAAACCACTGATAACTGGATTCTCTCTTGTGGAGACGAAATCGCTTGAAATAACACACATCACTATTTCCATGGTTTCACAGAATAATTACAGAACTATATTAATTGCACTTTCACTGTTCAAACATTATTAACTTTGCACAGACGCGATAAAACTTGCATTAGTGACAATATTACACGGAATTGTAGCCTATAGCTGCTGTAACTACAAATGCCTGAGCGACTGCCGACTGCGAATTGTCAATATGGAACAAAACATCTGTCTGAAAGATTGGGGACATAACGGTTTGTGAGAGATGAATGGCCGCTGTCCCTCGTCCTTGGAGCATTTCTTTGAAGTGCAACCCCCAAGCAAGTTCACCTCCACATTCCTAACATTAGAATTAAGATCCAATGAATAGAATGTCGTCTAGCTGTTCATTGCAAAATATTAAAACCACAGCAGTATGTAGGTTTTATTATAACTTATTTGTAAGGCCCGTCAAAAAATAAGCGGCCTATTCATATTAAGTTCTTTTAGTACGACTTTATTTTATAAATTGTGTGAGATATTATGAAGTCTCGTGAATTTTAGGGTTAGTTAAACCATTTTCATTATGGCGGGAGTGCTGTTTCAGACGACAACTCTTCACAGTTGAGATGACGTCACTTAAAACCCTTGCCTCTCATTGGTGAACGTCACCTGTACGTCACTAATGCTTCGGCTACCTTCGGGATTTCGTTTTGAGATACGCAAAACGAGTGGATGATCTCGATTGGTGTTACAGAATACGAAACAAGCCAACATTTCGATCGACTCGGAATGGGGAGATCCCGATCGGTAACCTCTCGAGTCGAGCGGCTAGCAAAACGAAAAGTTACAGAATAGGCCTGCTGGAAACAGCCTTGGGAACTTGTATGCGGGTCAGTCCATGTGAAATCAACCAATGGTCTGGACCTTCATATCTCAGAATAAGATAATATTTTGTGTGTTGGTAGTACTAGTTATTAATGTTAAAAATCCAAAATTTTAGATCATTTGAACCATATGTTTTTGAGTTATCAAGTTTCAAAGTTTAAAAAATCTTGTATTTTTTGCAGAGTTTTGAATTTTTAAATGGCCGTATATTCAAAACTATTTGAGCTAGAAAGCTGGAATTTGTGCCATTCTCTTTAGATTTTCATAAGCTTTAATATGATGTATAACTTGTCTATATTATTATTTTTTTAATTCTTTAAATTTAAAAAAAAAAGTTTTTTTTTAAATATTTCAAAATCGAAATTTTTTATTTTGTTGAAAAAAATATATTGCATTCATGAACCTTTTGAGAGCATATGTACAAATTTTAAAGATGGAATTCCAATTAGTTCACATTGAAATAAATATTTGTTTATGGCAGTGCACCTACAGTCAAGTTAAATATTCAATGCAAAGTGCCATGTAAATGTGTAACCAAAAGCACAAGACTTACAAATTTTAAGAACTTAGCCTATGTGTGGTTCTAACTTACTTTCCTGTAGTCTAATAACACAATTTAACACCTTCAGTGATAAATTGTTTTATGTAAACTATTGATACAGAAGTTCTTGTTTTTTTAACAGAGTCTGAGACACCACTGTCATTTCTTCTTCGGTTAGTTTGTAAGTTCTCCCAGTAGACGTTGTTGGATTTACTTTGCAAATTATGAAGTTCTTTGGTATACTTAAAATATCTGCTCTTCTCGGATAAGTAAAGGAAGGGCATGGTCCGGAAGGATGGAGAAATGATACGTTGACTTCTTGTTCAGTATCATTTCTTGAAAGTACACATGATAGCCACCATTTGTTGTCATATGCACAAGCTACAAATCCTGATATTTGATCAAATGGCATATCTTCAACACCAGGTCCTACTTGAATTTTGTGCACATCATAGCTTTCACTGTTAGAAATTACTTTGGTTTTTATCTTAAATTTCGATTCTGGTATGAATGCATGGTATTTTTGCGTACCAGTGACTGCAATCGCATCATTGAATCTCTTTTCCAGGAATTTCTCGTTTTCTAAATAGTCTTGGTTTGGTACATAAAAAAATTTCATTTTTGAGATATGTTCTTTACTCCACTCAATCAAATGAAGAGGTGTTAAGATATGATTGTCCAGAGGATTTTGTAAGCTAGCTTTAGCTGCAAGCCTTTTTACTGTGCCACCAATACCGTCACACACTCCTTTACCATGCGATGTCGCATAAAAGTGCCACTCTGCTTCTACTCCGTCAAAATCTTCTGTGTGAAAACATAAGTTTGAAAAATTTTTACGGTTCTTGTATTGAGCAGCAGAACCATCGCTGAAGTAGTACACTTTCTTCAAACTTGGAAAAATTTCATCCTTAATATATTCAATGAGCTTTCTCTGGAAAATGTTTACAAGAACTGTGTTATGAGATAAACAATCAGAAATAAACACAACACTTCTGTATGCAAGGACCTCTTCTTGATTATTGCTGTCATCTTTGGTCTTAAAATAGACTACACATGGATGTACTGTAGCCATGGAATTATTCCAGTGAAAACCTTGAGCTTCATCTTGGAGCACAAATGAATAGTTTTCAGCAAAATCACACTGAACTACAACTTCATTATCTAACAATGAAGATTTTTTCTCAGAAAAATATGAAGATTGTTGTTTGGCAACAAAATCATGCCTTTTTAGTTGCACTAATTGTTTGCAGAAATCCTCAACAAAGTCCTCTATTGGTTTAATCATTGTCTCAAAGCTACAGCGATCAACAGTGATCCATTGTTTGTATGTAATATGTTCGACCATTTCTTCCTCTAAGGCTGTAAGCAAAGAATCTTTAAAGTCATTTATATTTGGACAACAATCACATTCATTCATAAAGCACAATTTAGTTGGTGGGTTACACATTATTTTCGATATACAGTCATTGTATGTCTGAAGTGGATGGTTTGTATTTGAGAGAGTGATCTTGTTTAAGCCTGCACCAGCTATCATCAATTTGGTATTTTGGTGAATGGTACAAACACAAACTGAATGAGTACCACTGGCTCCAGCAATTATGCAGTTTTTTGGTCTTAATTCAGCAAATTTAGAAAATCCAATTCTAACTCCAGGATAAGTTGATTTGAAATGACTGTAAATTTCACGGAGGTTCCCTAAAATTAATCTTTTTTGAAGATGTTCAGGCTTTCCATCGCTGTTTCTCCCCACTGACACACAGTCCTTTTTTCCAGGCATTTGTCTGCTCGTGTCATCATTATTATAAAACACTTTGACTAATCTAGTGGTTTCTTGTGATAATGACTTACCCGGCTTTGAATCCGGAGTAGAAAGTATTCCTTTTTCTTCAGCTAACTTCTTTGCCTTTCTTGCTAGGCTATATAATTGCCAACACCAAACTCTTTTTCAGTTTTAGCACAAGGCCAACTTTTAGGTAAGGAAGTTAAAATTAAAAACTTTTCACTCTTATTGGCAGTTTTAAATTTATCTTTAAATTGATTTAGTATCTCATTTTCGGATTCATCACAATCACATTCTTTTTTATTTGGGGTCTTCTCCCCATGAAAAAATTTATCACTTAGCTTACTTTTAATTTTGTCTACTTTTTCTTGGCGATACTTTTTTGAACTGTTGCATTTCTTTTTGACGACTGGGGACTCACCTATTGAAACTAAGGATGCATTTAAAAGATGAAAACCTTCATCAACGTCCATAAATTCAGGATCATCAGAATTACAGGGTTTTATGTTGTCTATATTTTCTGATGAATTAACTACAGCTGTAGCGTTTTCATTCACCAGATGAAGCTGTCTTTCTTTTGATAATGTAAATCTACATCCTGAACAAATTTTCATACCTTCTTTTAAACCACAGTTTAATTCTATCATCCAAGAGGTTACACTTCTTAGATCTTTTTTCACCCAGTGTGACTTCTTCTTTAGTGGGTTGCAACAAAACACTGACCAATGTTTGTCCATGATCTTCTTGTAGGAAAAAATTGTAGGCCCTAATAAACAACCAAAATAAGGCCTTAAAATAAAGAGCAGTATTGCACACTATTATTGACTGCAATGGTCTATCCAACACTCACTATCAGAGTAGACTGCTTCATCTGTTCTTTGTCTGTGATTCAGGTTGCTGCATGTCTTCATGACTCATGAGCCTCCCTCTCCCACCACACACACACACTATTGAGAGTACACTGCTTTATCTTTTCCTCCTGTGTCTGTGATTCAAGTTACTGCATATCTTCATGACTCATTAGCCTCTTTTCCCAACACACACAGAGTACAGAGATTATCTTACCAAACCAATATCTCAATTTCAAGGAATTCTTTTTAACCTTATGGTAAATGTTCCTTTAAATTATTTTAAATGGTAATCTACATTGTTGTATCTTGACAACAGTGATAACTTACCAACTGGGCCTATGTTTGTTTAATGTTTTACACTTATTTTAGATGTAATGAAAGTGTTTTGTGACCAAAATTAACCAACTTCATTTTCCTTATGGAAATTTGCTCAAACAAATATTTATTTTAACATGATCCCATTGTCATCCCATCTTCAAATTTGGTACATACACTCCCCAAATGTTTATGAATTCAATACAATATTTTCAAAAAAATTAAAAATTACCTTTTTGAGATATTAATTTTTCATTTTTTAAATTGAAAAATATGATACAACACATTACATAATATAGTCAAGTTATATATCATATTAAAGCCTGTGGAAATCTGAAGAGAATGGCATAAGTTCCAGCTCTCTAGCTTAAATAGTTTTTAAGTTAGAGCCATTTGAAGTTTTGAAACATGGCAAAAATTATGCAATTTTTAATTTTTTAAAAATTAATAACTCAAAAACGGATTGCTTAAAAAATCTAAAACTTCATATTTTCTATCCTTTTAATTAGTTAAACAAATTTTGAAAAAATTAACAGAATTGGAAACATCAAGTTCCAGAATTAATTTTTTATTGGTTGATTTCACATGGAATGACCCATAAGGCAGACGCAGCACTTAGCGTATGCAAAGGAGATAGAGGCCTTAAAGACAAGTTCGGAGGTATCGCCGAAGAGTCAAATAAAGAGCCTCAACCCATTTCTCGATGGCCATGGTATCCTCAGAGTAGGCGGGCGGCTGAACAACTCTCTGAAGCCTTTTGCAGAAAAACACCAAATTATACTGCCTCCAAAGCACCACCTTACAGAACTGATCGTGGCTGCGGAACATGCACGACTCCTTCACGCTGGCTGCCAACAATTAATTGCGTCGCTACGATGCAAGTACTGGATAGTGAACTTGAGACAAGTTGCGCGGCCCATCATCCACAAATGCATGAGATGTTACAGGCTAAAGGCCTCGGCAGCATCACAGCTCATGGGACAACTGCCAACCCCACGGGTTACACTGTCCCGACCATTCTTGAACACAGGTGTGGACTATGCCGGTCCTCTCTACATCAAGCAAGGTGGCACAAGGAGCAAAATTAAGATCAAGTGCTACGTGGCGCTATTTGTTTGCCTTGCAACTAAGGCGGTGCATCTGGAGTTAGTACGTGACTTAACCTCACAAGCCTTCATTGCCGCTCTATGGAGATTCACAGCCAGAAGAGGGAAATGTGCCAACATCTACAGTGATAATGGCACCAACTTCGTCGTGGCAAAGAACGAGCTAGAAGAATTAGAGAGGATGTTGAAATCTGATGAGACTAGAGTCGAAATCGAAGACCATGCTGCTCAGGAAGGATGTAGATGGCATTTCATCCCGCCAAATGCTCCTCATTTTGGTGGTTTGTGGGAAGCGGGCGTCAAGTCCATGAAACATCATCTGAGAAGAACTGCTGGAAACGCAAGCCTGACGTATGACGAAATGTACACCCTGTTGTGTCAAATCGAAGCTTGCTTAAACTCGCGACCGCTCACTAGGCTCTCGGATGACCCAGACGACCTTTCGTACCTTAGTCCTGGCCACTTCCTAATAGGAGCTCCCCTTACATCCATTCCTGAACCTGACTGGACTGTAGATGCTCACAGTCATGTCTCAAGGTGGCGCTTCATCCAGTCACTGCAGCAAGGATTCTGGAAGCAGTGGTCCAGCGACTATCTTAATAGTCTACAGCAGCAACCAAAGTGGAAAGACAGTCACCCAAACCTGGCACCTGGTATGGTTGTAATCGTCAAGGATGACAATCTTCCTCCATTGTCGTGGCGACTAGCTGTCATCAAGGAAGTCATCCCTGGGAAGGATGGGCGAGTCCGGACAGCTGTCATCCGCACTAGCAGTGGGACCCTGAAGCGTTCCATACACAAACTCTGTCCGTTGCCAAATCAATGATTGGCATACTTTTGTTCTCTTTTTGTTTTAAAGTATGTTGCTAGTGATTCTCATGTGTTTTTAAGAATCGCTAAGCACTTGTTCATTTCTTTATTATTTTGTAGTTCACAAACTCAAGTTTGATGACATTGACGACCAGCCTGAAATACTGATGCAATAAGGCTGTATAAGTTTTATGACCTCAAGATCAGATTGAACAATTGAACTTTCAGAAAGATCTGTCATTATCTATCACCTCTTGTTTGTGTTTTTTGTAATCTTTTTTAAATGTGATACATTTAGGTGTGGCGGTATGTTTGGGTAGCAGCCGCGTGGACTGTCCACGTGTCTGGTGAGTAAGAAGCCACGGATGCACCACGTGTCAGTCATGCTCCTGAGTGGTGCTTGTCAGGTGGCAGCTTTGACGACAGTTAGAAGTATCACAGCCACACCACGCTATAATCCAAGTGCATCTCAAAGAACATGGCGCGGGTCAGGTCATAGCTGAATATTTCCAGAGCCATCATGGCTAGCAGTAGTGTTTTTAATTATAATGAATGTAACCAACAGTTCAATAAATGTTAATAGGTATTATTCAGTTATTTATTTTGGATTTGTTTAACGAACACACTGAACCAGCATGTTTTTCCTGGCGCACAGACGTTCCTAGGGAAACGCTCCGAACACGGTCGGAACAGTTATGTTACAAAACAAGTTTGTTTTGGTCTCCTCTACAATCCATAGCAGATTGTGTATGGAATTTCGCAACACTCTGTATATGTAAGTAAAACAGGTGAGCCATTTTTAATTTCAATGTGTTTGCATTACGTAGAGTAGTAAATGGTAAAACATCCCCCTTCCTGCTATCCATTACGATTTATTGTGACCTTTCAGTATACCACGGTCAAGGTAGAACACAGGGTCAAGATATGTTTCTCGACAGTCACATTGCACGGTTTTTACTGTATGTGTTGTTAGAAGGCTTATAGCCAGGGTTTCTTCCAACACTGCCTTTGCTTCTAATTGTTTTACATAAGTTATAAGTTATAAAGTTGGGTTCGTTGCTTACTCTTTGAAATGGGGAATTTGTTAATACTAAAAGATGTCCACAAGGGGCGGGGGGAGTTAAGACGCAGAATGTATCATTGAAATTTCTGGAGGGGGGTGAAAATTGTTGCAAAATTAGCATTTTATGTGTTAAAAACAAAAACGGTCAAGCTTTATAACTTCAAAAGGTAAAAGAACTCTCTAATTCATTAGAAGTTAAAAAAATATTCTGTACAACTAGTAGACCTGCAGTTGTAATCATAGTTAGCGAAACACATTTACTTGTAACCAAGTAAAATACTCAATTCTTCTTAAACTTGTCTTAGAACATAGGTGCCGACTTTGTGGAGGTACTTTCTGCTCCCCCTCCAACATTTGAGTTTTCATCATATGAGGCCTATGTACAAGTACTAAAAATATAATTCTTGACTCCCTAAAAAAAAACATATACAGGGTGCGGTATTTATCGTTTCCCATTTTCAAAACCGTGTAACACATTTATTTAACAAAGAAATAAGCTTAATTGAACATTTTTAAATGTCTTACAGTCTTGGATTTGCAATTCTGGCCTTACTTTTTGAATATGATGTCCTTGAGATGCCCTTCATTAACTTCAACACATTGTTGCAATCTCCCTCGTACACTGGCTATTACACATTGGATGGTGTCTTGCGTAACATTTGCAATTTCCTGCAAATACACGCTTAATCCACAAGCGCCCACTTCACAGTCCTAAGGTCATGGTGTGGTGTGCCATTGCAGCACAGGGTATTATTGGCCTTTATTTCTTTGAGAGCGATAATTGTGCTTCAGTGACTGTCAACTCTGAACGTTACAATCACATGCTGGAAACTTTCTTCCTACCAGAATTTACACATCGTAACTTGGATATTGAGAGATTGTGGTTTCAACAGGATGGTGTTGTAGCACATACTGCACATCTTTCAATGGATACCCTTCATGCTCCTTTCCCCGGCCGAATTCTTTCCAGTTTGGTGATATCCAATGGCCCTCCAAATCTCCCGACCTTATTGCACCAGATTTTTTTTCTGTGGGACTATCTGAAGTCTAAAGTTTTCGCTCATGCCCTCCCTGACATTAACAGTCTTAAAAATGGAATTCAGCAGGAAATTGCAAATGCTACGCAAGAAACCACACACCGCGTTATGGCCAGTGTATGAGGGAGGTTGCAGCAATGTGTTCAAGTTAATAGAGGGCACCTCAAGGAAATCATATTCAAAAAGTAAGACCAAAATTGTAAATTCAAGACTGTAGGACATTTAAAAATGTTCAATGTAGCTTATTTCTTTGTTAAATAAATATGTTACATGGTATTGGAAATGGGAAACTTTAAATGCCGCACCCTGTACATATATATATTTAGGTCAGCATCTTTGTCTCAGAATATATTCTGTAATCACTTGGTTATCAGTTATGTATATATCAAGTAAAAGCTGCCTCATTAAACATACTTTTTTTTTTATTATATTCGAAAGAAAGATGAGTTTAATATCATTGTAGTTTTCCTTGGGAAGAAGTTTCACAGAAGGCTTACTGTTATTCTACTGAGGTTAGTGTGATAGGAAGTTGGGGAGTTACTTTTTATGAAACTGGTGGTGGGGATGAGTCATGAAACATGGGGGGGGCATTCCTGTCATACTTATTGTAAATCACACATTTGTAAATCCCCCCCCGGCAATGATTCTTGTAAACCAATACTCCAAAGCAATAATTATTAAGAAATAATAATAAGTTAAATTATTTTGAATCCAGTTATTCAGGATTTTACTTATATTTAGCATATGTCTAGGAATAAACAATTTATGATTGGAATGATAATTCTTTCACACTGGCTGTGTGTAGGCTAAGATGGAAAGTGAAGCCAGACTGAAAAATTACTTTAAGATGGAAAGGTGAAGGCAGACTGAAAAATTGAATGCCATAGGCAGCATGCTAGTGTGAAAGAATTATCATTCCACTGTGCCCTACTAGTGTTTTACTATGAAGCCCTGGTCTTAAAGCACTTGCGAGTTTGTAAGTCGCCACTGGCTTGGTATCTCATACTGAGATCGCCTGGTGGTATTCTGGGATTTGTGAGTCAGTTGGAGAATTTAATGTTGTACTGTCCTGTTGCCGTGGTAGCTCAATTGTTAAGAGTAGTGGCACGAAGAGCTGAAGAAAAAAGTATTCCTCAGGTTCGCGAACAACCCCTGGTGATCCCGTAAGGGGATATTCTCAGCGGATTTGTTACCGGGGTGTGCTAGTCCACTACCTACTTAAACCTAAGGATACACACACCCAGTCCTGAACCCGGGAAAGGAATTTTTCACTACTAAAAAATACCCGGCTGGGAATCGAACCTGGGCCGCCGGAGTGAAAGGCAGGTGCGCTACCAACTCACCCACGGCCGCAGACATCCTGATTCAAATCCCGGCTATGGCATTGAATTTTTCAGTCTGACTTCACCTTTCCATCTTAGCCTAGATATGGCCAGTGTGAAAGAATTATCATTCCACTGTGACCTACTAGTGGTTTACTATGAAGCCCTGGTCTGAAAGCACTTACGAGTTTTGAAGTCGCCACTGGTTTGATATCTCATATTGAGAACACATGGTGGTATACTGGGATATGTGAGTCAGTTGGAGAATTTAATGTTGTACCGACATGTTGCCATGGTAGTTCAGTTGTTAAGAGCATTGGCACAGAGAGCTGAAGATCCTGGTTTAAAATCCTAGCTATGGCACTGAATTTTTCAGTGTGACTTCACCTTTCCACCTTAATTTATCATTTTTCTATAGTAAGTGGTAGTAAAGAACATGACAACATCAGATGGAAGTTTTCTTGTTTCTAAAACAAAAATATCACACCTAACAGCAAGCTATGTAATCCCCTAAATAAATGTTATACGGTTTATTATATGAGTTGACTGTACACACTTTGTTTTTTCACTTAACTTACCATTATTTTGGTAGGACCATGGCTGTCTGGAAGGAGGGTAGGGTAGGGCCGTTGCCCCCTCTGGAAATGTTGTTTACACATAAATCGATAAACTAAATGATTATAAGCAACAAAATATGGAGTGAGGCTTATGCTTCCACATACTATAGTTGGAATTATTTAGACAAAAATGAATTATTACAGCGGAATACCTTAGATATGAGTATGTAAGAATAATAATTATTTCCATTAAACTTGAAATTTTTTCCATGCAAACATTTTATTGTAATGAAGGTAAGACAATGAAAGGTTCACATTTTATATGAATAGTACCTATGAAATTATAAGGAATATACAGGAAATGAAGGATGTGGATGACGACAACGAAAACAACGACAACGATGATGATGATGACGATGATGATGATGATATAAAGTGATTGATTGCTGTTAGCAGCATAGTTATGGTGGTGGAGGGGGCAGTAATTTGTTCATTTGTCCCCCTTGACAAAATTTCTGTGGATGCCCATGGATAGGACATGTCTCAAGGATCATCATTTTTCATTTTTTGAAAATGTAAAGTTTAGTTTTTTGCCATATTTGCCAAAATATTTATCATAAAATTGCATTATTCGTGTTTTTTTTATAATTTGTGCAACCCCTCATTCCCATTTGCACTAAGATTCTAGAGTTCATTGTATTTTAATTTTACCAATTTTGGAAAAATCATGTATTTTATAAAATATACCACATATTATGTTTTATGGGTTATGCTGTGAATTTAAAAAGAGAAGAGTATCAGTGGTAGCAATTATGTGAGAGAAATCTTTCATGTTGTTCAGTGAGTTAACTTGTGAAATTAACTAATTTGTAACCATTTTATTAGGAGTCTGCATAGAGTTATCAAATTGTGATGTGTTGTTTAGAGATGCGAACGAGTGAGAATTGTGGAATGTGGAAGGTTCAAGAAAACACATTCTCTGATTTATTAGCATGCCACTTATGAGGGTGGATCAAAAAGTAATGCATAATAATTTTTTCACTGAAAGTTTAATGGGTACAATTACAAACAAATGCACACATGAAGGGACATCTTTTGTCTATTTTTCTTTATAGTCGCCAAGTTTCTCAACACATTTCTCCTATCGTGATACCAGTTTCAAAATACCCTGTTCATAGAAATCCATTCAGTTGGAGTATAGCCATATGCGAACTGCTGTTTTCACTTCTGCACCTGATGCAAAGCATTTACCGGCCAGAAATTTCTTCATGGGGCAAAACAAATGTAAGTTCTACTGTGACATTCTGCGTGGTTGCAGCTGTTGCCAGCCATCTAGAACGTGGTGCATCACAAAGGTTATCACGGACATCTTCGAAGAATGCACACCACCTGGAGACATTGCTACGGTCCATACAGTCATCCTCATACATGCCATGCATTTTTTTTTTTTTTTTTTTAACAGATTTATTGGCAGCATGTCTCATTACAGTCGTAATACTACATGCACTGTTTACATTATTTACACTTGTTTTCCTATCAATAGATTACAATTTACTATTTACATTTCAACTTATACCCTATTATACCACTTATTACTACTCTAAACTGTTCATTGTAATTATTATGATTTTTACGTTAATTAGTAGTCTATTACTATTTTAACCATTAAAATTACAATTCAACTTATATCCTAGTACATTACTTATTACTACTCGAATTATTATTATTATTATTATTTTTAAATAATCACTTAGAATTTACTATTTACAATTCAGGTAATATCCTATTGCATTACTTATTACTACTCTAAACTGTACACTTTATTTATTGTTGTGATTTTACGTTAACTAATACTATCTTACTATTTTATCATTCTCTTTGATTAGCACTTCGTAATATACTACTTTATAATGCCTTAATTGTTACATATTTTATGTTACTACTACTATTTACTCTTATATTTATATTAACACTTCCCTAAACGGTTTCGCTTAGTTCTTGCATATTTAATTTATTCACAAATCCTAAAAAGCTTCTTTTGTGTGTTCTGAAAATTCCATCTTTGCTTATTGGCCATGCCAGCCCACTTCTTGTTACACTTGTTTTGAAAGCTTCTCGCTGAGATTTTAGTTTTGTACACTCAAATATCAAGTGGTCCACTGTTTGGTCACCTAGCCCACACACGCACTCGGCACTTTCCATAATTTTGAATCTTTGGAAATAACTTCTTATTCTGCCGTGTCCTGTTAAAAATGTTGTCAGGTTTGGGGTCAAGTTCAATTTCACTTTTAGTCTGCTTCTAACCGTAGGAAAGAATGACTTTGTTACTTCTCCTTTTGTTGTTTTGCTCCAGTCTTCCTCCCATCTGGATAAGGACTTTTCTCGCAGTTTTGTCAAAATGTCATTTTTTGGAATTTTGTTATAACATACCTCTAAGTTCATGTCCCTTGCAGCTTGCTTTGCCAAATGGTCTGCAAGTTCGTTGCCATGGTGACCTACGTGTGCCTTTATCCATCTGAAGTGAATTTTCCAGTTTTTATTTTCCAGTAATCTTGCTTGCTTACGGATATTTTCTATAAGTGTTTTGTGGTTCCTTGGGTTTTTAATGGAGTCTAGGGATATCTGGCTGTCTGTGTGTATTACTGCTGTCTGGTTTCCATATGCGTTGTCTTGTATATGTTCTAGGGCTTTGAGTATTGCCATTTGCTCCGCCTGATTATTTGAGCATACTTTGTCTAGTCTGTATTTGCCTTGGAACTTCACATCGTTGCCAAAGAAGATTGCTACGCCAGAACCCACTCCGTCCGCGCTTTTGCTGCCGTCTGTGAATATTTCCAGCTTTGGTTCTTCTGCCTCTTCCTCACAGATCCTTAGCGCGTCAGAAGGGTGAGGCCAGTCTTTTGGTTCTTGATCATGATATAAGTTATACCTCTCTTCTCCTATTCCATTCGTGACTTCGTAGAGTTGAGCAGCTTCCTCTATTCTAAGTGTGACAGGGCTTAGGCCCGTAATTACACAAAGCGCTTCGTTTGATACCGTGCGGAAGGCTTTCGCTATCCTTACATTGATTAATCTTTGGACTCTAAGCAGTTTGTTCCTATTGGCCATCTTATCCAAGGCTTTGTACCACACTGGAGCAGCATACTGTAAGAGTGGTAGAATCGCACCTTTATATATTATTTCTAACACCCCACTTTTCAGTCCCCAGTTAATTCTTGCTGATTTGGACAAGGAAAATATCAGTCTTCTACATTTTTCAGTTATATAATCAATATGCTCTCTAAATGTTAATTTGTAGTCGAATATGATGCCTAGGTACTTTAAGGAATTAACTTGTTCAAGTTTTGAGTTATAAAGGTAAATTCTTATTTCTTTATCTTCTCTTCGTTTTCTTCGAGTCAGTAGCATAACTTTAGTTTTCTGTTCGTTAAAGCTGATTTTGTTATTTTCTGCCCAGTTTGTTATTTTATGTAGTTCTATATTGGTGAAATTTTCGGCTTCTCGGATTGATTCTCCTTGTACAATTAGCAAGAGATCATCGGCAAATGCTATTGTTTTCGTGTGAGCGGTGTATTCTACATTCAGCAGTGAATTGTAAAGGATATTCCAATATCCTGGTCCACAACAGGATCCTTGTGGACATCCCTTAGTTACCTTTCTCTGGACTACAGCGGTATTTGTGGACATCGCTGCGTGTCTTTGGTTGAAGTAGTCTCGGGATAGATTATAGAGATTCCTAGGGCATCTCATGTCCTTGAGGTTCTTAAGGATTCCAGGCCACCATGCGGCGTCGAAGGCACCTTTCACATCAAGGCTTACCATTATTAGGACGTTGCCCTTTTTTAGTCCCGCCTCCGCGAAGTTCTTTACTTCGACCGCTGCGTCAGTAGTACTCGTTTGAGGTAGAAAGCCAAATTGATTTTTATTCAGCAGGTTATTTATGTTTATGTGGTGCATAATTCTCGTGATGAGTAGCTTTTCTAGAACTTTTCCACCCACATTGAGTAAACTAATCGGACGAAATTTAGATGGATCCGCACTGTCTTCCTTACCTGGTTTTATGATTGGAATAATTTTTGACTCTTTCCAAATTCTGGGGAAGATTCCTCTCGTTAGGCATTCGTTATATATTGTTGTGACGCTTCTCGGAAAGGTTTTGAAGATACGAAGGTAAATGTCACTTGTAACTCCATCGTTGCCTGGCGCCTTTTTGTGGTTGAAGCTTTCTATGACTTGCTTTATCTCTTCCTGGTTGAATTGTCTATCGTCACATGTATCGATTGGTTCTGCTGCTGTTCTCCTTATATGTTCATGATATTCAGTGTCATCCTCTCGTTTGTCTTCTGGGGTGAAGTATTCTATCATGTAGTTTAGCGTGTCTTGAATATTTAATGTTTTGGAGCCGTCTGGCTTTTGCAGAGTTGTAATTATCGTCTTGTCCCTTATCTTTCCTGAAGCAAGCTTGTAAACATTGTTCCATGGGTTTATCGGCGATGCAGCATTACAATATTCTTTCCAGGAATCGAACTTTGCTCGTCTGATTGTTGTCTGATACCTGTTTTTCCCATCTAGATACTGTTGTTTGCGGCTTTCTCTCAATTCCTCGTTGTTCTTGGTCCTTTGGTATCTTCTGCGTAGAGCGTTAGTTTTCTTCCTCATAATTGTAAGGGTGTCATTCCACCATGGCACAGAATTATGATTAACTGAAGAGGTCTTTGCTTTGTGGTATTTGAATGTTTTCTTGCAAGCTGTTTGCAGAGTATTCGAGAATATATCAATGAGTGTATCGAGATCAGGATGCATTTTAATTCGAGCAGATAAGTTGTTATCTAGTTCTTCGATGTTTCCATTATAGTCTATAAGATTGAATGTTTTTGCTATGGCTTGTGCAAGATTTATATCAAAATCAGGGTATTTTTCTTCTCTTACTACAAATCTTACTGTAGTATGTTGGTACTCGTGTTTTGAGGCATCTTCTACTCCGATGTTATACTGTATGAGACTGTGGTCAGAACATGTTTCTTCTTCGCTGATTATCCAATTACTTAATAATGGCAGCAGTTGGTTGTTGACTATCGTCAAGTCAATGTTGCTTTTCCCCTGTCTATTGCGAAATGTGGTGCTTTCACTAGTTTCATTTAGTATATGTAGGTGCCTGCTTGATATGAATTCTTCTAGGATTTTGCCCCTGAAGTTTGTTATTGTATCATGCCAAGTTGTGGATCGGCAGTTGCTGTCCATTGCAATTATTATTCCTTCTCCCTGTGCGTATTTTAGCAGCAGCTCTAGTTCTAAGATGTTGGTTGTTAGATCGTTCAGTATGTCGAGATAGACACTTGTTGCGTACAGTTTTGATCCGTTATATTTTATTTCCAGGAAAACCGTGTCTTCGTTTGAAAGTTCATTTATTAGTAATGCATCGATGCCTGCATTAGTTATTATTATAGCAGCCCGGCTTCTTTCGTCGCCCGACGAGAATATTCTATATTTCTTAGATATTCCAGCAATCTTATTGTTTATTACATAAGGCTCTTGAACGAAGATTATGTCTGTTTTTAATGCTTCTATTGTGGTCATTAGATTGTCTGTCGCTACTCTGGAGTGCTGTAAGTTTATTTGACTGCACCTAATCTGAATATTTTTAATTGAATTTCTGGTCAATTGAGTAGGCTTAATGCTGTTAGGCGTGTTAGTGTTAGCCATTCTAGTAGTCAGTGTTTTCTTCGTATTTCCTTATAACGGCCTGAAGACTAGGACAATTCTTATCCAGAGAAGAATGGTTCTCTGGGATCTTTTCACTTTTATTGTACTTATTGTATATTGAGCAGTTAATGCATTTGTGCTCGTCCTTGCTTGCCTTGCACTCTCGCAGTTTGTGGCTGCCAGCACATAAAGGACATGTTTCTTCTCCTCTGCATTCCTGATGTCTGTGGTTAAATCTGCTACATTTGTAGCAGCGGTTTACAAACACGTAGTCTGCTACGTTGCAGATTAGCCATCCAAGTTTTAGTTTATTTTGAAGGAGTTTTCTTCTCGTCGTGGCGTCCACCTCAATGATTACGTTCCGATACTTCTTTTTGTTGTGATATATGAATTTGGGAACAATGTCGCCTGAAGTCAAGTTAAGTTCTGGATTCTGAGCCAGAATTGTTCCCTCTATGTTTTCCATTGATACTTCTTCCGGTATGTTGTATATCACCACGCGAGGTTTCCTTAGTTTTTGTACGTTGACTTCTATTTTTTCTCCGCATTTCTCGGTGATACACTGTGCGACTTTCTCTATGTCTTCTTTGTTTCGGGCCTCGATTAGCACCCGTCCGTCCCTAAGGCGTTTGAAGGTGTTTATTCCCACTTTCATCTCCGTTGGGAATATATTAGATTTGATAAGGTCTTTAATTTCTTCCTGCGTTTCATTTTTACCTCTGGCCGTGAGTTTAAATTTCCTCACTACCATGTTTCCCACAGCTTCTGAGTAAAGCTTCGCGTTAGTGCCGCTAGATGGAAGAAGCTGACGAGATGTGACATTAGTGCTGCCAACAGATGTCGCTAGTTGTCCCCTTCTCATTCTCTCATTCTGGCTAGCTACGAGGTCAGCTTTTGTCTTCATAACCTCAGATTGCAAAGTATTTATTTGCTTAGTTTTCTCTTCATCTTTAGTTCTCAGTTCAACCAATATATTCCTCAATGTACTTACACTTTCACTGATGTTCTTCTTAAGCTCTTTCTTCATATTTCCACTTAGATCCGTTGTTGTTATAATTTTATTGAGAGCGTTCTCTACATCAACATACAGCTGGTCAGCCATCTTGGACACTCATGTCACATGCCATGCATGTCACTGCGAATTTCACTTGGGTTATGCCCTTTAGCCTTAAAAATCGCACTACATCTCGCTTCTCTTCACAAGTGGACGATAGTAACATTCACGCCATCTTTGTTGCATAGTTCATAGAGCTACACACGAGAACAAAATAGCATCCTTAGTGGAAGCTTCAAACTCCATCTTGGTGAAAATTCAACATCCCAGCCACAATAGCAACGCAGAAAAAAATTATTGTGCATTACTTTTCAATCCACCCTCATCAAGCTGTGAACAATGATCGTGGTTAATCATTAGTTATTATTGTTAATGTTAATGCTTATGTTGAAATTCATTTGATTCATTTGGCAAGTAAGATTTTGTACAATGTCTAATGTACATCTTTACATTTGTGCAGTACGGCCTGGAGAGAAGTACAGAGAGATTGGAAATGTTATCCAAAAACATGCTCAGAGTCATGGTTTTTCAGTAGTGCGAAGTTACTGTGGTCATGGGATTCATCATCTGTTTCATACTGCTCCCAGCATTCCTCATTATGCCAGTAAGTAGTATGAATTTTCTTTCATAATTAAAGAGCTCTAGGAACTGCTTAAGTAATTTTTGCAGCCTAGGCCACTAAAGATGCCATTGTAACCTTTCCTTTCAACTAGTTCCAACTATGGCCCCTAGATGTCTCTATGGGAGAGCCGCCCAAACTTTTTTACATGCAGGGCCACTAATTAACTTAAGCGATTGGTCACGGGCCGTATGTATATTAAAGAAAATTATATAGACCTAAATTTAACATTTTATGCAATGTCAAAATGGCAAAATTGGGTTTACCTACCTCTTTTAAATACTTCTTTATATTATACTGTGTATTGTCGGGTTTTGCAGAGTTTTGTGCTGTAAGTGTAAAAGTGCATTCAAAATTACTATCAGTCGTGGTCATCTAACAATTCACAAGCATGAATTTTCTCTTCTAAAGTTTTTTGAATTTCCTTTTGCAGAGCAAAAGATCTAACTATCATTTTACCACGACTTAGACCCTGATTTCTGCAAGGTAAATTACATCATCTTATTCACTATTTATTTCACCAACAAATGTTTTAAAACTTCGGTGGGTTAAGGCCCTACTTCAGATGAAGTAATTCATTTTATAATGGTCGGCGTAACATCACGAAGCTGCCTTCTTGCATAGTGCCTCCTGATGTAAAGTAAATTTTTAAGACCTAATACTGCTCAGATAGATGTTCAGTCGTCTGGATGAGTCTATTATCAAATTATTGGTCATTTGAAGGTGTGACTCCCTTGAAGACTAACATACAAATAAGGTATCTCCCTTCAAATGACAATATTAGGTAACAGACTCAATGAGATTTCTGAACATCTATCTTAGCAGTGTAAGGCCTAAATATTTTACTGTAAAATCCAATGCAACTTATGAACTTTCCTACCATATGCTTCAGACTTTTTTCTTTATTAGCTTTGCTATTCAAGTTTACCTCCCGCCATGTTGGGTGCACCATCTGTAGTTACACTACACAATCTTTCCTATTTAAGTTCCGCTTGATCCACAGTTTTTACAACCTCATGAAATAAATCACTATTTTTTGTGATTCCATGCATTTCTCACCCCTGTAGGTAGGGACATGCATGATTTGCGATCATGATAATGTGATTTTATTTACGAATTTTAATATTTTTCCATTAAAACACAACTTTTAACATTTTTTCATGAAAAACATGGATTTTAAAGTTTTTAAAATTAAAACAGCAATTTTTACATTTTGATGGATTCCTGAGTATACAGTCAGTTCACGATTCTCCGTGGGTGGCTTATCTGTGTGCAAAAATTTGAATTTCCGCTCACTTATTTCAAGTTTCGTGCACTTTATTTTGAATTTCCTACACTTCGTTTAAAGTTCCCCTCACTTTTTTTCGAATCTCCCGCACTATTTTGTCAGATTTCTCATTTCACACACTTCATTTAGTCATATGCACAATATGACAATAAAGTACGTCAAATTCAAAATCTTGCACCTAGTTAATTCCAACATTTAGGTTGTCCTTTTTAGGTAGATTCCGAAGAAAAATCTACCTATTGCAATGGATACCATGTCATGATTTTCGACAAATTCTTTCATATCTTTACGTTTCATACCTCCCTAAGTACGAAACCATCGCCTGTTCAAACAAAAAAAATTGTGATATTTATATATATATTTATATTTATATATTTCTTTACACGCTAGCGGCCATAATTTTGAAGATATTTTAACCAAATTTTATTATGTTATTTCTAGGCCCAATAGTTCGGGGGTGGTCGGGGGAGGGGGTTGAAATTTTAAAACATTTATATTTCGGCCCCTATGAAGTATAGAGGGAAACTTTGGTTGAATAAATTACAGTACTCCCTATGGAGTTCACAGTGACACCAACGATTCGGGGGTTTTGGGGGTACGAGTAGGGGTGGAGGTGGGGGGATGGAAATTCGATATTTTTGAAACTATGTCTTGTGGTTGATTGATGAATTTCATTTCCGTTTGTGGTATTTAGTTTAAATGTCTTGAAATGTTCCACCTTAAACCACAAAACAATAAATAACAGATATTGTTAACTGGATACACGGTATCTAATTAAATATTATATTCTTATAAACTTTTATACATATAAACATACAAGTCAAATAGATACAAGATTAAAATAGCGACTGATGTCGCATTAGTCCATACAAGTTATTGTTAAAATTTAAAATATCATATAAACTTACAAATCAAGAAGATACAAGATTAAAATAGCGACAGATGTCGCATTAGTCCATATAAGTTATTGTTAAAATTTAAAATATCAGTTTTAAAATTTTCTAATTGATCCTAAAAATTATAATAATTTATATATTGTACAATTTTATCTATTTTACAAAATCTTATCGATCATTCTTTATCAGTATTCTAATATTACAATGTTTATCTTACTTAACACTGTACACTTATTTTGAAGATATATTGTCTTGTAATCAATTAACCTTTATGTTGATATCTTCTTTTATTTGAGATAAATTGTACACAATTTATGTCCTGACTATCTTGTTAATTATATCTGTGTGCATTAATTTACTGTTTATGCACTAGTTTGTAGTTAACCTTTTGTTGTTATCTTCTTACAATATTCTTTTTAGAATCCGTGTATCTAGTACTCTAGCTGTTAACTATGTTATTTGGATATCCGCATTTCGGCTTATTATGCCATCTTCAGTCCTAAAATATAAAATTGAAAATTAATAATATAAAATTTTATTATAAATTATTACATCTCAACTTTATGTATTGATATATTTAGAAATAACTAACCTTGGAATTGTGTACGAAGAAGTCTTCACCACCTGAGTATTAGCTTACTACTGACGATGTCTTATGTAATTGATGAGGGTAAAGTTCACAGTACAGTTCAAAAAGTTCATTATGGTCAATTGCTGTTTCGTTAATTATATTGTTTTTGTTTCTATATATTTCTAGATTTTCTAGTGTATTTAGCTTTTGGCTTTTTTCGTGTTTATGTAAAAATTTTAGCGTATTGTCTATTGGAAAAACTTGGTGCCCGTTATTAATTAAATGTTTAGCATAAGCTGACCTGTTTCTGTTGTATTTAAAATCTGCTAAGTGTTCTTGAAATCGTTGTCTGAAAGACCTACCCGTTTAACTTATATATACTTGTTTGCAATCGTTACAAGTTAGCTGATATACCCCAGTGTTTTCTAGTTTATCTTCATTATTATTATCATTGTTAAAAAGTAATTGTTTCAAAGTATTATTAGTTTTATATGCTATCTTAAGATTTTGTTGTTGCAGAGGTTTTAAAGTTTTGTGTATTCTATTATCTGTATAGTTGTAAACAACATATTTGTTATGTAATTAACAAAGTTGTTGACTATTAAACGTCCTGCAAAAATGTAAGGAAAAGTGAGGCCTAAATTGTTTAATAGTAAACAACTTTGTTAATTACATAACTTTGTTGCTTCACTGTATTAAGTTCCATTATCTCTTGAGTCCTCATAACATATTTGTTATTTTTTCCATTAGTTTTTTATATTGGTTCCAGTGTTGACTTATGATTGTTAGCTTTACATTATGTGCCGAATGCCTGGCACATTAGTATGTTTTTTATATTAATATTACTTTTATTCAGGTACTTACGTTTTACGGGTCTTTCCATCTTGTTTTCGTTTTGTTTGTTTACGTTTTTCGTTGCTCACTTGTTCATTCTCATCTTTGCTTACATGAGTATTGTTTTCCGGGCGCGTTCTAATGTTTAGTTTTGCTGTTTCTCTACCTCCTCGCGTGCGCTGCTGCGGGCCCTCAGTCTGCAGCTGGGAGCTTAACGAGTAACATCTCTTCTTCTATCCTGAGGCCTTTCCTCTGTCCGGGATCCATGTGCCTCTAAATTCAGGTATGTTTCATCTTTAGTTTTTGGCTTCACCATTCGTTTCCTGGCGAGTAGTTTAGTTCATTTAAAATCTGTTTTCTAATTTTAGTTTGTTAATTCTCGCTCGCCAGGATTCTTTTTCTTTCGTTTCGTATATGCTATCGTTTTGTTCGTTTTGAGTTACATATATAATTTTAGAGATGGAACGACCCGACAACGCCCCTTTTTCAGCAAAGTTCATTATTCTATCCATAATATTCAGTCTTCTGTAAACCTGCATACAGTAATAAAATATTTGTAATGTTATTTGAATTTTCTTGTTTGGATGCTATTTATTCCTCTGGGTTATCATGGGTAAATTAAATCCCGGTACAATAGTTTACTTTTATTCTTTTTTATTAGCTTGTAAATAACTGATTCATTATAGTGATTATTTTTAGCAATTTGGAAGATTATGTTTATTTCCTTATTATAGTAGTATTTATTCATCGGAATGTTTATAAGTCTACGTACCATATAGTCCAATGCTGCCATTTTTTGGCCAATAGGGTGGTTAGATTTATTGCTTATTAAATTATCTGTATATGTATCTTTTCTGTAGATACTATATTGTAGTTTTTTATCTTGCCTTTTATGATGTTGAGATCTAGAAAATTGAGTTTGTTTTGAATTTCAGTTTGTAATGTGAACTTTAATTTTTCATGTATATTGTTAAAGTTCACAAGTAAGTCATTAATTTCGTCTTTATGACATACAATCAGAATATCATCTACGTATCTGTAATATTTTTTAATGCTATGTTTCTGAATTAATTGTCCTATATAATTGTCCTCTATGTGCTGTAAGAATGTTTCTGATAGTATGCCCGATAAAGGGGATCCCATTGCTAGACCATCTTTTTGAATATAAATTTTATTGTCAAAATTAAAGTACTTTTGTTCCAATATAGCTGTAATTAATGTGGTTATTTGTTTAGCAACTTCATGACTGTCCCCATTATTAATTAAGTTTTGTTGTACAATATTAACTGTCTCATATGTCGGAATATTAGTGTATAGATTTTTTATATCTAGTGAGATAAGTCTGTCATTTTTTATTCAATTCAATATTGTTTAATTTATTAACTAAGTCTATTGTGTTTTTTATAGTATAAGTGTTTTTAAGTTCCAACCTATGCTGTAATATCTTTTTTACAATCTTAGAAATTTTATATACAGGAGCGTTGATGAAGTTTACTATTGGTCTGATTGGATTACCATTCTTGTGAATTTTAATTTGCGCTCTAAGTTTTGGAGCTTTTGGTTTCATATGTATGGCATTTTTCATTTCTTTATCATTTAGTAGGAGATTTGAGTTTTTTATTACTTTTTCAATGTTTTGTTGGAATTTATCAGTAGGGTCTTTGTCGACCGGTATAATATTATTTTCGTGAATGAATTCTATGGTTTTCTTTATGTATTCATTATTATCTATGAGAATAATAGAGTTATCTTTATCGGCCTTGACATGTTTTATGTCGTTATCTCTTAATTTACTATTTAGATCTTGTATTGTTTTTTTATAAACTTTTGAGTTTTTGTTATCAATATGTTGGTTTACGTAATTGTGTTTTATTTTATTGGTCATATCTTTTCTGATGGATTGTTGGTTTGTTTGATTTACTTTTGTTAAAGCTGTTTCTGTATCTATGATTAAGGATTTAACTTGCTCTTTATTATTAGGTTTAAAGTTATGTTTATAACCCAATTGGAGTAAATCTATTTCATGTTTAGTAAGTGCTGTTGATGTTAGGTTAATAACCCGTGGGAAAAATTGTATTTCATTATTTGTGTTTCTATCCAAGTTCTGATTATGGCTGTTTAGTTGGATTTTAGCTTGTTCAAGATTTTGGATTTTCTTATATTGTATTTGATATTTACGTTCAATTTCATGTTTCAATTTTTCATTTATTTGATTGTCTATTAAAGCCCATTCTTGGTTGAAGATTTTGGAAGCTTTCAAATGTAGCATATATACTTGTTCATTAAGAAAGTTCTTTTTCTTATATAACAATTTGATTTCGTGTTATAACCACAGTTTTTCGGCTTGCTTTTCAGTGCGTCAAGCTGCTGTTGTTTTATTATTAATTTTAACTTTGATGTAATTGGGAATAAGTTCTTTATCTTTACATGTCTTATTAAAATTAATATTAGCTATCGTTTTGAGTAATTTACGTTTCGTGTTTGTATATTGGTTAATAATTTTAGCCTGGTTACTTCACATTAGAAACTGAAATTCAAAACAAACTCAATTTTCTAGATATCAACATCATAAGGCAAGATAAAAAACTACAATATAGTATTTACAGAAAAGATACATATACAGATAATATAATAAGCAATAAATCTAACCACCCTATTGGCCAAAAAATGGCAGCCTTGGACTATATGGTACGTAGACTTATAAACATTCCGATGAATAAATACTACTATAATGAGGAATTAAACATAATCTTACAAATTGCTAAAAATAATCACTATAATGAATCAGTTATTTACAAGCTAATAAAAAAGAATAAAAGTAAACTATGTAAAGCTAACAATCATAAGTCAACACTGGAACCAATAGAAAAAACTAATGGAAAAAATAACAAATATGTTGTTTACAACTATACAGATAATAGAATACACAAAACTTTAAAACCTCTGCAACAACAAAATCTTAAGATAGCATATAAAACTAATAATACTTTGAAACAATTACTTTTTAACAATGATAACAATAATAATGAAGATAAACTAGAAAACACTGGGGTATATCAGCTAACTTGTAACGATTGCAAACAAGTATATATAGGTCAAACGGGTAGGTCTTTCAGACAACGATTTCAAGAACACTTAGCAGATTTTAAATACAACAGAAACAGGTCAGCTTATGCTAAACATTTAATTAATAACGGGCACCAAGTTTTTCCAATAGACAATACGCTAAAAATTTTACATAAACACGAAAAAAGCCAAAAGCTAAATACACTAGAAAATCTAGAAATATATAGAAACAAAAACAATATAATCAACGAAACAGCAATTGACCATAATGAACTTTTTGAACTGTACTGTGAACTTTACCCTCATCAATTACATAAGACATCGTCAGTAGTAAGCTAATACTCAGGTGGTGAAGACTTCTTCGTACACAATTCCAAGGTTAGTTATTTCTAAATATATCAATACATAAAGTTTAGATGTAATAATTTATAATAAAATTTTATATTATTAATTTACAATTTTATATTTTAGGACTGAAGATGGCATAATAAGCCGAAATGCGCATATCCAAATAACATAGTTAACAGCTAGAGTACTAAATACACGGATTCTAAAAAGAATATTGTAAGAAGATAACAACAAAAGGTTAACTACTAACTAGTGCATAAAAAGTAAATTAATGCACACAGATATAATTAACAAGATAGTCAGGACATAAATTGTGTACAATTTATCTCAAATAAAAGAAGATATCAACATAAAGGTTAACTACAAACTAGTGCATAAACAATACACTAATGCATACAGATATATTTTAATAAGGTATTCTGGACATAAATAATAGACAAATTAACTCGAGTGAAGATAATAGACTAAGTGAATAAGAAAGTTGATTAAAAGATAATATATCTTTAGAATATATACAGTATTATGCATGATATCAGACTACTTGAATAAGAAAATTGATCACAAGACAATATATCTTCAAAATAAGTGTACAGTGTTAAGTAAGATAAACATTGTAATATTAGAATACTGATAAAGAATGATCGATAAGATTTTGTCAAATAGATAAAATTGTACAATATATAAATTATTATAATTTTTAGGATCAATTAGAATATTTTAAAACTGATATTTTAAATTTTAACAATAACTTATATGGACTAATGCGACATCAGTCGCTATTTTAATCTTGTATCTATTTGACTTGTATGTTTATATGTATAAAAGTTTATAAGAATATAATATTTAATTAGATACCGTGTATCCAGTTAACAATATCTGTTATTTATTGTTTTGTGGTTTAAGGTGGAACATTTCAAGACATTTAATACGTCTTGTGGGGTATCGTTGAAAAGCTCTTGATGAGTACTCTACAAATCAATAACTAGTTTCTTGATAGTTCTCATATAAGGCGAGATTTGAATGTTTGAAAAGTGCTCTTTCCTCTTTTTTGCAGTTATTATTGCGGGTTTGTCATGCCAAGGCTAAAGAAGAAGAGTGTTATGCAGCGACAATAAATTAAACCAAAAGCACTTTGAAATCTACCTCAGCCTGTAGGCTTGCCTAAAGGGATTTTTTTATTTATTATTATTTTTTTTTAATTTATTCCCAATTCGTGAGTAAAGAGAGTTATGTCCACTTTCTTGTTACTGAGAATTTGAGTGACTTAACACGCTTTACCCGCCCAACATCGCTTTTGAGATGGATAAACCCATGAGGCACACATCCACAACTACCATACATTTTTTAATATAACTTACTGGATTTAACACAAATGTAGAGAACATTTTTATCTATAATCCTATGGTCATATCTCAATTTTTTAGGATGGTGGACTTAAGGGTATATGTATGTGAACAACCACAAAAAGATAACAACAAAAAAACGCAGGTTCTAAAATATTAAAATTTTACAAGAAAATGAACTCAGAAGTGGACAAAAATTACAGGATCCTATAACAAGGCTTTACTAGAACATAACTAGCAGATAAAAGTATAAAAAATTGACCAATATAATTTTAAATTGCACGTTTTATAGGAGCATGAAAAAAATTAATTCAGATGCACTAATCACTTCCTATAGAGATAACATTTTTCTGGTTTCTCTGATGCCTTTTATTTTTTTAATGCATATAATGAACATATTTTTCTACAAACTAAACTACTTTTATACAGCTAAAGTTATTATTTTTAATGCAATTAATTTTTATATATCGCATATAAAATATCTTGAAATTTGATCAATATTTCATGACACATTTTCTTTAATTTTATACCTATGGGCATCATTGTAGTCTACTTTATGCATTTATGCATGTAAAATTAGTGTAAAAGATTTCAGCCTTCTATCTCTAATGGTTGTGGAGCTAACTAACAATATGTGTGAAAAATAAGAGTTACCGGGAAATTCAATTTTAAGTTAATAGTGAATAGTAGCTCAGAGCATGTAAACATATTTAAATGTCCATTTAAATGGCACAAATAATTTCTAAACCTATATAAATTATATATCAATGGATGCAGAAAATTCAGCACAATTTTTTAGTGCTATAAACAAAAAAACATAAATTTCAAAATAATTCACGTACATATACCCTTAACTCTCTTTGCCCGCACACCCGTGAATTACTCGTGCTTGTGATGTTCCCGATAAACACTGATAATCGGGAGTCCACTGTAGTTTTCAATGAACCTCCTTTAACAGACACAAGATCATACTTAAAAGAAAGAAATTTGGCTACAGTGGTTATTTTTCATTTGAAAGTTAAATAACATAAGGTATTAAAATAATACTTGCTTTAATGTTTGATTTCTAGTTTTTTACTTTAGATTTTTTTGTGTATGTAGCCTATATATAACTTGTGTGTATCGATATTGTGCCCAGGTTTTTACTGTTTTTCTTATTGTTTTTGGTATTACATTTGTATATGACTGACATAAACATGTGTTGATATAGGTAAACATTAAAGAGCTGTATGGTTAATCAACTTCTTTGTATTTATGTGCATGTGTTTTGGTAAGAATATATGAGATAATAGCTTAATTTATGGCTTGTCTTCGAAATGATTCTTTAACTCAATTAGTAAGATTGCATTAAAAATAGCTCTGATTTTGGGAAAAAATTTACACTTAGTATGGGGGAAAAACTACTTTTTGGAAAAAATAACACTGCTTTTGGGGAAAAATTTACACTTTGTGTGGGAAAAAAACTACTTTTTGTAGAAAATAACACTACTTTTAGGAGAAAATAAAACTGCTTTTGACCAAATAATAAACACGCCTTTTGCATGTCCCTGGTTATAGGTTCTTCCACACCCCTAACAATCACCAATAACTGTGCAGTACTCTCATCACACTCAGACATTTCACCCTTCTCAAACAGTTGATGCCTAATGCCAGTAGCTAGTTCTTCCACACACCTATTTGCAGTGTTTTTTAAAATTTATTTTATTATTTTTTTTTAGTCAGCTTTGTTTATACTTCTTTCAGCTGCGAGGCCATATCAGGAGTTCAGGATGTGGGTCTATACAGTAGGGTTGGCCATGGAACTATTGATTGGCAATTGTTTCTATTATTGGTGTATTTTTTATGGAGTCAATTTCAACTGATATTAATTTTAAAATGTTATCAACTTTTAATGATACAAGATGAAAATGGTGGGGATCATTCATGGTATGTAAATATCCAATTCGGCATTTGTCTTTATGACTGGGGAAACCATGAAAAAAACCCATGTCAAAATGGCCGGCTACGGGATTTAGCAGTGTTTCTTCACAGAGATATAGATTTGAAAAAAAACGGCCTTTTTGGGATATAAAATGTCACAAGACACTTTGTACAGCTTCCCCTTCAGCGAAAGGTTTTGTATGCTCAGTGATAAGTTTCAAAACCTCTTAACTTGGTTTCAGAACTTTTTTCTTTAAAATGTCTGTTGTTGACAAATGATGTTGGCAGTGGTGTAGGGAATGGGGGGTCCAGGGGGTCCAGACCCCTTCCCTGTAATTAAAACCTAAAATTCTCTGAGATTGGTGAGATTGGTGCTGTAGTAATTTAGGCTTCATTTATCAAATAACTGATTATTTTATTTAATAATAAAATACTGAATTTGTAAATGTTTAGGCCTATTATTTCCACTGTTCCATAGTCTTATGTTATTTAACTTTTCTCATAAATAGCAGTAAGTGTTGTAACTTAGGTAACGATTTCTTGTTTAAATTGGCATTTGCTAACTGGTTTTCCAGTGCTAAAATAGCATAAAATGTGATTCTCATTAGTTCAACATTTAAAAATTCTCCTGGAGTGAACGCCGGACCCTCCTTCTTTGGTGGGTATTCCATACCCCCCAAACCCCCCAGCATTTTTTACCCTCCCTGAAATTATTTTCTTGCTACGCCACTGGATGTTGTTACTCATTTCTTTTTCCTTTGCAATATGCTCATGGCCAATAAATTTATCAGATTTGATTATCAAACTCGGGAGAATCTTTTGTCTGGTAATGTCATTTAAATTATATTCCTTCATTTGCTGCAATCATGTGGGTTAAGCAGGCCATAGAAAAAGCCTTGTCGGGCTGGACATGGCATGTAGGCCATGGCTTGGCTGGCCCTCCCATATAGTGTATTCCAGTGAAGTTAAATTTTTTAAATGCTTATATTGTGTATAATCGTAAATCTTGTCATTCAGACATCTTGCACGGAAGAAATAATTTGAAAATTGTAATATTTTGTGTTGAATCTGACCGGAGGGGGACTCGAACGCACCATGCCTTCATTTTCGTGCTCCAGCTTAAACCAATACAGCACACTGCCAGTTGAAGGGAACGTGTTCAGATGAGCCTCTTGTGAGAATCGCTTCTTTTAACAAGGCATAGTAAGTTTTGTTGATAAAATAATATAAAAATGATGTGTAATTTCAATGCCTTGTAATTAATCAAAATCATCAATATCACGGTTCTTTTATTTTCTTCCGTATTCTCAATCTCCAAGCCTCTCTATCCTCTCATAGATTCTCAGGAATGTTTTTCTCCTCCATATCTTCTTGTATCCCATTAAACCATATCCTCTTTGATCTGCCTCTCTTCTTTCTGCCCAGAGGATTCCATCTCAAGATCTTCTTTGGTAATCTCTCCTCCCCCATCCTTCTCACATGACCATACCATATGAGTTGTTTTTCCTTAATTTCATCTATGATAGTGTGTTGTACATCCATTTGTTCCTGAATTTCTTCATTTCTAATTCTTTCCATCCTAGAAGTTCTATTTGCTCTTCCCCAAAAATTCATTTCTTTTGCTAATAATTTTCTTTCTCTCTTTTTAATTGGCCAACTTTATGAACCGTATTGTACTATTTTCTTTTTTAATCAAAATTTTTATCTTGATTATGTTTTAAAAACTATTGGCAAGAAAAAGAAACAAATCCATAACAAGCCATGCACTTTTGATACAAACACCATACCTGTTTGCTTTTTTCTTAAAAATATGAATATATAAAATTGCGTGTTCCTTAAATTTACTTGAACTACATTAAAATGAATATATTTTAAAATTTCACTACTGTCAATTAAAACAATGTTTTACAAGAATAATTGCTGAGATATGAATCTTCTACCAATTCAAGTTACAAAATTAAATTCCTTTAATATGATGTCTCTGATTCCTTTTATTGTTAATTCCTTTGACATGGAATAGGGATGTAGCGAACTAGAACCAGCAGATGTCTCCACTGCTCTAGCCGGTATGCGCTAGCCGTTTGTCACTTGTTTTTCCAGTTGTCGTCTGCTGGTTCCATGCTTTTAAATGGCGTTTCATTTTAGCAGATTGAAAAATGCATTCCAACTTTTCTATTTTTGTAGCAGGTAAAGCGCTACTAGGTGCATTTCTTTGTATACTGGAGACTTCCAGAATATACTTATATGAAAAAGCTTAAAGAAAAATTGCAGAAGATAGATGCTATATAAGTCGAAAAGAAGGAAGAATTATCTGACAAATACTGTGAGAAATGCCCGCTATTAACTACATTACTTTGTTCCCGACATACAAAATATTATGAAGATATGCATATTTTATATACAGTGCTGCTAATTTGGCGATTGGTATGATTCAAAGTAACTAAAAGAATACACCTTTAGGGTTTAGACAGTAAAATACTAATTTATATACATGATAAACACTGATATTATGTGGTGTGAATTCGCAGACATTTTAAATATTATTTATTTCCTATATAAAATGCATATTTAGCCCATACTGTCATATTAAAAACGTATTCAAAATCAGAGTATTGAAATATGTTTACAATATGAAAACTTCCATTTTCTGCCCAGAATAGTTAAAAAAGATGGGAACTTGAGAATCGATTAGACCTTTCTTCTTTGTTCTTGTCATTCCTCATTCTTTCTTATTCCTTTTATTATCGGTATGCTAGACCATCGTTACATGATTTTCATTTCTAGTTATGAGACAAAATTATTGTTAAGAATATTTCATTGCATGACACACCAGAATATAAAGGCAGAGAGGCTCTCAATCTATTTTAAATTTAAGAATTATCATACGTTAAGTTATGTATCCTATTAAATTGACAACGCTATTGTCACAATTTTTACTCGAGGCCGTCATTCTAACTTGGCTATTTAGAAATCACATAATTTATATTTTGATCTCAGATGCAATAGAAGGCTACACTGACAGTAATATACACATATTTATACAGCAAAGTGAAATAAATAGGCCTAAAATAACTAATTAAATTAAACAGGGAAGTGATTTTTAAATATAAAGGTGCACTAAAGATACATTTTAACAAAAGTGTAAAACTAACACAATGTACTGTAATTATCATTGCGTTAATTTACTGGGTCATTCCATGCCAAATCTACTGCAATTGTATTTCCAATAAAGTTCCTAAATTGTTGCATTTTCTTTTCCAGAAAACAAAGCTGTAGGTGTTATGAAGCCAGGACATTGTTTTACAATAGAGCCAATGATCTCACAAGGTAAGTGTCATATTAATACGGCCTTATGATCATATCCATGATGACGTTCAGTCAGTTTTGGTCAGTCACAGTTCTCTGCAACATTTGCATGCAAAATTCCATTTTATTTTTAATATCAAAATGAGTTCTTGAGGTTGAAATGAGTTAGTGCTCTTCCATAAAATCATTTACATCTGCATTCTTTCTGAAATAAATGATTATTATTATACATTATACATTTGATACATTTCCATAATTCAGTGTATTTTTTTATTATTTGAAGCAAACCTGCTTTTAAGGAAACATGCGGCAGAATGTATATGCCCTTATTTTCTTCCAAAATATAGCAGAGTTCTACTTACATTTGCCGTGAAGTTAGGAAATGGGCGCCAGAATACCAAAGTATTCAAATTTATAATTCCCCTTCCACAGCTGTCAGTCAGTTCCAAGCATTTCACTCTTTTTCAAGCAATGAAAAGGATTACACTAGGAATGCTAGTTTCCAATCAAAAGCTGTACTATAGTAGTTTCCAGTTTAATCTTTTGACTTTATTGGAGTCCTGTTGCAGTCCAGAAATTTGTTACACTCATGTTGGTTACAGTCTGTCATTGCTGAGGAGTTAATCCAAATGGTAAATCCAAGTGGTAATGTGGGGATTTCACTTATCTATTATAATTTAACTTTACACATGTGCATCCTCCTACTTACTCTTGTCACTGCATAAAGTGTTCATGGTTCTAGCCTTATACTTTACTGGATATATTCCCTGTATGGTAGTGTACACCATTATTATTATAGTAAATTTGTTTGTTATTTGGAGTTAGACTTTGTTCTAACCTACACACTCATGGTCAATGTACTAGTGCAGTACTTAGTAAAAATCAGTGTTGTACTTCATCTTTACTGAGATGTGAATGGAATTATTTTACATGACTGCTCCCATTGGAGTGTGAAGAGGATCTCATTGTCTCTTTGTGTTGAGATGTTGAGAGGGTCTCTTGACGTTACTTTTCTGAAATCTATTTCCAAGTGATTTCTTGGCACAATGTCCTTCCTACTATCATATGTCTTATTGGTGTATACTATTCACATGACTTTTAAGTTATTTAATTGGTGCAACGTAACTCACATTCCAGCCAATAGGATCACTACTGGGGTGAGGTTCACTGCATAATTATTACACATGTTAATTTTCAGTGTCACTCAAGCCTTAGGCGTGTTTTCACATAAATATATGCAATCATCTTGGTTTTACCACTTAGATTTGTGTCCTTAGCAATTTACTTAATATTATTAGAGTTTTCCCTTGTACCCTAAGATACATGCTCTATCTTAAATATCTACGCTAAAGTAGTAACTTATTTCCCAATCTTTACCACTACCTTGATAATATCCCATTCTATTATTTAATAAGTTGTTATATTCTATAATTGCTATTGCTTATACTGAAGTTTTGGCAAGCACAGTATTCCCAAGCAATAAACCTGTGAAGTCCATCCTCTCTCAAATCCATAGAACCTTTCAGAGAGCGACAATCTCTGTCTTTTTTTTTATTTTTATTGTCACGTCTTTCAGACAGTCTATGCCATGCCTTACCTGAAAAGTTTTCCAATTAGGTATTTCCTGCAAACTAAATTTCCCTTTGAAAATATGAGATGGGTTTCTCTGCAGATGTGCTCAAGGGTGCCCATATGATATTTTCTAGGGGGGCCAATTTTTTTAAGCAATTTATTTTTTGTCCTTTTAACTTCTTCGGTTAGTTTGTAACATTATGTTAATAACTTAAGCTAATAACATAACTGCAACAATGAAGTAGACAGAAAATAATTTCGGGGAGGATAGGAAGTGGCAGGGGGTTTGGAATACCCCCCCCCCCCAAGAAAGGGGGTCAGGGGTCCACACCCAGAAAATTGTTAAATATTGAATTAATTAAAATCACATTTTACACTATTTTAGCACTGAAAAACTAGTTAGGAAATTTGTTTACCATACTCTAAGACAGTTGTGCACAGCCCGCGGCCCCGCCGGAATATATATTGTGGCCCGTTAAGTTAAATGTAAGATTAATTAATATTGAATATGATGTGGTTTCAAAATATCCATTAACGGACTAGTTCTTTAACACACTAAACATGTCACTATCAGTGCCATGTTGATCTGAAGTCAGCACAGTTTTGAATCAAGCCAGCCGCCGCGCCGTGGTCACAGTATTCACGGTCTATTAGATCCGCAATGTGATTTAACGAATGAACTGGCGCGATTCAACGAGTCAATCGTTTGTTCTTCCAGCTTGTAGTGTTGTTAGCTTCAGTTGTCTGGAATTTTGATGTAGTTTATTGTATTGTAGTTTATACGTATTTGAAGTGAAAGAGATATAGTAGATATGGCATCAAATCAAAAGCGGAAGATTATGAACGAACATCGGTGCTTTCAGGAGAGGTGGACAGACTTGTATTTTTCTTGTGAATATGGAGGCAAAGCAATATGTTTAATTTGTAAGGAAAGTATTAATGCTTTGAAAGAGTACAACATTAAAAGACATTATGATACAAAACATGGAAACAAATTTGATCAATACAGTGGACAAATGAGAAAAGACAAAGTGCGTGATTTAAAAAGAGCCCTAACCTCTCAACAAATTCTTTTTAAGAAAGTTAATGATGATTCAGAACTAGCTGTGAAGGCAAGTTATGTTGTTTCCGAAATATTGACAAAAAGAATGAACCATTCAAAGATGGCGAATTGGTGAAAGAATGTTTGTACAGGGTTGCGGACATATTATTTCCCGATAAAAAATCCTTGGTTGCTAAAGTAAGTCTCAATCGTATGACAGTAAGCAGAAGAGTTGAAGACATGGCAGCTGATATTGAGGAAAATCGAAAGAAGAGATGTTCTGAATTTAAGTGGTTTTCACTAGCTATTGACGAGAGCACGGATGTTTCCGACACAGCCCAGCTCTACATATTTATTCGTGTCATTGACAACAGTTTTAATGTAACAGAAGAAATCTTGGCTCTTATCCCAACGAAGAACACAACTAAAGGGATCGATATTTATCGAAAGGTCATGGAGGCATTGAGTAAATTTGAACTGAGGTTAGATAAGTTGATTGGCATTTCAATAGATGGAGCTCCATCTATGATTGGGAAAAGCAACGGATTTTTGTCCTTTGTGAAAAAAGACTGTGCTGATTTTGATCACAAGATTATTGCATGTCACTACATATTACATCAGGAACATCTTTGTACAAAATCAATTCAAATGGAACATGTAATGAACCCAGTGATCAAGTTGGTGAACTACATTCGGTCAAGGGGACTGAATCATCGTAAATTCAAAGAATTTTTAGCTGATTCAGAAGCAGATTATGACGATGTCTTATACAGAGATGCCAACTGCTACAGAATTTCCGTAGTCTCTCTGATTTTCTTGAATTTGCTACGGCAATACGGAAATTGTACTGAATATTACGGATTTTACAAATCCCAATATCTATTTTTAAAATTTTTTGTTTCTCCCGCGAAAAAAAAAAGTTAATTAATGTGTCAGCAGAGATGCCAATTGTTATCATGAGAAATAGTTTGTAAAAGAAAATACCCGTTGTGATGGCGACATTGGACACAACAATCTTTGACATGTGTATTAACCAAAGATGTTATATCTTACAGTTATAACATAATTGTAATTATAACATTTTTGGTGTTAACGTACTTTCTCTTTTTGATTATCACTGTAATGCCGCTGACGACTGCTGACGCCGTTGCTTGCTAGAAGTTTTATTGAGTGTTGCAGTGCAAGTAGAATATCGAGGAAATATGTCGTGTAAACATAAAACCAATGATGAGTCTGATGGACGAAAACGAACTGCGGCAAATCAGCAGTATCGAAAGCAGTGTACGGAAGAGTTTCCTTGCCTCGGACCTTCAAAAATTTCACCAAATCAAGTATTTTGTGATACCTGTAATTGTGATTTTTCGGTTAAACATGGAGGACGCTATGACTGCAGACGCCATGTGATCTCAAAAAACCATGAAGAGTATGGACGCGTCAAGGGACAGCACAAGAAGACGCATATATTAATTTGCCCGAGACATCGAAATTCCCCCCCCCCCCCATCCGATTAGAGTCACACTACTGATAACCACCTTTCAAGGATGGCATCTCTGCTTATATTTCACACAAGTTCGATGTCTAAGTGCAGGTAACATGTTGAAACGAGTGTATGAACTTCGGGAAGAAATTCGTTTGTTTTTGACAAATCAAAACTTTAAGGTGGACGAACTGGACAGCAGTGATTGGATTTCTGATTTGACATTTCTGGTTGATATGGTTCAGCACCTTAATGAACTGAATACCAAAATGCAAGGCAAAAACCACATGATCCATCATCTGTTTAATTTAATCAAATCTTTTGAAAGAAAACTTGAAGTTAATTAAGAAGTGGAGTATTTGTCAATTTTCCGACAATGAGAACAATGATGGAATCTACGAACAGATCTAATTTTGGGAAATACGTTGACCTTTTGAAAAGTCTCACAGCAGTGTTCAACACCCGTTTTTAGGATGTATGGAAGTTTGAAAAATCATTTGAATTATTTTCACTACCCTTTCATGTTGATATTGAGACAATGCCCGAAATTTTTCAGATGGAATTAATTGATATCCAGAGTAACACAGAATTGAAAGCAAAATTTGATGATGTATCACTCCTTGATTTCTACGCTGTACTTACCTAAAGAAATGCACAATCTGTATGGCCATGCATTGAAAATGGCAACTTTATTTGGTAGCATGTACATCTGTGAACAGTCATTTTCGGTTATGAAACAATTGAAATCCAAAACACGATCCAGACTTACAGATGAACATTTGGAAGCGAGTATGCGTATTGAAATATCAAACATTGGACCTAATATTGAAAAGTTGACAAAACTGAAGCAGTGTCAAGTTTCTCATTAAAAGGTGAATAACATTTGTGTTATGATTAGTAATTAATTAGTAGGCATGCCAGTAAAAGGCATGTTATTACTATTGTTGTTTTATTGAATACTAGCATGTGCCCGCGGCTTCGCCCGCGATAATTATTTCAAAAATTAAAAATTAAGAGCATAATATAGTTAGTTAAATCATTATATTTATTAACACCTAATTCGCGTGGACTACATACCACGATTAGATAGCATCGCCTGGTAAAAGCGACCTCAGATTCGAGTTCCTTGGTCCAGAAAACCCCTGTATAGTGAGTTTCGTCCAAATAAACAATGTTTGACCATATTAGGGCTTACAACATTCAAGCGATCGCGAAAGTTTAATTTCCAAGGTATGACAAAAATAGACAAAGCAAACTGTAATTGTCAAACTTCCATTTAATTTAATTCCAAACCCATCTGAAACCCACTGGCAACAATATGCTTTAATGTCAAATGTGATTCGGATTTGATAATTCTGTGTAAAAAGGGATTAAGTATTCTCAAAAACATTTTATTTTTGGCATTTAAAATCAGAATTTTTCAAAATCCTTTCTTAGTGAGCACCTACATTATGAAACGAAGGTACTGTCAAAATTCCAAGTCTCTACCTGTTATAGTTTAGGCTCTACGTTGATTCCTGTCAGTCAGTCAGTACAAAGCCTTTTACATATAGAGAGATAGCATGTGCCCGCGGCTTCGCCCGCGATAATTATTTCAAAAATTAAAAATCAAGAGCATAATAGTTATATCATTATATTTATTAACTCCTAAATCATGTGGACTACATACCACGATTAGATAGTATCGTCTGGTAAAAGCGTCCTCAGATTCGAGTTTCTTGGCCCAGAAAACCTCTGTCTAGTGAGATTCGTCCAAATAAAACAACGTTTGACCATATTTAGGGTTTACAACATTCAAGCGATCGCGAAAGTTTTATTTTCAAGATATGACAAAAATAGCCAAAGCCAACTGTAATTGATTTGACATTGAAATGTATAACTGAAAACTTATGTTTTGAAAACGCAAAAAATGCACGTTTTTTACCCGTTTTTCACTCATAACTCACGAACTAAAACTAAAATTAAAATTCCGGCTTCGAGGTGCATTTTCCGACCCTTCAGCCCACCTATGTTTAAAATTTCAGATCTCTGCGTTCAGTAGATTTCGCTGGACATCGAGGACAATTCCTTTTATTAATATAGATAATATGAATTATAATGATACCTTCTCTAATTTGTCAAACATCCATTTCATGTAATCCAAGCCCACCTGATACCATTGGTAACAATACGTTCTAAGAATTTGTTTTGATAAATCTGTGCAAAAAGGGGTTAAGTATTTTCAAAAACATTTAATTTATATCATTATTATTATTATTATATTATTTATAAATCATTATATTTATTAACACCTAAATCACGTGGACTACATACCACAATTAGATAGCGTCACCTGGTAAAAGCGACCTCAGATTCGAGGTCCTTGGCCCAGAAAACCCCTGTATAATGAGTTTCGTCCAAATCGAACAACGTTTGACCATATTTAGGCCTATATTGATTATCCCACTTATAATAATAATAATAAGAAGAAGAATAATCCTCTTCGGGATTAGGTTGAAAATTTCATATGTATGCGTGCCTTGACATTAAAAACAAATGAATCGACCAGCGTGAGCTACAACATTCGAGCGATCGCGAAAGTTTCATTTCCAAGGTTTGACAAAAATAGCCAAAGCCAGCTGTAATTGATTTGACATTGAAATATATTACGCTTCGAAAACCCAAAAAATGCACGTTTTCTGCCCGTTTTTCACTCATTTTTGGCATTTAGAATCAGAATTTTTCAAAATCCTTTCTTAGTGAGCATCTACATTAGGAAACGAAGGTACTATCAAAATTCCAAGTCTCTACCTGTTATAGTTTAGGCTGTACATTGATTCCTGTCATTCAGTCAGTCAGTCAGTCATTCATTCAGTCAGGACAAAGCCTCTTATATATATAGAGATTATACTATTACATTAAATAATAATCATGTCCTCATTCAGAAGTAAGGTATAATCTGGCCTACAATGGAGGATTGGATGATGGTACACTGCGGCCCTCTGTGAATTTTTTATAATAGAATGGCCCTTGGTCTAATTAAGGTTGTGCACCCCTGCTCTAAGACATGCCAATGTAAACAAGAAATTGTTACCTAAGTCGGGGGTCCATCCCTGGAAAATTTGTAAATATTGAACTATTTAAAATCACATTTTATGCTATTTTAGCACTCAAAAACTAGTTAGGAAATTTGTTTACCATTTATGCCAACTTAAACAAGGAATTTTTACCTAAGTTGCGGGTTCACCCCCGGAAAATTTTTAAATATTGAACTAATTAAAATCACATTTTATGCTATTTTAGCCCTGAGAAACTAGTTAGGAGATTTATTTACCTTACTGTAAGGCATGCCAACATAAACAAGGAATCGCTACCTGAGTCGGGGGTCCACCCCCGGAAAGTTTTTAAATATTGAACTAATTAAAATCACATTTTACGCTATTTTAGCTCTGAAAAGCAAGTTAGGAAATTTGTTTACCATACTGTAAGACATGCCAATGTAAACAAGAAATCATTACCTAAGTTGGGGGTCCACCTCTGAAAATTTTTTAAATATTGAACTAATGAAAATCACATTTTATGCTATTTTAGCACTGAAAAACTAGTTAGGAAATTTGTTTACCATACTCTACGACATGCGAACTTAAACAAGAAATCGTTACATAAGTTATAATGCTTATTACTATTTATAAGAAAAGTTAAATAACACAAGGGACAATGGAAATAACAGACCTACTCATTATGTTATAGACAAAATAACTGCTATATCATATTTAACACACCCACAAAAATTGTTAAATTTATTAAATCTTTTTAAAATACAAAAATAGAATTTTAGGTTTTAACCCCATGGACCCCCTTTCTTAATCCATTGTGGATTCTGCTTCCATGTTGTCGATATGGTAAAACTTCTGCAAACTTATGTCTCTACTGACTTTCAAATAATTGTCTTAAAAGAAAAACACCTGACTATAATAATTATTAATATACATTTTTTCCTTTCCCTGAGAGCTAGAGGGGGGCTGTGCCCCCCCCCCCCCGCCCCCAGGTATGGGCGCCCTTGGATGTGCTATAACATTAAAAAATATAATAATGAAGTTATTATATGCTGCCGATAAAAAATAAAATGAAATAAATCCGGAATGCAACAATATCAAAACAAATTATTTACAAAATATTCATTTATTATAATCAATTGCGTGATTGATGATGCAGTTAATCTGTGTTATAATATTTCTGTATCAACCTCCCTCCATTTAAGACAGAAAGTTCAGCCTCCCTGAGATTCATTAAATAGGAGTTTTACTTCATATTTGTACCATGAGAATTCCTGATTCTATCAAATGTGAGGGATTTTTAAAGAAAGTGAACTTTCAGACAGTACATTGCTGCTTGACTACAATGTTAGCTTTTGTAGTTTCATGAAAACCGACCTAGTGTGGCATCCTCTGTTCTGATCATTGGCCTCCATAAATATACCTGGACTTAGCACTAAATACAATCCCCTGTACTAAGAAGTGAGGCCACTTTTTCGACTAGTCTCGCCCGGAAACTATGGCAAGAAACTATTTGTCTGCTCAATACGAAACGTCAAATCGCCTTTCTTGTATGGAATTATCACATGTTTGGTTTGGAAATTGAAGATGTTGTTGACGAATCATTGTAAGACAGTTCATCCTGCATGCTTATAAGAATAATTAATATTAATATATTTAAAGTATGTCATTATTATAATTAAGATTAATATTAATACGTATGTTTTTACCCGTGACTTCTGTCGTTTCCATGCATGTAGGCCCAACAGACAAAATAGCATGTATTCAATATTACACTTATTACATTAAATTAGTATTACGTTGAAATCTTTAGAAATTGAAATATATTGTTCGCCTTCAAAATCGTCATCATTCATTTTAAGTGTATTTTATTGTGATAATAACGTTTAATATCATATTTAGTAATTAAGCCTTAATCCAGATGTTAGCAATTTTTAGGACAGGCCTATATAATAATTCAGGTAGGATGGCAATGCATGGAAAAATCGAAGAACTAATAGAAAAAACACAACAATGGGCAGACTTAGTTTTGCATAAAAGGTTGAGCTGAGGTAGGTAATGATTGAAACTGATTAACATAGATTAGAAGTATTTGTAAAAGGCTCTCATGTGTAATCTATTTAATAAGTAGATTAAAGAATTGTTTATCTGGGAGCAATAATTACAGACACAAATAATATTAAGGCCCAATTTAAGGGTAGACACAAATCAGGAAATGTCCACAAATCCAAAAATAAAAATTTTAATACAATTATCCTGCCGGTTGTATTATGTGAGACATGGTCGCTTACTCTTCGCGAAGAACAAAATCTGAAAGTGTTCGAAAACAGGATGCTTAGGAAAATATTTGGGCCTAAGAGAGATGAAAATGGGGACTGGAGAAAACGGCTTGATGACGAGCTTCATAACCTGTACTCGTCACCGGATATAGTAAAGCTAATTAAATCACGGAGGATGAAATGGGCTGGACATGTTGCATGCATGGGGGAAGAAAGACATATTTTAAAAATATTGACGGGGAGACCCTTAAGGAATAGACCACTTGGAAGACCTAGATGCAGGTGGGAGGACAATATTAGGATAGATTCAAGGGAATTAGGATTTGCGAGTGATGGTTGGATGGAGATAGCGCAGAATAGGGTTGAATGGCGGACTCAAGTAAGCGCAGCAATGAACCTTCGGGTTCCATAAAACATAATATTCATTTAGCTTGCTTAGGAATTGTCTATTGCCATTGAGTAAGAAAGTAAGTATCTTCAGATTATGTCAAGACTTCCTATTATGCATTTTTGAGAGCATAATAAGGTGTGATCTAGTAGTAGCCTATGGGGAAATAGTGTAGGAATTAATCAAGTATTAGTTATCCAGAAAAAAGCAATTAGAATAATAACCAATGCTAAAAAACTAGAGCATTGCAAACCACTATTTATTGAGACAGGCTTACTAACAATAATACTTTTTGGGCCAAATTTAATATGAGAAGGAAGTGATGTAAACATTCAAAGTTTTTTTTATGTGCAAACCTGCATGTGATTTGTGTGTGAGGAAAAAATCAGGGTCTAAAAATACATCCCTATTTCTAAACTGGCCTCGAATATTAGCGTTTTTCAGATTTTGACTATTTTTTGGCTTAAGTATCTCTTATGGGTACCCTTCAAAAAAATCTGAAAAAATTCCATAAACAAAGCCTTTCATGTGCCTAACACACAGTTAAAATTTCTATTTCTAGAAACAACTCCTTCTATTACTTTCATGGAACTGAAATATCACACTTTTTAGGGTAGCGTATTTGGGAGAAACTACATATATGTGATAGTGTTATACTTCAATTCTATAAAATTAATAGAAAGAGTTGTTCCTAGAAATAGGAATTTTAACTGTGAGTTAGGCACATGAAAGGATTCTTTTATGCAATTTTTCAGATTTTTTTAAGGGTACCCATAAGAGATATTTAAGTCCAAAAATAGTCAAAATCTGAAAAACGCTAATATTTGAGGCCAGTTTATAAATAAGGGATGTACTTTTAGACCCTGATTTTTTCCTCACACACTACTTACTACTTACTCACATACTACTTAATTTTACTCACATGCAGGTTTGCACATAAAAAAACTTTGAATGTTTACAATCACTTCCTTCTTATATTAAATTTGGCCCAAAAAGTATTTTTGGGGGAAAAATTTACCCGAATTTTAAACTCATATTTTCATATGAAAAATGTTGTGCTGAAGAAAACAAACTATTTCTGAAAGCAAGCTTCAATAATGATAAAATGATTCATAATTCTTATTTGTAACTCTTATGGTTGTTGAGTTATATGTAGTTTCTCCCAAATACGCTACCCTAAAAAGTGTGATATTTCAGTTCTATAAAATTAATAGAAGGAGTTGAGTCAAGAGATAGGAATTTTAACTGTGAGTTAGGCACATAAAAGGCTTCTTTTATACAAATTTTCAGATTTTTTGAAGGGTACCCACCAGAGATATTTAAGTCCAAAAATAGTCAAAATCGGAAAAACTCTAATATTTGAGGCCAGTTTAGGAATAAGGGATGTATTTTTAGACCCTGATTTTTTCCTCACAGACAAATCACATGCAGGTTTGAACATAACAAAAATTTGAGCGTTTACAATCACTTCCTTCTCATATAAAATTTGGCCCAAAAAGTTATTTTTTTTTTTTTAAATCTACCCGAATTTCAAACTCATATTTTCATATGAAAAATTTTGTGTTGAAGAAAACAAAGTATTTCTGAAAGTACGCTTCAATAGTTACAAAATGGTTCTTAATTCAAATTTCTAACTCTTATGGCTGTTGAGTTATGAAAATATTTGTAATCAGCTACATTCGCAAAAAATGTGTTACACCAGGATTAAAAAATGGACACCCCTGGGAAACCGAGAACACAAGATTTTTTTTTTAAACTTGTTTTGATATCTTGAAACATGTATGAACACATATACAAAAAGTTATTTTTTTCTAAAATGGTCATGCAACCATTGTTGGATGATTTGGCATGGAATAACCCAAATATAAAGGTGCACTAAAGATACAGTTTAACAAAGGTATAAAACTAAAACAATGCACTGTAATTATCATTGCGTTACTACTTAATTTTAATTTATTTGTATTTGTAATTTACTCTATTTTTAAATGGCCCATAACATCTTCTCGATGCTCACGGTAAATTTAATATTAATTTAAAAATTAAAGAATATCCAATCGCCACACTGCATATAAATATTCATACATTGATAACATATTACTGCAAGTCGAGTACAAAATAATGTCGTCTATATCGGAAATATCTCACAATATTTGTTAGTTAATTCTTCCTTTTTGGTGTTATTTAGAGCCTATCTGCTGTAATTTTTCTTTCATCTTTTTGACACTTCAACATTCCAGAAGGGCCCAGTAGACAAGGAAGTATGTATAATAGCCTCGTGTCCTCTATAAAAATGTAAAATTACGAACATATTTTTCGGACTGGGAAGATGGAACGCCATTTAAAAGCATGGTGCCAGTAGACGACAACTGGAAAAACAAGTGACGGACGGCTAGCGCATACCGGCTAGTATACCCACGCTATCTGTCGGAGAAGTTTGGCGAGCTACATCCCTATTCTTCAGTTCTTAATGGGCAATTTCCTGATAAATTAAAAATCGCTAAGGTTGTCCCAATATATAAAAGTGAAGATCCCCTAAATATGAATAATTACAGACCAATAGCCATCCAATCTGGTTTCTCTAAAATACTTGAAATGGTTATTTATAATAGAACGGAACCTTTCTTAGCTAAATATGTTCTCTCTAACAAGCAGCATGGTTTTCGAAAAGGTAAATCTACAACAGATGCTCTATTTACTTTTTTAGAACTTGTACTCACTGGCCTCGATAAAAATGAGCATACAATAGGCTTATTTATGGACCTTACAAAAGCGTTTGACTTAGTTGACCACAACATTTTGTTACAACATTTTGCCGCTAGGGGCGCTGAACCGCTGCTGCATTGCGACGGTGACGTCATTAGACGTATTCAAGAATTTCAATGTACAGCCGTGGTTCTAGCAGAACCAGTGAACATGAATGTATTTCAATGGTAAATTAGAGAAAAAATAATTATATTAATAGTCAATATTTGAAAAATCTTGCTTTTATATTTTGGATGATATGGCAGGAAATGTCATGGACAAACTGCGTTTTGTTTGGGAAAATAGGAAAAAATGCATTTTAAATGTCGAAATGAAAAGGATTTGAGAGTTTTATAGTACTCTTTTAAATTCTCAGTGTTCTTCTTATTACATTTTAACTACAAGACTCTTCTTTATGGGTTTTTGTTTTTGTTTTTTTGTTTTTTGTTTTTTTAGAGTGATATATTTGAACATTATAACATAGCCGATTAACAAGAGAATATTCTTTAGTCCAGTTCCATAAGTTATACTTTTAAACCTGGATCATCATTTTCACAATCATAAAGCTGGTCAACATCATCACTAACTAGTGCAGTTTCAGTATTAGCTAAAAGATCAGAATACCAAGTTAGTTCAGGGTTGTTATGCCACTGCTCCATGGCAAAATTTGTCAACAGATTCTTTACAGCTTTGATATTTTCTGGATCATAATGGTGTTTGGAGTACAGTGTGGAGGTATAACTGACAACATTTTGCAGCCTCTTTTAAGTAATGATCGAAATGTCTGCAATCTATCGACAATGAGAATAATAAGCTTCTGTCTTATAATACAAGTAAGTGATCCGAAACCTATATTAGACTGTTTACTGAAAATTCTTGTCGATACAATACATGCCTTAGTTTTCTGTTTTTTCCTATTTCCACGATTAATGTCACTAACCATAGATGATCCTCCTTCACCTTCCATTCCGAACAACACAGCACTGACGAACATTCAGTTGTGGAAGCATTAAAACTTGGATATATTACCCCTGCCACCTGACATATCTCCATTATTGTGTAGGAAAGTGACAAAAAAGTGTTTTGATTGTCAAGTGGCAAAGGACTAACAGCGTTTTGAATGTCCATACTAACTTCAGACCTCTGTAACTACGAGAAAAATAGCATTTTGATGCTGTAGTCACATTCATAATGTAGAGAGATACATATACAATGATATGCCACCAATAACTCATTTTCGAAAAATTGTGGACAAACAGCATTTTGAATGTCCACTCCTCAATTAATGTAAGTGATGCAGTGTATTACAAAACCAGTTCATTGGTTAAAATTGAATCTGATCTATATGCAACCAAATCTGTTAGCTTTCTTTCTTTCACTTTGACAAAAATGGTTTGATGTTTTTAGATATTTTGTGTTAAAACATTTAAAAATGAAGCTACGTATTTGTTAAAACTCTAAAATTTGATAAATATAAACACTGGAATCTGCTATTAATTGTGCCACTTCCTAACAGCAACTGTCTGAAAGTTGAATTAACACACACAATCTAAGGGACTTCACAATGGGTGTTAGATATGTGTGATGGTGGTGATGATTGAAACAACGAGGATGAAAACAATGATAAAAAAAAAAATCCCTTTAGGCAGGCCTACAGGCGGAGGTAGATTTCGAAGTGCTTTTGGTTTAATTTATTGTCGCTGCATAGCACTCTTCTTCTTTAGCCTTGGCATGGTAAACCTGCAGTAATAAGAACTGAATTCGGTAAAGAGGAAGAGCCTACAATCATTTGTTTTGACAACAAGAATAGGATATAATATTCTGGGAGGCCGTGCGCAAGATCAGCAATGAATAAAATTAGCAAAGCCGCTAAACAAGACAAAATTATGATATTATAATAATTCTTTTAAGTGTTATTATTTTCAAACATTAAAATCTCGCGTCATATGAGAGCTATCAAGAAACTATTTATTGATTTGTAGAGTACTCATCAAGAGCTTTTCAACGATACCCCACAAGACGTAGTTTCAAAAGTTTCGAATTTTCATCCCCCACCCCCACCCTCACTCGAACCCCCGAATCGTTGGTGTCACTGTGAACTCCATAGGGAGTACTCTAATTTATTCAAACAAAGTTTCCCTCTATACTTCATAGGGGCCGAGATAAAAATGTTTTAAAATTTCAACCCCCTCCCCTGACCACCCCCTTGGGCCAATTTTGCTCATTAACGAACTTGTCCGAACTATTGGGCCTAGAAATAACATATTAAAATTTGGTTCAAATATCTTCAAAATTACGGCCGCTAGCGTGTAAAGATATATATATATATATATATATCACAATTTTTTTTTTTGAACGGGCGGTGGTTTCGTACTTAGGGGAGCATGAAACGTAAAGATATGAAAGAATTTTTCGAAAATCATAAAGTGGTATCCATTGCAATAGGTAGATTTTTCTTCGGAAATCTACCTAAAAAACAACAGCAGCATGAATGAAATACATTAGTTATCTGCATTAATAAGTTTATTTTTCAAAGAATATAACTACCAATACGTATATGGATGCTATAACCATGTTTATACTGATATTTCAAGATTTCTTCTGTAAACGAAGTGTATTAGTTCTGTTTCATCTACTCATGGATCAGCACCAACTTTTATTTTGTTTACAAAGAATGGCTACATAGGTCTTTGTCGGGAGTGCATACTAATTAGATATTCAACATAATTATTACTGTACAATAAATTGACTAATAAGTGGGTTTTATTAATTGTTTCTTCCCTTTTATTTTTGAAATATAGTTATTTTGAATGCATTTTGTACTTCTGAAATTCATTAGATAAAGTTCAAGTTGCTCATCCCTTTATTATTACATTACCTAGGCTAAACATGTCAGAAGTTTCTGAGCATTCAAGTTTGAGTATATGCATCATTAGTTCAGCAACTCTCATCTAGAATATTCATTTTACAGGAAGTTGGCGGGATGAAATGTGGCCAGACAAGTGGACAGCTGTAACAGTGGATGGCATGTTATCTGCACAGTTTGAACACACGTTACTAGTAACAGAAAATGGTTGTGATGTACTCACTGCTCGCCAGGAAAAGAATGGACAATTTCATTTTTTGGACAAGTTGTAATAATACGAGGTGGATAGCAGCTCAAAATTTACTGAGTGCATTCACTAGTGTATCTTCAGGATGCACTCTGTTATTGTTGATGCCTTGAACTGAAGCCAATAAATCTTCCTTTATGTTATGTAAGTTGGAAATGGATATAAAGATAATACATGTGAGTTAAATATGAAGGTGCTTTTTTCAGAACAGACATTAAGATATGCAGTCTAGATTTTTCAGTGTTCTGATACATTAACTAGAAAACTTGCTTGTGCCAATATTGCTCAATTTGTATTCATATTTTCTAATCCAGACCTTTCGTGTTAGCAGTTTTCTACCCTTGAAAGCTATTATTTAAGTTATATGTGAATTTTAAAGATAATATACTCTATATACTCCAGTTAATGACTGGTTGTGTAAATGCACAGAATGTACAGAGGATTTTTAAAGTTTTATTTATGCATAATAGTTTTGAGGTACAATTGAAGTAATATTTCAAAATGTTCTGTCTGAACCACAGAGACAGACCTTGTGTGCTAGGATTCAAATAAATGAACTTTGTCCACAACATCCTAGTGAGATTTCTGTCCATACCAGCTTTGCAGGAATAGCCTACATGATGGAGACATAAAACACATTCAAAACTGTAGGAAGGATATTTTTTAATTTTAATGTCATAAGTCATAACACAATGATCCATTTGTGTTCCCAATACTTTAATTTAAAACTGAATAAGTAAAAGTAAAGTAAAGTGTTCCATATATAAGCATTGGAGGCCCTAAGGGTTCCAGTAGGATGAGGCTCCTACATTTTTAGACATTTGGCACATGAAGGTGGTAAGGTTGTCCAGGATTGCTCCTGGTACTCATTTCTGTTGGAGGCTGAGTCGACCCCAGGACCATAGTGCCGCCAGAAGAATTAAGCCATTTGAAAAATCTCAAGGACCTCATCAAGGATTGAGCCCATGACCCTCCGGTTTGTAGCACAGTGAAAATTTAATAAGTGGGCAATAATAATTTAAAAAATCTTCTTAGTGATGAAGAAAGAATTAACTGACTTTTCAAACAATAACACACTTATGATTTTATAGAAGTTTTAAAAAAAATTTAAAGTAATTTTTGTGAAAAAAAAATCTCAATTAACCGTTTCTTTGGTTGTCTGTCAAAGAATTGGCCAGATATGAGTTGTGGGATAATTGTGAGGAGTTGCTCAGAAGTATTTCTTACAGCAGGCATTCCTGTGGAAGAAATGAAATCCATGCATTTGAGATTTTGAGACTGGATGAACAAATAAAAGGCAGTGGTGATCTTCCCTCAGCTGTCTGGCTAAGGAAATAGTAAAGTAAAGTGATCCCTATACAGGCCATGGAGGCCCAGAGGGTTCCAGGAGGTCGAGGCTCCCAGATTTTGGACATTCGGCACGTGATGGTGGTAAGGTTGTTAGCCTTACGCTCCGGTCGCCTTTACCCCTGGAATTGCTCCTGGTACTCATTTCTGTTAGAGGCTGAGTCGACCCCAGGGCCATAGTGCCACCAGAAGGATTAGGCCAATTGAAAAATCTCAACGACCTCATCGGGAATCAAACCCGCGACCTTCCGGTTTGTAGCGCAGCGCCTGAACCACTACACTACGGCGTACCCCCAAGGAAATAGTACATCATGTTAATTAAAGAAAAAGGGGAGGAGAAGATTAAAGAAGTAGCAAAGGATTAACACATTGTTGTGTTAGTGGGTGAAACTCCAGACAAAATGAATCATTGTGTTAAAAAATGTAATCTTTATATTAAAGTTGTTATTGAACTGGCAGTTTTATCGGTGGCTTCTGTGGTGCTTTACAATACTTATTCTGCATCAATCTGGTAAAAAAAAAAGTATTCAAATAATAAGCTGAAAAATGCTATACAGTGTTGCATTGTAACTTGGGAATCCTTCAGCAAGAATAAATGTTCAATACTGTGATGGAATCAGGAAGGTTCATTTGCAATCAGGACTTTCTGTAGGAAACAATGTTAGTAATATATAAGCATTCATGAACCACAGATTATTGTCTCTGTTGGACATTACATGAGACTTTTATAGGAGAAAAATTCCTCTGACACTAGGACTTGAACCCAGATCCTGGGTTCAAGTCGTAGTGTCGGAGGAATTTTTCTCCTATAATATTCTCAATGTTAGTAATGCAACAGTCTATTTTGTTCTATGATGTATTGCACTAATGTTTTTGTTTGAGGTTTATAAGTGGAAATGCAAGAAGTGAATTCATTTAGTTTAAAAAACAATTTCTCTATGACTGCTCATGAATATTATTGTAACGTTATAATGTTGTACATGGTTTCGCATGGAGAGGAGTAAGTGAATTAATGAGAAATACAAGAGATGGAAAAGTAATTTTCATCTTATTGTATGATTCTTTCACAATCACCACACTCCATCAATGCAACATGCTGCATTGCAATAATAAGCCACTGAGACAAATATTTACCTTGTAAATGTGAGCCAACCTTCACAGGTCCTTATTAGCTGCTGGAATGAATCTGAGTGAAACAATTGTGTTAAAACAGTCAAACAAGTAGGAACACCTGATAGCTTTGCTATGGTCACAGTACAATGTGGGATGCTCTAGCATAGAGTGAAACAGGATCATCTCCATCGCTCTGTGATTTTCATTTTTTTTTTTTTTTTTTTTAAACCCAGCCATCATGCTGTGGTCCATCTCCCTCATTAAAATGGCTTATTTGTGCATGAACAAACTATCACACGTTTCCAGTTTGTGTGAATCACAGGCTGAACTGACTGAACTGACATCTACTCAAGTAAGAGTAAAGACCTGCCCACACAATAAGAAAGTGTGGCCAAGATCATAAATTTCTATTCGATTAAATATACGTATAGCCGGCTGCAAAAAGAATGAGCATCCTAAAAGTTATGTTCCAGATTCAGAATACTGTGCATGCTCATCTCATCATCGCCTACATATACAAAAGAAAGAAAAAAAAAACACACACACATAACTAAACCATTGAAAACACTTGTATTTTGTTTAAGTCTTATATTTGTTACTAGCGTGTGCCCGCGGCTTCGCACGCGATAATTATTTCAAAAATTAAAAATTAAGAGCATAATAGTTAAATCATTATATTTATTAACACCAAAATCACGTGGACTACATACCACGATTAGATAGCGTCGCCTGGTAAAAGCGACCTCAGATTCGAGTTCCCTGGCCCAGAAAACACCTGCATAGTGAGTTTCGTCCAAGTCGAACAATGTTTGACCATATTTAGGCCTATATTGAATATCCCTCTTCCGTGTAGGTTGAAAATTTCATACGTCTGTGGGACTTGATATTCTAAACAAATGAATCGTCAAGGATGGACCTACAAAATCAAGCGATCGCCCGCGATAATTATTTCAGAAATTAAAAATTAAGAGCATAATAGTTAAATCATTATATTTATTAACACCTAAATCACGTGAATTACATACCACGATTAGATAGCGTCGCCTGGTAAAAGCGACCTCAGATTCGAGGTACTTGGCCCAGAAAACCCCTGTATAGTGAGTTTCGTCCAAATCGAACAACGTTTGACCCCATTTAGGCGTCGCGTGGTAAAAGCGACCTCAGATTCGAGGTACTTGGCCCAGAAAACCCCTGTATAGTGAGTTTCGTCCAAATCGAACGTTTGACCATATTTAGGCCTATATTGATTATCCCTCTTATAATAATAATAAAATCAGGTAAACTGATATAACAAAGTGCCAGTATGTTTTGTTTAATCAGTTATGATTGCAGTTATGATATGCAGAATATAAAAAAAAGTCAGATTGGCCGGTTTCGGGATTTGAGCCATGGAACTCCAGAATGTGACGCCAAGACGTTACCATCTCAGCCACCTGGGACAGTTATGGGATAAGCGCATTTAAAGCAATAGTGTTGTCATAGCTAACTGTATTTTAATTGCCAAAGCCTTAGAAATCACAGTAAAACAAAAGGTTATGTTGTCAAGATAACTGATTTTCATTTTTTTAAATAAATTCTTTCGAATACGTATATTACCATAAAATAGGCACTAAATTGAGCATAACTCCGAAACAGATCAACCGATTTTATCCAATATCAATAGACGTCTTCCCATGGACATTATAAATGTGTATACCAAGTTTCATAAAAATCCGGTAAAGTGTATTTGAGTTACCGCGTCTTTAAAATAGACACTAAATTGGGTTTTACTACGGTACCGGTCTACCGATTTGGTCCAATATCAGTAGACTTCTTCCCATGTACATTATAAATGGGTATACACAGTTTCAAGAAAATCCAATAAAGCATATTTGAGTTATCGCGACTTCTTATATATTAACATAAAATGCACTAAATTGGGCATTATTCTGGTACAGGTCAACCGATTTGGTCGAATATCAATAGACGTCTTTCCATGGATATTATAAATGCGTGTACGAAGTTTCATAAAAATCCGAAAAAGCGTATTCGAATTATTGCGCCTTTAAAATATACACTAAATTGGGTTTTACTCCGGTACCGGTCAACAGATTAGGTTCAAATTCAATAGGGCACTTTTCATGGGCGTCATAAATGGGTATACCAAGTTTCGTGGCAATCGGATACAGCGTATTTGAGCTATGGCGCCTTTCTAATATAATCTATTAAAATAGGCACTAAATTGGGCATTACTCCGGTACCGGTGAACCGATTTGGTTCAATATCAATAGGGTTCTTCCCATGGACATTATAAATGTGTTTTCCAAGTTTCATGAAAATCCAAAAAAGCATATTTGAGTTATGGTGCGTACAGACACACGGACAGACGGACAGACGGACAGACATTTTTTCGTCCACCACACAATCTCATAAAGTACCATACTGGCACTTAATAATAATCCTCTTCGGTGTTGGTTGATTATTTCATATATCTGCGTGCCTTGACATGATAAACAAATGAGTCGACCAGCGTGAGCTACAACATTCAAGCGATCGTAATGGTTTTATGACAAAAATAGCCAAAGCCTACTGTAATTGATTTGACATTGAAATGTGTAACTGAAAATTGATGCTTCGAAAACGCTAAAATACACGTTTTCTGCCCGTTTTTCACTCATAACTCAAAAACGAAAGCAAAAACTAAAAATGTAATATGCCGAAAACCTTCCCGGGAATGTACTCAACAACTTCCCAAAGTTTCATGGCGATCGGATGAATGGTGTAGTAATGCATAAAGGACACACACACACACATACATTCATTTTTATATATATAGATTACACCTAATGGACAGTTGAATCTGGATGCACTAGATTATCTGAAGAATTATATATGAATACAGTTGAGAACTATAAATTCCACTGGAGCCATTATGAATTCTATAGCCACATATTATGTCTGTCTTTAAATTATAGGCAACTAGCAACCAAAGTGGCTAAGGTCCTTAAATTATAGGCTATTAGCAACCAAAGTGGTTAAGGTCCTTAAATTATAGACTATTAGCAACCAAAGTGGCTAAGGTCCTTAAATCACTGCTCCACGAAACAAGTGATCAATAATGGCTTTACGCTTGAGTTGAAATGAGGAAAATCTTTTTTAAAAAATCCTGCTTGTGAATGCATCATTCATCTCTCTCGCATTACTACCATGACCGACGGAGAAGTTCTGTGCCATTAGCTCATTGCCTTAGTTTGCTTCAGTTACTCTGCATCAAGGGCAGCAAGAGTGATCGGAGTTCCTTCGTCAACTGCCAGTAGGTGGGTTAAATGTTATTTCGAGTTCAGTGAAGTTAAGAAACATCAAACGTCTAGTGAACAAACATCACAGCAATGACTAGGTTCGTTTACATACCATGTCACAGAACTTCAACTTTCTACAGAACAAGTCTGCTCATTCTTTTTGCAACTGGGTGCCCTACACAATGGTCTGACCATATGATCAACTATTTTTGTTTGCCTTTGCTTAATATCTCTAAATTTGACACAATTTGTTTCAATCCACTAGAGACAATTTCTTTAGAGCATTGTTTGACAATTGCTTCATGCCATAAATACATATAAATACATATTAGTATGTCCTGTATTTATATGGTGAACGGCAAAATTGTACCTTCAGCACTTGCATTAAAAGTGCATTCTACAGTGCAAGAAAGTAGGACTAAAAAGGACCTGTTGCAAGTTGATACACAATGCAATACTACCACATTTGTAGAGTCCTTGCCAAGTTGTTTAGATGCCTGTTTGGCTTTATAATGGTATATTTTACTTTCATGCTCTATTTGTAATCTCTCATCATTTCCAGCAGTTTTAAGATTAGCAAATTATAAATTGCATTGTCTGTATGTATCAACCCTCGTACCAAACCTCAATTGAAGTCATGATTAAATTTTTTTGTACAATGTAAAACTGACAATGATTGCAGCGTTTTGACTCTTGAATAGCCTGAACATTTCTACAACAGACAGAATGGGGCATAAACAGTTGACAGTTGTATTCTGAGTAGGCCTATAATGGCTTAGCATTAAAGGGAAGCTTTTTCCCACGATCACTTGCGTTGTTAACTCAACAATTTAGTGTCTTGCACAAGGTAGATGTTTTACCATTAATGCATTCTAAAACATCAGTAGTTGATTATTCTGCAACTGAAATGTAAGAGGATACCCTACGTCTGTCAACAGCGCTGTTATTTCAAAGCAATGTAGGGTGTTGGATTAAACTAACACGAGTGATGGCATTACAGTTCTGGTGTATTGTTATTTTAACAACTTAGCAATTCTTGGTATACACAGTCATTCAAATAAGTTCTTTTTAATGAAAATTTTTGCTATATCTGGCTGAAATGCCTGTGCAGTTCAGGCTTTGATCAGAGATGACAAGGGTCAATCAGTGTGACCCTTCGCTCGCTTCCAATGCATTGGTGTAGGAGACCTGTAGCATTGCAGGAAGTTTGAAAACTTGGGCTTGGGATTCAAGGTGTTTTCTGAAGCTTGTCGAGTTAAGTGTAGTTGTGTTCAGTGCGATACTATAGTACCTTTCGATAGTGTGATAAAATAAAATGCCAAATTGTTTTGTGCCGGGTTTTAAGAAGGACTACAATAAAAGCAATGAGGTAAGACACTTCTTTACACCTCCATAAATGGTCTTCAGCAATCCCTTGGAAAGATAGGAAACTTAGTGCATGATCATATGTCTGTGATTAAAATTTTTCTGGTCATTTCATAAGCAAGCAAATAAATCCATTGTTAAAAGGGAAAATGTTGAACTTCCAATGAAAAAATGGTATTGAACAGAGGATGCTGTACCTCATATTTTTGCTGATCTATTTATTGTCAAAGAAAATCCTCAACAAAAAGATCGCAGTCTCAATATCATACAATTCCTCTCACTCCAACAATAAAATGAAGATTCAAATGAACCCAAAAGTAGTTCTTCCCCGACCAAGAAAAGCAGAAAAAAGGAAATATAGAATTTAGAAAGTTAAAAAATCTGAACTAAAATTTAATTAGATCTAAAAAGAAGCTTATGCTAAAATAAGCATGAAATAAGTAGGATTGAAGTCATAGAAGTTAATTATAAAATATAGAAGATTTCTCAACAAGAAACAGAAATTAATAATAGATAACGATGAATGAGAAATATCAAGAATTTGAAATGTATGCAATATGACCATGAATTTCTGTTGAAAAGTTAGCTATTGACAAGAAAGTTAAAGGCATTGACTTCAACATGAACTTCAAAATCAGCTAAATCATTGCAGATATTATCAAGATGCCAGCTGTTAGAGTCTTCAAGATTCTTCAAATGTTGTTCCCCTGTCATCATTACCACTCTGACTAAATACTCCAAGTCAGCCACAGATAATTCCACTTATCTTATGCTCTTCAATGAATTACGAGGAAAATATCCTGATTTTAAATCAATATATACAGACGTATCCAGATGTTGTGATGGCAACAACAGTTGCGCAGTGGTTTTCCCAGAACACATCATGCTCTACAGTCTTCTTAATAACTTATCTATTTTCTCTTGCAAACTCTTTGCTATTCAGTTCGCCATGGAATATATTCTGAAGGGTCCAAATCACTATACGTATATCATATTCTCTGATTCATGGAGCGCTCTGCTCGCTTTACGTTACTCGCATCCTCCTCACTCCCTGGTTAATGAACTCTTGGTGTTATATAACCAGTTAGTTATGTCTGGAAACATCGTATTCGCGTGGATACCATCTCATAGCAGTATACCTGGGAACAACTTAGTGGATGTAGCTGCTAAGGAAACTTGCAAACATCCCACAAGCATGCCTGACCTCAAGATCCCTCATATGGACTTCCTCAAAGGCAAAACTGGAAAACAATGGAGCTCTACTTCTAACAGCAAGTTGCACAGCATCTGCCCAGTTCCCACTTTTACGCAACCCATTGTAACCCCAGTCGAAGAGATCAGGTACTCCTAACCAGACTGTGAATTGGACACACAGCTCCTACTCATTCATATATCCTTTCGAGGGATCTTCCTCCTTGGTGCGATCTATGTGCATCTCCTCTCACTATGGAACATCTACTGATATACTGCCCCAAGTATGCTGATCAACGAACTCGGTGCAAAGTTCCTGTCAACATCTCCATGGCTCTGGGCCAACCAATATACCACGTCAAAGTCTTAAAGTTCATGAAAGACACTAAACTTTGTAATGATATCTAATTGATTTTGTAACTCCATTGTATTTTAGTGTTATAGTTGGGATATGACTTTTTAATTAAAGCAACATTAATATGAATAAATAATTTTTAAAAAAGATTACAATACATTAATTCATAAATCCATACATGTTTTTAAATGAAAAATAGCTTTATTGAACAAACACACAAATATACAAGTGAACAGAGGTTGATTTTGAAACCCTGAAAGAGCAGGAGCTCATGGTGGAGAGCAGTACCAATATTACTTTTTTTTATGTGTCTTACAAATTAAGTACCGTAATGTTAACTTAGCTGATCTTTAGGGTAAGAAGTAGACAAATTAATATCACAAAAAAGTACCAGGGGAGAAAGGCAAAAGCTGACACTCATTACTCATATGTTAATAGTCTTGTGAACTAGTTGTCCTTGTAGGGACATTTATGCGGCCCACACCTCCCAAGCCTTACAGGACCGTGACCTGTCGAGAGGATTACCTTTAGATCACTTTTTTTGCCAGACAAGGATATGGAGGGCCTTCCCGGATAGGTGATCAGCCTAATGCCACCTCCGAGACGTCACAAACACACAGGACGAGACATACTACAGTGTTTTCCAGATGACAAACGATTTGTACTTCTCCTGCTTAGATACGCAGTCCAATCAAAGTTGTGCTATATTGCCAAACTGTACTCCCGCTGTCAGGCGCACAGAGAATTCAGACTTTGAAATACAACTTATGCTACATGAAAATATTGTGATTTCTCTTCAAGAACTCAGGGTGAAAGAGGGCATGTTTCTGCACTCGTAGTGCAAAAATCATATTTATAGCTTCATTAGTTCCTAACCTTCTATCAAATGAATGTTAGCATTCATTAGAATTACATCAAGAGCTGGGTTGATATCCTGTATATTATTACAAAGCTCTTATTGTAGCCTGTCTGAAGACTCAAGTCTTTCACTGGTGAACAAACAACAATAAACACATGCATATTTTCTTTCTACCAGTGACATGCTCTGACAAGTAGAAAAGACTGATTCTCTAGGAGGGAACTGAGAGGGGAGAGGTTCTCTGTGTCTGTGTTATTTCAATTTTCAATTAACAAGCATAGGACAAGTTCTAGTGACTATTTCAATAGGCCTATACTATGTCGTTAAGTAAGCCAACTGCAAACCAAGGCAAAGTGTTTCGAAGCCAGGCCAGACACATTATTTTTAGTGTGTAGGCCTATATATTTTAGAAGTGTTCCATAAAAGAAGAAGTAGAAGAAGAAGAGAGAAGTTTTATTTCTAAAAATCTCAATATCCCACTTCCATAGTGTGTGGGCATAAAGGGCTGCATCCTCACACATTTGCTGACTCCAGTTTTCTTGTCACCAAGGCAGCAAACTGGACGCCCGAAGTAACAGGTATTTATCGTTTCATTTTAGGCACCTCAACAGGATGTAAAACTGTTAACTAGATACTGTACTCTATTATTAAAGTAACATGTTCACAGTTGTTATAATTGTACTTACTAATACCTTATTTCTAAGGAATGAGGAGCGACTGAGGGAGACGGAAGCCTATGTAGGAGAGAAGGGCAGGGAGAGGGGGGAACTCGCACATACTGGCAACACTTATCGAGTCCGCTCACACCATTTGTCATCAGGCAAATCGCTTATCATTTGGAAAGCACTGTAGTTGCACACACTCATGCTAAACCAGGCATGGCTGGGATGAATATAATGATGGCCAAATGATGTCCGGGGACCACAAGGGCCTAAAGTTTCCAAACATTCATCTCACAGATGAAAAACCCACAAGGAATCAAACCTAGGCCCGCTGCATGATGAAAGCAAGTGTACCTACTACGCCACATTGATAACAGTAATATAAGTAATTATAATAATGAAAAATTAGAAATAATTATAGTGATAATAGTGACAGGAAGACTGAGGAGACCCAGTGGCAATAAAAACTAATTTGAGATGGATGTAAATTGTTTATAATATGATTCTTTAAGCTAATAGATTTGAAGACTCAATAGCTACATGTGGCTAAACCTGGATGTAATTTGATTTTATAATTATATAGATAAGGATCGAAACTAGAGCTATGTGACAGACCAGAGAAAATGAAACATTTGGGTTCTTCTGTATAAAGTGAGTGTTATTAAGTCTTAAGCCATTTTCATGTGGAACAGCTAGGAAATTTTAATTATTTTTATGGTAGAATTTTAAAAGAGTATCTAAATTTGGTTGGTGTTAAATACGTTAAAATCTGAATAGATTGGTTCAGTTTGGTAGTCCAGGTGCTTTTTTAAGCAGACATTGATTATGCGTTTTTGTAATAAATGTTGTGATGTTGTTTTGCCCCATCCATCATATCTGAAAACATTTAATCTCTCTAGTATCGATGGTGGCATAAACAGTCCCTTAAAGGTGTATTTGGAAACAAAATGTCAAGCACTTAAGCCACATGAAAGGACAGTCAGTTTATTGCTTGATGAGATACATGTGAAGCCAAAAATTACCTATAAAGGCAATAAAGTTGTTGGCATGACAACAAATTCTGCCGAAATACAGTCTACCACAACTGTTCAAACTTCGTGATAAAATCTGTTCTGTTAAACAATAAGGATGTTGTTGCATTGCTACCTGTAAAGATTTAGATTTGAATTTCCTGTATAATTCAACGCTCCAGGTTTTACATTTGCTAAATGAAGTGGGGTATGAAGTCTGCATAATTTCAGATGCAAATAAAATCAGGTAAACTGATATAACAAAGTGCCAGTATGTTTTTGTTGAATCAATTATAATTGCAATTATGATATGCAAAAAATAAGTTTTTCTAATCAGATTAAAATCGACCAGCGTCAGCAGAACTGCAGATTTGTGATACCTTGACAATCGCGCACTCACATAAAAATAAAAAATAAAATAAAAGAAATCCATGTCAAATCGGCCGGCTCTGGGATTTGATCCGGGGACCTCCAGTATACGAGTCCAAGGTGTTACCATTTGGCCAACTCAGTCAGTTTGACGGTGTCGTTTGATAACCATAAGTGAAGGAATAGTGTTAACTGTCAAAATATACCAGTAGACAAAAATTAAAAACACATGTGACCTTTAATTAGTCGTTACTCTGGTACCGGTCAACCGATTAGGTCCAAAATTAATAGGCTTCTTGCCATGGATGTTATAAATGCGTATACCAAGTTTCATGAAAATCTGATAAAGCATATTTGAGTTATGGGGCCATTTGTTATATAATACTATAAAAATGCACTAAATTGGGCATTATTCCGGTACCGGCCAACCGATTTGGTCCAATATCAACAGACGTCTTCCCATGAACATTATAAATGTGTATACCAAGTTTCATGAAAATCCGATAAAGCGTATTTGAGTTATGGCGCTTTTAAATAAAAACACTAAATTGGGTTTGACGCCGGTACCTGTGAACCGATTTGGTTCAATAACAGTAGGGTTCTTCCCATGGACATTACAAATGCGTATACCAAGTTTCATGAAAATCCGATAAAGCGTATTTGAGTTATGGCGCGTGCAGACACACGGACAGACAGATGGACAGACCGACAGACATTTTTCGTCCCCCACACACAATCTCATAAAGTACCATACCGGCACTTAATAAAGTCAGTATTAAATGTTACAAACAATTGTGTAACAATAGTTCAGTCAGCTCATTTATTGTTCACCCCTTTGACAGTGAAAAAAAAAAATATATATTCTTTTGCTTTTCGATACTGTCCATATTCTGAAGAATTTAAGAAATAACTGGTTGAATGAAGAAGACACTACATTCATATATCCCTCATTCCAAAATGCCACTGAAATAAAGCAGTGTAAATTTCAACATGGGCTATTAGGGAAGTTTATCAGAAAGAAAAGCATTCTGTAGTCAAACATGCACCTGGTCTGTCTTGTAAAGTATGTTTTCCAAATAACATTGAAAGGCATAATGTAAGTTTAGTCGTACCATTATTTGAAGATAAAACCATAACCACTGTGGATGTACAGTCGGTCAAATAAAAAACATCGGGACTCGTATGCAGTTAAAATTGAAGTTTTAACGCATTAGTTCACAAGTTTCCTATAAAAAAAACATAAAATACAGGTCATTCTCCGAACACATGAGGCCATGTGACAGGAGGGAAAAATTAACAACGCGGAAAGTGCAACACACGATATTCAACTTAATGTATTGTCATAATTCATTTTGCTTTGTGTCATCGCACCACATACAAATGCTAGCTTCAGAGAAAGTGTAGTTAGGGCTGTATTGACCTGCATTTTTCGGCCTCTGAAGCAGCGAGAAGGTTCCATATTTCTTAAAGAGCGGCTCAGAGGTGGGTACTTCACTATAATGCGACCGGAAGTTTTCATAGGAAACGTGGATCTGGCCGGCAGCGTATTTCGATGCTAGATTGGTTACAGAAGTTGAACGTAAGTTATTGATTTTGAACTACACGTACCGGTATTATAAAATAAAATCTTTAAAAAATGTTCTTTGAATAAACATATTCCTCGCAAATTTATTCATTATTATTATAAGAACTTCCATGCAAGAATATGGCGGACATGAGGCATATAGCCTCAGCCTTCTATACATGTTTCTGATGACACAAGGGAGTGGTTAGAAATCAGGAGAAAATGATGGCTGGTGGTTAATGTTAAATATCCTGACAAAGACACTTGCTTACGAGAGAAATATGCCGAACCCATCAGACGTATTGACCAAGAGAACGTCAAATACTTGAAGGAATTCTGCAAAAAAGGGAAGACATTCTGATTGTAAATTCACCTAGGAGCTGTGGTAAACTAAGTAGATAGACTTACACAGTTCTGCTTCATACTACTGAAACTTGGATAAAATTGTGCAAATATTTACTGACGGATAAGGAATTTCATTATGTAGTGCTAGGAGTTTTTCAGACTGATGACCTTGAATTAAGATTTGAAAGATACAGGATCATGAATAGCTGTGATTACAATGTATCTGTACAACAGATCATTTAATCAGAGAGGAAACTGAAGGTTACAAGCCTTTTGAAACTTAAGATTGGTAACTCCGTATCACTTAATGTAACACAGATTTTAACTGACATTAATGAATGTTGTGATGATATTCTAGCCACCGAGGATGTTCTTGAAATATCTGAAACTATAGTGACAGCTTGTTCAGTGATTGACATAGACAATAGCACCTTGGAAGTACTAATTTTCATAGCAGGGTATGTCAGCTTTAAAGTGTCTTATGAGGCTAAATATGCAATGTGTAAGGATTTATTGATAACCGATCGTGAGCTGGATTTTGAGGCACCCCCTACCTTAACCATCTTAACCTTGGAGGCCTCAAATATCCTTCGCCTATTTCAGTTTACATAGGAATCTGTGTTTATAACATTTTCCAATTTCTCTATTTGAGAGACAATCAAGTCAGATCCTCCTATTTTAACAATCCCAAGACTTTGATTAAGTCCCTATTGTTAAAATTCTTGGAACCATTGTATGATGCTGAAGTATGTGAATGTGGAAAACCACTTATTTGAATTGCAAATGGTTGCATAAATGTATGGGTAAATATTTTGTTAAATAATTACTCTAAAATTAAGAATATTGATTGCTTAGAAGATGTAGATGTAGATGTAGTTATCTCGTTCTGTAGATCCTGTGTTGAGTGGGACTCAAGGTTATAGAACACGTCAGATTACAATATACAAGCAAGTTATAAATAATAATATATAATATACTACACTGTAAACTTATTCAAACTGGAAATACTCATCCATATTGTAGAAGGTGTGAGTCATTAAAAATTTCTTGAGAGATCCTTTGAAAGATTTGCTTTTTTTTCGAATACAAAATAATTTAATGTTATACTATGCATAATGGTCCGGTTTTCCACTGTACGTCACAAGAATAAAATTTAAAAACGAAAGATAAAAGAATGATTACCAGTGGATGCAGTATCTTAACATGACGTTTCGACCCTCTCCTTCGGGTCTTCATCAGATGACTGAGCAGGACATGGAAACGAAGACGCCTCACCACCCCTCCACTGGAGTGCGTTGTTACCCATGAAGCTCGTGTTCCTACCATGTTTGCAAATCCATTCCCAGGGCACACCATATTCACGCTGTTCGACCTCACATGTAGGGGGCGGTGGAAATTTAAAACTCCATTTCTCTTTTACAGATCTGATTAAAGCCAACCAGTCCTCTCCAATATCCCCTTCATATCTATTCATACACAGATTCTTATTACCAATGATGTTCCATGCTTCGAACACTTTCCTCACCGTTTCATCCCTCTCCACCCGCAACAATTCCACGTCCCCAATTTTATGTTTTGTTTCAATCATATGTTGGGCCAGTCCCGTAGATGCTCTCCCATATTTAATGTCCCTCTCATGTTCTTTTAACCTTATCTTCACGCTCCTTCCCGTTTCCCCCACATAAACTTTCTCACAATTTTCACATTTTACGGAGTAGACACCAGGTAGGTCCAATCTATCTTTCTGTTTACCCAACCGCTTGTACTGAGAAAACATTTTTTCAATTGTCTTTTTTGCGTTTGGTTTGTCGAAACTATTAGTGGAGAGGTTAGGTGATCTAATGCCTAGAACAGAGTGGTCTATAAGTAATACTTTCGAGGCTAAAGAAAAGTTAGAAGGTGTGGCGTATAACGAGGACTATTGTGTGTTTAGTTTAGATGTGGTCGCATTGTACCCCAGTGTCCCAAGAGAGATAGCTGGAGAATGTCTGAATAGATGGCTCATTGAGCGAGGCGTAGACAGTGTTGTTGCCAATGAGTACATCAGATGGTATAGGGTATGCACTAACTTTAATGTCTTCCAGTTTAATGGGAAGGTGTATATGCAAAACGAAGGACTATCTATGGGAAACCCCATATCTGGGTTTATATCAGATATTTTCCTGCATTATATGGAAAGCACAGTGATCTGCAGAAATGTTGAAAGTATTGTTATGTACATGCGCTATGTTGACGATGTGTTAGTCATAACAAAGGGAGATTTGTCCGATAAACTGCTGAATGAATTTAACGAATTCCACGATAGGGTCAATTTCACCTGTGAAAAGTCTGAGAATAACAAGATTAACTTTCTTGACTTGAAAATTGAGCTGAACCCGGGGGGTGTTAGATTAGGTGTATATAGAAAGAAGAATAAGGGGGACCTATACATTCACAAATGTTCGGCACATTATTATGGAACGAAGAACAATGTGTGGCGTAATATGGTGCATAGGGCTGTCAATTTGTGTAACAACATTGAGGATTTGGAATGTGAGAGGGGGGAGATAATAAGGATTGCAAACAAGAATGGCTTTGGGGAAAGGAAGATCCAGGGAATTTGGGACGATATCAAGAATAAAAGTAAAAGGGGCACTCAAGAGAAAGGAAAAAGTAATGTTTCCCCGGAAAGGAGGTATGTTGGGATCCCGTTTGTACCAGGGGTTAGTGAGAACGTTGGCAAAATCTTTCGAAAGTATGATTTGACCCCCGCGTATAGGACAAAAAAGACAATTGAAAAAATGTTTTCTCAGTACAAGCGGTTGGGTAAACAGAAAGATAGATTGGACCTACCTGGTGTCTACTCCGTAAAATGTGAAAATTGTGAGAAAGTTTATGTGGGGGAAACGGGAAGGAGCGTGAAGATAAGGTTAAAAGAACATGAGAGGGACATTAAATATGGGAGAGCATCTACGGGACTGGCCCAACATATGATTGAAACAAAACATAAAATTGGGGACGTGGAATTGTTGCGGGTGGAGAGGGATGAAACGGTGAGGAAAGTGTTCGAAGCATGGAACATCATTGGTAATAAGAATCTGTGTATGAATAGATATGAAGGGGATATTGGAGAGGACTGGTTGGCTTTAATCAGATCTGTAAAAGAGAAATGGAGTTTTAAATTTCCACCGCCCCCTACATGTGAGGTCGAACAGCGTGAATATGGTGTGCCCTGGGAATGGATTTGCAAACATGGTAGGAACACGAGCTTCATGGGTAACAACGCACTCCAGTGGAGGGGTGGTGAGGCGTCTTCGTTTCCATGTCCTGCTCAGTCATCTGATGAAGACCCGAAGGAGAGGGTCGAAACGTCATGTTAAGATACTGCATCCACTGGTAATCATTCTTTTATCTTTCGTTTTTAAATTTTATTCTTGTAATTTAATGTTGTTTGGAAGCTTATTGTATATCTGCATTGCGGAGTAATAAGCACCATTCTGAGAAAGTTTTAATGCATTAACCGGTCTATGTAAATCATTCTTGTTTCTAGTAGTATGTTCGTGAACACTGCTATTAGTTTGGAATCTCTCAATATTATCTACCATATAACTCATAACAGAGTATATAATTATACTCCCCTGTGAGAGTGAGGACTTTTAATTTTTCAAAGAGCGGTTTACATGATTCTCTCTTTTTCTTTCCACACATTATTCTAATTGCTTGCTTTTGTAACTTAAATATTTTTTCCCCAGAATATGATTCCATACTTCATTACTGAGTGGAAATTTGCAAAATACACCATGCGTAAGGCATCCTGTTTTAATACATGATTCAGGACTCTTAAGGTAAAGCATGTGAACTTAGTTTTGGAATTATCATTTCAATATGTGTCTTCCAGTCGAGATGTTGATCAATTTGTAATCCTAAAAATTTGATATTACTAATTTCTTCTATGCTTTGTGTTTGGTAATTAATTATAAGGTTTTGGGTACATCTTTGTTTTGTTCTGAATTGAATAAAGTGGGTCTTCAATATTAAGCATCATTTTATTAGCTTGGAACCATATATCTAATTTGTGAAAAGCCTTTGTAGCTGCTCTTGCCAGTTGTTCCTGGGATTTTCCTGTTACAAATACACTAGTGTCATCCGCCTAACTACTCCTAGATTAGATTTGTTTCCATTTATTACAACATTTTGAGTTCTATCAGACAGGTATGATTTGAACCAATTCAGTGTTAAATTATCCATTTCATAATGTTCCAATTTTTCAATTAATAGTTCATGATTTATACAGTTGAATGCTTTAGCTAAGTCACAGAAAATTCCCAATGTGTATTTCGTTTTATCTAGCGCTTCCAGTATTTCTGCGGTGAGTTTAAATGTAGCGTTTTCAGTAGACATGACACTTCTAAAACCAAATTGTGATGATGTAAGAATATTATTCAAATTAAGATAGTAAGCTATGCGGTTATATACAACTTTTTCGAATACTTTTGAAAATGAAGTTAAGAGCGATATTAGACCTGTAATTTGATGGTAAATTTTTGTCTCCTTTTTTAAACAGGGGCTTGACAATTGCATGTTTCATTCTATAAGGAAATATTCCAGTTTCTAGTGAACAGTTAAATATATGGCTAAGGCACTACCTTCTTTATTTCTTACAAGCCATGCTGTTAAATCTGGCAACATCGCATCGGTAGTCCTATCAGCTATGAACATGTTGTAAATAAAGCAATGAACTCCATCAGAATCATCGAAAAATTAAGCATATTTCAGCTTAAAGTAATCCCAGTCATCGCCTATTGTTTAGAGAACATCTGGATACACCTCAAGAGCAACTGGAGAGCATAGGGAAGGTAAAAACAGTGTACAGTCGGTCAAATAAAAAACGTCGGGCGGTATTTGATTAAGTATCACGAACGAGCATATGCGCATGTACAGGAAGACTTAAGGTTAGGTTCACACACGCCTCTTGTCTATCCATGTATTTTCTTGATTATTTAGTCAGTTTTGTTCCAAAACAAACATGTATAGAAGGCTGTGGCTATATGCCTCAAATCCGCCATATTCTTGGTTGCAAATTGTTATAATATTAATAATTAATAGATTCGCGAGGAATATGTTTATTCAAGGAGCATTTTTTAAAGATTTTATTTTATAATACCGGTACTTGTAGTGCAAAATCAATAACTTACGCTCAGCATCTGCAACCAATCTTAGCATCGAAATACGCGTCCGGCCAGATCAACGTTTGCTATGAAAACTTCCGGTCGCATTATAGTAACGTTCCCACCTCTGAGCTTCTTTTCATAAATATGGAACCTTCTCGCTGCTTCAGAGACCGAAAAATGCAGGTCAATTACAGCCCTAACCACACTTTCTCTCACGTTAGCATTTGTATGTGGCGATGACACAAAGCAAAATGAATTATGACAATGCATTAAGTTGAATATCGTGTGTTGCGATTTCCGCGATGTTCATTTTTTCCCTCCTTGTTCATATTTTCCCTCCTGCCGCATGGCCTCATATGTTCCGAAAATGACCTGTATTTTGTGTTTTTTATAGGAAACTTGTGAACTAATGCGTCAAAACTTTAATTTTAGCAGCATACGAGTCCCGACGTTTTTTATTTGACCGACTGTACATAATGAGAGATGTATATAAACCGTCACCTCTAATTGAGTACACCAGAGAACAGTTTTACACAGAAGAATTTCGTGTTTATCAGCTACAACCCTAGTAGCACACTTCGTTGGCCTAACGGAGGGATTTCGTTGGCATGGTTGGGATATGTTGGGAAAACGTTCGTTGTAATTTCCTCGGTTAGCCCACGTTACGTTTCCGTTGCGTCATGCGCTAAGTCCAACCGTTGGGGCTATGACGTTGGCCCAACGAGGGCTCTTCCTACCGTTCCTACCGTTGGGGTTATGATTGCTGGCCCAACAATAAATCTCGTAATGTGATCGCATTTATGTTAAAATTAAAAAGTGTTGAAATAACATTATAAGCGTTAAATTTTCATTTGCTATAAAATAAAACAGTTTTAATTCATTAATTATTCGAGCTCTTTGTGCGCGTTACATGCTAAATCTCCACCTCTTCCTGCCTGTCTTCGGCAATTTCCGGCGTAGTTCGGGTCATCATGAAGACATGAAGATACAACAGTTATTCGCCATCTTGATATGTTGGTGTTTTACTTCTATTAATATTAGGGCTCTTTATTTGTTCTCTGAAAATAACGTTATCATATATTCACATCAAATATTCAAAATACGAGATGTATATCCTTCTTACTATTTATCATGTATTACACATCTCTGTAGTAAATAGGCTAGAAGAATTCTCGATTTTTATTTCAACGAGCTCTAATAGCGTAGTGGTTAAAGCGATAGACTATAACGCTAGCGGTTCCGAGATCGAATCCCCATAGGTGCGAATTTTATACGATAGGAATAGGTAGGTAGGGTGAAGGAGAGAAGGTAGTTAATAGGGAAAAGAGGAGAAAAGGGATGAAAGGGAAAATAAAAAATTAAATTTTGTGTGCTTCTAGTATTTCCGCCAGATGTCTCTGCGCTGCGCTGCGTAGTAGTTCCACCATTACCTAATAGATGTCTCTCAACTGTTGGGATTTTGTTGTATATTGGTTGGCTACAGTTGGCAGTTGGTTGGATAAAACGCTTCTTGGCAACCGAACCCCGACGGACATTCCTAACCGTTGACCAACGAAACATGGCGATCATTCCCCAACATTGGCCCAACGATCTGTGCTACTAGGGAAACGAATACCAGAGTGAGGTACGGTATGATATTAGTGTCCTTAAGGAAGAATTGGCTGGTATTAAAGAAGAATTGAAGAGAAATGAGTCACTGGTATGAATTTTTATCAAGCTGCTCACAGTAGGCCTAATTCATCTTAATGTGGCAGACGCCAAATCGTAGTATATGCAATCTCCTATCCCAATATACTACCAGCGTTTTCCTACAGTTTGGTGAAGGTAATGAACGGGATTCAAACCTTAACCTCAAAAGTGCTGGCGAATCAACACAGTTCACCACCGGAGGATGAACGAATGAATGACTTGACAGCAAATAACGGAAAGCTTAGTGTTCCCAAGGAATTAGGCAGAATTATTCTTTTCAGTGACAGTCATGGGCGTAGTCTTCCACAAAGTGCATGTGACAAGAAAAGAGATATCAGTGTTCTAGGTTATATTAAACAACTAGCTTAGTGGTGGTACAAAATGACCCAGAGAAGTCTAGCAGCTTAATAAAATATGACTCTGTTGTGGGTCAAATAACAGAGCTCGTAGGCCTAACAGGATAAGTGAGGTTATTACTAAGAAAATAAGAAAAAACACGACATCATAACGTATAATGAGGAGACACTGAAAACTACGAATTCCTTCAGATATGTGGAGTCACCGCATGTTACTTTATTATGCACATCATAAGTATAGGCTATGTAATATAGCCCTACTGATTTGGCCTAAATAAAGTCAGTATTTGTGATGAAGAAAATTATCTGCAATAAAAACGTATTCAAATGCTTCCCACAGACCACCACAGATAGGACTACCTCTTGTGTTGCCAGATTTCAAGCAGCATGGCTTGTAAGATATAGAAGGCAGTGGCTAAGGGGTTTACTAAGTTCAGAACAGCAGCTTTTTAATAGCTTATTACTTATGTCATCTCATCCAGATGAGCTTTTACTTTCAAGCAACTTTGTTATATTTTCAATTTCTATAGAGGAAGTCAGTGTGATTTCAAATTTATGGTTACAAATTGTAGATTTCGTCAGTAGGTCTATTGCCTTAACACTAATATTGTTAGGGGGACCACAATTCTCTCCAATATTTATGAAGTGGTTATTAAATACATTTGTAATATCTGATAAATTGTCTAGTTTCTTATTTTTGTATATTAATGACGTACAATCACTTTTTTTCCTTTGCTTTCCCTGTTTCATTTTTTATTATATTCCATATAGTCTTAGCTTTGTTGTTTGATTTATTAATTATTTGTGAAAAATACCTGCACTTTGCTTCTTTAATAACCTTTTTAAGCACATTGCAATACCTTTTATAATACACTTTCTGAGTTTGATTGTTACTGGTTCTATATTGTAAATAAAGCTCTTTTTTTTAGCACATGATATTTTATTACCAGGGGTTAGCCATGCTTTATTCCTTAAATTAGGTATTTTAGCAGTTGTCTTTTTTGGAAAATTAGCCTCAAAGTGTCGCAACACAATATTTAGAAATTCATTTAATTTACCATCAACGGTGTTATAGGTAAATATAGTTTCCCAATTTTCATTTGCAAGATCTTGTTTGAAACTTAAAATTGAATCATCATTCATTACTCCGATAATATTACTACGGGTATGTTTGCTAGTCGGATATGCTTCAGTATTGTTTAACATTACCATCTGAGCATCATGGTCTGATAACTCATTTATTATTGGGATTACTTCATACTTCAAGTTTTTTTCTTTATTTAAGAATATATCATCTATTGTTGTTTGAAAGTTGTTTTGAATTCTAGTTGGGAAGTTCACTATGAAGTCTAGATTATAACTACCTACTAAGGACAGAAGTCTTGCCTTATTTTCACTATCAGTTGACATGTCTACATTAAAATCGCCACACAGTATCATATTTACAATATTACTATATAATGAATTAAGAACCCTTTCTAACTGATTGATAATATAGTTGTAATTACCTGATGGTGCTCTGTAGATTGTTATTATTACAAACATGTCATTGTCAGTTTCCACTCTTGCTGAGCAACATTCGAAATCCTGTTCCTTGCAGAAGGAACTGGTGTCTGTATCACTAAAATCTAAGTTTCTTTTGATAAAAACACTCACACCTCCACATTTTATGGAATGTCTACAAAAATTTGAACATAAAGAAAAATTATCAATTTTTAATTGTTCCAGCTCTTTTTCTGCACAGTGGTGTTCTGTCAAACAAATAACTTGAATTTCCTGTAGATTAGAATTAATTGTATCCTGAATTGCTAAATTGAATTCTTCAATTTTATTTTCAAGTCCCCTTATATTTTGATGTATTAATGTAAATGATGTATTAATTCTATTTTTTGGTTTAACTGTAATATTATTCTTATCTTGAGGTACACATAAAAGTTGTTTATTTCTTCGATTTAGATTCTCCCTAAAAAAGAGACGATCCACCTACTATGACAGGAATAGGCCTGCTACAATTAGATACATTACTCTTTACTTCTTCAGCAACAATCAGACACACAATAAAAGATACTCCAAAGACAGTAATACCAATATCAAAAGGTCAAGAAAACTGAACGTGTTTCATGCTCAGTAGTACCCCTACTGTAGACAATATAATCGCAGAAATATTTAAATATGGAGGAGAACCAATAAACTAAGTAGGCCTATTGCACAAACTTATCATAATGAAATGGGAAAAGTAGAATATGCCAGCCAGGGGCGGATCCACGGGGGGGGGGGGGAATGGGGGAAATTTCCCCCCCCCCAAAAATTTGTAACATTAAGTACAAAATATTCAAAATTTATTAGAACATAACCCAAATACTTAAATTAAAGCAACGACATTCATTATTTTGAAATACCTTTGTAAGAAAATGCTGAAATGTTCATTTTGTTTTCAATTGTGTACTGGGAATAATTAATTTTTGAGTAAAAACTTCCCTCTCTACTTTGGTTCCCCCCCCCCCCCAAAATGTCTCTCTGGATCCGCCACTGATGCCAGCTAACTCAAATCTCTTTTAGAAGGGTGCTTATTATTCTGCAATACAGATATATAATAAGCTTCCAAACAACATTAAATTATGTATTCAAAGAAAAAGCAAACCTTTCAAAACATCTGTCAAGGAATTTTTAATAACCCACACCTTCTACAATTTGGAGGAATATTGGATAAATTTGTCAGCTTGCAGTTCTGTACATATTATTGTTATAACATGCATGTATATTTTGATCTGACGTGTTCTATATCCTTGAGTCCCGCTCAATACAGGATCTACAAGACGAGATATCTACATCAACATCTACATGGAATATAAAGATATGCAATTTTTTTTAAAAAGGGAACTGGTTAGACTGCAGTAATTATAGAGGTATAACCCTGTTAAACATAGTTGACTAAATACTGTCAGCTACAGTTAATGAATGACTAAAAAAAGTAACAGAAAAAATAAATAGGAGAATACCAATGTGGAATAAAGCTTACTACACAAATTTAAAACTGTTAAAGAGTAAATTATTACTCAAGAAAGATAAATTGCAAATATATTGAATGTTAATAAGACCGGTGTTCACACACGGAGCAGAGACTTGGACACTGACAAAGGGAGATCAAGACATTCTAAGGAAATTCGAACGGAAGATAGTGAGGAGGTTATGTGGACCTGTGATGGAACACAGAGTGTGAAGAATATGATATAATCTCTTTATACATAAGCAGTGCTTTTTTCCTAACTAAAAAGGTGGTGGTACTCATAGAAACTTTTTAACTGAATCTCACTGGAGCTCCCACACTTCTCCCAGAAGACATTTTTCTGAGTTAATGTCCAACAATCGGGCCTATCATGGCCAGAAATGTTTCTCCCTTGAATTGCAGTAAAATTACCGGTACTTGCTACGTACTCTTCAGATTCAGTTTATTCACTGCTGGCAGGTTTATGAGATACTTCAAAAACATAGTCATGCTTTCTTTTATTATGCACCGGTACAAAATAATTAATTATTTTACTCTTTTCACTTCTCTACTTGTGAACCTCGTGCACCCCTTGTTCCTACAACCGTACTAAACAATTATGATTTCACTTGCCTCTGCAACACAAACCAAGGGTTTTCTTTTCAAATTATATGTAAGCAACGAATGCAGATAAATTTAAACACGCACTAACCCCTGATTAACTACGGTGGTTAGCTACTTACTACTTGTTTGTTACTATGTTAGCATTAACTGCACTTGGTGCAATTCTTATACCGTTAGAAGGTCCTTGACCACAGAAGCAGTTTGTTGAGGCCTGAAAAAACCCACCCCAACCCTCTTGCAGTCCAGTAGCCACGGCAATTAACAGATTTATCATGTGCTCGTATGTAGGCTATTATGTATGTGAAATCTAACAAAACCAACAAACAAGCTTGATTTTAAATAAAACATAACTTTATGGGAATTGTGATAGAAATATTCTGAGTAATATCCAAATTTTATTTTTAAAACAGGTGCCGGTACTGCAGACCGTTGCGTACCGTCACAAAAAAAAAGCACTGTATATAAGAGGCTTTGTCCTGACTGACTGAATGAATAACTGACTGACTGACAGAGAATCAACGTAGAGCCTAAAGTATAATAGGTAGAGACTTGGAATTTTGACAGTACCTTCGTTTCATAATGTAGGTGCTCACTAAGAAAGGATTTTGATTTTAAATGCCAAAAATCAAATGTTTGTGAGTATACTTAATCCCTTTTTACACAGTTGGCATGGCAACATATTGTTTCCATTGGTCTCAGATGGGTTTGGAAATAATTGAAGTGGGACTTTGATAATTTAGAAAAGCTATCAATATAATTCATGTTATAAATAAATATTAAATTATGAAATCCATGAAAATAATGCAGGCACGAGGCACATAACTTTCTCTACCCTGGACATAGAGAAAACAGTACGAGGAATGTATATTATTTTATCGCAGGTTTTTGGGGAGGGATGTATGAAAGGAATATTGCATTTCTGTTTAATTTCATCACCAAAACCATTTTATGGTAACACTAGAGTGAGAAATAAAATATTCCGTAAAAACAATACAATTTTATGTTATCGGAATTTCTGTTTCTTCTTATTTGAACCCCTTCCAGGTTTGCTGTGTACAAGCGATGGGATGCAAAATTCTACATCCTCTATTAGCTGTAAAAAGCTGTATCAAGCGTTTTCTGAGCGAATAGTTTGAGTGTGATAAGTCATTCTTCCTCATTTCAAATTCTAAATGCCTATAAAAGGACCTAGAATTTTAAAATCGAAAGTCCTTCATAAGTTAATTACGAATTACAAAATACAAAACCCAGGCGACGCGGAGCCTTTTAAGCTAGTGAAGAAATAAATCAAATCATAAAAGAAGACGAAGTACGATTTATAAAATTCTTAAGGTTACAATGGCTTCGTCACCTGGAGTGCATGGAGACAAATAGGATACTCCAAAAAGTGTTTAAAGCTCAAATACTCAGCAAGGAGGAAAGGAAGACCGAAAAAGAAGTGGATGGATGATGTATTAAAGGACATACGGATTATGAATGTGAAGGGGTGAAGAGAGAAGACACAGAAGAGGGGAGTTTGGAATCGGGTCGTGAAGGAGGCCAAGGCTCACATAGGGCTGTAGCGCCGTATAGTAAGTAATGTTCTAATGTGTGGGGAATTCAAGGCTTGTAAACTACAGAGGTAGCGTATTCCGGCGAGTTTATAGGACAGGGGGTTGCGGCGAGCAGGCGATTGTGTGACGTCACCAGATTCCAAATCTCGCAATTCCCAGTTTTTACTCAGTCTAGACAATCTTACACCTCGTGATTAAACTCGTAACCTTTAATTAACCCTTGGTCGGATTCCTGTGAAATTTATACAGAAATAATCTACACACATCAGCCCTACTGATGGATAAAACAGAGCCTTAAAAAAGCGGACACAAATGTTTTTATTTCATTTTATAAACATCACCCGTTACACAACATTCATGGAGGGAGAAGCAAATTTCACTTTGCGACAATTTTTTTTATTTTTTTGCACTCCTTAGCTAGTAAGTGGTACTTACGAACTTTGTTTGCATGGATTGTAAGTTGACATTCCCACACAGTCTTGTTGCTAAGGCCGGTTGCGATGAGGTTAAAACACTTACGGTCCAAGCGCTACGTCATAATTCATTACGATACACTTCATAATGCAAGCCTTTATGGCCACGGCCCCCAGGACAAATATTCGGTTCCCATAACAACAAACACATGCGAATCACTTTCTGAAATAAACATCTATTTTCAAGAATGTATTTACATAATATTTTCAGGTAATATCACAATTAATATAATTAAATTGATATAAATAATCATCGTGCAAAAAATAGCATGCAACACATGGGCCGTAAAGGCATTTACGGGTCTCGAAAACTTAAAAACCCTCGGCTGCGCCTCGGGTTTTCAATCTGTTTCCTCGACCCGTAAACGTGCCTTACGGCACTTGTGTCGCAATATACTATTGTGTCCCGAAAAAACTTCAAGCGAGAAAGTTTTAGTGAAATAATTGAATTTTAACACAAATGAAGTTCAAGGCCCATATCTCGAATGGTTTACGAGTAATTGAATGGTAATTATTCCAGGCGTTTCAGCTGTCTGATTGATTTGGTGCTTCGAGCAGGACAGTAGAGAACATGGTGCCGCTGACAAGGCTTTTGTACCTACTGATCTCGGCCGCTTGACCGTAGTCTTTTAGGATAGAGATTATCAATACATATTGTTTTTAATAGTTGCCCAATTAGAATGTGCTAATAACTGAACCTTTATGCCGGGCCAGAGATCTGCTGTGGCAGTGTGTAACAGTAATTTCTCAGATTGCAAGAAGCTTGACTGTAACATTTTGTTCCACGTTTTTCCAAAAATCAAAGACCGAAGAATATCATTTTTGAACATTAATTCTTTAATTGCACTGGAAAGCGTATTTTTATTGAGGAATGGAAATTAGTCTGCAGGAAGGCAATATTTGGCGTTTCTTCTGAACGAAATTATTGAAGATTAATATTCACAGCTCTCGGTAGATCACGGAGTAAAGGGCCCATGGATTTAACCAGGCTAAATTATATTTTATTAATTTTTTTTTGCGACTATTATTCACTTATATTGTTATATGTATTCATGTCGGCACTCTTTTTATAATTTAATGATTTATTTAAAATAATTAATTTCGGCTTTCACGGCTGGCGTCTATTGAAGTCTTCCAAAATAATTTAGTTTCAAAGGGCCAATCTTTCAGTATGGGTACAAGTAGCCAGTTAATATCCTTTATTATTGAGTTCACGACTAAAATATTTAAGGATTTTTACGTCATAGCTAGTAGGTCTATTTTATAGAACAAAAATACCTCTGTACCGTTCCCATAGGTTTAGCACCTGGAGTAATTACCACTCTATTACTCGTAAACCATTCAAGATATAAACGTTTTACTTGATGTATAATAAAATTCAAATATTTCCCTAAAGCTTACATGCTTGAACATGTCACGGTCGTCACAAATCATTCCGACAACTGAAGCGCCCGGAATAATTACCACTCAATTACTCGTAAACCATTCGAGGTATAGGGCTGGAACTTCATTTGTATTAATATTCAATTATTTCTTTAAAACTTTCTCGCTTGAAGTTTTTTCGGGACACAAAAATACAAAAAATTGTCGCATAGAGAAATTTGCTTCTCCCTTCATAAATGTTGTGTAACGGGTGATGTTTATAAAATGTAATAAAAACATTTGTGTCCGCTTTTTTAAGGCTCTGTTTTAACCATGAGTAGGGCTGATGTGTGTAGATTATTTCTGTGCAAATTTCACAGGAATCCGACCAAGGGTTAATTAAAGGTTACGGGTTTAATCACGCCGTGTAAGATTTTCTAGACTGAGTAAAAACTGGGAATTGCGAGATTTGGAATCTGGTGACGTCACGCACTCAAGTGCTGCGATTGGTCTATCCCGGAATACGCAACCTGTATAGTTTACTGATCTTGACCTATGCAATATATTTTTCAAGTTCCCCATAAATAATAGGCACATAGGCTATTGTTAGAAGAACTTAAAGACAGTATCTAAAGAGAAATTAATTCTATCTCGCAAGCTGAACTTACGCGCGTGAAAGAAATTTCTCTAAAAAGGTGCCAGTGCTGTGCATATAGAGCGTGGCCTACTGTATACCCCCATCCCCCCCCCCCCGTGAGATTTTCCGACTCGCATATTTTTTTGTTTGTAATGCCATCTGGTTTCAGTTTTTAGTTGTTTGCCCCTTATCAATTACAGCATTTACCCGGAAAACTACGGAAATCCGGAGAAAACTAGTTTGTTTTAATTTGTCTTTGTTCTTTGCTCCTAATACGCCCAGGGAATTTCTGAATCACATATTTTTTGTTGGTATTGCCATCTAGATTAAGTTTTTAGTTGTTTGCCCCTTATCAATTAGGCCTACAGCATATCCCCGGAAAACGGAAATCCGGAGAAATTACTTTGTTTTAATTTGTCTTTGTTCTTTGCTTCTAATATGCCCAGGGAATTTTTGACTCACGTATTTTTTGTTGGTATTGCGATCTAATTTAAGGTTTCAGTTGTTTGCCTCTTACCAATTACAACATATCCCCGGAAAACCCGGAATACCACGTATATACGGAGTTATTTGCTTCTAATATTCAAAGGGAATTTCTGACTCCTGTTTTTTGTTGGAATTGCCATCTAGATTAAGGTCTCGCTTGTTTGCCCATTATCAATTACAGCATATCCCCGGAAAACTCCTAAAACCACGGAAACCCGGAGAAAATGACTTTGTTTCAATTTTTTAAAATCTTAGTTCTTTGCTCCTAGTATTCAAAGGGCATTGGTGACTCATATGGTTTTGTGTTGGTATTGCCATCTAAATTAAGGTTTCAGTTGTTTGCTCCTTATCAATTACAGCATATCCCCATAAAACTCGGATAACCACGGAAATCCGGAGAAAATTACTTTGTTTTAATTTTTTAAATCTTAGTTCTTTGTCCTAGTATTCAAAGGGAATTGGTGACTCATGTATTTTTGTATTGGTATTGCCATCTAGATTTAGGTTTCAGTTGTTTGCCCCTTATCAATTACAGCATATCCCCGGAAAACCACGAAAATCCGCAGAAAATGAGTTCGTTTTAATTTATTAAAAATCTTTATTCTTTGATTCTAATATTCCCAGGGAATTTCTGACATATATCTTTTTTGTTGGCATTGTCATCTAGATTAAGGTTTCAGTTGTTTGCCCGTTATCAATTACAACTTATCCCCTTAAAACCAAGGAAGTCCACGGAATTTCTAGAACTCGGAACTTGTGATCTACAGTCACTGAAACCGTTATTGCGAAGTAATACTGCTTCAGGTGTGTCCTTTGCAGGTTCAAAAGGGTGAGTATGTGGACTATGAGATATCTGCAGTAGTTGTGATGGTCACATGCAAAGAAAATGGGAATCATATCTTGTTGTTTTCTTCAGATGCTCGCTGAAATCTCAAAATCAGACACTTTGTCCATATTACCAATCCAAAATTGTGCTGTTTTACCCAATTTCCCTTCTATAACTTCAGTCAAGAAAGTTTGATAGTGACTGTGGAAGGTTTGGCAAGATAAATTATCATTCACAGATGTCAAATTAGAATATGAAGGGTGCGCTGCCAGTATTTCAATCGCTTTCATCCCTTCAGCAACAGGATTTTCCAGTATTCTTTGTCATGCTGTAATTGGTAAGGGGAAAACAACTGAAACCTTATTATGGCAATAGCAACAAAAAGTATGTGATTCAGAAATTCCCTGGGAATATTAGTATCAAAGAACAAAGATTTTTAGAAAATTTAAACAAACTCATTTTCGTCGTTTTCGGAGATTTCCGGAGATATGCTGTAATTGATAAGGGGAAAACAACTGATCCCAATTTCCGTGGTTTTCAGGGATTACGTGGATTTGCTGTAATTGATAACGGGCAAACAACTGAAACCTTAAACTAGATGGCAATACCAACAAAAAAACATATGAGTCAGAAATTCCCTGGGAATATTAGGAGCAAAGAACAAAGATCTTAAATAGATTTTTAAAAGTCAATTTCTCCGGATTTCCGTGGTTTTCGGAGTTTTCTGGAGATATGCTATAATTCTTAAGGGGCAAACGACTGAAACCTTAATCTAGATGGTAATGCCAACAAAAAAGTATACGAGTCAGAAATTCTCTTCAAATATTAGTAGCAAAGAACAAAGTTTTAAAAAGAAAGCACAGTCATTTTCTCCGTATATACGTGGTTTTCCGGGGATATGCTGTAATTGGTAAGGGCAAACAACTGAAACCTTAATCTAGATGGTAATACCAACACAAAAACATATGATTCACCAATTCCCTTTGAATACCAGGAACAAAGAACAAAGATTTTCAAACATTTAAACGAAGTCAATTTTTCCGGATTTCCGTGGTTTTCGGAGTTTTCCGGGAATATGCTGTAATTTATAAGGGGCAAACAACTGAAATCTTAATCTAGATGGTAATTCCAACAAAAAAACATATGAGTCAGAAATTCCCTTTGAATATTAGGAGCAAAGAACAAAGATTTAAAAAATAAAACATAGTCATTTTCTCCGTATATACGTGGATTTCCGGGGATATGTTGTAATTTGTAAGGGGCAAACAACTGAAACCTTAAACTAGATGGCAATACGAAAAAAAATGTGTGAGTCAGAAATTCCCTGGGAATATTAGGAGCAAAGAACAATAAAAAAATAAAACAAATTCATTTTATTCCTGAATGACATTCTTCTTCTTATGGTGAGGAATGTTATGTACTTTTTTTTTTTTTTTTTTTTTTTTGTGTGCCCACCCTTTCCCCCGGAGTGCCTAGCAATGAAGCCAAAAACTCCGGTCAAACCAAATTTTGGTGACCATTTGTGCTGTGTGTTCCTATAGTGCCCTTGTGTGCATCCATGTGGGATGATTGAGGTTATGTCGTTTTGGGCTGTGTGCTTGTACAAGTGTCTTTATTTTGAGTTAGTGTTTGCCTTGCGCTGATCGGCTTTTAGTGCTGTGTTGGGTAGTGTGCTGCGTGTGTTTATGTTAGGATCTAAGTTGTTGTGCTGTGTTATTGTGTGAGGGGATTTTGGTCCAGCCCGGCATTTGCCTGTGAGCAGGGGAAACCTCTCTAAAACCCTGCTCGGGCTGGGTGGAGGGTTTGCCCAATGGGGCTTGCCCTTCACATGGTGTTTAATTTCCGTCTTCGTCTTGTTTCTCGAGGAGCGCTTGCTTGGCGAAGGCTGTTAGCGCTGGGAAGGAATTTTTTAGAGTCCAGAACTTGAGATCAGGTGCCCAGACGTAAATAGATTATTGGGCAACACTCACCAATGTTTGTTGATCCCTCTGTGAAGCCGTTGTCAATAGTTGCTTAATCTTGCGTGAAGCCTTCGTCTTCTTAATAAAATAATAAAACACACACATTATATAAAACGTAAACACTAAAAATGGCAACTTCACAACAGGAATCACATCACAACGTTTCACGAGACAACAAGAACGTCTTGCGTTTTCAAGTGAATATTAGCGACGAGATGTTCGGTCGCGAAGTATTTGTGAACGTCTAAACTTGACTGTGACTGTTGGTGCATCATTTGAAGTTGAAAGTGGAGGGGGGCGGATGTTCTTATTCTTTTCTATGGTTCTTGATACAACTTTACTTTTGCTATTAGCCTCTTTAATTTCTTCGTCAACTAGTTTAAGATAAGCCTGATTTATTTCAATAGACGGTTTAGATATTGGTGATGATTCCATGGCCATGAACAGAGATTCTGCTATATTTCTTTTTTTTTTTCCAGTCCGTTTCTTTATAAGCAATACATGATTTGTCCCAATTAATACTATGTCCTGTTTCTAGTATATGTTCACTTAATTTTGATCCATAGGGATCTTTGTTTTGTACTTTTTTTTATGTGTTCTTCTATTCTTATGTTAACCGGCCTCGAGGTCTGTGCTATATAACTTCTTTCACATGAGCATGGTATTTTATAAACGACATTTTTTTGTTTCTGCTCAAGATTTTCCGGTTTGATTCTTACAACCTTAGTTCTGATTGTATTATTTGATTTGAAAACAGTTCTGATGTTGTATTTATTATTAATACGTCGTAACTTTTCAGACAAATTTCTGATGTATGGAATGCATTCAGTGGTTGCTGGTTTCGGTCTATCTATTGTATTCTCTTCAAGAGACTTGGAAGCCCTATTTATGGCTCTATTAATAGTTTTATTTGGACAACCACTCTTGGTTAGACAGGTTTTTATGAACCCAAGTTCCTCTTTGAAAGATGTGTCGTCACTGCAGATATTTTTTTGCTTGTTTTATGAGGCCTATTGCTACCCCTAACTTAACATGTTCAGGATGATTAGATTTGAAATTCAAATATTGGCCAGTGCTGGTTTGTTTTCTATAAACAGTCGTGGACCAAACTCCCGATGTTCTTTTGATCATAACATCCAAGAATGGTAATTTATTATCTTTTTAAATTTCAAGTGTGAATTTAATTGAGTCACACTGGGTATTTAGAAGTTCTTTAAATGATAACAACTCGTTTTGAAATTGAAAAAGATAATAAATTACCATTCTTGGATGTTATGATCAAAAGAACATAGGGATTTTGGTCCACGACTGTTTATAGAAAACCAACCAGCACTGGCCAATATTTGAATTTCAAATCAAATCATCCTGAACATGTTAAGTTAGGGGTAGCAAAGATCTGCAGTGACGACACATCCTTCAAAGAGGAACTTGGGTTCATAAAAACCTGTCTAACCAAGAGTGGTTATCCAAATAAAACTATTAATAGAGCCATAAATAGGGCTTCCAAGTCTCTTGAAGAGAATACTATATATAGACCGAAACCAGCAACCACTGAATGCATTCCATACATCAGAAATTTGTCTGAAAAGTTACGACGTATTAATAATAAATACAACATCAGAACTGTTTTCAAATCAAATAATACAATCAGAACTAAGGTTGTAAGAATCAAACCGGAAAATCTTGAGCAGAAACAAAAAAAATGTTGTTTATAAAATACCATGCTCATGTGAAAGAAGTTATATAGGACAAACCTCGAGGCCGGTTAACATAAGAATAGAAGAACACAAAAAAAGTACAAAACAAAGATCCCTATGAATCAAAATTATGTGAACATATGGACTTAAAGGAAGCTGCAATCTTAAATGAGCGACTAACTGCGGAAGTTAATAGTCAGAAACATAAACCCTTAACTTCTGATGTGCATAGGCCTAAAAACCGCTACCAAAATGAGTGGAAAACTGTATCAAACAGAACGAGAGCGGTGCCGGCATGTCCAAAAACAAACAACTTTATAAGTTTTAATAAATTCACAGTGCTACAAGAACCAAATGAAGAGGTAGAAGAACATACAGTGAAGACTTCCGAAAAGGCCACGAAACAAAAAAAGAAAGTGTATATAGCCTCAGACAGTCATGGAAGAGGAATTGCAGATGAGGTTCGAATGAATCTAAGCTCAAATGCTCAAGTGTTTGGAATGGTGAAACCAGGAGCACTGATAGGAGAGGTGATTAACAATTGTGATATCCACAAACTGCACAAAGATGATCAATTGGTCATAATTGCAGGAGCAAATGATATCTCAAAAAATGAAGCTAAGAATGTTACCAGAGCTCTTGCAAGCAGCCTACAGAACATAAATAACTGTAAAGTGACAATCGTTAATATGTCACATAGATATGATTTGCCTGAAAACTCATGCGTAAACATTGAAGTGAAGAAAGTTAACAATAAACTAGAAAAAATAAGAAGACTACGGCCAGAAACAAACATCGTAGACATGACTTGTCTCTCTAGGACAGATTTTACTCAACATGGTCAACACCTTAACTCCAAGGGAAAACAGAAACTCGGTAAATTAATAGCTATGAGTATAAATAAATCAAATGCACATCAGCACAACCAGAACAAACCCATTGCACTACAGCATCAACTTGAAACAACAGGGACACAAGATCAGCGACAAGAGCCTAGCAGCGATGAATCTCCAGGGGACAAAGCAGATGAGATGATGGACCAGATCACAACAGAGCCAGGAATAGCCAACCAGGATACGGCAGAGTCGGAAGATCCAGCGGGGAGTGTCGATACCAGCCAGGAAACTACAGGTCTTCGTAAATCACAGAGAACAAGGAAACCAGCAAAAAAGGCAAGTGATGATTTTTTATAAATAGGTCAAAATCTAGTAAGATATGTAGGCCAACTGCAGGAAGGAACCCAAACCATAACTGCCTGACAATTCTCCACTCAAATATTCAGTCATTAAGCAATAAAACAACAGAATTAGATGTACTGCTACACACTGATTTAAAATATGTTAATGTCATCTGCCTTTCAGAACACTGGTTGAATATTCAAAACTTAAAACAAGTAAATTTAATTGGCTTTAAATTAACAGATGCTTTCTGTAGAGAAAAACATTGTCATGGAGGAACAAGTATCTTCGTTAAAGAAAACATAAACACAAATGAAATAAAGGGACTACAGCACCTAAACAGTGAAACAAATTTTGAGCTCTCCTTAACAGAATTAACTTTATATAAAACAATAATAGCATGCATATACAGGTCTCCAATAATTTAGACCTTTTAATGCAAAAACTAACCTCTAAATATAAGAACATAATCCTCACTGGAGATTGGAATATAGATTTTCTAAAAGACAGTAATAAGTTAACTGAATTGCAGAACATACTTCGAAGTTATAAGCTCAAAAACTCAGTAGAAACAGCTACAAGGATCACAGAACATTCAAAATCACTCCTTGATGTAATAGTAACAAACATTGAATACTTGTATCCAGCTGAAGTAATTGATTTAGGATTTTCTGACCACGAAGCTCAGATATTGAACTTAACAACATATTCCACAGTTCCAAAGCATAGGTCTATAAAAGTAACAAAAAGATGCTATAAAAATATTAACTTAGAGGAATTTAAATACTTATTAAGTAAAGAGACCTGGGGCGAAATATATAGTAAAGAAGGAATAAATTCAAAATTTGATACTTTTCTGAATACATTTCTGCATTATTTTAATATAGTGTTTCCTCTAAAAGAGGTAAAGTTGGGTAAAGGTGGCAATATGAATACCAGTAACTCTTGGGTAACTAAAGGGATTAGAATATCCTCAAATAAAGTAAGACTTTGGAACAGCATTAGAAAAGTAGGACACATCTCAGATGAATTGCACGATTACATTAACAACTATAAGAGAATATATAAGAAGGTTATCAGGCATGCAAGGAGATTAGAGAATGATAAACATATATCAGAATCATCAAATAAGAGCAAAGCTATGTGGCAGGTAATAAAAAAGGAGACAGGTAAATCAAATTACAACAACCAACATATCGAATTAACTCATGGCAATGGTGGTAATAGAGTCACACATCCACGGCAGGTTGCTGAACTATTTAACTTACATTTTACAGAAATAGCAAATACATTAATACAAACACAGTATGGTCCATCAACTAGGCAAAATAATTATAATAAAAAAATTAGCAGCTGCAGTGAATCATTATTCGTACTGCCAGTAAGTGAAGTGAGATAAAGAATATAATTAACACATTAAAGAATAAGGCGTCGACTGGAGTAGATGAAGTACCAATCTCAGTATTGAAAGAATGTATAGATTACATAACAGCACCTTTAACACACGTCTTTAATGTCTCCTTTCAGAGTGGGATATTCCCATAAAAATTAAAAACAGCAAAAGTTAAGTCATTATATAAAAAGGGAGATAAAAGCGACATACATAACTATAGACCGATATCCATACCTTCAGTTTTTTCAAAAATTCTGGAAAAACTTATGTATAGTAGAGTCATTACATTCTTAGATAAAAATGAAATCTTCACAGATAAACAACATGGTTTCAGAAAGAATAGATCCACAGAATCAGCAATTCAGTCTCTATTACAAACTGTCCAAAATTCATTAGAAAAGAAAGAGAGTATAGTAGGGTTGTTCCTTGATCTTACTAAAGCCTATGACGTTATAAATCATGATATCTTACTTAAAAAATTATACATATATGGTATTAGGGGAGTGGCCAACTCATGGTTCAAATCGTACCTTTCCCAAAGAACTCAAATAGTCAAGATAACCAATTTAGAAAAAAGTAATCTAACCCTTGAAAGAACTAAATCCACCAGTAGAGTACTAACACAAGGGGTACCTCAGGGTTCCATTCTGGGACCACTTCTATTCTTGCTATATGTAATTGATCTCCCCTTGAATATTGAAGAAGCAGAAGTTGTACTTTTTGCCGATGACACAAATCTTCTGATAAATGGAACAAACAAAAAAGATCTTTCTCAAAAACTAGATTCTAGCTTAACAAAAATATTTTCTTGGTTTGAAGCAAATAAACTTTTGATGAATGCAGAAAAGACAGTAGCCATGAGCTTCCACACATCTCAAAATCAACATATTAGGAAGCCTCAAGTGGAATTAGATAACAAAATAATTCCATACCAAAATGACACAAAATTTCTAGGCATACATATAAACGAAGAGCTAAAGTGGAAAACGCATATTGAGGCACTAACGAATAAATTGAGTACAGGCTGCTATATGTTAAAAACTTTAAAAAATGTCATAAGTGCACATGTACTTAGAAGCTCATACTTTGCTTATTTCCATAGTCATATGAGGTACGGAGTCATTTTCTGGGGTTCTTCTCCAGAAGCCAAAAAAGCCTTTAAAATCCAAAAAAGGGCGGTGAGAATAATTTGTGGAGTAAACCAACAAACATCCTGTAGAGATCTATTCAAAACATTGAAAATTCTACCCTTAGCTTGTATATATATACTAGAAGTAATTTTCAATATTAAATTAAATGGACAAAATTTGTTAATGAACAATAACATTCATAATTATCAAACAAGACAACAGAATGACCTACAGGTCCAATACAGTAGAACAAATATTGGGAAGTCAAATATTTACAATTCCGGTATTAAGTTATTTAATAAACTACCTATAACTATCAAGTCTATAGAAAATAGTAAAGTATTTAAAAAAAGCCTAAATTCCTTCCTGCAGACACGTTGCTTTTACTCAGTGCCCGAATTTCTTTCTTTACAGGCCTAGGATATGCATATAAGGAGGTAGTACAGCATCTAATAACCTACAGAATAACATTTTTTTTTTTTAAGCAGTTTAAATTATAGGGGAAGAAAAAAAAATTGGAAAATAAGCCTATAAAATAGATGTTGGAAAGAAAATTCTAGATTCTAAACAACGCTTTTCCGTAGATACTGCCCAATTTTCTTTCTGTTTCAGGTAACCTGGAGGATGAATGGCTCTCAACATATTGACGCGTGCTGACAAGTTCACTAGCACCAAGGACAACACCCATAACTTTAAGACATTACAGTAAAATTGTAAACCCAATAGTGTTACTTTTGTATCTAACACATCATTAATGTTAACTTTATATGTATTGTATTGAGTATAATGTGAAAATATGTATTATATATAATGTGTAAATATGTATTATATTTATGTTTGTAAATATTTGGACGCGTCCTATAATATGAACATGTTTGGAAGGACTAAATAAATTCTATTCTATTCTATTCTATTCTACTAGAAACAGGACATAGTATTAATTGGGACAAATCATGTATTGCTTATAAAGAAACGGACTGGAAAAAAAAGAAATATAGCAGAATCTCTGTTCATGGCCATGGAATCATCACCAATATATAAACCGTTTAATTGAAATAAATCAGGCTTATCTTAAACTAGTTGACGAAGAAATTAAAGAGGCTAATAGCAAAAGTAAAGTTGTATCAACAGCCATAGAAAATAATAAGAATAAGAACATCTGCCCCCCTCCACTTCCAACTTCAAATGATGCACCAACAGTCACAGTCAAGTTTAGACGTTCACAAAGACTTCGCGACCGAACATCTCGTCGCTAATATTCACTTGAAAACGCGAGACATTCTTGTTGTCTCGTGAAACGTTGTGATGTGATTCCTGTTGTGAAGTTGCCATTTTTAGTGTTTATGTTTTATATAATGTGTGTGTTTTATTATTTTATTAAGAAGACAAAGGCTTCACGCAAGATTAAGCAACTATTGACAAGGGCTTCACAAAGGGATCAACAAACATTGGTGAGTGTTGCCCAATAATCTATTTACAGTACAAACTCATTTTCTCCAGATTTCCGTGGTTTTCTGGGTTTTCCGAGTATATGCTGTAATTGATAAGGGGCAAACAACTAAAATCTTAAACTAGACGACAATACCAACAAAAAAATATGTGTCAGAAAATCCCAGGGGGGGGTTTCTATTGGTAGCCCATGGTCTAATATTCAAGAGGAGAACATTTCTAACAGCTCTTGTGATGAGGTACGTAGTTGTTTTCATTGTAATTTTAACTGTAAATTTGAGAATCTGAATCATTACATCGATCGCGGCTTCATTAGCGTAGAGTTGGAGCTGTGTAGGACTCACTGTAGTAAGTACCCTATTATGAGGTGTGTGATGATTAGGGACCGGATTCTTAGGTTTTTAGGCCTACCCATTTTTTTCCTTGCTATATAAAATCAGAAATCCTTACATACTTTCTTGTGTCATGTAGGTTACATAGGATTCACACACACAAATTCTGTAGTACCTACAAACACTTAGGCCTAAATGGGATGTAAAAACTTAATTTACTTATAGGTCTAGGCCTAATTGGGTTTTGGCAAAAATTATTAGAATTTTTTCTTGAAAAATCAATATTTTGCAGAGACAGGCACAGAAAAGTGTTGAAAGTAAAACTTCAAATTAATTTTGTTCAACCTATAGTGTCTGCCATGAAAAGGCCAAGAGAAGAAGGGATGAACATAACATTACTGATGTAGGCCTATTCCTAGGTGTTCAGTCTTAACAATTTGTTTCACATTATTGCAGTTAACCATAAACATGTTTTGTTTGCCCAATTGGAAGAATTGAGTTCGAATCCTGAAATAGCCTAGATAGCCTACAGTATTAACTATTTTGCCTCTTATGTTTAACTTTTTCAGGGTTTTGTAGTCAAGTTTCTATAAATTTAACTCAATTTTTCAGGATAGATATATAAGCATTCATGAACCACAGATATTGTCTCTGTTGGACATTACATGAGAATATTAGGCCTATAGGAGAAAAAAATCCTCACACACTGGGACTTGAACTTGAACTTGATATTATGTGTTGAATTCTAGGCCTATGTAATGCATTGAAAGTTCATTTAAATGCATTATTATAACCTAAAACAATGTTTTGTACCAAAAACCTGAAGCATGGAACCTAAAAATCTGGGCCTCAGTGATGATGATAAGTGTTTTGAACTCATGAAATAGTTTTGAACTTAATAAGACTATCATTAAATTGATGTGGCATTTATTTTCATGTATATCTTTTATACTGTATTTGTCATAAATGAATTGTAGCCTATAGGTCTATAACTTAGATTCTTAGATTTTATTAGTCATTAGGTAATACAATTATTACAATAGACTTCGTCATTCTGAAATTAAACTCTTTTACATATAGTGAAGTATTATATACATATTTGAAATAAATAATAAAGGAAAATACAATAGTATAAAGAAACTTTTAGTATAAAAACTATTACACATTGAATCGTAAAAGGCCATATATGGACTCACAGTGCTAAGTCAAATGTATCACAATTAAAATAGTCATCAACAGAGTAAAATGTTTTGCTAACCAATCATGTCTTAATAAATTTCTTAAACTTTATCAACGCTATATACCTTGCAGCTAGTGGAAGCTTATCATAGTATATTGCGATACAAGTGCCGGTTTTCTACCTTGTGGAGTAGTTCTTCGAGTCTTATGCCAGGGTAACATAATACTTTGTGTCCCTCTTTCTTTCATGATTCCCCCGCATATTTTAATAGTGAGTCACCAATCACGATAGCTTTCCCCTTTTCTAGTTGGCCTATGGGTGGACAAGAATTGTCGTTGAGTCTGAGGTTAGGGTTGTCACTGTAGTGGTTTTCCTCTTCAATCTGCTGTAAAATACCATATCGATTTCTGGTTTCCACACAGGAGTGACTCTGTGTCTGGCTTTTATTATTGATTGTCACTTTGGACTTATGCCAAGTTCCTTGAGACTTATTTAGAGTAGGCCTAAATTGTGCTTGATTTACACAGTGGTTGCTTTTTGCTATATCTTCTTGTATCAACTGTTCTATATCCTTGAGTCCCACTCAACACAGGATCTACAGAACAAGATAACTACATCTACATCTACATCTACAATATCATTTTTAAGACACTCTATAATTGTTTTGAGTGACTGATTTTCGGTAATTAGTGTCTCTAACATACCATTTATGTTTGTTGCTGTTATTTCACTCTCCTTTTGTTTTGTGTAGAGAAGTTCATTGGCCCGCATGTTTTCCAGTTCCTTTTGTAAGGCGACGATTTTATTTTTTTGGTCTTCCTTTTCTTGCTTTAGTAAATTAATATGAATGTATAACATGATGTAGGCTTTCACGGCCGGTGTCCATATTGTTAAAACTTTCCGGGCTCTGTAGCCGTGGTCCGTCGGAAAGTTTTAACAATAATATGAATGTCTTTACACTTCATTTCATGTTTATATCCTTCACAGTTTGCACATAATTCATCCTTTTCATCCATTTTGCAAGGTTCACAGACCCAGGCGTCCCCTCGTTCTACTGAATTTATTAGCACTGGGTCACTCCCACTACATCGGAAATGATAAAACCTCTTGTTGGAGCACACTTTGTGGTGGAAACCGTGAATTGATAGTTTGGTTATGACGTGTCTTTGTGTCTGGCATTCTTTGGTCCATGACCTCTCCACCATTGCGGGCGAATTGTGAAACTCCGGTTGTATTTCTTCTCTTTTCATGTTTCGGGTCTTCAGATGTTTTTGAAAAGGGCCTGTTGACGGCATCTGGTGCTGGATCCTGACGCGGGTCTTACGTCGTATTGATTATATTATTGTTGGGCGCCAGATATAATAATCCTTATATCAATTGTAAATGACCCTCCGGCTGCTGTAGTCGGCTGTGAGCAAGCGAACTCTTTTCACAGGGCGGATATGGAGAATGATTATAAGAATAAAAGAGCGAAGACTCAACAAATATCCTATTTTCCTTTATTCACAAAAATTCTGGATCTCTTACACTTAAAAGTAGTGTCGTTGTACATGAAAACCTCCTCCGAAGAGACCCAGCGAGCGACTGTATTCCCATCACGTGAACAGAGTGCGCTTCTCCACCCGCGAACACGTATATCCGCGGACACCTGTGTTCCGAGCAACTAAGCCCGACTCACAATTCAAGGCCATCTGAAAACTGCTACATAGTGCCCTAATGTAGCGTGGATATGAGCTTGAATATTAGTGAGATACTTATATTCACGGTACATTACATCTCTCCGACCTTGATTGAAAATCTAAGGATCAGTATGGCAATAATGTACACCTGCCTGATATTGTTACATATGTAATTACTTGGTAATTTACTTCTGCCTGTGACTACCCTTAAAATTAGTTCCACAGTTTACATTCTAAGTGCATTCATTCTGCATTCCGTCTTGAGGTATTTGCGTTTCATACTTCAGCACCAAAATTTTTCATTGCTTCTGGGTTCGGCACTCCCAGTTTTTACACTTATTTAATATGCACAACGAGATTCTCCTCGTTTTCACTATGCATTTCAAATAAATACTTTCGTTGCACTACCTACAACATTTTTTTTTTAAACATACAGTAGAAAATCTAAATCCAACTGTTCCTGTTAACAATATATATAGATATAATAAATGGAGTATACTGCGAAAAATCTACCTCGCCAGTTCATACCCAAAATATGTGTGCTATATTAGAAATAAATTTATCCGTCGAATTACACAGTAGAAAATCTGACCTCACTGTTCGTAATTGACATCAACTGCGTAAAATTTACACTAATCATGCATAATTTATTTCTATAGTCACCCTTCCATACCTTATACCCTGTGTGGAACTGCTTAACCTAGCAATCCTGCATTCTGTTTATTAGGAACCATTAGTATGTCCTATAAAACAAAAAAAATATTGAGCAAGATTAAACATGTTAGGATAGAATATCCACCTCTTTACTCTTCCCTTAGGTATGACTTTAAAAAGGATAAATAATATCTTCCTTTTACCTTATTTTTCTTGGGATCGTATGCCTCTACGGCCACGTCATTAAACACTTTTGTTACTTGGAATGGCCCCTCGTAGATCAGGTTCATTTTGGCGTATTCCTTATTTAAACGGCTAGATAGGTTTTTCCGTTTTATTAGGATTTCTTCGCCTACCTTTGGGATCCAAACCGTCTTATGCCTCTTAGCTCGCTCCCTTCGCTTTTCTGCCTTTCTATGGATTTTTGCGATTTGTACTGTCTCTCCGGAATATGTCCTTTTAATTTAAAACAATGCTCATATGCCATCGAAAGACCTGGAGTTGAACTGAAAACGAGCTTGTTTTTAATCAGCATGTCATAAAGTTCCCTTTTCTGGTCACCTGAAAGTATTGCAATCTCCTTAACTTTTCTCCATAGGATCGATTCGATACTGGGATAATCTTCGCCATCACAATTATTTTCCTGAACATTCATCGAATTTACGTGTACTGGTTCGTTCTGAAAGTCACCGTCTTCATAACTATTCTCCACCAGACAACATTCTTCTCCCTTCTCATTAATCAAAGGCAAATATTCGGCGTTTCCGCCGCAATTAGGATCATGTTCATCATAACAAGTGAAAACTGCTGGGCCATTTTCCCCAAACCGTAAACTCTCAGTATTGCTGCAATCTTGCATCCCAATACCCTCTACGAAGAACGGTTCAAGCAACACCTTTTCCTCATGTTGCCCATCCTCATAATTACATACGGCACTCTCTTCTCGTAAGAACGATACACGCATATCCTTATTTTCTGTCGTGATCACCAGGGAATTGTCTTTAAAGTTCACTTTACTCTTAAAGTCCAGCATCGAATCACACCCTAAGATTAAATCATGGGCGAGGTGTTTCACGCTTAAGAAATATATTTCTAGCTCATTTCCTTCAGTTTCAATCGGTATCATGCATTGATGTTCTACTGTATAGGCTTTTGCCCCTATTGCTGTCCTGCAGTACAAAGATTGAACTTTCAGATCCTTTATTTTTATTTTGGCGGCTTTTATGCGCTCAAAATTTTTCACTAATTAAAGAATAGCTGCAACCAGAGTCCAGAAGCATCCGAGCAGTCAAATGTTTTATTTTCACCTCAATTACTGGTGGCATAATTAAATAGTCTTTATTCTGTGTATTCTCGCTTTGATCTCTGCTAATATTGTCTAATATAGGGCATTCCTTTTCATTATTGAGTCCTCCCGACTTACATAATGTATCGGTGAGTGTGTGACGAACATTCGGACACTCCAATGTGTCATCAATTAGTTTAACGCTTCGTATTGCGAGGTATTTTGGTTATACACTCTCGACTCGCTTTCTATAGGCCTGAATCCTTCAGCATGCGGGCGTGAACCCTCCCTTTGTATGACATTATCTGTACCATCTCTAGGATTCTCTGGCCTGCTAACTTCAATTTCATTCATACTACGGTTCCCGTTATACTGAGAACACCTTGTAGTTTGTTCGCCCCGTGCGTTACGGGGTGGTGCTCTTCCAGCGAAATTTATGTTATTTATCTGCCCGTTTTCTGGTAGTCTGCCTGCGGTATTCTGACCTCTTCCTTGGTTATTGCTGTTCCTGTACTGGTTTTTGTTTTGTCTCCAGTTTGTGTCTCGGTTCGAATTCCCATTCCTTTCCTGGTTATCCTGGGACCAACGATTCCTGTTGTTTTCTGAGTTCCCTATCCTACCATTGTTGTTATTCCTGCTGGTGAACTCGAAACTATGGTTCCTAAGTTGTTCTTCCTGACTTTCTCTCATTTCCCTGCCAGCACAGACTTCAAAACTAGAAAGTAGTTCTAATAGTTTGCTACATGTTTCCGGGCAGGCCACGACGAGGACATTATGGATCTCAGGCGGGAAGTGGCGTATAACCAGCTGAATTACATGTTTCTCAATCATCCGTATATCTAATAATTTAGCCAGTCCCACAACTTTCATTAAATAATCCGAAAGTGATATATTTCCACGGGTAGGATATCGTCCATTATATAATTCCACTCGCGCTTGCGATCTGTTCGCTTCGTTCCAGTATCTGGTTAAGAAACATTGTTTAAATTGGTCGTAGCTGCAGTTTGGATCTATAGTTAAGTCGTACCATTCTCGGGCTTTTCCTTTTAAGGACCGACTAACAATTAACATCTTGTATTGAGGCGGAATACCTCTTAATTAAAAGTACTCATCCATATTACGTAGGTAGCTTTGCGGGCTATTATTTGCTTAAGAAAAAATTGGCAACGATACTTCATTACCCAGAAATTGGCTAATGTTAAATCTAGTATCCCAGATTGCAGGAGTGCTAGGGGGTTGTACGTCATGAACAGACACTTGGGATTCAGCACTTACTCTGGGAGACATACAACAATTTACGTTCCCGTTACATAAAATTTCTGTGTTATTCGTATCCCAATTGCTAATAACATGTTCCATTCCCCGTATCGTGCTGGTTCCTTCATGATTCTGCCCTACAGGCCTACTACTTCCTACCTCTTTTGTTAAGGATTTCACTTCCTTTGTAATTCGGCCGACTTTTTCTGCAAAATCATTTTCTAATTTTCTTACCCTACTGTCCAGCTCCTTGGTTTCGTTGTTTGATTCTACTAACTTAGTTGCCCAGTCAAATGTTACATCGGAACTTACATTAAATGGGGTATTAATGATTTTTGGAGGGGAGTTACGGACCATTACTGGGATCACAAATCCAGATTTGCAACCCTCAGAAACCTGTGCTCGCTGAATGGCGGTCGAAATAAACCGGTTTTTTCGGACTTTTTTCGGTTTTTCAACAATATCTCCTAAACTATGCGTTTGTTGAAAATAATATTTCTTAGCTTTTTAAAAGTAAATTAAATTTTCTAAAATATGAGATCAAAATCGGTTTTGTAAGTTATATAGTTACCGAGATACGTCTTTTCAAAGATTAGCCTTTTTTTCCAAAAAATTAAAATTTTAAGTTTTCTTCGTGTTTTGAACTGAATACCGAAAAAATGACACGTTCTACAGAAAAGTGAAGAGAACAAAAGTTGTAGGCAATTTAATAAGCTTTAATATGAGCTATAACTCGTTCTTTTGGCTTAGATAGTCTCGTCATAAATGACAAAAACCGAAAATATGAAAAAATGCTTTTTTGGGTGAAAGTTGAATAACATCGTTTCCTCCACCAACAACTTAATTCTTTTGTAACATGTTGGCGGATAATGTCTTATAACTGTGTATAGAAACTATTTGTGTGTATATGTGTCTATGGGAGATGGATTTTGCCAGAAAAAAATATTTAAGGAGAATATTTCATAAAAATGTATTTACTTTTAAACCAACAGGCATATTTAAACCATGTGTGAGGTTCCTGGTATGGGATGGTATGGGAAGTCGAGGGTGGGGTAATGTCTTCATCCTTACTTGAAGAACTGTCATTCTGGGGTGTGGGCACATTGCGGCAGAACTTTTCCCTTGCAGAAAGTGCACATAACTGAGCATTTCCGCCTAGTTTTGCGGCAGCTGCAGCTCCCAGCGCAGCACATTTTGCACTTGCACGAGATCAGTTCCCTGTTACTGACAAAATAGTTTCTATTAGCAGTGGGATTGTTGGAGGCTATGAAGTCAATTGTTAAATTGTCAAGGAACTGGGAACAGAAGGCGTGGTTAACATAGAAAACCAAACATTTGGGAAAGTTGGATTCAAACGTAAAGACAAAGTTGTTACCTTCGTTGCAAGTTGTTACCTTGGCAAGCGTCAATAGTTCCATACAAGTAACTAATAAGAAGATTGAAGTTGACCCTCTCACAATATTTCAGCGAGTTAGCATTACCATAAAAATCAGACGAAGAGTTGAAAGCCCGCTGCAAGTATGAATTGCCCCCTTACCCAGTGTCTCTTTTCAACGAAACTGGAGTGAGGAAGGGAACTAAGGCAGATCTATATTCGTATTTCACATCCCTCACTACCAACATCTCCCGAGACGCCAATATCCACATCATGCTCGATGGTGGCTACTTGCTCCACAAATGTGTGTGGCATCAAAACGAATCAGTGAAGACCATCATTGACGGCTACATTCATTTTGTGAAAAACCATTTTGGGACAGATGTAATCCACTGTCTTCGATGGATATCCGGAGGACGCCTCTCAAAGAAGTACTAAAAGTGCCGAAGGTCTCAGACGATACTCCGCCCTCAACTGCAGTGGCATTGTCCTATCAGCTTCAACTACCTTCAACATCACACAAGAGAAGTTCTTATCGAATGACACTAATAAGCATAGGCTGATAGAGCTACTGAAAACTGGATTTGAACAGCACGGTGTTGAGGTGACAGAAGACGACATTGACGCTGACATTGTTAGAGCTGCCATCACCAAAGCCGACTCATCTGAGAAGGTTGTAATCATCGTGGAAGATGTTTCACCTGCTTGTGTTATTAGTTGGTTTGAGTTCCAAAAAATACATCTACTTTCAGAAGAGGTAAGCCAGACGTCCAATATTCATCTACATCGTTCACCACTGGGAATTCTTACTACTCTCCCGGGCCCCTTTCAAGCAGGGGAAAACCAAATTTGTCAAACCTTCCTCAAGACCCCAGCACTATTCAAGCAAGCAGAAGTCTTCCACCACCCAGATGTGAGTTACGATGAAATAGCTGCAGCTGGGGAGAAGTATCTCGTCGCAGTTTATGAAGGAGCGACTGACACCACCCTCAACGACCTGTCAGCCAAAGTCAACCTCGCCCGATTGTCACCAACCACAGATGCTGCAAAATATCATGCTTATTGTATGTATCACCAGGTATGTCCATATACATTTCCTATCATTATGTTCTTAAATTTCGTTGTTCACTTATACACTTTTATTGTACACCGTGTGTATGCTTTGAAATATTATAGAATAACTAATTTTCATTCTACTTTTTCGCAGGTACAAAAGTGGTTGGGGTGGAAAAAACTCACGGATTGGGGTGGAAGTTGGACGAGTTGGGCTTACTCCAATTGCAATGGAAGTTAAACGAACCCCTCAAACCCTTCTACAACTGATCTCGTTGCAAGTGCAAGATGGGCTGCGCTGGGGGCTGCAGCTGCCGCAAAACTGAGCTGAAATGCAATGTGCCCACACCCCAGAATGACAATTCTTCAAATGAAGATGAAGACATCACCCCACCCTCGACTTCCCATGCCAGGAACCTCACACATGGTTTAAATATGCCTGTTGGTTTAAAGTAAATACATTTTTATGAAATAATCTGCTTAAATATTTTTTCTGGCAAAATTCATTTCCCATAGACACATATACACACAAATAGTTTCTATACACAGTTATAAGACATTATCCGCCAACATGTTACAAAAGAATTAAGTTGTTGGTGGAGGAAACGATGTTATTCAACTTTCACCCAAAAAAGAATTTTTTCATATTTTCGGTTTTTGTCATTTATGACGAGACTATCTGAGCCACAAGAACGAGCTATAGCTCATATTAAAGCTTATTAAATTGCCTACAACTTTTGTTCTCTTGACTTTTCTGTAGGACGTGTCATTTTGTCGGTATTCAGTTCGAAACACGAAGAAAACTTAAAATTTTAACTTTTTGGAAAAAAAGGCTAGTCTTTCATAAGCCGTATCTCGGTAACTATATAACTTCAAAAAACGATTTTGATCTCATATTTTAGAAAATTTAATTTACTTTTAAAAAGCTAAGAAATAATATTTTCAACAAACTCATAGTTTAGGAGATATTGTCGAAAAACCGAAAAAGGCCGAAAAACCGGTTTAATTCGACCGCCATTCATCGAGCACAGATTTCTGAGGGTTGCAAATTTGGATTTGTGATCCCAGTAATGGTCTGAAACTCCCCTCCAAAAATCATTAATACCCCATTTAATGTAAGTTCACGCATTTTTTTTGTAACATTTGACTGGGCTATAGCTGCTAGGCCATTAGTAGTTTGGTCAACTATGTTTACTTTGGAATCTATTTCCGAAATTTTACTACCTAACCCTGATTTTACTTTATTGACCTGACTATCAATAACTTTGCCAGTATTCTCCTATGATTGTTTAATTTCCTCCTCAAGAACCTTAACGTTGTGAATTAATTTTTCACTAAGTTTCTTAGTTTGTACGCCCATTTTATCATCAATACCTTTTAAGTTCTTATTAATATCAACTTTGAACTTTTCCTGCCTATCTAACATTTCCTTTCTCAGCTTTTCCTCACTTTCATTTATTTCTTTGCGTAACTCTTTCCTCATATCCTTACCTAACTTGGCCTGGCTATCCTTAATTTCTTTAAGTTCCTTACGATTGTCCATAATATCTTTTTGAATTTCCTTCTTCAAATCTTCCTGACTCATTTTTAGTTCATCAGCTAATTTAGCCTGGCTGTCGTTAATATTTTCCACCAGTTCCTTCATCTCTTTGCGACTATCCTGGATATCTTTGACTATTTGTTTAGCTAATTTATCTTGACTTTCTACTAATTTATCCTGATTTTCTTTGATAATTTTCGCTAAATTAGCCAACATTTGCTCATTACGATTTGGTTCACTAGGTCTGTTTGCTACATTTTTCACGGAATCCTGTTCCGTTTCCACTAGATTATTTTCAATCTCGAGATTAGAATCTGCTATTTGTCCTGTCTCATTACCCTGAGTTGCAATACCATTCACCTTCATTATGGCACCTAAATTTCCATAATTATTTTCCTCAGCTTCTACTAAATCATTTCTAGTAACAGGGTGCCCCTCTCCGAGACCTATATTTTCATTCACAATCTCTCTACAATTTTCACCACATTCTGGATCTCACTGGGTAAAGAACGGTTGCCCTTCACCGAGATCATACTCTGACTTATTCATTTTAGTGATAATTCTTTTGCCACTCCTAAGAAACATATATCAGTTCAATACTTAACTTTTAACATTTACCTTACCTTTTGTTGTGGTAAACATGTATAAATCTCAACAATGCAACAATGTAAAAATACAAGAAATATACCCTTCTTAATTTAATAAGTAATCATCATCATATCTATTACTACAGCATTACTTTTTTTAGTTTAAATATATTTACCAATCACTATTGAAATGTATAATGAAATAAAAACAGTTTAATTTTAAAATATAAAAAAATATCTAATGTTCTGTTATGATTTTATGCAACTTGATCTACAGTGAATTCAAAATATTGTTTTTTAAGGTCTTATCTGTTGTTGCTGTGTTGCTGTCGCCATCTGGTTGTTGGGGTGATCCTGCGTTGAGCTTTCCCCCGACGCTTGATGATACCACGTTTCCTAATATCCCTCGTAGCCTAATTAAGGTTGACGGTCTGGACCTTCTTGTTGCTCGAAGCTCTTGTAGTTCTCCATATCTAATTGGGTGATTTTAATGCTTCTCGTGCCCCACGTTGGGCGCCACTTTGACGCGGGTCTTATGTCGTATTGATTATATTATTGTTGGGCGCCAGATATAATAATCCTTATATCAATTGTAAATGACCCTCCGGCTGCTGTAGTCGGCTGTGAGCAAGCGAATTCTTTTCACAGGGCGGATATGGAGAATGATTATAAGAATAAAAGAGCGAAGACTCAACAAATATCCTATTTTCCTTTATTCACAAAAATCCTGGATCTTTTACACTTAAAAGTATTGTCGTTGTACATGAAAACCTCAAACGAAGAGACCCAGCGAGCGACTGTATTCCCATCACATGAACAGAGTGCGCTCCTCCACCCGCGAACACGTGTATCCGCGGACACCTGTGTTCCGAGCAACTATGCCCGACTCACAATTCAAGGCCATCTGAAAACTGCTACAATCCTTATGTCTTCTACGAAGTAGGTTTCTTTCATCATCTCATAGGCCAAGCGTGACGGCGCAGTCTTTCCAACTCCCAATGCTCTTTTCATATACCCTGCTTTGACTCTTTCGATTTTGTTTAGATCACGGAGTTTCAGCTTTTCCCACACAATCTGAATGCCGTATGTGACGATTGGTGCTATTACAGTTCGGAATAGTGTCATGGCTGTGTCAATTGACAGATTTCTTATGTTCTTAATGCGGTAAGTTGCTCTGATTGCTGCCGCCGTCCTTTCCTGAATGTGAAGGCTGTATGTCGAAGCTGTGGTCTGTAAGGTGATTCCTAGGTATTTGAATTTGTTGGTTGTTTCTATTGGGTTTCCTGAGAGCCTTATTCTATCCTTTGCTGCTCCTTTCCCACCCTTCCTGAAGGTCATTTGAACAGTTTTCTCCTGGTTTATTGTTATTTCGTTTTCTCTTGCCCATATTTCCAATTTATTTACTGCTTCTTGTACTTCGGCTCTGCAGTGTGACCCAATCACCATGTCATCCGCGTAGGGGATCAGAGTTGTCTTTGAGTTGTCCTCGATTATTCTTGTGACGTCTGCTGAGTATCTGTTGAACAGTGTGGGGCTGATAGGGTCCCCCTGAAGCACTCCGTTCGTCTGGGAGATCCGTTTGGAGGTTTCCACGCTATTGTTGATATGTATGTAGTTGTATCTCAGGAGCTCTTCAATTATTCTTGCTAGTGGGTGGTTCATTCCAATCATCGTCTGCAATTTCTCGATCAGCTTCCTTCTGTTTACAAGATCGAAAGCCCTTCTAAAGTCCACAAACACAACGTTGTATTTTCCTCCGGCATGTCTTAGGGATTCTTCAATTTGATCCAGTAGGCGTGTGACTGCTTGCAGCGTGCTTCTGCCCTTCCTGAAGCCGAATTGGCATTCTGGGATTTGGTTGTCAGTGATTTCCAGTAGTCTCTCGTTCAGTATTTTTGTGAATATTTTGAAAATAACACATTCCATTACCACTCCTGTGAACGAGTCAGGGTTTCCTGTGTTTCCTTTTCCTTTGTAAAGGGTTTTCAGTGTTGCTGTTCTCCAACTTTCTGGTATTCTTCCGGTTTCTAAGCATTTATCCATGATGTCCACCCAGAACTCTTGCATAATATCCACCGAATCTTTGAGATGTTCCGGATATACATGATCTGGTCCTGCCACCTTTCTGTTTCTTCCTTCTTTTATCGTCTGCCTTAATTAATCCTTCGTTATCAGACCATAGGTGGGCGTCTGTCGTGTTGGCGTGTTGTATGCCACCTCTTTCCGTTGTTGGTTCAGGATGCCGGAGAAGTGGTTTTCCCATGCTTCCATCGGTATTTCTCCCGTCATTGGTGGGATATTCTTCTTTAAGGCTATGAAGGGGTTGTTCTTTGCGTCTTCGGCCTGTTTCAGTGCTTCTCTTTCTATGTACTATGTACTGGACTGCGTGTGTACATTGTGCGGCAAACGCTATGACACTTATCACATTCTCAATTGTACACAGAGAACGAAGTCAATCACGGAGTACAGCAAAGAGTCAAACTAATGCTCAATCCGAGCGCATCTTTCTCTTATTATTAAATGATAAAACCTGTCACACAGATTGCATAAAAGTCCATTTTTCACAATTCTACAACATTTCCCACAGTCGTTTTCCCTTACAATTCCGTTTTTTTCCGGACTGAACTACCCTGCTAGCTGCACTAGGCGCCATCTTGAAATAGTGATGGTGGTAGTAATTCGTTCATTGGCCCTCCTTGACAACATTTCTGCAGACGCCCATGCTTATATAGCGTCTATCTTTTGCAATTTTTCTTTAAGCTTTTTCACGTAAATATATTCTGGAAGTGTCCAGTATACAAAGAAATGCGCCTACAAAATTAGAAAAGTTCGAACGTATTTTTCAGTCTGCTAAGATGAAACTCCAGTTAGGCTGCATTCGGGGAGCTCGCTTTCAGCGCTAAAAGCGTGCTTTGGCCGTTCGGGGAGACGCTTCGTAGTGCTGTGAGCGCGTATATGACGTCAAGGTTTGAAAGCAGCTGACGTAACCGTTCGTGCTAACAACGCTTTTTCTGGAGAGGTGAGGCACGAGATGATACGGACGCTATTAGCGATTTCATTGGTCCCCGAACGTCGTCTTCTGAAGGTTCTTATTCTCATCCCATGTAAAGTTTGGACCGTTGCAGAAAAATGCCTAGGCTTCATTCGGGGAGCTCGCTTTCGCGCTATAAGATAAGATAAGATAAGATTCTTTATTTCCGCCATTAATCATCCATCTAGATAGAAATAGGCATTGTCCAAATAGTACACCGTTTACATACCAATAAAAAGTACAATGCATAACAGTGCAGTAAAAAACCCTTGTATTGAAGTACATCAATAAAACTCAGTGGCTGAGATTTTTAGTGACAGAAATTCATTTAGTGAATAATGTGCTTTAGTTTTTAGCCATTTGGCAATTAATTTATTGAATACTTTTGAGGGCAATTCTCTTATAGATTGAGGAAGATTCTAAAAAGTTTAACTTGCAAATATTTATAGCTGTTGCTTGTTTTGCTTAACCTGTGGTGTGGTACGTTTATATCATTCTTGTGCCTTGTCTTATAGTTATGAAAGAATGCTCGTTCATTAAAAATCTTGTATGTGTTCTCTTACATAAGTTAGATTGGAAAAAATGTACAATGATGGCAGTGTCATAATTTGTAAATTTCTAAAACTTTCTCGACAGGAGTCTCTTTTTGAGAGTCTCTGAATACATCTTATGGCCTTTTTTTGCCATATAAAAATTTTCGTTGCAGAGGGTGAATTCCCCCAGAGTCTAATTCCATAGTTCAGGATTGAATGAAAAAAAGCATAATATGCAGTTATTAACATATCGTGGGTTACGTTATTTCTTAGCTTATTAAGTAGATACATTACTCTGGATAGTTTCTTAGAGACTGTTTCAGTGTGCTGTTCCCAATTTAGTTTATTATCTAATGTTAAGCCCAATAATTTGACATGTTCAGATATATCTATATCATTGAAATCCATTAGTGCATTTAAAGAAAAAAATTATATTACTAGTTTTAGTCATATTAATTGATAAGTACGAAACGCTCAGTGTCGTTCGGGGAGACTATTGGCAGCTCGTGCCAGAAGCTCCCCGAACGCTCTCAGCAACGAGGGGGCTTTTAAACAATGGCGGTGAATGTGGCATCAGAGCGTCGCAGGAAAGTTTTTTGACCGCTATTGCGCTAATTATAAGAGAAGATATTGAAGATTGTCTCGCAACCCCTTCCATCTGGGCAGCTTGGAAACGCGAACATTGCATTGCTAATTATAAAAGAAGAGATTGAAGATTGTGTCGCAAACCCTTCCATCTGGGCAGCTTGGAAACGCGAACATTGCATTTTTATGCCACGGTCCAAACTTTACATGGGATGAGAATAAGAACCTTCAGCAGACGACGTTCGGGGACCAATGAAATCGCTAATAGCGTCCGTAGCATCTCGTGCCTCACCTCTCCAGAAAAAGCGTTTAGCACGAACGGTGACGTCAGCTGTTTTCAAACCGTGACGTCATATACGCGCTCACAGCAGTACGAGAAGCGTCTCCCCGAACGGCCAAAGCACGCTTTTAGCGCTGAAAGCGAGCTCCCCGAATGATGGTGCCAGCAGACGACAACTGGAAAAACAAGTGACGGCTAGTGAGATACAAGTGACCATTGAGCTCTATTACATACTGGATGATGCATGATGAAAAATCGTGACGGCAGGGTTCGCGGTCCGCCATGAAAGTGAACGTATACTTTAGCTCCTATCCCGTATCTCCTTCTAACAAACTCATGTGTATTAATGAAATTATGAAGATGTAATGGCGTTATAAAAACACTTTTATAAATGAATAGTTCTCACGAGATTAAGCTGGATGGATCATTTGGAAAACGACCTAGGCTACGTAAAAAGGATAAGCGATTAGGAAGGAAAGATACACTACGTATTGGTACTTGGAACGTCAGAGGAATACAAAACAAAGAACAGGAACTTATAGAGGAATTAAAACAAAGAAATATAAATGTAATGGTGACCACGGAAACTAAAAAGAAATTGAAAGGCACTAAAGAAATTGAAGACTATGTAATGATCTACTCAGGAGTAGAAGAAAAAGAAAGAGCAGCTAAAGGAGTAGCTGTATGGGTAGACCAAAGATGGAAAAAAAGAATTGTAAGCTACGAATTTGAAAATGAGAGAATTGTAGTAGTAAGATTTAAAATAGAAAGAGGAAACCTGGCAATAATAGGAACATATGCACCAGAAGAGGGAAAAAAGAAGAAACCCGTCTTTTTTATAATAGCCTGCAGAAATTCATAGATAAATATAATAAAACAGATAATATAATAATTGCAGGAGATTTAAATGCCAGAGTGGGAAATACACCTATCCCGAAAGTTTGTGGTATATATGGAGAAGAGACCTGCAATGAAATGGTTCAATCCTGAGAAATTTTGCAACGTTTAATGGACTAAAGATCACAAATACTTTCTTTAAAAAGAAAGATATACCTGGGCAGCTAGGGACACAAAGTCATTGATTGATTATATAATAGTTAATGATAAAACGGCAGAATTAGTCAAAGATACGAAAGTATGTAGAGGAGCTGAATTATATACAGATCACTTTTTAGTAGTATCTGAAATTTACCTCTTAGCAAGATGGGCAAACAAAACTAAAAAAAAAGACCCAGATAAATAGAGAAAAAAAGGAAGTATATAAAGTTGAATTGTTGCAGGATCAAGGTATAAGGGACCTCTTTCAATACAGAATGACACACTATTTAGCAGAGACTCAAACAGAAGACGGGCTAGAGAAGGAATATGAAAATATTAAAGGCGTTATAGTAAAAACTATGAGAGAAGTACTAGGCACCAAACGACAATTCAAAAGAAATAAACGTCTTAAACACTGGAACGAAGACCTACAACAAGTAATAAATGACAAAAAGCAAGCTTACTTAAGATACCTACAAATGCCCAATGATGAAAATAAAGATGACTATAAATCTAAAAGAAACATAGCGAAAAACAAAACAAGAGAAGCTAACTTAGATTCATGGAATAGGTTTCTAGCAACCTTAGAACATGATGTTTACGGAAGGCAGACTATAGCATGGAAAGTAATGAGACACCTAAAAAAGGAAGAGTGAGATACAGCCAGACTAACGTGCATATCTGATGCTGAATGGGAAAAACATTACACAGACTTACTATATAATGAAACAGTAGAACCATTTAGCGATTGAAGAAAGGACAGTAGATTTAATTACATTAGATGATGTGCATAATGAAATAAAAGGAATGAAAAACAGGAAAGCACCTGGAGTAGACAATATACCTGCAGAGGTGTTTAAATATGGAGGACTGGTTCTAGAACTAAGATTGCTACATCTGCTAAATATGTGCTGGACACTAAAAAAGATCCCAGAAGAGTGGAAAATAGCTAAGGTAATTTCTATTTTTAAAAAGGGGCAGAGAAATCAATGTACAAACTATAGAGGAATAAGCTTGCTAGATGTAATGTATAACATTTATGCACGGATAATAACCAGTAGAGTGAAAATATTGAGTGATGTGCAGTTGGGTGAAGAGCAGAATGGATTCCGACCAGGACGATCATGTGTAGATAATGTATTCACCATAAAGCAAATAATAGAAAAAAGGAGAGAATACAACTTGGAAACCCATATGGCATTTATTGATTTCGAAAAAGCCTTCGATAGGGTAGATCGACAAATACGGTGGAAGATTTTGTACAACAGAGGATACCCATTACATTTGCAGAAAGTCATTCAGAGTTTGTACAGTAATACAAGAGTAGTAATTGAAAATGACGGGAGATTAACAAAGGAAATTATAACAAATCAAGGTTTAAAACAAGGATGCAGTCTATCCCCAGTGCTTTTTAATATTTATCTTGACAACATTCTTCAAGAATGGAAAACTTTAGTACATGGGGGGATTAAAATAGGACAAAATGAGATTTTAAATCATTTGGCATTTGCGGATGACGTAGTGCTGATGTTTGACAATGAGGATAGACTACAAATGGGCACACATCAACTCAACAATATTTGTAAAATGAATAATATGATCATCTCCAAAATTAAAACCAAGACAATGGCGTTCAAAGGTAAATTCCAGAAATGAACAAAAATAGCCATAGACGGCATTCCAATTGAACAAACAAGGCTCTTCCAATACCTAGGCTGTGATGTGACGTATGAAGAAGATCGAGATATAGATAAAAAGATACAAAAATTTCAAGCAATCTGCGGCACAATACATCGAACATGTAAAAATAAAACTAGAAAAGAGACAAAATTGAGATTCTATTCAGTCATGGCTCTACCAGTAATTCTCTACGGAAGCGAAGCATGGACTCTTAAAGCTAAAGAAAGAAAAAAAATCCAAGCAGCAGAAATGAGATTTCTACGCGCAGTTAAGGGATGTTCAGGAGAGGAACATTTTCGCAATGAAGAAATAAGAGAAGAGTTAGGAGTTACGCCTTTATGCCAACTAATACAAGACTACAGGCAAAAATGGATAGACCACCTCTTACGAATGACTGACAGAAGAATCCCTAAACAAGTTTTAAACTACAAGCCTAGAGGATATAGATCGGTAGGAAGGCCAAGAAAGAGATGGAGAGAGCAGATGTGAGACCGGAACGGGTATAGCACAATCCATGCAGGAAGAAGAAGAAGATAAATGAAAAGTTTCAATATAAACTACTTGATGCTTTTTAAGTACATAAAACTAATTTCATATCGTAATGATTTGGTAAAAATATTTCTTTAATCTGAATCAGGCGTGAATGTACATTGGTCAACAGTTGTAAACACTCGCATTTAAAAAAATTAAAGCAACTTACATTAGGCCTACATTTTGCGATATTATGTTTGATTTCTATATATAAAGAGAATAGGCAAAATCTGTGCTAAGTGCTTTGGAAATGTATAAACGTGACCTTCAACTGTATCGTTACTGTACTGGATACAATTCACACAATTGATTTATTTTTGAAATAATTCCCGTAGACTAGCGCAAAGGGGAGCCACTGAAATGAAATTTCAAAATACTTTAAGTCAGTAGGCCTACTTAGAAGTTCCTTTTTCTTCAAATCTGAAATTAATTAGCCATGCTATTTATCTTCTTGTTCTTGCGACAGACAATCATCTGTAGCCTTTTGTTCTTTCTCAATTCTGTTTTGATAGGAGATGGTGGGAGCAGGGCCGTAGGAAGGCCCTTCTGCGCCCGTGGCGAGTTTGATAAATCTGCGCCCTCCCTGAACAATTTCTTTAAATTTCTGTAAAATTCTTTATTATTTTAACATAAAAACACTGTTATTATCAAAAAATCCTAAACCTCAATTTGAAAATGAATTAAGTGTTGGACTTTCAAGGTACTAAAACCTTATTTTCATACGACTGAACTACTTGAAAAAATAATTAAATCATAAAATCTAGTATCAAAAGTAAAGTACATAATAGGCCTGAGGCCTACTAAAATGTTTAACACATTAATGTAGGTAAAAGTATTTTTTTCGAACAGAAACTTTTTAAAACAGCTTCTGCAACATGCAATTATAAAATGAAAAAATGCATATTATTTATTTATAAATTGCACCAGTCTAAAAAAGGTGGGATTTTTCATGGTTAATTTTGCGCCCTCTTTGTACCTGCGCCGTTGGCGGGGGCCCACCTCGCCACCGCCTAGCTACGGCCCTGGGTGGGAGATCATCTGTTTGTGTCTGTTTATCTATTTTCGTATAATTTTCAGCGAGGTCTTATACAAAAACATCTACTTCCTCTTATTTCTGCAATTAAAAACAAGCATGAAAAATTTAGGCCTACATGCATAAGAATACTATGTTTACATGACTGACATATTGCATAATTTATATTCCTACATGGTACCTAAAGTAGGCCTACTACTAACCACATTACGAACCAGTTGTCTTTTTGGAACAATGATTTTTTGAAGATGTCCTGGAAAATTGAAGATTTATGGTAAAGCATCTTTTAGTAATTTTACAAGTGCACCAGTCCTTATGACTGATAGCAATCAGGTGTAAAGTGTCTGCTGCTTAATGTACTGTACGCTGTGACCAATATTCTCTGCGCATTGCTTGAACCCACTTCTTCGGAATATCAGGCCAAGAAAATGGAAACCTGTATAAACATGCAAGAAAAAGACAAGCGTTCGTGGCTAAACTACGCTTGCGGTTAAGTCAGATTCGGCCAGTATCCTCAAATTTTCCAAACAAAAATAACCTACTTGTGAAACTATAGTCCACTTCCATTTCTCTGGAGCTCTGTGCAGCTATATGCCACGCAATATTTGACCATTTTGTCATGAAAAATAACAAAAAAAACACATTCATAAATATATGTTTACCATAGGAAGCACACTTCACCAATACGTACGGAGTAGCCAACTTAACAACAAGTGAACGTCACGATTTATGCAATTCCAAAGCACAGCTGTTGTGTATCCTGTTTTTATATATATTGCACGGAGGAAAGAATACACGGAGACGCCGTGCTTGCGGTGTTGTATGGGAAACAGCCCCTCTTTAAAAAAGGTGACAAAAATCTACTATCAAATTACAGACCTATATCGCTCTTAACCTCATTTTCAAAAGTCTTTGAAAAAGTCATGTACAACCGCATAATACACTATCTTAATCTGAATGACATTCTTACTTCATCTCAGTTTGGATTTAGAAGTGGCATGTCCACTGAGAATGCTACATTTCAACTTACTACAGAAATACTGGAAGCGTTAGATAAAAACAAATATGCTCTGGGAATTTTCTGCGATTTAGCTAAAGCATTTGTCTGTATAAATCATGAAATATTACTTCAAAAATTGGATCATTATGGGTTCGATAATTTAACACTTAAGTGGTTCAAATCATATCTTTCTGATAGAAAGATAGATGATAGATGTAATATATACCGATTTTCAAAAGGCATTTGATAAAGTTGATCATGACTTCTTACTTAACAAATTAGCTCAACTTTCTTTTTCCACTCACTTTATGAAAATTATGTGCTCATACTTAAGAAATAGAACACAGGTAGTGAGTTATCAAAATCACTTATCCGATCAGTTTGTGGTTAATTCTGGAATTCCTCAAGGATCAAACTTAGGCCCTTTATTGTTTCTATGTTTCATAAATGATTTACCGAACGTGGTGAACAACTCCAATATTTTATTATTTGCTGATGACATTAAAATATATAAATCTATTGCTTCAGTTTCAGATTGTTTTCAACTCCAAAACGACTTAAAAAATTATATACATGGAGTAATAAATATAAACTTCCATTTAACATTAAGAAATGTGTTAAAATGACATTCAATAGATGTAAAAAGACTATATCATACGCCTATAATATAAATAATGTTAAACTTGATGAAGTAATGGAAACTAGAGATTTAGGGATAACATTTACCAAGGATCTCAGGTTTAACAGCCACATTGAAACAATAGTTTTAAAAGCGTTAAGAAATCTAGGTTTTATTATAAGGAATTCATGCACATTTAGCGAAAATACATTAATCAGACTTTATAATTCATTGGTCAGACAAAACCTCGAATATGGTACAGTCATATGGAATCCAATGACTATTAAACTTTCTGATTCAATAGAAAAAATACAATCGAAGTTTTACAAACTTTTGATATTCAGAAGTACTGGACATTATCCAACATATTTGAATTACCAAACGCTTTTAGAACTATATGATATTAAAAGTTTAAAATTTAGAAGAAATAGTCAAGGTTTAATATTTCTTCACAAATTATTGCATTCAAAAATTGATGATAATAATATTGTTAAGAAGATTTATTTTTACGTGCCATGTAAACTAAGTAGACACAGGAAGCTATTTTTTACCCCCAGGGTAAATACTGATATTCATAAAAATTCACCTTTAAATAAAGTAACCACTTTGTATAATAAAATTCACTTTTTAAATTTTGATATACTTAGCATGTCCGAAAATGAATTCAAAAAAGCTTTAGTTGAAGTTGATTTAATACTGAATTAAAATCACTAAACGTAGTTACAATCAATTGTAGTTAGTGTATTGGTTTAATGTATCATGCCAAACATTCTCCTCACTCTTTCTTTCTTTCTTTCTTATCTTAATTCTCAAAGGCATTATGTACTGTGATTATAACCTGGCAACTGCTGGAACCCAGAAGTAGCTAGGAATTTCTTTTTCTGCTTGTAAAGTTTTTTTTTGTGTACTTTTTACTTTAATCTTTTGTGTATTCTTATATTCTGTATCTTATGTTTTAATTATTTTGTATGTATGCATTGTATTTTTGGCATGGACATTGTAATTGGGTTTTATACCTGTAATGTTCGTTATTATTAAATAAATAAATAAAAGGTAATAATAAATGGAAATGAATCTAACTTAGGGGTTGTTAAGAATGGGGTACCTCAGGGATCAATACTAGGACCTTTGCACTTTTAATTTTCATTAATGACTTGCCCTATAACTTAAGTGACGAATCCAAGGTATTGCTCTTCGCAGATGATACTAGTGTACTTGTAACAGGAACGTCACAAGAACATTTATCAAGAATAGCTACAAAGGCTTTTCACGAGTTAAACACATGATTTCTAGCTAATAAAATGATACTTAATATTGATAAGACCCATTTTATACAATTTAGGACAAAAAACAGATGTATCTCAAATCTTGAAATTAATTATGGAACACAAATCATACAAGAAATTAGCAATGTAAAATTTTTAGGACTGCAAATTGACCAAAATCGTGATTGGAAGACACACATAGAAATGATAAGTCCAAAACTGAGTTCAGCATGCTTTGCTTTAAGAATTTTGAATAATATATTAAAACAGGATGCATTACTTATGGTATATTTTGCATATTTTCACTCGGTAATGAGGTACGGGATCATATTCTGGGGCAACTCTTCCCATAGGGAGAAAATATTTAGATTACAAAAGCGGGCAGTAAGAATAATATGTGGAAAGAAAAAAAGGGAATCTTGTAAACCGCTATTTGAAAAATTAAAAGTCCTCACTCTTACATGGGAGTATATATACTCTGTTAAGTGTTATGTAGTGAATAATATTGATAAATTTCAAACTAATTTTAGTGTACATGGACGTACTACCAGAAACATGAATGATCTACACAGACCAAATAACTCGTTAAAACTCTTTCAGAAGGGTGCTTATTATTCTGCAGTACAGATATATAACAAGCTTCCAAACAACATTAAATTATTATTATTATGTATTCAAAGAAAGAGCCAACCTTTCAAAACAGCTGTCAAGGAATTTTTAATAACTCACACCTTCTACAATTTGGAGGAATATTTCCAGCTTGGATAAATTTGGCAGCTTGCAGCTTCTGTAGGCCTATATTATTGTTATAACATGCATGTATTTTTTGATTTGACGTGTTCTATATCCTTGAGCCCCGCTCAACACAGGATCTACAGGACGAGATATCTACATCTACATCTACAGATGAAGCCAATGACCACGCCCCCTTAAAGTACCAAAAGGGAGGCTTGCTATATGCAATAGCACACAAATACTCCGAAGTTTCACGGGTTATAACAACGTAACGGTAGGTAAAATATGTAATGTTGAAATACTGTTTATGTAATAGGCGTTTCTTGATTTTGTATTTCCCTCTTTTTATTACCAAGTAATTTCCAGATAGTTCTTTTGTTTCATTTGTTTTCGTTTCTCTTTGGAAGTTAATAGAAAGAGTGCGTAATGGCGAGATGTAGTGACGAAGCAGATATATTGCAGTGAATATGTTATCTTGTTCTCAATATGTACAGCGTGATATCTTGTGAGAAGATAAATGTACCGAGTTCATTATAAGATATGGAGTATTATAAATAAATTGAGTAAAGAGTTTCTGCAATTTATTGTATTAATATTCCACGAGAATGCAAAAGACCAGAGCAGCCCAGAGCATAGCCCAGTCAGCGCCAAACGACGCCGAGAATACGAGAGCATAAACAGATTGTGTGACGAGTGAGCATTTCTTGTGAATTGTTGTGTGAAATACCATGTCGTCGGAGGGCATTGAGAGATTGAATACAAGAAATTGGGTACAATGGAGCACCCGAATGATGGCGTTTCTGAAGAAAAGGAGATTATGGGAAAGCATCGAACCTGGTTTTGACAATCTCGATTGGGACGAACTCACCGAAAAACAGAAAAATAGAAATGATGATGTTCTATCTTACTTAGTTCAGTATGTGAGTGATTGCTACTTAAATGATGTGGGTAAATGCACAAGAGCAAAGACTGCTTGGGAGAGACTAAAGAATATTCACTGCAAGAGGAGTCCAGTGCAGTTCGTTAATTCATTGGAGCAACTGTGTACTCTGTCTAAATCATCGACTGAGTCAATGATGGATTATGTTTCGAAAGTTGAGAACCTGTGTGATCTTTTGAGTCAACAGGGAACAAAATTGGATGACAACTTTGTTGCTGGTTTTATGCTGAGAGGCCTAAAGGAGGAACGCTACAAGTCCGTCATTCACATCATGGAATTCAATCAAGAGAATGTGACTACAGAAAATGTCAAGAATAAATTGCTGATTGAAGAACAGAGAAACCAGAGGGAGTTTGAGCAGAGATCAAAACGTGAAGAAGAATTAAAGGGACTGTTATCTAGGAATACTGTAAAGAGAGTTGGAGATCAAGCAAGTGTATCCTGTTTTTTGTGTAATCAAACTGGTCACAAAGCCCGGGATTGCCCTGAGAATGTGGAAGCAAGATCGAGAGGAACAGTAATCTGTTATTCGTGTGGAGAGGAAGGTCACACCAGTACCAACTGTCGAAAGGGAAGGAAGACAGGATTTCAAAGGGGACAAAATGGATTTAAACCTGGAGGACAAATGCTGAAAAATTTCAAAAGTAAGGAGGCAAAAATGGAGAGTGAAGATACTGAGCAAAATGAGGAAACTGATTCAGTGAAAGACCTTGGTTGCGGAATGGTGAGAGTTAAATATAGAGCCTGTGTAGGGAAATCCAAATATTTACCTCTGAACTGCAATGATAAATATGAGTGTAGTGACTCTAACCGTTGGTTTTTGGATAGTGGGTGCAATGCTCACATGATCCCTCATTGTGATTTATTAAACAATTTTTGTGCTGACACAGTAGGCAGTGTGAAGGTGGCCAAGAAAGAGGAACCATGTGCAGTTAAGGGTTATGGAACTGTTACAATGAAAGTTTCTGATAAATGCGGTGGTTGGACTCTTGGACTGCAACGTGTTTTATGGGTACCTGAAGTGAGCGATAATCTCTTGTCAGTGCGTCAACTTGAAAAATCAGGTTTTTGTTTCAACATTGACAATGAGTTATTTTGTGGTTATGATAAACTGAATGGTGACCAAGAAGTGTTCTCTGCCCGAATTGTGGAGGACGATATTTATGCCATTGACTGTGATTGGTACGAGATGGACAAAGTTGATTGTATTGGAAAGAGCAGTTCATCTGTGCTTTCAACAGAGACCAAACCATGCATCGAGGGAGTAACGGTGCTGAAAGCAGTAACACGAGACATATTGCATAAGCGTTTTGGTCATGCGAACAACATTCCTGACTGTGAAGTAATCCCGAAAGAAAATACTATAGACTGTAGTGTGTGTCATCAGGGTAAAGCGAAAAGAGTCCCATATCCAGAAAGAAAGGAAAAATCACCCGAATTGCTTGAGTTAGTCTATTCAGATGTATGTTACATGAAGCCTGAAAGTAAAGGCCCTAGTAGCACACTTCGTTGGCCCAACGGAGGGATTTGGTTGGCATGGAAGGGATATGTTGGGAAAAGGTTGGTTGTAATTTCCTCGGTTTTGCCAACGGATTTTTTGGGTGGCTCGCGCGCTTGTCCTGCTGTTGGCGTTTCCAACCAATAGAGCTGTTGCCCCAACAATACATTTCGTTGGCAAAGCCTCCGTTGGCGTTACCAACCAACAGGATTGTTGGCCCAGCAATACATTTCGTTTGAATATAATCGCATTTATGTTAAAATTTAAAAGTGTTGAAATAACATTATAAGCGTTAAATTTTCATTTCCTATAAAATAAAACAGTGTTAATTCATTAATTATTCGAGCTCTTTGTGCGCGTTACATGCTAAAAATTTACTTCTCCACCTCTTCCTGCCAGTGTTCGGCAATTTCCGGCGTACTTCGTAGGTCATCACGTAGACGAAGATACAACGGTTATTCGCCATCTTGATATGTTGAAGAATCCGAATGGTGTTTTTACTTCTATTTATATTAGGGCCCTTTATTTGATCTCTGAAAATAACGTTATCATATATTCAAAATACGATATGTATATCCTTCTTACTATTTATCATGTATTACACATCTCTGTGGTAAATAGGCTAGAATAATTCTCTATTTTTATTGCAACGATCACTAATGGCGTAGTGGTTAAATCGATAGACTATAACACTAGCGGTCCCGAGATCGAATCCCCATAGGTGCGAATTTTATACGATAGGAATAGGTAGGTAGGGTGAAGGAGAGAAGGGAGGTAATAGGGAAAAGAGGAGGAAGAGAGGAGAAAAAGGATGAAAGGGGAAAAAAATTAATTTTCTGTGCTTCTAGTATTTCCGCCAGATGTCTCTGCGCTGCTAGTAGTTCCACCATTACTTAATAGATGTCTCCCAACTGTTGGGATTTTGTTGTATATTGGTTGGCTACAGTTGGCAATTGGTTGGAAAAAACGCTCCTTGGCAACGGAACCCCGACGGACATTCATAACCGTTGACCAACGAAACATGGCGATCATTTCCCAACATTGGCCCAACGATCTGTGCTACTAGGGGGGGAGGTAATTATTTTTGTACATTCAGTGATGATTTCTCAAGATATAGTGAAGTTAGTGTCTTAAAAGGGAAAAATGATGTGTTTGACAGTTTTTTAGAGTACAAAAATAGAGCTGAAAACTTGTTGGGTACAAAAATCAAGTATTTTCAGACTGATAATGGAAATGAGTATAATAATGAAAAATTTAAATCCTTGTGTAAGACTGAAGGTATTTTTCATAGATTTTCTATGGCAGGCGCTCATCAACAGATGGGAGTAGCTGAGAGGTTAAATCAACAGTTATTAACTCTTGCTAGATGTATGCTTATTGAAGCTGGCATGACAGCTACTTTCTGGGGGGAAGCCATAGACACTGCCTGTTTAATAAAGAATAGGTGCGTATCATCAGCCTTAAATGGTAAAACACCTTACGAGTTGTGGTTCAAAATGCAATTGAATGTAGAGGAGCTTCAAAGAATGAAAGTGTTTGGTTGTGAAGCATGGGTATTTAAGAACACTGGAAAAGGTAGTAAAATGGAGTCTAGGGCAGAAAGGTGTATTATGCTTGGTTATCCTAAAGACAAAAGAGGCTATCGTTTATGGAGTGTAACTGGTAACTATGTAATACAATCCAGAGATGTCAGATTTGAAGAAAGCATTTTCCCAATGAAAGAAAAAGTTAAAGGCAATTCATATGTCAATTCAGTAGAAACACCTGTTATAATAAATGTTACTGAGAACGGTGATAATTCTGATATAGAAATAACAAACGAAGAGTCTAATGATGATGATACCGGGGAAATATCTTTTGGTGAGAATTTATCTGGATGTTCAGAGTCTAGGGGGAGTAGGCCTAGGTGAATTACTTGATATTCCTAATGAGGTAATCGAACCTCTTATATCTGATGTTCAGAATCTAAGAGGAGTAGGCGAATTACCTGATGTTCTTGATGTAATTGAACCACCTATACTGCGCAGATCTGAGAGGGTTAGAAAACACAAAGAAGTGTGTAATTGTTGTCAGTCAGCTGTTTTCAATAGTAGTTGTGAACTATGTGAACCTAAAACTGTAGAGGAGGCGTTAAGTAGTACACACAGAAATGAATGGGTTAAAGCCATGGAAGAGGAAATGTCTATGTTAATGGGAAACAAAACTTGGGATCTAGTTAAGAAGCCCATCAATTGTAAATTAATTGGTACCAAATGGGTTTTTAAAGTTAAAAGGGATCAAGATGGAAATGTTACACAATTTAAGGCCCACCTTGTAGCACAGGGTTTTAATCAGATTCAAGGAATAGATTACTGGGAATCTTTTAGTCCAGTTGTGAAACGGAAAGTAATCCGTCTGATGGCCGCTCAAGCTGTAATTAATGATTGGGGGTGCCGTCATGTAGATGTCAAGCCAGCCTATCTTAACAGTGAAATCAAGGAGGATCTTTATATTAAACAACCTGAAGGTTTTGTTAGTGAGAAGTATCCCAAACATGTGTGTAAACTTAACAAAAGTATGTACGGACTTAAGCAAGCTGGGAGGGATTGGAATGACCATTTGCATAAAATATTAACTGATCTGAGATTATTTAAATCCTTTAGTGATCAGTGCCTCTATGTTCATCCAAACAAGACATTGTTTGTGACTGTTTATGTGGACGATCTTGGAATTTGGGGGCAACAGGAGCGAATTAACTCATCTATTAAGAAGTTGTAAATGGAATTAGAAATAAGAGATTTAGGTTTTCCAACTAATTTCTTGTCTGTAAAATTTCTTAAAGATTGTGAGGGAAATGTAAAGATGAACGAAACAAATTATATTGAATCTGTGTTGTCAGAATATGGTATGCTAGATTGTAAGGGATTGAGAACTCCTTTACCAGTACCAATGAGAGACTCAAGTAAGCCAAAAATTTGTGATGTTCAACCTTATGATGTTACCTGTTATAGAAGTGCTGTAGGTAGTTTACGCTATATTGCTAATATTAGTCGCCCTGATATCATGTTTTCTGTATGCAAGGTTAGCCAGAAAAAATGAGAAACCTGACATATGTGACTGGAGGGAGGTAAAACACCTCTTAAGATACTTAAAACAAACCAAAGACTTGTCTTTGTGCTATTCAAACAGTGAAAAGTCACCTGTTAGAGTGTACGTAGATGCTAGTTGGGCAAAGAATAATAGTGGTGGAAAATCCATTACTGAATATGTAATTATTATGGCAGGAACTGCCGTTATCTGGAAAAGTGTTACTCAAAAGAGACTCTCTTCATAATAATGAATCTGAGGTGTTAGCCATGGTAGATGTGTTAAGTGAGATTAAGTGCCTAGATATTTTTTTCTCAGATATTGGTCAAAGCAATTATCTTTCGTGATATTTGCTGATAATCAAGGTGCTATAGATATCTCAACGGGAGAAAGCATATCAGATAGGACCAGACATTGTGCTGTAGAATCATATGTTTTGCAGGAATCAGTAAGAAATAAATTTGTTGAATTTAAGTATGTATCCACAAATGATAATGTGGCAGATTTATTAACCAAGTCTTTGTCAGCTGATAGCACTCAAACGTTTTTTGATGTGTTAGGACTATCATGATTAAATTTAAAAAAAAGGGAGAGAAGAAAATCTAGAAACGAGGGGGAGTGTTGGAATACTGTTTATGTAATAGGCGTTTCTTGATTTTGTATTTCCCTCTTTTTATTACCAAGTAATTTCCAGATAGTTCTTTTTTTTCATTTGTTTTCGTTTCTCTTTGGAAGTTAATAGAAAGAGCGCGTAATGGCGAGATGTAGCGACGAAGCAGATATATTGCAGTGAATATGTTATCTTGTTCTCAATATGTACAGCGTGATATCTTGTGAGAAGATAAATGTACCGAGTTCATTGTAAGATATGGAGTATTATAAATAAATTGAGTAAAGAGTTCCTGCAATTTGTTGTATTAATATTCCACGAGAACAAGAAGATTTTTGATATGTAATATCCCAATTTCATATATTAACTACATACTCTGACATCATAATAATCCCGGTAGTAAGCATTAACCTATCTCAGAAGACCCAAAAATGTAACTTTCAAATGAACAACTTTACATGTGCGAGTATAAATACTGAGTCAGAAAATGATTAAGTGACCGTGCGACTATGATAATTCAGAACGAGAAAAATATTCTGGACAGTTATATGGCTACACCATGTGGTTATTGACTCTATTAAACGCAATAAATGACAACTAATATAAATATTGGAAATCTAAAGCAATAAATTACTTAGTATTACTAATAATTTCGATAAATGCACTTTATTTGATTAATTACAAGTAGCCGAAGCCAGTTATAAAGAAAATACATCAATAATTAGCAGCCTAGTGCAAAATACAAGTTAATTATGCTTAGCAATTATACCCATATTCATTCATCCCAAAAATTGACTATTTTCAATTTTACAAAATTATTAACTTTTAAGGTAAGTTCATAGAATAGTGCACAACATGCACTCATTTTCACTTCTGAATTGTTCAAAACAAAGAAACAAAGACGAGTAACCACGCCCTCCGTGCACGCTATAAACATATAAACACAGTGACACGCCCCCTTAGAGCACCAAACGCTCGGACAGTTGGCTTCACGCTTGCGGTCTCAGGGCATCTCCGTGTTTTCTTTCCTCCGTGATATATTGAGATCACTGCAAGCAAATACTCTCAATAAGAATGCCGCCCACTCTACTCTATTCCCTTTGTTCAAACTGTCCACTAGCACAGAGGTGCCATCTGTTGAGTGGGAATGGGCAGCAGTCTCAGAAGCTACTTAATGAACCTATATAGCTGCAGAAATACATTTGTTTTTCAAAGTCCTGATGACACAGTAACTTATTTTTGTGCTTGATAATGCAGGAATTAGGTCGGGAAATAACACAATTTACACTACCGCTAAACTAACTTAATTAAATGACGATAACGCTAATATTTAAAGTAAAACTTCTTTAGCCGCGGTAGGGGTAAATCGAGAGCTTGTGTAACGCTCAAAATCGTCACGAAATTAGTGAGGTGTGACGGAACGGACTGCACAAAAAACAATCAACTCAATGATTAGGCTTATCCAAAACAGAAAAAGCCCAAAAATTAAAAATTAAAAAATCCAAAATTTAAAAAGTTAAAAAATCCAAAATTAAAATATACAAAAAAAAAATCAAAGATCCAACATTTAAATAATCTAAAATTTCAAAATCAAAAAATTCAAAGAACCAAAATTAATAAGTCCAAAATTTAAAAAATTAAAAAATCTTAATATCCAAAATATAAAACATAAATATCCAAAATTATAAAATTATAAAATAAAAAAATCCAAAATAAAAAATAAAAAAATACAAAACTAAAAAAATTCAATGATCTAAAATGTAAAAAAATGTAAAAATCCAAAATTAAAGAATAAAAAGGTCAGAAATTTAAAAAGTCCAAAAACTAAAAAGTCCAGAAACCCAATATTAAAAAGTCCAACAATCCAAAATTTGAAAAATCCAATAATCCAAAATTTGAAAAAATAAAAAAAAACAGTTTCACTTCTGCCGCATGGCGTTCCACACACACTTTGTTTTAATAAGTAATCAAACTAATTGTTTCACTTTAATACATTTTCGTGGAAATCAGCTTTAAATTTTAATTCATACGATTTGCAAGATACTTTCTACAATATATACTTTTTTTAATTTGAAATTTTTACATGTAAAACAATTCGGATGAACATCTGAATGAATCAGTCTTGTACACACTCTAATTAACGATTTTACTTATTTCACTCTCAAAATAATTATTACAACCATAGACGGCACATATCATGCCACCTACATAACCGGACATTTTCTTTAGGCCTATGTTGTATTTATTATTTTACTCAGGCGTGCTCACCCCATAAACTTCATTGCTCACCGCCAACCCAATTGCCTGTCGACAAGGGGGCCCATATGATAATTTCTAGGGGGGGCAATTTTTTTAATTAATTTATTTTTTGTCGCTTTAACTTCTTGGGCCACATTGTATTTTATATTAATAATATAATAAGTAGCCAGAAAATGATTGCGGGGAGGGTCGGAAGTGCCGGTGGGGGTTTGGAATACCCCCAAAAAAGGGGTCGGGGGTCCATCCTAGAAAATTTTTAAATGTTGAATTAATGAAAATCACATTTTACGCTATTTTAGCACTCAAAAACTAGTTAAGAAATTTGTTTACCATACTCTAAGACATGCCAATGTAAACAAGAAAATGTTACCTAAGTCGGATGTTCACCCCGGGAAATTTTTAAATATTGAACTAATGAAAATCACATTTTACGCTATTTTAGCACTGAAAACTAGTTATGAAATTTGTTTACCATACTCTAAGACATTTCAATGTACATAAGAAATCATTACCTAGGTGGGGGGTTCAGCCCCGGAAATTTGTTAAATATTGAATTAATGAAAATCACATTTTACGCTATTTGAGTACTAAAAAACTAGTTAGGAAATTTGTTTACCATACTCTAAGACATGCCAATGTAAACAAGAAAATGTTACCTAAGTCGGGTGTCCACTCCGGGAAATTTTTAAATGTTGAACTAATGAAAATCATATTTTACGCTATTTTAGCACTGAAAAACTAGTTAGCAAATTTGTTTACTATACTCTAAGACATGGCAACTTAAACATGAAATTGTTACCTAAATTATAATACTTATTACTATTTATAAGAAAAGTTAAATAGCACATGGAACAGTGGACATAATATGCCTACTCATTGTGTTATGAAAAGAAAATAACTGGTATATCATATTTGACACACCAACAAATCTTGTTTAATTAAATAAATATATTTTTTAAATACAAATATAGAATTTTAGGTTTTGACTCTTGGGGGTCTGAACCCCCTTTCCTAATCCACTGTGGATTCTGCTTCCATGTTGTCGATTTGGTAAAACTTCTGCAATTCAAATAATTGTCTTAAAAGAAAAACACCTGACTATAATAATTAATAATATAATTTTTTTCCTTGCGCCCCCCCCCCCCGGGAATGGGCGCCCATAGCTGTCGAAATTCTTCATCTTTATCTTTATAAAGAATTAAAAGAGACCTTTTGAAGTTATAGAACTTGGCCGTTTTTATTTTTAACATATAAAACTCTAATTTTGCAACAATTTTCAACCCCCGGCCAGAAAATTCATAACACGATAATATTTCCCCCCCCCCCAGAAATTTCAATGACGCAGTCTGCGTCTTAACCCCCCCCCCCCCGTAGGCACCCTGTTTTACTAGAATTTATATTATATTTTCGTACACAAAACACAACAGACAAACGTTAACTATATCAGCTGACGAGTAACTGCCCATTCCTGCTCACTGGCGGCGCTAGTAGTAGCATGTCCCGGAAAAAGACAGGGAGTGGACGCTATTACTTATTGAGAGTCTTTGCTGCAAGTGACGCATACCGGCTAGAGCCAACGCCACCTTGGAACAAGGCAACGCCACCTTTGAACAAGGCCGCAACACGGAACGAGTGACGTCACAGCAGGGGTCCGACTACTTCGCGATATCCTCAAAGTTCGTACGGAAATATTTAATCAGCGGATGATTTATTTTACTAGTATTTTTGCATGTTGAATATAAATGAAGCACTTTTGTATATTTAGGCCTATGCATGGCAATTTTCGTTTTCATTTTAAGGAACTAAAGAAACCTGTCTTGTTGCCATGTTATAAAATATTCTGCAAGTTTCCTCCTCATGCATGTCATGACATCAAAGTAAAACATTTTCAGTTATTTACAATTTTGCTTTTGCAATTTCGTTTATGCTATTGGAATTTTTTTCATATTTCTAACTATATTTTCGGATTTCCGCCAGATTGAAAATAAAAATAAAGGAAAATAACACTCTGTACATTGCATAACATATGAAATCATAAAGCCACAAATATATTTAGTACACTTTATTTGTCTTGAAATACATAAAAGACTCAAGGAAAGGGAACATCACATGATTTAAAAAAATAACATAACATTAATGTCATTACTCTTTAATACAAAGTTGTCAGGTGTGCTTACAAATACATTTAGTAAAATTATAACTTTATAAACTAAAAAACCCTGTCCTGTTGCCGTGATATTAAATATTCTGCAAGTTTTATCCTCATAACATCAAAGTAAAACATTTTCAGTGATTAGGCCTACAATTTTACTTTTGCAATTTCTTTTAAGCTATTAGAATTTTTAGCATATTTCTAACTATATTTTCGGATTTCCGACAGAATGAAAATAAAAATAAAGGAAAATAACACAACAGTACATTGCACAACATATAAAATCTTACAGCCTAATTAAAAATATGTTTTGTTCACTTTTTTTGCCTTGAAGTATATAAAAGACAAGGAAAGGGAACATCACATGATATAAAAATATAACACAACATTAATGTCATTATTCTTTAATACAAAGATGTCAGGTGTGCTTAGAAATACGGTACATTTAGTAAAATTTATATAGTAAATTTATAAGTTTAAATTATCATATTACCATAAAAACAGCCTGTGGAGAAGAGATAGGAAAAAATGATCTGAATAATGCAATGAGGTCCATAGAATGCCTGATACGGAAAGCTACAGTAACGAAGATACTAGGGTCCCGAAGAGCAAAATCATGGTTCGACTCAGCTTGTTATAATAAGAGAAAAGCAGTAATAAACAACTTACATAAAGCACGTGTCTCCCGAAGGGAAGAGGATCTGTCGCTATACAGTCAATCAAGAAGGGAATACAAAGCCCTCCTGATAAATAAAAAGGAAGACTACATGGAAACACAAGCAGCAAAGATAATAGAGGAAGCACAGAGAGACCCTTTCAAGACACGAAGGCCCTGAAAGCCAATATGCCCACATACAATACAAATGGAGACATGGGTGGACCACCGTATGAATGACCTACAATGTTTCCCCCTTTATAATCCAATTGTGGTTTCAAATGAATTTCATCCATCAGAACAACAATAATCTTGTCGTCACCATTTAGTAATGTCATTTTTTTAGTAAGATACTTCAGCAAATGTTCTGGGTTCTGCTCCAGTATAGGTGTAGTTGAAAGTTTACTACATAACCTTGATATAGTCATAGGACAAGGCATAGCAATGAGACCACTGGGGTGATATGGAGTGCACAAGTGACCAGAATACTAATGTGTCCCAACTATATCTTGCCTTCGATTTTTTACAGTTTATGAGAGAAACCTGTTTTTTTCAAAAACAGGATTGCATCCTGATTATCTGGCAATTTTAAACCTAAACCGCTTAGAATATCAGCCACAAAAACAATGTTGTCTTGAATGCTCGTGCTTTCCACATTCATGAATTTTAAATAAACATTATTTAAAAGACAACATAAATCAGATGTGGTACTTACAGTGGTTGGCATTGTAACATTTTGTATCGACTGATCTGTATGTCATTTACATGCACTGACAGGCTGAGTTTGTCATCGATTTTAGCATGACAAAGAACTTTAGGATATGGCACATATAAAACACAGGGACATGTCTTTCTTCACCACTATCCATTCCTTCTTCAGGTCACAATCACTGATTATGTTATACAATTCATCAAGTGAACTAATTGAAGTTTTCTTCATATGATTTTCCTGGTTCAATATACTTTCTGCTACAGCTGCATTCAGGAAAGCATTCTCCAATCGTTGTCTACGATCCTCTGGGTCTTCTCTGGATGTTGATGGAGTCGACAAGTAAGTAGGGCATTCAGGCAAGATAGAAGGTACTGCGCCTGATGAAAAAAAAAAGATTAAGCATAGGCCTACATAACCTTGTAGTAGACAAAGTATCAAAAACAGGTTCTGGTAAAAACTGAAGAATTCTGAATTTGTGTTTTATCCTTAACAGAAGCTTTACGCAGAAAAACGGCAATGAAGTCCTAAGACTTAACAAGAGCAAGTTGTAGATAATGAACCTTTTAACACAATTGTATTTGGGAATTAGGCCCTACTAGGGGACTAGGGTGAGACCGATTCTACTCTTATTCCTAGGCTTCTTAGTAATCTGAACAGGATAGCTGAAAAAAAGGAACCAACCTTTTCTCAAGCGTGGCCGATCCAATGGTGCAGTTAATAACGTTCCAGTTTTTGGGTCATATACTGATGTAGTCCTTTCAATATCACATGGATTGAAATTTAATTCACACCTGAAAAGAATCGAGAAGTGCCGATAATAGGCCTATGGAACAATTCTAGGTTATGTTACATACCTAAAGTAAATAGCCTAGGTAGTTCCCAGTTAATATTAAATGCAGTTTTAAAATAATCTGAAAATATGCCTATTTTGATACATCAAAGCCTAAATAGGCTTATTCAAGTACAAAATGCACAATCTGCATCTAAATGTGGTAAATATTAAAAACACTTCAAATGTTCAACTCACCACAGAATTGGGACGTGGATTCAATTCCTTCACAAGCTGCCGTGCAATACTTCTTCATATATTTTATGTATATATGTAAATATATACTTATTAAGAATGCATAGGAATCGACCAACTTAATTTTTAAATAATTCTTTTATCTCCGAATGCAATTAAAACTCTTCACCACACGAGCTTACACATACAACAGTACGCCATAATAGGACCCCTAGCCGTGACGTCACTGCTTTTCTGGTCATGCGTGTTGCGGCCTTGTTCCAAGGTGGCTTAGGACTTCATTGCCGTTTTTCTGCGTAAAGCTTCTGTTAAGGATAAAACACAAATTCAGAATTCTTCAGTTTTTACCAGAACCTGTTTTTGATACTTTGTCTACTACAAGGTTATGTAGGCCTATGCTTAATCTTTTTTTTTTCATCAGGCGCAGTACCTTCTATCTTGCCTGAATGCCCTACTTACTTGTCGACTCCATCAACATCCAGAGAAGACCCAGAGGATCGTAGACAACGATTGGAGAATGCTTTCCTGAATGCAGCTGTAGCAGAAAGTATATTGAACCAGGAAAATCATATGAAGAAAACTTCAATTAGTTCACTTGATGAATTGTATAACATAATCAGTGATTGTGACCTGAAGAAGGAATGGATAGTGATGAAGAAAGACATGTCCCTGTGTTTTATATGTGCCATATCCTAAAGTTCTTTGTCATGCTAAAATCGATGACAAACTCAGCCTGTCAGTGCATGTAAATGACATACAGATCAGTCGATACAAAATGTTACAATGCCAACCACTGTAAGTACCACATCTGATTTATGTTGTCTTTTAAATAATGTTTATTTAAAATTCATGAATGTGGAAAGCACAAGCATTGAAGACAACATTGTTTTTGTGGCTGATATTCTAAGCGGTTTAGGTTTAAAATTGCCAGATAATCAGATAATCTCTCATAAACTGTAAAAAATCAAAGGCAAGATATAGTTGGGACACATTACCGGTAGTATTCTGGTCACTTGTGCACTCCATATCACCCCAGTGGTCTCATTGCTATGCCTTGTCCTATGACTATATCAAGGTTATGTAGTAAACTTTCAACTACACCTATACTGGAGCAGAACCCAAAACATTTGCTGAAGTATCTTGCTACAAAAATGACATTACTAAATGGTGACGATAAGATTATTGGTGTTCTGATGGATGAAATTCATTTGAAACCACAATTGGATTATAAAGGGGGAAACATTGTAGGTCATTCATACGGTGGTCCACCCATGTCTCCATTTGTATTGTATGTGGGCATATTGGCTTTCAGGGCCTTCGTGTTTTGAAAGGGTCTCTCTGTGCTTCCTCTATTATCTTTGCTGCTTGTGTTTCCATGTAGTCTTCCTTTTTATTTATCAGGAGGGCTTTGTATTCCCTTCTTGATTGACTGTATAGCGACAGATCCTCTTCCCTTCGGGAGACACGTGCTTTATGTAAGTTGTTTATTACTGCTTTTCTCTTATTATAACAAGCTGAGTCGAACCATGATTTTGCTCTTCGGGACCCTAGTATCTTCGTTACTGTAGCTTTCCGTATCAGGCATTCTATGGACCTCATTGCATTATTCAGATCATTTTTTCCTATCTCTTCTCCACAGGCTGTTTTTATGGTAATATGATAATTTAAACTTATAAATTTACTATATAAATTTTACTAAATGTACCGTATTTCTAAGCACACCTGACATCTTTGTATTAAAGAATAATGACATTAATGTTGTGTTATATTTTTATATCATGTGATGTTCCCTTTCCTTGTCTTTTATATACTTCAAGGCAAAAAAAGTGAACAAAATATATTTTTAATTAGGCTGTAAGCTTTTATATGTTGTGCAATGTACTGTTGTGAAATTTTCCTTTATTTTTATTTTCATTCTGTCGGAAATCCGAAAATATAGTTAGAAATATGCTAAAAATTCTAATAGCTTAAAAGAAATTGCAAAAGTAAAATTGTAGGCCTAATCACTGAAAATGTTTTACTTTGATGTTATGAGGATAAAACTTGCAGAATATTTAATATCACGGCAACAGGACAGGGTTTTTTAGTTTATAAAGTTATAATTTTACTAAATGTATTTGTAAGCACACCTGACAACTTTGTATTAAAGAGTAATGACATTAATGTTATGTTATTTTTTTAAATCATGTGATGTTCCCTTTCCTTGAGTCTTTTATGTATTTCAAGACAAATAAAGTGTACTAAATATATTTGTGGCTTTATGATTTCATATGTTATGCAATGTACAGAGTGTTATTTTCCTTTATTTTTATTTTCAATCTGGCGGAAATCCGAAAATATAGTTAGAAATATGAAAAAAATTCCAATAGCATAAACGAAATTGCAAAAGTAAAATTGTAAATAACTGAAAATGTTTTACTTTGATGTCATGACATGCATGAGGAGGAAACTTGCAGAATATTTTATAACACGGCAACAGGACAGGTTTCTTTAGTTCCTTAAAATGAAAAAGAAAATTGCCATGCATAGGCCTAAATATACAAAAGTGCTTCATTTATATTCAACATGCAAAAATACTAGTAAAATAAATCATCCGCTGATTAAATATTTCCGTACGAACTTTGAGGATATCGCGAAGTAGTCGGACCCCTGCTGTGACGTCACTCGTTCCGTGTTGCGGCCTTGTTCAAAGGTGGCGTTGCTAGAGCAGTGGAGACATATGCTGGTTCTAGTTCGCTACATCCCTATAGATGTCCAAAGTAATGGGAACCATTTGCGTGCAGTTAAAAATTTGTCCACAAGAGCGCAGCAGGGTCTGAGGAGGTCCTGTCATCTCGTTCTGCCATATGCTTATGCGTATCAATAGATGTGAATAATGTTGGCTTTCCTATAAAAACTGGCGATTAATAACGTTTAAGTTATATTCCAGAAATCAGATACCTATATTCTGCCTAGGAGAGTGTGAGATCGCCAGAAAAAGTATTGATTTGTTAAAAGAATTAAATAATTAATGTCTGTCTGAAGTAATAATTGGTTGTAATTATTAAGTCGTAAAGAACCCGTGGGGTTGTCAGCAAAAACAGGAACAATAATTATTTTGCAGTGGCAGAGACATGTGTAGCTTAGTGACAAATAATTCAAAATATTAAAATTATTCCTGTATATCGCGATGACATTTGTATTCGTTAAATCGTGAAGAAATATTTCAAATTGTATAAAACATTTAAAACTTGTTGTACAGTACTTCACAAAGAAAACATCCCATCTTCTTTAGATTTATAACCATAGTCGTAAATATGTTAAATAAATTCTTTATACCGTACGTCATTTTTAAAAAGTAATTTAGGTTCATGGTTGTTTGCTTTCACAATATTCTGTATATATTTCAGCTTTCGGTTATGGATTTACTGTGTGGTAAACAGATGCTAATATTTGATTAATATAACACAGTAGTTATAGAAAGTAAAGAACTTGGATACAAATGTGTAAATATTTTGTTCCTATTATCATTAATATTTTATAAATAAATTTACGTTACGTTTGCTTGCTTCTAAATAATATCCTTTAAAGTCTTACGAATAAGACATGCTCCAGAATTATAGCTGTCATTAAGTTTTTGTGTGGAAAACAAATAAAAATAAAATAAAAAAATAAAAAATTGACTTTTCATGAAGTCAACGTAATTTGAAAGAAGCTGGAATGTCAAAATAAGGTAATAAGGAAATGGTTTTCTTGTGATTATTACTATAAGCCTAAATGCGTAATATTTTTAACGTCAACGCCCATCCATAATATAGGTTCATACTTTTTGCTTTAGAATTATATTGCATAAGTTTCAGAATTATGGCTTGCAGGGAATTGTTATTCATTGTACTGGGTTCTCATATGCTAATAATTCAAAATACTATGTTCTCTTCGATTCGAGTTAAAATATCTACGTGCATCGGTAATTCCAGTTCTAATATAGTGTTTACATATCATTAATGTGCATTATAAAAGTGAGTTGTATATAATAACAGTGTAGTTGATTTATTTATCTTTTTATTTTTTTGTATTTAGAGGGAAAAAATAGCCAGTGCCAATTGCTAGTATAGAAAGGAAAAATATGCTTTGACGTCTTCTTTAAAATATATAGGCCTATATATATTTTTAATCTTCAATTTACAAGAACAACCAATGTCTGTAAGAATAATTCAGTTTTGAAATTGTTTCAATTTTTCGATTTGTTTTAATGTTTGCAATGAAAAAACTTACGAATTTAAACAAAACATTAATAATTTTATTATACAAATTATAAAAAATGTGAAACAGAAATATGTGAATTTTTGTTATGAAGTTGATAAATTAACTAACTTAAATTTATCAAATACTGTCCATAGAAGTAATTTTGTATCATAGTTTGAAAGAGAATAAATGGTTGAGTTTCCTGCTGGGTGAACTTTCTGTTTAAAGCAACAGAACATAAGTGAATCTTGTCTATTTGATGAAGATATTTGAAACATGGCCTTCTGTTGTAGATAATGAGAATACTACTTCGTGTTAAGTTTTATTCTTTGTAAAAATGATTAAGATAGTGAGTCAATTCTGAGGATTTGAAAGTGTTGAGCGAGGAGATTTGAAGGAAATCATGGACTATTAACCAAAGACGTTCTATATACAGTATCTACCTAGACTTACAATAGGCGACGCAGCAGTGGCTAAAATTGAACAACTCGCGCATCCTCTAATATGGCGGCATGCAGTGTTGCCAACGTCAAAGAAATTTCTCTAGATTTAGAGAAATCTTGCTTCTTTTAAAGAATTTCGCCCCACATCTACAGAAAAATTTAATTTACTCTTTTCCATAGATAATTAATAAAGATAAAGCGGAAATTCGGACAAAAAATAAAATGCAGAGCGAGAGAGCAGTCTACAACAACTTAAATGTTCTGTGCTGTACTACCCATGCTATCATCGGATGTTTATTGCATGCAGTTAACTTGAGGTAAGATTCAGATTAATAAAATTATTATTAATACTATCGATAAAATATATAATTAAAGAATATGACTTTTTAATGCATCAAAGAAATTTAAAGAAAATTTATGGAGTTGTCAAAAAGATTTTAGCTTTTGTGGTTGGCAACACTGGCGGCATGTGTTATTCTTCTGACACGTGAGAATGTAAATAGTGAGATATTTTAAATATTAAAAACTAAATGTAAGCTTAGAATTACAGTGTTTGTGTTCATTTTAGTATTGTGTGCTATTTAGTAATTGCATGAAGTGTAGTGAGCTATAATATGGTTATTATTGCGGATACATTTCAATATTGTAGGCCACGTGTGTTGGTTAGAATTTATATTTTCGACCCGTGTTTTTTATAGTGTTCCTGGGATTACTAGAAATATGGTGCGTTCTTGTGCAGCATACAACTGCACAAATCGTCAGAAGAAGGATTCGGGGATTTCTTTCCACAAGTAAGTAATATAGCCTAGTTGTATTATAGGTTAGGAGCAGTGTTGTATTTTGGAATGGATTGCACAACTGTAATTTTTCATAGTAATGTACTATATTATACTATACTAAATTAATTGTATTAATTTAATCACATATTTCAGGACCCGAAGGGCTATGTTTAAAGATTACAACTTACATTATTCACTAAAATGACTGAGAAAAATGACTGAGAAAAATGACTTACTGGGAATGTCAACACAGGCCTATGATGTTGTGTTATTGCGTCCACATGAGATAAATGCAGGTAATTATGTTTAGTTCTTACACTTATTTATAGCGATATTACTCTTAACTCATGTTTAATTAATTTTTTTCATTATTTATGAAATTAAATACCGGTAGGTTTATGTTTCCTTTTACGTTTAACAGCTGTATGTTGTCTGCTATGATTTTGTGCCTCAAAGATGGCGGCGAGCGACCACTTCTATTTGGAGCCATTTCACGCCGTCTGCGCAGCTGGTGGTGTGGGGACTTGCTATTAACTATTAGCATCCGTTTAATCTTCCTTATATTTTATAACCATATATTTCGTAAAGCATATGTGTACACCTCTGTTTTACACAGAGGATCGCCACAACATGTTTTCTGGCATTCTGATTGATGTTTAAATAGTCTGTTCCATTATGTTCAATGGACAGCAGACGACATGCTTGGACCTCTTTTGACCCTGCTGCCACCTATCGGGAGTCGCTGACAGAAAGGTTCCCATGGACATGACGGAGTGAATTTTACGTGACGGACGCTATGACATCAAGCAAATGGTCAGAACCCAGCTTCGAATTAAGACACGCCATCACTAGATATGCAGTGCATGGCTTTCATTACAAAGTGTGCTCCAAAGAGAAATTCCATGAACCCAGCACGGATTGTACTTGTGAATGGTGTGTTTTCAGAAATGTGAACGATATCATGCCCTTGACTGTCAAAAGAGGAACATCTCGCTAACAAGGCTAAGCACGGAGTAACTCAAACACTCATGCACATTGTGCGAACTTCATATTATTATTATTAGATGTCCAAACCATTGAACTGTATACTAGCTGGAATAACTGCTACCATTGTAAAGTCTCTGCCAAATGTGAGGCCTGTTTTTGCGACTATTTGCGTCTGGTCCTGCATGGAAGAAACGGTAATACCGGAGTTGACGGGTCCCTGTACGCAGCAAGCCATGTTGCCTTCATTCTGGCAGCGTTCCGTAAGGACAACTCCAACCGCCGCCGCCGCCAAATTCGAATGTGTTATATTCAGAATCCACAACGCCGATTTTCAGTGGTTAAAGATTTAATATTAAAAATAGCGCAAAAGCCCGTTCTTCTCACAGGTGCTCCCGGGTGATAGTTTAAATTGGCGTAGGGACTAGTACTTAAAGGTTTAATATTACGAGCAACGACCGCAAGAGCCCGTTCTATTCACAGGTAACAGTTAAATAACCCCATTCTGCTCGCGGGTGATAGATTAAGTTGGCATAGAAACTAGTAGTTAAAGGTTTAATACTCGTATTAAAACGACCGCAAGAGCCCGTTCTATTCTCAGGTGACAGTTAAATAACCCCGTTCTGCTCGCGGGTGATAGATTAAGTTGGCATAGGGACTAGTACTTAAAGGTTTAATATTAAAACGACCGCAAGAGCCCGTTCTATTCTCAGGTGACAGTTAAATAACCCCGTTCTGCTCGCGGGTGATAGATTAAGTTGGCATAGGGACTAGTACTTAAAGGTTTAATATTAAAACGACCGCAAGAGCCCGTTCTATTCACAGGTGACAGTTAAATAACCCCGTTCTGCTCACGGGTCACTCTGTATATATTTTTATAATTTCCTAGCCGGTGGTCCTGGTGTTATAAAATCTTCACACGGCTTTTTCTACTCTGTATATTTTTAACCATTTTTAACTAATATGTCTTTCTGCAGAGCAAAGAATGAATGAACGTATTATGTATTTTTTCTTTGAGAACATCTCGTTTGTTGCCATAACTTGTATAAAGCCTACAGCATATTTTACCGACTTCTTGCATGTACCTAATAAGCCTATTCAGATTTTTCGGATATTTTGTTTGTTTAAAATTATCATACGTAATAATAAAGGTTGTTACCCTGACTTTACGACATGAAAATCACACCGATTAAAGAAAAATTCATTATATGGAGGAACTTTTTTATCCGACATGAGTTACATGTTTTATCCATAATTCGACCCTTCTCAACTCGAATATAACAATAATAATAACCAGTTCCTTGCGCACTTTGAGAAAATTCCGATTTTCCATTAATATCACAGATTTTGAACAGAAATAGTAGGAACAGTTTCAAAAAAATTCACTACATGGAAGAAACGTTTTCTCCCGACATGAGTTACATGTTTTATCTATAATTCGACCATTGTCAACTCGAATATAACAAAAAAAATAATCACTTCATTCCGCACTTCGAGAAAATACCGATTTGCCATTAGTGTCACACATTTTACGCAGAAAAAGTAGGACCGTTTGAAAACAAAAATTAATTACATAGAGGGAAATTTTTTTCCGACGTGAGTGACATGTGTTATCTATAATTCGACCCTTTTGAACACGAATATAACAATAATAGTAACCAGTTTTTTCCGCACTTCGAGAAAACACCGATTTTCCATTAGTGTCACACAGTTTACGCAGAAGAAGTAGGACCATTTCATAAGAAAAATTCATTACATGGAGGGGACATTTTTATCCGACCTAAATTACATGTGTTATCTATAATTCTACCCTTCTGAACACGAATATAACAATAATAATAACCAGTTCTATCCGCACTTCGAGAAAAAACTGATTTTCCATTACCGTCACACAGTTTACACAAGAAAAGTAGGACCGTTTCAAAACAAAAATTCATTACATGGAGGGAAAATTTTTTTCCGACCTAAATTACATGTGTTATCTATAATTCGACAATTCTGAACACGAACATAACAATAATAATAACCAGTTCTATCCGCACTTCGAGAAAAAACTGATTTTCCATTACCGTCACACAGTTTACGCAAGAAAAGTAGGACCGTTTCAAAACAAAAATTCATTGCATGGAGGGGAAATTTTTTTCCAACCTAAATTACATGTGTTATCTATAATTCGGCCCTTCGGAACACGAATATAACAGTAATATTAACCAGTTCCTTCAGTACTTCGAGAAAATTCCGATTTTCCATTAGTGTGACCCAGTCAACGCAGAAAGCGTATGGACGATTAAAAAGAAAAATTCATTGCATCGAGGAAAATTTTTTTCCCGAGACGAGTTACATGTTTCATCTATAATCCGACCCATCTGATCTCGAATATATCAATAATAATAACCAGTTCCTTCCGCGCTTCGAGAAAATTGTGATTTTCCATTGATGTTAGACATTTCTCGCAGAGGAAGGAGGAACAATTCAAAGAAAAAATTCATTATATGGAGGGAAATATTTTCTCCGACTTAGTTATATCTGTAACTTATAATTCGACCCTTCTGAACACGAATATAACAGTAATATTAACCAGTTCCTTCAGTACTTCGAGAAAATTCCGATTTTCCATTAGTGTTACATTCAATTATTAATAATTACTTAAATCATCCACAATTTTATTAATTAATTAACTGATTAATCCATCCATACGTCCATTATTTCATTCATTCAATCATCTACTCATCCAAATATCTACCATTCCTTCCTTAAATTAATAAGTTCATTCGTCCATCCATCAATTAAATAATGAATTAATTTGTTAAATGAATGAATGATTGGATGGCTATACAGATGGACAGATATATGAATAAATGGATTGATGGATGGTGGGTGAGTGGTTGTTTGTATGGGTGGGTGATTTAATTACTGGATGAATGCAAGGATGGATAGTTTGTTGGATGGAGTAATTAATTAATTGAAGGATGGTTCTTCCCTATCTCGTCACTCAATCATCTCGACCAACCATCCATCCATCCATTCATTCACCCGTTCATTCATTCATTCATTGATCCATTAATCAATTCATCCGTCGTTCATTCATTCTGCCATCCACCCATTTATCCATCTCTGGGAAATCTCACGCGATTTTCTCTGCCCTAATTGCTTTTTTGCTATTTTCTCTTGTCGTAATCTGTCTTAAAACTCTCGTTAAATGAAGTGTCGAATTATAAGGAACAGATATAATTAAGTCGGAGAAAATATTTCCCTCCATATAATGAATTTTTTCTTTGAATTGTTCCTCCTTCTTCTGCGAGATATGTGTAACATTAATGGAAAATCTCAATTTTCTCGAAGCGCGGAAGGAACTGGTTATTATTATTGATATATTCGAGATCAGATGGGTCGGATTATAGATGAAACATGTAACTCGTCTCGGGAAAAAATTTTTCCTCGATGGAATGAATTTTTCTTTTTAATCGTCCATACTCTTTCTGCGTTGACTGGGTAACACTAATGGAAAATCGGAATTTTTTCGAAGTACTGAAAGAACTGGTTAATATTACTGTTATATTCGTGTTCAGAAGGGTCGAGTTATAAGGAACAGATATAACTCAAGTCGGAGAAAAAATTTCCCTCCATATAATGAATTTTTTCTTTGAATTGTTCCTCCTTCTTCTGCGAGAAATGTCTAACATTAATGGAAAATCTCAATTTTCTCGAAGCGCGGAAGGAACTGGTTATTATTATTGATATATTCGTGTTCAGAATTGTCGAATTATAGATAACACATGTAATTTAGGTCGGAAAAAATTTCCCCTCCATGTAATGAATTTTTGTTTTGAAACGGTCCTACTTTTCTTGTGTAAACTGTGTGACGGTAATGGAAAATCGGTTTTTTCTCGAAGTGCGGATAGAACTGGTTATTATTATTGTTATATTCGTGTTCAGAAGGGTCGAATTATAGATAACACATGTAATTTAGGTCCGAAAAAAATTTCCCCTCCATGTAATGAATTTTTGTTTTGAAACGGTCCTACTTTTCTTGTGTAAACTGTGTGACGGTAATGGAAAATCAGTTTTTTCTCGAAGGGCGGAAGGAACTGGTTAATATTATTGTTATATTCTTGTTCAGGAGGGTCGAATTATAGATAACACATGTAATTTAGGTTGGAAAAAAATTTCCCCTCCATGTAATGAATTTTTGTTTTGAAACGGTCCTACTTTTCTTGTGTAAACTGTGTGACGGTAATGGAAAATCAGTTTTTTCTCGAAGGGCGGAAGGAACTGGTTATTATTATTGTTATATTCGTGTTCAGAATTGTCGAATTATAGATAAAACATGTAATTTAGGTCGGAAAAAAATTTCCCCTCCATGTAATGAATTTTTGTTTTGGAACGGTCCTACTTTTCTTGTGTAAACTGTGTGACGGTAATGGAAATCGGTTTTTTCTCGAAGTGCGGATAGAACTGGTTATTATTATTGTTATATTCGTGTTCAGAAGGGTCGAATTATAGATAACACATGTAATTTAGGTCGGAAAAAAATGTCCCCTCCATGTAATGAATTTTTGTTTTGAAACGGTCCTACTTTTCTTGTGTAAACTGTTTGACGGTAATGGAAATCGGTTTTTTCTCGAAGTGCGGATAGAACTGGTTATTATTATTGTTATATTCGTGTTCAGAATTGTCGAATTATAGATAACACATGTAATTTAGGTTGGAAAAAAATTTCCCCTCCATGTAATGAATTTTTGTTTTGAAACGGTCCTACTTTTCTTGTGTAAACTGTGTGACGGTAATGGAAAATCAGTTTTTTCTCGAAGGGCGGAAGGAACTGGTTATTATTATTGTTATATTCTTGTTCAGAAGGGTCGAATTATAGATAATACATGTAATTTAGGTCGGAAAAAAATGTCCCCTCCATGTGATGAATTTTTGTTATGAAATGGTCCTACTTCTTCTGCGTAAACTGTGTCACACTAATGGAAAATCGGTGTTTTCTCGAAGTGCGGAAAAAACTGGTTATTATTATTGTTATATTCGTGTTCAAAAGGGTCGAATAATAGATAACACATGTCACTCACGTCGGAAAAAAAAAAATTCCCTCTATGTAAGTAATTTTTGTTTTGAAACGGTCCTACTTTTCTTGTGTAAACTGTGTGACGGTAATGGAAAATCAGTTTTTTCTCGAAGGGCGGAAGGAACTGGTTATTATTATTGTTATATTCTTGTTCAGGAGGGTCGAATTATAGATAACACATGTAATTTAGGTCGGAAAAAAATTTCCCCTCCATGTAATGAATTTTTGTTTTGGAACGGTCCTACTTTTCTTGTGTAAACTGTGTGACGGTAATGGAAATCGGTTTTTTCTCGAAGTGCGGATAGAACTGGTTATTATTATTGTTATATTCGTGTTCAGAAGGGTCGAATTATAGATAACACATGTAATTTAGGTCGGATAAAAATGTCCCCTCCATGTAATGAATTTTTCTTATGAAATGGTCCTACTTCTTCTGCGTAAACCGTGTGACACTAATGGAAAATCGGTGTTTTCTCGAAGTGCGGAAAAAACTGGTTATTATTATTGTTATATTCGTGTTCAAAAGGGTCGAATTATAGATAACACATGTCACTCACGTCGGAAAAAAATTTCCCTCTATGTAATTAATTTTTGTTTTGAAACGGTCCTACTTTTTCTGCGTAAACTGTGTGACACTAATGGCAAATCGGTATTTTCTCGAAGTGCGTAATGAAGTGATTATTTTTTTTGTTATATTCGAGTTGACAATGGTCGAATTATAGATAAAACATGTAACTCATGTCGGGAGAAAACGTTTCTTCCATGTAGTGAATTTTTTTGAAACTGTTCCTACTATTTCTGTTCAAAATCTGTGATATTAATGGAAAATCGGAATTTTCTCAAAGTGCGCAAGGAACTGGTTATTATTATTGTTATATTCGAGTTGAGAAGGGTCGAATTATGGATAAAACATGTAACTCATGTCGGATAAAAAAGTTCCTCCATATAATGAATTTTTCTTTAATCGGTGTGATTTTCATGTCGTAAAGTCAGGGTAATAACCTTTATTATTACGTATGATAATTTTAAACAATCAAAATATCCGAAAAATCTTAATAGGCATATTAGGTACATGCAAGAAGTCGGTAAAATATGCTGTAGGCTTTGTACAAGTTATGGCAACAAACGAGATGTTCTCAAAGAAAAAATACATAATACGTTCATTCATTCTTTGCTCTGCAGAAAGACATATTAGTTAAAAATGGTTAAAAATATACAGAGTAGAAAAAGCCGTGTGAAGATTTTATAACACCAGGACCACCGGCTAGGAAATTATAAAAATATATACAGAGTGACCCGTGAGCAGAACGGGGTTATTTAACTGTCACCTGTGAATAAAACGGGCTCTTACGGTCGTTTTAATATTAAACCTTGTACTAGTCCCTATGCCAACTTAATCTATCACCCGCGAGCAGAATGGGGTTATTTAACTGTCACCTGTGAATAGAACGGGCTCTTGCGGTCGTTGCTCGTAATATTAAACCTTTAAGTACTAGTCCCTACGCCAATTTAAACTATCACCCGGGAGCACCTGTGAGAAGAACGGGCTTTTGCGCTATTTTTAATATTAAATCTTTAACCACTGAAAATCGGCGTTGTGGATTCTGAATATAACACATTCGAATTTGGCGGCGGCGGCTGCGGTTGGAGTTGTCCTTACGGAACGCTGCCAGAATGAAGGCAACATGGCTTGCTGCGTACAGGGACCCGTCAACTCCGGTATTACCGAAGAAACCAAGCACCTGCACGCTAAAGACCATTAAGTTATTAGGACCTTCTCGATTTCATTGACATTTTAAAACAATGATAGACCTTTTCATCCTTTTCAATGCATAGAATAAATCAATAAATAGCCGAGAAAATGATTTAAATGTTTAATTTCCCCCTTTTCATTTTATATTTATCTACTGGTTAAAAAGAATTACCACACTATCCCCGCAAATATCCAAACATCTACCACTTATAAAAACACACAAATAAATACGTTAATTTATTTTTCATGTATATTGATATGAGGAACACGTTTTAAATAATTGCATAAACTTCTATCAGCCTACAAAGAATACAACAGGCCTAATTTTGAAAGCTGTAAGCTGCTATATTGCAACAGGGAATATGTATAGGAGAAAATTAAACATTTAAATAATTTGCTCGATTATTTATTGATTTATTTTTTGCAATGAAAAGGATGAACAGTTATAACATTTTAAAAAAGTGTGCGTGGAACGCCACGCGACAGAAGTGAAACTTATTTAATTTTTGAATTTTTTCAATTTTGAATTATTGGGTTTTTTCAATTTTGGATTGTTGGACTTTTTAATATTGGGTTTTTATACTTTTTAAATTTTGGTATTTGGATTCTTTTAATTGTTTATCTTTTAATTTTTTTAATTTTGGAACTTTGGATGTTTTAATATTGGATTTTTAAATTTTAGATCTTTAAATTTCTTTAATTCTTGGATTTTTTAATTTTAAATTTTGGATTTGCGACTTTTTAATTTTGGATTTTTAGATTTCTAAATTTTGGATTTTAAAATTATGGATTTTTAAATCTTGGATTTTTTTATTTTTTAAATTTTGGCTATTAAAATTTTTAATTTTTTAAATTTTGGATCTTTGATTTTTTAAATGTTGGATGTTTGGATTTATATTTTTTTAATGTATTTTTAATTTTTTAAATTTTGAATTTTTAAATTTTTGATCTTTGATTATTTAGATTTTGGATGTTTGGATTTTTAAAATTTGGATTTATTATTTTTTAAATTTTGTATTTTTTATTTTTTATTTTTTAAATTTTGTATCTTTGATTTTTTAAATTTTGGATGTTTGGATTTTTAAATTTTGGATTTATTACTTTTTAATTTTTGTATTTTTTAAATTTTGTTTTTTTTAATTTTGGATCTTTGAATTTTTTATTTTGGATTTTTGAATTTTTGAATTTTGGATTTTTTAAATTTTGGATCTTTGAATTTTTTATTTTGGATTTTTAGATTTTTTAAATTTTGGATGTTCAATGTTTTAATTTTGTTATTCTTTAAATTTTGGATAAGCCAAATAATTGAGTTGATTGTTTTTTTGCAGTCCGTTCCGTTACACCCTACTAATTTCGTGACAATTTTGAGCGTAACACTAATTGCGTGACAATTTTGAGCGTAACGCAAGCTCTCGATTTACTCCTACCGGGGCTAAAGAAGTTTCACTTCAAAAAAGCCAATGAAATCGAGAAGATCCTATTAACTTAATGGTCTCTCGCGTGCAGGTACGGGTACTTGGTTTCTTCCATGCAGGACCAGACATGACTAGTCGCACAAGAAGCCTCACTTTCCTCTCATTCAGAAGGCATTCCAGTTAGTATTCATTTCAATGGTCCAAACCAACAAGCTAGAATAGAGATTATAGAGTGGCTGTTGCGCCGCCATATTTGAAGCAAGTTGAATGTGCATCCGCCATGTTGTAAGCTGCCGTGCTGTCACATTAAAGTATTGTTGTATACTAGAACCAAATACTCTCAATAAGAATACCGCCCACTCTACTCTATTCCCTTTGTTGAAAATGTCCACTAGCACAGAGGTGCCATCTGTTGAGTAGGAATGGGCAGCAGTCTCAGAAGCTACTTAATGAACCTATATAGCTGCAGAAATAAATTTGTTTTTCAAAGTCCTGATGACACAGTAACTTATTTTTGTGCTTGATAATGCAGGAATTAGGTCGGGAAATAACACAATTTACACTACCGCTAAACTAACTTAATTAAATGACGATAACGCTAATTTTTTATGTAAAATTTGTTTAGCCGCGGTAGGGGTAAATCGAGAGCTTGTGTAATGCTCAAAATCGTCACGAAATTAGTGAGGTGTGACGGAACGGACTGCACAGAAAACAATCAACACAATGATTAGGTTTATCCAAAACTGAAAAAGTCCAAAAATTAAAAATTAAAAAATCCAAAATTTAAAAAGTTAAAAAATCCAAAATTAAAATATACAAAAAATCAAAGTTCCAACATTTAAATAATCTAAAATTTCAAAATCAAAAAAATTCAAAGAACCAAAATTAATAAGTCCAAAATTTAAAAAATAAAAATCCAAAATTAAAAAATCCTGATATCCAAAATTTAAAACATATATATACAAAATTATAGAATTCTAAAATATAAAAATAAAAAAATCCAAAATTAAAATTAAAAATTAAAAAATACAAAACTAAAAAATTCAATGATCTAAAATGTAAAAAAAAATAAAAAATATAAAATAAAAGAATTAAAAGATCAGAAATTTAAAAAATCCAAAATATAAAAAGTCCAAAAACCCAATATTAAATAGTCCAACAATCCAAAATTTGAAAAATCCACTAATCCAAAATTGAAAAAAGAAAAAAAAGTGTTACTTCTGCCGCATGGCGTTCCACACACGCTTTTTTTTAATAGGTATCAAAACTAATTGTTTCACTTTAATACATTTTCGTGAAAATCAGCTTTAAATTTTAATTCATACGATTAGCAAGATACTTTGTACAATATATACTTTTTTTTTATTTGAAATTTTTACATGTAAAACAATTCGGATGGTAAGCCAATGAACATCAGTAGTAATAGCACGACTATAACCGGTGACGTCATCAGACCAACCACTCCAACAATAGAAAAATAAAATAAAAAAATGTATAAAAAATATTTAAAAAATTGAGAGGTGCTATGACCGATAAATATCAACAATAAAGTGTATTCCATATAGGCCTATCGATTATAGGCGTAGGCCAAAACCTGGTTAGTCTATCCTCATTAAATAAACTCAAAACCCAAAAAGCAATAATAATAATAATAATATTTTGTTTTAAAAACAAAGCGTAAGTGTATCGAAATTGGCCTATCGATTATAGGCGGGGGCCTATACCAGGTTAGCCTATCCTCATTAAATAAACTCAAAACAAAAAAAAATAATAATAATATTTTGAGATGTAATATTTTGTTAAAAAAACAAAGCGTATAGACATATCTATAATAGGCGCGGGCCTGGTCTAGCTTAAGCCTATCATAAAAATAAAACTCAATTAATTTTTGAATCTGAAATGAAGTTATATTGCAAGACCGCATTTTGTATATCCCTGTTTTAATTGAGGTCAATGTTGATTATATAAAAACTCCACAAGCAGACATGAAATGCAACATAATGTTGTTTACTGAATGTTTCACAAGAGAAGTAATCTTCACGTGATATCAACGTGCACTTCAAGGAAAAAAACACATCGCTTCTAAAGCACTCTCTATAAGTAATTAGTACACTACTATATAAGATGTATTACTTCAGGGCATTAGTTTCCACTGTGATCATCAAAATGTAAGTACTGATGTAATTGTAATATTCCATACATTTTTTTCGTTTACTGTTTTCAATATAAATTATATATTTCTTTTTAGAAAAGGATTATTAATATAACTTTCAAATAATATTATTTAAAAAATGTATACATAAGCTTTTATCTGTACTTCACCGTTAGACATGAATAAGTTTGTGACAGTGGAAATATTTGTTTGATAGAAGCATCACACCTTTACAGACAATGAACAATATACTTGTAATACATAATTTTATCATTACAATTTGTCATTCTAGGACAGCACTGATTCATATTAGGAGAATATGATATTTTACCTGTATAAAATTAATACAGTGCTATAGTTTCCACTGTGAACAACGAAAATGTAAGTAATAGTTTTATTTGTTTGAGTGTTTATTGTTTTTTTCAATATGACTAATGTATTTCATTCAATTATGAATGTCAATTAAAATATAAATATTATCAGGAAGAGGAAATGAGGTACAATAATGGATTAAAATACTGTATTCTTCAGATAATGTCAGTACTTCAATGGTAAAACACATTTAACAAAATTTTATTCGATAACTTGTACATTAATTGTTCTACAATCTGAGATACCACCTTATAAAACAATACAAACAATCAGTCTTTTTAATGAAGAAGATCACTACGTTTCTTGAAGACGGAATAATTTTTATAAGATAGAAAAAAAACAGAAGTTTACGTTAGTGACTAACCACTAACATAAGATCACGTTGGCTATCACTGTGGACTAACCTCCGTCACCTATGTCAGGAAAATAGTAAAGGCCTTTAAAAAAATATTTAGATACACGGGTATATATCAGGGGTCCTCGCTGTTAATAAACGCTAGTGGGACGGATGGTTGCCCCGATAGACCCGAAAACTTTGATTTCATCTGAATACTCAAATTTCATCACTCAGTGGACTTCGGCCTACAATTGCCTACTTAGCCCTTTACAACATATATTTTTTTTTGCCATTAATCTGACTTAATTTGTTGGTGTTGGTTTCATGAGAACTCCAACTACCCACAATAAAAAGTACATAACATTCATGAATATAGTTGTGCTGAGTTTATTCCCTCACTTTATTACAATGTTCATCCTGAATTTGATCAATGTCAGGACAATGTCTTTAACATTTGTGATTAAAGAGTTTTTAAATATTTTCTCTAAGAAACACTTCTTCTGCAAATCCTTGACAAAGACAGGTCTGAGAATATTATAGGAGAAAAATTCCTCCGGCACTGGGACTTGAACCCAGGACCTTTGGCTATTCGCGCCAATGCTCTACCAACTGAGCTAAGCCGGAGCTCAATTCACAGCGCCAGATGGAACTTCTCTCCTATGACTGATTGCCCTAATGGTCCACCTCACAGACAGACAAGTCATGTCATATGCAGTACTGTGAGGCACACTAAGTAGTGATTTTTGTGACCGGGCTCCCACTGTTATTGTACAGTTAACATTCAAGATAGATATACAAGCATTCATGAGCCACAGATTATTGTCTCTGTTGGACACTACATGAGAATATTATAGGAGAAAAATTCCTCCGGCACTGGGACTTGAACCCAGGACCTTTGGCTATTCGCGCCAATGCTCTACCAACTGAGCTAAGCCGGAGCTCAATTCACAGCGCCAGATGGAACTTCTCTCCTATGACTGATTGCCCTAATGGTCCACCTCACAGACAGACAAGTCATGTCATATGCAGTACTGTGAGGCACACTAAGTAGTGATTTTTGTGACCGGGCTCCCACTGTTATTGTACAGTTAACATTCAAGATAGATATACAAGCATTCATGAGCCACAGATTATTGTCTCTGTTGGACACTACATGAGAATATTATAGGAGAAAAATTCCTCCGGCACTGTGAGGTGGACCATTAGGGCAATCAGTCATAGGAGAGAAGTTCCATCTGGCGCTGTGAATTGAGCTCCGGCTTAGCTCAGTTGGTAGAGCATTGGCGCGAATAGCCAAAGGTCCTGGGTTCAAGTCCCAGTGCCGGAGGAATTTTTCTCCTATAATATTCTCATGTAGTGTCCAACAGAGACAATAATCTGTGGCTCATGAATGCTTGTATATCTATCTTGAATGTTAACTGTACAATAACAGTGGGAGCCCGGTCACAAAAATCACTACTTAGTGTGCCTCACAGTACTGCATATGACATGACTTGTCTGTCTGTGAGGTGGACCATTAGGGCAATCAGTCATAGGAGAGAAGTTCCATCTGGCGCTGTGAATTGAGCTCCGGCTTAGCTCAGTTGGTAGAGCATTGGCGCGAATAGCCAAAGGTCCTGGGTTCAAGTCCCAGTGCCGGAGGAATTTTTCTCCTATAATATTCTCATGTAGTGTCCAACAGAGACAATAATCTGTGGCTCATGAATGCTTGTATATCTAAAGACAGGTCTGTCAAAGACAGTAGACTGTAATATATATATATATATATATATATATATATATATAGCATAGATTTCCGTATGCAAGGATTCCCATTTGTATGACAACCCTTGAGAGGTATTTTTATAGATAATATCTTGTGTCACCATCTGGTTGAATGTGTCTAGGCGACTTAAACAGAAAATGATTAAGTTTTTCCCTTAACATTAAAGATAGCAAGTTCGTAAAGAATAAATGATTTTCTGTCTTTTGAATGAAAACCATTGCATGTTCAAATGAAATATCCTGAAGCCATTTTTTATCATGATGATTCCTCCATCAAAACAATACAAATTATAACTAGTTCTAATTAGACAAAGTTTTGACAAATATTTGAAATTAATTTTCAGGTGAAAATAATTCAAAACAAAGTACAGTTGATTCATTTACTATAATGTAGACTAACGTTAGAATAACTATGAATCGTTGTGCATGGAATTGTATTGCGTTTGTCCTTAACAAATTTTCTGGTAACTAATAGGTTAAGTAGTTCCATTAGAAAATAATTTCACAGAAGTGACACCATTAGGAATTAGCTTTATAACATATTTATACGATGATTAAGAGGCTAAGTAATTCCATTCAGAAATAATTTCAAATATAGGCGTTTCACAGAAGTGACACCAGTTAGATTTTTCTTTTATAAACGTTTTGGAAGCATTCATATCTTCTATAAAACGATATATTTTTCCAAACCATTCAAATTGTCCTGTACAATGAAAATGTGCATTGTGTAGTGTATCTGAATAGTATATTCCTCTTACATGAAACGGGGTTTGTATTGGAATTATATTTTTTTCTAACAAATTATAAGTTTTGAAATTATGTAATATAAAATTATAATTTCTACAGGTGCACTCTCTTGAAAAAAACAAGAAAATTCAAAATTAGTTACAATCATTTGAAAACATATCGATTTTAAATTAGGAACATGTTTTATATAGGGAGGGTTTCTGAATTCAACATATTTCTTGATAATATGATTATTCTCTCTGTATGCAACTATAGCTTAACGATTGAAAAAAGAATTCCATACATTCTATGACAAAATCTAGCCAACTGTTTACATTACAAACATTTGTAGTTATTACTGAATATATTTTTTATTGTAATAAATTCAACGTTTTCCAAATTATACACCTTATAAATCAATACCATATGACAAAAAATGAATTTTATAGCTATTATTATATTTAAAGTATCATGATCTGAACGGAAAGGAAATACCTATTAAAAAGTTTGCAACATATGTTGTAGGTTTATAATTTTCTGGATTACTTGTGATATATAAATTTATGTTATATGCTTTTCTAGGAAGCCTATTAGCTATATATGCACGATATTGGCCTAGAATAGCAGCACACACACATTTGAAATTAAGAATGTGGTAAAATAATAGAAAAAGCATCCTCCTCTTGAAGTCGAATTCCCACTGCAACAGACACGCCAAGTTGCGTATCGATTTTTTTCAGCATGAAGAATCTCGTACTCTACATCTTTTTTTTAAAGTTGGGAGACAGACTGGCAACGTCTTTCGGAAACCATTTGGAATTTAGCAGAAATGTGTGACATCTATAAAGAAAAATATTTATTTTTAAAATAATGAATTTGCTAAAATAGCAGGGAGGTGTAATATTAGAAAATCTATCATATTTACCTTAGATTGTAGTGATCTGTAGCTGAGCTAGTAGTAGATATGGTAGAAGATGATGATAATAGATTTGTAGGTAGTAGTTGAGCTAGTGATTTTAGCAGAAATGTGTGGTATCTATAAAGAAAAATATTTATTTTAGTATAATGAATTTGGTAAAATAGCAGGAAGGAAAGTGCAACCTTAGAAAAACTATCATATTTACCTCAGACTGTAGTGATCTGTAGCTGAGCTAGTAGTAGATGTGGTAGAAGATGTTGATAATAGATTTGTAGGTAGTAGCTGAGCTAGTAGTACAGTGCGTTAGAATAGTCCCGACAAATACAGAATTGTAGTTTATTCGGGCCTAAATTTAGACAACGTCATTTTTGACGGAAACAACGGCGATAAACCCCTCTTAAACTTGCTGTACGATGCAGACAATAAGCACTACAATACCATAGTTTGTAACGTGTGTAACCAACAAATGATTCGTAAACACGAATGTTTCAAAACGTTTTGTACCAATTGCAAGGAGAATAAAGAACCGGGACATTTTTGCTACATGGCCAGCCTAAAGAATAGAATGCCATCCACAGATAAGGTCGTCTTCGTGTTTTACGATTTGGAATCGAGCCAAGATACTCAAATCGCAGAGACCACCTATCTACATGTACCCAATTTACTTTGTGTGGAGCAGTCGTGTTCCGTTTGCGAATCGTCTAACGAGGATCACTGCTCTAAATGTGGTCCTCGAAAGCATTCGTTTTGGAACGACCCCATACACAGTTTTATGGAATACCTTAGACAGGATAGGCCTCAGTTTGAGAAAATCGTGGCCATCGCGCACAATGCCAGATCCGGGGACCAGTTTCGAGACCATTCTAACGCACTGTAGTAGATGAAGCAGAAGTTACGGCTAGTAGAAGTCTTTTGGCTGTTGTGATAAAAGACGTTCAAATTTGGTCTCTTTTATACTCAATCCGTCGAAGATAAGCTTAGACACATACGTGTCTCGCAGTTACCAGCTAGGCTATAAAAGGAGTAAATGCCCTTGAAAACTCCTTTAGTCTTGAAGAAGCCGTACTGCTGTGTTCCAGACCTGCTGCAGCTGTTGCTGTGCATCTGTTCGAGTAAGTGTGCAATTTCGACATGTCCTCTTTCAAAGTTTTAAGTCAGGTAACAAGGGAGTACAGGCGTTATAATGCGTCCGGTATCCATCTAGTTGTGAAACTGGAAAAGGAACCGGAAGAGAGCTCTTTCCTTCAACATTACCAAAATTCGCTAACAGAAATTATTGAACAATCGTTGAGGGAAGCTAGCGACTCGGATAAGATAGGCATAACGATCTTTAATGAGATCAACTCTTTGGATAAACCGATTGGCATAAGTTTTAGAAGGAAGGACCAACTCACTTCCGAAGTGATTGGTTCTGTCCTAGAGAAAGTATGCCAATCAAACGCCAATTTTAAAGCCACAGACATGCTAAGGATCGAAATTGATTGGGTTAAATTACCTGAGGGTCATGGGAAACCATTGAAAACTGAGGGGAGATCTTTAGACGTTTTATCGCATTTAAAGAGAAGCATCGTCAAAATCAATGCTTCAATAAATTGTCTTGCCTTTGCTTTACTCGTTGCAATTGCTAAAGTCACAGGTGATTCCAACTATAAAAGTTATATAAACGGTTATAAAATTAAAGCCAAAGTCGACGATTTGCAAAAGGAAACAAAAATAGACCTGTCACGAGGCGGTGGTTTACCTGAATTGGAAGCTTTTCAAAATTATTATTACAACAAATACAGAATTGTAGTTTATTCAGGCCTAAATTTAGACAACGTCATTTTTGACGGAAACAACGGAGATAAACCCCGCTTAAACATCCTCTGCGATGCAGACAATAAGCACTACAATACCATAATTTCTTTAACCGGTGCAATGTCTAAAAGATTTATTTGTCCCGGTTGTAGCAAAGGTTTTGAACGTGGTGCATCGCACAGCTGTAAAATAGTCTGTTTTTGTTGTAGAAGCGTTCCCCCTGTTCGGCTAACGTTCATAGAGTGTATTGTGAACTATGTAATAGAAATTTCCGCGGCCAGAAATGTTTCGATAATCATAGGGCGAACAAGATTCAAGGAAAAAATCTGTTTGTGATGCGGTGAAATATTGTAACGTGTGTAATCAGATAATCATGCAGAAACACGAATGTTTCAAAACGTTTTGTACCAATTGCAAGGAAAATAAGGAATCGGGACATTTTTGCTACATGGCCAGCTTAAAGGATAGAATGCCAGCCACAGACAAAGTTCTCTTCGTGTTTTACGATCTTGAAAGCACGCAAGACACTAAAATCGCAGAGACCACCTATCTACATGTACCCAATTTACTTTCTGTGGAGCAGTCGTGTTCCGTTTGCGAGTCGTCTAACGAGGATCACTGCTCTAAATGTGGTCCTCGTAAGCATTCGTTTTGGAACGACCCCATACATAGTTTTATGGAATACCTTATACAGGATAGGCCTCAGTTTGAGAAAATCGTAGCCATCGCGCACAATGCCAGATCCTACGACCTACAGTTTATTCTCGAGTATGCCGTCAAGAGAAACTGGTCGCCGGATCTGATATTGAACGGATGCCAGATCCTGTCCCTAAAATTCCAACATTTAGTATTTTTGGACAGTTTGAACTTCATTGCCCTTCCTTTACGTCTTTTACCCAAGACGTTTGGCATCACCAACGTCTCCAAAGGTTATTATCCGCATTATTTCAACGTAAAGGCTAACATGGACTACGTAGGCCCTTACCCCGACGAATCGTATTTCGGAGCAGATACAATGTCCGAGGATGATAGGAAAGATTTTAAGGAATGGTACCACTCTGTCAAGCACGATACGTTTGAAAACAAAAAAGAACTGGAAAAGTACTGCCAAGCGGACGTTTCCGTCCTCCACGAGGCGTGCGTTTTGTTTAAAAATCTCTTTAGGGAAATTGCAGGCATAGAAATTTTTCTGGAATCCATCACGATCGCTTCGGCTTGTAACAAAATTTTCAGGAACAAATTTCTAGAACCCAACACCATTGGACTTAGTCCCAAGGGTGGCTACAGGATGGACGACAATTGCTCGAAAAAAGCTCTCATGTGGCTTATTTACGAGCAAATGAACAGGGGCGTTTCCATCCAACAGGCTGGTAACGGTAGAGAGGTTCGACTCCCCGAACTACCCCAGTACAAAGTGGACGGTTATTGTAGCGAGACGCGAGAAGTTTTCGAATTTCTCGGCTGCTACTATCACGGCTGTCTCTGCATGCCCAACAGAGACGTTTCCATATACGGAATCAAGGAAACGTTGGCCGAGAGGTACGAGGCTACGATGGTTAGGATCGAGACCATCGTGTCTTACGGTTACACCGTCCACGTCATGTGGGAATGCGATTTCGATGGCATTCTGAAAAAATTCCCCGCTCTGCAAAACGATCCTATAGTACGCAATGCTCCCCTGGTCCTTCGGGACTGCCTCTACGGGGGTCAAACGGAGGCCATGAGGCTGTACCACAAGGTACAGGAGGGAGAAGAGATCCGCTATGTAGACGTCATGAGTCTATATCTGTGGGTCTGCAAGTACTATTAATTTCCTATTGGCCATCCAACTATTTACGTAGGAGATGACTGTTTAAATCACGAGGAGATATTGAAAAAGGATGGAGTGATCAAGTGTACGGTGCTTCCTCCTCAAAACCTGTACCATCCCGTGCTTCCCTATCGTTGTAAGCAAAAGTTAATGTTCTGCCTCTGTCGCACCTGTGCAGAGTCGGGGGAACAGGAAACATGTCATCACAACGATGAGATTGACAGGGTCCTCACCGGTACATGGGTTGTCGACGAAGTCAGGGAAGCCGTTCACATGGGCTACAAAATTGTAAAAATCTACGAATTCTACGAATATCAGACAACCTAATACAATAAAGACACAAAGGAGGGTGGGTTATTTGCCAATTATATCAATATGTTTTTGCAAATCAAAGCCGAATCGAGCGGCTATCCTGCTGGGGTTTCCTCCGAAGCTGATAAAGAAGAGTATATTCGGTCTTTTTTCAAGTCCGAAGGGGTTCTGATGGATCGCGACAAGATTGTTTTGAATCCAGGTAAAAGGGCCATCAGTAAACTGTGCCTGAATTCCATGTGGGGGAAGCTCACGGAAAACGAAAATCGGTGTCGTACCGTGCTGATTTCTGAGCCACAAGAACTCTACGCTATTCTAGGATCTCCCGGGGTCGAAGTGAGCAAACTAATTTTCGCCAACGACCAAGTCGTTTGGTTATCGTGGCGGTATACGCAGGAGGAAACGCCTTCCCTACCCCATACCAATCTCGTCCTCGGTGCTTACGTGACCACGGGTGCAAGACTCAAACTCTTCACCCATTTGAGAAAGGTAGACAAGAGAGCGTTGTACTGTGATACAGCCAGCGTTTTCTATACTCAGCAAGGGGAAGAGGATCCTATCGTCACAGGTCAAAATTTAGGAGATATGGTAAGTGAATTGACCCCGGGCACGTACATTTCAGAATTTGTTTCCGGTGGTCCTAAAAACTATGCCTACAAAGTAGAGATTCCGAGCACGAGTACGACGAAAACTGTCTGTAAAGTGCGCGGAATCACTTTAAATTACTCGTCTTCAAAATTGGTTAATTTCGATACCATCAAACGTATGGTGCTCGATAGAGAGTCGGAACCCATCAACGTGAGGACGGAAAAGAAAATTAAGAGAAAGCCCGGACCATGTTTAGTGTCGGAACGAGAAGATAAAATGTATAGAATTTGTTTTGCCAAGAGACGTAGGTTAGACAATAACGATTCGTTCCCTTTTGGGTATAAATAGGGGGGAGGGAAACGACACCCTTTAGTGATGGACCAACAGGCATGGAGATCGGTTATAAAGTTCTTTCGTGAAAGGCATCTGATGAGACATACAGACGGTGAACTAGCATTGCCTACTCCCGAGTTCCTAGCAGAATGTGCAGCTGAAAGTATTTACAGAGTCTACGACAGGCTTCCCGAACATGTCAGACATCTAGAAATCATTAGAGAGTGTTTAAGGTGTGAGGAACATTACGTCAACTCTTGTTTTGATGGTCCTAACCCTATGAGAAAAAACTGTTATGCTTGTAAAATTTGAAAATCCTTTCACCTTAATTTTATCAGGTCCATCTTCTTCAGGTAAGACTACTTTTTGCATAAAGTTGATTAATCACTTGAAAGAACTGTGTTCTGTGGAAAATTTTGATCATGTGTTGTGGTGTTATTCAGAGATAAACTCTGTACCCTCCCAAGATAAATTTAACAGAAGGGTCACATTGCACGAAGGCTTGCCCGTGTTTGACGAGGACAAACTATCACCGAGGCCATCGCTAATTGTACTAGATGACCTTCTAGATAAAGCTTACAGTAAACAAGTTAGCTCGCTCTTTACAAGGGGGTCGCATCATAGGAACGTAACCATTATATTAATCACTCAACACTTGTTTCACCAATCCTCGCATAGCAGAGATATTTCCCTAAACGCAAAATATTTGGTGCTTTTTAGAAATTTGAGGGATAAAAATCAAGTTGCATATCTGGCGAACAAGTCTATCCCGAAGACTGGACAGCTTTTTACGAGGCCTACAGAGATGCTACACACGAGCCCTACTCGTATTTGCTTGTAGACTTTTGTCAAAACACAAACGATCTGCTTAGATTTAGAACAAAGATATTTCCTCCCGAACTCACTCAAGTGTACACGCCTGTGCAGCATGAAACGGATCAAATCCAACTTTCATATATTACACGTACTGAGAAAAGCAAGTCCGAGGCTTAGGAAAGTCATATTGCAGTCTTCAGACAAACAACTCGTATTAGCTATTATAGAGTGTGCTTTGAATGTTTTGAAAGGACGTTGTAAGATTACAGACTGTTCGAAACCTAAATTGAAAAAGCATAGGAAGTTGCTTAGGAAGTTGATCGATAAAAAGGTTTCGTTGTCTAGGAAACGAAAACTGGTGGTTCAGAAGGGAGGATTCCTATTACCTCTCCTATCTGCTGTGTTGACAGGTCTGACTAGTTTAATTAGACGGTAATGTTACAAAAAATGCTATTGGTGTCTTCCGAGTACTTGGAAGGCTTGAAACGAGGTAGTTGTGTTAGAAAAAAGGGAAAACTGTAGATCCGACAAAGAGTGGGCTAAAATACGAGAAAAGCAGGATCCTATTCTTAAAAGGGCTGAACTAGCGAGAGAGATACGTTCGAAACCAGTGGAATCGAAACGTCACAAGCATCGTCACGTACATCGTAAAAAGAAAGAGAAATCTGTTCGCAAGACCTTGATTTTTTCACCCGATTATTCAACACGTAGACTTAGGGCACCGCCTTTCCTCTTGTCAGGTCCCGAAGAAGTGTACGAAAAAGAGAGATCTAGCTCACCGGAGAGGACCCCACGTCCCGAAAGTGATGACAATAGCAGTAGTAGCGAGGAAGAAGTACAGTTACGTACTCCTAGGGAATAAATCGAACATATAGAGACACGTTCGCGTAGCGTTTTAGGAGATGTAGCAGGAAGGTATCTAGCCAACTATTTACACTCTCCTAGGGCCACAGACACTATTTTTGGCATCTACAAGGATAGAAAGACCAACTCTTTTAAGATTGGTAATTCGAAAATCGAAATCGATAACGATAAGCTCTTGTTGCACGATAGGTGGTATAACCCTAGCGTAGGTCTATGGAATTCTTAACTAGAAAAAACGTGGATAAAAATCTAGTGACAAAAAAAGATTTAGAGACTTACAAGGAAATCCTTAAACTCACCAACGGACATTTGCAAAATAACGAGTCGTTTGGTAAAATTAAGTCTAGCAAGGGTAAAAAGTATAAGGAGATCATAGCTCCTTTGTTTCCCTCCAAAGCTAACGAAGAACCTGCCGGTTGGATGACTTACAGTCAAAAAAGATAGAAAAAATGGAAAAATTGTTTTACGATCTAGGAAAAGCTACGGCTTTTTCAACTCTGCCCAAATTAAAACAAGCTTCCACCAAATCTACTAAAAACATAAAAGATTGACTTTTGCAACAAGATGCCTACACTTTACATAAACCTGTATGAAAACGTGAGAATATTATAGGAGAAAAATTCCTCCGGCACTGGGACTTGAACCCAGGACCTTTGGCTATTCGCGCCAATGCTCTACCAACTGAGCTAAGCCGGAGCTCAATTCACAGCGCCAGATGGAATTTCTCTCCTATGACTGATTGCCCTAATGGTCCACCTCACAGACAGACAAGTCATGTCATATGCAGTACTGTGAGGCACACTAAGTAGTGATTTTTGTGACCGGGCTCCCACTGTTATTGTACGGTTAACATTCAAGATAGATATACAAGCATTCATGAGCCACAGATTATTGTCTCTGTTGGACACTACATGAGAATATTATAGGAGAAAAATTCCTCCGGCACTGGGACTTGAACCCAGGACCTTTGGCTATTCGCGCCAATGCTCTACCAACTGAGCTAAGCCGGAGCTCAATTCACAGCGCCAGATGGAACTTCTCTCCTATGACTGATTGCCCTAATGGTCCACCTCACAGACAGACAAGTCATGTCATATGCAGTACTGTGAGGCACACTAAGTAGTGATTTTTGTGACCGGGCTCCCACTGTTATTGTACAGTTAACATTCAAAATAGATATACAAGCATTCATGAGCCACAGATTATTGTCTCTGTTGGACACTACATGAGAATATTATAGGAGAAAAATTCCTCCGGCACTGGGACTTGAACCCAGGACCTTTGGCTATTCGCGCCAATGCTCTACCAACTGAGCTAAGCCGGAGCTCAATTCACAGCGCCAGATGGAACTTCTCTCCTATGACTGATTGCCCTAATGGTCCACCTCACAGACAGACAAGTCATGTCATATGCAGTACTGTGAGGCACACTAAGTAGTGATTTTTGTGACCGGGCTCCCACTGTTATTGTACAGTTAACATTCAAGATAGATATACAAGCATTCATGAGCCACAGATTATTGTCTCTGTTGGACACTACATGAGAATATTATAGGAGAAAAATTCCTCCGGCACTGGGACTTGAACCCAGGACCTTTGGCTATTCGCGCCAATGCTCTACCAACTGAGCTAAGCCGGAGCTCAATTCACAGCGCCAGATGGAACTTCTCTCTGTCTGTGAGGTGGACCATTAGGGCAATCAGTCATAGGAGAGAAGTTCCATCTGGCGCTGTGAATTGAGCTCCGGCTTAGCTCAGTTGGTAGAGCATTGGCGCGAATAGCCAAAGGTCCTGGGTTCAAGTCCCAGTGCCGGAGGAATTTTTCTCCTATAATATTCTCATGTAGTGTCCAACAGAGACAATAATCTGTGGCTCATGAATGCTTGTATATCTATCTTGAATGTTAACTGTACAATAACAGTGGGAGCCCGGTCACAAAAATCACTACTTAGTGTGCCTCACAGTACTGCATATGACATGACTTGTCTGTCTGTGAGGTGGACCATTAGGGCAATCAGTCATAGGAGAGAAGTTCCATCTGGCGCTGTGAATTGAGCTCCGGCTTAGCTCAGTTGGTAGAGCATTGGCGCGAATAGCCAAAGGTCCTGGGTTCCAGTCCCAGTGCCGGAGGAATTTTTCTCCTATAATATTCTCATGTAGTGTCCAACAGAGACAATAATCTGTGGCTCATGAATGCTTGTATATCTATCTGTATGAAAACGTTTTGTTAGGAATCCCTACACTGTCAACAACATTTTCGACGTGTTTGAAATCGATTTGGTCGATGTGCAGAATCTTGCCAAGCAAAACGAGGGGATAAAGTATCTGTTCGTCGTCATAGATGTTTTCTCAAAATTCGCATGGGTGGTCCCTATGAAGTCAAAGAGCGGTACGGATGTGACGTCAGCTTTCAAATCCATCCTGAAAAGAATTCCACTGATTGTGCGATTGGATAGGGGAAAAGAGTTTCTAAACAAATCTTTTCAGAATCTGCTCGAAAAGAACGGCATAGAGTTTCAGGTGTGTCGAAATCCCGATGTCAAGTGTTCCGTTGTGGAAAGGTTTAACCGTACCCTGAAAACTAAAATGTACAAGTATTTTAGGTACAAAAACACTCATAGGTACATTGATGTCTTACATTTGTTTGTTTCCGCTTATAACAACACCGTTCACTCTACTACGGGTATGTCTCCTGGTAAAGTCACGGATCGTGACGTTTTGAAAATATGGAAGAGAATGAAGGAGAAACATAGTCGTGTCAGGCCACGCCCTGTTAAGTTCAAAGCCGGCAGACTGTTAGAATAGGAAAGGAGAAAATGAAGTTTGCCAAGGGTTTCGAACAAAATTATTCCACCGAAGTGTTTAAAATCTCTAAAGTCATAAAACGGGCTCCACAACCCGTCTACGAATTGGTGGACATGAAAAACACTCCTATCGAGGGTCAGTTTTGCAGTTACGAAATAACTCGTGTCAAAATTACCAAACGCACCGTCTATAAAATAGATAAAATCCTCAAAACTCGTGTCGTCAGAGGCATTAAGCAACATCTCGTCAGGTGGAGAGGTTTTTTTTTTTTTTTTTTTTATTTTGAGAAAGGGTGGGCATTATTGCCCTATGCACCGCGACCATTACTGATCTATTGTGCGCCCCTAGCTTTAGTCCCTTAGAAGGCCAGACTCTTTGATAAAGAGTGCCAGCTTCTTGATTGAGACCTTGGACAGTTCATCCGCTGGCATGAACCAGTAGTTGAAATGCTTGGCCCTAATGGCCGCAAGTATTTCACAATCACACAGAAGATGAAGAGCAGATTCTTCATCTTTTCGACATCTCCTGCACATCGAGTCGTCTGCTATGCCAACCTTATGAAGGTGTCCCAGCAGCCGACAGTGTCCAGTCATAAATCCCACAACCCAGCTGAGTAGGAATCTATCCATCTTAAGCAGTTCTCTGGTCCTGCCTTTGATGACTTCTTTGATAGTCATCTTAGAGTGTCTGTGACCTGTCACAGCTACCCAATGTTTGTTGTGTTTCCTGTTAGCCCACTCCCGAACCGCTCCTCGGATAGAACCATAGGGCAGTCCCAGGCAGGGCTCAGGTCCCACAAAGGGCAGAGCTGCCCCCTTTTTGGCCAAATCGTCAGCCCTCTCATTGCCATGGAAACCCCTATGTCCTGGCACCCACATCAGTTTAACTGCATTGTGTTCAGCCAGTGTCATTAGGGACTCCCTGCACTCGAGGACTAGTTTAGACCTTATTTCCTTTGCCTCAAGAGCCTTTAAGGCTGCTTGGCTGTCAGAAAGTATAGTAATGTGTGTATGCATGTAGCCCTTGCTAATACTTTCCCATGCACTTGCCATGATGGCATAGACTTCTGCTTGAAACACAGTCGCATGCAAGCCAAGGCTGTATGAAAGCTCTTTACCACAACCATACAGTCCTGCCCCAGTGCCTTCTTTAGTTTTGGATCCGTCAGTGTACCATGTAGGTCCACTTTGAATCCTGGTTTCAATTCCTTTGTCCCATTCACTACGTTCTGGATATGCTATAGTGAATTTCCTTTCACTTGCTTTCTTAGGTATCAATTTGTCTGATCCCATAGTCATAAAATGGTCCAGACCTTTGTCCCTAGAGAATTGCATGTGACCGAAGCATTGTAGTTCCAACTTTTCAATGCCATTACACCGAAGTCTATAAAGACCCGCTCGCGCCTCCGCTTCTACCCAGATATGAAGAGGGGGCAGGTCCAATAGGACTTCCATGGCAGCTGTAGGAGTAGTCCTAAAAGCCCCTGTTATGCCAATGCAGGCCAGTCTCTGTAGCTTGGAGAGCTGATCCTTGCATGACTTCAGTTGAGTCCTAGGCCACCAAACAAAAGCAGCATAGGTAATAATGGGTCTGACCATTGTGATATAAATCCAGTATACCAGCTTAGGTCTTAGTCCCCACTTTTTGCCAAGCATTGTCCTGCATGTCCAAAAGGCCCTATAAGCCTTGTCGATACATGCATCTGCTTGCCTTTTCCAGGTTAGTCCCTTGTCTAGAATAACTCCAAGGTATTTAACCTCATTGCAGAATTGCACTACCCGCCCCCCGAGTCTGGGTTCCCTTAAGTTCCCCAGATCCCGGCGTCTGGTAAATGGTACAATTTTCATTTTGCTTGGATTCACAGACAGTTCACATCTGTTGCACCAGCTTTCTACTTTTCCTAGTGCCACTTGTAGCACATCGGAAACCGTGCCGGGGAATTTCCCTTTGATTATAATTGCTATGTCATCAGCGTAGCCCACCGTGAAATAGCCACTACTGTTGAGATCCCTAATCAGGCCATCCACAACAAGGTTCCACAACAGGGGCGATAGTACGCCTCCCTGAGGACATCCCCTTGATGTGAGGACATGAATGGTCTCTCCGCATATCGTCGATATATTGCTCCTGTCCTCCAGCATGCATTGTATCCACCGAAGAACAGTGCTTGGAATACCATGTTCCTTCGCCGAATGGATGATGGCCTTGACAGAGGTTCTATCAAAAGCGCCCTCAATGTCCAGAAAAGCTCCTAGAGCAATCTCCTTATCATAAAGTGCCTTCTCCAGGTTGGTTACAACATAGTGAAGAGCAGTTTCAGTAGATCTGCCTGGTTGGTAAGCACATTGGTACTTGTGAAGAGGATAATCCCTCAGCACGCATTCCCTAATGTACCCATCGACAAGTTTCTCCATTGCCTTCAGCAGAAAAGATGATAGGCAAATTGGTCGGTAGGCCTTGGCGTCAAAGTAATTGGGACGCCCAGGCTTAGGTATATAGGCCACTCTTACCTGCTTCCAGGCCGTGGGTATGTGCCCAAAAGCTAGACTGGCTCTAAATATGTAGCATAGCAGGGATGCTATTGAGTCAATCCCTTGCTGTAGTAAAACGGGTATCAGTCCATCTGGCCCTGCTGATTTATAAGGTTCAAATGAGCTGATGGCCCATTTGATTCCGGTTTGATTGAATATTGCCCGCGTCAGTTGCCAATCCTCCCTGTCTGTCTTGATATTTGACTCCAGGTTTGGTTGCCCCTGTCCGCAGTGCAGTTCCTCAATCTCCCGTGACCCTGGAAAATGAACCTCATACATTGCTCTTAGAGTTTCTTTTCCAGTCATTGTATACGTGCCATCAGCTAGTTTTATGGTACCTAGCTGATGCGTGTTACCTTTAGCTAGAGCCTTCACGAGTCTAGCACCACTGGAAACATGTTCAATGCTCCCGCAGTACTCCCTCCATGAAGTTCTCTTAGCCTTCCTTATTTGAAAATTGTATCGGGTAAGTTCGGTCTTATATCTATCCCAATCCCCCGTTACTTTAGCCAGGTTGAAGAGTCTCCTGCAGCTGTGTCTAAGTTCGCTAAGCTCCTTAGACCACCAAGGTACACTCCTTGGTGTGGAAGCAACCTTAGCTTTGCAGTTTGTAGTGTAAGATAGGAGAATGGCCTGTTGCAGCTGGTCAACAGCCAGCTCCAAATCTACCACCGAACGAATGTTCTTTGATATGCCCTGTGTAAGTCCTAAAAGGTCTTTTTGGTATGAAGGCCAATTAGTGTCTTTAGGGTTTCTATATGTCACTGGTTCAAAGCCCTGCGACCCTATCTTAAACTTAATATATCTATGATCTGACACAGATATGTCAGATGATACATGCCAATTGTTTACCAACCTCCCAATGAGAGTGGTTCCAAGTGTAATGTCAATGACTTCCTTCCTGGTTGATATAACAAAGGTAGGTTCATTGCCTCTGTTCAGAATATCTAGGTTAGTACTTACCAGGTATTCTGAAAGTAGCTCTCCTCTTCTGTTGATGCCTGTGCTCCCCCAAATAGTGTGGTGTGCATTGGCATCACATCCGAGTATGAGCTCCTTTCCTGATGTCATTGCATAGTGAATGAGGTCCTTCATGATGGCAGATAGCGGATCCTCTTCTTCATAGGGTAGGTATGCAGAGGCCAACAAGAGTGGCCTGCTGTCTCCCTGTACCCTCATGGTCATTTCAATGGTCGTTACATCCCTGGAACAAAATCGTATAATAGGGATAGCCTTAACCCATTTTTTCATGTAGATGCAGGTTCTTGTATCCCCTGTACTACCTGAACTGAAGATTGTGCCACTGGCACAGTTAAGTCCTCTTATCTGACCCTTGTAAACCCAAGGTTCCTGAATTAGAGCTATGTCAATATTTTCTACTGCTAGTTTCCTGCATAAGGCAGCAGATGCAGCCTTGCTGTGGTGTAGATTTATCTGTATTAGTGACAGTTCCTCCATAGCAAAAAGAAATACAGAAAGGGAAAGAGAATGATTTCTTACCTTAATTGGAACCAGCTCCCTGAGTCTCCATGGCCTCCGGTGCGGTCCCCGTGGCCTCGGCTCCCTCAGTTGCCTTGTCCCCCTTGTCGCCTTCTGCTCCTTTGCTCTTGTTTGGATCAGCCAGGATCTTAAAAAGACCCCAGTCTAGTCCCGTATATGCCCCCATGTTGGCATCCTTGATGGCTTTAGCTGAATCCTGGTCCACAAGGAGAATAAGCCTCTGTCCCGTGGAGTCAGCCTGTCTGTTTAGCACCTTCCAGTGCTCTGTATTGAGGCCTTTGTTGAGAACCTTCAACCGTCTCAGCAGCACATTCGCGTCCTCGGTCATGACATCCCGAGTCCTGAAGGCTACCTTGACAGGTCTGGGCAAGTCCCTGGCCTCAATAACCTTAAGTATCAGACCGTCCCCAAGATTCTTCTCATTGAGTGTGGTCCTTACCCAGTTGGCACTAAATTCATCATCACAGTAATATATCATAGCGCCTTCTTGGAGAGTGAAAGTTCTGAGCCGCGGAGCTGGTGCGCCTTCAGCGATCCCGTCCACCGCCCTCAGAATCTCCCCCAAAATAAGTTTGACTTCCTCTTCCAAGAGTTTAGCCTCAGGGTACTTATCCTTAACAATTGCCATCTTATGTGATGTCAGTGCCTCCCTGTAAGTGACCCCAGGTTCCATTTGGTCCCTGGGTCTTTTCTGGTATGGCCTGACATCAGGTGGCGTATCATTCATCGGTCTGGTTCTTTTGACTGACCCAGACTTGTTTGGCGTGTAGTAGGTATGTCTTTCCTGACCCGGTTGTTTTGAACCCCCGGTGTTAGATTGAGCATCCTCCTGTAACCTTTTTAGTTTCCTTCTGGCTGCCCCTGATAGCTTCTTTTGCAGGTGCAACCGGTTGATTCCAGATGCCATCTGGCCTACATCTCTATCATCAGATATGCTGGAGGTACCAGCTGCCTGAGGTTGAGTAGTTTGTCGCAGGTCTTTCTCCAAGTCCCTGTGATCTGACAGGTTCTTCTCAGAGTCCCTGTGTTCAGCAGATTTGTCGTCAGGTTTGCTGGAACTGCCAGCTCCCTTAGTTGGTATATTTTCGGACAGGTTCTGCTTAGAGTCCCTGCCCTCTTCTGTTTTATTATTATGTTTTAATTCATTCGGTTCCATATTAGTCCCACGAGTAATGGGGAATAGAAGTCAACACGTGCAGAGCCCCATACACGTGCAAGGTTACATACAACAGGGTGTCACCTGGTGCCCTGAGGGGATCGTTAGAGACACTGTCTTTCGCCCCAGTGCCACTCAGCTCTCGGCACGATGCCTTCCACCTTAGCTTAGGTGACCAGAGCCCATTTCGTTGTACCGGGTCTCCAACTGGGAGAATCCCGGCCAGGTCACCTACTGGGTGTCCCTGTGTGGGATGGTTTTTCCGATGTTAAGCCGCTTCTTCGTCTGGTGTCTAACCTGTGGCCTCCCTGGCATGAGAGACTCTGCCGGTGACAAGCACCTCCAGTACAGCCCACAGGATCGCTGACACACACAAGCCCCCCCACCTCTTCAAGGTGATGCGGCTTCTAGGGGGGGAGGTGGAGAGGTTACTCTTCGGATTTCGATTCTTGGATCAACGCCAAGGACATACAAAAACAATGAGCGATGAATTTTACATCACGCTGTTGAGCGAATCCTCTTCCGATATTTTCACCTCAAACAGGCTTTCTAGCTTTCAGGTGCAGTTGGCACAAAATGTCTGTCTGGAGAGGGGGGAATGGTTATGTGGGCTGTGTGAATTGTCTTATCCTAAAGGTTATGAAAACGTAACGCTCAATGGCGATGACGTCAGTGGGGGTCAAGATGTCGTATCACAAAACATTTTAATCACTAGATTTGGTAGAATAGTGTTTCCTAAACGAAATTACAGAACGTTCCAAGAACTCTACGTAGACATCCGGGATAGGATAAAAGACGATTCCCTCAAAGAGTTGTTGGTGGGCGAACTTCATGCAAATCTAATTAATCATCAGTCGGAAATTACAATGATTAAGAAACTGGGGAGGGAACATGCCTGGAGAGCTGTAGCAAACGACGTTTCCGAAAATTCAAACAGCATACAGACGTCTTTAACGCTCCGCGACGAGAGCGGTGCAATAGCCAGGAATTACGTCATATATTTTCCCGTCCAAATTTATTACGGTATAGGCGATCTCCTGGATACCATTAAAAATTCCCTGCCCACTTTTGAAGCTTATTCTTTAGTAAATAAAGCAATGATAAAAATGATTACAACCGATATGAACACGCTTTTCTTGCGTACAGATAAAAAACAGTTTGTTCCAACGAAAATGGAGACGGAACCCATCTTTGTCTATTGTAGCCTCATAGAACCACAATTGATTGGTGATTCTTATGTAAGATGTCTAAGGATTATACAATTCCCTAAAATCAACGGGCATCACGTTTTCGACAAAGTTTATTACGTTCCCGTAGAGAAAACTAGTTTTCAGACGATAGGTATCGAATTGACGGACAAATACGGTGAACTAGCACGTATTAGCAGTTCCGTAAAACCCACCATGCTCGTCTTACATTTTAAAAGGAGACGTTCCACCCTCTGACGTTTTAGTCGAGATGGATCCACTAACATCGTACTATGTCAATCAGATGGGAGGACGATTGGGCGATCTCGTCGGACCGTTGTACATGGGCTCCCCTTTCCTTCAGCACGGACAGGGGATAGGAAGTTTTCTCGGTGGTCTGTTTAGAATTATCAAACCTGTCCTCGTATCGGGAGCTAAAGCAGTAGGACGCGAAACTCTTTCAACAGGGGCAAATATCCTTTCTGACATTGCAAGTAAGAAAAGGGATGAAAAAGTAGGGAATATCGTTGCAAACAGGTTAACAGAGTCAACTCATCGTCTTGTCAACAAAATGCAGGGAAAGGGTAGGAAAAAGAGAAAATCTAGGGTAGAACCTGTGGTGGCCAGGGATATATTTAGCGAGACCAAACGACGAAAGCGTTCATAACGTTCAGGATGTTTGGCTGTACCAAGTCAGAGTTCGACATCTTTGCCAGGAAACCTCTCCAGTCTTCGGTGTTGGGCAACGTCACTACGATATGCAAACCCATCGCTCCCGTAGAACAGTCCGTTTTAGAATTTGTCATTTCCGCGGATAACGAACACTATACAGACTTGAATATTTTGTTAATGGTAAATGGGAAATTTGTAAAAGGGGACGGTTCTAGTTTAGGAGCCGACGACAATGTTACAGGTATAAACAATACATTGCATTCGCTGTTTAGTCAATTAAGCATAAGTTTGAACGGTACTTCTGTAACACCTTCCGAGGACTTGTACAATTATAGGGCTTATTTTGAAACACTCTTAGCTTACGGGCAGGACGCTGCGAAAAGTCATTTGACGACGGCTTCCTGGTATTTGGATAATGCTTTATCCGGTCTCACGGGGGACGATGAGAAAAAGAACGGTACTTTGGGACCGGGATACTCAAACAAGGGATGGGTCGAGAGATTCGAAAAAGGAAAAACCTCCAAGGAAATGGTTATGATAGGTAAATTGCACGGGGATTTATTTAACGTTTCGCAACTCTTGTTGCCAGGGGTGAAAATCGCCATTAAATTAACCAAGTCTAAGAGGGAATTCTATATGATTGGTGAAAAGGACGATACCAAGGCTTACTTTAAATTCCACGATGCGGCTTTGTATGTGAAACAAGTTAGAGCTTCTCCTAATATTTTAACGGCCCACGCTAAAACCTTGGCCCTCGGACATAATGCTCGCTACGATATCACAAGGGTGGATGTGAAAACGTTTACTTTCAGTCAGGGCAGTCAAGCAGTGTCTCTGGATAATGCCATATTGGGCACCATTCCTAAACGTATTCTCTTTGCCATGGTACAAAACAGCGCATTCACGGGGACGGTAATGTCCAATCCCTATGATTTACGACATTTCAATCTAAATTCTTTTGTCATGTTTGTGAACGGACAACAGATCCCCCCTGAGGGCCTCTCAATTTCCACAGATAACGAAAAATTGTCGACTTTGGCTTATCATACTCTATTTAGCGGTTCCGAGATACATCATTTCAACAGCGGAATGCAAATCACTCACGATATGTATATAACAGGTTTTTTCATGTTGCTCTTTGATCTTACCCCTGATAGTGCCGCCTCGGAAGGACACAAAATCTAGCCAATAACGGAAATTTGAGAATCGAGGCAAAATTCGATAAAGCTCTGCCTACGGCAATCACCTGTATCGTTTACTCGGAATACGAAAACTGTATCGAAATCAATAACCATAGTCATATCATAACAGATTTTTAATGAATTCCCTTCAAATCGAACACGCTTTGCGACATGTCGATGGTTTTGCAGGAGTTTATCCTAGCGATTGTTTGCCTACATTTATTCACAATAATCAAAATTTCTTTGTTATCAATTTCGATCCTAGCTCTCTTCCGGGTTCTCATTGGGTTGCTATCTGTTTTAAAAAGGGTTGTATTTCGATTCATACGGCCTTCCGCCACTAGTTCCCTCCATAAAACAGTTTATTAGTCGAAATTGCACCTTCTGGACATTTAATAAAACACAGCTACAAGACGAGTACTCATCAGTCTGTGGACAGTACGTCTGTATGTTTGTTCACTGTATGAACAAAGGACTGAACTTGAAGGAGTTTGTGGACCTCTTTGGAACAAAGCCAGACCTCCAGGTCGTTTCCATGTTTCGGGCGGTCTTTGGACCTCCGTGTGGAAATAGACGAGGTGGCCAAGGATGTCTTTCACGCCTATAAAAAGGTGAGTACAATTTTGTTTTAACATCAGTCTTTGTCAAGATGGTTCGGGCTTTGGTGGTCGATTTTGAGTACCTCTCCGGGGCAAAGAGGGAACCTATTGTTAAAGAAATTGCTCTTTGTAGAAACGATAATGTTATACAGACCTACCATTTTACCAGCCCTTACGCCGGAAATCCTAAGATTTTCGAGCAAAACAACGACAATAAGAACGGAATACATTTCTCAGACGGATTCATACCGTACGCTGCTATGAATACTATTTTAAACGACGTAGTGGCAGGTTACAATGCACTCTACGCATTTGGTCAAGAAAAATGCGAATTTCTAACAAGTATCTGCAACAGAACGTTTATTAATCTAGAATAGTTTTATTGTCCTCCTCCAGGCCATTTGTTGCATACATACAACTGTGGGCTACCTTGTCACAAATTCCCCGCCGTTCCTTGTGCCCTGAAACATGCCCACGCCATGCTACAATGGCTAGATTTTAACAATCTTGTAAAGCTGAATAAACGCTGTCCTGCAGACAACTTGCTAAGACACGATGCATCGTTTGTTTCAGCATAAAACTGTCTTCTACGTCATCAGAGCAGTTTACGCCTTGACCATGGGGAGAAAGGATATGAGAAAAATAGCAAATTCGAGGTGCAAAAAGAGGGTTACGCCGACACCAGGGCATCATAGACATGCTTTGCTACGCCGAACATATTTTTTAAACCCTAAAAGGACCTTGTACCTCAGTTTTGGGTATTACCCATCCATGAACTATTCTACGGCTGTTGAAATTGGAAAAAGTGGTGGAAAAAGTGTAATACTGACTCCATACTATTTTAGCTCTATCCTTATGCACCTCCCCAAACTATGCGAACATCTCTGCTCCAAACTACCCTACAGATGTGTTGAAGAGAAAGTGCAACTCAAGACTAGAAAAAATCTAAAAGGTTGTTTGATTCATTGTGAGGGTAATTTTATTATTTTATCTGTGGATGAAATAAACTTTCTCACGCTCCACAGTACATCTCTGTTGAATATTGTTTCGAAATATTCCATGATTCAGCAGGACGTGAAATCCATTGCAGACATTGTTGAACCACAAGAAAGTATGTACAATTTGACAATGTACGAACTGTTGAAGGACGATCTTCAAATAAACCATTGTTACTAACATGTTTCATTTGTGCTTATTTCAAAAGAGCAACGGGGCAACCTTGATTGCTTCTTTCTTTTTTTTTTACGTTTATGCCTAGAACCACAATCCTCTTATCCTACACATCGTTTTCATAAATTAGTTTAAGCAAACGGATTCTAGGTCATCGTGTTATGGTGAGTATAATTTTATTTTTACAAGTTTCAGTTGCATATGTCAAAGGTTATCTTGCAGATGTACGCAATATAGGATCTTCCTGTGTTCAAGGAGGTGACGGCGAGGTTATCTGGTGTGCTGATGTAGTATCTCAGCTAGCAACATTAATGCTTGCAATATAACTTCATTTCAGATTAAAAAGTTAATTGAGTTTTATTTTTATGATAGGCTTAAGCTAGACCAGGCCCGCGCCTATTATAGATATGTCTATACCCTTTGTTTTTTTAACATAATATTACATCTCAAAATATTTTTTTGTTTTTGTTTTGAGTTTATTTAATGAGGATAGGCTAACATGGTATAGGCCCCCGCCTATAATCGATAGGCCTATTTCGATACACTTACGGTTTGTTTTTTAAACAAAATATTATTATTATTATTATTGTTTTTTGGGTTTTGAGTTTATTTAATGAGGATAGGCCAACCAGGTTTTGGCCTACGCCTATAATCGATAGGCCTATATGGAATACACTTTATTTTTTATATTTATCGGTCATAGCACCTCTCAATTTTTTAAATATTTTGTTTATACATTTGCAGCTTGAGATTTGGGTAGGGTATGGGTAAGGTAAGTATCCTGTGCCTTTGGTAAACAATGCAAAATCTATGATCAGTGCGGAGCCCAAAAACCAGACTCCAACTAGGCATAAACAGGAGGAGCTCGCAATTCAGAGCAAGCGAGATAAGGAAAAACAGTTATCGGAACGGCTAAGTACTAAACCACCAACTGCGGCTAGCACCAAGGAAGGTCTGAAAGGAGGTTAGGTTAGTAGAAGATTATATCTTGATTAATAAACAATTCCAAGAGGAGGAAAATATAGGAACGTGACTGGGAACACCAGAGTAGATCGATATTAACCAATGTGAACAACTTCAAGCCTGCGCGGGGAGGAGGAAGGGGAACAATATAAACACCCACAAGAAAATCCAAACTTCAAGAACATTAACAATTTTAATTCCCCATAAAATTCAGAATATATATATCTTGAGGGACAACGTTATCAATAACAAATTCAGTAATAAATATAAAAAAACATACAACCCTTATACAACTCTTATATCAGATCTTGGAATATGCAAATAGAATACTTTGACTACACCAGAGAAACACAGTGAACTACACGTGGCACCCTAGAATCTAAATCTGCATAATTTGAAAATAGCCCAGTCAAATGTTACCAAAAAAATGCGTGAACTTACATTAAATGGAGTATTAATGATTTTTGGAGGGGAGTTTAGGACCATTGCTGGGATCACAAATCCAGATTTGCAACCCTCAGAAACCTGTGCTCGCTGAATGGCGGTCGAAATAAACCGGTTTTTTCGGACTTTTTTCGGTTTTTCGACTATATCTCCTAAACTATGCGTTTGTTGGAAATAATATTTCTTAGCTTTTTTAAAGTAAATTAAATTGTCTAAAATATGAGATCAAAATCGCTTTTTTAAGTTATATGGTTACCGAGATATGACTTTTCAAAGATTGGCCTATTTTTCAAAAAAGTTAAAATTTTAAGTTTTCTTCGTGTTTCGAACTGAATACCGGCACAATGACACGTCCTACAGAAAAGTCAAGAGAACAAACGTTGTAGATAATTTAATAAGCTTTAATTTGAGCTATAGCTGGTTCTTTTAGCTCAGATAGTCTCGTCATAAATGACAAAAACCGAAAAGATGAACAAATGCTTTTTTGGGTGAAAGTTGAGTAACATCGTTTCCTCCACCAACATCTTAAATTTTTTGGTAACATGTTGGCGGATAGTATCTTATAACTGTGTATAGAAACTATTTGTGTGTATATGTGTCTATGGGAGATGGATTTTGCCAGGAAAAAATATTTAAGCAGAATATTTCATAAAAATGTATTTACTTTTAAACCAACAGGCATATTTAAACCATGTGTGAGGTTCCTGGTATGGGATGGTATGGGACCTGGGAAGTCGAGGGTGGGGTGATGTCTTCATCCTCACTTGAAGAAATGTCATTCTGGGGTGTGGGCACATTGCATTTCAGCCCAGTTTTGCGGCAGTTGCAGCCCCCAGCGCAGCCCATCTTACACTTGCACGAGATCAGTTGCAGAAGGGTTTGAGGGGCTGGTTCAACTTCCATTGCAATTGGAGTAAGCCCAACTTGTCCAACTTCCACCTCAATCCGTGAGTTTTTTCCACCCCAACCACTTTTGTACCTGCGAAAAAGTAGAATGAAAATTAGTTACCGTATTCTATAATATTTCAAAGCATACACATGGTTTACGTGTATAAGTGAACAAAGAAATTTACGAACATAATGATAGGAAATGTACATAGACATACCTGGTGATACATACAATAAGCATGATATTTTGCAGCATCTGTGGTTGGTGACAAACGGGCGAAGTTGCCTTTGGCTGTCAGGTCGTTGAGGGTGGTGTCAGTCGCTCCTTCATAAAGTGCGACGAGGTACTTCTCCCCAGCTGCAGCTATTTCATCGTGACTCATATCTGGGTGGAGGAAGACTCCTCCTTGCCTGAATAGTGCTGGGTTCTTGAGGAAGGTTTGACAAATTTGGTTTTCCCCTGCCTGAAAGGGGCCCGGGAGAGGTTCCGGTGGTGAACGATGTAGATGAATATTGGACGTCTGGCTCCCCTCTTCTGGAAGTAGATGTATTTTTTGGAACTCAAACCAACTAATAACACAAGCAGGTCCACATCTTCCACTATGATTACAACCTTCTCAGAAGAGTCAGCATTGGTGATGGCAGCTCTAACAATGTCAGCATCAGCATCCTCTTCTGTCACCTCAACACCATGCTGCTCAAATCCAGTTTTCAGTAGCTCTATCAGCGTATGCTTATTAGTGTCGTTCGATAAGAACTTCTCTTGCTTGATGTTGGAAATTGAAGCTGATAGGACAATGTCACTGCAATTGAGGGCGTCTGAGACGTTTGGCGCTTTTGGTACTTTCTTGAGAGGCGTCCCCCGGGTATCCATCGAAGACAATGGGTTACATCTGTCCCAAAATGGTTTTTTTACAAAATGAATGTAGCCGTCAATGATGGTCTTCACTGATGCATTTTGATGCAACACACAATTGTGGAGCAAGTAGCCACCATAGAGCACGATATGGATATTTGCATCTAGGGAGATGTTGGTAGTGAGGGATGTGAAACACGAATATACCTAGGTAGAGCTGCCTTTGTTCCCTTCCTCACTCCAGCTTCGTTGAAAAGAGACATACTTGATATTTAAAGTGGGCTTTCAACTCTGCGTCGGATTTTTATGGTGATGCTAACTCGCTGAAATATTGTGAAAGGGTCAACTTCAATCTTCTTATTCGTGACTTGTATGGAATTATTGACGCTTGCCAAGGTAACAAATTGCAACCAAGGTAACAACGTTGTCTTTACGTTTTAATCCAACTTTCCCAAATGTCTGGTTTTCTATGTTAACCACTCCTTCTGTTCCCAGTTCAATTTAACAATTGACTTCATAGCCTCCAACAATCCCACTGCTAATAGAAACTATTTTGTCAGTAACGGGGAACTGATCTCGTGCAAGTGCAAGATGGGCTGCGCTGGGAGCTGCAGCTGTCGGAAAACTGGGCTGAAATGGTCAGCTTTGTGCACTTTCTGCAAGGGAAAAATTCTGCCGCAATGTTCCCACACCCCAGAATGTCATTTCTTCAAGTGAGGATGAAGACATCACCCCACCCTCGACTTCCCAGGTCCCATACCATCCCATACCAGGAACCTCACACATGGTTTAAATATGCCTGTTGGTTTAAAAGTAAATACATTTTTATGAAATATTCTGCTTAAATATTTTTTCCTGGCAAAATCCATCTCCCATAGACACATATACACACAAATAGTTTCTATACACAGTTATAAGATATTATCCGCCAACATGTTACCAAAAAATTTAAGATGTTGGTGGAGGAAACGATGTTACTCAACTTTCACCCAAAAAAGCATTTGTTCATCTTTTCGGTTTTTGTCATTTATGACGAGACTATCTGAGCTAAAAGAACCAGCTATAGCTCAAATTAAAGATTATTAAATTACCTACAACGTTTGTTCTCTTGACGTTTCTGTAGAACGTGTCATTTTGCCGGTATTCAGTTCGAAACACGAAGAAAACTTAAAATTTTAACTTTTTTGAAAAATAGGCCAATCTTTGAAAAGTCATATCTCGGTAACCATATAACTTAAAAAAGCGATTTTGATCTCATATTTTAGACAATTTAATTTACTTTAAAAAAGCTAAGAAATATTATTTCCAGCAAACGCATAGTTTAGGAGATATTGTCGAAAAACCGAAAAAAGTCCGAAAAAACCGGTTTATTTCGACCGCCATTCAGCGAGCACAGGTTTCTGAGGGTTGCAAATCTGGATTTGTGATTCCAGTAATGGTCCTAAACTCCCCTCCAAAAATCATTAATACTCCATTTAATGTAAGTTCCTATGTAACATTTGACTGGGCTAAAAAGTCCTATACGAAACTGGGACACTTCTATAATATAGCAATAACGATTGGAGAGCAATGGCCACAAGAGGCCCCAAAAGGAAGATAGCCCAAGAATATGTTATTCCCAAACGAATAAATATAATTTAATCGTCAGGCAAATATCTTCAAGCAAACATCACCACTTAAACAGTGAATGCGGGATAATTATTTATATTAACTATATGAAAATTTTTTCAATTAAATATTAACTCAGCAGAGGGCCAGGCAGATTCGAGACAAGACAAAAAGGCAGAACCAAATTTATTTTAATACTCATTAACTAGAACTGCTGAAATATCATAACAGAAGCAATACTAGAAGTTTTAGTTAGGAAGGTAACGGGATATCACAGTTAAAGTTAACTTCAGTAGAAACATCAAACATGAAAACACCCATTATGAATAGGTAAAATCAAGTTACCTGAAGGGTATGTTAAATTGAAAATCAAACTAGATAATTAATTATATTAACCAAAAGGAAATATCCAAGTTACTTTTAACTAGAGCACATAAAAGTTACTATAAAAGGGCAAAACTATCTGAAGATTTATAATTAAATCAAAAGGTTTAAGATAAATATGAATATTTTACCAAGGAAAAGGTAAGACAAATTTGACTAGGAGAAGCTTGAAAATGTAAAAGGGGCCAATTGCAGAAAAATATGCAAAACAGCCTAAACTAGCTCAAGCTTGAAGATAAAATAAATGCCAGCTTATATATGGAATTTTACCAATGACCCAATAGATGCTTAAAGGGAAATTTCAATATATTTTACAGAAAAATATACAACAGCTTTAATTAGGTCAAGTTTGAAGATACTATAAATGGCAGGTTTTATATGCAAATTTAGCCATGACCCAATAAATGGTTAAAGGGAAATTTCAATATATTTTACAGAAAAATATACAACAGCTTTAATTAGGTCAAGTTTGAAGTTACTATAAATGGCAGGTTTTATAAGCAAATTTAGCCAAACCCAATAAATGGTTAAAGGGAAATTTCAATATATTTTACAGAAAATATACAACAGCTTTAATTAAGTCAAATTTAAAGTTACTATAAATGGCAGGTTCTATATGCAAATTTAGCCAAGACCCAATAAATGGTTGAAGGGAAATTTCAATATATTGTACAGAAAATATACAACAGCTTTAATTAAGTCAAGTTTGAAGTTACTATAAATGGCAGGTTTTATATGCAAATTTAGCCATGACCCAATAAATGGTTAAAGGGAAATTTCAATATATTTTACAGAAAAATATACAACAGCTTTAATTAGGTCAAGTTTGAAGTTACTATAAATGGCAGGTTTTACAAGCAAATTTAGCCAAGACCCAATAAATGGTTAAAGGGAAATTTCAATATATTTTACAGAAAATATACAACAGCTTTAATTAAGTCAAATTTGAAGTTACTATAAATGGCAGGTTCTATATGCAAATTTAGCCAAGACCCAATAAATGGTTGAAGGGAAATTTCAATATATTTTACAGGAAAATATGTAACTAACTTTAACTGGATCAAGCTTGAAATTACCATAAATGGCAGCTACTATGGAAATTTACCAATGACCCCATAAATTGTTAAAGAAAATTCAATACATTTTACAGAAAAATATTTAACTATCTTTAATTAGATCAAGCTTGTAGTAACTATAAATGGTAGCTACTATATGGAAATTTACCAAAGACCCAATAAATGGTTAAAGGGAATATCATTATATTTTACAGAAAAATATGTAACTAACTTTAATTAGATCAAGCTTGTAGTAATTATAAATGGTAGGTCTAACTTGACAGCAAACTGAAAAACTAATTTTATGTAAATCAGGGGGACTATAAGCATGACCTTACAGAAGGGGGCGTCATCAAGAACCTATCCAGGTGACCCTGAAACAATAGCTGCTTCTGAATGACATAAAACGCCTACCTAACATGAAAACTTGCAGAAGGTACCATATTTATAAGTAAGGCGAAAACACTTTATAATTACTGCGCAACATAAATATCATGGCAAATTAAGCCCATATATATATATATATATATATATATATGCGTAGAGTGCAAGCACGTCCCACAAAGAATTTACCAAATGCATTAAAGGGGTGACGTCACTTGGGTCGCATGCTCAACATGGCTACAGACAATTTGCATTACTTTTGGCTAACTTTAACCACCCACAAAAACATTATTCAAAAGAATACATCACCTTAGCAAATGAATAGCGTGTCTATAAGCAATATTTAAATCTGAATTAGAGAATAATAATAATAGTCATTTCATGGCAGAATAGACAACTATGAGTATGAAATGTTTCGAGGTTTCACGTTTAGTAAAATGACAGTGAAGGCTTCTGAGCTAACGTCAAATTTATCCATTATAAGTTACAAAAATCTTAAGCATGATAAAACGGAAAGATCGGCACTCACCATAGCCAGCCGGAGATCCGAGGAAAACAACTCCACACTAGAAAAACTCGACAGGTACTGACGGGAATGGCCGCTCGGCCACCAGCACGCCCCGAAACTTAGGGTAGATGGCAGCACATAACGAAACATAAGAACCGCACATCCAAGGAGGAAGCAATTAGGGAGACGGAGAATTTACCTCCGTCTCAGCCTCCTCTCTGGGTGGGCTCAAAATTTAGAAGCTTCAAGGGTAGAAGACCCAAAAAATGAAAAAGAACACATGAAACCTCAAAACGCTAAAGTTAATCACATACAGGCAAGATAAATGCACTAGTTAAGATAGTACCCTATATACATGAGCATATAGCCATTCAATTTAAATTAAACACTCAAACAACTCATAGTTAACACCAATAAGTATCCAATTAGTAAGGTGAAAAATTTTGCTCAAAAAGTCCATGTCTTGATGCAGAGTACCATATAAGATGTGTCCTTCAAATTTGTTTAAATCAATGCATAATATATAGAATATGTGCCTGAAATAAAACATCAACACCATCCATATTTTCACACATTTCTTAAATTCAGAATTTTATCTTTTAAATTAGAAAGTCTTCTTGAGGTTTAGTCTTTCTTTAGATTCGTGGATAATAATTTTTAAGTTCAAATTTTTATGCTTGAGGTTACCTAACATATAGTCTCTTTTTTTTTACCTTTCATTACATTTAATTTGTTGCGACTCTTAGATTAGATAACACCCTCAGAATTTGTCATAGCAGACCACAAATACAAAATACTGCCAAAATATAATGAGGGAAATTGACACTTTTGCTTTTAGATAGGGCCCAAAATTGGGTTACCACTATACCTGAATAACACTAGGGAAAAACTGGGGAAAGCACCACTATATCTCACTTACAGCAGTAGGTGACCACCATAGGTAACAGATCACCATACATAAGTAGGTACGCCAACGCCCACATGTCCAAATGAGGCAAGGGAGAGATGGCCGAAGATCAGAGCCCAGCCAAGGTCCATCTGTGGCTGAACAGGCAACATCATAGTAGTAGAAGGTAGGTGCGTAGAAAAGGGGGGGGGTAACTGTAGAATACCAGCATAGCTCAAAGATCGACGACTGCTGTAGAGAAGAAGATTACGAGGCTCCGGCCACCAGAGTCCAGTGGCAAAACAAGTAGGGGGTGCACTCCCCAATGAGCCAAGTACAGGAGACTCTCTGAGCATGGAGCTCTCATGCCCAGAAGAATGCACAGCAGGAGCAGCTTGGTCTCCAAACCAAGAAGAAGACGGGGACGATGGTCCCTCCATCCAGAAGTTGATCCGGAAGGTAAACATGAAACAGAGTGGTAACCATTAGCTCGGGAGTGAATATATATATATATAGGTGAAATATTAACACTCCGGCTATCTTGCTTGAGTCACTAATAATAATTGTCGAAGATGATTCTAAGTGTCTTTAATAAAAGGTCTTTGTTGCTTTCAACTTAATAATATCAATTTTGCAATTTCTCTTCAGGCAGGGTGTTGAAACATTAACAATGGGGCAGCTCGTTGATAATTAAGCGTTCACTGTTTTTGTTTTATTTACTATCAGTAGAATGCATCACTTTCTTAAATTTTTCTTTTTAAAATCCACTTCGTAGAATATAAAGATGTCCCTTTTTTCTTCTTCTTCTTCTTCTTCTTTTTTTTTTTTTGAAGACGTGGAGTACACTGTACTTCCACAGAAGTCATATATTGTGGTTTACAAGTCTCGAAGGTCATTAATACATATATCCATATGTTATCATTTAATTATTATTATTATTTTTTGAGGATTCTCCTTTTTTGACGAGGGGTTTTTATGTTCTGAGCTCAGAGGATAATGACTAATTTATGTAGGGGCCCCACAACTTTGAGTACCCTAAGAATGGAGTCCCGGAAATCCAACCGACCCAGTAAGTACCGACCAATCCGCAAATCATTTTTACAATGCTTAAAAAACTTATTTTTTTTTACTTACTTACTACACAACTTACAGAAGCCAAACCAACATGAAACCAAGAAATATAAATATAATTATCATTAGAAGCTACTTTAAAACAAGAGCATTCCCTTCAAAGGAACCTCAAAAGAGCCATGAAATGCACAAAAAACTATACACATGTAAGTGCTCAAATAGAAATTTACAATGACTTCAACTGTACCTAATTTCAAATATTAACTCCTCTTTATGGAGAAACTCCAATGATAGTTGAGTTCTTAAAGGCATGACGCAAATATCAAAAGAAACTAGAAGAAATTTAAGACTCGGCCCCAGGAGGACACAGACTCCCAACAAACGCAAGATATAAATACCCTAAACGTCTCCTATCCTCAAAAAGATAAAGCAATAGAATAGCTTAAGAAAGGGGATGCAGGGCATCCAACCTCCTCTCTCCCCAATGATACTGCTACCAACTGCAGCTTGGGTTTTGGGTAGGGTATGGGTAAGGTAAGTATCCTGTGCCTTTGGTAAACAATGCAAAATCTATGATCAGTGCGGAGCCCAAAAACCAGACTCCAACTAGGCATAAACAGGAGGAGCTCGCAATTCAGAGCAAGCGAGATAAGGAAAAACAGTTATCGGAACAGCTAAGTACTAAACCACCAACTGCGGCTAGCACCAAGGAAGGTCTGAAAGGAGGTTAGGTTAGTAGAAGATTATATCTTGATTAATAAACAATTCCAAGAGGAGGAAAATATAGGAACGTGACTGGGAACACCAGAGTAGATCGATATTAACCAATGTGAACAACTTCAAGCCTGCGCGGGGAGGAGGAAGGGGAACAATATAAACACCCACAAGAAAATCCAAACTTCAAGAACATTAACAATTTTAATTCCCCATAAAATTCAGAATATATATATCTTGAGGGACAACGTTATCAATAACAAATTCAGTAATAAATATAAAAAAACATACAACCCTTATACAACTCTTATATCAGATCTTGGAATATGCAAATAGAATACTTTGACTACACCATAGAAACACAGTGAACTACACGTGGCACCCTAGAATCTAAATCTGCATAATTTGAAAAAGTCCTATACGAAACTGGGACACTTCTATAATATAGCAATAACGATTGGAGAGCAATGGCCACAAGAGGCCCCAAAAGGAAGATAGCCCAAGAATATGTTATTCCCAAACGAATAAATATAATTTAATCATCAGGCAAATATCTTCAAGCAAACATCACCACTTAAACAGTGAATGCGGGATAATTATTTATATTAACTATATGAAAATTTTTTCAATTAAATATTAACTCAGCAGAGGGCCAGGCAGATTCGAGACAAGACAAAAAGGCAGAACCAAATTTATTTTAATACTCATTAACTAGAACTGCTGAAATATCATAACAGAAGCAATACTAGAAGTTTTAGTTAGGAAGGTAACGGGATATCACAGTTAAAGTTAACTTCAGTAGAAACATCAAACATGAAAACACCCATTATGAATAGGTAAAATCAAGTTACCTGAAGGGTAGGTTAAATTGAAAATCAAACTAGATAATTAATTATATTAACCAAAAGGAAATATGCAAGTTACTTTTAACTAGAGCACATAAAAGTTACTATAAAAGGGCAAAACTCTCTGAAGATTTATAATTAAATCAAAAGGTTTAAGATAAATATGAATATTTTACCAAGGAAAAGGTAAGACAAATTTGACTAGGAGAAGCTTGAAAATGTAAAAGGGGCCAATTGCAGAAAAATATGCAAAACAGCCTAAACTAGCTCAAGCTTGAAGATAAAATAAATGCCAGCTTATATATGGAATTTTACCAATGACCCAATAGATGCTTAAAGGGAAATTTCAATATATTTTACAGAAAAATATACAACAGCTTTAATTAGGTCTAGTTTGAAGTTACTATAAATGGCAGGTTTTATATGCAAATTTAGCCAAGACCCAATAAATGGTTAAAGGGAAATTTCAATATATTTTACAGAAAATATACAACAGCTTTAATTAAGTCAAATTTAAAGTTACTATAAATGGCAGGTTCTATATGCAAATTTAGCCAAGACCCAATAAATGGTTGAAGGGAAATTTCAATATATTTTACAGAAAATATACAACAGCTTTAATTAAGTCAAGTTTGAAGTTACTATAAATGGCAGGTTTTATATGCAAATTTAGCCATGACCCAATAAATGGTTAAAGGGAAATTTCAATATATTTTACAGAAAAATATACAACAGCTTTAATTAGGTCAAGTTTGAAGTTACTATAAATGGCAGGTTTTATAAGCAAATTTAGCCAAGACCCAATAAATGGTTAAAGGGAAATTTCAATATATTTTACAGAAAATATACAACAGCTTTAATTAAGTCAAATTTGAAGTTACTATAAATAGCAGGTTCTATATGCAAATTTAGCCAAGACCCAATAAATGGTTGAAGGGAAATTTCAATATATTTTACAGGAAAATATGTAACTAACTTTAACTGGATCAAGCTTGAAATTACCATAAATGGCAGCTACTACGGAAATTTACCAATGACCCCATAAATTGTTAAAGAAAATTCAATATATTTTACAGAAAAATATTTAACTAACTTTAATTAGATCAAGCTTGTAGTAACTATAAATGGTAGCTACTATATGGAAATTTACCAAAGACCCAATAAATGGTTAAAGGGAATATCATTATATTTTACAGAAAAATATGTAACTAACTTTAATTAGATCAAGCTTGTAGTAATTATAAATGGTAGGTCTAACTTGACAGCAAACTGAAAAACTAATTTTATGTAAATCAGGGGGACTATAAGCATGACCTTACAGAAGGGGGCGTCATCAAGAACCTATCCAGGTGACCCTGAAACAATAGCTGCTTCTGAATGACATAAAACGCCTACCTAACATGAAAACTTGCAGAAGGTACCATATTTATAAGTAAGGCGAAAACACTTTATAATTACTGCGCAACATAAATATCATGGCAAATTAAGCCCATATATATATATATATATATATGCGTAGAGTGCAAGCACGTCCCACAAAGAATTTACCAAATGCATTAAAGGGGTGACGTCACTTGGGTCCCATGCTCAACATGGCTACAGACAATTTGCATTACTTTTGGCTAACTTTAACCACCCACAAAAACATTATTCAAAAGAATACATCACCTTAGCAAATGAATAGCGTGTCTATAAGCAATATTTAAATCTGAATTAGAGAATAATAATAATAGTCATTTCATGGCAGAATAGACAACTATGAGTATGAAATGTTTCGAGGTTTCACGTTTAGTAAAATGACAGTGAAGGCTTCTGAGCTAACGTCAAATTTATCCATTATAAGTTACAAAAATCTTAAGCATGATAAAACGGAAAGATCGGCACTCACCATAGCCAGCCGGAGATCCGAGGAAAACAACTCCACACTAGAAAAACTCGACAGGTACTGACGGGAATGGCCGCTCGGCCACCAGCACGCCCCGAAACTTAGGGTAGATGGCAGCACATAACGAAACATAAGAACCGCACATCCAAGGAGGAAGCAATTAGGGAGACGGAGAATTTACCTCCGTCTCAGCCTCCTCTCTGGGTGGGCTCAAAATTTAGAAGCTTCAAGGGTAGAAGACCCAAAAAATGAAAAAGAACACATGAAACCTCAAAACGCTAAAGTTAATCACATACAGGCAAGATAAATGCACTAGTTAAGATAGTACCCTATATACATGAGCATATAGCCATTCAATTTAAATTAAACACTCAAACAACTCATAGTTAACACCAATAAGTATCCAATTAGTAAGGTGAAAAATTTTGCTCAAAAAGTCCATGTCTTAATGCAGAGTACCATATAAGATGTGTCCTTCAAATTTGTTTAAATCAATGCATAATATATAGAATATGTGCCTGAAATAAAACATCAACACCATCCATATTTTCACACATTTCTTAAATTCAGAATTTTATCTTTTAAATTAGAATGTCGTCTTGAGGTTTAGTCTTTCTTTAGATTCGTGGATAATAATTTTTAAGTTCAAATTTTTATGCTTGAGCCAGAAAATAATTGGGGGGAGGGTCGGAATTGCCGGGGGGTTTGGAATACCCCCAACAAAGGGGTCGGGGTCCATCCCAGAAAATGTTTAAATATTGAACTAATGAAGATAACATTTTACGCTATTTTAGCACTAAAAAGCGAGTTAAGAAATTTGTTTACCATACTCTAAGAGATGCCACTGTAAACAAGAAAATGTTACCTAAGTCGGATGTCCACCCCGGGAAATTTTTAAATATTGAACTAATGAAAATCACATTTTACGCTATTTTAGCACTGAAAACTAGTTATGAAATTTGTTTACCATACTCTAAGACATTTCAATGTACATAAGAAATCATTACCTAGGTGGGGGGTTCAGCCCCGGAAATTTGTTAAATATTGAATTAATGAAAATCACATTTTACGCTATTTGAGTACTAAAAAACTAGTTAGGAAATTTGTTTACCATACTCTAAGACATGCCAATGTAAACAAGAAAATGTTACCTAAGTCGGGTGTCCACTCCGGGAAATTTTTAAATGTTGAACTAATGAAAATCATATTTTACGCTATTTTAGCACTGAAAAACTAGTTAGCAAATTTGTTTACTATACTCTAAGACATGGCAACTTAAACATGAAATTGTTACCTAAATTATAATACTTATTACTATTTATAAGAAAAGTTAAATAGCACATGGAACAGTGGACATAATATGCCTACTCATTGTGTTATGAAAAGAAAATAACTGGTATATCATATTTGACACACCAACAAATCTTGTTTAATTAAATAAATATATTTTTTAAATACAAATATAGAATTTTAGGTTTTGACTCTTGGGGGTCTGAACCCCCTTTCCTAATCCACTGTGGATTCTGCTTCCATGTTGTCGATTTGGTAAAACTTCTGCAATTCAAATAATTGTCTTAAAAGAAAAACACCTGACTATAATAATTAATAATATAATTTTTTTCCTTGCGCCCCCCCCCCCGGGAATGGGCGCCCATAGCTGTCGAAATTCTTCATCTTTATCTCTATAAAGAATTAAAAGAGACCTTTTGAAGTTATAGAACTTGACCGTTTTTATTTTTAACATATAAAACTCTAATGTTGCAACAATTTTCAACCCCCGGCCAGAAAATTCATAACACGATAATATTCCCCCCCCCCAAGAAATTTCAATGACGCAGTCTGCGTCTTAACCCCCCCCCCCCCGTGGGCACCCTGTTTTACTAGAATTTATATTATATTTTCGTACACAAAACACATCAGACAAACGTTAACTATATCAGCTGACGAGTAACTGCCCATTCCTGCTCACTGCCGGCGCTAGTAGTAGCGTGTCCCGGAATAAGACAGGGAGTGGACGGTATTACTTATTGAGAGTATTTGCTAGAACCATACTGTGTAATGAGAAATCACAACTGTATACTTCAATCTATTAATCACATCACATATTATGTCAAATTAGCAATTAAATTTTCTTTAGGAATAATACGTAAAATAATATAAATTATGTTGGCTCGAAGTCCTAGGCGTAAGAGTTGAGAAACCCCATCCGGTAGGCTATTGTACTAAAGAAACAAGTCGAAACACAGTAAGTTTAAAAAAAACTGCAGAACTCCAGTTCAGGAAATAATGTAGTAATGCAATAGGCCTACTCAGAATAATTTACAATATAGTAGACGCCATATTAGGCCTAGCGGAAATTGCAAAATTTAAGTGTACCATTCACTCTCAGACCAACCCAGTCTTCAAAGAACTGAATATTTTGTCACTCGGTAGTGCAGAAGAATAAAAAAAAATTGTTATATAATGAAGAGGTTACAAAATACTGTAGTCTATATACAAATCTGTGCTGAATGCCCTCTCTGTGAATGTATGCACTTCTAGCATGTACCGGTAACAAGGATGCAACAATCTCTTATGTTTATTAATATTTTATTTTCATTACACCTTATAGCAATAGGCATTAGACAGCATCATATGGTTACAATAACATAAATAGGAAATAGGCAAATGAAAAGAAAGGAAAAATTACAATAATTATCAGCGTAAAAGAATAACGAGAATAAAAGAGAATAAAGATAATGTGAGAGAGTTTACAGGAAAAGTAAGTATGGAGAATATAGAGAAGAAAAGTGTTGTTAGTAAAAAGAAATAAAATGACATGAGAAAAATAGGCCTATGTTTGTTGACAAGATACAAAAAAGTGTGCGTGGAACGCGTGGACTATTGGATTTTTTCAATTTTGGATTGCTGGACTTTTATTACTTTTGGATTTTGGATTTTTAAATTTTTTAAATTTTGGAATTCTGCATTTTTAAATTTTACATCTTTGAATTTTTATTTTTTGGATTTTTAATTTTCGATTTTTAATTTTTTGATTTTAAAATGTTTCATTTTTGATTTTTTTAATTTGGGATATTTGGATTTTTATTTTTTTTATTTTTGAACTTTTTAATTTTGAGATTTTGGTTTTTTAATTTTGGATTTTTTAAATTTGGGATCTTTGAATTGTTTTGATTTTTTAAATTTGGATTTTCGACATTTTAATTTTAAATTTTTAGATTTTTAATTTTTGGATTTTATTATTTTTTATTTCGGATAAGCCTAATCATTGAGTTGATTGTTTTCTGTGCAGTCCGTTCCGTCACACCTCACTAATTTCGTGACGATTTTGAGCGTAACACTAACTTTGTGACGATTTTGAGCGTTACACAAGCTCTCGATTGACTCCTACCGTGGCTAAAGAAGTTTCACTTAAAAAAATATCAATTTTACACACTATTTAAATATTTAAACAGTAACGGGGATTCTTGGCGGTAACATTTATTTCTGTACAATCTATAGATGCCTAGAAATTATTTCAAACTTACTGTCCTTTGAACAATATTAATGTTGTAAACATCTGCCTCAGTTACTTTCCTCTTTCCTGCTCAGACCTGTTCCTCTGAAGTCATGTAATCTACAGGTGAAAAACAGTTTCAAAATTAGTTTAAGAAGTGAGGCATAATGAGATTCATCATCTGGTTCCGAAGCGGTAAACAAGCAGGCATATTTTTTTACCAAAAGTATCCACTCAAATGCAATGAAAATACATATAAAGATAGCAGACGATACGAGTAACAGGTAGCTGTAAACATGGCGGCTATGTTTCACGAAGGCACCACCCAGAGCGCTGTGAAGGACACAACAGCCACTCTATAATCTCTATTCTAGCTCGTTGGTCCAAACTAAGGAAAGTATTTCTCCATTCTTCTATGCATTTTCGTGCGTATTCTACTGCGTTAAAAAAATTTATCCATGGTTTTAAGCAGTTAGCAGTTGCATCGTAGTCTTCAGTGTGAGCGGTAGTGCAGTGACTTTGTTAGCTTTACAACTTCTCACGAGACGGAGTGCGAGTAGTGCAAGACTTTTTACATTTTTGTGATAATTCTAGTGGTAGTAGGAGTAGTTTTGTTCACGAAGAATTAACTACTGTAAGTACAACTTATCACTTACTCACAGTGGAGTCCCTTTTTGGGATATCCTCACAAAATGGTTTCGAGGTAGGAGTAGAGGAAACCACACAAAACACAATGGAAGTCACAGAAACCAATGACACATCACACGACATGGCAGCCATAACCATACCTGAAGAGCAACCGCAAAGACAACAGAAGGTGACATCATTTGTTATCAACGAGTATTATAAAATTAATACATATAGTACATATGATCAAGGTCCATACGTGGTAGCCTTAACTCATAAAGACAAAAATCTAGGCAACCTACACCCTATGGCGCTAGGTAAACTCCTGTATACCAGCAAAGAATTTCATATCTTGGAAATAAAGAGAAAAACGAAATCACAAGTAGACATACTCTTTAACACGGGCAGCGAGGCGAACAAATTCATTTCTTCCAATTTTGCACAGAAGCATGATTTGTCAGCTTATATACCTCGCCAACGAACCCAGACTATTGGGATCTTGAAAAACATAAACACTGAAATTAGCTTAACGGAACTACAAAGTGATATAATACCTGACAATAAATGTCCAATTGTTGCATTAATGCGCTTTCATAAAAGGATAGTCACGGACGAGGGGCGTATTCAACTTAAACCCCTTCCGATCGTGAAAGTCACATTTCAATCTCAGCAACTACCTAAGCACGTCTATCTGTATTACAATAGAATTAATGTTGAACAATACAATATTCCATTACTCCAATGCGCGAACTGTCAGAAATTTGGACATGTAGGCAAACACTGTCGAAATACACAAAAATGCAAAAAATGCGCAGGGGAACATACGGAAAAGGAATGTCAGGCAGATAAACCACTATGTGCAAATTGTAAATTACCGCACAAAGCTGACAGCCCATCGTGTACTGCAATACAGACCCAACAGAGCATAAGGAAAATTATGCAAGACAATAATATTACGTACTGGGACGCCAGGGAGATTAATTAGATTAGATTAGATTTATTTGCCACAGACATTGTACAATGTATTAGCAATAACAATAAACACAAATGAGATAAAATAACAATAACAATAAACACAAATGAGATAAAATATACAAGTACACATTTCACCAGATAATGTCATTGAAGTCCTTGACACTGTACAGGGTATTTGACAACAGGTTAGATTTAATTGACCTTTTAAATGGAACATATGTTAACTCCTTAATTTTGTTTGGCAATGAATTAAATAGTCTGAGGGCAACATATTCAAAACTTTTCTGGGTGGTGCTGAATTTACATTTATTTATATATAAGTTTTCATTGTTTCTGGTAGAGTAGCTATGGATAGTAGAGCATTTATTATACAAGTGTGCATTCTTTTTTATATAGAGAAGACAGCTCAAAACAAACACTGATGGTAATGTAAGTACATTAAGTTCTGTAAAGAGTGGTTTGCAGGATGTTGTAGGCGATGCTCTAGAGATAATTCTTATTGCTCTTTTTTGCAAGATGAATATTTTGTTGGCATAAGGATGTCCTCCCCACAATAGGACTCCATAACTGAGATGGCTGTGTATATGGGCATGATACACTAGTAAGAGTGACTTAGTATCTATGTTATGAGTTAGTACTCTCAACATAAATATACCTCTACTTATTTTCTTGGCAACATAGTCAATGTGAGAATTCCACTCCAAATTAGTTTGGATATATAATCCTAAAAATCTTACAGGATTCCTTAGTAGGCTATTGGAGCGTTGAAGATTAATTGTCAATTCAACAGTCTTACTAGCATTAAGACTTAGGTTATTAGCATCACACCATTTAGTAATGTCAGAAGAAGCATTGTCAATACAGATAGAGTCATTTCTGTCACATGATACAAGTGCTATATCATCAGCAAAAAGATAGGTAGTGAGACAGTTCTCCCGTACTGTAGAGGGAAGATCGTTAATATATATTATAAAAAGGACAGGACCCATGACAGAGCCTTGAGGTACACCATACTCTACCAGCTTATAATCTGATACATTATCATTAAAGAGAACAGATTGATACCTATTACTCAAATATGAACGCATAAGTTCTAAGCTAGATTCGCTGAAACCATAGTAAACAAGTTTATGAATTAATATGTCATGGGAAACTGTATCAAAAGCCTTGGATAGATCAAAAAAATGGCTTACAACATGATCACCCTTCTCGATGCCTTCAAAACATTTTTTAATAAATGCAAGTACAGCTTCAATAGTACTATGTCCCATTCTAAATCCATATTGTGAGGGTGTAAATATAGAGTTGCTTTCAAAATACATGGTTATTTGTTTGTTTAGTAATATTTCAAAGACCTTTGATAGCACTGGTATTATACTTATAGGCCTATAGTTTCCATAATCGGATTTACTCCCTTTCTTATGAACAGGGATAACTTTGACAACTTTAAAAGTATTGGGAAAGTACCCCTTCTCAATGCAGTTGTTAAATATATGGGTAACAGGTTCACAAATATACACAGATGCTAATTTCAAGATTTTAGAGTTTAAGCCATATATATCAAGACATGAACTATTACTTAAATTTAGTATGACAGAGTAAACATCTTCAACACTTACATGTTTAAATAGGAAACTGATCTGAGGCTTGGATAAGTTGTTCATGAGATTCATTGGATCTAAATCACTTGGTATTCTAAATCACTTGGTAGAGGGTAAAGCATCTTTTGCAGACGTCACAAAAAAAATACAATCTCATGACATTGAATTTCCCCGTATTACTTCACAGCCATTCACACAAAATGCCCCAATACGGAGGAAAAACCAGGAAACAGACAACATGATACCTTTAACAAAAAAGAGTAAATCCACGCTCGAACACCAAAATCAAGTTCGCAACAACATCGCTCTCGAAGAGACGCGTCGTCATATTCTCAATGCACCCCATGGCCGTGTACCATCTATTACAGCTGATAATACAGTCAAGGAGGGATTCAAGACTAATATATCCCGACAGGCCTCAAAAACAGTTCCGGTCGGCCTAAAGGGAGCAGATAGTGAGGAAAACACTGTAGACGCAATTAAACATATTGTAGAACCACTTTTCATAGAATTATACAAAAAGCCCCATTATACCTTAAAAAGGAATTAAGAGAATGCCAGGAAATCGTGATCCAAACAAGCAGCAAATACTTCAGCCAGGTAGATAGTGCTGTGTAAACATGGCTCCACTAAACCTGGTATTCTGGAATGCACGCAGCTTAGTGAGCAATTTTTTATCCTTTCAGAACAATGTACACATATATAATTACGATATCTGTGCAGTGGTAGAAACATGGATGTCTGCCAAGCACATAGGACGTATAAGACAATACAATAACTTTCGGTATGACAGACCTGACGGTAAAGGAGGCATCTGCATCTACTATAAATCTAACATACAACTATCCGAGGTAGATAGAGGCATGGACCCCCATACCGACTTACAATACACTATTAACAAACTGGAAAATACATACATCATAACGGTCTACAACCCCAAGGGAGCTTCCATCTCCATGGATATTTTATACAAATGGCTTACTAAAACTGGGCAATCCACTATTATTGGGGGAGATTTCAATATGGACGCACATAGCTGGGAGAAAACACATGGTAACAACGCAGCTAAAAACATGTATCGCAGCCTAGCGGAAGTAGGATTTACGTGCATAAATGACAGTAGGCACACCAGAATAGGATACATGAATCAGGCCAACACAGCTCCCGACTTGGTCTTTATCTCACCTATACTTCTGTTGGACTATGTCTTCAACATTCAGACGGACACTTTAGGCAGTGATCATCTACCACTCCACATTATTTTATACCACCATGACCGTCCCAACAACAACCATATCACAATGACAAGAAGCAAAATGACAGACTTCAATGTTGAACATTTGGCGCAATATTTAGCAGAAAACCCAATCCTCCAGCAGACGCCCTTGGCCTCTTATAATAATATCGTCACTAATATCCATGAATATCTTGACATGTACCACCCTCTTCTACCAGTAGATGGGAAGACTAAAAAGATAAAACCGGTTTGGTGGAACCTTAAGTGCTCCCGGACAGTAGCTTTGAGACGTCGGACAATAGCTCAGTTTTCCAAACTCAAGACTAGGGAGAATTTTTTACGAATGAAACAACAGATAGCTGACACCAAACGAACGCTCAAAGAACAAAGAAATCAATCTTGGAAACAATACTGCACTACAGTGACCCCCAATACCTCTCTACATGAAGCTTGGACGAAACTCAAATGGTTCCATAATAAAACCAAACCTCGGACATATGCATCACACCCTACAGATGAACCATGGATACAAAGCTACCTAAAACGCATTGCCCCGGATAGAGTGGAAAATCTGATACGAATCACTCCCACAAACCACACCACTGGAAATTTGATTCAACCCTTTTCAGACCGGGAACTGGATTTGGTACTGAAGAAGCATACTCAACGGTCGGCACCAGGTAATGATGAAATTACATATAACATGATCCAAGCATTCCCCCAACATTACCGGCGCATACTCCTGGTATGTTACAACTATTTCTTTCATCATCAACATATCCCCCACAGCTGGAAAGTATGTACCATTCTTCATATCCTAAAGCCTAACAAAGGTGCTCTCGAGGTAAATAGCTATAGACCAATTCAACTCACTCAGTGCATGAGGAAAATATTTGAACAGCTAATATGCCAGAGGATTCAACATCACCTAGAAAGATTTGATAAGTGGCCAAGACATCGATATGGGTTCCGTCCTGGATACAGCACCACGTATACTTTAGCTATATTAATAACAGACATTGCAAATGCTTTCTACAAAGGTGATATAGTAGATGCCATCTTTCTAGATGTCGAAGGAGCCTATGATAATGTCAGTATCCCTATACTCATACGTCAACTACAGGACATGGACTGGCCCCACCAACTAATTGCTAGCATATGCAACCTGTTGATAGACAGACGGCTAACGGTTCGAAATAACGCAGCACAAGCCACACGTTGCACATCATATGGATTACCCCAGGGATCAACACTAAGCCCCACATTATTTGCTATCTACACCAAAGATATTGATCACAATCTTCAATACGCAAAAATCCTCCAGTATGCTGATGATATTGTTCTGTACTATGCACACAACAGGAAAACCGGAGTGGACAACCTCAGACGGGATGCTACGTCTTTAATACAAACATTAGATAACCTTGGGTTACAAATTAATAGCACGAAATCCACACACATCACATTCTACCCTAAGAAAAAACCGGAGATACAACGGATCAGCATTCAAGGAAATGAAATACCACAACAATCAACTGTCAAATATTTAGGTATGGTCATAGACGAAAAGCTGACTTGGGAACAACACATTAGCGCTGTCCTAGATAAAAGTCGTCGGAGACTTACTTTCATGCGATGCATTGCACATCGAAAATGGGGAATGGACACAAACATTTTGTTACAAGTCTATAATGCCTTCATCCGCAGTGTCATAGATTACGGCCTGGCTGTGCTACCATACACTGAACGACAACTCGCCAAATTAAACGCGTCGCTAGCAAAAGGGTTGAAACTCATCCTTGGCATACCAGGCAACCCGGCACACAGTGCGTTATTTGTAGAAACCAATACAATGCCAGTCAAATTCCGTCAACATATATTGGCCAACAGATTCGTAGCGAAAATCATAGGGAACAACCAAAACGTTCTACTACCCAAATTACAACTACAAACTCACCGATATAACAAAAAACAATATAAAAGAAAAACGCCACCTCCGTTATTAACAGGATATACATATTTTACTGCTCATCAGGATATTTTGTCTTTGCCCAAATATGCATACCACATGGTAAACTGGCAAGTACATGCCTACCGGCCTCGTATAGTCTACAACATGACTAATAAACGGAACATTTCCCATGAAGAAATTCAACAAACCCATTTAGGCCTAGTGAACCAGATCAGAGATGCCATCGGACACCATACAGACATCGTGCATATATATACAGACGGCTCTAGACCTGAGCGTGGAGTGGGCGCAGCCTTTTATATCTCAAACAATCAATTGGTGCGTAAATTCCAACTACCACCCTAGTAGCACAGATCGTTGGGCCAATGTTGGGGAATGATCGCCATGTTCTTTGGTCAACGGTTATGAATGTCCGTCGGGGTTCCGTTGCCAAGGAGCGTTTTATCCAACCAACTGCCAACTGTAGCCAACCAATATGCAACAAAATCCCAACAGTTGAGAGACATCTATTAGGTAATGGTGGAACTACTACGCAGCGCAGCGCAGAGACATCTGGCGGAAATACTAGAAGCACACAAAATTTAATTTTTTATTTTCCCTTTCATCCCTTTTCTCCTCTTTTCTCTCCTTCACCCTACCTACCTATTCCTATCGTATAAAATTCGCACCTATGGGGATTCGATCTCGGAACCGCTAGCGTTATAGTCTATCGCTTTAACCACTACGCTATTAGTGATCGTTGAAATGAAGATCGAGAATTCTTCTAGCCTATTTACTACAGAGATGTGTAATACATGATAAATAGTAAGAAGGATATACATCTCGTATTTTGAATATTTGATGTGAATATATGATAACGTTATTTTCAGAGTACAAATAAAGAGCCCTAATATCAATAGAAGTAAAAACACCATTCGGATTCTTCAACATATCAAGATGGCGAATAACTGTTGTATCTTCATGTCTTCATGATGACCCGAACTACGCCGGAAATTGCCGAAGACTGGCAGGAAGAGGTGGAGATTTAGCATGTAACGCGCACAAAGAGCTCGAATAATTAATGAATTAAAACTGTTTTATTTTATAGGAAATGAAAATTTAACGCTTATAATGTCATTTCAACACTTTTTAATTTTAACATAAATGCGATCACATTACAACGAAATTTATTGTTGGGCCAGCAATCATAACCCCAACGGTAGGGAGAGCCCGCGTTGGGCCAACGTCATATCCCCAACGGTAGGACTGAGCGCATGATGCAATGGAAACGTACATTGGGCTAACCGAGGAAATTACAACGAACGTTTTCCCAACATATCCCAACCATGCCAACCAAATCCCTCCGTTAGGCCAACGAAGTGTGCTACTAGGGCATTAGCCATGAACGACTATTGTGCTGAAATCATAGCCATCAGACAAGCCCTTTTGTACATAAAAAACAACAACATCACTGCAGCAATAATATTTACAGACGCTCTTAGCCTATTACAAACTCTACAGAATGGCATTCCAACATGCATGGATATCTGGTACGAGGTCAACATCAAGTATTTACTATGGACCCTACGCGATCGATATATCTTTTTATCACGGAGTCCAGGTCATAGTAACATCGCCGGCAATGAGTTCGTGGACCAACAGGCTAAAGAAGGTGCTATCAGTGGCGATAAAATGAACATATTACTACCGCCTTCACATCTCCTGCGAGATCTGGAACTACAGTCTCGTAGGAAATGGGAACAGGAATGGGTTGTTTACTGTACAGGTCATTCATCCACATACTGTAACATACAACCAGTGTTACAACAACAACCGTGGTTCTCACAGAAACAACTGACACGGGCAGAAGTCACGGCATTTACAGCATTACGAACTAGGCAATATTTATCACCTGTCAAAGCTTTTCAATACAAATTCACAGAGACACCACTCTGTGGCTGTGGAGAATTGGGAGATGTCGACCATATATTATTGGGATGTGTCAAAATACGCGGGTATAGTGATGAATATTACTTCCAACTCCCTTCTTTGGGAATTCAATTACCCACGAACATCCGACATATCGTAACATTTACGAATATACCAGCTGTTAAAGCGTTAATCAGACACATTACTCGGTGTAAAATGAAATGGCATTAACAGGACCGCTGGAATAGCATCTTTGCCATACGCACGCTAGACTACAGTTGAAAATACAAGGGACGCAACATGGTGGTCATCCGAATGCGTCCAAAAACAACCTACTACTACTACTACTACTACCATAATGAATAGAGGAGAAAGTGTGATGACTGAGGTAGTTCACTGGTTCCGCCGCTAGGTAGCAGTTACTCTGCTTGAGATTCACGGGAGCAAGATTACTACGGGCGGTATAGGAAAAATTGCAAACATTCTTAAACAAAATAATTCATTAATCTATTTCAAAACGACTCACCTTATCTAAATTGAATTCTTAGATACTTTTGACAATTTTCGGGCTGCTTTACACGTCTTGGAAGATCTCATCTCCATAAATAAACATGGCCGTGTGTAACAGTAATTTCTCAGATTGCAAGAAGCTTGACCGTAACATTTCGTTCCACATCTTTCCAAAAATCGAATATGTTCACAAGCAATGAACAATTATATAATATAGGTTTGAAACAGCTAAGGGATGTTGATCTAATATTTTGTTGCCTAGAAAATAGGGTAGAGGGTATGTTAGTATAATTTGATGAGAATTTGTTAAAGAATGTACATTTGTATAGAAATAACAACGTATAATTAGGGTGGAAAACAGCTAAGGGATATTTTATAAATTAATATTAATATTACATTGTATAAGAATATTACTGAGTATTAATTTGTATTAATATTGTATTAATAGTAATATTATTTATATTAATATTATTTATATTAATATTAGTTATATTAATATTAATTTTCTCCTGGCTGTATGGGGTAAGCTATGTAGATGAAACACGGTCAAAAGTGTAGATCTGTGTACAAATTATGTGAACAGAGATAATATAAACTAAGGGATGGTTTGTAAATTGCAGGGCACGGAAAATTTCATAAGCAGCACTACAAAAATAGGGCGCGTGATCTTTAAAATTGGCGTCTCAACATCCGATAAAGACGCACATACGCAACAATTGTTTTGCAATGCATTCTACATATATCACACAATATTTCAAAGCATTTTCCCTGATTTTTTCATAAAAAAATTAAATCCTCTTGCCTTAACTACAGCCCGCTATTTGCTCAAACCCTCGACCATTCGCCGTTCGCTGTAACTGATGTACGTCTTATGTTGTTAAATTATATTATTAAAAAAAGGAACAATATATTAAACTAATAAGACATTTTCTATGATAATTATACATAAAAATTACTAACATAAGTGAACAGAAAATATGATAAATAATCCAATAAATGCATAAATAAAAGTAGTGCAGATTTACTAAGTTAGAAAAAAGCTTCATTCAGTCCTTTTCCCCAGCGGGTCAATCTTGCAGTATGGGTACAAGTAGTCAGTTAATATAGTTTTATTATTGAGTCCACGAATAAATTATGTAAAAATTGTTACGTTATTGCTAGTATTTTATGGAAAAGATACCTGCTAATACCTTAATACCATTCTGATAGCTTTAGCTTTAGAGTAATTACTATTACTCGTTAACCATTCTAGATATATAGGTGGTACTGGATTTATAATAAGATCCAAATATTTCACTAAACCTTACACGCTTGATCTCTTTCTGGACACAAAAATAAAATAATAAATTTCGCATAGTCAAATTTGCTTCACCCTCAACATTTCACGATCGTCCCACATCATTCATTCAGCTGTAGCGCTCGGAATAATTATCACTCAATTACTCGTAAACCATTCAAGATATAAAGATGGTACTGAATTTAAAATAAAGTTGAAATATTTCACTAAAACTTTCTCGCTTGAAGTTTTTACGGGACACAAAAATGAAAAAAATTGTCGCATAGTCAAATTCCGTTTCACCCTCCATGAATTTTGTGTAATTGGTGATGTTTATATAATGAAATAAAAAGATTTATGTCCGCATTTTTTAAGTCTCTGTTTTAACCATCAGAAGGACTGTGTTGTGCAGATTATTTCTGCACAAATTTCACAGAAATAGGACCAAGGGTTAATTACAGATTGCGAGTTTAATCATAAGATGCCAAACTATCATGATGCAGCATTGAGAAGTTGAAACGCAAACGAAGGTGCTGCCAGTGTTTCGGTGGACCGCCGCTCTCCCTATACCCACCATTGTATTAGCGGTGGAGACATCACACTTTCTCATTCTATTCATTATGCTACTACTTAAGCAGTTAGCAGCCAGTGTTGCCAACGTCAAAGAAATTTCTGTAGATTTAGAGAAATCTTGCTTCCTTCAAAGAATCAAAGAATTTCGTCCCAAATCTACAGAAAAAATTAGTATACTGTTTTCCATACATAATTAATAAAAACTATGCAGAGCGGATGAGGTCATCAAGGCACAGTTGAATCTTACAATAAGTACATTGTGCCCTCTGAGTTAAAAATTACACCTTAGCACAAAACGTCTTCTCTCTCAGCGCTTGATGTCTTGTTGAATCCCCGTAAAATCAAAGAATTTCGTCCCAAATCTACAGAGAAAAGTAATTTACTGTTTTCCATAGATAATTAATAATGATAAAGCGGAAATTCGGACAAATAATAAAATAGAGAGCAAGAGAGCAGTCTACAACTATTTAAATGTATACACTGAGTTAAAAACGACGCCTCAGCACAAAATTTCTCTCTTCTCTCAGCGCATTTATGCCTTTGTGAATTGCATGCAGTTAAATTGAGGCAATATTATTATTATTATTATTATTATTATTATTATTATTATTATTATTATTATTATTATTATTATTATTATTATTATTATTATTATTATTATCATTATTATTATCGGTAAAATATATAATTAAAGATTTTTTTAATGCGTCAAAGAAATTTAAAGAAAATTTATGGAATTGTCAAAGAGATTTTAGCTTTTGTGGTTGGCAACCCTGAGCAGCACAGAAAACTTAGCTGATGACTCTGAAAACACGTGGTTGCTGATTGCCGTTTTGGTTAGAGACTATAGTTTGGCGTTTCGAATAGCAGTTATTTATTTAATAGTCCACTTAGCCACATACGCCTGATTACAGAGTAGACTACTCTTACACACAGAGTAGGTTAAGTAAAATGTTCAGTAGGAATGGCAGTAGATCTTGTGTTGAAGCATGAACTAGAAACTACATGGAGTAGGTTAAGTCAAATGTCCGGTAGAGGTGACAGTATTAATAGATCTTGTTGAAGCACGAACTAGAAACTTCATGTAGAGTATAGAATGAGGATTTAGGCCTACTTTTCTATGTGCGATCCTGGAGTTGTGTTAATCATGAGTCTGCTCCAGGAAACTTGCCCATGTCAAATCAGATTCTGTGAACTAAATGGTAAAGACAGAGGGGTGAATGAGCTGAAGCAGCAGTGGAGAACGATGAAGCTCCAGGCCAAGCAATCCCTATCAGCCTATAGACAAGGGATTTGTGGGGCTATTGGTGGTCCTGCTCCCTCAAGTCCCCCAAAAGAAACGACTGACAGTCCATAGTTCCATTGGAATTTCACAGCCTTTGACAGCAATGGTCCTTCAGCAAATGTAAGTAAGCTACAGTTTGTTTCCTTCTTTTCTATTTACAAAGGCTCTTGGTCCTACTGGTACCTAGGCTACTGTCTTTTGGGCCATTCCATGAGAAAGTGGACATGAGGGGTAATTTTGGTAAAATCCCATTGGCAGGGACCATTTTTGAGAACCGAGATTCTCTTCATAAAACACTTGACACGAATTTTGTTATAGATAGATGTGTGGAGAGGAGAGTTGTCTTGGCGAATGATTTGGTCCGACCCACCCACCCTAATTAATAGGCCTACACTTTCTTTTATATCACAATCTAGCGAAAACTCCCTTCTTCTCCACCATTTTTCTGTCCTCGTCCTCCTGATTGGACGTTGGAGGTGTGACGTCATATCGCTAAACAAGATATGATTGTGGATAAACAGCTACAAGCCAGTAGCTGCTGGTAAGAAATGGTGGTTGTGCTATTCAGTATACCGGTATTGCTCCTTAAGGGGGGACAGAAGTGTTGATTTTGATATTTTGGTAAAAAAATGCGATTTTTTAAATTTTAGTGCAAAAATATCAAGCATACTCTAAAGTATATCTGTGAAAATTTTTATGTCATTTGGGCGCATGGAACAAGTGTGTCTGACGCCATTTTTAAAGTACTGCACGTAATCCTCGTGCTATCCTTTGTTACCTAATCGTATTTATTATAGTGTATTTAGGTGTAAAATATGTAATATATAAGTGTTGTGTAGGGCTCCATTCATATGTAGTGATAGTTCAGTGTAATTATAAAGTTTGTAATTATAAAGGTTTATTTATAGGTAAGTTACAGAAGATGCTTATTTTTTACTCTGAGTGCATGTAGACTTTAATCGCTTGTTTTTTCAGTTTCAATTTTCTTGTTAATTTGCCACATTCAAAATCTATCTTCTCCCATAAAAATATAGATACAGCTATGACATTTTTTTACAGTGTACTTTGTGATGTGTGTAATAAGATGTCTAATCGGATTTTTGATATGGGTCTTAGTTTTTTTCAATTAATATTTTCAATATATCAACTTTTTATTTCTCTGGGTAAATATTTTTTTTAACAAAAAGTATAAATAATATAAAAAATCTGAATCATAGAATCTGTTAAGAATCTCACATAAAAAATTCAGATCCATTTTTTAATATCTGTCTGAGGAGATAGATTTCAATTTTGTTTTAAAAAATCAATTAATTTAATTATATCTCAAAAACAAATTGAGATATCAAAGTGAAATTTGTAACTTCAACATCTTTTTATGTTTAAATTAAGTGTACAAAATTTCAGGTTTCTAGTAGGCTACAAATAGTTTAGAAAATCACTCTCAACACTTCTGTCCTCCCTTAACTAACATAAACGTTCCTAACCTAACAAAACATCGGAGGTATTCAGTATGACATAATTCTCCTTGAAATCGAACAATATAGTTGTGAAAACTGATGTTACAACCGGCACACGCCATATTTGTCATCTGCTGCTACTATATAAAAGGACAGTTGGTAACCGTGCATCGCTCATAAACAAAAAACATCACACAGTCCGTGGAAATGTGAATATTGCGTGAATTGGTCCGCGTCATTGCGAATATGCCGTAATTTTTATCATTTGGTGTATAATGTTTATTTTTGCTCCAAAAATTTCTTGAAGATATATATTTTAGGGAAAAAATAGTTTTATACTGCGCTCTAGGCTCCTCCCACGAGCTGTCTAATGCGACCCACCTCGGAAGGCGGGGTTTAGGGTTTCATCACAGAAGACATTCAATGTGAGGCATAATAAACCTCACGCTATTCAGTATATTGCTCCTAAACTAACATAACGTTGCTAACCTAACAAAACCTGTCACTGACCTAGAATTTACCTATCATTATTTAACTAAATGCAGAAGCTTTTTACCCTTCTACACCTTTCATCAAGCAGCGTTACGACTAGCAAGGAATCCATGGTACAACAGGTTCGTGTGCAGGCTCGGAAGCGAGGGGAAGGAACTGGCAGGCTATTCAAGTCTGATACCAAATTCAGAATGCCCTCCTAAATTAATATCACTGTTCATAACCTAACTGCACTGAACTAGAATTTCGGGAGAATTCAGAATGCTCTACTACATTAATAAAGTTGGCTAATTTTACTACGGTACAATTGTAATTTTCGTAATTTTCATAATTGAGCAAGTACATAGCCGTGATAGGAGATGTAGGGGAAGCAAGCAGTAGCGTGCGCATTGGCTTGGAAGTGAGGGTCAGCAGAAGAAACGAGCGGGCGGGCGAGAGCGGGTGGAGCTTCGCCGGGGCGCAGCATATATCTATCTTTCGCCATATTTTATTATACAAAGTACCAAAATCATAATATGAATAATTAGGCCTACTTTAAGAAATATGGAGTTAAGGTTGGCTCTCTTTGAACTTGCTCAGTTATCTTTCAAGAACATATTTTTTGATTGGCTAGGCAGCTTGTACAGAACCAGCAGAGACAACTTCTGCCCAGATCATTGTTATGAGCATCTTTTGCTCTATGTATTACCTAAATTTCATCTTAATCCATCAAGTGAATTTATTTTAAAATGAATATCAAGTTATCGTAGTCATAACTGTAACATACGTAACAAAATTGCAAGGGGTTGGTGGATTTCTTTGTTACCTTGTGGAAGTAAGGTTAGTCATGAGTTCTAATGACTGCAAAACCATTTTCACCAAAAGAATAATTATTTCCTTATAAAAATACATAAATTATAAGTGTAACATATGTAACAAGTTTTACTGTCCTGGAATAAAATATGAATTTGCCTTTTGAGAGGCCTACAGTTAGGCCTACTTGAGGGTTGAAACTGATTTCATTTACATAAGCAAAGTGGTGCAGCCGCAGGGGTGGGGGCTAGAGCAGAAATTCGATATTGATTTCAAATTCATTAGTTTGCAGCGTAGCTTTACATTTGCCGAATCGAGTCCAAATAGGCCTACCGCTGCACCAAGTTTGCTACAGAGTGCTTGAAATTGTTGATTGGATTAATAATAATAATAATTAGTTTTTGCCTATCATAACAGAAATTCGTTTTTGGTTGCAGCGCCCGATGATAAGGAAGTGAATAAAATAACCTCGGGTGCTGTTTGTAGATAAGTTTGTTTTAATTGCCAGTTTCCGATTTTTTACTAGGATCGTCCAGGGTTTAATACTAAATAACGTTTTTGCCTAGCCGCATCCTTCTTGCTAAATTGGATGGAAGGATGTTTATTATTACCCATGACTTGATTGGTTAGCCCGATGGACCCGGATGCTGACTGGCTGAGGGATTGGCTCGGATCCCGTATGTTACCACTGTTGTTTGAGGGTCACGACATTGCCTTTAAGACCCTCTGAGGAGACGAAGATCTGTCTCCTTTGCTTAGATGATCCTATGGTGCCTAGGATCGGGGACATGGCAGTCCCCCGTTAACACCTGAGGCATTTTTCCTACTGGTCAACAGTAACTAATTAAACTGATAAACATTGTTGAAGCAATTCTTCTTCAGGTTTCGTAATCGCTGTTGTTGTCAGGTTAATAACTCTCGGGAAAAATTTTATTTCATCATTTGTACCTCTAGCTAAGTTCTGATTGTGGCTGTTTAGTTTTATTTTAGTTTGTTCTAAATTTTTGATTTTCTTATATTGTGTTTGATATTTACGTTCAATCTCTTGTTTTAATTTCTCATTTATTTGATTATCTAGTAAAACCCATTCTTGGTGGAAAATTTTAGAAGCGTTCAAATGTAGCATATATACTTGTTCATTAAGAAAATTCTTTTTCTTATATAATAATTTAATTTTGTGTTGTAACCATAATTTTTCTGCTTGTTTTTCAGTGTGTCGAGCCGCCGTAGTTCTATTATTAATTTTTACTTTGATGTATTTGGGGATAAGTCCTTTATCTCTACATGTCTTATTAAAATTTATATTGGCTATCGTTTTGAGTAATTTACGTTTCGTGTTTGTATACTAGTTAAAGCTAACCAGGCTAAAATTATTAACCAGTATACAAACACAAAATGTAAATTACTCAAAACGATAGCCAATATAAATTTTAATAAGACATGTAGAGATAAAGAACTTATCCCCAAATACATCAAAGTAAAAATTAATAATAGAACTATGGTGGCTCGACACACTGAAAAAAAAGCAGAAAAATTATGGTTACAACACAAAATTAAATTATTATATAAGAAAAAGAATTTTCTTAATGAACAAGTATATATGCTACATTTGAAAGCTTCTAAAATTTTCCACCAAGAATGGGTTTTACTAGATAATCAATTAAATGAGAAATTAAAACAAGAGATTGAACATAAATATCAAACACAATATATGAAAATCCAAAATTTAGAACAAACTAAAATACAACTAAACAGCCACAATCGGAACTTAGCTAGAGGTACAAATGATGAAATAAAATTTTTCCCGAGAGTTATTAACCTGACAACAACAGCGATTACGAAACCTGAAGAAGAATTGCTTCAATTGGGTTATAAACATTACTTTAAACCTAATCCTAAAGAACAAATTAAATAATTAATTATTCATACAGAAACAGCTTTTACAAAGATAGATCAGACAAACCAACAATCCATCAGAAAAGATATGACCAACAAAATAAAGCAAATGTACTTAAACCAACATAGTGATAGCAAAGACACTAAAATTTATAAAAAAACACTACGAGACCTTAATAAAAAATTACGATATAATGACATAAAACATGTAAAGGCCGACAAAGGTAACTCCATTATTCTAATAGATAATAATGAATGTACATATAGAAAACCTTAGAATTTATTCACGAAAATAATATTATCCCGGTTGACAAAGACCCCACTGATAAATTCCAACAAAAAATTAAGAAAGTAGTAAAAAACTCAAATCTCATATTACAAGGGTCACTCCAAAAGTAATGCATGGCATTTTTTTAAAAATTGAATTTCTTTTCCATACTTTTGCAATTTGTACTGTATGTTGATAGGCCTACATCCTTCAGGAACACTAGGCCTATATCATTTTTCCACATAATCTCCGTCCCTTTCAACTGCCTTACGCCACCGTGGAACGAGGGCGTGTATACCTGCATGGTAGCAGTCTTGACCAGCTCTTCTAAGCCATTGTTTCGCAGCCTTCACGAGGGAATCATGGTCTTCAAATCTTGTTCCACGAAGGGATTCCTTCAGTTTACTGAAGAGGTGATAATCACATGGTGAAAGATCAGGGCTGTAAGGTGGGTGTTTTAATGTTGTCCATCCAATTTTTGTGATTGCGGTTGTGGTTTTCGCACTGACATGTGGCCGGGCGTTGTCATGCAACAGCTAAAATCCTGCTTTTGCCGATGTGGTCGAATGCGACACAGTCGAGCTTGCAGTTTCTTTAGGGTTTCCACATACGCGCCAGAATTGATGGTGGTTCCGTGTGACATGATGTCCACAAGCAAAAGGCCTTCTGAATCGAAAAACACGGTAGCCAGGACTTTTCCTGTGGAAGGCGCAGTTTTGAATTTCTTCTTCTTTGGTGAGTTTACATGATGCCATTCCATGGATTGCCTTTTCGTTTCCGGTTCAAAATGATGGAGCCAGGTTTCATCCCCCGTCACAATTCTTGAAAGAAAGTCATCTCCGCCATTCTCGAACTGTTCCAAAAGTTCGCTACACACTGTCTTCCGTGTTTCTTTGTGAGCATCCGTCAACATTCTCGGAACCCACCGGGCGCACACCTTTTTCAACTGCAATTCTTTCAATATTCTGCACACACTAGCTTCTCCCACTCCCACTTGAATCGACAGTTCTTTCACTGTTACACGTTTGTCCGCCGAAATCAAGTTGCGAATGCTCTGCATAGTGTCAGGAGTGTGTGCACTGCGTGGCCTCCAGCTGCACGGGAGATCCTGGGTATTCGCGTGCCCACTTTCACCAGATAACCTGCATGCCCACCGGCTAACAGTACTGCGATCCACAGCGTCATCACCATACACCTTTTGCAACCTCTTGTGAATGTTTGTCACTGTCTCGTTCTCACAGCACGTTGCTTCCGACGAACATCTAGTGCAGCAGCCATTTTGAAGAAGTGCTACGACAGCGCCACACACAGCAGCAGGTTGAATTACATTTGAAACTCGACGGGAAGAATGTTTCTAGCAACTGTATAAGTATCAAAGGTGGTAAACGAAAATTGAATTTAAAAAAAAAATGCCGTGCATTACTTTTGGAGTGACCCTCGTAAATGATAAAGAAAGAAAAAATGCCATACACATGAAACCAAAAGCTCCAATACTCAGAGCGAAAATTAAAATCCATAAGAATGGTAATCGGATTCGACCGAGTCAACTTTGTTAACGCTTCAGTATATAAAATTTCAAAGATTGAAAAGAAAATGTTGCAGCATACGCTGGAACTTAAAAACAATTATAGTATAAAAAACACAATAGATTTGGTTAGCAAATTAAACGATATTGAATTGAATAAAAATGACAGGCTTATCTTACTGGATATAAAGAATCTTTCCACCAACATTCCAACATGGGAGACAGTTAATATTGTTCAACAAACTCTAATTAATATTGGGGACAGTTAGAAAGTAGCTGAACAAATAACCACATTAATTACAGCTATATTGGAGCAAAATTACTTCAAATTTGACAACAAAATTTACACTCAATAAGATGGTGTGGCAATGGGATCCCCATTGTCGGGCATACTTTCAGAAACCTTTTTACAACACATAGAAGATAATTATAGGCCCTATAGAACAATTAATTAATCAACATAACATTAAAAATACTACAGATACGTGGATGATATATTTATTGTTTGTTATAAAGATGAAATAAACAACCTGCTTGTAAATTTTAATAATATATACGATAAATTAAAATTTACTTTGGAAACTGAAACTCAGAACAAACTCAATTTTCTAGATCTCAATATTGTGAGGCACGGTAAAAAACTACAGTACAGTATTTACAGGAAGGATACATATACACATAATATAATAAGTAGGGACCGGATTCTTAGGTTTTTACCTATTTTTTTCCTTGCTTCCAAAACAAAAAGCGCTCATACACTTCTTCGAATCATGTCCATAGGATTCACCCACATTAATTCTGTGGCACCTAAAAATACCTAAATGGGGTATAAAAACCTAAATATACCTAAACGGGATATAAAACCTAAAATATCTAATTTAGGTTACTTTTTTTTGCCTTTTTTGTTTGTCAGTTGAGGAATCAATATTTTGTGGAGAGACAATAATTTTTGTCGGGTTGAAATTAATACCACCAGCGTTTCGTTCAACCCATTGTCGTCTAGGATGAACTGTATCAAGAGAGGAAGTGTAGAATACCGGCGTATTCCTTGTAAAATATTCGTACGAATATGTTGCCGTGTATGAACAAGGATATAGATTTCTGTGTTTTAAAGCGTTTGTTTGCCTTAACCTTTAGTACTGTCTTGTTATTCACACTGTGTTTTAAGAAGACTTAATTATGTATTGAATCCTATGTAGCACATTCAAATTCATTAAACCAATTATTCTACCCGAAAACGACATTTTGGACAAAAAACCTAAAAAGAACTATTTCACCTAATGGAAAACCTAAAACAGTGTTTTTAAAAACCTAAAAATCCGGTCCCTAATAATAAGCAATAAATCAAACCATCCTATCGGCCAAATATGGCAGCTCTGGACTACTTGGTACGTAGACTCATCAGCATTCCGATGTATAAGTAGGCCTACTACTACAATAAGGAGTTAAACACAATCCTACTAATAGCTAAAAATAATCATTATAAAGAAGTGCTTATTTATAAGCTGATAAAAAAGAATACAAAGAAACTACGCAAAGCGAATAACTATACGTCAACGCTAGAGCCGATAGAATGAACTAACGAAAAAGCTATCAAATATGTTACCTATAACTATACAGATAACAAAATACATAAAACTCTAAAACCCCTGCAACAACAAAAACTAAAGGTGGCATATAAAACTAATAATACATTAGAACAATTACTATTCAACTATCGTTAAAACTTTGCAATGATTGTAAACAAATATATAGCCTATAGGTCAAACAGGTAGATCTTTCAGACAGCGATTTCAGGAGCACATATCAGATTTTAAATACAACAGAAACAAGTCGGCTTATGGGTCATTCTACAAAAACCCTGCAGTTTTGATGCAAGAATAATAAAAAAAACGAATTTATCAGATATGTCCTAAAAATATTTACAGTAGGCCTACTAGTTTTAAAGTATTTAACCTGTGGTTTAAGTGACGTAGGTCATCTCTTTTTGGTTTTCTTTAAAAAAAAACCTAAAATAAAGATGCTGTCCACGGAAGTGATTGCATGTCCACAGAAGTGACTTTTGATTATAATAATGGACTTTTGTTATAAATTATGCTTGTGACACTATTTTTTCTAAAGGAAAAACAGATTTAGGTTTATTATTCAAGAAACTGCCACAGAGTAACCACTGTATAACATACACAAGATGTCATAAAAAAAATATGTCACTAAAAAATAAAACAAGGTTTACAAAAAGATACAGGTCTTTCTCAAATGCATAACATCCCCTAGTGTTCATGTTTGGAGTTTTCAATTTCTTTATAATGTTCTCTTTAGGAACCATATCTTTATCAGGCATGTCAGGAAACGAAAACAATTTCTCACTTTCAGCGAACAGTTATTGCAGTTAACGTCTGCTAGATTCATCTTTTTCTAAGAATCTTATCACATCTTCTCTTATCTTTTTCAGTTTCATTTTTCTCAAAGTTTGGCCACTTGACAGCGTAGTTCTCCATTGTGAGGTGACATAAAATAACCTTGACACTGATATTTTTTTTTTTAATTTTCCACATGTAATTAATGTCAATATTCTCTTTTCCTTTACAGATTTTTACTGTGTGTAATTTGACTTAATCTGTGATTGTAGCACTTCGGCATAAATTAGCTTTTTCCTCACAACTTTGGAAAATTTTTTACACCACTTAAAAGCTTCTTTACCTTTCTTCCGCTTTTTTAAACAGTGGTTCTGCTGCCAAAGCTTCGCATTTTTCCTTTCTGTAATTTCAAGTAATCTCTTGTCTTGTATTTTTACTATCATCTCTCCCCTTTCTCTTTACTTGATCCTCATTTTTATAACTGGTAAATGTAAAGGGCTCTTATCGTGTGACTGAACGAAATCAGGAGAAGTAATGGAGCCTGGCATCGGTTCTTGAATTTCTGGACTGGTAGGTGGAGTATGACTCTCAGTGAAATCAACTATTATGATTATTTTGCTCTTTCGACTGTCTGTAATTCGTTGAACGTTTTCTCCACTCTTTTCGAACTTTCCTTCTCTCCCTGTGTGTCAGCTGTGACACAGGTTTCCTTTCCTGCTTTTTTCCCCCTTTGGTATCGCTCCCTATCTTTTCTTTTCTCTTCTTCATGCTTCGCTGAATCCTGTTACATTTTTACTCTAGCTCTTCTCATACTTCCTTTTTTTCGTTTCCTTCTCTTCCTCAAATAATTTTTCTTTACTCTTGCCATTCTGGTACAGATATCAAAATATTTAAAATCTATGCTTTAAAAATGAACATTAGACTTGTCCATGGTAATATAATAGGCCTATATATTATAGTGATATTAGTCATGAAATCTTCTAAACCCTGCTGTTACAAATACATGATACTATAATTTGTTTTGAAAATAATAAGTAACCTACCGTTCAAGATAATGTAGTAAGTAGCCTCCCCAAGCCATCCCATTAAGTATGATGGGCAGGAGTTAGACCTATATCAGGAGGCACTAAAGAGGCCTAATGTAGAATATTAATTAATAAAATGATAATTTAATGATAGTATACTCATTGAATAAGACATAACTGTTTATGAAAGACTATTCAACTCATACGCCTCGTGTTTGATATTGACCAATAACGTTTAGCAATTCCTCGGATATAGACCAATCACGGCCGTTTATCTTACAATATTCTTGTAGGAATCGCGAGGATGGCATTTTATCGGGTAAAATGGTCTGGTCGTTACTGGAGACGCAAGTATCAGTGTGCAGTGATTAATAGTCAGATAGTGCCACTAAGCGGCACGAAAACAGATTATTTCATACAACATAATTTGTTTGGAAATTGAAATAATAGAAATGTACATTGATTAAGAACACAATTTCGATTCTGTGCAAGCCAGTTCGTGTGCGTTTATTCTGTTCTGCTTTTAGCTTAATTGAATGAAGTTAACTATGTTTTATATGCTCTGGTGGTAGCACTGATTACACCAAAACAGCTCGAATCGATTCATGGACGGTTGATTCATAGTATGCCGT